>CM068743.1:26961550-28194023 GCA_035084275.1 Hydrolagus colliei
TGGAGAGAGAGAGTGAGGGGGGGGGGGGGGGGTACCCGGGAAGAGTGCGGGAGAGGGGGGGGGGGACTGTGTGGGGACCCAGGTGGAGAGGGTAGTCCTGGGGGTTGGGGCGGGGGGTTAGAAAGACCCGGGGGGGAGGTGGTGGGGAGAGGGGGGAGACCCGTGTGTGTTGGGGTCGGCAGGATGCCTTGACACATGCAGAAACTCATCATCATGTTTGAGGACATCCGAACCAGGCTGAGATTTCCATGCATCCCACACCTCGACTTGCAATTCCAGAGAATAGACTGTTGGGAATGAAATGCTCACTCTCTCCCTAATTCCAGAAAGTGCCCAGCCCAGGTTGGCAGAGAGCCAAGGCTTGGGGACCCCCCAGTGTGTCCATTGGGGGGGGGGGGGTGGATGCTGCTGGAATTCTTACCTAACCCCCCCCCCCCCCCCTCAGAGGAGTGAGGTGGGTAGCTTCAGGCTCGGCCATTGCTGTGGCTCTGCGGATGCACAAGACAAGCCCAAGTGAGGTGGGCGCACAGAGGGGTAGATTAGAAGATCAAACCCGGTGTTGGGGTAGAATTGTGTGAGGAGACGACCTGGGGAAAGTCGGTGAGAGAGGGTAAGCGGACAAGTGGAGCAGTAGGGGAGCACAGATCCGGGTGGTGGGTAACATTTGGTGTAACGTTTACAGGTGGCATCACAGTGTTTTCTTTTGTATTCTCCCACGGCAGTGTTGCAGAAGAGGCGGGTTGGCCGGTAATTCCCCCTCCAGGTGAAATTAGCTGTTGGCTTTGCAATGGTTTGTCGTGCATTGTGGTGTGCATACATCGACCGATACAGTCACTGTAATCTGCAGTAATCTTGTGAAGTGCGCCTCGAGATATTTTTGATGAAGTGCAAGGGTTATCCTCATTTATTACCTCTCCCCCCAGGTCTGTCAGAGGCTCGGTATTATAGAGGAAGACTATTTCGGACTGCAGTACTCCGCAAACAAAGGAGAGACTCTGTGGCTCAATCTGAGGAACCGCATCTCGCAGCAGATCGACGGGCTGCCTCCCTATCGATTCAAACTCAGAGTCAAATTTTTTGTAGAGCCCCATCTCCTCCTTCAGGAACAAACCAGGTAATTAACTAGGTTTAAATTGTGGCGATGGGGTTGTGTGGGGGGAGTTCACTGGTAATGAAGTGAAACAATTAGGGTTAAGGATAAGCCTAAAACCAGCTTCCAACCTTTGTTTCTGCACATGCTTCAAAATCTGGAAGTGATTCAGCGGCTGTATATTATGGTTCAGAATGACCGTTAGTAACCCTGCCCACAAGTGTTATTACAGGTCACTGTGTCAGACTTCTGCTGAGTGGAAACCATTCCTTCCCCCTTCCCCCCCCCCCATCCAACACTGAGAATACTCGTGCTGGGGTCCTAGTGCCGAGCCCTCAAACCTTCACAGCAAGTTTAAGCAATATATATTTCCTTCCCTTGTAGGATTCAGCTGGTGCAGAAAGCACAGCGGTAAAAATAATATAATATGAATATAATAATAATTATATTATAGTAAAACTTAGCACAAAATAAAATGATTGTCGGTGTTTAATTCTTGGAATTGATCAATCTGCTACTAAGATGTTTACTCCTAGAGTTATTATCCCATGGGTAAATGGAGGAAAGGCCAGGTGGGATATCTTGTAGATTATTGATGGTTTGCCAGTGATTTCCAGCACCACCTATTATAAACTGAGTAGAAATTTGAAGGCGGTGTTTTACACCCTTGCCAGAATTGCAGATTACATTTTACAAAATTAATCTTTGACACTTTGCAGTCTTCATATGGTGTTAAAAACAGCTGGATGTGAGTGGCTAGATCTCAAACTCAATTTGGTTTACCTTTGACCCACATATTTGAATAATGTGAATGTGTTGTATTGTTGCTTGTTTCTAAAGACCTATGGATTGAAAACGATTGAGCTGTTGCCAATTCACGCAACTGTTTTTCTGTTTCGGTGAATTGAATTGACAGACTTGACTATTAATCAGTTCACTAGTGGTTAACTATCTATGCCTGTAATTCTTTTTCACAAACTGACTAGTTTAAGGGGAGAGTCATGAAATCTAAGTTGAACTAATAAACCAAAGCAACCTCTCTTGTTGTGCTGGTTCTGAGTTTGTTTTCTTTAGCTGACTCGGGTTCAGATGGTTTTGGTTTCCATTCTTCAACCCTTCACTTTATTTACGTCTTGAATCCTCCATTTCCTTTTGGTAGTTTACTGGATGGTTATGTTAATATTGATAGTACTAGTCCTCAGACTGTATGTACAGAATCTGATCTGTGATATTCTAGCCTCTGCTCGGCGGACTCTGGCCTCCCTCCCTCCTGAATGCCATCCCGCACTCTCTTTTGACTCGACCCCTTCAAGGGCCATCTTAAGATCTTCCCCTTTCGACCATGCCTATTGTCACCCTTCCTAGCCTCCATACCTTCTGATCCCAACCCCCAGCTTGGGTGTACATCCTTGACTGTCTAGGACTTTGGGATGTAAAAAGCGATATGGTATTACAAATGTAAGTTGCTATTGTTGATTAGTTATTAGACTTGTAAAGAAATTCAGGTATCCTGATGGATTCGATGTACAGTACTGAATTGTTGCTCACTATATCTTCACTTGGGTTTTAGTTTTAGAACAGAATGTCACCTTTGTGACAGAAAAAAAGGCAGAAAATAATCATTGTATTAACCCGAAATTAAGGAAATATTATACTTAAATCTTGCAAAATGAAGTGTTAGAGCACCTGTGTGTCTGCAGTATTTTTACACTCCATTTTCAAGATGTCATACTGGGAATAAAAATTTCTCTGCGTAAAATGGGAACTGCAATTATTCCTAAGGAGGGTGCACACACACTAAGGTTCCCCCTAAACTGTCACAAAACAAGCATCCTCAGGATTGACTGGTGCTAATCCCATTTTCCTCAATAGGTCTATTGAGTCTTTTATCTGGGAGTGACACAGTCATATTCGCGTTTGTGCCAAAGAATTGTTACTACCAAGAACAACAACAACTTGAATTTATATAGCGCACCAGGCAGTGTCTCAGAGCGCTTCACAATAATGGATCCTGAGGCCGAGCCCCAGGAGGGGGATAAAGGTGACCAAAGAGCGGTCGAAAAGAAAAGTCTTTAGGCACGACCTGAAAATAAGACAGGACCGGGGGCGAGCCTAAGGGAGCGAGGAAGGGAGGAACTGAATGAATGAAATGGCCTGAATCGTTCTGAACTGAATCTGCATTGGGTTTGAACTGGGTTCCACGGGTAATCTGCAGTGCAATCTAGTTTCTGAGACTCTGTGTGTGAATGCTTTGTCCCAGTTTGATTTTTAAAGTTATCCCTTGAAAGTGGATGCTGTGCTCATTTCAAAAACAAATGGCTGAACATGATGTTGTGTCCAACATTGTGTGCTACACTGTCTCTGTTATGTGAGATACTCTTGACACATGGGTCAGTGTTCTGGCTACTCTTCAAAGTCTGAACAAAATAGCTTTCCGTGGAGTAAGCCTTTGAAAATTCCATTGGCTACATTGTGGCTTTGGATGTCTGACAGTAGGTTTGCATTGTGTAAGTGAGTTCAGCAAATTATTGTTGTTCTTAATTCATTTGTATATACAGCACTGCAAGTGCCCCCCACCACCAAATCACCTTTCGTTTCACCATGTAGGTGACAACAACATATTTTATTTTATGTTATATTTGGGACTTCAGACTATCTGCATAGTTGTTAGCAAGTGTTTAGAATTTGACCAGACTTATTGTTTTGACAATAATTGTCACTGAGCCTGATGGCTGTAACAAAGCATCTTTTCTATGGCTGATATTTGAAATACTTTAATTCCAAGTGATGCCGGCATATGGAATCAGCAATTCAGTTAAATACCTGTTGCTGCTTATCCAGACACTCAATATTTCTGTTGGCTTTCAAGTGAGCTAAATCAGCAAGTTGATTTTCTGCTGAAGGGGCTTTTAGCTTTTTAAAACTCTCCCATTTCCTTTGCATAGCATTTGATTGTGTAACGTCTCTTGTGCTTCACGTGGAGAATGTGATTGTTGTTAGGTGGCCACAGCCCAGGTTTTTAAATAACATTGTAGATGCATTTACACACAGGTGTTATTCGTGATTTTCTGAAGAGTCCATTGTTTTCCTGTTTATTTAGTCATTTGTTAACTTTTTTTTCGTGCCTTTGGCTTTTGTACACTGTAGTTCATCTCATATTGTTGAAACAGCCACTCGTTGTGGCTGTATTCCAAGTCTCGGTTGTTCTGCATCTCTTTTAATTGTTTAATTGCAGTGGCTGGTCTGAAACTCTGAATTATCTATAATTAATGTTCGTGTGTAATTGTATACCAATTTTTAAATTTGATTAAAATGTACAGAGGAACATGGAAGGTGGTTTTACGACTCGGTTGCTGGCTGTAGGAGGAAAAAAAACATGTTTGGATGTTATTCTGGCTGCAGTGTTTTTTGTGCTTTTTGAGTTCAATGACTGCTGGTAACCTCTGACTAATAGGCATGTGGTATGTAGAATGACTTCAAACCCACAATGCTGGAACCTGGCCAGCACAGTCAGAAAGCAACCTTCACCATTGGTTGCTTCTGTTTCGAGGCAAACTTTTCTCCCCAGTGCTTCTCCCCCCCCCCCTCTCCCACCATGTGGATTGGTTTTCATTACAGTTTAAACTTTTAAGAGGAAAGGCACTGTCCCCATTCACCCTTTGTATCCTTGCTCTGTTTAATTTGAAATTTACAGATCCTAACTTTCTAATTCAGACAAAACTATTGAACTATGTAATGTTTCTTTGTTGCTACTCTTTGACAGATAGGATCCCAAATGACACTGTATGTTACAGTTTTTGTCAACTTGTTTTGCAGATCCTAACTTTCTAATTAAGACAAAACTATTGAACTATGTAATGTTTCTTTGTTGCTACTCTTTGACAGATAGTATCCCAAATGACACTGTATGTTACAGTTTTTGTCAACTTGTTTTACAGGAAATGGTTATAGGTTCTGTTTGCTTATTTTGACACAAACCAGATTTAAGTTTTGATTGTTTACTGGGCATATGTAGGCTTATTAAAATGATCAACTCTACATATAGTATTACAATTACATCTTACATTTTTTTCATCATTTGTTGTCCTGTTTAGAAATCAAATTAGCAGCATACATTGGGATATTAGCCTTGTATGTAAAGGTTGAATGTAAAGGTTCAAACTTGTTATGAGTGGTTCTATGCTCTTTACTCTGATGTTGGTATTTTTCCTCTAACTGGGGCAGGCAGGAAGTTTGCTATGCAATTTCTGCCAGTGCTGTTTTTTCTAGTTCACCAGTAATGAGGAAAATGCTGGATTTATTACTTAAATTCCTGGCTCCACCAGACACACACATGGCATGTCTTGGGTCAGTGCCTCCCTTCAAACCAACCTGAGGTGATAAACATTTTTGTTGTTGTGCCACATCTTATTGTGTTTCCTAGCTTCCTCCTTTGAGTTGCCTTTACAACAACAACACCTTTGATTTATATAGTGCCTTCCACCCTAGACGGCGTCTCAGAGCACTTCACAATAGCGGATCCTGGAACTGAGCCAGGGGCAGGGGTAGAAAGGTGACCAAAGGCGCGGTCAAAGAGAAAGGTCTTCAGCTGGGACCTGAAACTGTGAAGAGAGGGCGCGAGGCGAAGGGAGTGAGGAAGGGAATTCCAGGAAGGGAATTCGGGGCATAGTCGCTCTACTTTAATTTCCGGTGACCTAATTAAGCCTGACTGATCTCTCAGCTCAGTCACTATACAGTGCCCTATTGCACTGAATAGCGCAAACATATTTCTACAGGGGAAAGCCAGATTGTGTTTTAATGTACTGTATTATTTCGCTCTTGAAACAATTTGTTCCAGGACTTTGCATTAAAGCTGTTCAAGTCCTATGATTAAATAGCCATATCTGATTACTCAGTAGAACTGTTTGCAGGAGTCCTTAAAATAACTAACGGGTTCTTTGAAGTGGGGTTGGAATGTTCTATTGCGTTATCTAGATTTTTTCTGCAGCTATCTACTGGTATGCTGAGGTTCAATCTTGGCATTTTTTGAACTGGAAATATCAGGCAATGTGGGTGGCTTTGTACCAGTTACTCAACTATAACCATTCTGTGGAGTCCTGTAGCTCAGTGGTTAGAGCACTCACCTTACAAGAGTGAGACATGTGTTCAAATCCAGGCAGGTCAGGGTGAAACCTTGCACAAGTTTCCTTACTCCACATGTTTAATAATAATCCCTCCAAAAAAATCACAATAATAAAATTGGTCATTTCAATCCATGACTGTTTGTGGGACACTGCTGTGCGCAATTGGCTGCCGTGTTTCGCCCACAAATATACAGTCATTTGACTTTATAGTACAGTATATTCTGTGAAGCGCTTTGAGACGTCTAGAAAATGTGAAAAAGCACTAAATCAAATGCAAGGATTATTGTTATGTTCTCCCAAACTCAGCACTAAGATAACCCAGTCCACATATCGTAATGCCCTACCCATGGAGTATGGAAGTAAAGCCTTTCTGTGCAGCAGACTGCAACATGACTACATTAAATAATTTGTCACTGCATGCTACTCACATCCCACACCATCCTGCTGGAGGGATATTCTTGGTCATAAAGGTACACAATGAGTGGCAACTTCTATACTGTGATGAAGTGATAATAATCCTTGTATTTGATATAGTGCCTTATCATAAGAACATAAGAAATGCCAGACGATAAAAGATCCAGATCTATCTAGTTCGCATGCACATATGTCCCAAACATCATGTCTTTGGGTTGTCTCAAAATTATTGTTGCCTGCTTCCACATTAAATATGGATCTCTTAGTTTAATTAGGTGATATAGTGCCTTTTCTGATACTAAAAAAAACCTTTATAATAAATAATGTTTTAAAGAAGAAATTCATTTATGGTTGTCGTAAACACTTTATTACTACAGAATATCCAGGCTATCACCCAGAGATCGAGGATCTGGGTGATTGACAAATGCTTTGGGATGTCTTCCTGACATGAAAGGTGATGTACAGATGTAAATTGAGGGGGCAAAGATGCATTGAGGTCCTTCATAAACATGGCAATCTTGCATGCTTGCTAATTTTATAATAATGATCCTTGCATTTGATAGCGCTCTGAGATGCCGTCTGGCATGGAGGGCGCTATATAAATCACAGTTGTTGTCGTTAATATAGCGCTTTTCACATCTTTTAGACGTCTCAAAGCACTTCACAGAATATACTGTAAAGTGAATTGACTGTATATTTGTGGGCGAAAACACGATTTATAATATATAATTTTATATCATAGTATAGTATATTTAAATGAAGCTCTGAGAATGCAGGGCTCTATTGGAAATACATGGACTTTGTCCAGCGCTTAGACTGTCTGATTTAAATGAATCACTTTTAAATACAACCTTTAGGTTGTATAGTTGTTTTCATATTAGAAACACTGAGCTGTGTAGAAAACGTTTCTGTAGATTATTGTATCTGTGGTTAGCGGGGGGAAAAAATACAAGTATTATCGATACTGCCTTCTTACCCAAAGACTTATCTAAACCGTAAACACACATGGGGAGAGACTATTTCCCAATCGCATCTGCTGTGTGCTGCACCCTGAAGTCTCTTCTCTGGAGCAACAATCTGCCACTCAGCTGCGCCCCCCCTACCTCCGCCCTTTGCATAGTGAACAGAGCCTCAGAGAAAACAATCCTGTGCACGCTAGGCTTTTTAATGTTTTCCTGTGGAAACCTGACATCTTAGGGCCCCACTAGCTTTTAAACTAACAATCCATTTAAAGGGTTGCATGATAAATCTTGCTTTATCATGTCTAAATTTATACATCAACTTTTTTGAATAGTTCCTAGACAATCAACTGGGCAGACCGACAAGATTGCCAATGTTTTCTGCTTGCGAGTTGAATTGTATTGACCTCTAGTAACCTTTTTCAGTTTACACTGCTGTGTATCTGTAAAAGAAGTTAACAGAAAACTGATTTCAAAATTCAGACTATCCGGCGTTTTAAAATTCTGAAACAGTCTAAATGCTGTATAGAGTGAATCTAGACCCACATGGAATTTCCTCGGTCAAAATAGAAATGTCTCATAAAAGTTCAGAGTAGAATTCTTGCCCCCCTCCCCGTCTTGATTCCTTGTAACCAGTATATTGAGTTTACTGCATGTTAAATTTTACAGACGCTGGAAAAGTGGGCTGAATCGCCTCCTTTATCATATGTTTCTATAAGCGTGAATTTAGAAATTGAGAATTATTTCCAAAGTTTGTCCAAAGAAGCGCAGCTGATAGTTAAAATGTTCTTTTAAAAAAACTTTCTACTTTCTGATCTGTTGTTTGGAAACTCTTGTTGTAGCATTGTTCTATTGTGGATAAATTTCCTCCAATGCTGTTGTGCACTGCCACTTTGCAATTCTACTTCAACTGGCCAAATTCTTTCGGAGTTTCTGTCGGAGTTCCTCCCGGCAGCACTTTTCCTAATCCACAATCAACTGTGCTTGTGCTTAAGTGTGCCCTGTGCGTGAACAGCTTGCTGCTTTCACTTGTTGAGAGCTTTGGAAGAGGGAAGCAAGGACACACGTGAGCTACACTCTTATATATGATACAATTCATCAGTGTTCCATTCTGTGGTCTGTGGATAACAGCTTGGCAGTCCTGAAACTGACCTTGGCCTGCCAATTGGAAGCTTCTGTTCCAAATTACTTGGCATTGAAATATTCTGTGTTATCAATTGTTAACTTCTCAACCAAACAGGTTAGAACTGGTTTATTTTCCTTTTGAACTCTTAGAAAAGGGGAATCCCGTGTATCGGTCAGGTGGTTAAGAAAAATTGTGGCTCGTTCAAGGCGCCTGCTGTAAATAATACACAGACCGATCTGTCTGTGTCTAACCCATGAGTGGCTTGAAAAGCGAATTTCATTGGTGACTACAACCATGCAAAATTGTAATAGTGCTATATAACCACAACTACAAAATTATATTTGTATAGTGCCTTTCACCTCGGGAGGACATCCCAAGGCGCTGAACTGTCAGGGATCAGGACCTGAGAGCGGGGACAGGGTTGGGATGTGGGAGGGCAAAGAGGTCGGAAGGTGGCCGAAGGCACAGGGTCTTGAGCGGTGCCTTGAAAGAGGCAAGGGAGGAAGCAAGGTGTAGGGATTATGGGATGGAGATCCAAAGGGTTGGGCAGAGAGACTGAAACCTGACAGCTGATGGTAGAGCAGCTCGGTTGGCAGACGTGGAAAAGGCCAGAGATTGCTGAATAAAGTGGGCAGACAGGTAGATAGGTTGTTAGCAGGTCAGAGATGTGGTGGGGTGGGTGGAGGACCAAGGCTGTTGGAAGGCCTTGAAGATGAGGATTTTGAATTGAAAACTATTGAATTCTATCCTTTGAGGGATGTGGAACTGGGTGAGGGTGATGGGATCATAGAACCTGGTACAGGAGAGGACACGAGCTGCAGAGTTCTTGTTGATCTGCAGCTTGTGGAGGGAAGAGTTGTAACAAATTATAATTGTATAGCACCCTTTATGTTGGAAATACGTCCCAGGGCGCTGGACAATCAGAGGTTTGGGGTGAAGATCAGGGGTAAACTCGTAAATGAAGAGAGAATGGAAGTTCAGTCTGATAGTTGGGATGCTGTACACGGAAAGTTTCAGCCTGGTTGATGTGTGGCTGAACTTAATGAGCCACACTGCATCCAAGTAACAGTCCGATTGCTTGGCTGATTGTCAGCTTGGCTTGTGACTCTCTCACTTTTGGGTCAGAAGGTTATGAGTTCAAGTTCTGCCTCAGTGACTCATGGTCTAGGTGGAGCTCATGGCCTGGGCCAACAGAGAAGTATTATCCCAGAAATATTTATCTCAAATTGTGAGGGTATTTGACAGATTTTGTGAAGGATTCCGCCCAAAGAAGCAGTATTGAACATACAGTGTGAGAGGCCTGAGACCGAGCGCACAGTGTTCACAGGTTGACTCAAAAAGCTTTAAAGAAAATAAAGGAAATTGACTAATTTGTGGGGGGAACATGGCAGCCACACACCCACAGATTTGTGGATTGATTGACCAAATTATTATTATTGAAGTAATTATTACCCTGGAAAAATGATTTACCAATTGACTAGGTTCTTACTTACTGTTAGGTAAATAGAGGCGTCTCGAATAAGGAAACTTGCTCAATATTTCGTCCTACTTGGGAATCGACCCCAGGTCCTCTCGCTTGGTAGTTTTGAGTTCAGAATGAGTAATGAATGAGTAATCCTCTATTCAGCCCACTTTTAATAAAGGACATGAGAACAGAAGAACTAAAGACATTCAGCAACTTATGTTTGAAAAGTCTTTATTTAATATGAATTGCAAAATTTGCTCGTTCAAATATCACAATACAACACAGGTCAACAGCATAGACAAATGTTTGGATCGAAGTAAATAGTAATAATTGCTTAGTTCATAAGTTATATGAAGTTTTGGAGTCAGCTGATAGAAGTCCCGAATAGCAGGCTAAACTCTTACATCAAATGGAAAGTCTCTTGCTTCAAACCCAAAATCTCTTGCTCTGGTATGTTGATCACAAAGTCAAAGTTGAGGATGGACAGCTGAGCTATGCACTATATGCCGACAGTCGTTATGCGTTGTTAATTCTTCTCGTCCCGTTACCTTTCAATCGATTTCAGACGTTTTGGAATTTCTGCCTTCTTCCCCAAATTGCTGGAGTTAACCAAACTTGATGGAAACAGTCTTAAGTCTGATGGATTTTAACCCCGAAGACAACACATTTGCTTCACCACTTCATATCGTAAAATGAAAAGATGGCTCTTGTGTGAACAGCACCTGATATGCTCTGTCCTAGGCTGAGCTGTATAGCTCAACCATACATCTTTTATAATTGTTTTCCAGTCAGAGTGAATGCAAAATCTTTCCATTATCATGTCCTTGAGGCAATTATCTCACACCTGCTGAATTGTTATTGTGAAAGAAGAATGTCTTACTCAGCTACAATCTACAGTATTGTTATGAAACTAGATTTGTTATTAGAAAACATCTTTAACAAACTTCAGCTGAAATAAGCAAGTCACCTTGAAATCTTTCTAGTCTACATAAGTATTTTTAACTAAATGAAATAACATAGCTGTGCGCAATTGGTTGCCATGTTTCACCCACAAATATACAGTCAATTCACGTTACAGTATATTCTATGAAGAGCTTTGAGACATTGATAAGATGTGAAAAGCGCTAAATCAAATGCAAGGATTATTATTATAGTGCTTTTGCCTACATAGTGCTTTCGACTACATGGCTAACATGTACTCATAGTACTGTACAGTATTAACAATTTCATTAATGAAGTGGGATCACAACAGCTGATTGCTTTTCTGTGGTAACAATTCCTTCAATAACAATAATAATAATTGTTCACTGAATCTGCGACTCTATGTGGGACATTGCTGTGTGCAATTGGCTGCCACGTTTCGCCCACAAAATATAGACGGTTCACTTTACAGTATATTCTGTGAAGCACTTTGAGACGTCTCGAAGACGTGATAAGATGCTATACCAAATGCAAGGATCATTATTATTATCATCACTACTCTTACCTAATCCCAGAGAGTTTAGGCGCAGGTTATCAAAACCCAAGACTTAGCAATGCCAGAGTGTGTGTCGATGTGCTGCTGGAGTTTAACCACTGGCAAGCTAGGACCACCCTAGTCATTAAGGCATTGGGTTTGCAAGAGACAAGTGGGAGGAACCCCAGTGACTGCTCCTAAACTTTTTTTCCATGTGTCCAGCTGGTGACCTGCTTTCTGCAGCAAGTGCCAGAAAAGGCGCAGGTTATTGAGCAAGTTCAATATTTGTTCAGAAGCCAATGATATTGTTTTTGGACTGTACAAAACACCATTTGAGATAATGTAAGAGTATTCCATAATAAATATGGATACAGTCCAAATTTGGTGGCTTTTTTTTCAATAATCTTTAGTTTGTAAAATATTGGTATTAATTTGGAAACACAATGTTGCTCTCTCTGAGCTAAAGTGCAAATGTTCAGGTGGTGATTATGCACTTACAATGTTTGTAATCAATAGAGCGGAAGAAAGGAGCAGCGAACAAACTTAGCATGATTGTACTTTCGCAGTAACTTGATGTTCTGAATGATTGAGACTCAAGCGACAGCAAAGCTAGATGGAGAGCAAAGGTCTTTCACTGGGAACTGCTTATTCAAACTGACTGCAGTCCGCAAACTCTTTTTTTGTTATTCATTAAACATTTATCTTGAAGAGCAGAGCCCTTCTTATCTATCAGCACAGACCTTGGCAGATAAGCAGTGTAATTTGTTGGCTTTTCCACTGCCAATTACTTCACATAACTCTGTTTGAGTGACAAAGCGAACAGAGTGATGGCCAATCTGCTAATGCTGGGTTTTTTTAAACATTGCTTGTAAAATGAGTAAAACTGCTTATGCCAATTAGTGAACCAACAGAGTGGGCAAATGTACCACCTTAACTAACACTGCTTCTGAAATCCATTAGATTATTTGTTCTGTATGTTCCACTTGGATCTATTCTGCAATTAGTGGCAATTGCATGTACCTGCATAGATTCATTATCCATTTCCTAAACGAACCTCTTGTTCTTTAAGCCACAGTTTTGAAATCCTAATTATCTATTTTTATTAGTAAAACTGGAGGTAAAATTAAATCAGCATCGAGATTTTTTTATATAATCAAGACTGGGGTATTATAGAATTAGTAAAAATTAATTGATGAACGTGGTTCCTCAATCCTTATTGTATTATTCTGTAATGGAAATTGTTTTTGCCTCATAACCGAGCATTTATGTTGAGCAGCACCAGTGAAGCAGTTCTCTAACTGCATTTTTTTTGTGTGTTTTATAACACTATCTTGATATTCATAATGTGCTGGACCAACAGGTGCTGCCTTTATTAAACCACACTAATGGGGAAACAGTTGCAGCTTCCTCCATTTCTCATCTGTAGCTTCCTTAGCAACCATCTTGGTCTGTCGGTTCATGAAAGGGATGAAAAGGTTTAGCTTCCTTCTCTCTTGCCTTGTGCAAGACATGACACAAAACAATCCTTTTTGACCGTGGCTTCAGCTGCCCTCCTACCTCTGCCCTCCATCATCCCAACCCTTCCCCTCACCTAGGCTCAGCTTCTGAACTCCAACTGTTCACCGCGTTGGGATGTTCTCTCAGAATGAAAGGCGATCTACAAATGTAATTTTGTTGTTCAGCCAACTGCTACCCTCTCCTAAAAGAGTGCTGACAAATGCTTACACAACAGCAAAGCCATGCGTTTTGTCTGGGCGGTTCACCAGAAGTCACTCAAACTGCCAAGTTCCAGAAGCCATCACTCTTTTGTTAAATGTCGTGAAGGTCTGTTCAAAGCTGTTAAATTACCATTGATAATTCTTCTACGACGTCAACATCAGTAAATGAATAGAAGTGCTGTGATAATCTTGGCTGCTTCCAAATAGTGACTGAAATCTGTGCATAGAAAACTGGAGGGTTTGTGTTCGGATTCCTATTTAATCCCGAGCAATGCATTATAACAAACATGTGCCTGTTAATATTTCCATACAACTTCTGAGAATCCCACATTGATGCGCTGTGGGGATATATCTTGTTTAAAATTTTAATTGCCATCTGAAGCAAACATTGAAGCACCTCTAAGGAGTGTGGCATTACGAAGTATAGATAATTACCGTCAGTGTTGAGAATGGAATATTCTAAACTTGCACCATCCACCATTGAAGTGGTTAAAACCATTAGATACTCGTCAAAACTGCTTGTGTGAAATCAGCATCAAAGCACCATTAAATTGGACTCAGAGGGTGTATTGGTCTTGAGCCAATTTTTAATGCGCAACAGTTCTAAGCATATGCAGCTCTAGCATACAAATGTGCCCTGCTATAACCTGTTCAGTATAATGAGATGATTGGAATTCAAGCTCTTTTAAAAAAAAATGTTTTTCTTCATTTCCTCAGACGGCTGTTTTTCATGCACGGAAGGGATGATCTCCTCGGAGAGCGACAGCAGTGTTCACCAGAGCAGGCTGTTGAATTAAGTGCATTGCTAGCACAAGCTGAGTTTGGAGACTACAACCAAAACACTGCCAAGTACACTTACCAGGACCTATGCTCAAAGGACTTGGACACTACCACGTTGAACAGGTAAAGGGACTGCACAAGGCTGGATATAGGGGAACTTTAATAATAATAATAATAATCATCCTTGCATGTGATGTAGTGCTTTTCACGTCTTCTAGATGCCTCAAAGCGCATCACAGAATATACTGTAAAGTGAATTGACTGTATATTTGTGGGCGGTAGGTGGCAGCCAATTGTGCACAGCAGTGACCCACAAACAGTCGTGGATTGGAATGACCAATTTATTATTGTTTGTTTCCTTGAGGGATTATTATCAGACATGTGGAGTAAGGAAACTTGCCCAAGGTTTTGCCCTGCCGGGAATCAAAGACAGGTCTCTCTCTCACTTGAGAGGCGAGTACTCTAACCACTGAGCCAGAGGACTCCTAAACCCAGTAAACCCTTTACTTACAAACCCAGCTATGCTGCTGGTGATTAAGTTCCATTTAGCTAGCGGAAATCTTTGCCTAATATCCTGAAAATTACATTGCCATTCGCTTCATGTTCGTAATAAAATTCCATTCCACAGTTATACTTTTCTATGAATTGTGGCAACATTTTGGAGGAAAGAAGAAAATATTTGTCCTGCATTATTTTCTCTCTCTTTTCCGTCCTGTCTCCCCCCCCCCCACCCATTATAGTGTATAATCCATGCAAGCCGACATACCAAATTTCTTGTTATTAATGCGTTCTGGGAAAAAAAGCTTAAATTTCCTTGTAGGTAAAAAAAAAGCTTCAATGTTTCTCTTTTTTTTAAAAAAAACAGTATCGTTGCAAAGCACAAAGAGTTGGAAGGATCGAGTCTATGTACAGTCGAATACCAAGTTCTCCAGATTATATCAGCACTGGAGCATTATGGTGTGGAGTGGCACACTGTGAAGGATGGAGATGGACAGAAAATGATGGTTGGCATAGGGCCTGATGGCATCTCGGTCTGTAAAGAAGACTTGAGTTTAATTAACAGGTACAGACAACTTGGATTGTTTGACTAAGCAATAATAAAAAAAATCATTGCATTTAATATAGCGCCTTATCAAGTCGTTCAGATATCTCAAAGCACTTCACAGAATGTATTATAAAGTGGATTTACTGTATATTTTGTGAGCAAATAACTAAATATACTGACTAAATACTGTAATAGACCCTTGTATTGATTGATATCCAAGCCATACCAGAAAGTCATGCAGTTTGCTGAGTAAGCAAGAGTCCATGTCTTCTCTCTTTTGGGTCTGAAGTCCTCAACCTCCCTAGGTTCTTTGCTCACGTTCCTACTCAAACCCACAGCAGCTGAAACCCTAGTCCACACCTTTGTCACTGGTCTATTCCAATGCTCTCTTCACTGGTCTCCCCAGCTCCACTATGTAATTTAGATGTAATTCAGGTGAAGCAGACCATTTTTCAAACCAAATTCAGTATAGAAATTTCACTGTGCTGAATGAATAATGGTTCAGCGGCAAAAGAGGCCTTTAATCAAAAAAAATTCAAAAAATTAAAAGAAAATCATACTACACATGTTGTGTTTCATTCTCTGATACATCAAATCTACAATTTATTGAGCAGAATATTGTTATATGGTAAAATAATTACATTGTGTATTTATGTTTTACCTGCAGGATTTCATACCCTATCATTCAGATGGCAACCCAGTCAGGGAAAAATGTCTATCTTACCATGACCAAGGAGTCTAGTGGCAGTGTCACGTTGATGTTGAAATTGATCAGCACTAGAGCAGCAAGTGCCCTTTATCGTGCGATAACAGAAACCCATGCATTTTATAGGTATGGATTTTCAGAATTGCTGTTGCCTCTGCATTGTTAAGTTTCCAAACCAACAACAGTAAAAGCCCTGGTCGAAAAAACAAAAAAAAATGTTAAAGAAAAAAAAAGGATTTTTCCGGATAAATTCTGGTTAACCTAATGCGGACTTTTTTTTGTGGTGCCGGTTATACAGAAGTTACGGTTGATCGGGCCACGGATAAATGAGCTTTTACTGTACATACTAGATATAATCGACCGGCTTCTTGGATTTCTCTTATCTGTAGATGATGATAGTTGATGCATTGATATATCGTAACGGATTTCACAGAATTTTAATGTTGCTGTCATTTGGAGGCAAATTTTATGCCCACAATTTTGCAGATGCTTGTAACTGATGTGTTTCAACTTATCATTGACTGTTCTTAGCTTAGACTTTTTGTTTTTCAAATGAATATATAGATATCCTTCCCCAACCGCGGGGAATACATTCCTCTAAACCTCCGTGGTTGGTAAAATCGCAGTTGGAAAATGCAGGGCCCTATGGGAAACTTTGGGATAGGGGGAGTACGTTTGCTTTTTCGCGTTTGGAAAATGTAGGGCCCTATGGGAAACGTAGGAATAGGGGAAGTAAGTTTGCGTTTCGTAGAACTAAACACAAAAAAACCACATACAGTTGTTATAACATACATGGGGATAGGGGGAGTAAGTTTGGGAGCACCTACAGCAATCCGCGAGGCTGTCTGACTGACACAGAGAGAGAGAGAAATCATGGTGAGTAACTCGGAGGGTGGGGGAGGGGTAACATGGAAGGTGGGGGTGTTGACACGGAGGGTGGGGGGGGGGTGGTTGACACGGAGGGTGTTGGGGTGGGGGGTGACACGGAGGGTGGGAGGGGGGGGGGGGGGTGACACGGAGGGTGGGGGTGACACGGAGGGTGGGGGGTGCAGTAGGTGGTGTGGTGGGTCACATGCTGATAGGGGGAGTAAGTTTGGGAGCATTGGCTGCCAGAATCTGCAGACACAGAGACACAGAAAGAGAGAGAAATCAACGGAGATTTAATCCTAAGAGAGAAGCGACATCTCGCTGGTTGATTGCAACATAGCAACTGGGTCCTAGTGCTATACGCTATGCTAAACTTGAAAATTTAAACCTGCGGATTTAAATTGCGGATACGCAAAATGCGGTTTTCGAGGATTGTCGCATTTAGCAAATTGTGGATGCATGAGTTTCGTGGTTGGTGAGGCTGCGTTGGAGCGGGATACCTGTACAGTAATTGATTGCAAATAAAGTGGCTACAGTCCAGTAGAGAAGACAAGATTATTAGAGTGGGGACTGACTTGAATTTATAGTAATTTGCTCATATTCTGAATCGTACACCTTAAATCCAATTTTACTGTAGTGGTAATGGATTTGTAGTCATGATATTAACCATTTGATCAGTCCTAACCTCCTTCATGCATTTTTCAGACAAGTATAAAATGCTGACTTCAATTTGCATTGATTAGAAGTCAGTATTCCCCCTAACAAGCGCCAGATTGAAGCCAGTAATGCAAATTGATTTTTTTTAAAGTTGCATTGTGAATTGTTGAGAGATGAATAATCAGTAAATAAGCCTCTGAAAGTTAACGATCCATGGTCTATAATAATTAAAATATATTTGCTTTAAACTAGTTAACTCATGGGATTGTGAACATCACTTTTTATATTAATTTAATTTTCAGGTGTGACACTGTTACAAATGATGTCCTGATGCAATATAGCAGGGACTTCAAGGGCCATCTTGCTTCTTTGTTCCTCAATGAAAATATCAATCTTGGTAAGAAGTATGTCTTTGACATCAAACGCACATCGAAGGAGGTGTACGACCATACACGTCGAGCTTTATATAATGCTGGCATTGTAGACTTTGTCCCACGCAATGACCAAGATGCTCAGAACTCGCCACTTAAATCTTCAGACAATGAACTGAACTGTAACAGCTGTGAAGGGCTCAGCTGCCAGCAAAGCCAGGCGCTCCAGGAGAAATTTCGAAAGCTGAAAGAGGCATTGTTATGTATGGTGTGTTGTGGCGAGGAGATCAATACAGCCTTCTGCCCCTGCGGTCATATGGTCTGCTGTGAAACCTGTGCTACTCGATTACAGGTGAGAGGTTCTTTTAGAATGCTTAATATTTGGTATCAAATTACCCTTTTGTATAGTTTCACCAAAAAAAAGATTTCATTGTGGATAGATGCTGCCTAATTATGAAATCTTCTTTGCAGTTAGCTGCATTCTGTCGCAGCTCACCTTTGTAGTCTGACATTTAATAGTCTGGCATTTAATGTGAAGCAGTGCACAAGTTTGAACTCAGCCTTCAAGTGATGCTGGTTAATAGTGTCTGATGTAGACTAATCAGCTGAAATTATTCTTGAAAAATTTGCACAAAAATAGATTCAGTAACCCCAGACAAATTACTAAGTTTCAGGATTAAGTGGCATTTATTTTGCCTACAAATTTATCTTATTAAAAAAATGTGGTGTGATGCAAGCAATCAGTTTAAGGCTTAAGTATGATCTAGTACACTATGTGTTTACTCACTTTTACTCATCAGATGAAAGAAAACTGAAATTTTTGTATTGGCAAAGTTCACAATGTTATGCAAAAATAACAGACAAAGCTGTTTGTCTTTAAAAAAAATACCTTCAATCTGTATCTAACGCTGCTTTTTAATAAATATTTCAGGCTTGTCCAGTCTGTCGGTCTCAAGTTGATCACGTTCAGCAGGTATTCCTGCCTACTTGTGCCAGTTTACTCAACCTGACAGTGATCTGAATGTTCAAGGGATTCATTGCTTTAGAGGCAGGATGAGTCCAGAACAAACCAGCACTAGAGCAGAAGATAGGACCTGCTGCTTCTTGTTCATCCCAGTGCCATGCATTCAGCTTGTGTTCAGTCGTCGTATTCCTGCTTCTTCGTGGCAAATTTTGGAAGTTAGATGTGACTGTTGCAAGACATTCAAGATGACTGCAAAGAACTTTCAGATCGATCGTATTAGACTGTTTGATTTTTTTTTAAAGTCACTAAATAATCGATGCATCATTTCTGAATCAGTTGATCTGATAAAATAGTACTGTAGTATTTCATTTTTCAAAACTTATTTTAGATTTTGTAATGTTGTTATTACTGCCAGAACAATCAGTCGCCAGGAAATGGCGTAGTCTCATTATCTATTAGAAACTCCTTACATTGGTTTTTTCATGTTTTGATGTTTTTTTTAGACTTTTAAAAAAATATTATTCTGCCATTTAAATTCCTAATTTGTTTAAATATGATGACTCCAAAAAAACCTGCAATATTGATATGTGGTAGAATGGTCTGTGTGTGTGTGTGTGTGTGTGTGAGTGTGTGTGTGCGCGTGTGTGTACACGCACGTTTTATTGTTCATCCTTTTTAAGCTAATAACATAGAGAAAAGCTGTTCCTTAAACCAGTTTTATTTTGAGATGGTTCTAATTGTGTTGCCTCTGTACAGCAAAGAGTTATTCACCAAATATGCAATTCCAGGAGTTATGCTCTTATTGTCAATGGTGCTGAAAAACTCAAGTACAGTAAAAGCCCGTTTATCAGTAACCCGATCAACCGTAACTTCCGTATAACCAGCTCCTCAAAAAAAAGGTCCCCATTCGAATAACCGGATCTTATCCGGCATAATCCCAGTGGCTCAGTTTTTTCCCCCGGTATTTTGGCTTGCCGCTAGTAGTGCCTGAAGGTGACACTGCTGTTTTTTTTCCCTCACGGCCATTGTAGAAGATAGACTGTATACCTCTCCCCTAGCTTCAAACCAGGCATCTACCAGCAAAGGTGATTTTTAGGTAATAACAAAGGTCTGTTATTATCTGTCATTATTTAGTCTATTATTAATATGGTATGTGTTAAAATAAGTTTTAAAAAAAATTGTGTTCGGTTTTCGGGGTCGGATCCGCCCGAATATCCAGCATGTCATTTAATCGGCATCGGCCGGGTCCCAAGGGTGTCAGATAAACAGGTTTTTACTGTACAAAGGAAGGCAGACATAGGACATTTTAAAAACAGGTTTTTGTGACTTTTCTCGTCCTGAAACATGGTTACCAAGTAGATTCTTTCAGATGCAAACACTTGCTCAAAGACTTGCTAGAAGACCAATTTGGGTGCAATACTGGCTGCTTAAGGCTAGGGTTCAACTACAGCGTCACTTTATTGAGGAATTTCCAAAGCGTATTGTTCATAGGGTTGCCTTAATGTAGCAGCAATGCAATACTGTCTTATGTACAGATCTTCCTTTGCACAGATGTTCAAACTTTAAAAAATATATATATATTGTTGACTCAAATCACATGTTTAGCACATGGTCTCCTACTCAAGGGATGTATCTATTTTTTCACTTTGTATTAAAAAGAGTTTCCATTTGAAGCAAAAGTTCCATTGTGTATGCTAGATTATCTTCTGTCTTTTTATATTACTTTAAAAAATATGTTAATAAATTTTGTATCAATTAATGTCATGTGTTGAATGATCTCTTTATAGGATGAATACTGTATAAATACATCAGCAGTTGGGCTTTCAGCCTATCTGCCCCACCCTCTCGAGGCCTGACAAGTGGCTCAGCACCACACTGTGTGTTTGGTGTGTTTGATTAGTGATAGACTGTTTAAAATATCATGCAAAATAATTTTGCATGTTTTGCAAAAGAAAATTATGATGGTGTATCTGTTATGTTAAATGGGCTCCACCTAATTAATATCTTTGAATATCTCGATCACTAAGTAATTTATAGATTTGTTAGAAATTGCAAGCTGGCTGAAAAAGTCAAAGGTCTTGTTCGACAGCCCCTTACAACAACTTGCATTTATATAGTGTCCCTCACACAGGATAGTGTCCCTGAGAGCTGGACAGTGGCAGAGCACAATGTCGTGGGGAGGGGGAGGGGGAGGTGGCACGGTTAAAAACTAATGTCTTCTGGAGTGAGCTGAAAATGGGGAAGGAAGGGGCGAGGAGGGATAGAGGAAGAGTCTTCTAGAGTTTTGGGGCATAGTAGCTGAAAGCACGGCCACTAGAGGATGAACAGAAGGCCGGTGGCTATGGGTTGGAATGGTAAACAGGTCAGAGAGATAGGAGGTGCCAGGGCATGAAGGGCTTTGAAAAGGAGTGTGAGAATCTTTAAAATCGACCAGTTCCATAATGGGGAATGGAGCTTGGCTAGAACTGGTGTGATTAGGGTGGAGTATGGATGAGCATGCAGGTAGATTTTTTGATCAGTTGGATCGTGTGCACAGTGGAGCAGGGAAAACCGGCAAAGACAACATTTGAGAAGTCAAGTTGGGAGGTGATGAACGCATGGATGGATATTTTGGCTGCATCCAGGGTAAGGTACGGTAGGGGCGGACAATGTGGCAGAAGTCGAGGAAGGTGGTCCTCGCCAGGGCCTGGATGTGTGGAAGGATTGACAGCTATGGGTTGAATCTGATGCAGAGGTGCGCATTGGTTGGGTAAGTGAGGGATAGGCCAGTGAGGGAGAGAGTGAGAATGAAGGATTGTTTTTTGCCTGTGATTCTTATGTATGAAAGTATGGGTGAAATGTAGTTCTTACTGCGTTTATATCCTGAGCCATTGGAAGCACTTCCACCTATACAGGTATTTAATAATGGAAAAGGGTTTCCCTGTGAGAAAGAGAATTGTTTTGAAGTCAGATTTCCCATTGCTTCCACATAGAAGACATCTGACTGGAGTGAAAGGTTGGCACAGCATTGGTGGGGATGGAATGATATGTGACACATATGCAAAACTGATCTTAAATGGTTGGGTGAGATCACTGCCTCATGTGAGCACAATTTTTCTTATCTCTGGAGCTGAAATAACAGTAATAGATCCAGGTAAAAACCTGTGAGCAATGTCAGTTCTTATTCATTAAAAAATGCAAACTTTGCATTTGATAATAATGCCTTTCATTAGCGGAGGTCACCTCCAAAGCGCTTCATGGGATTTACTATAAAATGGAGTGACTATTTGTCGGTGAATTCGGCAGCCCATTTAGACTCAGCAATATCTCACAAACGTCCTGCTCCATGTCGCCCACCCCACCATCGATGGGTGAGCCTTCAGCCACTCTGCCCCTAACCTGTGGAACTCCATCCCGCAATCCCTCTGCCTCGTCCTCTCCCTAGCCTCCTTCAAGTCCTATCTCAAGACCCTCCTTCGATGGTCCGATCAGTTATCCCAAATCCCCCCGTTTAACCTCCACCCTAACTCTGTCCAGCTCAGGTCTGAAACAAAGACTGTCCAACACCTTGGGACATGCTCCTGACGTGAAAGGTGCTCTACAAGTGTAATTTTGTTGTTGTTCCTGTTGTATCTGCTGGCCTCTGCTCCGCCTTAATTTTGAAAAAAAACTAGATCTGCACAGGTGACTGTTGTCATTTCTCTACAGAATTGCTTCAAACGTTCATTTGCGTGTAAATCAACAACAACAACTTCGATTTATATAGCGCCCTCCACGCCGGATGGCGTCTCAGAGCGCTTGATCAAGCTAGTGAGGCAAAGGCATAATGAACTGATTGGCGTCTGGAGGTGAAATTTCTATGAAATGTATCCCTTAGTGAAAGTAAGTAACGCATATTCCTGCTGACATATTCCTTTGGCATTACAGTAGAGCCAAGCCTGAGCGCGTCTTGTGTGCACTTTATAGTAGGAGTCTCCAGAACCACTCGGGTAAAGACAACACATTTTTGTAATTGACTTGAGTATCACTGCTCCACGCTTAAGTATTGTAAATTTTAATGCAAGCAATGATTATTATTCAGCAAATGGCAGCAGAAAATACAGCCATTGTCCCCCCTCTAATGTATTGCCGCTGAGACCGATTGAGATATCTTGTTTGAGATTGGTTTACTCAGACTGGGATGGAAGCCCGCACTCCTGCCGATTGTGTGGTCCTGTAATTGGCATTTGCCCTCTAAGGCATCTGGAATGTTTTATCGATAACAAAATAAACTGCTAAACTGTTATTTAAATTGTCGTTGTTAATTGAATGAAAGCACATAGGGACTAGTGATCATTTTAATGATTCATTTCCATTTTCGGGACTGGCTTGAGTATCACTGCAACATGCCTTCTCTTTGAGAAAGGAAAGAGATGTGGTAAATTAGAGATGAAAGGAAGAAGAGAACCAATTAATGAGAAAGAAGCATCTTTACAGTGGGACGGACATTGGTTAAGTTGTTTGCTTCAGCTGTATGTTCGATGTCAAACAACTTCTTCCAGTGGGTTTGTGGTTAGCTTCAAGGAGCCTGAGAGAAGATAAGAGTTTGGCTCTTTGTTTGGTACCAGCAGACTTCCTGTCTGAGTGAGCAGTCAGGCATTACAGTACTGTAATAAGAATATTCCTTGCATTTGATATAGCACCTCACCAAGTCTTTGAGGCATCTCAAAATGCTTTACAGAATATACCATAGCGTGAATTGACTGTATATCTTGTGGGCGAATGGCTGCAATCAATTGTGCACTGAAGTATCCCACAATCAGTTGTGGATTGAGTGACCAAATTATTATTATTATTACTAAATCATGTTGGAGCTCCTGTAGCTCAATGGTTAGAGCACTTGCCTTACAAGTGTGAGACCTGTGTTCAAATCCAGTCAGGTGGTGAAACCTTGGGCCACACGCCTAATAATAGCCCCTCCCCACCAAACAAATAATGAAACTGGTTATATTTAATCTTCGACTGTTTGTGGGACTTGCTGTGCGCAATTGGCTGTCGCATTTTGCCCAGAAATATAGTCAATTCACTTTACAGTATATTCTGTGAAGCGCTTTGAGACTTCAATAAGATGTGGAAAGCACTATATCAAATGCAAGGATTATTATTATTATTACAGTATTACCAATTTATTCCTCAGCATATCATGAGTTTGCAAAGTTGTTGCAGATTGGAAAAAATATATAGAGCTTTTCCAAGAAATGATTATAAATCAGGAGCTTTTCTTTCAGTTTCAGAGGAAGAAGGAACACGTGACCATAAGCAAAGTTTTAAACTTTTTTTTAATGCGGGTGGGGTCGGTATATAGCTTTTTGTGATGTAAGATTAGAATTAAGGAACTTTTATTTCAGTTATAGGAGGAAGGAGAAGGACTATGTGACGATAAGCAAAGCTTTTAACTTTCACAGAACCCACACAATCGTGAATTTTTCGAAGCAACTCATGGACGAAAATGGCAACATGACTCATAACTCCGCAAATGCAGTTATTGCTTCCCAGCAAAGCAGCAGTAAAACCCTTAGTAAACTCGTGCCATGGAAGGTTAGCCTGTTGGTGTCCGTCACTCTATAGCAAGTGTTATGTTTATACTAGCCTTGTGGTCTAATAACTCAACAAGAACATCAAGAATAACTTGCACTTGTATAGCACGAAGCGGGAGCATCTCAAAGTCCTTTACAAAGCTGGAGTGTGAGATAGGTCAGAGGCACAATCAAAGAGATAGATCTCTAGCAGAGAAGAACAGAGAGATGGAAGAATCTCAGAAGAGAGTTCCAGCGGACAAGGCAAAGTAGCTGAAACCTTTAGCACAAACGAAGGAAAGCAGGCAAGGGGCGACAAACAAGCTTAGAAGCTCGTGAAACCTGTTGAGTCGATTTAAGAGTCAATAAGTGTAGACACATCTCACGCTTAGACCAACATATTTTGTGTGTAACACACAAGTCCCCTTTGTGTTAGTTTTATTTAGCACCAGGCTTTGGAAAGATAAGTGTTATCACTATTTTTCATGGAAAAGAAGTAACACTGTGTGCAAAGGCATTTGTATTCCTGGAACAAGACTGTTAAACTTTACACAAAGGGAACTGCAGCAGGCGCTGGTTTTATACATATGGTGGAGGAAGAAAGATCATGGAAATGGAGGACGCCGCATGAGAAGATTTTCTTTTGTCAGTCGGGCGTCTTAACACAACTGGAGACACATCAGAGTATCCAAACCAAACAGAGTTAGTCATATGAATACCACCTACGCAGCAACAAAACCAACTTGCATACAGTGTACATCCATTAAGCAAGATAACATCTGGGAGCACTGCACAGTGGCCAGTTCAACACCAAGAAGGGGGAGCGGCTGGTGACTTTAGGTGCGGTTAAATGGATGGGTCTTAAAGTGGAATCTAAAAGTTATGTAAAAAAGGGGTGAGGTAGATGGATTGAGGCAGCGAGTGCCAGAGGTTAGAGACGGAGTGGCTGAAGGCATTGCCAGCAACGTTGACAAAGAAGGATCAAGAAACCCACAGGAGATGTGAGTTAGCTGAGCGAAGGGGTTGGGCAGGCAAGTGTCATAACTGCGGTAAAGCAATTTACGTTGTCTGGTCATCCAGGATACAACAGTTCCCTATACACTAAACGTTCCAGACACACAAGGTCAAGAGAATGCGGTGCAAGCAGGTTTACAGCCAAATATTTAAAACACATCCTAAATTCCATATCTATTTGAAGGAGATAGGGCAATGGGGAGAGCTCCTGTAGCATCACTGTGGGTTCATATGAGTAAATCTTTGAAGGTGGCAGGACAAGTAGATAGAGCTGTTAAAAAAAAGTGCATGGGATACTAGGCTTTATAAGTTGGGGCATAGAACAAAAAAACAGGAAGTTATGTTAAAACACTGGTTAGGCCTCAGCTAGAGTACTGTTTTCAGTTCTGTGCAACACAGTTTAGGAAGGATGTGAAGGCATTGGAGAAGGTGCAAAGGAGATTTACCAGGTACCAGGAATGAGGGATTTCAATCATGAGGAGAAACTAGCGAAGCTAGGATTATTTTCCTTGGAGCGGAGAAGGTTAAAAGGAGACTTTATAGAAGTTTTCAAAATTATGAGGGGATTCAATAGGGTGAACAAGGAGAAATTACTTTCCACTAGCAAGTGAGTCAGTAATCTGAGAACCCCAATTTAAAATAGTTGTTAAAAGAAACAGGGGAGGTTAGAAGAAACTTTTTCACACAGCAAGTTGTTTGGATCTGGAATACATCAGTGGTGCAAATCAATTCAATAAGAACTTTTAAGAGAGAAGTAGATAATTATTTGGGGAGGACAAGTTTGCAGAGCTATGGGGAAAGAGGAGTGGGATTGATTTGGACAACTCTTTTCAAAGAGCAGGAACAGTCACAATGGGCCGTTTTGCCAACATATACACAGTAAATTCTCTTTACAGTATATTCTGTGAAGTGTTTTGAGACATCTAGAAGACATGAAAAGTGCGATATCAAAGGCAAGAATTATTATTATTAATCCAGGTTATATCCTCATCCTACTGCATTAAGGTAAGAAGGGGACGATATTTCCCAAGTGTTGAACTGCTGTGTATATTTTCTCAAATGCAAGGATTATTATACACAAACACTTCAATGGCTGCTTTCTGAAGACTCAGACATTATCTCTTAATAACACCGGGACTAAATATTCAGCGCTTCCTAGTCCTGTTGCTCAATTAATTGCCGCACACATTTTATGATGTTCAAGGATGAAACAAATGAATAATTTGATGTAGGGTGGAACAAACAATTCAGTGAACAGCTCTGTCATAACTGAGAAAGACTGGACAGAAATAATGCATGTTCAATTATATTAACAATTCTTTTCCAAATTGTTCAGTGTTTCTTGACAGTTATTCTCTCAACAACAACAACAACTTCGATTTATATAGTGCCCTCCACTCCGGACGGCATCTCAGAGCTCCCGACCATGCTCCAAAGCTTGCACAGCAAATGGGTGCATTCTGTTAAACGTCTACCATGCTACATTTCAAATTTACATCTCAACCTCAATCCTCATGACACTGCAGACCCAGATTTAGCACAGCCTGCCGGTGAAACGTGCGATTTATGTGACCATCAATATTTTAAGATTGTTCTAATGTGAAATACAGTACAACAATAACCTTGTAGGCAGGAATTCTTGCGTGAGAATTGGCTCCCCGCATTTGCCTACACAATACACAGTCCATTACGCTTTACAGTATAACCCTTGAAGAGCTTTGGGACGTGTCCTAATATAAAAGGTACTGTATCAAACATACGATTTATTATATATCACAGTTTAAGGTTCAGAAGCACTTATACTGCACCTTTCACATGGGATGATTATCTTGAAGAATTTTACAAAGTCGAATATAAAACACAGGGTGGAGAGGAAGGACACAGTGCCAACATTACAAAATGTGCTTCCTTATTGGCTTTAGTATGGGTTGCACATGAAGCAACCATCACTTTACACATTTAAAAAAAATTTCAATTCATGACTGTTTGTGGGACACTGCTGTGCTCAACTGGCTGCCGCGTTTTGCCCACAAAATATACAGTGAATTCACTTTACAGTATATTCTGTGACCCACTTTGAGACATCTAGAAGATGTGAAAAACGCTTTATCAAATGTATGGATTATTATAATTATTACACCAAGATCAAAAGCAGGATTTCTGGTAGCAGCTTTATTCTTGTTAACATTTACCAGAGTGGTAAATGTTAACATGTTTAAGAATATGAATACAGATGGTGTTTAATCGAGCCTGACACAGAATGCGGAGGAGAGAGAGAGAAGAAAGAAGGGCTGGCACTGTATGTGGTAGGGAAGGAAAACGTCTAGTCTATTGGGAAGAAAGAGGGACATGGGTTGGTTCTGTTTATGTTTGTGGGAAGATGGGGTATTTCATTTCGAATAATACCTGTTTCTAGTTCGAAATCTTTGAGTACATTAATAAAAATAATAATACTGTAATAGTATTCCTGGCATTTCATATTTCACATCTGGAAAACATCTCAAAGCACTTTACAACATTTACTGTAACGTGCAGTGACTGCATGTCCCGAAGTCCTGTAATTTAGTGGTTAGAGCACTCACCTTACAAGTGAGAGGACCTGGGTTCGATTCCCAAACAGGATGAAACGTAAGGCAAGTTTTCTTACTTCACACCCCTCTGTTTACCTAACAGTAATGTAGGAATCCGGTTGTCGATTGGCTGATCATGTTTCCGTGAGTAATAATCCCTTAACAAAAAAAATGTGGTCACTCAATTCATGACCGTTTGTGGGACACTGCTGTGTATAATTAACCACTGTGTTTCACCCATAAAATATGCAGTCAATTCACTTTACAGTACATTCTGAGAAAAGCTTTGCGACATCTAGAAGACGCAAAATCCAATAATAATCCTTGCATATCAAATTCAAGGATAATTATTATATTATAGAGAGACATAAACACAGACAATCATACACACTCTCTGACTCACACACTCACAATCACAACAAGAGGGTCTCCAAGTGAAGGAACTACCCTCCCACAGTGACGTTAGGTAATCAGCTGGGAGGCCCGTGGGCCTGAAACTATAGCTATAGCAGGTTTGTAGCGGAGGACGGTATTTGCAGTGAATTCCACAGAAAAAGTGGAGCTGCACTTTTCTATTGTCTTAGCTGCTAACTCACTGGAGCTTCACCGAGGGTTTACTCTCTATAATAATAATACTAATTACCTTGCATTTGATATAGCGCTTTTCACATCTTCTAGACGTCTCAAAGCGCTTCACAGAATATACTGTAAAATGGATTGACTGGATATTTGTGGGTGAAACGTGGCAGCCAATTGGGCACAGCAGTGTCCCACAAACAGTCGTGGATTGAAATGACCAATTTATTACAGGTTTTTTGGGGGACTGATTATTAGGCATATGGAGTAAGGAAATTTGCCCATGGTTTCACCACCTGACTGGATTTGAAACACAGGTCTCATGCTTGTAAGGCGAG
Organism: Hydrolagus colliei; assembly: GCA_035084275.1. NCBI lineage: Eukaryota > Metazoa > Chordata > Chondrichthyes > Chimaeriformes > Chimaeridae > Hydrolagus > Hydrolagus colliei. The sequence continues at coordinate 26,990,324 of CM068743.1, forward strand.
TGCTCTAACCACTCAGCTACAGGATTCACAAATCAACACTCAACAACAGAAATCTACAAAAACAAAATTACATTGATGGAGCACCTTACACGTCGGGAGGATGTCCCTAGGTGTTGACCAGTCAGGTCAGGACTCGAGCAGGGGGAGGATTAGGGTAGGGGGGAGGGGAGGAAGGGAGAAGGTTACAAAGGCAGCAGAAGGCATGAGGGTCTTGAGACCAGCCTTGAAGAAGGCAATGGAGGAAGCGAGGCAAAGGGACTGTGGGATGGAGTACCAGAGTGTGGGGGCAGGGAGGCTGAAAGCCCATCGACCGACGGAGGAGGCGGGCAGGTTCATAGGGAGTAAAACAGGTGTAATTGTCTCAAAGACCTTCATTGGAAATGTATTTCGAATCCGATTTCCATTATCTCTCTTTGAGAGCCATATGATTTAATTTCTCTGAAACCCCAGTCCGCATGAACGGCATTACATAAATGCAAATTGTTGTTGTTGTTGATTCACGCCATCATTGACTGGTTCATAGAACCATAGAAACTTACAGCACAGACAAAGGACATTAAATCGACTGAATAACAAAGCAATCCTTGTCTCATTGCTGGGCTGATCTTATAGTGGATCTGTGTGGCCACAGCTGAAGTCTTCAGTCCTCTTTAACCCAATTTTCACATTTTTCATGTTTAGAATACATCTATATCAAATGCAAGGATTATTATTATGTATTTATTAAACCACTGAACGCAACAAGTCTGATCCGATGCCATTATAGTACATCCCTTTGAAAGTGAAGGTTAAATTGCTCTGTAATGTTTTTCTGACCATATAATACTGAAATCATAACGGCTGCCAAAATAATACATTTGATCCCAGAACAACTTAAATACATATTACATGTATAATATGCAGGTTTTAGCTCCTCTTATCACTACCATCACATTGTTACCAAAGAGTCTCAGGATTTATAGTGATCAGCTCTATAGCAATTGTTCACAGTGTGTAGTTACACTTATTTGAAATCCTCCCCTATCTTCAATTTACCACACTTCTATTCTTTCACATTGAAACAATGCTTTGGTTGGATTTTGCTTCTAGTCTCCTCCTTCTAATGCTGCTACTGGTGTACTTTCTAACAGAGTTTTGCAACAATTCGCCCAGTCTCCTGATCACCAATTCTCCAGCTAAAATTATTCAGAGATGTGTTTGCAAATGAGCTGCTGTGCTTGCCTACATACATACTACACTTTACAGTAAATCCGGTAACCACTTCATTGTTGAGAAACGAAAGGTTTGAGTCAAATGCTAGGAAAATGATTATTTACGGTAAATGATGTCAATCTCTTGGAAACGTTTCAACGCTGGTTTCACATGCAAGGATCATTAAGTACCTATTTATTTTAGGGGCTGCCTGGTATTGCATAGGAGGACAACGAGTACTTGCTTTCCTGCAGATCTGGCGAGGCTCTTGCACAACTGGCTAGCCTGCTGCATGACTGGCTACACGAAGGGGTCAAAGTAAATGTAAGTTATCGCTGTAAATAGGTTCTAAAAGCAGAGAAGGAGTGTTTGGAGAAGTAAGATTTGGAAGAGTTGCAGAGAGTGGAGGCAAAATAATGAAAACTTGTCCACCAATGATGGAGTAGAAGGGGACAAATAAGAAATTACATTGACAAATAAGACTACTTGCATGTAAAATAAGACAAATGCGTTGAAACGGTCCCTTTTGTGGCATTAGTTTTACAACCATTTATTTGTAGGTTGTCAGATCCCTCAGCTGCAGCTGATCCTGTGTCTGTGCTGCCTTGGTAACAGACCTACCTTCACACTCTGTCTTTTAACATCACTAATGTGGTAAGGTGAACAACAACACATTGCATTTAGGTATCGCCTTTCACATCCGGGGAACGTGCCAAGGTGGGTATTCAAGCTTTTGCACCCAAGCTGTAGCCTGGAGTTAAAAGGCGTATAGAGTGGTGGTGAAAAGATGACCAAAGGTGCGGTCAAAGAGGAAGGTCTTGAGACAAGCCTTGAAGAAGGCAAGGGAGGGGGCATGGTGGAGGGGTACCGGATGGAGTTTCAGATGATGGGTGCGGAAAGACTAAAAGCCTGAGCTCCAGTGTGGATGAAAATCTCGACCGCTTGAGGGGAGAGGTAGTGGAGGAGGCAGGCAATGTTGTGAAGATGGGGGAAGGCTGAACAAGTAATGATACAGATGTAGGGTTTAAAAGACAGTTGAGAGATGAACAAGGCCCCAATGTTCCATAGCAACTCGGTGAGAAAGCAGAATTGCACTCAGCCCACATCAACCAATTCACTACAGGGAACCCACTAAACTGATCGTAATCCCTCACCTCTTCCCCAAGCCTGTTGATTTGTCCCTGACCTGTAGCACAAAGAGTACTAAGGTAAAGCCAGGGCATTTCAGTGATGGATCAATGCCAAGTCTGAGTGGTGACGGGTCATGTTTGATTTCTACCTATTTCAATACTAGTTAAAAAAAACACTGTTTCAATACTCCAGTATTGATGTAATATTAAACACGGGTATTGAACTAGTAAAAAAAACCCTGCTTCAATTATGTGAAGATAAAAGGTTTACGTGTGCCCGAGAGCATAATTTAATGGGAGTGCCATAAATTCTCATATGCATTCAGAGTGGTATTGTAAAACAACCCTTGAAGGCAACGTTTACTGTTAGGCAAAATATTTTCCAAAGGTTGGTTCCAATTAAGTATGTTAGGATGCTTTGAATTTCAGATGATGTAACGTAAAATCATGCATATAAGTCTCTTACTGCTGACGCTTCAGAAATGTTAGAGCCACATCTGTGAATGTCCGCTCCCTCCGTTCAGCACTAGATACCTAGATACTTTGTACTTTCAGCCAGTAGTATTAAGATGAAACAGCACCAACACGCAGCAGTATGCAAATAGTAGGAAGCAGCTTTGTTGATTCACTGAACTTAATATGTTAGAACAGACATCAGGTGCGTTCCTGTGTTGGAGGGGGAATCAAACAGGGATCTGCACCTGCCATTTGCGCAGGCAATCCAATAACTCCTCTGGGACAGATAAACAGCTTCCGATTGTATTTAGAGAGCCGAGGGAGGAAATTTGTGACACTCTAATGAACATTTCGTGAGAGTCAATCAATGCTGGTGAAGTTCTGACAGACTGGACGCAAACAAATAATGATTTCATTTTGAAGAAAGGTGACAAAACAAATACATGACAATCGCAGAACCACTAGCTTGCCCTCAATAATTGAGAAAAAAAAATTAAATCAACCATTGGAAGCAATATAGAGGATTACTTGTTCTGAGAATAACGAACAGCAAGTGACAACAAGCGTGGATTCAGAAGCGGTCAATCTTGTCTTACAACAACAACAACAAAATTACATTTATGGATTGCCTTTCATGTCGGGAGGACATCCCAAGACGCTGAACAGTCAGGTCGGGACACAACAACAACAATTTACATTTATAGAGCGCCTTTCACGTCGGGAGGACGTCCCAAGGCGCTGAAAGCAAGGGAGAGGGGGTGGGAGAGAGTTAGGAGGGGAGGGAGAGAGTTGGGAGGGCAGCAGAAGGCATGGTCAAAGAGGAGGGTCTTGAGACCAGCTTTGAAGGAGGCGAGGGAGGGAGCGAGGCGAAGGGACTGTGGGATGGAGTTCCAGAGTGTGGGGGCAGAGAGGTTGTAAGCCCGTTCGCCAATGGTAGGGTGGGTCGGGCGGGGAACATGGAGCAGGCCGGAGCATGCTGAACAGAGTGGGCAGGGAGGTTCATAGAAAAACAACAGGTCGGAAAGGTGTGGGGGTGGCAAAGCCATTCATGGCTTTGCCATTCTATAATATTATATTATACAAAGTATATAGACTTTTTTTTGCGAAGCTGACATCTTACAGTGATAAAATGTACTCACTAAAGCCTTTGGCAAAGTATCACACATGAGAGACTCCTTCATAAGCTGATGTCACTGGGCATTGAGAGAAGAATGGACATGGATTTGAAGTTGACAAAAAAAGAAGGAAGCAGAGGGAAGTCATGCGAGTAATTAGGTCAAAATGGTGACGGGGGAGTACTAAAGGATGTGCCTCAGGGGTCTGTATTGGTACCTCTCCTGTTTTATGCTTACATTAATGACCTGGATTCCAGGCTCATGCAATATGTTAATGTGATATGCTAATCGCAGCAAAAATTGCATATGCAGTAAATTGGCTTGGTTGGGGAATGCGAAACCATCCAGGGTTCCTGCTCCATGTCTTGCTGTGGCACCCTCTACTGTTAGCTATGTATCAGTCTGGTGAGGAAAGGTCAGGCTCGGCTTTGACGCATTATATACTTGAGTGGCATTATATACACTCGCCACCGTATTGAACAGTGGGTGCATAGGTTGGGTGGGTTACCAATGCCTATGGAACTTTACTCTACGAAGAGGAAGCAAATAGGTATATGCAATGCCAGTGGGAATCCAATGAGAAAAAATGTATGTACTAAATTAAAAAAAAGGTATTTTGCAACTTAACACAAAGTAAATTGTGACCTGGTAAAGGATACATCAAAGAAGGTTCATTCTCACCTTCAAATCCCTCCATGGTCTCACCCCACTCTACTTCTATGACCTCTTTCAACCCTACTGATCGTTTCGCTCAGCAAGTACTGGCCTGCTTTATGTCCCTCGCCATCGACAGGTCTTTCAGCCATTCTGTCACATTTGGTAGAAGGTCTCCATTGAAGTCTCCGAATTGATAAAAAAAAGGCTCTCAGATCATTAAGAGTTATGAATGGGATGCAGTGCATTTACCACTTTGCTAAAATTATTGCGCTCAAATAAAACAGACATTAATCTCTCTTTTCCTCTAAATCACACACTTTGCCATTGGAATACTTTCTGGAAAACTTCTCATGGCTTATCCTACTAGGACCACCTTACCCATTTGTGCTTTATGCTTGAAGGGTTAAGAGGAGTCAAGAGAGAAGAATCCTTGCATTCAGTTTACTGAATCCTTAACAGCTCAGTTCTCCATAAACATCTAAAAGATTGGAAGTTGTCTACTTTTCTCCACCATCTTTGTGCTATGTCCCGGGATGCACTACATACTGTGCTAGCACATCCAGCCAGCATTAATAGTTCAGCAGCTGCTCCTAACTTTCTACAAAGTACCATCTGCTCTATGATGGCCTGAATCCATAATTACTATAATCCAGCTGTCAGGTCCTAGATCAAATCCTGCAATTTTTCATATGATTAATAGTTCTCTTTGTTTCATACACCTTAGGGAACTAGTCCAAACAAAAACATTCTGTCATTCATGCAAAATGTGCAATAGAGTTGTTGTACACACTGCCCACCTATCAACCATTTACCATCAAAGGAAAACTGCTAACACTGACTCAACTCATCGTAATGACGCCTCTGGTTCAGAGGTTGTGGGTTCCCATAAATTGAGCAATCATCTCATAGCTGTTTGTGGGATCTTGCCATGTGCAAATTGGTTACTGTGTTGTACCTACAGATAAGCCACTATGCTTGACAGCAATTGCCTGTGAAATGCTTTTAGATGTTTTGACATATTAAGCGCTTTATCAAATGTGAGGAGTATTTTACTCTGATTACCATGTTTTACTATGATTAAATGTGGAGCAATATTCATTCTGTCCAATGCTTCATTTTTAAGTCATTTCAAAAGTTTTTAAGTGGACACCTTATTAGTTTTTATTGTACAGTATAGTCAAATGTGGGGGTGGTATAAAAACTTTTGAGTAGCTCCCATGAAATGAAACAGGATCATTTCTCAGCAGAATTGTTACTGTTGGTAAAGTGAATGAAGTCACATATTTTCAGAGTTCTGCGCATTACAGTTTACTTATTAACTGTGCCCTTGTCTTGGTAACAGGTCATTCTTGAATATTCTAAAACTATAAGTAACAAACGTATACTGCACTAACAAATTTGACTTTATGAATGTTTCTGGGGCACAATTTACTAAACGTATTTCCGATGAGCAACAAATCCTGGGTGGTACACAATATATGAACAGGAGCTCCGGTGGCTCAGTGGTTAGAGCACTTGTCTTGCAAGCTGGGGAGACCAAGCTGGGGAGACCTGTGTTCGAATCCAGGCAGGTCAGGGTGAAACCTTGGGCAAGTTTTCTTACTCCACACGCCTAATAATAATCCCTCCAAAAAAAACCACAATAATATAATTGGTTATTTCAATCTACGACTGTTTGTGGGACACTGCTGTGCGCAATTGGCTGCAGCGATTCTCCCACAAATATACAGTCAATTCACTTTACAGTACATTCTGTGAAGCGCTTTGGGGCGTCGATAAGATGTGAAAAGCGCTAGATCAAATGCAAGGATTATTATTATTATTATTATTATATTATAACTTCTGAAACAAAAACAGAAATTGCTGGAAACACTCAGCAGGTCAGGCAGCATCTATGGAGAAAGGAAAGGTGAGTCAACGTTTGGGGTCCACGACACCAGCGATTTCTGTTTCTGCTTCAGATTTGCAGCATCTGCAGTATTTTGCGTTTATATTATAAGTTCTGCCGCTTCAACTGTTACCACTTCACTGGTCACAATTTGTGCTGCGATTAACTGATCTGCCATCTACTGTCAAGATTCTTACTACTGTATTGGAAACTACGTCACCTGCTTCAGGTCAGAGTGTTTGCTGAGCACAATTAACTACAGTAACAACAATTTGCATTCATTTAGCGCCTCTCAGCTAGGGTGATGCCCTTTAGAGCTTGACAAAACTAGAGCCATGATCATGACTGAATCCCGAAAGGGGAGATATGCATGTGGGTGTCCTTCCCACATAGGTGCAGCCTGACATTTCTGTTGAATCTAAAGTACAAAATGCATATTGAGCAGTACAGAAGACACATGCTCAGCAGCACGATGTGGAGAAGTTTAGAAAGATCAATCAAGTTTGCAGTAAACTCTGTGAAGCAGTTTGAGACATTCTGGAGTCATGTAGTTCAGTGGTTAGAGCACTTGCCTTACAAGCGAGAGACCTGGGTTCGACTCCAGGAAGGGCGAAACTTTGGGCAAGTTTCCTTACTCCACACGCCTAATAATAATCCTTTGAAAAAAAATAATACATTGGTCATTTCAATCCAAGACTGTCTGTGGGAAACTGCTGTGCGCAATTGGCTGCTGCGTTTCACCTACAAATATATAGTCAATTCACTTTACAGTATATTCTGTGAAGCGCTTTGAGACATCTACATAAAAGACGTGAAAAGCGCTCTATCGAATGCAAGGATCATTATTATTATTGCTGACATTAAAGCTCTGAACTAGGTGCTTAGCTATGTAATTGGCAATGAATGAACCAGCGCTTCATTTTGATTCTGCTACTGCACAGCATCACCATAAGTAAGTCTAAATTGTGGGTCAGAGGTTGGATTTGGAAATCATTCATGAATCTTGAATCTGACAGCTTGTCCTTAGAATCATAGCATTTAACCGTGCAAAAGGAGGCAATTCAGCCCATCAAGTCTGTGCTGTTTCTTTGAAAAGAATTATTCAAAATCAATCCTTGTCAAACTTTAAGTTTTGAACATGAAATGCTGCTTTAGATGAGACTTAAATAATCTTTAAATTTGATATAGCCCTTTCATACCAGGAGAATATTTCAAAGCACTTCACATGATATACTGTAAAGTGCTGTGACTGTATATTTGTGGGCAAACGTGACAGTTTACACACACCAATGTCCCACAAACAGCTATGAAGTGAATGTCCAATTTTATCAGGGCCATTGTTGGCTAAGACATAGGAGAAATTCCCTTCTATTTTTGAATAGTATCACAAAATCTTTCATTCCAACTGAAAAGGTAGAGAGGACCTCAATCTAACATCTCATTTGAAAGACACTCCAACACTGCATTGGAGTGTCAGTCTAGAGCCCTATGCCATATGAGTGTAAAGTCCCAACATAGGGATCGAACCCACAATCTTCTTACTCTGAGGCAAGAATGCAATCAACTGAGCCAGACTGACACACTCTGCTGAGGCCACGAGTGGGGGGTTGCAATCCTAGGATTTCAGGAGCACCATACATCCATACATGATCCCGAGATTCCCATATAGTAACGGTGATCCAGAAATCCCTGGGGTAAAAAAAAATAATAATCCTTGAATTTGATATACTGTAGCTCTTTTCACGTCTTCAAGATGTTAATTGACTCTATATTTGCTGGCAAAACGCGGCAGCCAATTGCACACAGCAGTGTCCACAATCAGTCGTAGATTGAGTGACCAATTTATTATTGCTTTTTTTCTTGAGGGATTAGGATTGCAAGACCTAACAAAAAGCTGTCTCCAGGCTGACTAAAAGTCTCATGACTAGAATTTGCCTGGCGCTGACAGCTTGAAAGCTATACAGACAATGGAAACTAAAGTGGGTGGTATGCAGTGGTTTCAACTGCTGAAGACAAAATGGGATAAGATTGTTTGTTTGATTGGCAGATTGTTAAATAGCGATTAATGGAAATATTCCACTAATCAACAACAAAAATGATCTGGAATCATCTCTTTTGAGCTTCAGTAAAGTAACCTCACTGAAAAATTCACCTGGACAAAAATCTGAAAAGTATCTATGAAAAAAAATTGATTCATTCAAAATACAGATAATAACAACAACTTGCATTCACATGGGTAATGTCTTGGAGCACTTAACCCAAATAACAGCATAATTCTATATGCTGACTGCTAAAACACTTTCTTTACCGTGGAATCTCACATTATAAAGATACAATAATAATCCTTACATTTGGTATCGTACTATTAATGTTGGGATATTAATGTCTCAAAGTACTTCACTGTGTTGTGTTTTATGTTCAGCTATGAAATGAATGACCAATTTTATTTTTTTACCTTACCTCACCGCCCAATGATTAGAAATAGACAGATCAAAACTAATAGAGAAGAAGAAAGACAGAATACAAATTTGAATTAACATTTATATAGAGCGTTTCCTGTAGGTACGACATCCCAAGGCACTGGGGATATCTTGACGAAAAGATCAAAATCAATAGTGTCAGTATATTTTTAAATAAATCAGTAGCAAAATGACACACAGTAGGGAAAACAGTAGAAGTAGTACAAAGGAGATTGGGAGAAACAGTTTATTTAAAGCAGAAAATTGGTTGTTGCAAAGGGCTGGTGAGCTTGAACCCATAACAAAATACACAAATAAAATAATTTTAGAAATAATAATGAAAGTATATGGGAATGAGATTACAGCAAATAGTAATAATGTAATAATAATAATCCTTATAATTGCTATAGCACCTTTTCATGTCAGGAGGACACCTCAAAGTGCTTCACAGAATATTCTGTAAAGCATAATACAGTAATAATAGTAATCTTGCATTTGATTTCGCGCCTTATCAAGTCTTTGAGATGTCTCAAAGTGCTTCACAGAATATACTGTAAAATGAATTGACTGAATATTTTGTGGGCAAAACACAGCAGCCAATTGCGCACAGCAGTGACTCACAAACGGTGATTGATTGTTATTGTTATTAATTTTAGGTGAAATGCAGGAGCAGATTTGCCCATAACAATGTCTTACAATAAAGTTGTATTGAATCATTCAATAGGATTGATTCTATAAGTTGTATGGTATTTATATTCTGTTCATTATAAAATATATGAGAGCATTCGGTTGATCTTCAGACAGGAAATAGCTTCTGGTGTTAACCAGGAACATCCTGAGATTAGAATCATTGACATTTACAGTGCAGAAGGAGATTATTTGATCCATCGAGTTAGAGCTAGCTCTCAGAGTAAGCTGTACTTTTGTTCCTGCACTGCTCTGTCTCATCCCCATCTGCCTTCAAGCCTTTAACTTTCATAAACCCATCTACTTCCCTCTTGAAACTCATGCTATTCTTTCCCATTCTTTCTCTATTCTTTGCTTTTTCCGATGCTATCGAAAATCCCTATTTTTGTCGGTGAAAGCCCTACTAATTACCACTCTTTCGCTCTCTTTCCTGTATGAACTCATATCTCAGTATTTATTACCAGTCTGCCCTCTAGTGCTCAGCATATTCTCAAGGCTTAACGTATGTGAAGTTAACAGCACTCTCCTAAACCCTGGATCTTCTGGTCTACATGTTGCCTGGGCAATATGGAATAAGAATATTATGGGCTCTAAGTAACACCAGATGAGTTTAACCTTTTGACACTATTAATTTTGTACATTATTATGTCAATCACCTGGAGTACTTGTCAATAATTACAGTGAATATTCATTACCTTTTAAGTTTACCTTGTGCTATGTGAATCTTTCACGAGAAATTGCAAGGTGTTTTTCAGCTCTTTCCTTTAGTAATTAGGAACTATCCATTTTGCCAACATTATCATAAATGTACAAGAAGTGCTCTTTATACTGACCCCAGACCGCCCCTGTGAGCCATGCATTTCTGTTCTTTATACTGTTCTTCTGTTCCTCTCATTTTCCTATTTTGTTCATATAAAGGGTTGAAATTCCTCCTTGTCTCAGCCCGTGAGACAATTTCACACAGAACTGTATAAATTTTAGTCTTAATTTGGAAGCTGTTTGTGGTATATTCTGTGAAATGCTTTGAGACGTCTTTGGGACGCGAGCGGTGAGGGTGAGTGCAGCAGCGAGCAGTGCGAGGGCTGAAGGTTCAGTCGGCAACTGTCCAGGTGAGTTCACTAACCCTGAGGGAGCGGCCGGAATGGGCTCGAGGCCGATGGACAGAAGGTAAATCAGGCAGCGGCAGGGAGTCATGGAACTGGGCTCCCGGGGATCCGGACCAGTGACAGTCAGAGGCTAGGCTGAGGATTGGGGCCAGTAGTAGCCAGTGAGGAGGCCAGTGATCGGAGCCTCGAGAGCTAGAGGCAGGGTTGGGAACCGGCTGGCAGTTGTAGGCCAGGTCGGGTGTCTTGGGGCCGATGCCTCGGGTCCTGAGTGGCAACCATTACCAGGCGCTGGAGGAGCCACCATTTTGGGCTTTGTATTTTCCCGCCTAGGTCCTCCTCCATGACGTCATTTCCACCCGCCAAGTTTGAATCCTTGGTAACAGGTACAGTATAGCTCACGAGCGTGTCTCCCTCCTACCATCCCTCCTTTCACACCTTCAACGCTGTCTCCCCATCCTCTGTCATCACCACCATATCCTCCATGAAGCCCACCACCTGCTCCCTGGACCCCATCCCCACCCCTCTCCTTACCTCCCAGTTCCACCTCCTTGCCCCACTACTTGCCGACACAATCAACCCGACCTTTTCATCCCCCATTCCTTACGAAACCTTATAATAATAATAATAATAATAATAAGCAAGGATTATTATTATAACCTTCCCTTGATACATCCCATCCCCCAAAGGATCGAATTCAAGATCCTGGTCCTCACTTTCAAGGCCATTTATTGCCTTGCTCCCTCCTATCTCTCCGACTTGCTGTCTCGTTATGACCTGCCCGCCCACTCTGTTCAATGGGTTCCGGTCTGCTCCATGTATGTTCCCCGCCCTACTATCGGCAGACAGGCTTTCACCCTCTCTGCCCCCACACTCTGAAACTCCATCCCCAGTCCCTTCGCCTCGCTTCCTCCCTTGTCTCCTTCAAGGCTGGTCTCAAGACCCTCCTCTTCGATCGTGCCTTCTGCTGCCCTCCCAACTCTCTCCCTCCCCTCCCCCCTCCCCTCCCCCCTCCCCTGCCCCCTCCCCTGCCCCTTCCCCTTGCTTGGGTCCCGACCTGATTGTTCAGCGCCTTGGGACGTCCTCTCGACGTGAAGGGTGCTCTATAAATGTAATTTTGGTGTTATTGTTGTCTAGAAGACATGAAAGAGCACTGTATCAAATGCAAGGATTAATATTATTATTATTCTGTCGTTATTATTACTGTTTGGTAGGGAGATTTTATTTGGGGATTGATGGGCCTGGATTACGAGAAACTCCCTTATCTTTTTGACTAGTTCCATGGAATCTTTAATATCCACCTGAACAGCCAGAAGGGACCTTGGTTTAATGTCTCTTCTAAGGGCTCCCAACAACGCTACATTATACACTTTGGACAGTAGATAGAGCTCTATCTCTACGCATTTTCTGTGCAAGTGTCTGGATTCTGAGTCAGTCATACTGAAAAGATTTGTGGGGGATTCTATGCATGAGATTTGCCAAATCATGGTGTTAGTATATTTAAGAGCAACAAATATAAACCATGGATGTTAGAAATCTGTAACCTATTTTTGGATAGGTCTGGTATGTGTGATATTCCCTTTTTTTCTGGCTCTCACTTGTGGTGTATTATATGCACTTTGTTAAGAATAAACAAGGAATTGTAAGGGTTAAAGTAATTTGCATTCGTTGATAAGATATTAAGAAAGTGTTAACTAAAAATAATAATCGTTGCAATTTAATTTGTGCCTTATCATGTTGAATTGTCTCAAAATGCTTTATAGTAGAGTTCAGCTTGTGTAGGGAGGAGCCGGGGAGACTGGCAAGCAGGGCATTGGAATAATTGAGCCTGGATGTGATGAAGACGTGAATGAGAGAGTTGGCAGCGAGAGGCAGTGGCAGAGCTGAGCCTATTTAAGAACTTACCAAAATTCTGTTCACTCTCAAATCTTAAAGTGTTTGTCTTGAGGGTTAAAACCACTAGAAATCTCAGGCCTTTGTGATTTGTTACATGTTGTTATCGATTGCCTGGCTCAGCTGGCAGCATTCTTGCTTCTGAATCATAAGGTTGTGGGTTCAAACTTGATATTGGCATTTGGAACTCACATAGACTTAAGAGGCTTACCAGTGTGGTGATGGGGTGGTGGTGGTAGGGAGGGGGGGAGGTGTATAGCATTGCACGTGGTGCCATCCTTTGGATGAGATGTTAAACCGAGGCCTTTTCTGCCTGATCAGGTGGATGTTAAAGATCCCATCTTGTTATTTGTAAAGAGAAGGGAGTTTTTCCCAATGTACTGGCTAACAATCTCCCCTAATAAAATTGCTCATTTATTTCATGGCTGTTAGTGCAACATTGGCTTCCTTATTCACCCACCCATAAAACACAATTACTGCACCTCACTGTATATCTTCTGAAGTTTGGGATGTCCTCCTGATGTGAAAGGTGCTGTACCAAATGCAAGGATTATTATCATTTAATTCATCACAAATTCAACCTGCTCCGTATTTGCAATTGCAAATATATCCCAATTTCTTGTATGTGTCCTGGAGATCTATGTCAGTGATTCCAGACTAAAAAAGAAGTGGGAATTGGAAAGGGAGCAGACTTTCATTGACAATTGTTTTTAGCTACCAGAAACAGAAGCTTCTCAGAATGCTTCAACAGGCGTAAACGCACAAAAAGGAATTAAAATGTCCTTGGTGAGGTAAGGGAATTATTATGTGTACTGAGGCCACTTCCTCTGTTTGTTATGGAACGTTCTTAAATCAATTATGCTTTTGCAGATCCTGGCACAAATGACCAATTCCTTTCAACGCCTGTTCCAGCTAGTGAAAGAATTGCAACCCTTCATCCCGCCTGGTCAATGATCTTGAAAGCAACTCCGAAAGGCTCTATTGTCACATCCTGGACACCACGTTCTCTTTCCATCCTGTAAACACTGGCATTGCACCAACAGTGGAAATTTCATAATGAGAAGATTTACAGGGAACTCGTTATTTATTATCCCCTGTCGATTTCAAGGCTGCTGCCAAATATGACTCTGCTTTTACTGTTATTGTGCGGTTTGTCGATGGTGTAATACAAAAGGATGCGTGATAACTCTCACGCTGCCCTTTCCCACGCAGTAATGAAGGGGAATCGGGGAGAAATTTCACATGGGGTCTAAAATTATTCTAGTTTTCAAATGTTTTAAGGTATAAAGCGAAGGTGCCTCAGGAGTCTGCACAGGTTCCATTTCTGTTCCTTGTAAATAGGAATGACCTGGATTCACAGACTGAAAGTAACAGTGTAACTTTGCAGGTGACATCAACTTGCAGAGGTAAGCAGTGTCTTTGTAGCTGACCTGGCTCCAAGGTGATGTGCTTGTCAACAGAAAGGCTGAATCGAGCTCACCCTTTGTGACGACAATAACATTGTTGGTGACCCCAGGATTCCTGGCCAGCTTACTGTGCAAAAATTGGACGGTTTCCAGGTCATCACTTCCTGCAATGCTGTGCTTGCTCTGTATGAGCTTCCAGCAACAACAACAACAAATTATATTTGCACAGCGACTCTCACGTCAGGAGGATGTCCACACAGCACTTGTGTGCTATGGACATGGAGTGCTCTTGATGTCACGTTACAAAAGACATGATATCAACGGTGCTTCTTCTGTCTGTCAATCAATCAATCAATCAATCAATCAATCAATCAACCAACCAACCAACCAAGCAAGCAAGCAAGCAATCAATCAAGCAAGCAAGCAATTAGTCAATCAAAACTTACATTTATACAGCGCATTTCATGTGGAGAGGACGTCCCAAGGCGCTGTACAGTTAGGTAGCGACAAGAGCAGGGGGAGAGGGGTCGGGGCAGGATGAAGAAGAATAGGAAAATTGACGGAAGTTGATTACCTGCTGTAAAAGTTGTCTGCAAAAGGGTCAGTTTGACTCAGTTGGTACACTTTCACCTTTGTTTTGGACAGTTGTTTGTTCTATGCTCTGTGCCAAGACTTGATCTCATGGACAAGGCTGACATGATGGCTTTTGAACAGGATGTCAAACCAATGTTCTATCTGCCTATTAGAGTAGAAGTTCAAGATCCCACAACATTATTCAAAAACAGAAGGGAGTTTCTCTCAGTGTCCTTGTCAACAATCCTGTAGATAAAAGGGTCACTCACCTCACGGATGTTTCTCAGATTTTGCTGTGCATATAATGGCTGTCACATTTGTCCAGCGATATGGATAGTCTTGACTTCAAGCTCCTGTAGCTTGTTGGCACTCATGCAGCTCAGTGATTAGAGCACTCGCCTTACAACTATGAAACCTATGTTCGAATTCAGGCAGATCAGGACGAAACCTTGGGCAAGTTTCCTTACTCCACGCATCTAATAATAATCCGTCCCCAAAAAAATACAATAATGAAAATTGGTCATTTCAACCCACGACTGTTTGTGAGACACTGCTGTGCGCAGTTGGCTGCCGTGTTGCGCCCACAAAATATACAGTCAATTGACTTTATAGTATATTCTGTGAAGCGCTTTGAGACAGCGATAAGATGTGAAAAGCGCTATATCAAATGCAAGGATTATTATTATTATTATCAACTTGACAGAACTCCTCCCTGAGAAGAGAATTTTTTCAAGTTGATATTAATAATAATCGAATTGAATAATAATTGAAAAAATTATTATTAAGTTTATAATAATAATATTTTTTCCAATATGATAACAGCTATTTCAAATGCAAAGATCATAAAGTAATAATTGATGGTTTCTGTCATAAAATTACCCTTCACAGTTCTGAACCTGTGTCCTCTTGTCCTTTATCAGAATTTATTTTTGAGTTTACATTCTCCATCTTATTTACAATACAATTGATAAAGCATCCCTTTTACACGGGGAGGATGTTTCAAAGCACATATTAATGTTTACATATCTCTATGATGTCCCCATTTGAATTTCTCTTTTCAAGGTTGAAGAACGCTAGTTTATGAACTCTTTATCAGTCATACTGAGCGGAAACAGAGAGATGTTAATCGCAAGATCAAATTTTCAAATTTGCACATATAGTATATCCTGTGAATCGCTTTGAAATGTTTCGAGGACATGATAGGTGCTATATCAAATGCAATTATTATTATTATTAATATATTATCATCACATTTGGCAGGTAAAGACATAGATGGCTGTGTAGGAACCAAGTTCCTTCAAGATAACAATAATCATAATAATCCTTGCATTTGATATGGCGCTTTTCACTTCTAGATGTTTCAAAACGCTTCACAGAATATACGGTAAAGTGAATTGACTGTATATATGTAGGCAAAACGTGGCAGCCAATTGTGCACAGCAGTGTCCCACAAACAGTCCTGGAATGAAATTACCAATTTTTTTTGAGGGATTATTATATCAGGCATGTGGATTAACAAAACTTGCCCAATGTTTCGATCCATGTCTCCGCTTGTAAGGCGAGTGCTCTAACCACTGAGCTACAGGACTCCACATATGGATGAATGCAATACAATAAAGAATGTTTTTGTGGAGTCTGTGGCATCAAATGTTATACTGAATTTGTCATAGCTGGTTGAATGTCCATCTCTGATTAATGATCGTTTTACGGTGGGGGTGGGGAGGGGAGAGGGGTTAATTGAAGTTCACATCACGTGTTCTAGGACATGCTCAGGTCTTTGTTTTTACAACAGTAGTTCCCTGAAGGGGTCATTTGTCAGATGGTGTCAAGTTAATACCCAGCACTCGCTCTGCGTGTTTCCAGTCATGAACAGCACCAACCTGATCCGAACTTTGATTCATGTAATCCATTTCAAATTCCCAGTGTGAGGTGACTAGGTTTACTCCTCAGCAGCAGCAAAAATAAAATGTTATTCTATTTATATGTTGAGTTTACAGACACGGAGCAAAGGTATCTGAGAAGAGACAGGGGCCTGATGCCAGGGTTGCAGCTTTCAAGGGCTCACGTTGTTTGCAGTAACAGCAATTGTGAGATAAATTGCCAACCTATTTAAACACACATGATTTCCAAGTCATTGATATATGTGCCAGTCTTGGTGAGTTGAAGTGCTTCAAGATGCTGGTGGAGGGAATTATATAAATACATGTTGTTGCTGTTGAGTCAACAGTTAACCATTAGTTGTTAGGTCTGCTGAATGGTGGGAAACCCCATACTGAGCTCACACTTGCCGAGGATGGAGAATTTACTGAGAATTGCTGAATCATCTCCAAACAGTGAGCTTTATTTTTCAGAACAAGTTGTGGTACACCAACACAGGCTACCTTGTCAAACCCAAATGAGCAGGAGCCCAATGACCCCAGTCAAATAACATTTGAGATCTATTTTTTACTGGCATCTATGTTCTGGTAAAGCACGGAAATAGATGTTCCACAGACATAGTTAATATATCGTAAGGTGAGCTGGGGGGGTGGGGGTGGGAAATAACTGCAATTCTGTCCTACCCCCCGTAGGACAGAATTGCAGTTATTTCTATTCCTTGTTGGGAGCACAGTGTCTATGTCAGACAGTAATTTGACACATGGAACACTCTAGGCTTGGTTGGTAATCTGTAAATAATGAGAGAAATCAAATAAAGACTGCGGGTTTGCACGGCAAGCAAGAGAGACACCAGAGCCAGCACTTTTATGCTTTTTCTAAGATAGGATCTTCTGTCATATTTGTGTTGGGAGGATCAGAAAAAGTCCCAGTGCTGTGTACAGTCACTTACCCCAGCAAAAGCAACTCTAACTAACTGTAATGTCGTCACCAACCCTGCACGTAATGTTGTTGTGTTGTATTGTGTCAACAATTGTCCAGATAAATTCATCATTTACCTGGTGAGTGGTTTGTGTGTGTGTGGGGGCAAACTGACTGCTGTATTTGCCTACAAAATACACATTATTGACCTGTTTGCCTGCCTGTCTGTCTATTTATCCATTTGCTTGTTTATTTATAGAGTCCCATAGTTTAGTAGTTAGACCACTTGCCAAGTGAGCACATCTGGGTTGGATTCCCGGGCACGACGAAATGTTGGACAACTTTTCTTAATCCACAACTTTTCTTAATCCACATGCCATTGTTTACCTAGCAGTAAAAACAGTAACCCGTTTTTTAGGTGATAAGCAGATCTGGGGGTAATAATGTATTCAAAATAATAATAATGTGGTCACTCAATCCACAACTGTTGGTTGGACCCTCCGTGCTGCCGCATTTCACCCACAAAACACACAGTCATCATATTTTACAGCATATTCTAGATGTAGAGCTTTGAGACATCTGAACTACATGATAAGGTGCTAAATCAAATACAAGGATTATTATTATTATTATCACTGTACAAAAACTTCCACTAGAGAGTGCAGATGTCAGGCTTCGTCTGAATTGGACTCGCTTGCGGTAAATTAACCATTGGCCTCTGACTCATGGAGACCTATGTGAAGAATGATTACGTGGCCAGGGGATATTCCATGGAGAGCAAAGGCAACCATGTAACTGTGGCCCAGAATGAGTCTGTGTCTTCAGGAAAGGAAACCCCCAAAAGAGTTGGGAGGAAATTACGTGTCACAGGAGTGTACTGTGTATGTTTGCAATGTGAACGTTTTGTTGGGAGTTACTGAGTGCAGTTTTGGCCTAAATTATGGAGTCCTGGGGGTATTGGCAATTGTGCTGAATTGGAAAGCGAGAGGAGTAACAAAACTTGCCCAAGGGTTCGTCCCGCCGGGAATTGTACCCAGGTTCGATTTCCAGCAAAGAAAACTTTCCTTACTCCACAAGTGTTTGTTTTCCTAGCAGTAAGTAGGAACCCAATTGTTAATCGATTGATGGATTGCTTTCCGGGGATAATTATAGAATCTTACGGCAGAAAATGAGGCCATTTGGCCCATCAAGTCTGTGCCGGCTCTTTAAAAAGAGCAATTTAATCCCACTCCCCAGCTCTCTCCCCATAACCTCGCAAACCCGTCCTCCCCAAATAAATGTCTGCCTCTTTTTTAAAAGTTGTTATTGGTTCGGCCTCCACCACCTTTTCAGGCAACGCATTCCAGATTCGAACAACTCGCTGAGTGAAAACATTTCTCCTCACCTCCCCTCTGCTTCTTTGTGAAACTATTTTAAATCTGTGACCACGAGTCACTGATACGCCCACCAGTGGAAACAGTTGAAGGGTTAATAATCCCTTTAAAATAAATTGGTCACTCTATCCTTTGTGGGGCATTGGCTGTGCGCGATTGGCTGCCACATTACATCCCGAAAATTACAGACGTGCTCTGGGACAGTATCCAGCGTGAAGGGCGCGATATAAACGCCATTTATAACAATCCTTCCATTCGATATAGCGCTTTGCACTTCTTCTAGATGTCTCAAAGCGCTTCACAGAGTATACTGTAAAGTGAATTGACTGTATATTTCTGGGCGAAATGCGGCAGCCAATTGCGCACAGCAGCGTCCCCACAAACAAGTCGTGGATCGAAATGACCGATTTATTATTGGGGGGGGGGGGGGGGGGGGGGGGTTTCAAGGGGAGGGCGTGTGGAGTAAGGAAACTTGCCCAAGGTTTCTCCCGCTGGGGACTGAACCCAGAGTCTCTCGCATGCGAGGCAAGTGCTCTCACCACCGCTGAGCTGCACCGTACGTCAAGCGCTTTTGCGAACGTCTCGAAGAACTCGATAAAGGCTCTGTATCAAACGCAAGGCTCGTTTCGACTATTCACAATAGTGATAAAGCCTTCACATTGTGTGGGGGTGGGAGGGCTGCCTCAGTACTGCATTACTAGCCTGACTTTAGCCAATGGCCCTTTGGAAACCGATACCGAGTAAATACACACAGCCCTTATAGGGTTACACACTTCTTTAAATGGTACTGCGAACTGCAGTGTCCCAGGATGCATGGAGATATTTGCTCTGCAGTCTTTTTCTTTGGTAGAGGGAGGGAGGGAGTGGGAGGGAAGGAGAGAGAGGGAGAGAGGGAGTGTGAGTGTGGGAGGGAAGGAGAGAGGGAGGGAGTGTGGGAGGGAAGGAGGGAGAGAGGGAGTGAGAGTGGGAGGGAAGGAGAGAGAGAGAGGGAGTGTGGGAGGGAAGGAGGGAGAGAGGGAGTGAGAGTGGGAGGGAAGGAGAGAGAGAGAGGGAGTGTGGGAGGGAAGGAGGGAGAGGGAGAGAAAGGGAGGGAGGGAGTGAGTGTGGGAGGGAAGGAGGGAGTGAGTGGGAGAAAAGGAGGGAGTGAGTGGGAGGGAAGGAAGGAGGGGAGAGAAAGGGAGGGAGGGAGTGAGAGTGGGAGAGAAGGAGGGAGAGGGAGTGAGTGTGGGAGGGACGGAGGGAGAGAGGGAGAGTGAGAGTGGGAGGGAAGGAGGGAGGGAAGGAGGGAGAGAGAGAGGGAGATTGTATTCTACACTGTGAAGCGAATCCAGCTCTGCGGCACTTGTGAGAGCATACTCCTGCCCTAATAAAGTGCTCGGGGCTTGTGCGTGACGCTGGCTTGGACTCCCCCCCCCCCCCAACCCAGTATCAGTGCTGTGTGTGCACAGAGATCAAGCCCTTGCTGGAGGGGGATCCACACCCACCCACCCAGCCTCTCACCCAGCCAGCCACCCAGCCTCTCACCCACCCAGCCACCCAGCCACCCACCCAGCCTCTCACCCAGCCTCTCACCCACCCACCCACCCAGCCTCTCACCCACCCAGCCACCCAGCCACCCACCCAGCCTCTCACCCAGCCAGCCCAACATGCCGCGAGTGGACGCCGATCTCAAACTGGACTTCAAGGATGTCCTGGTGAGACCCAAGAGGAGCAGTTTGAAAAGTCGATCAGAGGTGAGAGGTGCAGCAAGGTCAGGCATCATGTATTGGGAATAGTGTGAGAATAAACTGTCTGTCTGTCTGTCTGTCTGTCTGTCTGTCTATCTCTATCTCTCTCTCTCTGTCTCTGTCTCTCTCTCTCTCTGTCTGTCCCTAACTCTCAGCTTTTCATTCCCTTTGCAGTATGTGACTATCTCGAGCATTTCCGCATTAACCCCTCTCCCTCTCCCCTGTATATACAGTATATATGATCCGGGCTGCTCTGATCTCTCATGAATTATGAATAACAAAAGTTAATGATACGCGTCTGTTTTTGCGCAGCTTGGCACGTAGCTTGGAAACGAGTCTTGGGCGGCAGGGGAAGGTCAAGGTAACGAAATCTGACACCTCGGCAGCAATAAATAGCCCTGAAATTTCCTTAATGAACTTTGGTAAATGAACAGGATGCGACACGGCTCGTGCTTTCACTCAGACGGTCCAGTGCACCACCCACCGTTTCCGTTTGGTTGGGTGCCTTCTCATTGGTCTCGTACGGTAATCTTGTCTAATCTTGTATTATAATTTGGTCGTTTCATTCCGCGACTGTCACCGCCTCGCACCAATTGGCTGCCGCGTTCCTTCCGCAAGAACATGCGGTCGATTCACTTTGCAGTGCATTCTGTGAAGCGCTTGGAGGTGTCCCGACGACGTGATAAGGTGCTCGCCGTGTCGAATACACGGATTATTATTATTATTATTTGCTACGTTTTCACCCACGCTTTATTGAAATGAAAAAACGTACAACATTCGGCTGTAACGAGCCTCTGGGTGCAGCCTGGGGTGAGGGCATGAGTACTGTGCTTGATATCCGTTCGCCTACAATCATAAGTACATTGCATAATTGTAAGCAATTGATTGGGGTTAAGATGCAACATTCCCCCTCTCTCTCTCTCTCTCTCTCTGTATCTCTCTCCTCCCTCTTCGTGGAGTT
This sequence comes from Hydrolagus colliei, assembly GCA_035084275.1. Lineage (NCBI taxonomy): Eukaryota > Metazoa > Chordata > Chondrichthyes > Chimaeriformes > Chimaeridae > Hydrolagus > Hydrolagus colliei. The sequence continues at coordinate 27,011,739 of CM068743.1, forward strand.
AACTCACCTTCAAGCTATTTTTGCCAGCTTAACTGGCTACAATAAAGTGAAAGATCCCATGCAAAAGGTCCTGTTTCTAAAAAAAAAACCTCAATGTTTGACATGACATCAAAAAACGTCCATTTCACTGGAAAAAATAAGCAAGGACTGAAACTTCAGTATAACAACTGCCAGCAGTTACAAACCGAAAGACAACCATTTTACTGGAAATACTGTAATAGGTTTCCACACAGTCCCTTAGCTGCATTGCTAATAAAGATCCGATTAAGATTTTGTTCTCAGTGTTTGACTTGACCCACTTGGTATGAAACACACATTGTTTCATATCCAGAAAGCAACAGTGATTGTAATAGGCTGTGATATTGGTAGGTGAGCAGCTTTTAAGTGTTTAATAATAATAATAATAATACTCATTCTTGCATTCGATGTTGTGCCTTATCATGTCTTTGAGACGTCTCAAAACGCTTCACAGAACATACTGTAAAGTGAATTGACTGTGTATTTTGTGGGCGAAATGCGGCAGCCAATTGAGCAGAATAGGGTCCTACAAACGGTAGTGGATTGAGTGATCAATTTATTATTTTTCTAGAGGAATTATTACACCCTGAAAGGTGATGCACCAAATAACTAACAGCTGGGTTCCTACTTGCTGCAAGGTAAACAGAGATGGAAACTTGCCCAAAGTAACGCCCTGCCAGAATTGAACCAAGGTCTCTCGCTTGCGAGATGACTGCTCTAACCATTGAGCTACGGGACATTTACAAAACGATTGAAGTGACCAGGCTGATTTCATGTCTTACGTACCTACAAAAACAAGCAATAGTTGCCAATAATCCTTACATTTGATGCAGTAGCTTTCACGTCGAGAGGTTGCCTGTGTTTCAACAATGCTTTAGCGTTCCTTATTTACATAACTCATTGCTCATTTTTTTCTGACATTCTGCATTAGAGACTGACAAAAAAGTCATACATTTTTTGTACATTAGAGACTGACAAAACAGTCATACAAATCTAAAGGGTAATTCGCTTGAGATACATGGTCAGGCCACTAGTGGTATTGCTCAGTGAGGTATTATGTCAGTCCTCTGAGTGAATACTGCAGGGAAATGAATGGTGCAGTGATAGGAGAATATGCCTTTGCTTGTATAGAAGCATGTAGAGTTCAGAGTCTCCCCAAGAATGACACATTGCACCTTTTTTCATGGCACCATTAACTGGAAAGAATTTGAGCCAAAATTGACACAGAAAGTCCCGGCTGAGGTTTAGAAGCAGCTCCGCAAAGAAGGCACATTCTTCCGTTTACTAAGCTTAGTACAGTATTAGGTTCAAGCAAACATGCCTGGGACTGAGCTCATAGTTTAAGCCAATGATGTCCAGCCTTTATGTTAGCCAATAAAATAAACTGATGCCATACATCAAGAAATATTTAATCAATAAAAATAAAAATAGCTGAAAACACATTACTGATTGAAAGTGGACTTAGACTGATGGTGCAATACATTGTCAGTGATGTCATTCTCTGGAGGAGATGTTGAACCGAGGGCCCATCTATCACAGGTGACTGTTCCTCCCATGATAAACAAAGAATGGAAAGATATTTGTGGCATTTCTGACTCCCAATTGACACCTTCCAAAAGCTGTCCGAAGTTTCAAGTTTCAACTATCTGAGTGGTGCACAATAATAATAATCCTTATGTTTGCCCTAACATCTTTCCTGTTGGGAGGACAACTCAAAGCGCTTCACAGGATTTACTGTGAACAACAAAATTACATTACAAAGGCCAGATGGTAACACAGACTCAAGCTGGCGGTAGGGTTTAGGAGGGTGGAGGGCAGCGGGTGAAGGGGGTTGATTGAAAGAACAGACAAAGCGGGTTGGGGTGAGGATGAGGGCCTATGGATGGCGTTCCAGAGGGTGGGGGCAGAATGGCTGAAGACACGCCCACCAGTGGGCATAGAAGGCCTGAGCAGAGGGAACGGGCAAGTTGGTATAGAGTTAGGAGCAGGGTCCGTCGATATGGAAATTTTACGATATCCATATATCGGTGGGCTCATATTGATATATACCGATATTTCCAGGTTTTTTATATTGCACATGCGCGTGCATTCGGAGATGCGAGTGCATTCGAAGATGTGCGCACATTCGGGGGTGCGCGCGCATTCCGGTGTGCGTGCGCGCATTCCATGCTCTAGGCCCAGGAGGTTGCAATGCCGGCGACAAGGTAAGCTGGAAAAGATGGCATTATACCGATAATACCGATAATACTGATATATCGCCGCAAATGATATACCGATATTTACGATATGCCAATAAATGTTTTCATATAGAATTTTTCAATATATCGATATATTTTAAATTCCGATATTGGCATATCGATATGAAAAATTATATCAATATAACCGATATATCGATATATCGCCGGACCCTAGTTAGGAGGTTGCAGAGGTAGAGGGGAGCGAGGCCATGAAGGGCTTTGAAGGTAAGGACCAGCATATTGAATTGTGTGAAGGGAAGCCAGTGGAGTCAGGTGAGGGTGGTACGGTTAAGGAGCCTAATCCGGGAGAGGACACGAGCTGCAGAGTTCTGGATGATCTGCAACTGTGGAGGGAGGAGTCGGGGATTCCGACAAGCAAGGAATTTGCATTGTCAAACCTGGGTATTTTGAATGAATGTATGAGTGTTTTGGCGGTCAGTGGTATGAGACCGTAGCAGAGCCAGGCAATCTTGTGGAGGTGGAGGAAGACGTGAAAAGCCCTATCCTATCAAATGCAAGGATTATTGTTGTTAGTAGATGAATGCAGCAGCCCATTTTCACACAGCAATGTCTGGCAAACAGCCATAAAATTAATTATGGATGGGTGTATGTGGAGTTCCTGCCAGATAGGAGGCTACTTTACTGGATGGGTGTTGACCTTGAGAGGCATTAAAGTAAAGGATGAAATATTGATGTGACTGGTTATGATATAGGAACAATTCCTTAAGTTCCATGTTGATTTCAGTGTGCTGCATATTGCACCAATGAAACATTTAATACTGATTTTATATCCTGTTGCTGGAGTGACAGTGAAATGGAGGATTGACTGTTGAGCATCATTCTTTAGTGTACCCACAACTCTTACATTCAGAAATCACCTCCATGAAACCAACCACGTGCTCATTGGACCCCATCCCCACCCCCCTCCTCCCTTGATGCGTCGCAGCCATCAAGCTACCGACCCATCTCCAACCTCCCGTTTATTTCTAAGATCCTTGAAAGAGTGATTGCCTCCCAGCTCCACTCTTTCCTCTCAATTCACTTACTCCTTGAACCCCTCCAATCAGGTTTCCGCCCTGCTCACAGCACGGAAACTGCCCTGGTCAAGGTCACTAATGACATCTTAACCGCCTGCGACCAGGGCTCCCTCTGCCTCCTCGTCCTCCTTGACCTGTCTGCTGCGTTCGACACAGTCGATCACACCATCCTCCTCCAACGTCTTTCCTCCCACCTCAACCTTCAAGGCACAGTCCTTGACTGGTTCCATTCCTACCTGACCCACCGCCTACATTTTGTATCTTCCAACGGTTTCTCCTCTAACCCCCGCACTGTTTCTCACGGCATCCCCCAGGGCTCTGTCCTCGGCCCCCTCCTTTTCACCATTTACACGCTCCCTCTGGGCGATGTCATCCGCAAACATGGGAGTAAATTTCCACATGTATGCGGACGACACCCAGCTGTACCTTTCTGCCTCATCCCTCAACCCCCAGACCATCGATGTTCTGACAGCATGTCTGTCCGACATTGAGTCCTGGACGAGGGACAACTTCCTCCAATTGAACGTGAGCAAGACCGAGGCCCTCCTGATCGGCTCAAGCCAGCACCTTCTCACATCGGGCGCTGCCAGCCTCAACATCCAAGGCTGTACTCTCCACCGCACAAAGCCAGTCAGCAACCTCGGCATCACGTTCGACCATAAACTCTCCTTCCTCCCCCACATCCATGCCTTGACCGGCACCGCTTATTTCCACCTGCGCAACATTGCCAAGCTCCGCAACTACCTCACCCCCCCATGCTGCCGAAACACTCGTGCACGCATACATCACCTCACGGCTGGACTACGGAAACTCTCTCCTTGTCAGCCTCCCCAGTTCCTCCATTCACAGGCTGCAGGTCATCCAAAACTCTGCGGCCCGTGTACTATCCCGCACCCGCCTTCGCGACCACATAACCCCCACCCTCGCCCGTCTTCACTGGCTCCCCATCCTCCAGAGGATCGAGTTCAAGATCCTCGTCCTCACCTTCAAGGCCTTACACGGCCTTGCCCCGCCCTACTTAACCGACTTACTTTCCCCTATAAGCCCACCCGGACCCTCCGTTCAGCAGGTCTTGGCCTGCTCCAAGCCCCCCGCCCGAACCGCCCCACCATTGGAGGCCGGGCCTTCAGTTTTTCCGCTCCCACCCTGTGGAATTCCATCCCCCAATCCCTCCGTCTTATTTCTTCCCTTTCTTCTTTCAAGGCCGGTTTGAAGACTTTCCTCTTCGACCGTGCCTTTTGTTTCACCCCGAATTTTTCGACCTCCCCTACGTGTTTCACCCCTTCCCGAACACTCCCCTCCCAGCTCGGGTCACACGCCTCCTGTGCAGCGCCTTGGGACGTCCTCCCGACGTGAAAGGCGCTTTATAAGTTTAAGTTGTTCTTGTTGTTGTTGTTCTGGTGTTACAGTTTTCCTAATCTACCCATGGCACTTATTACGGAAGTGGTGTGATGTTGTGCAGTACATATAAAAGTTTTTCGGAGGCCGATAGATGCACCTGAATATCAGGTTGCTTTGCTCCCAGTCCTTTTCCTAGTTCTGTTATCGGTTATTAGGCAGATAATAGGCTTGTATCCTCTACCGCACCAGGCTTTACGAGCCTACCATATCCATCATCACCCAGCTCCATTGGTTCCTTATCTCCAAGGGCTGAGTTCAAGATCCTCATCCTCTAAGGATTCTAATAGATGTCAACTTTTCACTTTTTCATCTCCCTTCAAAGAAAAGAACGGCCAATGCATATGAGATATTGCTGCAAACAGTTCTTCTTTATCTGTCAGAGCTTCTAAGCATGATCTCAAACCTCAGGTAAGTTCCGTGAAGCTGAAATCTGGGCCGGAAACTATGGGATGGATTTTTACTGAGTTTCAAGGAGGAAGGGAAGGCTAAGGTCTATACTAATCTATTCCTTTGCATTTGGGGGATTAAGGCATCTGAATTAAGCAGGTTACGGAACCTCTCCTGTTCCTTAAACACGTTAGTGACTTGGGTTTGTAGACTCAGGCCAAAATAATGTAGTTACAATTTCATATGATACCAAGTTGGGGGGATCTTTAGATTTCAAGGAGTTTAATAGGAGATGCATATTGGCTGATATCTGCTTCAGTGATTTTAAGTCAGATATTAAACACAAATTGCTGACATATCCTTTTCATGATGTATAATGATGTGTGAAATCCATAATTATAAATGTCCTCCTTGTGATTTACTGTCTTTTCTGATTGCCTCTTGAATTTGCTGACAAAATCTGCATGAGACTATGTATTAATCATTCTCAGTATAAAGTCATTAAATTTGAACTGTACTGTAGAAAGGGTAATGTCATGAACTTAACACAAGAGCCAAGTGGTGAGTTTCGGTGATGGGAGTGAGAAGCAGTAGAGCGATCTATGTACGGGTTGCGTTAGAGTGAGTGTAAAAGGGAAGGTATCAAATGGTATTTTTTTAATTCTCTCTCCAGGTGGATCTCAAGCGAACCTTTACATTCCGAAATTCCAAGCAGACTTTCACTGGAATCCCTATCATAGCGGCAAACATGGATACAGTCGGGACATTTGAAATGGCCCAGGTTTTGAGTAAAGTGGGTAATACCAATTATATCAAATTTGACCTTACCCTCCGGAACTCGCTCCCTCTGTTACTCCATCTCGCCCCTCTCTCTATCTGACTTTCCAAGCCGACCTTTAAAACCTACCTATTCGAATGCATCTAGGGCCGTTGCCCCTTCTTCCTTGCTTTGTGCTCCCCTGCACCCGCGTGAAGCGCTTGAGACGTTCCGTATGTGAAAGGTGCTATATACATACAAGCTATTATTTCATTATGTATGACATTATGTGGTCCTGTAGCTCAGTGGTTAGAGCTTGAGACCTGTGTTTCGAATCCAGGCAGGTCAGGGAGAAACCTTGGGCAAGATTTCTTCCTCCACACGCCTAATAATAATCCCTCCCCCCCCCAAAAAAAAAAAATTGGTACTCGGTAATTTAATCCACGATTGTTTCAATCAATCAAAACATACATTTATATAGCGCCTTTCATGTCGAGAGGACGTCCGAAAACGCTGCAAGGTCAGGTAAACCTACCTATTCGAGTGCGCCTAGGACCGTTGCTCCCTCTTCTTGTTTGTGGGACACTATTGTATGCAATTGGCTGCCGAGTTTCACCCACAAATATTCACTTTACAGTATATTCTGTGAAGCACTTTAAGGCGTCTAGAAGACATGAAAAGCGCTTTATCAAATGCAAGAATTATTATTATTATTCACAAAGAATATACACAGGTCACTTGGTCCAGTCCACAGCAGTGTTTATACTCCACGTAAGTCTTCACCCATTGCATATACCCTCCCATTTCTATTCCCCTCTCCCTCATTAATCTTTCATACACCATTGTAAAAATTATGCACATATGTAAAGAAGAGTCTGCATTGCAGCAGCGCACAGGATTTTACTGTGAGGCACCGCTTACTTGTGAGCATTCTTTTGCCAATATGTGGTGTTAGCTTCAAAATCCTTTGCTTTGAAATCCAATGCTGATTTGTGGCCTGTGGGAATTACTTTTCTGTACACGGCTTACTGCTGTTTTCTGATGTACTGCATTGCTCAGCTCTTGGGTTTAATCTGCAGGAGAAACAGTTCAGAATAATTCATCAAAACTTTGTTGCTTTGGAAGGAGAAGCCTGCAGTCCCTCCGCCTCGTCCCTACCTAGCATCCTTCAAGTCCTGCCTCAACACCCTCTTCTTCAACGGTTCCATCTGTCACCCCAAAACCCCTCCTTTCCCTCCACTCTCCCCTATTCTGACCTCACCTCAGGTCTGAAACATTGTGCCTTGGGATGTCCTCCAGACATGAAAAGCGCTATACAAATGTAATTTTGTTGTTGTTGTTCATCTCAGTAGAGATAGTGAGTGCATTTAAGTTGCCTTGAGGTAGTAATTGATAACGATTGTTAAGAGAGGGAATGGGGGAGAGATAATGAAAGCTTCTTTTCTCTATTGACACTGAACAGAAAAACAGTCATTTTTGATCAGCTGGTCGTCTGACACATACGGAAACCCAACTCCATGCTTAATATTATCCAAACCAGACTGAGAATTCCACATCTGCACTTCTGTTTATCTGGAAAGGAGTGCGTACTCTCTCCCCAGAGGGACACACCCTAGTTATGTAGTTCCAGGAAGCATTAAATATACAAAACACAAAATACTGCAGATGCTGGAAATCTGAAACAGAACAAAGAGCTGGGAAAATTCAGCAGGTCAGGCAGCATCTACATAGAAAGGAAAGTGTCAACGTTTCGGGTCATGACCCTTCGTCATAACTGAACGTGGATCCGAAACGTTGACTCACTTTCCTTTCTCTATAGATGCTGCCTGACCTGCTGAGTTTTCCCAGCTCTCTGTTTTTGTTTCAGCATTAGATATAGTTTGTCAAGAGCCAAATCTCGGGGTCCGCAAGTGTACTAGTGGGGATTAATTAGTTTCCAGCTGGGACAAATTTACCCAGAGGGGCTTTGGCTTGTTAAATCTTAACAGGTTTAAGAGGTTGAGTGGGAAAATCCCAGTTTAGGTTTCTCTCGTGTTGTTGCTGAAATTGTGCACGGTATGGGTTTTCAAATGGTAAATACATAGAGTGAGGAGAGTGATGAAAGGGAATCTTTCCTCATTCATGTGTTTAAGAATGTTTCCAAACCTAAACATTACAAGCAATAGTAAAGAGCATGGCACAGTTTTATTTAGCAGAGCATGTAACAAGAGAAATCTACTTAGTCTATTACCACATTTCCACAGCTAAACAGAGCTAACCCACCAGGGACCTTCTCTCCTTATCACTTAAGGTTTGATTTAACAATCTTTGGGAAGGGATGCAGGTTGGGTTAGTCATTGAGTGCACAGGAGGAGTGTGTTTTGAGACTTGCGTGGACTCTCGTGTATAAACAGTAGCATAGCCTTGCTGAGACTATTTGCATTCTATACAAAAATAGACATGTGCAAATGGGGGAATTAAAGGTGTCCTAAATTCTGCACTGCACAAACGAGAGTTTCAAATACTTATATGCTTGCATAACCTAAACATGTTGCAACATTAATCATAAATTATACTCTGTACTCATGCAAACAGTGAATAGAGATGATTACGTGCAGGTTTAGTCTAAACCAAGAGTACTGGAGTGAATCATGCTGGAACTCCACTCCATAAAGAAACACCACTGCACAAAGCCATGACCCCAACCAGGCAGAGAAAACAACAACAACAAAATTGCACTTATATAGCACCTTTCACGTCGGGAGGACATCCCAAAGCGCTGAGAAAATGCTTAAGACACAACCTCAATTGAGATAAACTACCTGCAAGTGGGTTAAATCATGGACCAAACCACCAACTGGCAGTATGGTAAATTGTGCCATTTCCCTCAGCTCACTAACTAATCTGTAAGTGACATACAACCAACTGAGGTATGATTGGTATGCATGGTTGGCAATTTCATTTAATTTGTTCTGCAGTGTAGGAAGCATCACACGCAAGATTTGAATAGTATAATAGTCCTTGCATTTGAATGTCTTTACATGTCATGGCTCACAGTGTTTTCACGGCCTTTAACAACAACAACAACAAAATTACATTTGAAGAGCACCTTTCACTTCAGGAGGATGTCCCAAGGTGCTGAATTTAACTCTAAAGTGTAGTGACTGTGAATTTACAGGGAAAAGCCACAGCCAATTTGCACATAGTAATGTCTCACTAACAGTGACCAATTTAATTGGTAATTGTTAGACAGGACACCAGAGAGAAACTCACATCTCTTTTTGAAAAGTGTCGTGGGATCTTTAATGTTCACAAGACCAGCAGACAGGACCTTGGTTTAACAGCTCATCTGAGTAAGGCACCTTGCACAATGAACACATCCCAGCACTGCATTGAGGTGTCAGCCTAGACTGTAAGTTCAAAGTTCCAATATAGAGCTTGAACCCACAACCTGCTGATTCTTAGAGACAAGATTGCTATACAAAGTTTATTATCATTATTATACATGCTGGGAACACTCAATGCCGGAGTTCCCACTCTCAGTATTGTCGGCTGTGCAAATACAATAGTCCTTTGGTTTTACCCCACCTCTAGGCATTACATTGTATTGTATGATTTTCAACAGCAACAACAACAATAATTTTGATTTATATAACGCTCTCCATGCCAGACGGCGTCTCAGAGCGCTTCACAGTAGCAGATCCCGGGACCGAGCCAGGGGCAGGGGTATAAAGGTGTATAAAGGACCAAAGGCGTGGTCAACGAGAAAGGTCTTTAGCTGTGACTTGAAACTGGGAAGAGAGGGGGCGAGGCGAAGGGAGTGAGGAAGGGAGTTCCAGAACCTTGGGGCGTAGTCGCTGAAGGCACAGCCGCTGAGGGTGGAGCGGAGTATTCAGGGGACATGAAGGAGGCCAGACCTGGTGGAGCGAAGGCAGCGAGTGCTGGTTTGGGAAGAGAGGAGGTCAGAGAGGTAGAGGGGTGTAAAGGAGTAGAGGGACTTGAAAACAAGGGTTAGGATCTTGAAGTCGATCCTCTCAGGGACAAGGAGCCAGTGAAGTCTGGTCTGGGGTAATGGGGGAAGCGAAGCTTGGTGCGGGTGAGTATGTGGACAGCGGAGTTTTGAATTAGCTGGATTTTGTGGATTGTGGTGGGGGGGAGACCAGCGAGGAGGGCGTTGCATTAGTCCAGCCGAGATGTGACAAAGGTGTGGACCAAGGTTTGAGTGGCTTTTGGGGTGAGGTATTTCTGGAGACAGATGATCCGTTGGAGGTGATAGAAGGCGGTACTGCTGAGGGACCGGATGTGGGAGAGGAAGGACAGTTGGGGGTCGAACCTGACGCCTAGGTTGTGCACAGGTTCGGAGAGTCTTAGGGGCAGGCCAGGAAGGTGGAGGAGGTGAGAGCCGTGCGAATGGAGACGTTGACGAGAGCCAAAGAGTATGGCCTCCGTCTTGTCAACGTTCAGCTGCAAGAAATTTGCAATCATCCAGCTCCTGATGTCTTGACAGGCAGGCTGACAGAACATCAGGGGACTGGGGGGTGCAAAGTGAAGTGGAGAAATAGAGTTGGGTGTCATCCGCGTACATGTGGAAGTGTGCCCCATGTCTACGGATGACATCCCCAAGAGGGAGCATATAGATGATTTTCCTCAGAGGCTTGCTGGTGATTTGTCCCTTTTACGTTTTAACTGTTCCATTCTATTGCTTGTCCCTCCTGTGCAGCAAGCACTCAAATAACATTACAAATTCTGCATAATATTTCAGAATAGATTTTTAGGGCACACAAAATATTAATAATGCAGAGTGTAGTGGACGTGGAATGTCTCAGTAATTGACTGCAGATTACCAAATCTCAGGAGACTTGCAATGAAGTCATCGTATCATAAATCTTCTTGCATGAATGTCACCACTGATCAGCAGGAGACAATGCAGGGTTAGTTTGCCTTGTCGGTATAAACACATACCAATACAAAATAACATCCCTTCAATGGGTTTAGAAATCCTCACGTTTATATTTGGAACAACATGAGCTCTTTGGCACATGTAGTACCAGTGATAAGCAATGTGCAGGAACAGGAGAAATGTCATGCGAGTAGCACGATAGAAAGGAAAAGCAGCCAACCTCTTGTTAAGTAAGACAATTTTCAACTTTGTCCTCTCTGACTGACCTCTCTCCGCACACAGCTGCTCCACACCCCCTCCCACCTCCATATACACACAACACACACACACACAACATGCACACACAACATACACATGCTCACAACACACACATACAACACAATACATTTACATAAATACAAATCTTTTTCTGATTTTTTTTGGTACAAAGAAGACATTTTGTTCTCGCATTGGAGTCCATGCACATTGTGTCAGTCTGCTGCATTGGTAGCACTCTTGCCTCTGAATCCAAAGCTTGTGGGTTCAATCTCCACGTGGGATTTGGAATCACATGGTCGAAGTTGACATTTCAATGCAGTACTGGGTGGGTTGTTGCATTATTGGAGGTGCCATCCTTTGCCAACTGAATTCCGATGCCGGTTCAGGTGGACGTTAAGGATCCCATGGCACTTTTCGAAAAGAGAATAGAGTTTTTCCCAGTGTACTGGCCAAGGAATCCCCGCAATAAAATTGGCCACTCACTGCATGATTATTTGTGGGACACTACTATACGCAAACTGCTGATATGTTTTGACTACAAAATGCACAACCAATCCACTTTACATTACATCCTGTGAAGCACTTTGAGATGTCTCAACGTCAAGATAAGGAGCTTTATAAAATGCAAAAATTATTATTTTTGTAAAATCTTACAGAATTCTGCTTTAAGCAAACGTACCGAGTGAGTGATTTGTCTCTTGAGGGAAATAGTTTTCCTCACCATTCTCAATATTCTAAAACATATAATGGGAGGATGTGAATCTGGACATTATAGACCTTTTATCTGTAAAGATTGAAGAACCAGAGAGGCACCATTAATGCTTATAGGAAGATTACAGAGAGAAAGAGAACTTGTTTTCAATTTGGAGTATTCAATTATTTTGAAATGTTCTACCCTCTGTTCCTGGACCCCAGCCACCTCTTGGTGGAGTGTTGGTCCACTGGGATTGGTTGCCCTCATTTTTGATGTGTGAGTTTTTCCAGTGAATTAAAGACTGACCTCTCCACCCACACAGCTGCTACACATCCCCATACACACACACCACACACAACATACACACAACTTAACCACACAACACACACATGTTGTGTGGTTAACACATAACACATAAACACCACGCATAACACTCACACACAACATGCACACATACACACAAAACATACAACACACGCATACAACACAACACACATGCTAAAATGTGTTGAAGAGAGATCAGGTCCAGGAAACTCAATAGATTTTACTCTTCTAACCCAGGGAAGGTCCAAACCGGTTTAGACAGCAAACTTAGAATGGACTGGATCGGGATCCGAGCCAATGAACTGCAGTTTTACATCATTGTGTTTATCCCATCAAGTGCTATGATTTATTTTTTGGTCAGACGGGTTTCTGATGGCCATGCATGCCATCAACACCCTGGAAGGACGCATCCTCCTTACCTAATTCTGGAAAGTATTAGGCGCAGGTTAGGAAGAGCCGAGGCTTGGGGACTCCAGAGTGTGCATTTGGGGAACTGCTGGAGCGATATGAGTTGATCCAAGCTGAATAGATCAAAAGTCATGGGACATGTTAACATCTTTATTTCAATGGTCAGAGTGAACAATGATAATAATAATCCTTGCATTTGATATAGCGCCTTATCACGTCTTCTAGACATCTCACTTCTTCACAGAATATACTGTAAAGTGAATTGCCTGTATATTTTGTGGGCAATGGTGATTGCATTTAAAAGTAAAAGTGTCCAGTAATGCTTGGTTTTCTCTTTTTCAGCATGCGATGTTTACCACTATTCATAAACACTACACACTGGAAGACTGGAAGACTTTTGCAGCTTCCCATCCCGAATGTCTGGAGGTATTTGTTTAGGAATGGCTCTGGGATATTTAGGACAGTGCCATTTGTTGTAGCAGCACAAGGACTGGCAAAATGAAAGCATACATTGGGGTGGAAATTGCGAGGTGTGTTGTGATAGTTTTCATACTGTTGATCAAGGTGGTCTGGGTCAGTCAATAATTATAATAATAATGGCCCTTACATTTGAAGTAGCGCTTTATATCATCGAGACATCTCTTAAGTGCTATATTCTGAACTGGTATAAATGTAGAGTCCTATAGCTCAGTGGTTAGAGAACTTGCCTTGCAAGTGAGAAACCTGGTTTTGATTCCAGGTAGGGCGAAATCTTAGGCAAGTTTACTTACTCCACATGTCTGATAATAATTCCTTGAAAAAAACAATAATAATTTGGTCATGACTGTTTGTGGGACGCTGCTGTGCACAATTGGCTACTGTGTTTCACCCACAAATATACAGTCAATTTACTTCACACTATATTGGACTTATATGGAGCCCTGTAACTTAGTGGTTAGAACACGTGCCTTGCAAGCGAGAGACCTGGGTTTGATTCCTGGCAGGGTGAAACCTTGGGAAAGTTTCCTTACTCCACACGCCTGATAGTAATCCTTCACACAAAAGAAATTAATTTGGTCACACAATTGGCTGCCGCGTTTCACCAACAAACATACAGTTAATTCACTTTACAGTAAACTCTGTGAAGCGCTTTGAAATGTCTAGAAGATGTGAAAAGCGCTGTATCAAATGCAAGGATTATTATTATTATTACTTTGTATGCAAACACTGCAACTAATTTGCACACAACTGTGTCCCACAAACAGCCATGGTTTGAATTTATTTGGGGATTTGTTGGCGAGGACATCAGAGAAAATGGTTTCTCTTTTTGAAATAGTGCCACATTAACATTCACCTGAGAGGCCAATCAACTGGTCTCTGTTTAATATCTCTGCCAAAGGATGACACCTCCGACCAATACATCACCCCCAGCATTGCACTGGAATGTCAGCAAGTCCTGAGGTGGGGCCCAACTCCACAACCTCCTGAACTCAGAGGTGAATGCGCTGCCACCTAAAACACTGTGTGGTGTGGGGGGAGTCAACAGTAGTTGACTCCTCCCACGCCACACAGTAGTTGGGACCGAATCCTGTTCACAGCCATCTTTGGAGCTGTTGTTGTGTTTGACTGACATTTGAGGGCTGTTTATGGGATAGCTGGTTACCTCAGTTAGTTTTGTTAGGTTGAATTTGGGAGGCTGCACTCAAATGCTGTAAATGCCAGGTTCAGTTGGGTGGGGGAGAGGGTGGGAATAATTTCGGCCCAATCAATCGTGACTACGTTCACAATTGAGACATGGATAGGGACGGAGGTTTTGACGTTAATATCACCAGTGAGAATGAGTTGCCTTGTCACCCAGCCCAAATCATCATAACCAGAACAAAAACTGAGAAGAAAACGGATCTTGTTTAAGATTTCCATTACAGAATCAAGCTGTTTCTGTAATGAGTCCAGTGTCCTGAACTCAACTACCCTTTTGTGTAACACATTAATTGCCTTCTCAGTTAAGATATTTTTCTGACTGTCTGTTATGAAATTGTCTGCATAGCCGTGGATCTGTGCTGCCCTGGTTACGGTTAAGAATTTTATCAAGAAAAGTATGTTTCATTTGGCTGACCAAAAAAGAGAAAGCAAGAATGCAGATTAATTTGTACTTTTTCATCCTTTTCATACCATGCACAACAGAATTAACGTAATGTCTCTTCCTTCCTTCCTTCCTTCCTTCCTTCCTTCCTTCCTTCCTTCCTTCCTTCCTTCCTTCCTTCCTTCCTTCCTTCCTTCCTTCCTTCCTTCCTTCCTTCCTTCCTTCCTTCCTTCCTTCCTTCCTTCCTTCCTTCCTTCCTTCCTTCCTTCCTTCCTTCCTTCCTTCCTTCCTTCCTTCCTTCCTTCCTTCCTTCCTTCCTTCCTTCCTTCCTTCCTTCCTTCCTTCCTTCCTTCCTTCCTTCCTTCCTTCCTTCCTTCCTTCCTTCCTTCCTTCCTTCCTTCCTTCCTGTCTGTCTGTCTGTCTGTCTGTGTCTATCTCTCTCTCTCTCTCTCTCTCTCTCTGTATCTCTCTCTCTCTGTCTCCTCTCCCTCCCCATATCTCTTGTTGGCTTTCTATTTTCAGCACATAGCTGTGAGCTCAGGCACTGCTCATGCAGACTTCGACAAGCTTTGTACTATTCTGGAAGCATTCCCATCCATCAAGTACATCTGCCTGGATGTTGCAAATGGTTACTCTGAATACTTTGTGGAATTTGTTAAGACTGTCCGGGCCAAGTTCCCGAATCATACAATCATGGCAAGTATCACACCATTCACAAAGTATATTCACTGTAAAGTGAATTGACAGCATTCCCACAGTGTCCCACAACAGTTGTGGATCGAACAAACCCTCTTAGTATTAAATCACCATTAGAAGATCACAACATAGAGTTACTTGGATAAAGAGGCTTTTCAGTCCATCCTTCCAGAATACCCACCCTACTGACTTTTCATTACGGCGTCAAGCTGTTTCTTTAATGAGTCCAGTGTTCTGACCTCAACCACCCTTTTGGGTAACATGTTGATTGCCTTCCTAGTAAAGATGCTTTTTCTGGTGTCTGTTATGAAATTGTCCTCATAGCCCTGGATCTGTGCTCCCTGCCCTGTTGCCTAGGTGTACCTTCAAATATTGCTCTGGGTTTACTGCATCACAATAGATTGTCCAGGGCTGTTGCACGGAGTAGAAAACTCCGTACAAAGTGAATACAAATAATAATAATCCTTACATTTGTGCCTTTCACATCAGGAGGGTGTCTCAAAGAGCCTTAGATTTACAATATAATACAGGCTGTATTCTTTAGGTGAACTTAGCAGCCATTTTGCACACAACTATTAGAGGAAGGAGCCAAGTTAAGGTGTTTCTGCACAGGAGACAGAGCCCCCAGAGGAACGGCAATCTTGTGAATGGAGTCGGTTTAAGGTGATAGAGACAGATTGCGTGTGAAAACTGTTATCAAAGGGACATTAGATATCTATTTGGCAAGGAAATTCAGGCTAGAAGATAATAGTAGTGCATGAGTTCTTATTTAACTTGTTTAACTTTGGTCCTGGCCTGATGGACTGCAATCATCTTTTCCAACCTTGTACATTACTATTTAACTCTGATTATTCCCTGACAAAAGATTGGATTTTGTGAAGAAATTGCTCCCCCACCCTTTATTTAAACGCTTTTCTTATTCATTTTCTTCATCCTAAGCCAAACCCTGTACTCATGGCAATAACACAAACTGAATAAATCAGACCTGGGTGAATTTCTGCTTTACAGGCTCAACAACTTTTTTTTGAAAAAAGATCAAGTGTTCAGTTCTCCCTTTCAGGCTCTGTGCGCTTCAGGTCCTATATCATTCAAATAGAGCTGGATTGGGGCCTGGGTGCCACTCGGTAATCTAGGTGGACGCGCATGCTTAGATGCATCACAGAGGCCTCTGGTCTATTGGAGGGCCATGGACTCCCACCTATCCCTTCACAGGATAGGTAGCGAGGCAGGGTGGGAGGCCACAGTATGGCCCCCCAATGGACCAGAGGGCTCTGCCATGCATTTGAGAATGTGCCAACCTCCGTCAAGTGCCTGCTGCAGTCAGGAGGCATCTGTAATGCAAGAAGCCATCTTACAGGAGTAGTTATCTGATCAATTTTACATTGTTAGTACTGTACTTATAAGGATTTCTAGAATGTGACAGGTTACATGCTAAGTGGAGGTAGAGTGGATTCCATTATTATTTTACATGGGAAGCAGCTGGGATATTGACAGCATGGCTACCGAAACTAGCTAAGCCAGTGTCTTGGCTTAACAGGAATTGACTGTAATCAGTACAACCTCAATAATTCGACATTCCGAAAGCCGGCAACTCCCTAAAACTGGCAAGATTTCAAAATACAAACAGTATTAACTTTTTTCCGATGTCTGGCAAGTCCCCCAAATTTCGGAAAGCTGCTTGCAGTTCACGCTGGCGCAGCTCTGTAATCTGGTGCTGTGAGTGGAGCTCGGCCATAGTTTGGCTTCAGTGCTGTGTTTACAGCACACGTGGTGTATGGGGCGGGGCTTCCCCAGCCATTTATAGGGTAGGTTCTAAATACTGGCAAACTCCGAAATCCGGGCCGTGTTATTGAGATTTTACTGTTATTATTCTACCACTAGAAAGATATGTTTAAGACCAGGAAGACATGAGGCTACAGTCTGAACTCCGGCACAGCTTATTTATTACAGCTGTACTGTGAAAAATAGTGAAAAGTTGTTTTCTTTGCCAGTTGGAGATAGTTTGAAGACTTACCATCTCTCTCATACCCTAAAGTACGATCAGTGCCTAGCCCACACCCCTTCAAACATCTTGATAACCACATTTGGCATGAAACCACGATACATACATTCAATTTTCATTGCAAAATAAGATGAAACTCCACTGTCATCTAACCATTATACACAGTCCTCTCCACTGTAGGTCCAATATTTCACTCAGATGGAGTGTCGCTGTGAAACAATACTCACTTTGTCAAGCTTTTTGCTGAAATAAACCCTTCAGACAGGGAGATCGACTTCACAGTGAATTAATGAAATGCTTGTACCACTGCATTTGTTGCCTTGATGATTTATACTAGTGTTTGTTGGGCAAAGGGTCACCAAGTACACTGAGACACATACTCAGGAGTACGTTTGCAGTGCCTCTGAGCCGGTGTCCCTACAGACAGTTTCATGATGAGCAGGGATTCAAGGTGCAACCCTAATTGGCTGCCTCCTCACAACAGTTGTTACATTGCTTATCCTGATGTGTAGACTGTTTTCTGATGGCTTTGTTATTGTGTCTTACAAAATAATTATTTTAGTTTTTTTCAAACCCAAGGCTGGCAATGTGGTGACCGGGGAGATGGTAGAAGAGCTCATTCTCTCAGGAGCTGACATCATTAAAGTTGGCATTGGCCCAGGTAAATGAACAAGCAAGCAGACCTTCAGGCTTCGCAGAGCCATGAGATATGCAAAGCTCCAACCTCTTGCATGTTGCTCTTTTTCAGTGCCTTGGGACTGAAGCAACTATTAGTGTACAAAGACCTGTTTTACTAGTTCTGGAAGTAAGCTTCAGAGCCAGATCAACTGTCTGTGCCCGAGCGAGTGTTGTAGTCAAAGCTGCCTGTCTAGTGACAAACAGCTGATCAATGCGTCCCTCTCAGATTGAACCTATGGGACTTCTTCAGCACTTTGGGACATCATCCCGATGTGAAATGCGCTCTATCAATGTCATTCTGTTATTGCCTTACTCCTAAACTCAAGATCACTACATCTAAAAATAATAACAATTCCTTGCATTTGATATTGCGCTTTATCACATCTTTGACACATCTAAAAGTGTTTTATGGTATATACTAGAGTATAGTGACTGTGTATTTTATAGGCAAACCACCAGCTAATGTACATACAGCAGTGTCCCATAATGGCTATAAAGTGAATGACCAATTTTATTAGGGAGGTAATTGGCCAAGACACCGAGAGAAACTCTTTTCCCTTTCCAATTAGTGCCATAGGATTATTAGACTCCACTTGAACAGGCAGGCAATAGGTTTAACATCTTATCCGAAGGATGGCACTTCTGACAATGTATCACTCTCCCAGCATCACACTAAATTGTCAGTCTGGACTGTGAACTTAAAGACCTAATACAGGACTTGAGCTCACAATATTTTGAGGTGAGAGTGTGAGCCAGGCTATCACCAAGTCTATAAGGTACACTGCTAATGGTTCAATGGACAAATACATATGCTACTGAGCAATCCAAATTAGTAACATCGGGGAGGGTCGGGGGAGGGGGAAAGGAGAGTGGGAGAGGGGGAAGAGTTAGTGGGGGAGCTGAAGGCGAGGTCGAAGAGGAAGGTCTTGAAACCGGCCTTGAAGGAGGAAAGAGAGGAAGCAAGACGGAGGGGCTGCGGGATGGAGTTCCACAATGTTGGAGGAGAGAGGCTGAAAGCCTGGCCACCAATGATTGGGTGGTTAGGGCGGTGGACGCGGAGCAGGCCTGAATCTGCTGAACGGAGGGGGTGGGCAGGCTGATAGGGAGACAACAGATCAGAGAGATAGGCGGGGGCAAGACCGTTAATGGCCTTGCAGGTGAGGACGAGGATCTTGAATTCAATCCTCTGTGGGGTGGGGAGCCAGTGGAGACTGGTGAGGGTGGGAGTGAACTAGATAACTAGAGATAATAGAGGAAATATCGCTAAACACTGTGCAGAATGTGAGATATTCGATCCTGTTAGAAGAAGCTTTGTCAAGTTATTTGACCAAGTAGAAAATCAGCCTTCATCAATGCATCATTGAGAGGCCGCAATAAAATTTAACAGGATTTCATTCTGCAGGTGTCAATTGATACAGATGTTTCAGAGCATTTTACAGTACAGCCCCTTCATAACTCGCTTCACTGGAGTGAGAATTCTTTTATAACGCAGTTACGTTGAGGATCCATTCATTGCATGACCAACAACAACAACAACTTTGATTTATATAGTGCCCTCCACGCCTGATGCGTCTCAGAGCGCTTCACAGTGGCGGATCCCGAGGCCAAGCAGCTGGCCTCTTGCTTCCCACATGCTAGCCAACATTAGCACTGTAGTACAGTAACTGGTTTCCGTGTTGCATCACTGTTTGTTTTGCTTCCCATGTGCAAAGCCGTTTTTCTTTTAACAGAAAAATGATGACCAGGTTATTAGTTTGAAAGTCAGACCTATGCAGAGAGTGAGTTGGCTGGCTGTGCTCATGAGTAGTATGTTAGTATAGCAAAACCCGCTAGAATTTATGGATTCCAGTAGGGAACGGCGATTAATCGGTTTTTCGATTAAACCCGATATGATTTTCAGATCGGTATGCCGATATGGTGATTCTAAAAAAACTGTTATATCGAGAGATTCGATTTTAAAAATATACATCGATATATTTTTAATATCGTTCCTGGCAATATATCAATATTGTTGGTATTATCAGTGTAATGCGATCTTTTCCAGCTTACCTTGTCGCCGGCATTGCAACCTCCTAGATCTAGAGCATGGAATGCGCGTACATTCGGTGCGCGCGCACAATTAACGGGCGCGCACATCCGATGCGCGCGCACACTTTACTGTGTATAATCGACGTGAGTCGTGGCGTCTTAACAAAGTCGCATCGCTGAAAATTGTAGTTTGAAAATTTACCTTTCTCATCCTGGGGAAAAGAAGCCCCGTATGGGACTACTTTGAAAACAATGCAGTCAGTAATGGTGTGTATAGATGTACAGTTTGCAAGGTCTTGGTTAAGACATCTGATTCGAGCACGAGCAACCTGCGACAACACATTAAGCAGCACCACCCCGCCCAGCACGCTGCCCTCAGAGCGAAATCATTGTCGACAACAGCAGGAAGTCGAACCAGCGCTTCGGAGAAAGCGACAGGTAGTGGGGCCAGTGCAGCTCAAATAATTCCTGCTTTATTTAAGAGGAGAACATTGTACCAGAGAGGGGACAAAAAGTGGCAAAGTATCACGAATGCTGTCACTTTTTGCATAGCAAAGGAGAGCTTGCCAATGGCGAAGGACATTAATTCAGACTTCAGACTACATAAAAATAAGTGGCATTTTGTGGCTGTAAGTGTTATTTTTGTGTGTGAGAGAGTTAGAAGCCAGATTATCACTGCTTCTATGTGTGTGTCTAGTCAGACCCACACAGCAGTGATAATCTGGCTTCTAACTCTAACAGTCAGACTGTCTGTCTCTCTCTTTTCTATTGTAATAGATCTCATTTACACGTGGACATTACATGCTACTTTCAAGCAAGAAATGGAGGAGAATAAATCTCTAGATTTTGTTTTTGGTGTGTGTGTGTTCTATTTTGTGTTTAGAGATGGAGGGAGAGAAGGAGAGGGGGAAAGTTGGGAGAGAAGGAGAGAGGAAGAGAGGAGAGGGAGGGAGAGAAGGAGAGGGGGAAAGGAGGGAGAGAAGGAGCGAGGGGAAAGGAGGGAGAGAAGGAGAGAGGGGAGGGAGGGAGAGGGGGAAAGTTGGGAGAGAAGGAGAGAGGAAGAGAGGAGAGGGAGGGAGAGAAGGAGAGGGGGAAAGGAGGGAGAGAAGGAGCGAGGGGAAAGGAGGGAGAGAAGGAGAGAGGGGAGGGAGGGAGAGGGGGAAAGTTGGGAGAGAAGGAGAGAGGAAGAGAGGAGAGGGAGGGAGAGAAGGAGAGGGGGAAAGGAGGGAGAGAAGGAGCGAGGGGAAAGGAGGGAGAGAAGGAGCGAGGGGAAAGGAGGGAGAGAAGGAGAGAGGGGAGGGAGGGAGGGAGGGAGGGACAGAAGGAGAGAGGGGAGGGAGAGAAGGAGAGAGGGGAGGGAGGGAGGGAGAGAAGGAGAGAGGGGAGGGAGGGAGGGAGAGAAGGAGAGGGGGGAGGGAGAGAAGGAGAAGGGGAAAGGAGGGAGAGAAGGAGAGAGGAGAGGAGGGAGAGAAGGAGAGGGGGAGGTAGGGAGCAAACAACATTGTATAATTCAACAGACCTTGACACCAACATTACAAACTTTCTGGACCTAGAGCACGCATTTTGAAATGTGCATGCACCGCGACTGCGCGCGCATCGTCAGTGCGGACGCACCGTCAATGCGCGCGCACCGCGACTGAGCGCGCACCATAAATGCGCGCGCGCCATCAATGCACGCGCACTTCGAATGCACGCGCATGCGCAGTATAAAAACTCGATAGATCGGTTTAAGCAGGTATGAGCAAACCGATATATCCATATCCGGAAAAATCCCATATCGCCGTTCCCTAGATTCCAGACACTGTGATAACAGTTGCACTGTATGTGGGTTTAGGAAGAATGGTTACATAACGATTTGAGATAGGTTTCCTGAAGTGAAAGACACCGTGTACTGTATATAAATGTAAATTGCATTGTGTTACACATAGCAATGGATTTCTTGCAAAAAAGGACCAACGAGGTGTTTAGATTCTGTGACAGTAATGAAACTTCGTTAAAAAATTAGACAAACGTAAGTTTACCGGCTGTAGGTTACATCGATTGGATTGAGAAAAACAATTTGTGAACTGTGCAGTATGTCATCAAAATGTATTTCCAGAAATGAAATGAATTTGTTAATATAGGTGGTGTGATGTACCAGACTAGCATAAAATGCGCAGATGTTAAGAATAGGTTCAGGGTGATACAATTGTAACCATAGTAACCGTAAAGTAAGCACATCCAAGGCAATTGCAATTCTAATAATATATATAACATCTTGCAATAATGACACCAGTGGCATATACAGGAAGGCAGTGGCATATACAGGAAGGCACTCATAAAAGATCGACATCACAGCCAAGCTTATGGGTCTGTTAAGGTTATATAGTATGCGGCAGCAAGTGATTTTGTGACTGGTGATAAACATCACATCCAAACCCAAAAGTGCTTGCTGGGGGTAGGGGACAGTCAATGCACGCACACATTTGGGTTTGACAAATTAAATTCAGGTGAACGCCATTTGTAAGCAATTGACTTTTGAACAAAATGGTTATTAATCTGTGAGAATTGCTCAGAACTGTGTTCTTCTGCGTTTCCGAAGTGAAATGAAGTTGGGATAACCGTGGAAAGTGTCGCGTTACCAGTCATTTCTCCAGTAAATAGATTGATATTCTCAGTGAGCTTCACTTTGCAGAGATACTTTGGAAAGTGACTGCGCGTGACAATAGGATCTTATCTGCATTCTCACATGCTTATTTGTTCACTCCCACACGGACTTTCAGATGAGAAATCAACTGTAAGGGGAGGCATTTGCACGCAATGCTTCAGGTTGTCAGAATAACAACAAGGGAAATATTTTTGCAGTGCTGTTTTGTGTTGCGTTTTCCAATGTGAATGCAATGGACATAATGCCAGGATATTGGGATAATCTCCCAACCCACAGCCTTCTGGTAAGAGTGCTATTCACTAAATCGGGGTTGACACATTATGTCAAAGGCTATGTTAAATGAAGAACCTACGGGATTAAATCCACCTTAGGTCCAACTTTAGGTCCTTAGGACCTTAGGTCCTATCTATAACCAGGGCTCACTCTGCCTCCTTATCCTCCTGGACCAGTCCTCTGTGTTCGACACAGTCGACCACGCCATCCTCCTCCACCGCTTGTCCTCTGTCATCCACCTCAGTGGGACCAGCACTCACCTGGTTCGAATCCTACCTCACAAACCACCAGCAGCACATCTCACTAGTTACCTGTGGGGTACCCCAGGGATCCATCCTCGGCCCCCTCCTCTTCCTCATCTACACGCTCCCTCTTGGGGATGCCATCCACAGACTTCCCCATGTATGCTGATGGCACCCAACTCTACTTTTCCACTTTACTTTGCGACCCCCCCAGTCCCCTGATGTTCTGTCAGCCTGCCGGTCAGACATCAGGAGCTGGATGAGCGCGAACTTCCTGCAGCTGAATGTCGACAAGACAGAGGCCATACTCTTTGGCTCTCATCAACGTCTTCATTCGCACAACTCTCACCACCTCCACCTTCCCGGCCTGCCCCTAAAACTCTCCGAACCTGTGCACAACCTTAGCGTCAGGTTCAACCCCCAACTGTCCTTCCTCCCCCACATTCGGTCCCTCACCAGCACCGCCTTCTTCCACCTCGATGGATCGCCCGTCTCTGGCGATACCTCACCCCAAAAGCCGCTGAAACCTTAGTCCATAACTTTGTCATCTCTTGGCTGGACTATTGCAATGCCCTCCTCGTCAGACTCCCCTCTACCACAATCCACAAATCCAGCTAATTCCGCCGCCCACCTACTCACCTGCACCAAGCTTCGCTCCCCCATTACCCCAGACCAGACTTCACTGGCTCCCTGTCCCTGAGAGGATCGACTTCAAGATCCTCACCCTTGTTTTCAAGTCCCTCCACTCCTCTGCACCCCCCTACCTCTCTGATCTCCTCTCTCCCCAAATCAGCACCCGCTGCCTTCGCTCCACGCTGGTCTGGCCTCCATGTCCCCTGAATCCTACGCTCCACCCTCGGTGGCCGTGCCTTGAGCCACTACACCTCAAGGCTCTGGAACTCCCTTCCTCACTCCTTTCACTTTGCCCCCTCTCTTCCCAGTTTCAGGTCACAGCTAAAGACCTTTCTCTTCGACCGCGCCTTTGGTCACCTTTCTACCCCTGCCCCTGGCTCAGTCCCGGGATCCGCTAATTTAAAGTGCTCTGAGACACCGTCCAGCACGGAGAGCGCTATGTGAATCAAAGTTGTTGTTGTTGTTGTTTTCCTCTGTAGCATTTAGAACGTCCAGAAGTTGGCAAATTATTGAATTTAATCTTAATTGAAACTCGATTTAAATTGAATTTAAATCTGTGTCCAGATGGATTTTTAAAGATCCCACTGCATTATTCAAAAAGGGAGGGGAGTTTCTCTTCGTATCCTGACCAACAAATCCCCAAAATAAATTTGTTCCCTCACTTCATGGCTCTTTGCAAGACGTTGCAACACGCAAATTGGCTGATACATCAGCCCACAAAATACACCGCACACTATTTTACAGTATATCATGTGAAACGCTTTGAGACATCTCGGAGACCCGATAAGGGATAATTATATATTAAGAATACAGTAAACCTCACATGAATGAGTTGGGGCCATACATTTAATATGACTTGTGCAAAGTATGAGTATGTTAAACTTGCTTACAATATAAACTCTTGAACTGAACTTGGGCAGATGTACATTTTAGGCAATTATGCAATTCATACAGATCAAACTTAAGTAAGTTTGACTATATATCAAATGCAGGGGTGATTGTTGTTTTTATTATTAACTTTGAAGCTGTATTTCTAAAGTTCTTAAAATCATTTACAGAAAAACAACTTCAAAATTAAGGCTCTTCAAAATACTCTTGCTGCACCTTACTTTATGTCATTCTCACAAGGTTGTATATGGCCCCCCAGGCAGTGTGGAGAGTGATGGGAGGCAGAGCTGTGTGGGAGGTAAAACAAAGAAGTTAGAAATAGTTCTCGGGATGGAACAAGTCATAATAATAATAATTCTTGTATTTGATACAGCGCCTTATGACGCCTTCGAGACATCGCAAAGTGCCTCACAGAATATACTTTAAAGTGAATTGACTATATTTGTGTGACAAATGGTGTGAGGAACAGAGAAAACTGGGGATTTGTGTTAGTGACTCGTTGAAGGTGGCAGGACAGGTAGACAAGGCTGTTAAGAAGGCATATGGGATACTAGGCTTTATAAATAGGGGTATCGAGTACAAAAGTCAGGAAGTGCTGACTAACCTCTATAAAACTTTGGTGAGGCCTCAGCTGGAATACTGTGTTCAATTCTGGTCACCACACTACAGAAAGGACGTGAAGACATTGGAAAGGGTACAAAGAAGATTTACTAGGATGGTGCCAGGATTGAGGGACTTCAGCTATGAGGAGAGGCTAGATAGGCTAGGGTTATTCTCTCTGGAACAGAGAAGATTGAGGGGAGACCTAATAGAGGTTTATAAGATCATGAGGGGTTTCGACAGGGCAAATAGAGAAAAACTATTTCCACTCATGGGCGAATCTGTGACTCGTGGTCACAGATTTAAAATAGTTTCAAGGCGCGAATCTGGAATGCCTTGCCTGAAAAGGTGGTGGAGGCTGATTCGATAACAACTTTTAAAAGGGAATTAGATCTTTATTTAGGGAGAACAGGTCTATTAGGCTATGGGGAGCGGACAGGGCAGTGGGATTGAATCGCTCTTTTCAAAGAGCCGGCACAGACTAGATGGGCCGAATGGCCTTTTGTGCCGTAAAATTCTATGAATCTATGAATTTGGGGGGCAAATCACAGCAGCCAATTGCCCCTATCAGTGTCCCAAAACAGTTATGGATTGAAGTGACCAATTTTTCAAAAAGGAATTATTACTCCCGGAAAAGCGATACGCCAATCAACAACCAAGTTCCTATTTACTGCTAGGTAAACAAAACAACAAAAATAACAACAGCGTTACATTTGTAGAGTGACTTTCATTTTGGGAGGATGTCCCAAGGCGCTGAACAATCGGGTCAGGACCCGAGCATGTGGGGTGCGAGTGAGGGGCAGGGTTGGGATGAGGGAGGGTAAAGAGGGAGGAGGGCGGCTATAGGCACGGTCGAAAAGGAGGGTCTTGAGTCAGGCCTTGCAGGAGGCAGAGGGATTGTAGGATGGAGTTCCAGAGAGTGGGAGCAGAGAGGCTGAAAGCCTGGCCACCGATGGTTGGGCGGGAGACAATGAGCAGGCCAGAGCTTGTGTGGAGACTTGCCCAACATTTTGCCCTGTCAGGAATCAAACCCAGGTCTCTTGCTTGCGAGTCAAGTGCTCTCAACCACTGAGCTACAAGATTCATTCCCTAGGGTGGATGTGGCCTGCAGGCTGCCAGCTTCACCACGCTGGTTTAAATCTATCATTGGATCAGCTCGGGGCACTGTGCAATTGCACACGTTGCATGGTCCTAATACTGTCCCTGGTCCTGGCCAACAATCCCCCAGAATAATAAATTAGTCATTCACTTCACGGCTGTTTGTAGGAGAATACCGTGAGCATAAATGGCTGCTGTATTCGCCAAATGTGCACAGTCATACATTTTACACATAACTTTGTGAAGCCCTTTAGATATTTTGAGATGACAAGGCACGGTATCAAATGTATTATACATAATGTCTTAAATATTGCACAACTTAATATTTAAACATAAAATTGCAATGGAGCCTGCTGTTACATACTACATAAACTTGTAAGGTATCAGAACAGTCTTTGCTCTATTTTTAGATAAAGTTTAATTTATTCTGTATGTAGAAGGCTTCAGGTTTGATCCTCAGACTGCCTGAGTTTACAGATCTCAGCAAGGCAGTAGTTCTTCTGGATAATGAAGGGGAAACTAACCAGTATTGTTCTCATTGTTGCTCTCAAGTGATCACTGTGAAGGATTGAATGTGCAAACAACCCTCGGTGTGACTAAGGAAGAAAAAAATGAAATTTGGAATAGTTACTGAAGGGGGACTAACACCTCATACACTTGGCATGTTTCTCCAGGTGTTCTGGCCATCAATTCCCCAAATTAAATTAGTTACTCAATCCATTTCTATTTTGGGGATAATATTGTATGCAGATTGACTGCTGCGTTCGCCCACAAAGTACCCACAGTGACTGCATTTTAAGTGTATCATATGAAGCTCCTTGACGCGCCTTGACAACGTTGAAAAGGCATTTTACCAAATGAAGGGATTATTTATTATAATGTACTAATGATGTAAACATTGCATAAAACTGGTTTCATAGTGTCTTTCTAACACCCCCAGGTTCTGTGTGTACGACTCGGATGAAAACGGGAGTGGGTTATCCTCAGCTGAGTGCAGTGATTGAGTGCGCAGATTCCGCTCGTGGGCTCAAAGGACACATCATATCTGTGAGTGACACCAAAACTTTCAGCTCATCTTCAATCACAGTCAATTCACTGAGAGTAACAATCAGAGAGTTTGCAGCACAGATGGGAGGCCATTTAGCCCATTGTGTTTCCTTTTGTGCCAACTCTAACTCCTACACTGGAAATTTATACTCCAACCACATTCCCCCATAGACTTCAATCAGATTATTCTTAAGACTTTATCACATGCACTTTCAACTGGCTTACTGAATTCAGCTTCAAGAGAAGACTTGTGATAAATTGAATGTTCAATGAGTTGAGCTTGATTTAATTCAAAACAATGCTACACTGTATATGTGTCTTTATGTAGATGAGGGTATATATATTTGTGTGTGTATATATATACACACAAATCCTCTTAAACCAGTGAAATTCTAGAACATTTTCCTTCCACCAGGTTTATTTTTCAGATCGCTGCTAAATTATGCTGATTGGACAATCATTTTCTGCTATTGTGTGCCATTGAGTGTATCCTTGTTTTTAGTTTCACAAGATTTGCATTGAGTGAATCTATGTCTCACAGACTCACTCTGTGATGTTTCACTTTACATTAATGCAGTATTTACATTATGGCTGTGCAGCCTTGAAATGTGGCGTTAAATCTGGAGATATTGTGCACTTTGAGCCTCCTGCACCTCGACATTGTCTCCGGGACTTTTGATAGAGTGTTTGTGGTAACAGAAGTATGTGCACAGCTTGATGTTATCCCCTTATTCTTATGTGACATCTTGAATGTGACAATCAGCAAAGGAGATAAGCAGGGTCTCCTTGGAGCTGAAGTGACATTCTTGGCAATGGAACATCGAACTTGAGCCTAGCATCTGTGGTGGTCTTGGTAGTCCAGTCCCTGAGCCAGGCGTCTGCAGTACTCGAAGACACTGTTGATGACAGTTCATCCAGACTGGCTCATTGGCAGGGATTCTTCACACTCACCTCCTATTAACTCTGCAAGTCGAAGCCCTAATGAGTAGTGTGATCCTAGCTGGACAAGCAGTGAGAAAGCTAGCCAGACTGTGCTTTCAATGACAAACTATACGATTTGAACATGTTAACTATCATCATTACCCCAAAACACACACTGGGTTACTCGAGCCCTGGCTCTTGCCAACCAGTGCCAAATACTCTCTGGAACTGGGTAAGCAGGATCTCTCCAGGTGGTAAGTGCGCATTCTATTGCAAACCTGAGAATTTCCATGTTGGAGTGGCAAACATGGAACTCTCTTGTCTGGTTTGGATATTCTTAGTGTGGAGTTGGGCTCCTGTGTGTGTCAGATACCAAAACATTGCCATGAAAAATGCTGCTGATTTGAATCTTCAACTGGCTATGGGACAAACCATTCGCCTGAAGTCAGGGGTGGCCTGTGCACTCGTAAACTGGGCATTAAGGAAAGATTTTAAGTCCAGGCAGAGTTTATTGCATCACACGTTTTATTTGACCCTTCTGTGTTCAAGGCTCACTTCAGAGCTTTGAGCTCATAGTCTAGACTGACATTCCATTGAAGTGCTGGGGGAAGTGCTCCATTAGTGTCATCTTTCAGCTAAGATATAAAACCAAGGTGATGTTTGCTTGTTACAGTAAATGTGGCACTATTTGAAAAGAGAAGGGGAGTTTCTCCCAGTGCCCTGGCCAGCAATCTCCTAGATTAAAAAATGTGATTATTCATTCGGTCATTCATATGTTCATCAGCCACCTTTTTGTTTCCCACATCCTATGCATCTGTACTTCAGGAGGCAACAGAAGTTAGATGAAATGAGAGGACAAATGCTAGTGCTATGATGATGGCTTATGTTATTTTTCCATGAACAAGCAGTAACAGTGGTATTGAAGATTTTATGTTCACCGTGGACAGTATCAGCTATTGGGGAGATCATCCAGTGCCAAAGTGGGTCCAGGTACTTTTACTGGTGGGAAATTTACATTCTTTTGATGCTATCCATGACAAACCTGTAGTGGAGAAGTGGGATGGGATACAGATCCTATTGAAGCACTGTAATGGATTAACCTTGTATTGCCATGAATCGTTCTGCTAGCTTCAACAACAACAACTTGCATTCATGTAATGCTCTTTTACGCCTGGTAGCAAGCGTTTAGCAATTAATTACTTTGACTGCGAGCCAAGGGGCAAATGGAGGTAACCGTAGGCATGGTCAAATCTCATTGAGACTTCAAGGGTTCTCACTGCTGGGCATGTGAGCCACAGGATCCTTTGTGGTCTTCTCAGCTGTTCCTCCCACATCAAAGCAGAGTGACATCGCACAATGTGGAATAGGCTTTTGTGGACTAGAAACAGAATACAGGTGTTACCCAACTTAATCAAAGGCAAAAGAGATAAGACATCACTGTCATGAAGAGCAATCGAAGAGTTGCTTTGTTGGAAACTGGTGACTGCAACATTCTAACTGGGGATGCTCATTGCAGTCGGTGAAGAGATAGATTACTCACCTTCAGGTGACATGGCCGATGTTTGAGCCCAAGATACCTTCTGCAAAGCTATGGCTGTCGACAAGAAGTCTTCTCTTTCAATTGTAATGAAAGCGCAGCCTTATTTTGTCTTAAAGAACATCAGTTATTTATAGAGGCAAAAGAAAGCAGACTGAGAAGTCATTGAAGTTCCGAGGCAGAGAGGGGGAGGCATAGAGGAGACATGGAGTATACTTTCACTCAAGGGAATTATAACTACATGAAGCATACACTATACTGTACTCTGAACACCTCAAGTGGCCTCAAATATCAAATGGAAGGATTCTAAGTAATGCTCCCATTGTAATACTTTAACAGAAGACAAAATTACAAGGCAAGTGTTCAGTGAAGGTATTTGGGCTGTACATTAGGTATCTTCCAGCACCACTCAATAGATGTTGAACAAAATAGTAACTTGCATTCTTACAGCACTATATCATGTTGGAATGTCTCAAAATTTTACAGTAATTATTTTCAAGCCGTTTTGCGCAATAACCATGAAGTGAATACAATACAATTTGCATTTGTATAATGGTTTTCAATTCAGGCAGGCATCTCAAAGCGCTTGGAAGTGAATTACTAGTTTAACTGACAGATTTTTAGCGTGGTCACTGGGAGAAACTTTGCTTTCAAGCAGTTATTGTGCTATTACAACAGAGACATAGATTTTAGATCAGAGAAGATTTGAAAGCTTATTGGGCTGGAGAAGCACTGAGTAGAGGGAGGAATGTGGGGAATTGTGGACAGAAAGTTAGGGGATGGATGATCAGGGAAATCAGAGTCATAGTCAAGGTTGAAAGAATCAGAGATAGAGACAATATGTAAGGAAAGAAAGGAGGGAAGAATCAGTCATATGGAATGGATGAGTGAGGAAAATAATAATGATTCCAAACTATTCTCTAATACTCTTCTAAAGAATAAAATCTTAGGAGCTCAGTGTCTGTCCAGGAATACATACCGAACATGGTCTCTAGATGGCGATGTAGGATATCATGTTTGAGCCTTCAGTTCAGACAGGTATTCAGCATGAAAATACTCGCACTTGAAAAAGTTGAACTCTGTGAATACAACATTGAGGGCAATAAAGTCAACCTACAAGAACAATACATACAATATGTAGCCTGTTACAGCACAGCAACATTCCACCCAACCAGTCCATGCCGGTGTTTATACTCCACGAGTCTCCATGACTCACCAACAACCCTTGATTCCCTTCTTGCTTATGAAAGTGCCAGGAATGTTTAGTACTACGAATCTATGAGGAAAGAATGACTGTACATTTAACAGATCCTGCACCTGTTTGATCAATTACGCGGGGACCTATGCAGCCTCACACAGCACTCGAGCCTGAGAGATTCCCAACATAGAAATCTATCTTTATACCTATAATTTACATTTTCAAGCTCTACTTCAGGAACTCCTGCACGTAGTCAGCTTGGTGTAGAGGAACTGAAGTCTGCTGGGAAGCCAGAGAGTTCCAGAGAGTGGGAGCAGATACACTGAGGTCCAACCTCCAATGGTGGGGCAGGCAGGCGGAGGGGGGTGGGTGGGGGCCAAGACACAAAGCAGATCAGGGAGCAAATGAGTTGGGCACCTTATGGAGCCAGTGCTCTCCTTCTGTTATATTGTAAGATCAGACCACTGAGTTACCTGGAATGTTCTAACCACCTTGAAGAGGAATTGTGAACATGAGAGAGTAGCGACTGGTATCATGTAATGTATCAGGAGCAGATAAATAATAATAATACTGTAATAATGTTTGCTTTTGAAATAGATATGGCAAGAGATTGATTGGACAGTTTCTCTCACGTAGTAATTTTAGACACACTTATATTCACAAAATTTAAATAACCTTGATCATTCATGCCAGTTTGTGGGGCATTGCTGTAGCCAAATATACCTGATGCATTTGCCTACAACATGCACAGTCAATATATTTTACAGTGAATCATTTATATAATAATTCTTGCATTTGATATCACTCCTTATCATTTTCTAGGTATTGCAAAGCTCTTCTCAGATACTGCAAGGTGAATTAGCTGTATAATTTGTGGCCGTGCAATGAAGCACTTTGAAACACTGTGAACTGATACGAAACAACAAGAACAGAATTACATTTGTATAGCGCCTTTCAAGTCGGGAGGAAATCCAAGGTGTTGGAAAGCACTATATCAAATCTAAGCATTAGTTATTATTTCTGTACATTTGATATGATGCATAAAACATAAAAAATCTCAAAGCATATCCCAGTAATTACTGTTAATTGTAATGATCATGTGTTTGTAGGCAAATACTCCTGCCAATTTGTACCCAGCAACCTCCCACAAACAGCCATGATGCGATTGATCAATTTTATCGGGGGGAATATTGACACCAGGAAAAAATCTCCTTTCAAATAACGTCACAAAATCTTTAACATCCATCTGAACCTGCAGATGGTGAGAGCGGCTGGGTTAAAGAAGTCCATCCTCTTTCTTACATTATACCATCTCTGCTGTTCTCCAATTTCGGCATTAAACTGTTTCTTAAATGAATCCTGTGTCCTGACCTTAAATCACCCTTTCTGGTCATTTGCTCCAGATGTTACTTTCATTTGGGTTGATATCTGCACTCCAGCCACATCTGGCAACATGAGGCAAAGTTCCTCTATAAATAACTGCAAAGATTTATAGTTTTTTTTATTGCAACAAAAACATTTGTATCTGACTCCTCTCACAATATTTGAATGTGTACTTTAATCAAGTGCCCAATTGGCTGATTCGTTTCACCCCAAAAATCTACCACTTTACAATGTGTTCTGTGAAGCTTATTGAGGTTTCTCAACAATGTGATAAGGCACTATATCAAATGGAAGGATCATTATTATTATTATTATCATTTACATTTTCCTACTTCATGTTTTATGTGGAGTGCTGAAGCTCAGTGGTTAGAGCACTCACCTTACAACTGAGAGACCTGGGTTCAATTCCAGGCAGGGCAAAACCTTGGGCAAGTTTCTTTAATAATAATCCCTCAAAAAAGAATTGGTAATTTCAATCCACGACTGTTTGTGTAACACTGCTGTGCACAATTGGTTGCCGTGTTTTGCCCAAATCTATAGTCAATTCACTTTACAGTATATTCTGTGAAGCGCTTTGAGACGTCTAGAAGACATGAAAAGCGCTATATCAAATGCAGGGATTATTATTATTATTACTGAAGACTTATGGTCAGATATGATAGTCTACGAGTAGACACATTTCCTCAATAATTCCCCTGACATAATCAAGAAGAATTTTGTTTTTTTGCGCAGAGCGTTACTAGAACGTGGATTGCTTTAGCACAAGTAGCAGATGAAGCCTTGTGCATACCCATCTCTGAAAGAGAATTGGATAAATACTTGAGGAAAAATAATGCTACATTGAAGTTTATGGTGACAAAGTTGATGGAGCAGGTGAATGGGATGAGAGTAGATAGCTCCAGAGGGGTAGCTAGAACCAGCAATGATACGATATGCAGAAGCATAATCTCCATCTGTGCTGAAAACATTCTGGGACTGAAATAACTGGGCTGACAGCCAAAGATTGGCTGAAGCAGGTGCTGAAACAATTCTGGCTTCTGTGTGAGTCGTCCTCCCAATCTGGTAGGATGAATGAAGCTGTCCGTCACCTATAAACCATTTGAAAACCAGAGTTTCATGGTCTACATAGTTGAATGGGAATTATTCTCCCTTTTTTCCCTTGTTGGATGTGATGGCGATGACAATACAGAAAATTCCAATGTCAGAAAAATAAAAACCCACTCAGTGATGAGAAGTTGGGGGCAGACTCACAGAACAGAACAACCTCTCAAATGAAGCATTAGCTTCTTACTCCCATTGCTGGAGGGTCAAGGCAAGATCGACCCACCATTCCAGATATGCAAACAACAAGAATTTGCTTTTATATAGCATCCTTCACATGGGGTAGTGTCTCGGAGCACTGAACCACTGAAGAGCTTGATGCCGAGCCGAGGAGAGCCAGGATGTGATTAAGCACAATCGAGGATGAAGGTCTTCTGGTACAATCGGAAGACGGACAAGGAGGAGGCAACGTAGAGGGATTGAGGCAGGGTATTCCAGTGTAGTTCCTGAAATCACGGCTGCTGATGGTGGAGAGTAGTGGACAAGCGATGGGGAGTGGAGTGTGAGCAGGTTGGAAGTTGGGGCATGAAGTGATGTGCACAAAATTGTGAAAATCTTGATATCAATCCATTCTGAAATAGAGAGCTTGGCAAGGGCTGGAGTGATGCAGCGTTTGATACAGGTGAGGATACAGGTGGTGTCGTTTTGAATTTAAATTGATTTTATGAATGATGGAGCTGGGGAGACCAACGAGGAGGGCATTGGAATAATTGAGGCATGATGTAGCAAAACAGGACAAGGGTTTCAGCTGCATTGGTTGTGAGGTGCAGTCAGAGGTGGAGTAAAGCTGTCTTGGTCAGGGACAGATTTGGGGTAGGAAGGACAGCTGGGGTTCAAAACTGTCATCTATGACACATGTGTCAACAGTCAGCTGCAAAAAGTTGGCACTCCCAAGTAAAACAGCAGTGCCTTGGCCCCAAATAATAATATAAGAATAATTCTGCATTTGGTAAAGTGCCTTTCATATCAGTAGGATGTCTGAAAATGTATTAACTGAATGTTGTAGGCAAAATACTACAACAATAGCAACAAAATTACATTTATAGAGCTCCTTTCACATCAGGAGGACATCCCAAGGCGCTGAACAGTTACGTTGGGACCCGAGCGGGGGGTGGGAAGAAGGGTCAGGGTAAGGGTGGGGGGAAGGAAAGTAGGAAAGGGGGGAGAGTTAGGAGGGTAGCAGAAGGCACAGTCGAAGAGGAAGGTCTTGAGACTGGCCTTGAAGGAGGATGCGAGGCGAAGAGATTGCGGGATGGAGTTCCAGAGTGTGGGGGCAGAGAGGCTAAAAGCCTGGCCACCGATGGTAGGGTGGTTCAGGCGGGGAAATGGAGCAGGTTAGAGCCTGCTGAGCGGAGGGGATAGAGAGACAGCAGGTTAGAGAGGTAGGCGGGGGCAACGCCATGAATGGCCTTGAAGGTGAGGATGAGGATCTTGAATTCGATCCTCTGGGGATGGGGAGCCAGTGGTGACGGGCGAAGGTGGGAGTGATGTGGTCTCGGAGCCTAGTGCGGGAGAGTACACGAGCTGCGGAGTTCTGAATACTGTAATCTGCAGTTTGTGAGGGGAGGAGCTGGGAAGGCCGACGAGATTACAGCGAGGTTTCAGACTAATTTCAAGGTATTTGCATATATTGAAGAACTGGAACTAGCTGACAGAAAAAGGGACCCATTCCCTTTTCCTGGTTCTATGCATGTGTGATTGCCACTGGCAGAATTTAATAAAAAGCACTGGCATCTCCTTCGCCAGTGCTTTTTATTCAATACACCCCCTTTGTTAAGAGCCTATTTGTCTATGGCGAGGAATAGTAAAGGAGAGCTGAAAAACGTGCCCAACTGAATATTATCTTTAAACACTCACCACAAAAATACTTTTGTAAGGCAGTAGAATAAAAATAATAATAATATCCTTACATTTGATATAGTGCCTTATCAGATTGATGAGACGTCTCAAAGTGCTTCACAGAACATACTGAAAAGTTAATTGACTGTATATTTTTGGTGCAAAACATGGCAGCCAGTTGCACACAGCAGTGTCCCACAGTCAAGGATTGAATTTATTAGGATAGATAACTTAAGGAGCCTTGAGAAATATTTGCACCAGCAGAGTGAATAGGTCTCATGAGGTCTCACTGGAGGATTAGAAGGATTTTTTTTAGCTGCTGCCAGACAAATAATAATCCTTGCATTAAGGACCTGAGTTAGGTCTTGCCTGAGTCTGTTGTCATAGCTGAAGAAGACTAGTTGGTCCTGGCAGATGTTTTGTAGACATTTTAATCATCATTTCTGCAGGTTCACTGAACAATTTAAGATATTTGCTCTCTGAGCAACTCCCTGGAGGGGCAACCTTGGAAAACACCTGGAAATTATTAATAACTTGCACTTCTGTGCACCTTACATGTAAAATAAATGACTCAAAAGCGTTTTACAAAACATAATTGATTAGAAATGAAAGTGAACATTGTTCAATGGACACACAAAGTAACCATTCTATACCACCCAACATCTCATGAACAACAATGAGATGAGCAGCCAATTTGTCTGAAATTGGGCATAAATTTGGAGAGGGGGAAACTCAGTTTTGGTTGGTGCCTGAGGCAACAGAAGCAGTTGAGCTGGTACCTTCTTGTGTGGACCCAGAAATAATAGTAATAATAACAATAATAAACCTTGCATTCGATATAGCGCCTTATCACATCTTCGCGACGTCTCAACGTGCCTCACAGAATATACTGTAAAGTGAATTGATTGTATATTATATGGGCAAAATGGGGCAGCCAGTTGCGCACGGCAGTGTCCCACACAGTTGTGAATTGAAGTGACCAAATTATAACTATTAATAAGCCAAGGCTTGAGGACCCCAGAGTGCACATGGAGTCTAACCAGTTAAAACCACATATCTTACAATTGATATTGCTGTCCAGCAAGCTTTCCTGCTACTTGTCCAGCTAGGACCACCCTTACCTTATAGGGCTTTGGTTTGTACGGTTAACAGGAGCTGAGCGGATGACTCCCTGTCCCCAGTGACTGATCTGCCCTTCCAGGGCCCGCCAACGAGCTAGGCTGCCTGTGCTGTCATCATCAGTGCAAATACTGCTGACCCACCTGCCTCAGGAACAGCATTACGGAGACAGTTGCAGATGACTGGCTTGATTCTGATATTCCATTGCCAGACATGCTGCAAAGAGACCCTGCTTACCACACCCCGAAGGAGGACAGTCACCAGCTGAACGTTCAACATCCATCAAGCCAAGGTTTGAGCCTCACTAGGTGGATGGTAGGTACAATGCACTCCCTGCAAGCTTCCCAGTGGGCAACACATTCTCAGCATGAAATACATGAGATCATTGCCACTGTCTTCCCGTCCGCAGCTCGAGGAAATGTCCCTTCCCATTGACTGATGGCTCCACCAAACGGAGGTGAGGAGTTTAAACAGCAGCAGCTTGACTTTCCGCAAGCTCTGATTGTACATGTGTTCATAAACTCCAAATCCAGATAATACCTTCGAGCAGCCTTCCCCTCAAGCCTCAGTTTCCTCTTTAGTTATCTGGCAGGCATCTACCTTCAGCGCTGGGGGAGAAGACCTTTACAGGACAGCTTGTGAGGTGCCAGCATCCTTGATGTTCTCAAGGTCCAAGTCAATGTCGTGTACCAGGCTTACTCAGCACCAGCTGCTTAATCATGTCCCCATGTGTGTGGCTTTGTCTCCAGGATGCCTACAAAATCAACCACAACAAAATTAACATTTGTATAGTGCCTTTCACATTGGGAAAACGTCCCGAGGGCGCCGGACAGTCAATATTTCAGACCCGAGCTGGGGTCGGGAGCAAGGAGGGTGGAGGGAAATGAGGGGATTTGGGGTGACCGATGGGAACCATCATCGAAGAGGAGGGTCCTGAGGCCGGACTTGAAGGAGGCTAGGGAGAGGGCGAGGCGGATGGACTGCGGGATGGAATTCCAGAGGTTAGGGGCAGAGTGGCTGAAGGCTCGTCTGCAGACGGTGTGAGCAGGGGGTGATTCTGGATTGTGACCAGGAACGGGAATCCGGGCTATTTGCTCTTTCCCCAACCCAGAGGGGCTGAGACCGATTGGAGGACCCAACTGTTGCCACGGCAACACAGGGACTTTCCAATTATTTTCTAGGTTTATCCACTAAAGGCAGCCGGCAATGGAAGGCCAAGAATGATGTTGCCGCAATATCTTGCAGATCAACTTGTCAGCAGCCTCAGCCTACATGAATGTGCTGACCACAACATACCCCGCAATTTGCAAACATCTGCCAGAAAATCGTCAGCAAAGATAGATAGAAAGCTGATAACCCGAATTCACAGGCCGAGCACAAGTGATGGGGTTTATCGCTATTTCGGTTGCATTTATTCATAACAGGAGTGGTTAATAACAATGTGGAATCGCAAATAAGTGGGAGTGTATCACTTAGATTCACTCCGGAAGTAGATTGTGTCAGTTAAGAGTTCCTGTAGGTTAGCATGCTGTACTTCCAGTCAACAGAAGGAGTCACTGTTTACTTTGTTACATGCTGCATTTAGACCCAGATGTGTTTTTAAAAAAGGCTTCTCTCACAATGCAGTTGTCATGGTACAACTGATCTCAATGGCAGGAGTAAAATGAGTGAAGATGATTTGTCAGGAGGCAATTTGGATGTGAGCAGCGAAGGTCATAGGATTCTAGTTTAAAATCCTTCAGAGAAACAGATGTCACTGGAATTGGTTACATACGTGGAATAAAGAAGGAAATGTAATGCTTCCCATGCTGTAATACTGTGTATGGCACTAAACGTCTGGTAGGGAATCCCTCTCTTCTCTAAATAATTAGTTTTCAGTACGCATGGGAATAAAACCAATCAAAGGTGCCCAGCTGTTGTTTTCAATAGTGGTAACTAGTTTTAAGGTCATTGACTAATTTGGCAATGTTCGTTTTGTTAATAAAAGTTCATTTTTCATTCTAAAACAATTATGCCAGTGGTGACGTGATGTGAACTGTTCTTGTTACTGATGGCGCTTTGCTGGCTAATAAGATCCATTTCCCTCCTTTCATGAAGGATGGTGGTTGCAGCTGCCCGGGTGATGTTGCCAAAGCCTTTGGTAAGATTTACATCTCATTGTATGTTTACACCTACCAATTAAGAATTACTCTGACTACCGTTACTGTGTTTGTTTTTCTTACAACGAGTGAACAGTTTGAAGCTATTCTATTAACATTGCCCACAAAATATACAGCCAGTTCACTTTGCGGTATATTCTGCGGAAAGCACCATGAGACATCTCGACAACGTGATAAGGCCAGGCACTATATCAACTGCAAGGATTATTATTATTTAGTAATAAGTTGTAGTCAACCTCTGACACAAGTGATATAAAGGGTTGTGCTAAAACAAGGTGATGTTATTGGCAATGTAACATTCTTTATATGCCTGCTTTCATTTCTCCTGAATCCAACCAGTACATCCAGCAGTACACCCATCAAAGGCATCTCCATCCGTGTATGTATCTTCACTCACCTCCCCAACTTAGATCTACCCAGGGGCGCTCATGAGTGACGTTGTGAACTTTCTGCATGGGGAACAGACAGCCATTCTGTTCATTAAAAGGCCTTCATACGATACTTTATATCAAAAGACTTCTTTCCTAAATACAATATTCACCAGTTACCCCACTTACAATAGAACCTGTGAAGTGCTTTGGGCATCTTCCCACTGTTAATATATATGTGTCTGCATTACCTCGTGAGTCAGAAGGTTGTGGCTTCAAGATTCTTGAACCCTTGGAGCTTGAACCCACTTGAAACTTGGAATCAGATACCTTGGGGCGTGTTACATTATTGGAAGTGCTATCCCTCGGATGAAACGTTAAACCAAGGTCCTGTCTATCCGCTCAGGTAATAATAATCCTGCATTTGATATAGAGCTCTATTCAAATATTGAGATATGTCAAAGCACTTACCGTATATCTCCGCGTATAAGGCGCACCCGCGTATAAGGCGCACCCCCCGCTTTTGACCTTTTCTTGGTGAAAAAAAACAGAAGCATTTTCAATGATATTGCCGGCAGAAGGGAGGAGAGACAGGAAAGACAGGTAGGTAGGGAGAGAGAGAGGCAGGCCGGCAGCCAGGGAGGGAGGGAGAGAGGCAGGCCGGCAGCGTGGGAGAGAGAGAGGGAGAGAGGCAGGCCGGCAGCCCGGGGCAGGGAGGGAGGGAGAGAGGGAGAGAGGCAGGCCAGCAGCGTGGGAGAGAGAGAGGGAGAGCGGCAGGCCGGCACGCAGGCAGGGAGGGAGGGAGGGAGAGCGGCAGGCCGGCAGCCCGGGAGGGAGGGAGGGAGGGAGAGCGGCAGGCCGGCAGCCTGGGAGAGAGAGAGGGAGAGAGGCAGGCCGGCAGCCCGGGAGAGAGCGAGGGAGAGAGGTAGGCCGGCAGCCCGGGAGAGAGAGAGGCAGGCCGGCAGCCTGGGAGAGAGAGAGGGAGAGAGGCAGGCAGGGAGAGAGAGAGGCAGGGAGGGAGGGATAGAGAGCGGCAGGGAGGGAGGCAGACTGGGTTCGGCAGAAGGTAAGCACAGCACTG
Source organism: Hydrolagus colliei (assembly GCA_035084275.1). Lineage (NCBI taxonomy): Eukaryota > Metazoa > Chordata > Chondrichthyes > Chimaeriformes > Chimaeridae > Hydrolagus > Hydrolagus colliei. Next base: position 27,051,739 of record CM068743.1, read on the forward strand.
AAGTCCGCTGCTGTTGCCGCTGCCCGGGCGGCCGAGGCCGAAGCCCCGTCACCCGCTAGTAATTGATAGTAATTTGATCACATACCACTATTAGTTATTCGGATAGATTCATCAGTGGACTAAACCCTGCTGACAAGACGCCAGTTAAACCACAGGCCATTGTGTAAATGGATAGAAAGGTTCACTCCAGGATTGTTTTTCTAAAAAGATTTAAGTATTATAAAAAGTAGGACAGTTACTAATTTTAATTGAGCTATTTGGGGGATATGATTATGCATTGATCTGACCTTTGCCAAGAGATATATTGAGTCGGAGTGATTAGAAGGCAGTAATACGATCAAGGGGTTCAAATGATATCAGAAACAGCTTGAGTAATTTCAGTTACCTGATTCCAACGGTTGAATTACTGACGGTGCTCCTTCACTGCCCTTCCAGGATTGATTTTTTTTTAAGTTAGATGACATAATAACCTCTTCCATTCTCACCCTTGGGGTCTCACCAGGTGTTGTTGCAAATATTGTGCACTTCCAGCTGAAGAGTTACAAATAAATCCGATTTTCTTCCCATCAACATGGCGATAGCCAATAACTGTGTTGCAATACTTAATGGTGTGTAGAATAATTACTTTGTGTGTAGACTAATTACTTTGCACCAATGCAGAGAGTAATATCTCCGCTAATTGGTTTCTGTGTGTTTGCATGCTTGTTTGTGTGCATACGTGTGTGTGTGTGTGTGTGTGTTTCTCTCTCTGCCTCTCCAGCTCTTTTGTGTCTTTGTGTGCATTGCTCTCTCTCTTTCTGTCTATTGTGTATGTGTGCGTCTTTACTCTTTCCACAATCGCATGTGTCAGTCAGGCTCAGTCAGGTACTTTGAATTTACATAATCTAGATTGGAGGTGCACTGTTTTGTAGGAGGTGCCATCCTTTGGATGAGATATTAAACCAAAGTCCTGTGGGCCTGTCAGATGGACATTAAAGATCCTATGGCATTATTTGAAGAGTTTCTCGCAGTGTCCTAGCCAACAAGCCCCCAGACAAAATTGGTCACTCGCGTCCTGAATGGCTGTGGGCTAATGCTGCGGACAGATTGTCTGCCACATTTGCACAAAAATGTAATGTCACTACACTACAGTAAACCCTGTGAGGTACTTTGAGATTTCCTTCTAATATGATATGGTGCAATGTTAAATATGAGAATTATTATTATCTTTCTCCCCATCTCTAACTTTGTGGATGCATGGGTATTTTTCTCTCTTTTTCTTCGCCTCTGCTTCTCTAACTCTGAGGTGTGTATGCGTGTTTCTCTCTGTCTCTAACTCTGTGCGTGTTTCCCTCGATCTCTCTATGCCTCTCTGGATCCCACTCTAGGCTCTGAGAGCCTATCACCGACAACTTCTCTTATTCTCCACTGGCTTCTCATTCCCCAATGGATCAAGTTCAAGAACCTCACCGTAATCTTTGAAGCCCTTCATAATCTTCCCCTCTGCGACCTCCTCAACCTTACTGATCTGTCTGTTCCCTCCACTCAGTGGGCACCAACTGGCTTCATGTCCCTTGGGACTATTAGCAATCGGAGTTTCAGCATATCTGCTCCAACTCTCTGGAATTCCATTAACTCCCCCTGGCTCGGTGCCAGCCACCGCTACTGTCACGTACTCAGGGACACTACCCCGCGTGTAGGGCGCTATATAAATTCAAGTTGTTGTTGTTGTTAAGGCCTTGGGGCATTCTCTTTACGAGAACGGAGCGATATAACTGTAAATTTGTAGTGTATTTATTTTTGATAATGTTTCCCACTCTAACAGAATTAATTGTGTGTTAGTTGGGGGTGTGGTGGGGGGCACTGGAGTTGGGACCTATTCAGGTCCAAATCCCTGACTGTCCAGTGCCTTGGGTCATTCTCCTGATGTGAAAGGTGCTTTACAAATGTAAGTTGTTGTTGCACTCATAATGGCTATGTTACTGAGCCGCTCTCTTGGTCTGTTTGCAGGAGCCGGAGCTGACTTTGTGATGCTGGGAGGAATGTTTGCTGGTCACGATCAGTGCGCCGGAGAAATCGTCGAGAAAAACGGCAAACTGATGAAGCTCTTTTATGGGATGAGCTCTGATACAGCCATGAAGAAGCACGCTGGGGGAGTGGCTGAGTACAGGTAATGGGACTTGGAACAACAAACACCACTGTGTTCACTGACACACGACGCGAAGGGCTCTATACAGTACAAACGTAATTCGTTGTTGTTAACAAACACAGTAAAATGCCACCGTCTCTTCATGGGAGAGTGTGTGTTTTTTTTATGCGCAAGCTTAGTTCTTTAGAAACTTTGAAAAAAACGACAACCACTTGCATTTATATATTGTCCTTCACCCGTGCACCACCTTTCCTGTAGAAAATGCATTTCACAGAGACTTTGGAGAAGTCAAACCTGGAAGAGATGAATGAATGGACAGGGGTTTGGGAAGCATTTGGATGAGATATAAGTTCAGTAATAAATAGTGTTAGCGATGAGGCACAAGTTGAATAACCAAATGTCAATAATAGCCAAAATTTTCAAAACATTCCAATAAGTTTTTCATCAACTTGCCTTTAAAAACAGCCAATGCGCTTTACAGTAAACTCGGCAAAGCGCTTTGAGACATTTTGACATGATCTAAACTGATGTATCAAATGGCAAGGATTTATTGTTATACCTTGGATGGTTACTTTTCGATGATAGAAATACAGTATTTATTTCAGCAAAAACAAGCTGAGGTATCACTACTTTGTACACAAACATGACAAAATGGCTTTAGATAGTTACCATGGAGGCAGACGCCACTTAGAAATGGATTTCAACCTTTTTAATGGAGTTTTCTCTTTTTTCTTAGAAATGGATTTAAACCTTTTTAATGGCGTTTTCTCTGCAGCTTTCATATTTTTTTAACCTTACAGCAACAGTAAATGTTAGGAAACTTGCCCAAGGTTTCTTCCTGCCTGGAATCGAACCCAAGTCTCCACTTGTAAGGCGAGTGCTCTAACCACTGAGCTCTATTAATAATCCTTACATTTGATGTAATGCCTTTCCCATCAGGAGGACCTTGTTCGTCAGCGTGGATCAGTTGTTAGAAATCCTGCCTTTGAGTCAGAAAGTTGTTCCAATCCCATAGTGGGACTTGGATTTCATATAGTCTAGTCTGACACCAATGCGGTGCTGGATTTGCTGTATTGACAGAGGTGCTGTCCTTTCAATGAACCATTCTACATGTGAGACCTGTGTTCGAATCCAGGCAGGTCAGGGCAAACCTTGGGCGAGTTTCCTTACTCCACATGCCCTAATAATAATCCCTCCAAAAAAAAACACAATAATAAAAATTGGTCATTTCAATCCACGACTGTTTGTAGGATACTGCTGTGCGCAATTGGCTGCTGCATTTCGCCCACAAATATACAGCCAATTCACTTTACAGTATATTCTGTGAAGTGCTTTGAGATATCGATAAGATGTGAAAAGCGCTGTATCAAATGCAAGGATTATTATTATATTTATTACATGACTCTATGTAACACCTAGGTTCACTCTGTTCTTTTACACCCAGGGCCTCGGAAGGTCGGACAGTGGAAGTCCCATACAAAGGAGATGTGGAAAGCACCATCCTGGACATTTTAGGAGGACTGCGCTCCACTTGCACATACGTTGGAGCCGCTAAACTGAAGGAACTGAGCCGAAGAACCACATTCATCCGAGTCACTCAACAGTTTAACCAAATGTTTTCTTAATTTGGAATCTGATACACTGATAGAAACTAAGAGAGAGTTTCATTTGCACAGCAGTCTCTTAAGTTAAGAGTTTAAATTAAATTTTATGTTAAAAGACGCACAGTGCAATAGTATTTAATTAACCATTTTAAACCTGCTGAACAAATTGTAAACGTTGTCTCCAGAAGACCATTATAATAATAATCGTTGCATTTGATATAGCACTTTTCACGTCTTCTAGACATCTCAAAGCGCTTCACGGAATATGCTGTAAAGTGAATTGAGTGCGCAGTATATTTGTGTGCGAAACATTGATCAAACCGTTACATTTGCACTAACTGTGTTTACCTGCTTTGTGCAGTCAAATAAATTGTTTGGCTGTGAGGTGTTCTTTCACTGGAAACAAATCTTGTTCAATAAAGACTTTATAGTGCATTGCTTTCAGATATTTATTTAAATGCACCGCATTCTTGTTCAGTGCAAAAATGATCTCCAATTTTTAGCATGCCTTTTTCAGGAGGTTACAAGTTCAGATAAGTGTAGTTAAATGTATTCCGCGGTGCAAAAATATATTTATTTGAGGTTGGTTTTATTTTATGATTGTGCTAATGGGGCGGCAAATGGAAATTACACGCCTCAAGTAAAGAGTTCATTTCAAATGAACACAAGGAATATAAAAAGTATGTTTTAGCCTTTTAAAAACTGCACTACGCCAGCACATTTTGAAATAGTAGAATCACAACAACAGTAAGAAAAAGCCTCTCACATTCAACCAGAGACAAGTTCCCCAGGAAAGCAAGGCGCTAACGTTTTAGTACTATTGTCTGAAATTGATGAGTATTTCTGCTCGGTTTGTGTGTTCTTGAATCAAAGGGTACACCTGGCTGCTTTATTTCATTTTGTTTTCAGAGACACTTCAATGTACTAAAATTCTGAAAATCAAAATAAACGGTATTTTTCACTTAGATCCCTGCTGCTGTTCAAGGCTTTGGCAATTACAATAGCCACAAGTAATTTCTGGAGTAAGACATTCCATGAGGCCAAATTTATTTCAAAATATCTGTTTACAATACAATTCACACTTTTGTGATGGATGGACACTAACAATTCTGCTGGGCATCGGGGTTGACGGTGGGCTTTACAGCCCCAAAAGATATTCATGTCTTACAAAAAAATTAGCAAGTTGGCATTCCATTCCTGTAGTAATTCTCACTTTGTGAACCACATCTCTGCCAAGTGGCATTTTGACACAAACTCATTCACAAAGCTAAGTGCTCCCAACTTGCCCCAATCACTTCAAGAGTAAAATGTGTTCTTTCCAACATGGTGTCCATTTCATCTTTGTTCTTAACCTCTCTTGTTTCTGTATTTATCTTCAAAGTGAAATCAGTACAAACATGGAAATCACAACAGACATTATGAGTTACACATCCTCTTTGAAAAGTTAGGAAAGTTATGGTTGGAAAGTTGCAGACGAACAGGAATGATTAGGCAAGCAAGAGTCACAGCGAGATTCTGTTGTTCAACTCACAGAATTAGGAAAACAACAAATAAACAAAATCGGGTATAAAGATAGAATGTGCTGAAAATATGTTGCAAGATGATAGGTTAATGCCTACAAAATACAGTCACCAGCCTTTACAGTATATCCTATGAAGTGCTATGAGCTGTCCTCCCTACATAAAAAGCATTCTATAAAATGTCAGTTTATTATTTTATAGGAGAGCACTAAAGATGAAAATGTCTGATGAAATCCAGTCATTTCACTTTATATAAAAGTATGACTTATACAATTCTGACATCCGTGGCTTTGATAAGTTATGCTTTTAAGTTCTGCCAGCACAGGTTTTGTCTTCAATGATCCCTCTCCTACGGTTTTCAACATTTGTACTCCTGGTTCACTGCCTTGCTGGTGTTGCTTCTCTCTGCAACTACAATAAGATTTCTGTGGCTTGGACCACATTGTGGGGTCCAATTCATTGTATTTCTGATTGAGGAATTTGAGTAGCATAAATTGGGACTCCCTGCTAAACACACATGGGATACACAGACTACATCTCACCCAATCTGCTTCAAAGTGGATTTTCTGCACTCAACAGATCAATGTAAATTTTTATGGAATTCCTTGTGGCGAACTATCACCAACCAAATCTCATTAATGTGTACACTGTAATCAGATAATAAGAATAACCCTTGCATTTGATACAGCGCTTTATCACATCTGTAAAACGTCTCAAAGTGATTCACAGAATATACTGTAAAGTGAATTATTTTGTGAGCGATATACGTGTAATAAGTGCATTAACTGGTGTTGAAGAACAAGTGAACACTGGAAATGGATAATAGATGTACATGTTTTAGATAACAGATGTTTGCTGGAATAAGATATGAGGTGTGCATCGGAATTATGATCGTCCTGATCCTCGCATTCGACATAGTGCCTTATCATGTCCTTCAGATGTCTCGAAGCGTTTCACAAATTTTAAAGATTACCTATGTATAGGCAAATTCAGCAGCCAATTTGTGCCACATCAATGTCCCACAAACAGAAAGGAATGACCAATTTGTATCTGGGGGATTTGATAGTCAGGACACCAGGTGAAACTTCCTTATCTTTTTAAATAGTGCAATGGGATCTTCAAAGTCTCATCCAAAGTTTGGCACCTCCAAAAATGCTGTGCACCCCCAGCACTGCATTATGAGCGGCAGTCTACACTATTAGCTCAAATTCCCCAAATGCGTTTTGAACTCAACCTTCTGACTCAGGTGAGGCGAGTGCTACCAACTGTCTGTCACCTGATTTTGATAATAGGTACACTGGCATCAGGTAATAATTAAGGTGCAGAAAGCGGCCAGCTTTCATACTAAAATTAGAAACTTAATTTTTTTAAATGTATCGTCTTTTTATTTTTGTTAGTACTTCTGCAATCGCTATGAATTTCAGCGAGAGAAATACGAGGATGGTGAGGAACCATGTCTGTGTGCAAGGTCGCTCTGCAATGGGGGCAAGGCACCACAATAAAAGGGGAAAATCGCTCACATTAACATTATGATAATGATAATAATAATCCTAGCAATTGATATAGCATTTCATCATGTCATCGAAATGTCTCAAAGTGAACCACAGAATATACAGCAAAGTGAATTGACTATGTTTTGTGGGTGAAGATTAGTGTCCGGCGATATATCGGTATAATTTTTCATATCGATATGCCGATATCGGAAATTTGAATATATCGGTATATCGAAAAATTCAGTATATTAAAAAAATTGGTATATCGCAAATATCGGTATATTGTGTCCGGTGATATATCGATATATCGGTTATATCGATATAAAGCAAACTTTTTCAACTTACCTTGTCGCTGGCATTGCAAACCTCCTGGGCCTAGAGCACGGAATGCACGCGCACATCCAAATGCGCGCGCACCCCCGAATGCATGCGCACCTCCAAATGCGCACGCATGCGCAGGATAAAACCCCCCCGCGATATCAATATATCGGTATATATTGATATGGGCAAACCAATATATCGATATTGGAACATTTCCATATCGACAGACCCTAGTGAAGATATAGTTGGGAATATAAAGGTCTGAGAAAAGAATCACCACGAGAAACAAGCAACTAGAGGAAACAGTTGCGGTTGGCACTGTTATTTTATTAGTACGAGTATACTGAAACAATAAACTTGTACTGGTATACAGACAATTTCTTTTAAAACAAAATTTGTTCAAAGTCTGGATCAAATATTATCATAATAATGAAATAACTTCTAACTAGAAAACCTGCAAGCACCATCAAAGAAAGGGACCATAAAATTCAATAAACAGACCCGGATGTATCCTACAAATAGACACACCACGGTTAGAAAATAGAATATGAATTCTTCAATTTGTATAATTGTTTTTTTTAAAAAAAGCTAGTGCAAGTACAATATTGTACACTGGAATTACAGAGAATACACACGTGTACGGAAAACGTCCCCCCTTTCACAATAAAAGCTCTCAGCTACGTATTTATGCACTGAAAAAAACTCCCGTCATCAGTAAGGTGCAAAACATTATTCCCTCCCCATTTTCCTGTTTCTACTGGCCATTGCCATTATGTGACCACAACTTAGTCAGTCCATGAAGAAAACAAAAAAGACTTAAATGCCGCCTCTAATTGATTCTCGATGGAAGACTTAAAACTTTCAATAGGTACTAACAACCATAACATAAACTCAGCCGCAGCAGTTCATAATCTGGGAACTATTCACAAACTGGCTGCACGTCTTAAAAAAAAGCCTCTTTGTACAGTACTTCATCCTCGTCCACCGCCCGTACAGATCATCTTCTGGACACTACACATTAAAATGTACAACTAAATTTGAACCTTCAACATCTCTTATCGTGTTTTCCCTCTCTCCAAATATATTACAAACAAGGATAAGATAGTCAAAGCTAGTTTCTAAATAGTATCCCAGCCTTTCAAAAACAAAAACTGGTTAACTTCCACCAACATTCAAATCTCCGTGTGCAATAGGTTCACATTGGACCTGTGCTAATCACTAGGAGCGCGTGTATTGTTAAACCTCGGAAATCTGGACAAGGTTCCAACCAGGTGCTACAAGAAAAGATCCGATCAGTAAAGTTAACACATTTGAGGCGAGGTCTGTTTTTATTTTTAAAAAAAGAAATTAGTGAAAAGTGCTGCTTCTGATTCTAATCGGTGTACTCGGTGTACACCAGCCCATCCCTGAGTAAGGAGTGAAAGGGTACTGCAGGTCTATCCACTCATGTGGCCCAGACAAATTAAAAAGGGTTGTTGTAGATGCAATCTCTACAGCTACCAGAAAGTCATTAATATTCTGCACGGTCTACACATAGATGGGTTACCCTGACTACCTTTGTGATTTTGTTTTAATGTAATTGCCCACTACAAACTTTTAAAAAATAGGCCTATTTGTCAGTTTAACTATTGCAAATCAGACTTTTGTACAGAGGCACGTGGCTGATCTGGTTAAAACGGAAACGCTTTCTTTGCATTCTGAACCAGCTCTTTATTCATCAATGGATACTAGGGACTAGTTTAAAACAAACAGTAGCAGTACAATGACCACTGAAAAGCAACTAAATCTTTTTCTTTAAAAAGCTTAAAAAGTGAACTCTGCGCTATCTGATACATCTTGGCACATAAAAAGGTATTGCACATACTAAAATAAGCAAATTTAGGGGGAATAGGTGTTTGGATACAATAATGTGACCTGACATTAATCTACCAACTGGAATTCTTATTTATAAATCAATACATTAAACAAGTAACTAAATCATTCATATTGCTCCTGACTATTTCCTGTAGTGTTTCTTCAGTAGATCCAGTCAGTTAAACGAGTCCCTGCTTCCATGCTGGAAAAAACCCTAAGTACTATCATCTATTTAATGTATAGTGGTACTGATTGTTTTAAGCTAAACTCCTGTATACTGTATCTCTGAACTCCACTGCTCCTCCACTTCAGTAACCTCTTACCATCTAACATTAGAAAAAGAAAGTCAATGCCCTGAGCAAAGTTAATGGAAGGGCTGATGTATTTTACTGAGCAGGAAACTCTTGTTTTTGTCACTGGGAACCCAGCACTAACCAAGCAGTGTGAATGTGCAATATAGTGAAAATAAACTGTCCAGCTAGTTTGCTGCATTGCTGAGAGATTTAATTAAAAACAAGTTCAGCAATATTCAAACCACTTCCCCCCCATTTTTGTTTTAAGATTTTGAATCAGCTTTGGATACAATATTAAAAGTTGTACATGCCTGCTACAAGCAAAGAAATGAGCTTCCCTCACCAGCTAATCTTGAAGTCACTTGCGCAAATTAAAGTTATCACCCACGGTCACTTCCACAGATTGCTTTCAGTTTTGTTTGAGAACTTATAAGAAGGATTTTTTTTTAAAAAGAGAAAAAAAAAATCAATTGCTAGTCCAAAGGAAGTTTGGTTCATTTGAAATACTGCATTTCTGATGAATGCCATTTTGAATGTTTTGTATTATGTGCTTCAAAAAGCACGGTGTGTGTAGTCCAACAAAAAGAATCTAACTCAACCTCTACTTGAAGATGACTGAAAACTAAGATCTAAATAAGTAAAACCCTGTACAATTATTTCTGTTTAAATTGGAAGATATATTGGTATACTGTGACATTTATGGGTAAAATATAATTAAGATGAGAAAACATTTTATTATGCTGACTGAATCCATCTTTTATTTTTTTTTAAAAAAGCTTCACTAATCAGAACCTTGATACTTTTAAAATGGCAAGTTACTGAAAACATTCATCCTTCCAGCTTTCCTAAGAGATTAATTTCATAGATATGACAGACTTTGAATTAACCACTCAACTTGATATCCCGAGAAACAACACTGTGGAAAGGTCCCAATGCTAAGGCAGGCCAGACAATCACTACATCTCCTCTTAAAAAGAAAGGTAGAAAAAACACATCGACAGATTCACTGTATGATTGTTAACTCTTAAGGTGTGCAAATTGCCAAATGCTTTAAAGTACAACAGGTAAACACTGGATAACCTACAATTTCTCATCCAGCTTTCGCATGGTTTTTTTTTCTCTTTTGTTGAATCATTACATTTAAAAAAAGTGCTTTCCAATGAAGCAGTCTTTTAACGGACTACTGTTACTTTAATGTCTATCACTCACACAAGAATCACACGACTGACTCATTCTTCCAAACAACTTGAATCTACAATTGGTTCTAGGCTTGACGCCCTCCAAACCACTTCATTCATCAGTTTTCCTTTTTCTTTAAAATTCAGCATCTCTAGTTCTATGTTGATAACAGTGTTTTAACAGATATTTTTTCTAAACTCGATATTTTGGTACAATGTTGAGCATTCAGACCAAGATATTCAGTAAATAAATATTACTGAATCGCAAGTGCTTAGACTTCCTGCCACTTCATTGCTGCGTTACACAACGTTTAAGTAAGCATGGGGGAGAGGGGGAGGGGAGGAGGGGGGGGGGGAAACAAAGTGGCACCAGTTTTCACTAATTATGAACTGAATTTAAAAAAAAGGTTATAAAGCCAGTACCAGAGTTAAAGACAATAATGGATTCCAATCATGATACAAACAAACCAGGTGAGATTTTTCATAAGGGCATTCAATAAACAGTGAACAGTCAAAGCTATGTGGAAAGAACATATTTACCAATCTCCTCCTTAAACACCATTTGAAATTATTACAACATATTATTAACAAAAACCTAAAATAACAAGCAGATAACATGTAAATACTGGGGGGATTTCTAACCTTAAGTCTACAGTACAGTATTATAGGTTAAAAAAAAATTCAACTACAGCCACTCCCCCAAAGTGCCTTCACTTGCCAATGTTGGACCGTCCTTCAATGCAAATTTTAACCTCCTGAGGAATGAAGGAAGGCTTGGGAAGATTCAAAGGCTGCTCTTCATCGGACTTCTCTATTTTCCGTGTTTCGGGAGCAGACCACCTTCTCTTTCTTGTTGAAGGCTTCCTGACTTCGCTTTTGTTGAGCCAAGACCTTGTGGACTGCACCGTGATGGCCTCAGAAAACTTCAGTTCACCATTTTCTGAGACACCTGGGACACTTCTCTGAACAATCCCATTCTCCCGTTCCATGTGCCTGGACCTGTTGCCAGACAGACCATCATTCTTTGGGTGCTTCAGCAAGACACCAGTTGAGTCAATAGGCTGGCCTTTCTTTATAGAGCCGTTTTTCAGATTTTTCAGTGTAAGAGATATGCAAACGTCGCCAACAGAAAGTTTGGAACACGGCAAGCCAAAGAGCTGGGAGGTTCTCTCAGGACAACATGATGACCAGCCTTTCCCGAAAACAAAAAAAGGGTGCTCCACCAGAACGTCAACACTGACCTGAAAACCAAAGCAAAGACAGTCAATTTCTACAGGTTTATAGGCAAAGGCACAGAGTCTAACAAGGGCACAAGCCTGTTGACAGTGTCAGCACACTAAACCAACAAAACCTATTTGAAACATCTAGTTAGTCTCAGGCACTGTAAAACAATGGATACTGGATTTTACTCAAGAGAAAAACAAGCACTTTTTTCTTCCATTTTCTCATTCTCGATTTGCTAAACACTACGTTGGTTTTGTGGGATGCTGATCATTTCTTCAGATGACATCGTTCAATATCCTTCCTAAATGTACTGCATTATCATTCCGGTAATCAAATATAGAATTATAAAAGAGCATGTTGCAATCTAACTTTTAGGTTTGGGTGAACACCGCATAAATTTACAGAAATTATAGACCAGAAGTTATGCCGTTTGGATCACTGAGACTCTGCTGGTGCTGGCTTCCCCACTGGAGCTACAGGATATGCTCTGTCTCAGTTCCTCATACCTTGTTATAGTACTGTACTTCCCTCTATACTGTAACTATTTTATATAGCAAACTGTAGCAGATGTCATGTCACCATCCAAACAACTAAAAGAGAACAAGAGTAGATTATAAAGTAGCTAGAAACAAAATAAATCTATGCTTATTTAAACCATGGTATTTAGCCATAGTATTTAGCCTGCTCCGCGTCCACCGCCCTAATTCCCCCACCATTGGTGGCTGGGCTTTCATCCTCTCTGCTCCGACACAGTGGAACTCCATCCCGCAATCCCTTCACCTCACTTCCTCTCTTTCCTCTTTCAAGGCCGGTCTCAAGACCTTCCTCTTCGACCGTGCCTTCTACTCCCCTCCTAACTCTTCCACCTTTCTTACTCTCCTTCCCCTTCCCCCTATCCCGACCCTTCTCCCCAGTGCTTGGGTCCCGACCTGACTGTTCAGCGCTTTGGGACATCCTCCCGACATGAAAGACGCTCTATAAATGTAATTTTGTTGTTGTTGTTGTTGTTGTTAGCCAAAGACAGTAAGTTTTAAGTGAAAGTTTTATCTGTAATGCAATATGTGCAAGAGCATGAACTCAACAATGTATAGCACATATTGGCTGGAGTAACTGCCATGCTCCAGGCACTGTGAATTTGTCCCTATTGACAATATAGTGGAAGAATGAACACATCAGGGGCAACACTCCTGTGTGTTCGATCGTTTGGATGTTGTGAATGGCAAATTTTTCCTCTCCCCCCCACCACCCGTGGACCTTTCTGCTGGAGTAAAAGCATTGTTGTTTTTTTTGTAGAGTCCATCCCCCTCACTGCATTGAGACATTTATAATTGCTGCTGGCAGTCCAGCTGTTTGAGTAGGAGTCCTGAAAACCCTCATCTCTTTTGAAGTTCTGTTCAGGCTCTACTGATTCCCCATCACCGAACAGATCGACTTTCAGATCCTCACACTTGTGTTCAAATCCACTCACTCCCTGGCACCTCTCTACTTCACCGACCTCCTCACTCCCCAATTGAACACTGTGGAATGAGGACTGATGCCAGCCAACTATTCATCCCTAATAATAATAAAAAGAATCTTAGACTTTCAGGCCTTTGAAATAGTGATCCGCAGAGATCATTACTCCTCACACAATCTGGGATCTCCACTATTTGTTTCCACAGCATTCCCAATTACTGCTTATACCACCTCTAAATTAGTTAATCAAAGCACCCATTTCTTTATTGTTTTACTTAATTCTATTCTTATACTGCTTTACGATCCTGACAAATATGGACTCACAATTAAGATGCAGCTAACATCAACTACATTTCCTGTCAGTCATCTGCCCCCAAACTGCCCTGACTATGCAGAGTAGTAATGCGAGGAACAGGCTTGGTTTGAAAAATAAAGACATCCAGGGATGAACTATTACGTTGGTGTGGGAATTACCGAATTTTTAATAAAGATGCATGTATCTGTACTATCAATCAACAGACTGAAGCTCTACAGTACTGATACTGATAGACCAGTCCAATGCACAACTTTAATAATACAGTATTGACCAAGGTAGGGAAGAGAGCTGCATTATGAGGTTAACAAAAAGATTAGAAATTCGAAAGGACATGACATTACAGACATGGGACTGAGATTGGCTTCAAAGTAAATTTCAAAAACTTCTCCTGCAATATTTTATGTTATAACTAGTTATTAATCCTTTTGAGAACCTTCTACCTCCAAGAAAACAATCTGGTGAATAACATACAGGGGGAGACAACTTAACCACCCTGCGATAAAATGATACTTTCACGTGTTGCCATCAAGAAACAACTGTGTTCACATTCATCAGAGTCCAAGAGGCGGAGTTGATTGATATTGAAGTAAGGGTTCATTGATAGTGAAACAAGGGTTAATGAACTGAAAGCTGAAAGAGCAGACAGCACAAATTAAATTTTTATAGCACCTTTCATGTCAGGAGAGCATCGTAAAAACAGATAAAAACAAGGTGGCAAAGAAACACGAGTAGGAAGCTGCTGATGCTAGCATTTTTCCAAATAAGCTCCCAATCGCTTAACATCGCCATGTTTCCCTCCAACGCCAACACACATAGCGGTCCTTCCAACTAGTGGTCAAAAGTCTTGTTTCAACACCAGGTCAGGGAGCTCCGCCCTGCTGTCTGCCTACTCGCTCGCTCGCTCGCCCTCATTTTATGAGCCAACTTAGTTTGAGTACTGAAAAAAGCAAACCAAACTTACATCAACTTGGTCAATAAATCAATTCATTAATTACATTTCATCTTTCCCCTCAGATCAACGGATAACACACAACCGGAAAATGCTCGTAAAATTAATTATCCTAAGCAACAAAGATGTTTTAGGTTTTTGGATGGGCTCCCATCACAGATCTTTTGTGGGATGTGGGAGAGAAACATAAAAGACAATGAATTTCTGGACTCACTTTGAAGTTTCAATATGTTTCATCTTTTGATCTGAAGCTGAACAGCATCTGGTACTTTATTGGACCCACTCAGGTCAAACAATTCTGAGACTTCCCTCCCCTTTGGGTAAAGAAATGTCACATTTCATTGAGTTGAACTTGCTGGGATGATCTTGATGCATTCCACATGCTAATGTTCCACATCATGTGGCTTGCATTTTTTCTTAAATACTGTACCTTCCTGATATGAATTAAACCTCATAAATTCTGAATGCTTAACTTAGTTCACCAGAACAGATTGCTATCTCCTCCACTCCCATTTCAGAATGGCATGTTATGGTATCATGCAAAAAATCTCAAGCACTAAAAAAATCACATTGCTCTTGACAATACATGACAGTTAGCAGCAAGCAATTACTTGAGACTGATTTGACTTTTCCTACAGCAATTAGAGCAAATGGGTGCTTGGGTTCAAAGCTAGGGACCTGTTGATGTGTTCCGAGACACAAGTCCATGTTATGGGCGCTATATAGATGCTGTCATTGTTGAATGTTTCCCTTTGTGCTAAATAATAATATAATATCAATAATAATACTGGAAATGGATACAACAGCAACAACTCCAATTTATATAGCGCCCTCCATGCTGGACGGCGTCTCAGAGAGCTTCATAATAACGGATCCTGGGCCCGAGCCATGGGCAGGGGGAGAAAGGTGATCGAAGCGCGGTCGAAAAGAAAAGTCTTTAGCTGAGACCTGAAACTAGGAAGAGAGGGGGTGAGGCAAAGGGAGTCAGGGAGAGAGTTCCAGACCTTATCACATCATTGCGATGTTTCAAAGTGCTTCACAGAATATACTGCACATGTGTTTATGTGGGAAGTTGCAAGTGGTCTGAGTTTAAGAAAAGAAAAAAGAAAAAGATGAGTCGGGATTCCTACGCCCAATTCCAGACATGCTGTATGAAGCTTGGTGATGCAAATATCTTGTGACAGAGGGTCCACGTCTATGATTCTGTCCACAGCAATAACCCAACCCAGCCAGGCTGTTCTTAAGATCTATATTGGTGAGAAATTAAGTCCCGCTGTATTTTCTAGACACCGATGGGAGTCCTGCCAATCCCTGAAATGCTTTCCCTCCTTCTAAAGTGAAGCCTGTTAGAAACACATTTCTTCAGGTCAATCCATAAATCCCTGTAGGAACGATGTAAGTTTAAACCTTTGCTCCCAGGAGAAGCTGGGATTAATAACTTTCCTTACCTAACTTTCCTTCCTTTCTCCTCCTCGCAACCATGATTGTTAATATTATATATTCTGGTCTATTTCATCTTTTAATATATGATAAGATGTTAAAAAAAAGTAGGATCCATCTGTTACTGTCTTTCAACTATTCAGAATCCAGATAATCAGGTGTCAAATGTTAACCAAGGTGAACACCATTTGAGTTACTGTGTGAAGTCTCCACGATTACTGGCCTTAGAATAATTTGGACTTCTGTTGACCTCTTTTCAGCATGGCTGTGCTGATGATCTGATATTGGGTGGGGAGGGGAAGGGGGGCAAGGCACTTCAAATGGGAACATTTTCTTTAGACAAGAAGCCGCATTATATGAAATGTTCACAGATTGCAACAGTGAAAAATAATAAGGCCACTGGTCAAGATCAGCTATTTGAAGTCGACTTGAAATGAAACAAATTGTATGAACCACTAGCAGAGACAGTGTGTAAGTAACGTACCATTAATCTTGCCCTAATAATTCAGCACACTGACTTCAAAGCAATTTCCCAGGATAGACACTTCAAAAGACAGCTGCTTATAGATTCAGGTTTTCATACTGGGATCCCACATTTTCTGGTGTTAGTAATCGAAAGATCAGTGTTATCTTGACAAAGGAGGAATTTTTCCACTCCCTTCAAATCATCCATTTCATTTAAGAATGTGAGGGTATAAAGATCATTGTATGGGCTCTATCACAATTGAATAAGATAAATCCAATCAACTTTAAAAGATATTTTTCCTTTGGAGGTAGGGAAAAAAATTAAATTGCTGCCATTTTGCACCTCTCTGATGTCCTCCTTTCATGAAAGATAAGCTTTATGCCAAATGCAAGAACTACTATTATTAGCAAAATTGAGACTAAAATTGTATCAGCTATAAGACTGAGTCTTACAGCTGATACAGAGGAGACAATTCATCCCTTCAGTCTTGACTGGATTTGAATCTATGTCCCAGAGGTGAAAAGGCAATTACCTATACACTGCAAACTCTTGCCATCTTCTCTAAAAGCTTTACTTTTTGGGATTTTGGAATCATTCAGGGATGGTTACAACAAGTGAGATAAACTCAAGTAAAGATTAAGCACTAAAAATGGAAAGTGTCAAAATACCATTCTGCACAACAGGACAGCAATACAGCAAGACTGAGCCTTCACAAGCTACGCAGTTGAGAAGATCCCCCTTCGGCAAAATCAGGCCTCAGCTGTGATTTGGACCAGGACATAGTCACTGAATTAACGTAAGGAAAGTTCCAAGGAAATATCATCAGAGTTTCTGCCGGATCAACAAGCAGGAATAAATATTTCGGCCAAATAATTGGAATCATGTGATATCAGGAGGAGACTTGAAACAAAACAAATTGTACGAACTACCAGCATAGACGTAAGTAACGTATCATTAAGATTAGTATTCCTACGAACTCTAGTCTTCAAAATATATCAAACCGTTTCTTAAATGAGTTCACTCAAACCTTCCTGGTGTCTGTCTTAAATTTATGATTAACAACCCTCACTACTCTCTTTACACTGGTTCCATGACTTGCTCATTCCGTTTAAATTGTGGACAGTATTCCCAGTATTCTGCGGTTCTCAGAATTTCAGCATGATTTCTGTGAATCTGAATTCAACTGATTTAGCAATGTAGCCCAGTTGTTATTTTATTGCTGACTCACATTGTTTGAACACGTGAGCGATGAGCCAACAAATATCCCACATTCTCTTCCACGTCTCCCCATCAATTCTTTTGAGTATGTGTGCCTAGTATTTTTTCTTTTTGTCGAGCATTCGGCATCTCTGCCGCCACAATCTGGAACTCTATCCCCAATCCCTACAACTCTCCCCCTCTCTTGCTTTCTTCAAGTTTGGTTTAAAGACCTTGCTCTTTGTTGAGCTCTTTGTTCTTGAGGTACAATTTGCTTGGGCCACTCTAGAAATTACAATACGGGATGTTTCACACAAACACTGCTTTATAGAAAATGCTATAGCAATTTCCAGAAAACGTATATATTTTCTGACTGACCAGCTGCTTACCAAAAACCTTCAGTTAGGACATGAAAGGAGCTACACAAATATAATTTATTGCTGTTGTTGAACGGATATAATTCACTCTGCACCACCGCTGCCATCAGATGATGTTCAGGAGATCAGCCCTAAGACAAAACATTCTGGCATTTCCCAGATGAGGATTTTAAGACACTGGCACAACATGCATAACTGTGTGTCTGTGCCTCAAAAGGCCATGAATATCAAATATTAAAACTATATTTAAAAGTAGAGAAGATAATTCAGTGGCACAAAGCAATGGGACACCAACACAGAGTCACAGATCTCTGGTTTATAACCATTGCTCCCCAGTGTTACTAATCTTACTTGCGGTGTCACAAACAACATTTTACTGAGGTGAAGGAGAAGCAATTACAGCGCTAACCAATCTTTGTTACTCTCTCATAGAGAACAAACTGTGGAGGAGGGATTAAAACTTATGCAGAGATTGGGAAGAATTTTATTATTTTTTAAAAGAGATATTTTCTCTTGTGTGAGCCAAACATTCACAGTGAAACCCAGTGCTCAATCCAACAGTGAGCTTCAATTACATCAATTACATCAATTACCCATGTTACAGTCAGCAATACGTTATCTTCAAATTAGTTACTTTGCAAAGATGGTGGACACAGCTGCAGCGCAGTGCGTTGCACATACATTTGGATATGAGCAGTTTGAATTATGTTAAAATGAAGTTGTTAAAGAAATTCAAGAACTAGGGGTACTTGAGAGTTGGGAGACAAACAATCAAACTAAATTGTAGTAACAAGAATGACCAGCTTCTGAATTTGTAAACTTCAGCATAGAATGATACAATACTAATAATAATAATAATAATTCTTGCATTTGATATAGCACTTTTCATGAATTTTAGATGTACTGTACTAAAATGTACTGTAAAATGAATTGACTGTATATTCTATGGGTGAAACGTGGCAACCAATTGTGCACAGCAGTGTTCCACAAATAGTCATGGATTGAAATGGCCAAATAGTTGTTTTTTTTGAGGAATTATTATGAGGCGTGTGGAGTAAGGAAACTTTCCCAAGGTTTCACCCTGCTTGGAATTGAACCCAGGTCTCTCACTTCTAAGGCAAGCGCTCTAACCACTGAGCTACAGGACTCCATAATCCTAATATAGGCTAAAGAGGAACCATAATATCAGTTTGCTGTGAATCAATGATACCCCAAGCCTTTTAAAAGCCAGTACTTTTGGTGCCACAAAGCATAGTCCTGGGCTCCACCCTATAGCCAGATAACACTCCCAAGATTTATGAATCTGTGGAAGATCCCAATTGAAGAGTAATTTACCAAATAAAGTTAATTAATAGTCCATTAATAAATTCCATTGATAGTCAGCCTGGCTTCAGTTGGTATCAATCCCCAGGTTCTGGGTCAGAAGATTATCAGTTCAAGCATCACGTCAAAGGTAGCGCTCCTACTGAAACTAGCTGATGCACCAACCAATTTTAAAGGGGGACAGAAAGGGTTATGGAAAGATAGGAAAAATAATATTATACGGATGGTTATGGTTTTTCCTTAGTTGGAAGTTCACTTTAGAAAGCACTTTAGCTCTACCCCCAGGGTGAACTACTTGCAGGATGCAAAGAGGTTCGGAATACCCAAGCATCTCATTGGTCCACGCGATGGACCTTCATACCTGCGTCCTGTGCTCTCCGACCGCAAACTGCAGAACAGCAAAGCCGCTGTTGTGGCCGTCCTCGACTCGCTCCACGGTGCTCGAGTCAATCTTCAGGTCACTGCTGATCTCAGCGCTCTGTATGAAGTCCTCGGTCTTTAAGTCTTCGACTCGCTTGAGCTCTCCGTTAGCGAGCTGGATGATCGAGCCTTTCATGAAGTAGGGGGGCAGTTGGTTGGGTGTGGTCACGGGGGAGCTGACTGACTGCACCGGGGGCAGGTGCACCTGGGCCTGCACGATGGTGGTTTGGTAGGCCGGCTGAGGGACAAGTGATTCAGGGTTATAGTTCTCGCTCTTGGAGGTGGCCGTGCGGACGAATGGGTGAGGCACTGCAGCAAACTGAGGAGACGTGGTCACAATCGTAGATGTTACTCCTGATCCATCGGCCGCCGAGCCACACACAGGAATGAGGGTGCCTGGGATCATGAGGTGCTGTTGCATGTTCCCGTGGTAACTAAGTGCTTGTTGCTGGCTGCTGATGTAGCCGATGAGAGGCTGCTGTGGAGCGGGATACACGGCACTGGAAGATAGTCCTACTGGGAGATGCTGTGTGGGGTTATGTGTGGTCTGAATGACAGTATGTGGGGGAAAGGCTGCCTTGCCGTGATTTAAGTTAGTCTTATCGTACACTGCCAAAGGAGAGCTTCCCCTGTCTATGGCCTGTTGGACCTCCAGATCTGTAGTAGGCGTATGACTGTTCGGTATAATCATTACTGAGGTCCTGCGACTTAAAGTTTCGTGTGCATTATAATCAGCAGTACTTGGGTGGACAACCACATGGGCTCCATGCCTGATTTCATAGTGCCGAGCCATGGGCTTGCTTCCTGCCTTTTCCATGTTCATTTCTGAGCTGGGGGAGATGGCATACCTCCTGTTTTTTTCCATTTCGCCATTCAACACTTCCCTTCTTGAGACAATGTGCTTGGTGTCTTCAGCCTTCCTGGCAGACTCCCTCGATGAAACGTGGTACCCAGGATTGGCATACTGAAGGACTACCTGCGATGGGGCACTGACTGTGAGGCTGTGCGGAATCAGTGTAGGGTGAGAGTGCAGAGGGACTGCTGCAGGGGAAAGACATCGGGTCAAGTTTGGAGAGGAGCTTGGAATCTGCATGTACTGGTTTTGCAATGAAGGAGAACATCGTGTGATCATTCCAGACGGTCTGACCATATGTTGCTCAACCTTATGCTGGGATGGGCCACCCATGTTGGTAAGGATGGTAGAGTAGGGTTCCAGGTGGGAATACTGAGATGGAGTGGCAGAAGAGGAAGAGGTCGTCGGGGAAATCAAAGGGGATGGGATGAAGGCAGCAGGTCCCGGATATGGTCCACCGTAATGTGACCCAACAAATTGGAAAGCAGTGGGCTGCAGCGGGGCATACTGTACAGGAGACACGGAGGTTCCTGGCTGTGATAGTGCAGAGGACGAATAGACAGCACGAAGGTGCGTTACCCCCGGAGCCGCTCGAGTGTTGCCAGGTGACGAATAGTCCACAGGTGACGCAAGTGGTTTATAGAGTGCTACTGCTTGTGGTAAGCAAGTCTCCATCGCCATTTCTCCTGTTGTCTTGGCATGTCCGTACCTCATGCCGACACTGCTTTGGCTGCTCGCTACGTTGGCAAGCCATGCTAGGTTTTCACTGCGACTGCTGTCACTCACAGGAGCTGCTGCCACCACCTTCTCCTCCAACGGCAGACAGCTGACAGGAAACTCTCGCTTTTTGGGTGGTAAGCATTCGTTGCTGCGCTCCTGGTTCGATTTCATTTTTATAGACTCACTTAGTGTCTGTTATGCTTGGATTCTAGTTTGAGAAATTGGATGTCACATTTGTTTTCTGGCAGCTCGACCCAAAATGATCCAAGAACTACATGAGGCATCATTTCCTCTAGCCAGAATTTTTTTTTATATACACACACAGCTGCTCTGGAATCTGAAATGAAAAGAGAGTTTCAAAAGTTTCACACTTAACAAACAAGAGGCATTTGCCAACTCAAGCAACGGTAAATTTACAAACTGATGAAAAATGACAGTTGTGCTAACATAACTGTGTACGTGGAACCCCATTTATGCTTACTGCCTGCTCTGAAAAGGTTATTTTAAATCCAGGGCTTTGGAAATATAGTCAGTGCAGATTCACTTCCCCACCCCATTCCCTCAATACTAACGTGCCAGGCAGGTGAAGTACACATAGGGTACCACATACAGAGCAATCCTCAGTAATAGTGAGAGCAAGCTGCACTTCAGCAGATTCACAGTACGCCTTTTCATTGATTGGTATCACTGAGATCTACCTCATCTCATTCATGAAAACCTGGCTGATTTAAATATTGGCTGCGGAGGAAGAGGGAGGATGGGAGAACCGCACAGGCAAGATGCTGTACAACTCTTCACAACTGGTTGCAACCACCCCGAAACCCAGGACAAGGCTGATGCCTTTTCATATTAGCACTTAAAATTCCAACGTTATTTGCCATTTCAACCTGAAATCGCAAGTAGACTAAATGGGTGCATACCATCACAGTATGTATTACTGCTTATATAGAAAATCAATTTTCAAGCTTAATTCTGATCAACATGAAAGACACACGATTCACACGTAAAAACTCAAACACATTATTTTATAAAAACATAAAGACAGCATTGCCCCGAGTGTGCTCTAGATTATTCCTAAGAAGGAAGGGTCCCTGCCCTCAGTGATCAGTCTTCCCTTCCAAGTCCTGCTCATGAGCCAGGCTGGTTGTGCTGTCATCAGCAGTGCCTGGAGTATTGCGGACCTGCTTGGCTCAGGAATTGGACGATTGACACCGCCACAGAGGTTTGGCTCAATTCTGACATTTGGTTGCCAGACATGTCAAGTACCTCAGAATCATTCCTCCTTTTGTGAAAAGTGTCTTCTAATAGTGGCGTAGCACCCACAGCAGTTGGTTATAATAATAATAATCCTTGCATCTGATGTAGCGCCATTGACATCTTCTAGACTTCTCAACGCACTTCACAGAATATACTGTAAAGTGAATTTACTGTATATTTGTGAGTGAAACGTGGCAGCCAATTTCACACAGTAGTATCCCACAAACAGTCATGAAGTGAAATTACGAATTTATTGCTGTTTGTTTGGGGGATTATTATCAGCTGTGTAGAGTAATGAAATTTGCCCAAGGTTTCACACTGCCTAGAATCGAACCCAGGTCTCTCGTTTGCAAGGCGAGTGCTCCAACCACTGAGGTATAGGAGTCCGCAATTCTGGTTCCTGAATCACATGAGAAGTTCTATAATATGAATATAATACTGTAGTAAAGCTTTCTAAAGGTGTGGGTGTGTGTTAGGGAACAATATTTTATAGGTCAGATAATTGCAGGGGTGGGGCCTCAGGTGGAGTATACATAATAGCACAAATAATAATAGTTGGCTCAAATAACCAGTTTCCATGCTGAATCTCTCTCTGAAAGTGCGTGCATACACGCACTCACTCGCGCATACATCTGTATAGCAGAGCTATCAGAATGCAAACTTTTCAAGTTATGAGAAGAGCCTCGGAGGAAGTGAGAAGCAAAACTCAAAAATAAAACAGAGGAAAATTTTAATTATTTGAACGTTATTTGAAATTATCTGAAGCTCAAGTATTTACAGAAGACATCGCTCTGAAAGATCCAGGTATTGACAATTTTGAAAGGTCACAATAAGTCACCTCATTGCCCAAAAATACTTCAGCAGTAATTCCAGAAATGATTTTCCTTCAATATAAAAAAGAAATTTCCGTCCAGAAATTATGTGACTGAAAAGGACCAGATCAGGAAGGTTGATAAATGAATCATTGGGTGGATGTTGTCAGGCATTGAGAAGACAGGAACTGGTAAACCTTCCAACTGTTCCCACTGAAACATCAGCTATTTTGTACATGTTATCTAGAAACAGTTGGCTGTTGGGAGTGTGCCACCGACTGTAACACAATCTTAGCAGTTCTAGTGACTGTATAAACAACTAGAGCTTTGCTTGCATGATTCAGGATGTCATTAAGGCTCTCTCCCTCGCTCCAACTTTGTTACAGTGCCGCAAAGCACTCCCGGCCAACTGTTGTACTATATATAGCAATGTATGTCTTCTGAGGTTCACGTCAATCACATAGGTCATGGGACTAATAGGCATTCACTAATGTACAGGAGCAAACACATCTCTAAGTTCAATCATAAATCAATCATCCTACTACATGATTATCACCAGTCATAAAGCAGAACGCTTCATTATTGCGAACCACTATAGATCTATCACTATAATACAGTAAAACCTTGATAATCCGATATTCTGAAATTTTCAAGATTTCAAAATCCATACAGTATAAAAAAATTTCAGATGTCCAGCAAATCCCCCCAAATTCTGAACAGCTGCTTGTGAGAGATCTATAGTTGTGTTTTACTCGTCACCCCAAAGGGAAACAGCTCAAGTGACTACTTATCAGAGTTGACTAGTTATCTCAAAAATAGAAAGTACTAATAGCCGGGATATTAGAGAGTGATTAGTTATGCAGAATTGACACTTATCCCTGCGTGAGTTATCAAAGTTTCACTGTACTGCAGACAATCACTACAAAGCACCACCTTGACTCTGCTGGTAGCACTCTCAGCACTGGTCAGCTGGATGTGGGTTTAGCCCACATTGGGATTTGAGCTCACGGTGCAGTACTGAAAGTGCTGAATTGTCTAATGGGGCCATCCTATTTATGGATGAGGTAACAAACAGAAGTTGCCTGTATTGGGAGGAGCTAATAATCCCATGACACTATTTGAACAGAGAGGGAAGACTCTGGGTGTCATGTTCATAATCAAAACCAACCAGATAAAGTGATTATTCCTTGTATGGATGTTTCAGAGGCCATGCTGTGTACATACCTTGTTTGCAAATGACCACTATATTTGCTTCTAAAAAAGTCACTAGAATTGACAGTAATTAGCATTAACATTTTGACGTGATAAGGCGCTATACAATGTAAGTTATTTCCTCCCCTGTTGCCTGAACCTACAAGCTTTGCTGTTTCTCTAGAGCGCAGCCACGTTCTGGTATCTCATCTGAGTGGCTATTCTTTATGTCAGTCAATTAATGTGGCAGGAGGATCCAACCGCAAATGACGACAACAACAACAACTTCAATTTATATAGCGCCCTCCACACCAGATGGCGTCTCAGAGCACTTCACAGTAGCGGATCCCGGGACCGAGCCAGGGGCAGGGGTAGAAAGATGACCAACGGCGTGGTCGAAGAGAAAGGTCTTTAGCTGTGACCTGAAACTAGGAAGAGAGGGAGCAAGGCAAAATGAGTGAGTAAGGGAGTTCCAGAGCCTTGGGGCATAGTGGCCGAAGGCACAGCCAATGAGGGTGGAGCGGAGGATTCGGGGGACATGGAGGAGGCCAGACCTGGTGCAGCGAAGGCAGCGGGTGCTGATTTGGGGAGAGAGGAGATCAGAGAGGTAGGGGGGTGAAGAGGAGTGGAGTGACTTGAAAACAAGGGTGAGGATCTTGAAGTCGATCCTCTCAGGGACAGGGAGCAAGTGAAGTCTGGAAAGGACTGGGGTAATGGGGGAGTGAAGCTTGGTGCAGGTGAGTATGCGATAAGAGTTTTGAATTAGCTGGATTTTGTGGATTGTGGTGGCAGGGAGACCAGCGAGGAGAACGTTGCAATAGTCCAGCCTAAGGCATGGACCATGGATCACAGCTGCGCTTATAACAGATAGTATGTATTACATAATAATAATCCTTACATTTGATATAGAGCCTTATCGTATCATGGAGGTGTCTCAAAAAGCTTCACTGAATATACTGTAAAATGAATTGACTGTTTATTTTGTGGAAGAAACGTGGCAGCTAATAGAGAACAGCAGTGCGCCACTCATTGTGGGACAGCATGACCTGTCCTTGCCTGACATCCCCACATACAAACTTCCGGCAAGGGTCAGTAAACAACCAGCAGCATAAATGCCAAGCGAACTTCCTTCTATCCATTCCAGGGACATTGAAGTCAACTGAGGCATCCCCACTGCTTCAGCAACTGAGGTCAGCAATTTCCTATCACAGTAGAAAGCAGATTGCACCAGAGAACGTGATATGCATAGCACAATGGGACATCACATGCACTTACCACTGAGTCATTGAGAAGGAAAGCACTTATGTTTTTACAATTAGCCTTTGAGACTAATATACAGTAGTAGGAACATCAGTTGCATTTACAGTTGAATGGTGTTTTCTATCAGTCATTCCAGTACTATGCTTTAATTGAACCATGCATCAGCAACTTGAATTTATAGAGCCCCCTCTATTCAGGATGGTGCCACAGAACATTTAACAGTAATGGAGCCCGACACCGAGCCAGGGAGAGGAAATAGGTGACCGTGAATTCGATCAAAGAGGAAGGTCTTCAGCTGTAATCTGAAAATGGGCAAGGTGGATAGTCTCGGCCAGGGATTGATGCCTCAATTCTATTAAGACTCTGTGAATTCATGTCAGTTTGGCTCAGTTGCGAGCATTTCACAAATGCAGTCGTTATACTTTAGAGTAAAAATCCTGAGAAGTTGAGATGTTTCAACATATGATACATCAAATTCATGGATTATTATAATATTTTTCCTTCCAACCTCTGGATTTGGGACCCAAATTACAGTCTAATCTCATAGACTAGGCCATCACTCCACAGTAACACTGGGAGAGCTCTGGTGTATTGTTACAGGTAAATTCATATTTCTGTTGAGACATTGGCGCCATCCATCTGGCTCTATTTTGAAGAAATGCAGAATATTCCCATTTGTTGTCAATCTGTTTGTTGTGTTTTTTTTTAAAAAAAACACCCAAATAAGACTTCTGAAATTGATTTTCTGTCACCAATAATCTTAAAAATTCATAGGTTACATTTTAAGAAAAATGGTGCAAAACAAGTTGGTATTTAGAGGATAAAGAGGGGGAGGAAAAAAAATCTGATGTTTCAATGGAGCCAGTAGTCAAATACGAGTGTAGTAACCATGTAGAATTAAATGTGCTTATTTGCAACTCCTACTCATTTTAATCAGCATGTAGGCAATTACCTCCTGCTCTCTCAGCATAGAGACATTCTTGTTTAATCTGGGGCATTCAAAGCTTCTAAATAAAGCTATATTTTAATGTTAAAGTGACACTGCAGCCTCAGGATAAATCCTATTCACAAATTTGAAACAGCAAAATGTTACTTTTCCGACAGTAGAAAATAATTTTAGATGTGCTCGAGGGGCTGAAAGCCAACTAATCCCCTAGACCTGGGGCACTTAATGAGACAAGAAAGGAGACTTGTATACCGTTGATAAACATTATGAGGGAGTCAATCACCATTGGGGGTGGGGGTCCAATAGACAAGAAGTAAGGAAATGAACGGTTGTAGGGCCATACTTGGCAACTACAGACTCATTAACCCGAGCCTAAAAATCAGCAAACTAGTGGAATCCATTATAAGAACCAAAATGGAAGATTTACCTACAGGAAAATAACATAGTAAATAACAACCAGCATGGCTTCAGAATCCTGATAAATTCAGCCAATAAAAACAGAGTATAAATACGCAGCAATAGTGTAAAACTGTCTATTAAAGTCACAAATTACAGTAGTGCTATAAATCCCAAACAAACTAATTGTAGGGGAGAAGATTCCTTATGGACTCATCTTGATAGCACTGCTCAGCACCTCACAATGGGGGTACAGACCAGATGGTCGTCGGTTCAAATCTCAGTCTGTGCTGTTACCTGATCCCAGCTGAGGTAGTGGTTGGGTTAGTGAGTAAGAGGAAAAACAGTTAGGTTTCCAGCTGCTAATCACTCTTCAAAGACCACAGCTGTGTGTCATGTTTATATTTTAGATAAAAATATGTCTATTAGTATATCAACGCTAATGTATAATATACAGTAAATACATTTATAAGTCAGCATCAAGCTGATGAAATGCCTCACGCAGACACACACATAGACATACATAGACAACTTCCCCCTCCACTGCAGTCAAATAATCTACTGGCAAATACTCACTGCCAAGCCACACATATGAACAATCACCACTTGCCAATGAATGAATTGTGCCGCACACTAGAGGGAAAAGGAGTAAGAAACCTCTAGGACGACGGGGAGGGAAAAATTGGACTGATAAAATGCGTGGAAAATGTTTCAAAAAGTGCCTTGATGTGGTGGAAAAGTTGATTGTTCAAATTCCGAGCATATATTGTCGGTGGATTGTGGGGGGAAAAGGCAGCCTTTGCCAGAACTGAAACTGGTGTAAGCCGCACCCATTGTTATGAACCCAGCACTGCCACAGTAATGCCAAACTGAAAAGGCTCACACATTCTGAAGCACTTGGTCGTCTTTACACAACCCATCCATCTTGCTATTGTTGCAAATATAATAACGCCCATTTCACTGAGTTGTAGTTGAATGAACAGCAGCACAGCCCAGGAACAAATCCAATTTGTTTCCTCTGCACAGCTGCAACTGAAGAGAGCAAATACGGCCTATACTACTCACATAGCTCAAAGTCAAGGTACTTTCATTTGACTCTGCTTAATACTCTTCTGCCAAAAACAGCCATAGTGCAACCTCTTTGGTCAACTTGACGCATTCTGCTAGTCAACCCAAAAGACACTTTTATAATTGTTGGTTTGGCACTAAAAATACAATCTACAGTTACTTAGTCACTAGACTTGACTTTGGTATTGAAAAACTATTCATAAATATTCATAAATTCGTAAAGCTTAAGCGACAGGATGCTTCGTGGCAAAGAAACGGTTTTAATCAGATCAAATACAGAAGTTTTACTGAGCACATTAGAGCTTCAGTGTCGATCAGAGGAAAAAAAACTTGTGTGATAAAAGGAAATTTTGTAATAATAATAATCCCTGCATTTGATATAACGCCTTATCCCATCATCAATACAACAACAACAACAAAATTATACTTCTATAGTGCCTTTCACATCAGAAGGCACTGGACAGTCACTGTTTCAGACCTGAGTTGGGGTCCGGGGCGGGGAGGGTGGAGGGAAAGGGGGGAATTTGGGATGACCAATGGGACTGTCAAAGAGGAGGGTCTTGAGGCGGGACTTGTAAGAGGCCAGCGAGGGGGTGAGGTGGAGGGACTGCGGGATGGAGTTCAAGAGATTGGGGGCAGCCAATGGTGTGGTAGGTGGGTCGGGGGACATGGAGCAGGCTGGAGCCTACTGAGCAGAGGTGATACATCTCAAAGTGCTTCACAGGATATACAAGATACACGGCAAAGTCATGTGGCTATATATATTTTGTTGTCTAGCTCATTTGATATTTGTCTAATAAATAAACTTTATATTTTACAACAACTTGTATTCATATAGCAGCTCTCACAAAATAGCACTTGTAACATGAAAATGTTAATTTCATAATCATTTAATTAATGTTAAATATGGTAACTATGTATTTGTAGTGCGCAATCAATTTGCGTGGAGTCCTGTAGCTCAGTGGTTAGAGCACTCGCCCTACAAGCGTGAGATCTGTGTTTCGAATGCAGGCAGGTCAGGGCGAAACCTTGGGCAAGTTTCCTTACTCCACAAGCCTAATAATAATCCGTCCTCAAAAAACCCCCTATAATAAATTGTTATTTCAATCCACGACTGTTTGTGGGACACTGCTGTGTGCAATTGGCTAGCGCGTTTTGCCCACAAATACACAGTCAATTCACTTTAGTGTATTCTGTGAAGCACTTTGAGACGTCTAGAACACGTGAAAGCGCTGTATCAAAATGCAAGGATGATTATTATTATAAGAACTTTAACTCTCACCTGAACAGGCAGGTAGGACTTCTGTCTAAAATCTCATCCAAAGGACAGTATCTCCAACAGTGCAGCACCACCCCCAGTACTGCACTGCGGTGTCAGCATAGACAAAACAAGCTCCAGGTTCCGGCATAGGGATGGAACCCATAATCTGCTGACTCAGAGGCGAATATCCGGCCAAACGAGCCAGGCTGACACACATCAACAACAACACTTACATTTATATAGCGCCTTTCACGTCGAGAGGACATCCCAAGGCGCTGTACAGTCAGGTAGGAAAAGAGCAGGGTGGGAAGGATCAGGGCAGGATGAAGAATAGTAGGAAAAGTAACTATTAGTGGGCGAAACATCTCCAAGGAAAGCATGTAGAAAAAGGAAAGGACCACAGAAGGATTCCTAGAATCACTGGATGTGGCCATGCCAGGGAGGGCACGAAGAGAACACATAAGAAGAGACAAAATGAAGATGCTGGATCAAGTAAGAGTGAAGCAGGAAATCGCAGAGCTTTGAGATGCCCCAGAGAGAGACAGTGGAGAATGACAGATTTGTCAACAGCATTGAAAGCGGACAAGAAATCCAGGGGGAACCAGGAAACACAGGGAGCTCCAGTCACAGATCGAGAGGATGCCACTTGTATTTTTAACTAGGCCCGCATCAGTACTATGAGCAGAGTAGGATTGAAGAGAGCGGTGGGACTGGAAGGCACAACATGTTCCTTCAGACCCAGAGGCGAAAATACTACAAACTGACGCAGGCTGACATCTAATTTTATCAAATAAATACAATTAAACAACTCACGAAATCTCAAATCTAACTCTTAAAGTTGTATAAATTTCAGACCGTTGCCACTGAGTGGTGCCACAGGTTTAGCTCTGCTTGGCTGGCTCAGTAGCAATCTCATCTCTGAGTCAGAAATCACAATGGGACTTTGAGCTCAGTCTAGGTGGACACTCCAATACATTATCACTACATTATCAGAGGCTCTGTCCTTGGGATGAGATGTTAAAACGAAAGTCTCGTCTGCCTGTTCGTGTGGACATTAAAGATCCCATGACACTTTTCTCCTAATTTCTTGGCCAACAATCTGAGTTAAATTGGTGATTCAGGTCATGGCTCTTTGTGGGACACTGTTGTGCACAAGTTGACTGCCACATTTGTCTACAAATTCGCAACCACTAAACTTGACAACAATTACCTATGAAGCACTTTTTGTCATATGGTTATATTAATGAATCCCCCTGTGTAGGCCTCTCATTTATACCGTGAGTCGCTGCTTAACGCATGCTATAAATACCGAATTACAAGATACGTGATGCCTTTACATTAGTCAGCTCATTAGGCTACTTATCCAAATTTCAGGATATTTTCTTCAGAGCATAGCTTTCTGAGAGATTTAGATAATTCATTTTTTTGACAATAACAAAACTTGAATTTGCAGCTTTAGCTAGTTTCAGTTCTCAGCCACTACTTCAGTTTTCACCCTGTGCGTTGGGATGTCTCTCCAGACTGAAAAGAAGCAGTAGATCTGAAGAAGGATTTATGAAGAGAATAACTGTGTGTTTCAGAAGTCTGTATTACTCAATTAAAACAGTTGCATGTCATATTCATGTGCGTTTAGATTATTGAAATAATACAAACCACTGTTTAGTGACAAAAATACTGTCGTAGAAAATCAGCATACATTTTTAAAAAACCACAAAGCGCCTTAATTTTTTTCTATTATGCAACACAATACCATAGAGGAAATTCAGCAATCATACCAAAAGGCAGGCCACTGCATTTGTAGTGCTCTGGTCAGGCTGTGCTTTGAGTAAATCTTCTGGTCTCCAATTCCGGAAATATTTGCCCAAAATGACAAGGGAATTTGACCACCTTTGCAGAAATTTATGGCAAAGTTCTGTGGGAAATTGTGAAAAATTGATTGGTGCTATTGAGAGGCACATTTTACTGTGAACCTACATTTTTTCACTTTAGACGTGTAAAGGATTAACAACAACAATTTGCATTTATATAGCGCCCTTCATGTAGGGTGGCATCCCAGACCGCTTGATATAACACATCATAGTTTGTTGCAAAAAAAATCTGTTGATTAATGCTTTCTTTAACAGAGATACACACACTCATAGATACAGAGAGACACAAGCACAGACAGAGAGACACACACTCACATACAGAGAGAGAGAGAGACAGACACACACACACAACCAGAGACTAACAAACAGAAACATACAGTCGAGGATAGATCATTATAAACTCAACAAGTGGTAAAAAAATTTGCGCTGTGCTAATAGAAAATGTGGCAAAAGAAGATGCAGTGTTTACTTGCAAAACTTTGGCACAAAATTACACACTCAATAAGCATAGATTTTTATATTAAAAATTACAGTCCCGCAGTATTGGAGATTCATAAAATCCCAACACTATATTATAGTGAAGCATGACAGCAGGAAAAAAATGGCCACATTTCTAGCTGATAGATCATCACATCATTGCTTCCTACGCACACTCAATAGTGGAAATAATGTCAGTGACAATAAGATGATTCCGAAGTCAGCCTTTTTTTTAGTTACACTGCTGCACGAGTCCCTGCTTTATGCACGCAAACCCTGCTTGCGAGAAATGATCTGGCCAACTCTGCTCGTGTGCAATGAATGAGGTCCAAAGTGCATGCATGTAATAATAATAGTAATAGTCCTTGCATTTGATATAGTGTCTTATCACATCCTCTAGACGTCTCAAAGCACTTCACAAGAAATGCTGCGAAGTGTAGCGACTGTGTGTTTTGTGGGCAAAATGTGGCAGCCAATTACACACAGCAATTGTCCCAATTGAGTGACCACATTATTTTTTTAAAAAAGGGTTTATTACCCCTTAAAAGCGATCAGCAAATCTACTAACAAACAGTTTCCTGTTTACCACTAGGTAAACAGAAGTGTGTGTGTGGAGTAAGGAATCTAACTCAACTTATCCTGTATTGAAGAATATTAAGACAGGGCTGCACTGTATAAAAGAGATGGCCGCAGTGTAAATAAATATATTTGAAATGTATTTTCTTTGAAACTATTTGATAGTTTGGGAAAACAGTATATGAAACTTTACAGAGTTAAATAAGCCACTGTCTGCCCAGTGTTAAAATTTTCTATTAAAAACGTGCTTTCATTTGCATTCAAGGCCTTTCAAAATACAGCAGCTGTACCCAAAACATGATTACTCTGGAAATATATTGATTTGCTGCTAGGACACTGTTGCTATTGAAATACTACTTTCATTCACGATACAGAAGGCTCTTTTGACTTCAGATTGTTTCTTTACAATTGCGCATGGTGATAAATTATCTTTGAAAATTCAAAAACATGGAAAGATGCATGTGCACACAACAGCAGGCAGAAGAGAAATCCTCCAAGCTTAGATTTGTATTGGAAATTTGTCAGTCGGTAGTTTGTGTAACATTGAGAATATAGTTGAAGGGCAATAATCCATATTGCCATGGCTGAAGAGAAAATTAGATAAGAAGAGTTTAGGTTCAAGCTAAGCTTGGATACCACAAGTCTGAAGGATGAAAGGAACATAGCATGGAAAGGTATTTGGCCAAGAAATTGTGTGATTTTTTAAAATTACAAAACAATGGAAATGCAAGGAAAGTATGTTGGCGCCCAAAGAACACTACCTTGTCTGAAGGGTGCCAAATCAATGCAAATTGTTGTTGTTTAGAGTAAGGTTTGGAGAACCTCAAACTGCATTAGCATAATACAGGTAAAGATTTGAAAGTGTCTGACAGACAAAGAGAAAAGACAGAGGAGGTGGAAACCAGAATTCACATATCCTGTTTAGCAGCCCAAGCGCTCTTCAGGTAAGGAGCAATGCTCAACTCTTGGATGAACCTGGTTTTTACAGCAAATTAATATTTCTTGCGGGGAAATGAACATTTGGCATGCAAAAGTCTCCTGAGCAACTTGGAAGCTCCTTTAGCAATGAAGGATATGCAAAGTTTCATTTGAAGACAGATAGTGGGTCTGGGATAGGAGGATTATCACTAGAATCATCGAAGGTAAATAAAGCATGCGAGTATTTGGTTTGATTTTTGCTTTTAATTTAAAAACAGGAACCAGTAAATTGCTTCTAGCTTAATTTTTGACTGTTCAGCACCTTGGGATGTCCTCCTGATGTGAAAGGTGCTCTACAAATGTTATTTGATGTTGTTTGTTGTTGATATACAGATCTTTGACTATTCATTTAATTCAAGCATGGAAAAGATTAACGCCGCTGAAGAAGGGAGGGTGCAAGTCACTGCACTCAGTGCCAGTTTCTTTATGTCTTAATCTTTCATCTCTAAATCTTCAAATATTCTTCTTACATTTAACAGCTTGCATTTATATAGCGCCATTCATGTGGGGTAGAGTTCCAGAGTTCCTGACAGTGGTGGTGTTTGACCCGAGCCAGGGGGAGGGGGGAGATGGCCGTCAGCACAATCAAAAAGGAATGTCTTTAGGCAGGATGTGAAAGTGAGGAGGGAGGGGGCAAGGCAGAGGGAGGGGGCAAGGCAGAGGGATTGAGGGCGAGATTTCCAGGAAGTAGTGGCTGAAGGCACGATCACCAATAGTGGAGTGGAAGGGATGAGGGACAAACAGGAGGCTGGAGCCAGCCAAGAGGAGGCTGCGGGTGGTAGAGTGAGAGGTAAGCAGGTCGGATAGGTAAGGAGGATCGAGGGCATGAAGGGATTTGAAAACAAATGAGAGGATCTTGAAATCGATTTGTTTGGTATTTGGGAGCCAGTGGAGCCTAGCAAGGACCAGTGTGATTGGAGGTACGGAATCCGGTGAGCATTCGGATGATGGAGTTTTTAATTAAGTTAAATTTTGTGTACGGTAGAGCTGGGGAGACCAGCGGGGAGGGATTGGAATAATCCAGCTTTGAAGTGATGAAGGCGGGGACGAGGGTTTCAGTTGCATGGTTTGTGAGTTATGGACAGAGACAGGCAATGTGATGGAAGTTGAAAAAAACAGTCCTGGTCAGGGAAGAGACGTGAGGTAGAAAAGAAAGCTGGAGATCGAACCTGACGCCTAAGTGGCGCACACGTTCAGTGAGTCTGAGAGACAGCCTGGTAAGGTTGAGGAATTCAGAACTGCAGGGGAGAAGACATTGACGAGAGCCAGAGTATGGCTTCTGTCTTGCCGACATTCAGTGGCAAGAAATTTGTGCTGATTAAGGCCTTGATGTCTGTCCAACATCAGTGGACTGGGACATCAGCAGACTGGGAGATGAAGCTGGAGGAGAAGTAGATCTGTGCATCATCCGCACACATGTAGAAGTTGACACCGTGTCTGCGGATGACGTTGTCGAGAGGATATGTGTGGACAAGGAAAAGAAGGGGCCTAGAATGGAGCCATGGGATAATACAATACTCAACGGTCACAAGTTACTTCACTTGATAAATAAGTGACTAGAACAACAAAGCACCACATTACTTCTGGGAGACCTTCTTTTTCAAACCCGGAGGGTGGCCCAAAACTGAGTACAACCTACATTTCAGTAAACCTTACCTAACCTTAAAAATATTGGATTAAACACTGGTTCTACAAAGTGGTCACATTGTGCACAAATGGTCTAACTGATACGTATGACAAATGCACATTGACAACGTGACTTAAAACGATCCTTGCAACCGAATGAGCAGATTGCATTTCCCTGAATGCTATAATACTACTCGTCCTGTTCTGCCACTGAGGGCAATGCTGCTGTTGGTGACACCATGCTGAGATACACACTTTGTCCCTTGTGGTCAGCACATTCCCACTATCGCTGTGTCAGCCTGGCTCAGTTGGTAGAACTTTTCAACCCTGTCAAACTCTGTCTGTTGTGGGTGCAACCCCACCATGGGACGTATATAATCTAGACTGACAGTCCATTGTTGGAGGTACCTTCCTTCAGGTGAGATGATAAATTCAGGTCTCATCTCCCTGTTCAGCTTGGCTCTGAAGACCTCATTACTATTTGAAAAGAGAGTTCCTACTGTTGACCTGGCCAGAACCCCTTCAATTCATTTCATGACTGTTTGTGAGTCATTGTGCACAAATTGCTAAACTTGTGCATTTGAAAATGTTAACCACACATTTGTCACCTCCAGCATTTGTAAAATCCAATTCATTCAAAACTCCACCGTCCATATTACTAAACTCTACTCTCCCATCACTCCAATTCTTGGCAGTCTCTATTGCCTCCATTTTGCAAAACAGATCCAAACAGATCCATGATTTCAAGGTCCCTACACTCAAGCAGAAATTTCATGCACAACCCGACCTGTTTACACCCCACTCTACTACTCATCCCCATTTGTCAGCTGACTCTAGCCTCTTTTCACATACCTCATCCCCTCCACTTCACCATCAGTGGCTTTGCTTTCAGCCCCTATAGCACAAAACTATGCAACTCTGACTTAATCCCATTGGCTTGACCCCTCCTTGTCCTCTTTCAGATCACAACATGAAGACCTTCCTCTTTGATTACGCTAACAGTCAACTCCCCTCCCTCCTGGCTCAGTATCAAGCTCTGCCATTGTTAAGCGCTCCAAAATGCAATGAGGATGGAGTGGAGCGACTGTTATTATGTAGGCAAAAGCAACAACAGTTTACATTTATATAGCACCCTTCACACAGAGTTGGGTGCTTCCTGCTTGTATTTATATACATAGCACCATTAATGCTCTCCTGGTAAATGAAGCTGTATGAATGCAATTTGTTGTTGCTTTTGCCTACAAAATAACGGTCACCCCACTTTGCAGTAAATCCTGTGAAGCGCATTGGATGTTTGGGCAACATAATAAGGCAAAGTGCAAAGCTTATTTATTTTCAAATATATGGGAATACTGGCTCATGCGTCACAATTTAAAATTTTCTGGCCATGAATTTTCCTCTACCTCCGGGGGATTGCACATGCAAGCCAACAGTGCCAAACAGGCATTCCTGACCCACACTGGCAGGTTAGGAGACAGTGGTGAGACCTGTGACCAGAAAGTGAAAGACACACATGTGGTTGCTTGACTGTTGCTGCTGGCCATTCATTCCACCCGCAGTGTGTAAAAATTTAGAAATTTTCTGCAAGGAAGGATGTCCATTGTGTCTGTGCCACCTTTAACTGTTTTACTAAATCACTTAAAAAAAAGAAGAAATTCCAGCTCTTACCCCACATCCAGTAATGTTTATTTTGCAGTTCAGGTGCTTACCCAATTCTCTTTTGAAAGGGAATTTACTGTGCAAACACAGTGAGTTTCATACTACAGTAGCAGCTCTGTCGTTTAACTGGGGCATTACAGGCACACATTGCACAGGTTACAGCACTCTGATTTTGCTGCAAGCTGAAGCCCCAAGCTTGGCGGAAATCAGCAAATTAAATGCTGCAACATACCACCTCTAAATCTGTCTCCAAATCCAATCGCAACATAAATTCAAAGCAACTCATCGTTAGAGGTGATATAGGTTGTTGAAATCCTCCAGATGTATCCTGTGCAGCCAAAAGAAGCTTTGGGCTTTTTCCCTCTCTCTTCCCCCTCCCCAACCTACCCCTGACCCAAGAGTGAGGAAATTTACAGCCGAGAAATTTAAATAGCAACTCATTAGCCACTGTGCCAGGCAGTTGTTTCAACAATACCGTTGGTTCTTTGTACTTGAAAAGAAATCTTTGCAAAATACACAGTGAGAGTGGGTGGGCGTTCCTACAGCTATAAGAGTTTTGGACAGAGATGTAGAACCACTCCAGGATTCTGAGTCACACATGTCCAGAAATCAAAAGCAGAGAACGTTTGATTTATCTTAGGCAAACAAGAGTACCGTGGGCTTCAGTTGAGTTTAATACAGTGCATCAATGCACAAAGACTGTTCTGTCTGCAGCCATCTGTAGCAATTACCACATAGGGTCATGGGCAAAACATGCCCGGCAACACGCATCATTTCCATATACCTGCAGCTGAGCTGGGAATCCCACCCACTTTCTCAGCAGCCACTAATCAGCTTTATTTTACCTGGCACCACTTTGGTATAGCTAATTACAAACGGTTGTAAAACGGATTGCAAGTCCACTGCCATTTCGCTTGCTGCATCATCATCCTCTCTCTCTCTCTGTTCACTGAACAAACTTCATTTACTTAATTGAAATAAAAGCCATATTACTGTCTTAATTTGTTTTTAAAAAGTTAACAGCCTGACAGGGAGGTCAAGTACCCGTGGTGCACAAGAAGAAGCACTCATCAGACAGACAGATATGGTTCCATGAAATGTGGTGCTGCCCATTTATAACACAACATTGAACCTTTGGGCACTTTGCTTGCAATTTGACAGCGATAACCTTGAAAAAACAGAGCAATCAGCAGAGTTAGCGATCCCACTCTTGCTCTGTTAAACAACTGCTTGAATAATATAACATTTAAAAACAAGTGGATAACAAATTGAATATTATTGTACTATAGTAAAATCTCGATAATCCGGCACAGTTGGGCCAACTCACCTCCCGGAGTTGCTGGTAGTTAGAACCTACCATAGAAATGGCTGGGGAAGCCCCGCCCCATACACCACGTGTGCTGTAAACACAGCACTGAAGCCAAACTATGCCCGAGTAGCAACCACAGCGCCAGATGATAGTGTGCCGCCAGCGTGAGCTACAAGTAGCTGTCCTGAATTTTGGGAGATTTGCTGGACATTGGAAAAAAATTTATACTGCATGTATTTTGAAATCTTGCCAGTTTTAGGGAGTTGCCGGCTCTCGCAATGTCGGATTATCGAGGTTTTACTGGATAATATTTTAGGACCAAAGTATTCTGAATGATTTCATGCCCATCATTCGCCCCTGGGAGTGGTGCTGTGTGTTATCCCAGAGAAATGGCAAGTTTAAAAAGCAGGCATATTTAGTACCACAATACAGTACTATGAAATGTGTAAAACATACATAAATATTAATAATAATCCTAGCATTTGACATAGAGACATCGCAAAGCACTTCACTGGAATTACTGTAAACTGCAGTAACTGTATATTAGTTGGCAAATGTAGTAGGTCTATTTTTTAGACAGAAACGTGGTCTTTAGAGAAAAGTGCGACAAATAAGCAAAGTTGAAGGAAAGTATCATTTTAGGATAATGAGAAAGAACAGGAGAATCACCTAAATCCTACCCCTTTGATACCAGAGGAGGATAGGGTTAAGCAGGCTATGATTTTCTCCCTCCCC
Source organism: Hydrolagus colliei (assembly GCA_035084275.1). Lineage (NCBI taxonomy): Eukaryota > Metazoa > Chordata > Chondrichthyes > Chimaeriformes > Chimaeridae > Hydrolagus > Hydrolagus colliei. The sequence goes on from CM068743.1 coordinate 27,090,289, forward strand.
TACGCCAACATAGTCAAAGAGCCTGCCAACATTCGCAGCAAAGATGCACACATGAGAAATGGCCTCTTGGCCAAAATACCAGCGAGAGATCCCCCCAGCTGATGGAAAACAAGGAGAAAAAAAGACTTCAAGAGGAAGCAAGAAATTATCATAAAGAAAAGAAAAACTAAAACCCCTTGTGTCTCTAAACAAAAATGCTTTACGTGAGGGGATTGGGAATGGCAATTTAACTGTGAGCAGAGCTGCCAAAACTCTGGCTCTGACCCCCACTGTGTGGGTTCATGTTTCACAAATAGACTGATAGAAGCATGGACTTCACAGTTTGACAATCAGCTGTTTGTGATGGTTAACAAAATACCTGCAAACATGCATGCCTATGTGAGTGACGGAGGGAAGCTCAATCATAATGTTAGAAAGTCGGCAAAAAGCCAAATGTGGAATAAAACACAAGCTTGTCTCATGTTATCAGTGCTCAGACTTCTGCAACTGATTAACATACTTTAAATAAGTGTATTGTGTGTAGGGGAGTGTTATGCAATACCATGCTTGGCAGAATGATCAGTGTAAAATCTAGCTTTCATGATGATCTTGGTTGCATTCACACTGGATACCCAGATTCTTCACAAATTATGCCACATTTTACTCCCTTTCTTGCAGGGGCCAGGCGACCTATAAAGATAGGTTCGGGTCATTCTTTCCAACAAACATACTGAGCTGCCTATTCTCTTCCAACACAAATGCAGTCACCTGTAATTTCATGCAAAAAAAAAGCAAGCCACACGGAATAGATATTTGTTTTGGAAACGTTTCTAAACACATTTTTTCACAAAACCAAACTTCTCATTGCTGTAATTTGACACGTGAGCAATAAACCGCTTCCTCCAGCACATCAACTCGCCGCTGCATACAGAAATTCGAAACAAACAAAAATTCATCCCAATGGCCATGAGGATAAACTCTTTGAACAATGTTAACAGTGGGCCGTGCAGACCAGAAACGTTACTGGTTCAAATCCCAATCAATGCTGTGGTAACTTACCTTGGTTGAGTCAGGAGTTCGGAGGGGGGGCTACATCACTGTGTGAGTGAGAAGGAGGAAAATCGGAAGATTCCCCCTGCCTCAATTCTTATGACTGTCCTATAACCTGCATCATACTGACAGATCTGCTATCATAACTAATCTTTTAAAAAAACACACATATGAAACATGCCATCCCAACTCTGGAGTCCTGTAGCTCAGTGGTTAGAGCACTTGACTTACAATTGTGAGATCTGTGTTTTGAATCCAGGCAGGTCAAGGAAAAGCCTTGGGCAAGTTTCCTTACTCCACACGCCTAATAATAATCTGTCCCCAAAACTTATAATAAATTGATCATTTCAATCTCCGACTGTTTGTAGGACACTGCTGTGCGCAAATGCCTGCTGCCATGCACCCACAAATATACAGCCAATTCACTTTTCAGTATATTCTGTGAAGCGCTTTGAGACGTCTAGAAGACGTGAAAAGCGCTATATCAAATGCAAGGATTATTATTATTAATAGTATTATTAAGTCTCATCTATGACCACAATCACTATGTTTATTTCCACTGAGAAGCCAGATGGGAAGGAGGTGGGCAATGGTGTCATGGTCTGGTGAAACAGGGTCATCGTTGAGATTTACCCTGGTGAATTAATTGTTCGTCTTCATCCGCAGGGTATCCTAATATAAATCCATAAACTGGAAATTGAGCCACTGCGCAATTTTTCTGAAACTACAATGGTTGCTGTCTAAACTTTTTATAAATTAGTTACTTACTGACTTGCTGTGAAGAAGTATCAGTGTGCAATTATGTCCAAGCACCAACTCGTGTGCTGTATCTAATGAACAGAGCATAAAATGGTGAACGGGTCACAGGAATGGGTGGAAAAAGATTTTTTTTGAAAAACCTCACAAAATCGCCCGAAGGTCATGTTTGCTTCCTGCATGACTTCCTGCCACAGAACTCTAACTGGTAAGACACAGCACTACATTCCATCAAGAGTGAATTTTAATAAGAGTCTCCTGTACACTGGGAGCTGTAAAACATCAATAGTAATCCTGTATGGGACCCAGTGCCATGAAACTGATCACTATATGAATGTCAAAAAGGTGTGAACCTTCAATCAAATCTTAACTGAAAGGTTAATCTGTCCTCTTTCTGCTGATTAACTTGCTGTGCATTTCAGTTCCAGCAAATTTTTTAAACCACTAATTTATACATTATCCCTTATGATTGTCCTACTTGGGTTTCTCTCTGTTTCTCCCCACACACACACCTTACTGGTAGGACAACCAGTTGTCCAGCATAGCTGGACAAAATCGCCCGAAGTGCCGGCATCAAGTGCCAGTTGTCCATCATAGCTGGACAACTGGCACTTGATGCCAGTAATGGGCAAAAGGTTATGGCAAAGCCTATTACTGGCATCAAGTGGTCACCACCTAGAATCCTAATGAGTTAAAGAGTTTACATTTGGACAAGGTACCAACACAGAACAGTCAATCCAAGTCCTGCCATTCAATTGAGGTGGATAAAGCTAAGAGCATAGGAGCAGATGGAGATTCACTAAGCATGTTTTGCTTGTTTATTAGGGCATATTTTCATTTAAAGCCCATCACCATGTCATGCTCTTTAATAGTGTAAAACTCTCGTAAGTTTTATCTTTAGAAATCGTATAATCGCCTAAACCATACATTCAACAACAACAACAAAATTACATTTATAGAGCTCCTTTCATGTCGGGAGGACGTCCATTCACCCAAGTGAATCCCATTCAGTTTTCTATCAAAACCACTTAAAGATTTATTTGTACTACTCATACTAATCACTTGCTAACTTAGAATTCTGCAACCCTATCCTCCATTACTCCCACACTTACCGGCTGCATTGAATCACGTGAAATTATGTCCTGACCTCTCGCTGCTCGTGCACTTTCTGGGCGGCTGCACTGAATCATAGTTTTGATCTGTTGACAAATGCGCAGAGGAATTTCATTTCCTGTGATTCAACGCAATTCCAACTCTTGCCGGTAAGTGCGCATGTGGTGACGGGTCAAGACCCATTGAATCACAAGTAATGTAGTCTTGATCCATCACAGCATGAGAGCCTACCAACTGCATGGAATTAAGCTTGCACAGTGTAGAATACTGATTAAATTGGATTTTATACAACTTATTCAATTTGCCTATAACTCAAGATTTTAAGTAAATCCACTTAGTGGTTAGAGCACTTGCCTCGCAAGCGAAAGGACCTGGGTTCAATTTCTGGCAAGCCCAAAATTTGGGTAAGTTTCCTTACATCACACGTCTCTGTTTACCTAGCAGTAAGTAGGAACCTGGTTGTTAATCAATCGGTGAATCACTTTTCCGTAAGTAATTATTCCTTCAACAAAAATCATTCTGCTTCGTTTGCCTTCTGGAACTGCTCTGTAACTTCTTTAAGGGGGTTGAGTATTGGCTGTCCTATCCACAACTGGGAATCCAGCAGGTATCCAAACTCAATAACCTAACAGCATGTATGTTCAAACAACGAAGGACATTTTATTTGGTGCTCTCCCAACACACACATTGACAAGCTCAGGTCCAATGTATCAGGTTTACCTTGGCAACTTTCATCAGTTCATTATTGAGGGAGACCTCAGCTTCACCGATACACAGGGTAAGGATCAGTTACAAAATACTTAGCTTTGTCCCTAGGTAGTTAGTCAATGATGGGAACCGCTGTCTAAATCAAGGGCGAGGTCCCTCTTTGTAGCCTTTGGACTTTTGCAAATGTTTATTCAGTGCAACCTTTGGCGTTAAAAGGAAAAGTCAATGCTGACATAGACCTGGATCCAGAGGAAGAGATTTCTATCCAAGGCCTTAGTTAAATGGGAAAAAGCAACGAAGTTTTGAAGCTAGGACTTGGCACATGGAAATTCTGGACTCATCTTATTTTGCTGAAAACATTTCTGAAGCCTGCAGGCTGAAAAGCAGATACTATAAATTTGGACAAGATTTATTGCTTCACACTCTTGGAACGAGGGTAAATTATGCCAAATAATGTATTAGAAAAATAACTCAGGATGCACTTATGTGAAACAAATCAAATTTTTTTTCAAGAAAAACTTGCATTTGTTATAGCCTTTCACGAGGGGAGGCAGTCTCAAAGTACTTCATAGAATTTACCGTAAAGTGTAATGTTTGTGCATTTCATAGGTGAACACAGCAGTCAATTTGCACACAACAAAGTCCATAAATAGCCATGAAGTGAATGACCAATTTTAGCTGGTGACTGTTGGTCAGGACATCTGAAAGACAGAGTGGGATGCCATAACTGTGCCTCTCGAACAATAATCTCTGAAAAATGCCTTTACTGTAGATTTCAAACCATACAACATTTAGCAAAGAATAAATAAAGAATATTCATTTAATTATCTATTGTGCAAGAAAGCTCTAATTTACGTATTCCCCAAAATATTTTCTGAAGTTATTTGCTCACAAAATATAGTCAATTCACTTTACAGTGTATTCTGTGAAGTACTCAGACGTCGCGAAGAAGTGATAAGGCACTATTTCAAATGAAAGAATTATTATTATTATTCTATCTGTCTGTATTGTTTCACCTTTACATCAGCCTGGTCCACAAGAAAATATGTACACACACTGTATACGAATGTCTCAAACACTACGATACCATGATCCGCAGTGGTTTAGCTGGGAGGTAGCAAAGTTTTGTGGGAAGATTGGTACTCTCTCTCTCTCTCCACCCCCCCACCCGCGCCCCCAATTCATGTGAAGTATTCTACCTTGTAAGTGAGCTGTGGATCTAAGAAACGTATGTAAATCATCAAGACATTTGCTTTGTCGAAGCTGAACACTGTTTAAACCATAGTGCTTAAACATATCCACTGCCAGCTTGTCACTTTCCTCTAAACTGATACCACTGGATCATATAAACACCACAGTAGTTACAAATCAGAAATCACTCCACCCAAAATCGTTTGTTGCTTCAGATCCTCTAACATTGTGATGTTATCAGGAGATCATGCAAAAAAAAACTGCCACTCTGCTTTTAGACTAGTTTATCTATACGTTTTATCTGCTCACAGATGGCACACAAAAATGTCTTTGTTCACAACCACACACGTTCACCAACTTGAGGAATTTCCAGACCAACTTTCAGAGTGTTTGCAGACTGTCTGCCTGCAGCTTGCACAGAAGTGAGAGAGGCTCGCGAACTGCCATTGACATAAATGACCAGGATGCCAGATGTCAAGTGATCTTTGCTGTCAAGAGAGACAATGGCTCTTTGTTAAATTAAATATCATTGTATTCCTTGTCAGAATGAACAATTGCCCTTTCCCCCTTTTATCCTTCATCATGTCACTCAGACTAATGATGATTCTGTGCCAATCTCTTCCCCCCGCCAACCCCCACATCTCCTACAGAAAGTCAGTACGATGTAAAATTAACATGACCCCCCCCCCCCACTCAGCTATTAGAAATGGGGAGGGGCGGGGGAGGTTCCCTTTCCTTATCAAATCAATTAACTTGTCAGCCAACCCACAAACTCATTGACAGCACATCAAGTAAGATTTAATAAGGCAAGATCATATCTAGGGGTTCAGGCACTGTAATTTAATGCACAGCCTACTCACTACTTGAGGTTCCTTGAGAAAGTCAATTTTTTACCACTCTATTTTGCTTTATTTTACAGTTCCCTAGGCTACCAATACACAGAGAGGCTGGTTCATTTGGCTGACTTTCATTCTGATTTTTTTTAGCTTTTAAATCAATGAAACCTGCGTAGTGTTTATGAAACAAAAAACAAACCGTGATGTGCTGCCATACCAAGTCTTGAAGGCTTGTGATGTGCGGCGTGCTAAAGGAAGTTTCAGTTCTAATCAGCAATCAACCACATTGCTCAGAGCAAAACCCTCAGAGCAGCCTCAACTCAGCCCATTTTGCGCTACTTTTTCATCTGAAGTCTGTGTACTCATTTTTACCTCAAAAATCAAAGAGAAAGCAAATCAATATTAATTTGGAGGAAAACGAGAATATTGTCACGTGGATGCACTGTAGGATCCTCAAGGAAAGACTTTTAACCATTAATGTGGGGTTCTCAGGAGACAAAGGAATCCATTACAAAATCTAGAGTTTTGATGTATTCTTACTTAGGACTGGCTTTTGAAAACACTTAAGCTTAGACTGAACAAGTTTATCCCAAAGTACGCCCTCTAAAATACACATCTGCTTGTTTTATCATAGTGTGCATTTTTCACATAAAAATTTAATTTAACAATAAGTACTTGCATATTTTAGCCTCCCTGTTGAAGCTATTTTCTTGAGCCATTTCCCAGTCCTGGGAGCAGGGGGTAGGACTGGGAGCAGAAGAGAGCTAGCTTCTGTACCTCTGATGCTCGGTGCATTCAATGGAGCTGCTGAGAGACTTTCAGTTTGAAGCGAGTTTTATGCTGCTGAAAATCCAAGTTGCAGTTAATCCAAATTCAGTGTGGCTTTTATCAAAATTTCAAAGAAAGTAGAGTATTCTCTCAGTAATTATGCATGCTTAAAATTTCCACATGGCACGTACCAGCAGCCGAAAGCTACTAAATTGCAGCAGTTGCATCCTTCAACTTGACGATCCCAGTAAAATCGAGGTTGTACCAAGTACATCAAGCACATAACTAAATCATGTCTGTGTTGGCTGTTGCTTGAACGCCAGACAGGCAAGTATGGACGTACTCTCAATATTAAATTAATACAAATGCTAGACATTTGGCATAGTTACACCAGACAACAAAACGTTTGTGGACAGCTACATGGCCTAACAAAGCTATCTTTGATAACATCTTCATAATGCCTCTTTCTGTTCTGAATGGGTGTAAAAGGATTCTTTTGGACAACAGCAAAGAAATCCTCAAGCTTTGCATCAATGTTATTTTCTCTGTCTCTGTTAACTATTACTAAGTGCTTCAACAAACGGCTCTGAATAGCGTGCACACAAATGTTTTTTTAACAAGAAAATCAAATCCAAGTGCTCTGGCATTACAACTAAGTTACACCAACAAAATATTTAGAGGCATGCTAATGCAGTACTCTCTCGGGAGTGTGGGATGGTGAACATTGGTGGCTTTAAGCCATCACTACAACAAGGTCAATGCAAGGATTACAGCATCTTATTAAATATTCTGTACTAGTGCCCTTGTAACTACAATACTGAACCGTGGGGACCACACGAGTTCAGAAAAACAGTCACTCGGTTGTTTTTGGGTGGAAAGGAAGTAAGAGCTCTAAAAGGGAGTTTAGAAGGAGGGTGGTGGGAATGTGGAACTCACTGCCACCAGCTGTGGTTGAAGCAAATAGAATCAATGTATTTAAGAGGAAATTTGATGCATACATGAGGGAAAACGGAATAGAGGGTTGTATGAGAGGGGATTAGGAGGAATGAGGGTTTGTGTGCAGTATAAACACTGGCATGGACTAGTAGGGCTGATCGGGCTGTTTCATGCCGTAGCATTCTGTTATTCCATGTAACTCCGGTTCGTGATGTTTCCATAAAGTTAGTTGTAGAACTTGTATTAAAAAAAAACTTCTGTATAGTAGAATATGCATTTAAGAGGCCAATGGATCTACACATAAGAAAGAATGGAATATAATAAAAATAAGTTGATGTTGAATTTATATAACACCTTTGTTAGATTACAGTATGACGGCTGGGAGTAGGGTCCGTCAATATGGAAATTTTCCGATATTGATATATCGTTGGGCTCATATTGATATATACCGATATATCGATATCTCCGAGTTTTTTTTATACTGTAACCTACCTAGCTGGTAGGTTACTGCTGTCAGAATAGACTGGATTTTTTCACTAGAGAAGAACAACAAAATTGTATTTGTATAGCGCCTTTCACGTTGGGAGGAAGTAAAAATACTTAAGAGGGCAACCTGACACAAATGTTTAAAATTATAAAAGGGTTCAATAAGGTTCATATAAATATGCTGTTTCCACTGGTTGGGGTCCATAATCAGGGATCACTAATATAAGACAATTTAGGGGGGAAAACTAATTTAAGAGACGGTGGTGAGATTGTGGAACTCACTGGCTGAAGTGATGATTTGAATCAGTTAGTATACATATATTCAATAGGAATCTATACCCTCATATGAGGGAGAAGGCAATAGATGGGTATTGGAGGGCGTAAGGAATAGGTGAAAACTTGTGTTAAGTATCAACACCAGCACGGAGTGGTTGGGCCGAGCGGCCTGTTTCTGTGCTGTACATTCCTTTTATATAATGTTACATTTAATACAATGCGTTTCAGGACAGGATACAGTAAAAGCTTGTTTATCCGTGACTCGATCAACCGTAACTTCCATATAACCGGCACCTAGAAAAAAGAGTCCCCATTCGATTAACCGGAATTTATCCAGCACAATGTATTATTATTTTTTAGGGGTGTGTTTTCAGCCAAATATCCGGCACGCGCTTTGACTGGCATTGGCCAGGTCCCAAGGGTACCGGATAAACGGGCTTTTACTGCATATAGCAATATAAAGTGCAGTGATCATATGTGTTTGTAGATGAATGCAGCAGCCAATTTGCACACAGCAATGTCCCACCATGGAGACATTGCTGGAGTGAGTGACCAATTTTGGTCACAGCCATGGAGTGAGTGACCAATTTTGGTCACAGCCATGGAGTGAGTGACCAATTTTGTTTGGGGGATGGTTGGCTAGGCCCAGGGAGAAACTCCCTTGCCTTTTCAAACAGAAGAGTGTGCAGGAGTGGGTGAAGATTCATGTGGAGTGTAAATACCTGCAAAGAATAGATGCTATAAATTCCATGTAATTCATAGTATCAGAGATTTTCTTTCTTTTTGGATGGGGATGGGCGGCGCGGAATGTGGGGTGGGAAGGGCAGAGAAGTCAGTGAAAGAAACAGGATAGAGTTAAGATGAAGGAATACATTCTGTGAATATATCGTAAAAATTATATGTTAAACCTTATTGCAGAATTTTTTAGAATAAATTCATTTGAAGACGTTTCTAAAGATGTTTTAAACTTTCTCCATAAAGTAAGTTTCAGTGTGAGAGCCGTCTCTGGTCGAGCAGACGGCAGAATACACACCACAGAACAAAACTTTGCACCATACCCCTCACCACTTACTTTAAAAGTGAAGAGCACTAACCATTTAAAAAGGAATATTGTGAGTGAGAGGTATGAGCACGGAAGTTTGAGCAGGAGGCAGAATGAGTGTGGTTAGGAGAGGACGGGGAACAAGTGTGAGTAGGAGAGGATGGGGAACAGGTTTCCTTGAGAACGGTAGGGAGTGCAATTGTAAGTGTAGTTAGTGAGTGTGCTTAGTATAATAGAGCTAAAATAGAAGAGTGAGTTTGAAACCCGAGGAAGATAGAATAAACCTACAGGAAGATAGGATTGGGATAGAATGAGGGGACGGGGGAACGACGCGGGGAGCAGAAACAGGAAGCGAGGAGAGAAAGGCAGAAAAAGACAAGTCTCATTCATTCATAAAGAGAGTATATTTACACTCACTGCCAACAGCCCGCTACGCTATGAGAGATTTCCCTCCCTGCAGACTGTCCTGTGGTGGGATGGAACACTTTGCTTCACCAGTACTGTATAGATGAAAAGTTGTTGTAAAATAAAAAAATTAAACATTTAAAGGATATTTAAAAGTGATTTTTCTAGGACACAGCTAATACCTGAACAGAGTATTGTAGAGTCTGTAAAATGCAAGTCCGAAATGCAGTTGGATTTAACTGCATTGTTAAAGTTAAAAAACTATTGACGACTGCCAAACTATACATCTGCTTTCAGCTGTACCAACTCTGGAGAAATAATTGTTTCTAGATACACAAAGCCCCAAGTATATTAATTCTGACAATAAACCCAGAACTTAAATATCTTTATTTAGTCCCAGCAAGTAAATGTTAAACTTTTGAAAGCAGTTTCTGAGGAAGTAACTAAACAACAACTTGCATTATATAGTGTCCCTCGTGCAGGGTAGTGCCTCTCATGCAGGATAGTGTCCCAGAGCGCTTATACACGCAACATTCCCCGAATATTCCATGCTCTGTCTCTCTGTCTTTCTCAGTCTCTCTCTGTGTCTTTCTCTCTCTCTCTCTGTCTCAGTCTCCCCCTGTGTGTGGCTCTCTCTCTCTCTCTGTGTCTCTTTCCCTCTCTCTGTCTGTTTCGGTCACGCTCTCTATCTTTCTCTCTCTCTCTGTGTCTTTCTTTCTCTCTGTTTGAATCTTTGGCTGTCACAATCTCACTCACAGTCTCTCTCTCTCTCTCTGTCTCAGTCTCTTCCTCTTTAACTCTCTCTCCCTGCCTTCAATAGCAGTGCTACCTACCGTATGCCGTCGCTAATACACTGTAAATGTTAGCATTAGGCGCTAGGCTAGGCGCAAGGCATTACTGGGAACGATTTTTTTCATATACCGAAACACAGTAGAGACCTCCCTCTTAATGCAATTTTTGCCACACAGGGGGTTTTGAAGTCCCATTTTACTTGGCATCTTTTCGTGCTGTAATTTTTTCATTAAGTACCAGTAGGTTCTTCTTCAGGATATTTTAAACTCTTGCAATGAAAGGCTATTGGTACAATAGACACCAGGAAGCATTTGTTACACAGAGGATAATTAATGGCTGGAACCGGTTGCCAAGAAGGATGATTGACAGACGCCAGGACACAGGACTGCTTTAAGAAACATTGAATGCAGTAATGGGAAGACGGTAGGTAGGTGGGCATTCTAAAGGAATGAGACGAAACAGACCAGACAGCTTTCTTCTGACAACGTTTTCCTGCTATCTTGGGCAAACTGAACCTTCTTTGAGACGCAATTACCTTGTTGCATCAGGTAGCAGACTATTAAATCTGCTGTTGTATTTCAGAGACTTCATTGACACAGTGCACAGTGATCCTGTGCTGCCTCTCTAACTAATCATAGAGCAGCATTGCAGTAGTACATTCCATTCACCACAACTGGGCCAGTTATAACATGTTTGGGTATGGAGTACATTGATTTATAGTGCACTGGAGACTTTGACTGGCTGGTCTTCTACGCCACTGGAAATGCTCGTAAGACCAATTGTTGGCTTCCTGCCCTGCAGGTGCAAGGCACAGAAAGAGATGTCAGAAGTGACCTGATGACCCAAAAGTGCTGTCCTGGCAGCCATTTTTATCCACATCTCATTTGTCTTGATTTGATGGGTCTGAGACTACATGGCCTTCCAGCAAGACTTACATGGTTACAAGAATTTGCATTTCTTTAAAAGAATGAGGTGCTCACATTTAAACTTCACTCGCAGTAAAACGAGGTGGTGGTATGATAGAAATCACCACCGCTGAAAAATTTCAGTTGGGCATCAATTTGAATCTGAGCATTTCGTTTCAGCAATGCAATGAGTAAAGGAGAATAAAGTAAACAAATTTGCATTTTGTGCATTTACCTTGGGGTTTGTTTTAAAATTCAAAGTCATTTGCTGCCTCACTCATCACAGCCACATCTGTTTTTAGTCAGCCAAGTGGCTGACACATGGAGAAAACCCATCACCACGCTTAAACCAAGACAAAAGTTACCACAAATGTATGAAATTAACACATGGAAATTTCCCCGCATTTGGAATGGAATGTGCACATCCTCCCTGGATGGACACACCCTGATTTCCAAATTCCAGAGAGTATTACGGGTCAGCTGGTGAAAGCAAAAGCTTGGAGATCCCAGTGTGTGTGTGTTAGGGTACTACGAGAATTGAACTAGCTAAAAAGGCATACTTTGCCATTGGTAGCATTGTCTGGCAAACTTCGCACTACCTGTCCAGCTAGAACTACCTTGCTCATTTGGGCTTTGGCTAAATGGAAGGCATCGTTCGGGTATTATTCATCGCTTGACTTCAAGCCTGAAACTTTGCAAACTCTTTCCAGTATTATCCCTTTGGCCTACACCTGACTGAACTGCAGCTTCCAGGGATATACCGTATTATCAATCCAAACTTACTATCAGAAAAGGTCCAGTCAGGCTAAACAGTCTCCATATTCTGAGTGTTCCGCATACATAGAGCACAACATTACAGAAGCAAACATTTCTGTGTAATGATAAAAGTCTCTGTAAAGTATTTTGCGGCAACAAAATGCAACATCGAACCCTCTAAAAGTGACCACAAAGCCAGCTGGTAAACAGTTTAACTAATGACAGTACTAGGCAATGAAGTAACCCTGAAATGATATTTGCAAACAACACCGTAACTTCGAAACAACACTTGAACACACTCTGATGGTCCAATGCCACTGGGACATCTTTCCGAAGTCAACAGCACTATACAAGTATAACTTATTGTTGTTATTCAAAAACCAAACATCAATACCTCGCCCCTTTGAAACAAAACTTGAATTTCAGAGGCCTGAGGCTGATATTTCCCCTCGGCTCTCAATGTTGATCTTATTCTCTAGAATCCAGCAAATACAATCAAGTCACAGATAACATTGTCACCTTTTATGGCAAGTCAATGGGGACAGTTTAAACATGAGAAGTGCTCAGAAAGTATTGACCAGATGCACTTTGGACCGGCCTGTATGTCAACCAGGAGCTGTCCGACCCTGGAGAGTTCTGCACTAGCTGTGTAATCAGCGGGTAGAGGGTATTCTGAGGTCAGACTCATGCAGGCTGGTCCCCACTGAAGTGAATGTGAGCCTCTCTGGGACACATGCAGCTCTTTCCTCCAATATGTAACTTGAAGCAGTTGAAGAAGAGGTCACCAATAATATTGGGGCTCCATGAAACTGCTGATGATACAATGATATTTGACACTGCACTCTATTTAATATTTTGCCCTTTCTTTGCTAACCCTGATGCTCTAGGCTCCCTTTTTGTTATTTGTACTTTTTTTGATATTCTCTTAAATCTTTAAACAGAACTAGCTATACGCCCGCGTAACATAAGCAGCCTAGTGTTTGTGAACACGTATATTCACATATTTTGAAACGTTTTAAAAATAATGTATTTGTTGTTTACAATAAAAGGGTGAGCTTTAATCACTGGTTGTTTTTCTTTGTTGTTTATTTTTTTTAAGCTGTACAGTATTGGTTTTTGTTTTCCTTTTTAGAAGTTCTTTGTTACAATTGCGGAAACATACCTGAGACTTTTTTATATATATATATAATAATGGAGAAAATAAACAAAGGAAAATCAGGAAGAAACAACAGAAAAATTAAGAAATAAAGTAAAAACCCCATCCAAAACCAGAAATGGAGTAAACTCAGGATTAATTTATGGTAATTACGTTATTACATACTCTTGTGAGCAATGGTGTCAATTAGGTTTTAAACCTAAAGAAAAACAGGTTTGGGCCTTTGAGCAAAACGTCTGTGTTAAATGGTAGATGCTGAATGGGATCGCTACAGAGAGTCAATATTTACCAGCAAGTCAACATGAGCTGATGTTACATAATTGAGAAAAAGAAAACATGTGGAGGGATAAATTTGAACAAGATAAACCAAAATATCTCTCTACAGGTTAATGTTTCCAGCATGCTTACCAGCCACCAGAGGGTGCAGTTCTGCAGATAGACAAGTTGATTTTTGCATTAGAACTTTTGAAAATAGAAAGAAGTAGGCAGGCAGGGGAATTTTTCCCTTCCTTCCAACTATAATTTCTGGATTCCAAAATTAATAGAGCTGCCAAACTGCAAATGTTTGCATTTCATCTGATTGACAAATCTCTGTCCCAGAAAGTTGTAGAGGAGGAATCAAATGAAACATTTAAAAACAGAAATAAGGCATCAACAAGCATTTATATCCAGACTAATTCATGTCTTGGAGCACTGGTAGTTGGATAGTAGAGGAACTAAGGGGTATGGCTAAAGAGCAGGACAATGGGATTAAAAGATCTGCCAAGACTCAATGGCCTCCTCTTATTTTCCTATGTTCCTAGGCTCCCTACCAATCTGCCCACCCCCTCCGTTCAGCAGGCTCCAGTCTGTTCCATGTCTCCCACCCAACCCGCCCTACTATTGGTGGCCAGGCTTTCAGTCTCTCAGCCCCCACACTCTGGAACTCCATCCAACAGTCCCTTCACCTCGCTTCCTCCCTTGCCTGCTTCAAGGCCGGTCTCAAGAGCCTTGGCTTCAATCGTGCTTTCTGCTGCCCTCCCAACTCTCTCCCTCCCCTCCCCCCTACCTTGCACCTGCCCCATGCTCGGATACCAACACCTGACTGTTCAGCGCCTTGGGAAGACCTCCCGATGTGAAAGGTGCTCTATAAACGTAATTTTGTTGTTGTTCTTAAATTGAATCATCTAACCAGGCTAGGATTAGGTTTCTTCAATTCTACCATGCAAAAAAACAGCACTTAATCCAAAGCTTCACACACCCATCACTTTAGCATCTTGTAATGCCTGATAATAATCCCTCAAAAAATGCAATAATAAATTGGTCATTTCAATCTGTGACTGTTTGTGGGACACTGCTGTGCGCAATTGGCTGCCGTGTTTCACCCACATATACATAGTAGGGTCCGTCGATATGGAAATTTTCCGATTTAGATATATCGATGGGCTCATATCAAGATATACCGAAATATCGATATTTTCGGGTTTTTTGTACTGCGCATGCGCGCGCATTCGAGGTGCACGCACATTCGGGGTGCGCGCGCATTCGGGGCCTATCTCCTCAGGAAGTAAATATCTTTCTCTCTCTGTGTCTCTCACACTCACTCTCTCCATCTCTGTGTTTTTCTGTCTGTGTCTCTGTGTCTCTCTCCTCTCTCACATCCCCCCCCATCTCTATCTACCTGTATATTATCACATCCACACCGTCTCTCTCCCACTCCCCCCCCAGCCGTCTCTCTCCCCCTCCCCCCCCCACCCCTTGCATACCTGTATATTGTATTCTAGGACTATGAATACAATATGGCGGCTTTGCACCTCGGTCTGTGCATTGTGTATTGTGTATAGAGATGAGCATTCTGGGTCTTGTAGTTCAGTGTGCACGCATTCCGATTTTTTCCCTCGATATATTGATTTTTTGATATATCGATATTTTTGAAATGCCTATATCGGCGTATTGATATGAAAATTATATCGGGTTTTAACGATATATCGATATATCGTCGGACCCTAATTTTTAGTCAATTCACTTTAGAGTATATGCTGTGAAGTGCTTTGAGACGGCTAGAAGATGTGAAAAGCGCTATATCAAATGCAAGGATTCTTCTTATCATTATCTTCTCATCTCTGTGATCTTTTTCTATGCTGCTCTACCCTACCCTCAAACCACTCAGTGGACAATCCTTCAATTGATGTACCCCTAACTTCTGAAATGCTCTCCCTATACCATTCTATCTCTTCCCCATTGAGTCTTTAAATCTCCTTAAAATTTACTTCTCTGACCACACCTTTGGTCACCGAGCCCCCACCACTTCTCCTTTGCTTAGTGGCCAACCCCTGTTGTTGTGAAGAACTCTTGAGACATTATCCTACATGAATTGTATAGTATCATTCCACGGGTATAGGAAAACTGCAGTCAAAAGAGCCAGCTGGTTGGCTGAATGGCCTTCTTCTGTGCTATAAATTTCTATGTTTTTATAAATGTAAGTTATTGTTGTTGTCTGTCTTCGTAGATAATTTTGCTTCGCCTTAGTGGAACATTGAGCTTCAATTTAACAATTGTCTATAGTTCTGGAGACGAATCCTGTGAACTTTCCCAGCTTTATTTTTTTCACATGATACTGCTGTTCAACTATTTTCGTGTGTTGTGCTGACAAGAATCCTCCTCTGAAGGAGCGACGATGAAAGGGGTTTTGGAAATCGTACAAAAAACAATCCGAATGGAATGGGAAAAATACTCAGAGGCATGCAAACGCCAGCTGCAAACCGAAAAATCTGTTTTCCAATAATCCAAGTAAATGTTACATGGTGAGATCTCTTCCATGCTGGGAATGTAGGAATTAATCAGGGAACCTATCTGTGACAACCTTGTTTTCGTTTCACAGCACAGTGTAAATAAAATGCGGGGGGTGGGGGGGAAGAAACCTAAAATCTACTTTCTTCCATTCCTGTTGTGCATCTCGTTCTCCCTGAATGTAACTGGAGCCAACGTGGCATTTACATAGTTCCACTGACTCCCCTGCAGTTTCCAAAACAGAAGCAACTGAAGCTGAATGGCAATGCCAAGCAATGGCACAGCATTTTGCAAATCTGTGAGATTAACAAAGGCAGAGCTGACCACAAGCATTTTGATCACAGATACAAATAAAAAAAGCGTAGAATAATAAGAATGGTTGCATTTTGATATAGCCCCTTTCACGTCAGGAGGATGTCTCAAAACTCTTCACATGAAATATGCAGCAAAATGTAGTGACCGTGTATTTTATAGGCAAACTGGCTCCCAAATTTCCACAAACAACCATGAAGTAATTGAATGACCAAATTTTATTTAAATGCAACAAAGTTAAGCAAAAAGCATCAAATATTTGAGACCCAGTTTTGATTAAAACTGTAAGCACAGGACAAGGGTATGTATCTCAGTAAACAAAAACTTAACTGTCCCTGCCAATTCAGTACGAAATATGCACTTTAAAGTTGTTTTTGTGGGCGTTACTTTCCATAGCTCAATCCACTTTAAGTTTGCATAAATCTCAAAGGGCTCTGACATAATACAGAGAGAGAGAGAGGGAGAGACAGGAAG
Source organism: Hydrolagus colliei (assembly GCA_035084275.1). NCBI lineage: Eukaryota > Metazoa > Chordata > Chondrichthyes > Chimaeriformes > Chimaeridae > Hydrolagus > Hydrolagus colliei. The sequence goes on from CM068743.1 coordinate 27,106,999, forward strand.
GGAGAGAGTTGAAAACTACAGTATTCATGTCTGTGAATAAACTGCTTTCTTCCCTGAAAATAAATACAAGGGTATCCTAGAGCCAGATCATCATTCGACTTGAAATATTCTGGATTATGTTCAAGAAATACTATGACACAAATATAGTTAATTCCTGATAATTCCCATTATTCCGAGGGAAAAGAGCTCAATGATGAGTTATCAGGAGTGTCGAGTTAGGCACATGAATAAATACAAAAATCAATGCGGCCGGGATACTGACAGTCTGATAACTTAAGTGATAGTGACAAATTAAACCAGGATCAAATTATCAGGAGTAAATTGTAAATCAGAGATTAAAAGAGAAGATTGCAAAGGAATATCAAATTAGCTTTTTTTGCTCAAAAAAGGTCACTGGAACATAAAAATTGTTTTCAGCGCAGTAAAGTGAGGAGTGATAACAGAATTGTTGGTGTGGCTACAATAAAAAATATTGATGCTAAATCAAAACAGAGTGAAACGGAAGAAGAGGTTAACGTAGGCTGAGTAAGGATGCAGAGATGTATTATGGATAAGTAGAAGGCTTTAAAAGTACAGTATACAAGGTGCCTTGCAGACAAGCAACTGAGTTAATTATAAAGGTCAGCAACACCAAGTTTTCCTGAAATTAAGACTACTGTGAAAATCCCAGACAGTCTGAAAAAGCACAGACAGACAGTTTGAAAAAGCACAGACAGAAACAGCAGACAAAACAAACAAACAGACAAAACACAGACACACAGAACACAGAGACAAACAGACAGATGAACCACAGAGAGGCAAATAGCCTGATAAAGCACAGAGACAGACAGACATAAAGACACAGCACAAACAGACAGACAAAGAGAGAGACAGACAAACAAAGCACAGACAGACAATGCATGGACAGACAGTTATCAAGATCAGTAATAGTGTACAAGGTTTCAAGCAAAGCCAAGTAACACCCTGAATACAAAGACCACTGTGAAAATCTCAGATAAGACAAAGCAGACAGTTTCAAATACACTGGTAAACAAGGACAAACAAATAGACAGACAGATGAAACATAGACAGGCAGAGAACATCACCAACATTACATTTGTATAGACAAAACAGGCAGAACACAGGCAGATTCAAAACACAGGCAGACAAAGCACAGCCATGCAGACAGAGAGTAACAAATTACTCTAAAATTGACAGATTTCATATGGATAATGGGATATAAGGTGGGCAAGTGGAGTTAGATTAGAAGATCAGCCATGATCTTATTGAATGGCGGGGCAGGCTCGAGGGGCTGTATGGCCTACTCCTGCTCCTTATTCTTATGTTCTATTTATTAAATTTTAAAGCTAAATTGGTGGGTGGCTGGAATTTGAAGTCAAAGAGATAGTAGAATTACTCATAACTAACTTCTCGTTCATCTTCACTGAGGAATAGGAATGAATATTGCCAAATCCTAAACGACAGCATTTTGATCAGCATCTGAAAAGAACAAGATCAATTTAAGATCTGATGTGTTTCTCACATATGCTGCAATGGGAAGTTAGAAACTGTTGCAGTCACCTGGACGCACAAATGGGAAAGAGAGACTAAGTGCATGGAGTGAGTGTAAACCTTGTGGGTGTGAAACATACCCTAAGATATTCTTTTCACAGCAAACATGACAAAAAAAAGTTCTGAAATGCAAATCCATGACCAGACTTAAAGTATAAACAGTTTTTGCCCAAAGATCCTGGGAAAAATGTTAAGAATGTTTGGCTGAGAATATGTATTCTCACCAGAAATCTAATAAAAAGCAGATTCCAAACAATCGAGTGTTGAATCCTGCAGGAGGCTTTGATACTTTAAATGAAATATTAGAATCAGGAGCAATCTGTTTATTTCCCCATTGACAATCAGAGCACAGAGTCGACAACAACATCAAGAGCCAAACTGATCTCATCGTTCCTACATCAGTCACAAAGTAGCACAAATTTATGCTACAGTAACACTGTAGCATAAACTTCCAGTTCTTGTGCTACAAATGTTTGCTTTGTCCAAAACAAAAAAGTAACTTAATGTAGTCTTTACCCCTTTTTCCCTTTAATAAATTCTATGCAGATGTCTTTTCTTGACTATGTGGACAGATGGGAAGCTTTGTACATGCTGTAATATACTGTACATTCTTTTCTGCAAAGCTCACTGGATAAATATTTAGTCATTTGCTTAACATTTTTGTGGTTGCTTTTATTCCTCTCTCCCTCTCCATAAAACTCAAACCACTCCAATTTAGCTCAGACATTAAGACATTGAAAGCAAAACGTTAGAAGTAGCAATACATCACTGGCACACTGCCACATGAAGGATTCTCCCTCCCCACATTCCCAGCCTACAAATACACAGTCACTACACTTCAGTTTTGTATAGTAGTAGTACAGCTGTGCTTCATAGTAAAAAAAACTGCAAAGTGCTTTGAGACTTTTCAACAATGTGATAAAATGCTTTATTAAATGCAAAGATTATTGTTAAGTCTAAAGATACAATAATTTCTTCCTGTTTATTACAATATTAGTCACACATGACTGTCCAGATTGTTTTGCACAGATTCAGGCAACTTGAAAGGCAGCCACTCCAACACAGATCTTTACTATCACCCTTTTCAATGGAGCTCGACACATGGTTTCAATTCACAAAACATGTACCTGAAGGATTATAAGAGATTTACCAAGTAATGCTTGACAAATGTACCGATCTATATATTTCTATAGTATTTCATTATACCGTAATATTTAGCATCATGCATTTTGGTAAATATCCTGCTTCATGTCTCAAAGCTTGCACCCTGGAGTTAATCTGAAGTGGATTCGCCTCTGAAGTAAATCAACCCACATAAATAGAATTAAAACTACCACCATGGATACAGCAAGGAATTATAGCAAGCCTCTCCTGCTGCACAATGAGTCTGGAGTCAGTGCCAGATTAATGTTTCTCTGGAGTATCCAGCCCAGGATGCTATGGCAGTTCTTGTGTAATTAAGATACTAGTCAGTTTACACAAACACCGTTGGCATCTACACACTGCATTCATCAGTCTGGAGCTATGTGCTGTAAAGGAGTATGCAAAAACAGTCCCATCTCTTCTAGGAAGAATTGAATAAAGTGGCTTTCCTTACTATTTATTGCACAAGGTCAGAAATGATGATTGTGGGCCATTTAGCCTGCCCTAAAGCAATTTTAAATAATTCTACACCTCTTTCCTTACTTCTCAAATGATTGATGTGACAAGTAACTATCTAATTCTTTCAAGAACCACGCTGTCTCCACTGCCTTCCTAGCTAGACTTCCACATATTCGCCATTCTTTGGTTAAAGGAACTAAACCTGAACTATGTCCATTTACCGTCCCTATGATGATCATGTTAAATATATTATGAGGGTTCAGTTTATCGGTATCCTTTACCATGAATAATCAAATAAAACTGCTCTTGAAACCCACTTTTCTGCAATTGTTTTTGTGTTTTGAAGGGTTAGTAAAAACTTATTTAAAAAAAACAATGCCCGACTAATAGTTGTATGTATATATAACCTTATGGGGAGTAAAAGTTTAATGATGAGGATATCATTACCTTCCAACTCAATGTGCAATGGCACCCACAGCAAATGCGATTATCACTGATAATAGTTTGGCAGCAGTAATGATTTTCCTAGAATATTTCTCCTAATCCAGCAGGAAGCAGGGCTGCTGCCGCTGGCTGAACTGGGTTTGCGGTTGTGCCAACTGCTGACATGCCATTGACTCTCAAGATTATTGCAATAAAACCAAATTACTTTTGTATAGCATCTTTCACATCAGGAGAATGTTCCCAGGCACTGGACAGTCAGGGATCCACAACCGAGCTGGTGATTGGGATCAGGAAGAATGGAGAGCGACGAGGGCAAGAGTCAGGAGTATGACCAAAGGCACGGTTGTTCATACTTGGAACAGCCCCCACTTTGCCTTATTGAGAGTAGAGATCATTGTGAAATGAAATAAACCCAGAAATTCAAAGAACAAACAACCCTGTCCTCTTCATCCTGCGTAAACCACTCGAGACCCCAGCACGTGCCACAGTGGGTAAGCTTTGCCAGGGGAAAATCCACTGGAGTGACTTCACTTTGATACAAAATGTAATTTTGTTGTTGTTAATGGCCTATGGTGCAACAGTTGATGAATGACAAAGGTACAAGTGATTTCTTTCTTCAGCTTTCTTTCACAGACTGAAGGCAAAGCTGGCGATGACCAGAAACCTCTACCAAGACCAAAGACCAAGACCATCACAGTGCTGGAGCGAGCGAGCAGGCAATACATATAAAGGAAGAATAAGTTACACATACTTTTTTTTGAGAAATAAGAATGTAAATAATGCATGGAGGACCCATGGAAGGATAAAGAACATGGCAATAGATGAAGCACAAGGAGAAATCACAAATGATATACTCTTGAAAATCACAATACTGTATAATACGCGTCGGGAGGACATCCCAAGGCGCTGGGATTGGCTAGGGAGATAGGCTCAATTCCAAACTCAACTGGTGACAATCACTAACCCAAGGTAAAAAGACACGTCAGGGTGGAGCTGTCGTTATGCAGTGCGTGGGAATAGAGGGAAATCATGTAAGTGACATTTCCATCATGTCACTCCAGTGATCTACCTTCCCCCCCCACCACCTTGCCCAACCCGGGAAAACATGCCCGGATGATCCCGAGCCTCAAATATCCTTGACGGGGGGACATGTTTGGCGACGGAATATCAGGATTGAGCCCACCCTCTGTGGCGGTGTCTGATGCCCAGTTCCTGAGCCAGGTGGGTTCACAGTACTACGGGGCACTGCTGATAACAGCCAACGAGGCTCAAAGGGGCACATCAGTCAGCAATTCCCTCCTGACTCCTGTTAACCTTGCAAGCCCAAGCCCTAACCGGCCTAGATTGGCAGGCAGCTCTCTCAATGACAAACTACACATTTTTAGCTGGTTAGACTCCAGTAGTACCCAACAGACACTTTGGGGTCCCCATGTCTTGGCACCTGCCAACCTGCACCTAATACTTTCCAAAGTTAGACAAGCAGGATGCATCCCTCCAGGAAGAGAATGCACATTCCATTCCAATAAATATCCATGGAATTTCCATGTATTGGAGAGATACATGGAACTGTTTGGTTTGGATACTTTTAAGCATGATGATGAGTTTCCGCAAGAATCAGACAACCAGCTGCCCCAACCCCACCTCCCCAAAAGAAAATATTTCAACAATAAGCTGCGCCTCGAAGGCCCTCTTCCCCGAACCAATAAATTATATTTCTCTTTCAGATACAGTTCGACTTGTCCAACATTCACATTTTTCCTTGTAAAACTGATACTGCAGCTTGGTTCTTCCAACTGAGAATAGCTGTTCTTTAGTTATGATACAGCTGCTCTCATGTGGATTCCTGTAAGTTAAATAATGCATTCAATTAAAACATGAAAAGGCTATTCCACACTGCAGGCATCAAGTGGAGTATGCATTTGTGGAACCAGTTACCATACTCAGCAGCTTTGCACACATACCAAAGGGCTTTGCTAGTTCCTAAGAAAAGAAGCACAGACTTGTAGCTACAGGTGGCAATTTAACCATAAATTAACTTCGGAGCCAAGCATATTCCAGATGCAACTTCTGTTTCAGGCAAAGAAGCCTTCATAAATGCAGTCTGCAGATGTTTGCTAACGCACAACATCTTAGGATCTTAGGACACTGAGCACAATCCCTCTCAAGACATATCCGCATTACCACACTGTCGAAAGCTCATCTCTTTTCTCCCTGTGGATCCCTTGGTCAAATCCCACATAACATTCTCAAGCAGCACGCTCAGATAACCTGCCCTTAGGGCCGTCTTCAAGCAGTCATTATTAAGAGGTGGGTGCCTGCTGTCGAGATCGGGAAGTCGTTGGGCACTCAGATGACCCCATCTAACACTGCAGGGATGTCATTTACATCTGTTTCTGTGCGAAAAGACACCAAATGTTTGTAGGAATGTTCTGTAATTCAAGCTGCTGACGGCCACCCTTCATGGCAATATGGCTACTTGCCGAGATCAGCAAGACATGTATTTTGGTGCCATCTCCCAGTACCGTGTTTGACCACGGTGGGCACGAGCTGATCAGCATAGGTTTTACTAACCAGTGAAAAATAATGATTTCTGGGTTATCCACAGGAATCCTTCATCTGGTTCTAATCGCTGCAACTGGAGCAGGAGAACATTTTCTGTGAAAATCATTACATTCTAGCTAACTTAAATTGCTCACTGATCTCCTTCAGCGTGAGCACACACTATGACAGCAGTGTGTAGGTCAATATAGCATTGACCTACACACTGCTATCATACAATTATTTACATTAGTCCTGGATTTTTGTTGAATAGTTTATTTCTGTCATTTTATTATTGCAGGATTAATTTTTACCATTACAGGCCTACATTCATGCAATTTATTTGAGAATTGCTGGCACAATTAACAAGTTCCAATGACTTTTCCAGTTTTTCTTCCTACAATGTAAGTTTAGCACGACATTTTTTTATTAGGGAGGCTGAACTAAGTGCATTGTATCACCTTCATTAACCTTCAGCTACGTGCCATCCTTTCCATCAGTTGTACAAATATAATTTTGCTTGTTGCTATTATCCTTACATTTACAAGGCACTGAAGCTGAATGAACCACTGTAAACTCTCTCAAGCTTCTCTAGCCACTGGTGTTCTTCAGAATGAAACAAGAAAACTTATTGGGAGAAATATAAAGCTCCTTTCATGTCATGACGATGTCGCAAAGAGCTTCGCACTGCTAGCTGGCTACCTGAGCAGGGGGTGGGAAGAGAAAAGAAGGCTTAAAGAGGATAAAGAAATAGGTCTTGAGATGGGCTATGAATATGGAGGGTTGGAGGGTCAAACCTGAACATGCTGACAGCATCAATGGTGAAAGCTGCATTTCACACAGGAAAAAATAATAAACAATGCAGATTCTAGTTCAAGGCCATTGAACACTGTATGCTTTACAAGTGTAAGTTACTCCTGCTTGAGATGCTTCACACAGTATGCTGGAGCTAAGCGGAAATGGAATCAAGCACACTGCCTTCAAGCACCACTTTTGCCAATCGTTATCATTTACAGATGATGCAGCATCAACAATGGAAAGCACATTCTTAATAAGACTTTAAATACCATACATGAAATTGGTTATATATGTATGAAATAGACCGGAAACGTGATACTGGAGAAGCCACAATGGGCAGAACCCTAACTTGACTAAAAGTACACTCTGCTCATCGTGATACGAAACTGTACGAACTCAAACACAGGGACAGTGTCCAAACCTTACCCTGAAGTGCCAGTGGCAGCAAAAAAGCTTTCAAAGGACGTTCCACAGAATTGAGAATTTGGCAATTTGTTTTTAATGAAACTGAAACGCTAACCACCACTTTCCCCAGAAGATTCCACCTCTGACTTTCTGTGGATCAGGTTGAGGAATTTGTTGTCTTTTGGCTTCTGTGTAGAGAATAGAAAACCCTCTCCCTGACCATCAAAATGCCACACATTACACAGCATTAACTATAGGCATTGAAAAATCTCCATATAAACAAGTTAATATTTGGTAAGAATTACTAAGCATAATAAGATGATCGATCTGTACTGGGACAATATCTTAATGTCATTCTCTGCAAATCATTAGAGCATTTATCCGAACTGCATTGCATCACCTCCATTAACCCAGATTATATACAGTATTTTCGGGGTTACTTCACATTAGCCCAAAACATTCTACAGGAATGTTCATGTGTTATGCTTAGCAAAGCACATTACTTGGGCTCTTCTGTGATCCTTCCTTAACTCAGCTGGGCTCCATTTTTATCATTATGAAAAATATAATAATGCAATAATCCTTGCATTTGATGTAGCACTTTTCACGTCTTCTAGATGTCTCAAAGCGCTTCGCAGAATATACTGTAAAGTGAATTGACTGTAAATAAGAACTGCCCAAAGCCCTTAACGCAGGACATCACAATAGTTGAAGGGAGATAAATGTAAGTAACAAAGCTGTGATTATGTAAAACCAATCTTAATTTTCAAAAGCCTGTAGCAAGGGGAGGGAGAGAAGACTACAGAGGATAAGAAATTGCAAAGTCCTGTTCAACTCATTTAGGGAGAAAATGGAAATCTAACAGACTTGCCATTAAAAAGTAGCGATTGTGTTATCTGGGATCAGCCCTAGCAAATATGAAAAAAAATCAGATGAACAACAAGAACAACTTTTACATAATGCATTTCAGGCAGCATAGTGTTTTGGAAAGCTATCACCACACAAAATACAATATTAACCAGAAAACTCTTCCTTTCAAAGTTATATATACTTCTATGGCACCAAGAAGAGAGAAGGCAGACCGTGATAAAGAGGCCTGATAGTGAGTTACCATCATTATGCAGATGTCCATAAGGGTTGAGGGGGAAGAATGTTTCGACAGACAACTGCCTGGCGATATTTAAACCTTTGGAGTTTGAAACATCACATGTCACTCCATGCAATGTCATAACAACTACAATTGGCCCAAAGGATATTTATAGCTACTATGCTTTCCTTCCACCAGAATCTGAATTCCCCACTCAGTCAGATCTAATAACTGGACATATTAATTAATCCCTTTGTGCATGTGGTAGACCTGCAGGAGTACAGTATTTGCAGTCGGGAGTCAGAAGCATCAGTAGGAATGCAAAAAACAAACGGTGAACTGTCTCATAGACAGGCAGAACGAAGTACATCATGTAATAAGCAAACAAGTAATAAAGCACTACACTACTGGGGATAAAATACTTTTTCCTAAACTATCAAAGCAAACCCACATGAAACGATTGGAGAATTTTTAAAGCAATATGTCTTAGGTTGCCACACTTCTGAGGAGGAAAAGTACATCATCTTTTAAATATTTGCATTCACCAAACAAAGCAGATTCAGAGAAAAAAAATCATTTCGTATCAAATGCAGGGTTTGTATTTTCCTTCCTTCGGGAAAGAGCAAATTAAAATAATAAGAGTAGAAACATAGAAATCTACAGCGAGAAGGAGACCAGTCTACACTGATCCACAGAGCAACTTCACTTCAATCCCTTCTATTGTTAGCGGGAATTATCTGAGAAACAGGCTTTCTGCTGAAGCTGAGGTAAACAACAAAACCCTTCATAAGCCATATGTGCCTCGAAGCTCTATGGTTCAATGAATGTTGGCCTAGTCACTGACTCCCCTACAATGGAAATAACTTCCCTCTATTTACCCTATCTAAATCCCTCATCATTTTGAATACCTCTATCAGATGGCCTTCATCCTTCTCCGCTCCAATGAGAACAGACCCAGCCTCTTCAACCTCTCCTCATAACTAACTGTATATCTCCAGAATAATTCTCGTAAACTTCCTCTGCACCCCATCTAAAGCCTTAACATGTTTGCTGAAGTGAGGTGCTCAAAACTGCAAGCAATACTCCAGTTGTGGCCTAACCAATGATTTAAACAAACTGAGCATAATCGCTTTACATTTGTACCCTATAAATTATAAACATTTGTATAAAACCCAGCATGTATAAAACCCTGCATTTATACAAAATATAATGGCTCCATACAAGTTAATCAGAAGAAGGTATAACAACTTTCTTACTGGCAGCCACTAAAGGCAGCCATGCCTAGGATGGGTAAACTTGCAATGTAAAAACAGCGATAAAAATGCAAAACCGTGCACTCATGCAAAGAACGTAATTTTGTTGCAAGCACCTTGGAGAAATGTGGAGGCAGGATAAGAGCAACAGCGCCGCGATAATACTTTCACCACACAAACTTTAAAGGCTGAAATAGCAAACAGTTGAATCTTCCCTTCCTTCTGTAGGTAACATTCTGTGATCACCAGGAGTTGTCAGCATTCCTGATGTGAATGGCGCTCTATAAATGTAATTTTGTTGTTGTTGCTGTTAATAGACTGGCTATTTCTAACTTCCTACCTTCCCAAACCTCTGTGCAGCTTCTCCCAGTTCAAAAGATTGCAACCTTATGAGATAATATTGGAGGGCTGTGCTCCATGACAATCAATGTGCTGACTCGCAGACCACATCCAGAGCACAGCATGCTCATTTGCCTCTTTCAAGACCTTCCTCTTTCACCACAACTTTGATCATTCTCACCTCTTGCCCTTGCATCTCTATGGAGGGTCAATGCAAATTCTCATTCAGAACCTTGGGACATTCTGTATAAATGCCATTTTGTGGTTGTTGAAGCTCCCCATTGAACACAGCTAAATAAAGCAAATACTGTATTGTTCTCGCATCTAAACAGCACAAGTAACTTCATTGTTAATAAAAAAAAGAAAACACCACTTTCAGCACCATGGGACCTGAAAGGCCTAGGTAGGCTAGACCTGAAAGGCGCTCTATAAATGTAATTTTGTTGTTGTTTCATGCAATGGTATGACTCAGATTAAAAATTACAGTTTACTAATCAATCACACAGGCACCCAAGATTTGTGAAGCTGGCAGTCTCTGGCAGTTAACAGAACTGCATTCAATAAAAGTAGCTTTACTTTGTTTATTTTAAACCTTTGGTAAAAAAAACTATTTGCATATATAGTAGTGAAAGTCACAAATCATCATTAGTTTTAGGTTTAGGCATTTGGCATTTCAAACAATCTTAAGAATCACAACTTTAATTTTTGTTCACAAAAGCAAATTTTAGATAGGTTTTTTGGTAGATGATTATAGGAATAGATATTTCACAGTTAGTTAATAGATTTGTTCACAGGTGAAGATGATCTAATCAGTCATAATCTGAATAAAATAGTTCCACTTTATTTTGAGGAGTTAGTTGATGTGGAAAACCATCAGCATGCTTAAGAATATCCAAACCAAGCTAAGAATTCCATGCATCCCAAGCTAAGAATTACATGAATATTCCAGAGATATGCATGCATCATATGTCAATACCATAACATACAACTCTATGCTTATAAAGAAAGAACTTTCTCTTATATAGCACCTAATCACTTTGGAATGTCTCAAAGCCCTTTACAAATTACTACTATCTGATGCATTGACTGTTTTATAAAACAGTCCATAAACTCTACTTCCTCCCCCACATCCGTGCCTTGACCGGCACCGCTTATTTCCACCTGCGCAACATTGCCAGGCTCCGCAACTATCTCACTCCCCACACTGCGGAAACACTCGTGCACACGTACATCACCTCACGGCTGGACTACGGAAACTCTCTCCTCGTCGGCCTCCCCAGCTCCTCCATTCACAGGCTGCAGGTCATCCAAAACTCTGCAGCCCGTGTCCTATCCCGCACCCACCTCCGTGATCACATAACCCCCACCCTCGCCCGTCTCCACTGGTTCCCCATCCCCCAGAGGATCGAGTTCAAGATCCTTGTCCTTGTTTTCAAGGCCTTACACGGCCTTGCCCCGCCCTATCTATCCGATCTCTCTCCCCCTATAAACCCACCCGGACCCTCCGTTCAGCAGGACTTGGTTTGCTCCAAGCCCCCCGCCCGGACTGCCCCACCATCGGAGGCCGGGCCTTCAGTTTCTCCGCTCCCACCCTATGGAATTCCATCCCCCAATCCCTCTGCCTTGTTTCCTCCCTTTCCTCTTTCAAGGCCGGTTTGAAGACTTTCCTTTTCGACCGTGCCTTCTGTTCCCCCCCCTAATTTTTTGACCTCCCCCACGTTTTTTTACCCCCTCCCAAACACTCCCCTCCCAGCTCGGGTCACACGCCTCCTGTGCAGCGCCTTGGGACGTCCTCCTGACGTGAAAGGCGCTCTATAAGTCTAATTTGTTGTTGTTGTTGTTGTTTTTAAAGGCAGTTTACCTATTTATCTGGAAGCTCGATGCCTACAGTGTTGGGGGAAAAACTGCCTCCTCTTTTTGAATAATGTAATGAGATCATTAATAATAATAATCCTTGATATTTGATATGGCACCTTAACACACCACTCAAAGCGCTTCACAGAATTTATTGTAAAGTGAATTGACTAATAAATGTTTTGTGGGCAAAACATAGCAAATGAGCAGAAAGTGTCCAACAAACAGTCGTGGAATCTAGTGACCAAATTATGACTACTATTTTTAATTTTTGAAGGGATTATTACCCCCCAAAAGGTATCTGCCAATCAACTAACAACCGGGTCCCTATTTACTGCTAGATAAACAGAGGAGTATGGAGAAAGGAGACTTTAATGTCCACTTCAAGAACAGGCAGGCCCAGGTCTCAACAACAACAACAACAACAATTTACATTTATAGAGCGCCTTTCACGTCGGGAGGACGTCCCAAGGCGCTGAACAGGAGGTGTTTGACCCGAGCTGGGAGGGGAGTGTTTGGGAAGGGGTGAAACACGAAGGGGAGGTAAAAGAGTTCGGGGTGGAACAAAAGGCACAATCGAAGAGGAAAGTCTTCAAACCGGCCTTGAAAGAGGAAAGGGAAGAGACGAAACGGAGGGATTGAGGGATGCCATTCCATAAGGTGGGAGCGGAGAAACTGAAGGCCCGGCCTCCGATGGTGGGGCGGTTCGGGCGGGGGGCTTGGAGCAGGCCAAGTCCTGTTAAACGGAGGGTCCGGGTGGGCGTGTAGGGGGAGAGTAGATCGGTTAAGTAGGATGGGGTAAGGCCGTGTAAGGCCTTGTAGGTGAGGACGAGGATCTTAAACTCGATCCTCTGGAGGATGGGGAGCCAGTGGAGATGGGCGAGGGTGGGGGTTATGTGGTCGCGGAGGCGGGTGCGGGATAGTACATGGGCTGCAGAGTTTTGGATGGCCTGCAGCCTGTGAATGGAGGAACTGGGGAGGCCGACTAGGAGAGAATTTCCGTAGTCCAGCCGTGAGGTGATGTATGCATGCACAAGTGTTTCGGCAGCGCGGGGGGTAAGATAATTACGGAGCCTGGCAATGTTGCGCAGATGGAAATAGGCGGTGCCGGTCAAGGCGCGGATGTGGGGGAGGAAGGAAAGTTTTTGATCGAACATGATGCTGAGGTTCCTGATTGGCTTTGTGAGGTGGAGAGTGCAACCTTGGATATTGAGGCTGGCAGCGCCCGATGTGCGGAGGCGCTGGCTTGAGCCAATCAGGAGGGCCTTGGTCTTATTCACGTTCAATTGCAAAAAGTTGTCCCTCGTCCACGACTCGATGTCGGACAGACATGCTGTCAGAACATCGATCGTCTGGGGGTTGAGGGATGAGGCAGAAAGGTACAACTGGGTGTCATCCGCATACATGTGGAAATTTACCCCATGTCTGCGGATGACGTCACCCAGAGGGTGACGTCTCAGCTTAAGGTCTCAACTGAAGTCCAAAATCTGCAATGATACAATACTTCCCCAGTGCTCAGTGTTAGCCTAATCATGAGTTTAACCCTGTCCCACCCCACCCCCTAGATGGCAAACCTTCATACATGCATTTGTCACCTCAAGGCTCATCTATGAAAACTCCTTCCTTGTCGAACTCCCCAATTCTTCCTTCCACAAGCTGCAGATCATCCGAAACTCTGAAGCTCATGTCCTCTCCCACACCAGGTTCCATGACTCCTTCACCACCACTTTCACCCGATTCCACTGGCTCCACATCCCTCAGAGGATAGAATTCAAAATCCTAAAATCCTTGTACTCATTTTCAAAGCCTATCGCAGCCTTGCTCTCTCCTATCTGTCTGACCTGCTGACCCCCCCATATACCTGTCTCCTCCCTCTGTTCAGCAGACTCTGGTCTGCTCCATGTCTCCAACCCAAACCACCCTACAATTGGCGGCCAGGCTTTCAGCCTCTCTGCCCCAACGTAGGGAACTCCATCCCCAAATCTCTTCGCCTTGCTCCCTTCCTTGACTCCTTCAAGGTCCGACTCAGATCCTCCTTTAGGACGGTGCCTTCAACTGCTTTCCTTCTCTCTGCCCTCCCTCGTCCAAACCTTGATCCCCCACCACCATGCTCGGGTCCTGACCCCCAATTATTCAGCACCTTGGAGCGTCCTCCTGATGCGAAAGGCGCTCTACAAATGTAATTTACTGTATTTGAAGCAGGGCTGATATCTACTGCTGGTAGTGTGAGAAAACAAGCCTTTAATTGGTTCAATGTAATTGTTTATCCTGAAGTGTCTCATACCAGCATCCTCTTCGTAATCTGAATGAGGGATGTGAAACAAACCTTATACAGTAGAATGCTATTTATCCACCATCCAATTATCTGCACGCCTATTTTTCTGCAAATGCCTCCAAAGTAAGAGTGGCATGAGTTGCGATAACAGCAAATAATAACTATGTTCAATGTCTATGTTAAATCTGGTTATGTGATTGTCTAAGCATCTGTGTAAAGTTGCTAATAATGCAAATCAGAAGTCTTGGTAACCTTATGTGCTAATTCACACAATCATGTGACTGGATTTATTTTGTTATAGCGAAGGCTTTTATAGTTAAGAGCATTTCATAGAGAGCAGAGAGAGAGAAAGATGGGGACAATGAAACAGGGAGAGGACAGGGAGTGTGGTGCTACACTGACAATAAAAGTGTAATTTCTGTGGACAAATTTTTAATTAACACTGTTACCAGTTTACCCAATGCCTTGGGACGTTCTCCTAACGTGAAAGGTGCTATATAAATGTAATTTTGTTATTGTTCCATTTTATGTGATATCCAATTATCAGCACTGTTTGCTAATCTGCAATAGGACCAATCAGATATAGTGCAAATAATCATCTCTATCTCTGTTCTGCAGTTCAAAAATGAGCTACAATAACAGACGTGCATCCTTTGGATGAGACATTAAACACCAAGGTCCCGTCTGCCTTTTCAAGAGAGGATGAAGATCCCATAGCACTATTCAAAGAGAGAAAGGAATTTCCCCCAATGTCCTGGTCAACATTCCTTGAAATAAAACTGATCATACATTTTCTGGCTGTTTGTGAGACACTGCTGTGCACAAATTGGCTGGTACGGTTGCTGACAAAATACACTCTACAGTAGACCAGAGAGCAGCATAAACTCACTATTTACACAGCGCACATCAGATGCTTCTACCGTATCTGCAGCACAATGCAAAGGAAACAGAAAATGCAAAGCATGTGTTTTATGAACTCAATGTGAGACTGTTTTAGTAGCCAAACTGTGCATGTCATCTCCTAGTCCTTTTTTTCTGATAAGGCATCAAGACACTTAGTGACCAGCTTTCATTAAGAATGTATTTCATGCTGACCTTTCTTTCAGTAGACAATGTTCAGAGAGAATAGCTGTTTCAACATTCCAGTGTGTAGACATTTGCAGACTGGTTTTAACTACAGTACATACAGTGAGTATGTTTCAGTCACTTAATTAAAAGCAAGGCTTCTGCCACTCAACTTTCTGTAGACAGTCTGCTGGACAAGTTAATGAGGTATAGTAAATTCTTCACTCTTGCAAACAAAGTAAACCTTACTCAGAGCTTTTACATTGTCCTACTGGGATGTTATAAATTTTAAAGTGAACGTTCACAGGCTACTTTCCCAGCCAAATACTATTTTTGAACAGTTTAGCAGTTATATAGAGACTTGAAAAAGTTAGCAATGTACAGAAACTACCGAAGAAAATTAACAGCTACCTCCAACCCCTGCACCACTGACAAATGCAAGGGGATATAAAAGTCTTAGCATTTTATGCAAATATTATTTGACGATTTCTTCTAAACTTTGTGCTAATTTGCATTGTTGTAAGAAACCATAGTTAAATATGTCAATTCCAGCTTCTACTATTCACATGACCTTCAAACTACTACCTCTTTCTAAAAAAGAAATGCATTCAGGGCCTAACCACCAAATAATATCTCAAACAATCCATAATCAACCCTGTCCTAAATGCTGATTTTACCTCCATGCTTAACTTCTCTCTCTTGCCCCACCCTTCTTCACTGGAATTTTAGGTTACATCAGGCTAACCAGTTAGAGAGAGTTTGTGGTTTATTTTATTGTTGGTCACAGCACTACTCAAAACCATCAGCTCTAAACTATAATCACATCTATCTTGCCAAGAAAGTTGCGCTTGAATCAGGATTATGGTTGGATCAGGATTTTTATAAACTGCAGCTAAATATAGCCAATCTGCAGACCTCTGTACCAAAGCCATTCATTCATTTACACACGCACATTCTGCAGTTAAATCTAAATAAGACACAATTGTTATTTTTAATTCAAAAGCAATCCTGACTTCCAAATGTGTTACTTTCTACCCTTAAAATCACAGAACGTTTACAGGACAAAAAGGAGGACATTCAGTCAAGTGTCGTTCGTTATACAAGCGTAATTTTGTTGTTGTTTCTGCACTTCTGCTGGTTCCGCCACTGGAGTTATCAGCTGTAAATCCCTTCCTCTGCTCCTTCCTAATGTCCTTTAATGCTATTTTCCTTGTGTTCTGTTGCCTTTTTAAAGTATTGTTACCGGCTTAGTTTAACCAACAAGTTACAGTAAAGTATTCCACATTAACTTTTTCTTCTGGTGTCACTATGTTGCCAATCAGTGGAAATTATCACTCTTTATCATTCTTTAGTTATCCAATAAAACAATCTAGGAATGAACAAGTAAAATGTATTAAATAGGACAAACAAGCAAATATTTTATATTTCAGAGCTGGTTTAGTATCTTACTGTACACTCAAGGATAAGGTCCAACAACAGATTCCATCCTTGAGAAATACTCTGGAAAAAAATACATCCAGATGAGAAATTAAAAACTGTATACTTTTAAAATAATGTGCCATTGTGGCTGAGTACCTGACCTCAATGTCATTTTGGCAATTGGGATGCCAGGTACTATAAGGAGACACATGTTTACTTTGCAGCAGCTCTCAAATATCCCATTATTATCAGTGAGGACCAGGGAGAAATATCGGATAAGAAAAAAGACACATCACATTTCCACTTCTATCTTTGGAAGCGATGCAAATATAGTGGTGTCTTTGGGGAGCTTGCCATCCTTCTATTAATATTCAGAATCATTTAATTACATAGAGGACTGCGTTTCCCATAAAAATGCAACTTAAGGCAATGTATCCCATATCTCAAAATATCCCTTTAAATGTAATGAAAGAGTGTTTACAGTAGGAACGAATGGGAGGGAAGCAGTTTGTTGCTTTGGAATGCTATGAGGTAAACAGAATTAAATGCATGACAAATATTTTAATATTTATTCAAAATCTATTCCAGAATTTCTCTTCAGGAGGGCGCATTGTACATATCCACTAAGCAAACCTATAACTGCATTTAGTCTGGCAGTGAACTCAGAAACCCAAAAGACTGAAACTTTCCTTTGGGCTGCACTAGAGCAAAGGGAGAGTGGGGGTTGGGGGAGAGAGAGTGGTTGAGTGGGAGAGGGGGAGAGCTGAGATCCATTAGACTGTGACATAATACCTAAGGAGCCAACCAATAGGCTTTAAGGATGCAGTACACCACGTATCTGTTCTACACTGTATGACAGGCCACTTGCATTTTTTATTGTACGATCTAAATCACCATTTAAGGAACTTTCAGAAAGACAGGATTTCTTTTCAGGATTGTGTGTCGCTATAGTAGTCTACACTTAGAATAGTCTCCACTAGAATTACAAAGTATTTTTTACAACAGTTTTTAGAAAGCTACTGATATAAATACAGCAGAACCTCAATGGGCAACTGTGAAACACTGTTTTTAACTCCTTGGATGACCTCCGGAGGCTGTGGTGCTGCTGATCCACTATAAAAATGGTTACCCTTTCAATAACCTCTTACTATATACAGCGCATAGCTTGTTTAGTAATGTGCTACCACACATTGAACAGCAGTGCCAGCCGTGTGGTATACTGCACCTTCAGTGTCCATCAGCTGTGTTTTCCATTTTCAAGTCACGCCTGAAGACTTTTCTGTTCGAGTGCGTCTTTGATCAACTTTTACCCCTCTTTCTGACTTGGCTCAAGGCTCCACTTTGTGAAGCACTCTGAGATGTTGTTGTTGCCGTTTATGGTTTACTTATCGTACACACTTGTTCTGGTTGTCTCAAATCAACACCAAGAAAAGTCATAATTTCTAAAAAAAAATAGACTCTGCACCAGACATCTACACACATTTGTGGTCTACCCCACAGTCCGTCACTGGGGCATGCAACCTGTCATTCAAACTGCAGACCCACCAATTACACAGAGCGTGGAACTTCGGAGAGAATGACTGAGCATTTGTCCCATACGTACACAGTGCAACAAACTAATCGATGAATTGGACTCGGTTTAAGCAGCGGTGGCTGAATAAATTCCACGTCAATTCTGTCAGTCTATCGCAGACTCTCCTAGATACAACTCAACAGCTCTCCATGCCCCCAACCCCCACTTCACCACCGATCCAATTCACACCCAGTCAGACGTGCCTGGCTCCTCTCTCAGCTCCACATCTCAACATTTTTGTGCAGGTGCTGAAAAATTCCAGAGTATGCCCCTGCTTAGCGCATGATAAAAAGCAGATGGCTGCTGGACACTTCAGGGCAGTAATTGAGTGGCCAGGTTATGCTCACATTAATAAGCAAATCAAGCTTAATTCGCCTGCCACGTGACATTATCCAAACCACTAGATTTCATTAATACAAGTCAATCTACACGCGTCAAATAGCCTGGTTGTGTATTAATATCAGTTCATACACTCCCACAGAGCAACAGGATTATAAATTCCAGCACTTTAGCATTCCCAAACACACTGAACAATGGCAAACGATCGCTGCAGAATTAACACATGCAGCCGTTTGAAGGGTCATAGATCCGAAACGTTTCTCCATAGATGCTGCCTGACCTGCTGAGTGTTCCCAGCAATTTCAGCTTTTATTTCAGGTTTCCAGCATCTGCAGTATTTTGCATTTCGATACATGCAATTGTTCCTGTCCTACTGAGGCCCTGGCTGACACTTTTAAGAATGTCAAAGTAACCCGTCTATTCTGAACAAAAAGTGCCACCAATGCCTAATAGGTGTACAATAACTTATCAACAACTATTTGAACAAGGATTCTCGTGCACAGATACACTATTTTGTTACTTAAGTAAACCAGTAACACCTGCGTCAAAGAACTGTTAAATTACCAGCCACATTGAAAGCTTGGCTCTAATTTTGAGATTTGAAATAAAGTAAACTCCTCAGTAAAGAGATAACTCGCCACTCCAGGGGACAGGGCTCAGTGATGAGTTATCAGGAGTGGTGAGTTATCAGGAGTGGCTTAGTGATGAGTTATTAGGAGTAGCGAGTTAGGCATAATTATAAATAGATAAATACATTTGACTGGGATATTGACAATGTGATGACTTAAGTGGTAGTGACATGTTAAACCAGCATCGAGTTATCAGGTGTTTACTGATCAGCAATACAATCTTGCAGATTTGCACCGACCAATTATCTACACAGTAACACCCAAAGACAAACTTTCATCATTCACCCCCGTGTCTACCTTCCGAATGTGCAGTCAATTTCAAGGGTATCTGATGCTCTCTCTCCGCTATCTCACATGTAAGACTGACCTCTTCTTGGTAGCTAGGCAAAGATTTAAAAGAGGTACGAGTATTATAGCCAGAAAAATGTACAATTTTCATATGTGACCATCAATATCCACTAATAATTTTGAATAGTCTGTATCTTCCTAATATCGCAAGACTGGGCAAAACTTAAGCATTTATTTCAGGAGTCGCAAAGATTGACAGCAACAATCATCGAGCCCTCTGAAGCTTTGTCAAGGTCCTACTTGGGAACAGAATTCTTGCATTCTGAAAATTGGTGTGTCACGTTATGTTATTACCTGTTTGAGCACCACCAAGAGATCAGTTGACATTTTACAAATATTTTGAAGGTACACCGCAAAGGCTTTTTGTAATGTTAATTAGAACTGCAGCATGGGCAACCCAGACAATTACACATTTCACCAATATTCATTTTGATATTAAATTCAAATTATTATGCAACAGCTAATCGAGTATGGATTTTATTTTTACACCAACGCCTTACTTGACTAAGCAAATTGACAAATACTAGTAAATCCAATTACACTATTAATAACATGTTTGATATATCTAGCATTCTAACAGAAACTAGGTTTTATTTTGCTATTTACAATCCAACTTCTAGTATCTAGTGCTGTATCTAGACTCATCTTTACTGCTGGCAGTGTGTTACACAATGGGAACAATGGGAGGCTTATTAATGAACTGCTTAAAAAATAATCTGGGAGAAAAATGCAGCAGAGCAACATTAAAATACAGGAATTGTACCTGTCAAGTGAATGAGAAGCAATGTTAACATTTCAGTACATAATGTTAATGAAACTAAACAGAATGTTCAGTTAATAATGAAACTAAAGATTTTGAAGAGATAACTGATAAATGTCTTTAAAATTATTAGGGATATTGATCAGAATGGTCAAATTATTTATTACTGTTCGGTGAGTCAGTACTTGAGGTCAATAATTTAAGATGAGCTGGTTACCAGGCTTCGCAACCACATCACTCCCACACTCTCCCATCTCCACTGGTTCCCTATCACCCAAAGGAACGAATTCAAGATCCTTGTCCTCATTTTCAAGGCCATTCATGGCCTTGCCCCCGCCTATCTCTCTGACCTGCTGTCTCCCTACCAGCCTGCCCGCACCCTCCATTCAGCAGACTCAGGCCTGCTCCACGTCCACCGCCCTAATCCCCCAACCAGCGGCGGCCAGGCTTTCAGCCTCTCTGCTCCCACACTATGGAACTCCATCCCGTAGCCCCTCCACCTTGCTTCCTCCCTTTCCTCCTTCAAGGCCGGTCTCAAGACCTCCCTCTTCGACCACGCCTTCGGCTGCCACATTAACTCTTCTCCCTCTCCCACTCTCCTTCCCCTTTCCCCTACTTCGACCCTCCCCCACCCCTCACCCACCCCTGCTCGGGTCCCGACCAGACTGTTCAGCGCTTTGGGACGTCCTCCCGACGTGAACGGCGCTATATAAGTGCACTTTTGTTGTTGTTGTTGTAAACAAGCAAACAGAGAGTAGAGGAAAAAAATATGTAGTAAGGATATGGAATGCTTTGCTAGGAGCAGTACAACAGCAACACATTTACATTTATATAGCGCCTGTCACGTCGAGCTCCAGTCATAAAGCATTATATCCTAACTAGATTGTTATCGAAAAAGCAGGAAACTACAAGGGTATGGGGAAAGAGCAGGTTAATGGGAATTAAAGGATTTCTCTTGAAAGAGCCGGCACAGACACAGTGGGCTGAATGACATTCTACCTCTGTTGCAAATTTCTTTAGTTCTACAGGTTCTAAAAACATAGTGCTTTCTCATTGGATGAACGTCTCAATAGAAATATCAATGGGAATCACTGGAAATCGCTCGAGTATTTATCCCGTGATACACTTCAACTTGTAAAATAAGCATGTTCACAAAGATATTAAATATGAAGTCTATTGGAAAGTTTCTGATGGAGAAAAAAAGTATTTTCAGTCTGGAACACATGCCCCCACCCCCACACCCACACACAATGAGTTAATTTATTTTCCTGCAGTGACAGTTGATCATTTAACTAGCACAAGTAACGGAGGTGGATCGTTTAGTTCATCAAAGTTATGGAAGCAGTGTGCCCGTTTTTTCCTCCTCTTCTACTGGTGGAGTCTTTGATCATACTAACGGATAGTTGGCATAAGCAGAAGTGTTTAAACACACGACAAAAACACGTGTTGCCATAACAACACAGCCAATTTGCTCCTGAATGACCCCCATTAAGAACCCTTTATTTGAGGTATCCATTTGCCACAGTAGAAATTATACACTATCTACTGTCGGGTTGGCTAATCTCATTCTTAAATTTATCTTCCACATTGCTTATAACAGGTCATTCATCTTGCAGAGGAAGAATCACAGTACAGTACATTCAAGATCCCCATTAAAGGTGTTTGCTCTCAGTAGACTTACAAAAACTATACTCCCCTCATCTGTTCCTCACTTTAAATAAGTACTTGGTTGTTTTAGACTGAAGCAGATTACAGGGTGAATGATGCCAGTACAGCAGAGCCTCACCAACATATTCCCACCACTCCCACGAAAACAAAGAGAAACTGAGCTGCAGCGGGGTGAAAGTGATGAACGTTGAAAAGAAACTTTCATCAACAGACGAAAGAAAAATTAATTTCTCCTGGTATCCTGACCAACAATCTGCCAGATAAATTGGTTATTCACTTTAGGGCTGTTTTTGATATCTTGCAGGCACGAGATCGCCAATGGAAAACAGCCACATAACAATAGCTTGCATTTATATACCGTCTTTCACACTTGTAACGGCCCAGAGTGCTTCACTGAAATTATATGTGAAGAATTTTGAGACGTTTTATAAAATGTTAAGATGGTAAGGGAAGGAAGTACTAAAAAATTGGAATTTCATAGCATTATTTAAAAGAGTATTTCTGTTTTATTCTGAATCCCAACCCCTTTTGAGATGTGTGCGTCTGTGTTCCCGACTTGTTCTCTCTCGTTCACCTATGAAATACTCAAGTCACTACAATTTACAGTCAATCCTATGACTTTCTCTAACTATGCGTGTCAATCGGACTCTGTTGATAGCACTCGCCTCTGAGTCAGAAGTTTGTGAGTTCAAGCCCCACATTGGGACTTGGAACACATATAGTTTCATGTTGACACTCCATTGCCATGCTGGGGATTGAGGCATTGTGGGAGGTGCCGCTCTTCAGATGAGAAGTTCCCATCTGCTAGTTCAGGTAGACATTAAAGATAAACTTGCCTTCACAGAACAGGTTACCAAAGACATGACTTAGCTTCACAACGTGAGTAAATTGCGTCCCTTGTAACCTCACTCTGGATATTCCGTGGAAACCTCATAAGAATGCAAACAATTTATACACAACAATTTATACACGGTTACCTAACCTCCTATGACCAGTAGGCCTATAATAATCATCACAATAATCCTTGTGTCTGCACTGGTTCTTAATATGAGGCATGTACAGAGAACTCTTCGTAGCAAGACCCTGGCTTATGACACCATATGTTTTATATTGTCAATATGCTGGCTGCTTCCTTTGCAAAATGTGAATCAGGAACCTGCCCCTGAATTTCATCACTTGCTTATAACATAAGTATAAAGTCGCATTCTACAATCCCGATCAGTAAGCTGGCAGAGCTCACTCTGAACTGGTGCAGTGTGTCTTGGTTTAGGTCCTCATGGCCACAGCGCTCCATGATGAACCTGGAGGCTCATGCCTACATAGGCACCCTGGAGATAGAGCCATTGAACTATTTCCCTTGGTGTGACGATATATCAGTTTATTGCATTTCAGGATTAAAATAAACTGGATGAGTAAGTTGGTTGGGTCAATGGTCTATTGCCTTCTGAAAAAATTACTATGTTATGAAGATACTGTCCAAAAAAATAGGTGCATGATTTGGTGTAAAGGTTTACTGCTATAAAAATATAAATGCGCAAAGTCTATGCCACACCTCACCCACCCTATCCTCCAACACTAACTGCGAAGAGATGCTGGACTTCCTCGAATCAAAAATCGAGGGGATTCGTTCAGCTACCTTTATCCCATCCTCCACTAACTTCCCACTACCTCTCCCCCTGGATCCATCTCCCTCCCACCCCCCACTACATACCTTCTACCCTATCTCTCCCCACCTTCTCTACTCTCCTCTGCAAAATGAAACCCATCACCTACTCCTTTGACCCCATCCCCACCTCCCTCCTCATCTCCCAGCCCACCTCTTAACTGATGTCATCAGCCTCTTCCTATGCACCGGCACTGTCTCCACTCCTCTAAAATCTGCTGTCATCACCCCCATCTTAAAAAAACTTTCTCTCGACCCATTCCTACTCTCTAGCTATCGCCCCATCTCCAACCTCCCATTCCTCTCCAAGGAATTGGAAAGAGTTATTGCTTCCCAGCTTCACTCCTTCCTCTCTCCCCATCCCCTCTTCAATCTAGTTTCCGTGCTGAGACAGCCCTGCTGGTTGGCCTTCCTAATTCCTCCCTCCACAGGCTGCAGATAATCCAGAACTCTGCGGCCCGCGTCCTCTACCGTTCCAAACACCGTGACCCCATCCTCGTCCCCATCCAGCAGGCTCTGGCCTGCTGCACGTTCCCCGACCCACCCACCCCACCATGGCGGGCGAGCCTTCAGCCACTCTGCCCCCAACCTCTGGACTCCATCCCGCAGTCCCTCTGCCTCACCCCCTAGTCTCACCTCAAGACTTTCCTCTTCGATGGACCTATCAGCAACTCTTAATCCTCCCCTTCACTCCCCCTCCTCCCCCATCCTCAGTTCGGGTCTGAAGCAGTAACTGTCTTGCGCCTTGCGACGTCCTCCTGATGTGAAAGGCGCTATACAAGTGTAATTTTGTTGTTGTTGTTATGTAAGCTAATGGTTAATCTTTATGAAGACAATGGAAAGAACAGTACATTATGGAATCCACATAACATAAATGCGTGGAACCAAAGGCTCAGGGCAATGAAACTGAGGCGTAAAGAGTCATAAACTTCAATGATTAGTTTGTGCTGAGTTAGCTAATCTCATTTTGGAAACAGCTTGCTGCTCCACGTCTGTGGGTTGGAAGATGGCTGAAGGTTCTTATTCATCTGAACCTCTCTTGTGATCTTCTCTACACCCTCACTAATTGTCAACCCCCATGATATGTTCTACAGTTCTGCCACCCCCACAAGTGTCGTAAGCACAAATGAGCACCATACAAACTCTAATTAAGGTACATTAGACTGGTTAAGCAACAATTGTTGATGAAACAAAATTGTAGGGGGAGCACAGTTTGAAGTGTTAGACTGATTATCACAGCATCACAGAATATTCTACTTTCACTTTAATAATGTACAATGTAAAGATGTTCTGAAGATTTAGGTTTTTAATGCTGCTGGTAAGATTGCACCATGAAGTAGCCAAGCCAGAAATTAAGAGGGTATCTAAATCTTAACATTAATCTTCGAACACTATCTGAATTCAAACCCTCAGCAATCCCAACATTCACAATCTGCAGTCCCAACTTTCCGACTCTGCCGCAGTCTTTATTTGATGCAATAAACCTATCCAACATGTTTCTCTAGAACATGGGAATATATACAGCTGCTTCTGGATATCTCAGTTTGAAAACATTATTGACATTCGTGGTGTCCATGTGGCAGATCCACTTCCAATGACGCAAATTACTTGATGGGCCCAACGGTCTGTTTCTGTGCTGTTGATGTTCTAGAATTATCTTTAGTCAGATAGGCTAGTTCTGTACTACTTGTCTGTACTACTAGACGGGGTATAAAAAATTCCAATAATAAGTCCAAAATATCAATCGTCAGCATGCTCTGAATGACCTAATTAATAAGTGTGCTTTGAGGGATCTCATTGGTAATTGCTTGGCGACTGACCTGTAATGACCCATGATCAGCAGGAACTCAAGATGTAAGTATTTCCTGAGCAGTTTTCGTCACCAAAGGACCCATTCTTCTGAGATTGCAAGTCTCTGCAAATTATTGAGAATCTCCCTCATTGATAATTTGATTAGAGGAATTAGAAACTCCCATAGATGGATTCTGTAGTAGGATTACAAGGTCAAGAATTATCCAGATGGTTCTCCATCAAACAAAGCTCTTGAACAAAATTAGACAAGTAGAAAGTATTTTTGTTCGCAAAGGAATCCAAGTTTTACCCTGGAGCTGGTGACTTAACCCAATGCTGCCTGTTATACCTAGGTTGGTTATGCTTGGAATTTTTTCATTAAGCTCTCAACTTTATGTCACAAGGGGGTTTTTCAGCCTGCCTTAAAGCTACAGATACTTATCTTTGGATGGGAGAATAGCCTGCCCACATCATATCACATTATATCTGTTCAAATGCACAGTATATTGTTTCTTCCACGGTTTGGTAGAAAGCCGTTTCACACAATAAGAGAAAAATAACTTGCTATGTAAACACAGCTCTATGGCAGTACATGCTTCATGGAAATAATCTGACAGGGTTAGGGAAAATGCTCAGGTACACCAGCAACATCCCTGTAACAGCCCAGAACTTTCACAAATATTCCCAGCAGCAATGGCCTCTGAAAGATTTACCTATGATTGAACATTAGGTATTATCACAAGGGCAGGTCGTCAACACAATGAAAGATATCTGGAATCCACACACTCAGCAAGAAGTACGGTTAAACTCAAAACCCAGGTAACTACATAAATGACAAATTTCTCCCACTCACCACAACCACTATAAAACATTCCTTTAATTAGTCCTTGGTTAACATTCATAATTCAAAATATATCTCAAGTCGATGAGCTGCAATTTTCAAGGCGTCAAAATTTTGATAACCTCAGCTTTAGGCAACATGTGCAGAAAGAATCCACTGTTTATTGAAGCCATGACGTTTTCTTTCAAGGACTGCAGTTTCTATAATGTGGGAGAGCCTTGAGAATAGTATCAGAACCGAGATGACAAGGCTGCAGATATAGGTCACAATTAAAAGGTTATCTGAAATATTCGCCTACAAGTCTAGAAATGTACTGTAGGTTGTTATAGAAATCAGATATTATAAGAAAAAAAATCTGAAGATGCAATTAATACTTTCAAATAGCAAGAATTATCAGCAACACTCCACTTTAATTTTTGGTGCCGGATTGCAATAGAACAACAACAAAATTACACTTGTACTGCATCTTTCACGTCAGGAGGACGTCCCAAGGGGCTGGACTGTTTCAGACCCAAGCTGGGGATGGGAAGGGTGGAAGGAAAGGGGAAGATTTGGAGTAACTGATTAGACCATTGCAGAGAAGGGTCTTGAGGCCAGACTTGAAGGAGGATAGGGAGGGGGTGCAGTGGAGGGACTATGGGATGGAATTCCAAGGGTTGGGGCTACAGTGGCTGAACGCTCGCCCGCCAATGGTGGGATGGGTGGATCGGGGGACGTGGAGCCTGCTGAGCGGGCAGGTTGGTAGAGGGTTAGGAGGTCGCAAAGGTAGAGTGGGGCAAGGCCGTGGAGGTGAGGACCAGGATCTTGAATTGAATCCTCTGGGTGATGGGAGCCAGTGGAGTTGGGCGAAGATGAGGGAAATGGAGTCACAAAGCTTGGAGCAGTAGAGGACACGGACCACAGAGTTTTGGATTATCTGCAGCCTATGGAGGGAGGAGTTGGTAAGGCTGACAAGCATGGCATTGGCGTAGTCGAGACTGAATGTGATGAAGGCGTAAATGAGGGTTTCAGCGACCCGGGGTGTGAGTCGGGCAATATTGCAGAGGTGAGGGAAGGTAGAAAGGGTTATTGCTGGATGTGTGGGAGGAAAGACAGTTGAGACAATTGAAGTCCACACCAATGGTTTAAAATGCCCACTGACTGAATCCCAATTTTCAACTGTGAGTAAGGGCAAATAATATCTTCCAATAAAACCAATTCTCCTTTCCGCCGAACTGTTAAAAGTAAGAGCAGCATTTCCATAGGTTTTCTTCCTTTTCTCTGGCACTCGGCCATTGTTAGGTGACACAGCAATGGAACTGAGGGAGGAAAGTTCCTGGTGAAGAAGCCATACTTCTAATACACCTTCTCTTCCTGACAGAACACTGGACAATTTACAACAACAACTTACATTTATACACAACACTTCACGTGGGTTAGCGTCCTGGAGCACTTGACTGTGATGGAGTCTGACGCTGAACTGGGGGAGAGGGTGGGGATAAGTCACTGTAAGCACGATCAAAAAGGAAAGTCTTTAGATGGGATTTGAAAATGGGGAGAGAGGGGGCAAGGTGGAGCAATCGAGGGAGAGAGATGCAGAGTTTGGAGATGTCGTGGCTGAAGGCATGGCCACTGATGACGGAGCAGAGGGTTCAAGGGATAAACAGTAGGTCAGAGCCAGCAAAGTGGAAGCAGCGGATGGTGGAGTGGGCGGCAAGCGGATCAGATAGGTAGGGAGGTGCGAGGGCATGAAAGGATTTGAAAACGACTGTAGCCTGGCTAGGACTGGTGTGATGGGGCAGGGTGCGCACAAATGCCCAACCCACCACCCCACTCCCCACAAAAAAATCCAGCAAAATCCTAGCAAAAAGTGTTACATGAATTAAAAGGATAGCTAAGCACACAGTCAAACCACAGCAAACATGTTTGAGAAGGGAGACAGCAAACAGAGCAGGAAGTTTCTCCCGGCATCCTAGCCAACCCTCAGGTAAAATAAATCATTCAATTCATGGCTGTTTGCTGTAAATTGGCTGCCGTGTTTGGTCTACAAAAATACAGTTACTTCATTTTACAAGAAAAAAATCCTATGAAGCTCTTTGAGACACCCTCCTGATGTGAAAAGTGCTATTTCAAACATTTGTGCAAGGCTTTGATTTTCTTTCCTTTAGGCTTCCTATTGAGATTCTACCTGGGCTTATAAATAATCGTTACATTTGATATGGCACCTATTTATGTCATTGATACATCTCTAAGTGCATCACAAGATTTTATTGTAAAATGTGGTGACTGTGTATTGGTGGGTGAACACTAGTGACAATTAGCATACAGAAATGTCCCACAGACAGCCTTGAAGTGAATGACCAATTTTATCTTGGAGAGTGTTGGAACGAACTAGGAGAAAAAAACACTCCCTCCTCTTTTCAAATAGTGCCTTAGAATCTTTTAATGTCTAGCTGAACAGGCAGACAGAACCTTGGTTTAAAGTCACATCTGAAGGACAATACATACCACCCCATCACTGCAATGGAGTGTCATCTTAAACTATATGAGTTCCAAGGCCCAATGTGGGGAATGAACCCACAACCTTCCGCCTCAGAGGCAAGAGCGCTATTAGGCTAGGTGAACAATTTACAATAACAGCGCACAGCACTGTCCTACAAACAGTCATGGATTGAAGTGACCAATTTTGTTATTGTGTTTTTCTTCTTGAGGGATTATCATCGGGCATGTGGAATAAGGAAACTTGCCCAAGGTTTTGTCCTGCTGGGAATCGAACTGAGGTCTTTTACTTGCAAGCCGAGTGCTCTAACCACTGGGCTATCGCACTCCAGGGAAATCGGGTAAGTGCCTTTAAAAGAGTCAATGAATGCCAGTGAGAGAACTCCTTCATTACCCTTCCCTGAGCTGGAATTGTACCTGAATTTCAGAGGTAAACGCCAGTTGAGCTGTGCCCTTCCTCCTGGAAGTGCTCTGAGATGCCGTCCGGTGTGGAGGGCACTATATAAATCAAAGTTGTTGTTGTTGGTGGAATCAAATACTACCTGTTCAGACCAAAAAATAGATCCTGTCTCAAAGTAAATGCAGAAAATTGGGTTAAATCAAATGCACACCAGATTTTACACACTCTCTCTAGAAGAGATTCCAACCAAAGTTATCTATTTTTTGTACAGTTTCGATTAAATCTTACATTATCTTTAAGGTGTTCTCTATGACTAATTCCTTCACACCAATACAGCATTAATTCAGCAACCAGTACATTACCGTGGAAAAACAAGAAAAAAAAACTTCAAAAAGGAATTCCTAAAGTAATCAGTCAAACACCAGAGTAGCTGCAGCATGAGTAGATTTCAGGCTCAAAGGGAGGTGGGGGTTGGGTGGGGAGATAACCAGATTGTTCTAAAAAATCTGATAAACTCTCCAATTAGTTCATGGAAGCAGTTGTGACTGAACCTCTTTCTCCGCTGCTTTGTTTTCTTCTTTCCAAATGATTAACATTTCTTCAGAACTCATTTGAACGCAAGCATTATCCTGAATTCCTCCTAACTGGTAGGCAATTAAACCCTCTGACCGAGTTGGTGGCAAACAAACAAACAAAAACCAACTTCAATCCACCTGTTTGCTGTGAGCGGAGCACCATGGAAAACGGCCCGGAGACAATGGACTCTAATCAATAAAAAGAAAATCAGAATCTATTCTCCAATTCAGATGTTCACATAGCAGGTACCCACAGCAGCACACTTGCAAATCACAGCAGACAATATAGCTGGACACCCAAGCCACTCATAAACCAGACAGAAGCCTCAGTCCGTCCTATATTTGTTAAACAACGTGGTGTGACCAAAAAGCAACTCCGACAATTGTTTTTTTTTAAAAAAACATTGTGCCATTTCGTAGCATACCAGGATGCCAACCTAAGTCTGGCAGTGAAGTATATTACATTTAGTTTCCAGCTCATCCAACTTCAAAATAAAGCAACAGTATGATACATTAAAAAACTCCCATACCAAATTTGGTATTAGGTTATTAAGGTGACATGTTAGTGTTTGAGCATGGATTGCTTCCAGACTCACTGCGCAACACACCCACAAATTTTAGCATAGCAGCCAGCATTTGAGATGAGAAGAGGAAATTACTTTTAAACGAAGGGCAACTCCACAAGGTTTTTTTAGCCTCTGAGTGAGAGAAGACAGAAAGCACATTTGACAGATCAGGAAACCTGAGAAGTGCTTCTCCAAAGGAATCCAGTTTGACGAGGGAAAGTTCACACACACAATATGCATGCACACACATACAAAGTGAGATTTGTTTGCAGGTCCCTGAAATCAGAAGCTTGTGCGCATGTGGGTAGACCACAACACAATTGAGTAGAAATTCCACCGGGTTCGAGATTTACTAAAATGTAGCATTTTAGGACGTCTAGAATTTGGGAAATCCTTAAATACAGCTTTAAATTTCAAGTCAGGTTCCTGTAAGACTTCAAAATTGAATAATTTTCCAAGGTCTGGAATCTCTGAAATGGTGCATTAACAGAGTATTGGTCCCCAAAATATACAGTCATTACATTTTACATTATAGTGGAGTCCTGTAGCTCAGTGGTTAGAGCACTTGCCTCAAACGCAAGAAACCTGGGTTCGATTCCTGGCATATTTCCTTACTCCACATGCCTGATAATAATCCCTCAGAAAAAAAAACAATAATAAATTGGTCACTTCAATCCACAATTGTTTGTGGGACACTGTTGTGCGCAACTTGCGGCTGCATTTCAACCACAAATACACAGTCAATTCACTTTACAGTATATTCTGTGAAGCGCTTTGAGATGTCTAGAACAGTGGTTCTCAACCCTTTTCGGTAATGTACCCCTTGTTAATTTTCAACATTATCGTGTACCCCCACCCAACCACATACACACACACCACCCCCCTCATTCCACTTGAATTTTATGACCAAGCTTTTCTTATATAATAAAATAACTAGCACATACAAAATGAGGGGAATAACTATTAAATATACAATTTGGAAGGCTATAAAACGCTAAATGAGAGCTAAAAAAAATCAATGTACCGCCACCTGTACCCCCTGGAAGTAATTTTGTACCCCCTGGGGTAATGTACCCCCGATTGAGAACTGCTGGTCAAGAACATGTGAAAAGCGCTATATCAAATGCCCAGGATTATTATTCTGTAAAGTGCTTTGAGAAGTCTCAAAGAAGTGATAATAAGTAGCATATTTATTAAGAATAATAACAGCAGTGTCCCACGAATAGATTGAGTGTCCAAATTATTTTCTTTAAAGAGTACTATCCCCAGAAAAACGATCCGCCGATCGACTAACAACTGGGTTCCTACTTACTGCTAGAGGCGTGTGGAGTAAGGAAACTTGCCCAACATTTCACCCTGCTGAGAATCAGATCTCTCGCTTGCGAGGTGAGTGCTCCAACCACTGAGCTACAAAACCCCACAAAGATGCTATATCTAATGCAGGATTATTATTATTATTAAACCAAGGCTCAGGTAGAATTTCTCTCTTTGACCAAATCTCTCTCTTTTACCATCAACCCTCTCCCACTTCTTCTGATGGTGCCAGCTAATGGAGGAGATAAATTAAAGTAAAAATCTACATCAGGATTGTTCTTTAAAAAAAATACTAATTTGCAGCACTTTACCTGAATTGTGCAATCATTGTACTATTCCAGAATTACTTTGGTTGTTTTAGAAATGCTGTGGCTGTGAAAGGTTTCAGAATAGAGTAATGTTGTCTTGTAATGCTGTCTCATCCATTAAACATCTGGTAGTGCACTTTGGCACATGCCACAGACAATATGGCCTTGAGATGATGCATTCTAATCCCTCTGAGACCTAACTTGGATCATGTGGAGGAAAATAACGCAGATAAATAAGTATCTAGTGATTAGATATCCCAAGTTACACCTAAACATTTATGGGCAAGCACAGTGAACTTGTATGATATTTCAATAGTGGACGCGACTTGGAAACATTGTTAATCTGAACCACAGAGGCTAGATGGTAAAGTGCGGAAAAATAGTTTAAATAACTTCACTTTTATAAAGTGTGGTTGGGAAACAGAGAAAAACAAACATTACAATGATCAAACTTGGCTCTGTGGGCATGGGCATGGTGGGAGGGCGGGACACACAGAGGGAAACTCCTTAGCTGTGCACAATTGGCTACCGAGTTTCACCCAGCCATAAAATACAAAGTCAACAACAACAACTTTGAGTTATATAGCGTCCTCCACGATGAATGGCATCTCAAGAGCGCTTCATAATAGCGGATCCTGGGACCGAGCCAGCGGCAGGGGTAGAAAAGTGACCAAAAGTGCGGTCAAAGAGCCTACCCCTACCACCCCCCCCACCCTCCATCATGCCCATGCCCACAGATCCAAGTTTGATAATTGTAACCTTTGTTTTTCTGTGTCTCCCAACCACACTTTATAAAAGTGAAGTTATTTAAACTATTTTCCCACAGTTACTTTACCATCCAGCCTTTGTGGTTCAGACCAGCAATGAGCGATGTGACCTGAAACTGGGAAGAGAGGGGGCGAGGCAAAGGGAGTGATGAAGAGAGTTCCAGAGCCTTGGGGCATAGTGGCTGAAGGCACATCCGCCAAGGGTGGAGCGGAGGATTCGGGGGATATGGAGGAGGCCAGACCCGGTGTAGCGAAGGCAGTGGGTGCTGGTTTGGGGTGAGAGGAGATCAGAGAGGTAGGGGGGTGCAGAGGAGTGGAGGGACTTCGCCAAACATTATATTGTGTAAACGTCATTAGGCGCTACATCAAATGCAAAGATTATTATATTAAAACACACTCTCCACGTTTATGTAAAAAGCTTCTTTCTAATCGTGAACGAAAGGTGCTGCTTCTAGAGAAATAACAACACCCCAAGAAATGGTGATGATGAAAATCTGACTGATACATTTTAAAACCAAATCTTTGGAAATGTTGTTGATATGATTTTCATAGATTTACATTTCTGAGATACACAGAACTGAAAATTGATCAGGACAATAATAATTGATAATACTTTGATTATGCAGAAAATTGTTGTGTGATAATGGGGAATAATAGTAATCCTTATGATTTGTGTATTGCTTTTCATATCAAAGTGCCGCACAGGATATAACATAAAGTGTACAGATCATGTATTTTATGGGTGAACTTGATCAGGCATAGCTAAAGTTATTGTAATTTCCATTACCCCTGGGATTTGCTGTCTCTCCTGCAATGGAGCTCGGCTGAGAATAGGAAAGTAAGTCTTCAAGGTATTTATTACTTGTATCAAGATTTCTTTACCAGGTATCTGAAAGTCACCATGCCCTATTTTATAGGGACGGGCTGAGGGCCATAAACTAATTGAAAAGAAATGATTTGTCATTCCAGTATTGAGACCAGAAAGCGTGACAAACCTAATCTCACTAGTGAATATGATAAATCACAGAATTTACATTTACTATGAGATATGTTTCAGACAGAGTTACTCTAACCCATGCTGCTTAGAGGGCCATAAACTAATTCAAAATAAACTATTTATCATTGTAGTCCTGAGACTACAACAACACAACAAAATTACAGTTGTAGCGTGGCTTTCACATCGGGAAGATGTCCCAAGGCGCTGAACAGTCAGATGTTGTGACCTGAGCGACGGTGGTGGGGAGGGGGGGGGGTCAGGGTTGCGCTGCGGGAGGGCAGAGAGGTAGGAGGGTGACTGAAGGCACGGTCGAAGAGGAGGGTTTTGAGACCGGCCTTGAAGGAGGCTAGGGAGGGAGTATGGTGAAGGGATTGTGGGATGGAGTGGAGTGTAGGGGAAGGAGGCTGAAGGCCCAGCCGCCAATAGTAGGGTAGGTCGGGCAGAGATAAGGAGCAGGCCGGAGCCTGCTGAACAGAGGGAGCGGATAGGTTGATAAGGGGTCAGTAGATCAGAGAGGTAAGAGGGGGCAAGGCCATGGAGGGTTTTGACAGTGAGGACAAAAGATCTTAAATTCGATCCTCTGAGGAATAGGGAGCCAGTGGAGCCAAGCGAAGATGGGGGTGATGGGGTTGCGGAAGCTGGTGCGGGAGAGGACACGAGCTGCAGAGTTTTGTAGGATCTGCAGCTTGTGGAGGGAAGGTTTGGGGTGGCCGACAAGAAGGGAGTTGCCGTATTCGAGCCTAGAGGTGACAAACGTGGGTGTAAGAGTTTTAGCGGCCTGAGGGGTGAGGCAATGACGGAGACGAGTGGTGGAAGGCAGTGGTGGAAGGCAGTGCTTAATAATAATAATAAAAATCCTTACATTTGAATGTAGTGCTTTCACCTCTTCTAGACATCTCAAAACGCTGCATAGAATATACTATAAAGTGAATTGACTGAATATTTTGTGGGAGAAATGTAGCAGCCAATTGCGCTCAAACAGTTGTGGATTGAAATGAGCAATTTTTTTTTTTTAGGGATTATTGTTAGCCATGTGGAGAAAGGAAACTTGCCCAATGTTTCGCCCTGTCTGGAATTGAATTTGGGTCTCCCGCATGTAAGGCGTGTGGTCTAGCCACTGAGCTATAGGACTCCATATATAAATGCCTAAGTCATGCATCCCATTCAATTTCCTAACAAAACCACTTAGATTTTAGAAGAACATAAGGACAGCTCATGGTTAAACAAGACACCCAGGTACCTAATCTCATTAATGAATATGATAAAGCACAGAATTTACCTTTACTGTGAGATGTTTTTCAGACAGAGTTACTACTACTAACCCATTCTGCTGATGCCAGGGGAGAGAATTGTTAAGAGCCCATTTGCACAAAAACTGAACTCCTCTGATATTTCATCCAACTCTTTCAAGTTGAATTATTCTTGCGACTCATAATGCATCGGACTCATAAGGCCTTCACCTGCACTGTGAAAATGCACACACAATCAAGAGAGCAGCTTTTCCCTAACCCACACCATAAAACTATCGACAAAGACAAGGAGATGATCACTGGTGGAATATATTGGTTCTTTTATGCAATAGTAGGAGGTGAATTGGATAATGTCAATTCACTTTACAGTATATTCTATGAAGCGCTTTAAGACGTCTAGAAGACGTAAAAAGTGCTATATCAAATGCAAGGATTATAATTATTATTATTATAAAAAACTAAAGGAGGTTTGCACATGCACTAACATTGTCACACTTGGGTAATGACTTCAAGATATCACAGAGGGTAATTTGCCACTGGTAATCTGATCTCCAAAGGCTCTGCTTTTCATGAGAACTTTCAGGGCACTAGAGCCAAAATGCTGAATTGGAAATAAAAACAAAAATCGTTGGGAGCACTCAACAGGTCAAGTAGCATCTATGGAGAAAGGAAAGTGAGTCAACATTTCAGGTCCACAACCCTTCGTCTTCTTTTTTCTTCTTCTTCCTTTCTCTACTGAGTGTTTCCAGTGATTTCTGCTTTTATTTCAGATTTCCAGCATCTGCAATATTTAGCATTTTTGTAAAATTGGATCCATGGATACAATGAGAGGAAATCATCCACAAATCCCACAATTCCTGAATGATACCCTGGTGGAGGTGACCCATAGTTTCAGAGCAGAATCTCAGTTGGGAATGCCCCAGCAGCCCCACCCCGACCCCGAGCCAGTGAATATTCTGCCGCCACTCAGTCATTCTTCACAAATGGCCTCTTGAGTGTAGTACGGTAGAATATTGAAAACTGATTTGTACTTGATTAACAACTTACTTTCATATAGCAACCTGCATACAGGGTAGCATCTTGGAGCACTTCCTGTTTAACTTCAGGAAGGACTCGACGCTTTGAGAAAAGAGGGAAGAGAAAAAAAACCACTGTCTATTTTGCATTTGTTTTCAAATCAGCTATTTTTGTCTTTCTGCCAATAGAAGTACAGTAAAAACCCATTTATCCAGCACCCTCGGGACCTGGCTAATGCTGGTTAAATGGCATGCCGGATATTCAGGTGGCAAGCTGCTGAAAACCCAACACAAAAAAAATAATTTATTTTTAAACATACCATATTAATAATAGACTAAATAATAACAGAATATTGTATGGATACTTACCAATAAAGCAATAAATATTCATTATGGTCTATAAACACAGCACACAATCACAAAGCAAACTTCTACAATGGCGGACGGAAGAGTTTTTTCTTCTTAAAGCGACATTGTCGTTTTTTCATCTTTTTCTTTCTTTCTCTCCCTCATTCCCTCTCTCTCTCTCTCTCTTTCACACACACACTCAGTTAGTCTGGCATCTCAATGGCTACAAGCCCAACCCCCCTCCACTCCTCTCATTTTCCATCTGAATTAATTAACTCACCCCCCTCTCTCTCTCTCCCCTCCTCTCCCCCATCTCTCTCTCCCCCTCTTCTCTTTCCTCCCCCCCACCCCCACCCTCTCTCTCCCTGGCTCTCTCTCCTTCTCCCACCCCATCCCCTACCAAACAGTATATAAACCCACAAAACAGTCAGGCTACACAGGCAATGTAGTATCCATCAGAGAGAGGTGGAAAGAAAGAAAGGGGAAGAGATACAAAGAAAGAGGGAGAGATAGGGAGGAAGGAAGGAGAGGGAGAAAGAAAATGAGGGAGAGAAAAGGGAGAGACGGAGAGGAAAAACGGACAGTGCGGCTTTAAAAGGAAAAAACGGAAGTGCCACTACCGGCAGCATTCAGAACTAATCGTATTGTACTCTCGTGCGACAATCAACTCATTAAATGCACCACCACGATTGTGCCGGATAAGATCTGGTTATTCGAATGGGGACCTTTTTTATTGAGGTGCCGGTTATATGGAAGTTACGGTTGATCGGGTCACAGATAAACGGGTTTTTACTGTACATGCTTGTTTTTTGGTGAGCTCAGTAACACTGAGAATAAATATAGTTTCAGCTATAGGCATTGTAGACAGCATCCTAGTGACCAAATTTGTTCTGTCAATTTACTCATACTCAGAAACACAATGGCAAATAGTAACTTCATTGGACGGGGGTGGGGGAAATTGAAACACGTCATTGAAGTACTGATTTCTTTCACAATGATAGATAGATGGAAGTCTGCCAGCTAAACAGATTGGCTGCCATTCAGATATGCTAAAGTTCTTTGGATTCCAAAGTTCTCAGTCAAAGGACCAATCAGCCACTCTGCTTAAAGCTCATTTTTGCCAAGCAAGGTTACATTCCGGATGGGGTTAAATAAATTTGCCTACCAATGCCTACCTTAAATAAATTGTACTTTTTGTGAAGTGAATAAATCTTACGATCACACCCATTTTGCACTGAAGAATATCACAGACTAATTTTAGTTGATTGTGAAACAACATTTGAAACAATGTATCAAGGGACTTTATTTAGTGACCACCACCCCCACCCCACGAGACAAAAAAACATGCTTCAACCAAGCAGCACAAATCATTTTCGGTACATTTTAGGCTCTTACTGATCTGGCACTAAATACTATGAGTCTAATTTTATCTGGTTGGTGTGACATAAGAAACACAGTACATTTCTTCAAAAAATAAATATTACTGCCAAATCTCGACCAGGGATGATCTCATGGTTCATGTTACTGGATTGAAAGGTGGTTGAGCTGGGGGAGAAAAATGGAAGAGAATTCGCTTACAAGCATTATTTCATAATCTTGCCCATCGACCTGTAACTCAGTGGTTAAAGCACTCGCCTTACAAGCCTGTGTTTCAAATCCAGCCAGGTCAGGGCGAAACCTTGGGCAAGTTTTCTTACTCCGCGTGCCTGATAATAATCCGTCCCAAAAAAACGATAATAAATTGGTAATTTTCAATCCACAACTGTTTGTGGGACACTGCTGTGCGCAATTGGCTGCACATCTCGCCCACAGTCAATTCACTTCACCGAGACACATGTTAGGGAGAGCTTTGAGCAGGGGGGCAAATCAAATTTTAAATTAGGGCCTCAAGTCTAGCAACTGACTAAAGCCAGAGGAAAATTTAAAATATTAATCCTTGCATTTGATAAAGTCCTTAATCACATCTTTGAGATGTCTCAAAGAGCTTCACAAAATATACTGTAAAATGAATTGACTGTATATTCTATCATTTTAAAACCACAAATAATTTACTTCAAATAAGAGACCAGCATAAAGAACAGAGGTAGCCGTTGTATCTATTCAGATCCAATATGTTTTATCACTGGTTAACATTTTATAGGGGCAGAAGCTTCTGATATTGTTTGGGCTACTCGCCAGCTCGATGACTGAATGCTGAGTGTCCATTCCCACTAGGGAAACACTGACAAATTTCACAAGTTGATAACCTTGAGCTTTGCTCCAGGCAATTTACATTTTTTTTAAAACACACAGAAAAAATAATACAAGGACTTTCAAAAAACATCTTTAAAACTGAAAACTGAGACCACTCATTGAGCAAGAAACCTAATTGGTAGCCGTCTTCTATATCACATTGGATTATATTAACAACGCATTATTCATGAATTAATCAATAATGACTGAAACTAATTCTGCTTGGTTATATTGCAGCCTAGACCAACCCCTTTCTACAGTGGAAATTCACTACTCAGCGCAGTCAGTAAGTAGACAGACTTTTGTCAGTGCAGTGCCCACGTTGTGAATTTGGTATTATGGATGTCCTCCAAGGTGAAAGGCACCTTATAAGTGTAAATGGTATTGTATTTTGGTCACAGTCAGTTTTAAATTAAAAAAAGACTATGAATAAGAGGCCTTGAACGGTGAGTTGCCCCAATCACCGAGAGATGCACTAATGAGACTGATGAAGACATCTTTCAAAGATATTTTTCTTTAACAATAAAATAAGTATTGCAGTTCAAAACTGTCTTAACAAATTAGCCTAGTAAAGAAGCGGGAATGCTGAAATCGGTTGGCATTTGGCACATTCAGAGCCTACTTTACTGGATCAATACTTCCCACACACAATCACTAATTAATCTCAAGTGCAGCAGGAACCTGCAACCTATAGACTGTGAGACACATCTTCCCCACCACTACTATTCGGAAATGTAGTACAGTAGCACCATCGCTTCTCAATCAACTCATGTAATCAACTTCAACAGTTTTATTTAATGCAAGGTACAATTGTGAGATTAGAAAACAATGTACTAAATTGGTGCACTAAACCATTACTCTATTAGTGATCCGTTGCACCACTTGAAATTTCTAAGTGGTCATTACGCACTTTTAGCGATCATTTAAGTAAACGGACATGGTGTGTTCCCGGTTCGCTCAATGGAAAAGATATTTTGCATAACTGCAACTTTTTGTAGAGCAATGCATCGATCATCCACAGGTACCAACAAAGAAGGCAGTAAACGCATTAATTACAGATGCGGCCATTTCTCGACTTCAAAAAAAAGGAGCTCATAATGACTGTACTAACTTAATCCTTAACAAATTGATTGTAAATAAACACGCATTCACACACAAGTACCAGCATATTTCCTCCCACTCTTTCTGGAGGCACTGATTCATGCTGAACACAGCTTTGCAGCTGCTTGGCACCCTTTCTTCTCCCCCACCAAAAAAAAACTTACTGTAAGTGGACATTCTTTATGCACAAGCCTGGACAGGGAGTGTCAGCAGGAATCAGAACTGAGGCCATTCAAGTCCTCACTTGATGTCCAAACTCAAAGACAATAAGGGAGGAGAAAATCAGGAGCAGGAAAGCCTGAGTGTTGATTTTTCCTTACCTCGCCCATGTTTGTGGTGCTTAGTTACATGCTGGGATGCGGACTCTCATTGTAACAACAGTCTGCATTGAGAGACTGAATTTACGAAACATCAAGTACCAGCTGGGACAAATTTTTTATTAAAAATCATAGGGCAAGCCAGATCTCCAGTCATCATGGCAAGGACAGGATATGAAATGTGGCGGACAAGCTAAGACCGAGCATTCCCACACCTCTTGCCACCTAACCCTAGATACCAGAGCATGGAGGACGCAATATTGACTAAGTCGTGGAGACATTCAACAAATCCTTCAAATACATAATTATTCGGAAAACATATTTTAAAGGGCTGAAGAATAATTATTATATTGGATTTTTCTCAAAAGGGCAATTCTTCAACACCAGATCATCTTTTAAGTCAGACATAGAACCAATTTTCTTTTTGTTAAGTAATAATTAGCAGCTTTGAACAGAAGCGTATCCACCCCCACAAAGCAGGCTCTTTGGTTCTTTGATCTTGACCCTGGAGTGATTCAGGTCTGGTTACTCATTTCACACATGAATGAGTTTGTCTTACTTGTAGCCTTTATCAGAATGAAATCCACATTAGAATGGCATTATTCAAGGTGTCAAGAGTATTGGGGCTCTGCCTTGTATCCTACACTGCTTTTAAACAGTATTACACCTGTGATGTACAACTGACTGAAAGCTGATTTGGAGAGGTGTGAAATGTGCACTAGATGAAACCAAACCCAATTACATATAGACATTAATAACAACGACTTGCAATTACCCACTATCACTATTTAATAACACATTGAACACCTGTAGGGTCAAAAATGGGTAAAGGTACTTTTTGTTCCAGATTTGCTAAATTACAAAATCAGTATACAAATTCATAGATGTTATAACACAAGGCGCTGGACAGTCAATGTTTCAGACCTAAGCTGGGGTCGGGCATGGGGAAGGTGGAGGGAAACGGGGGGATTGGGGTGACCGATGGGTCCATCGAAGAGGTGGGTCTTGAGGCGGAACTTGAAGGAGGCCAGGGAGTGGGCGAGACGGAGGGACTGCGGGATAGAGTTCCAGAGATTGGGGGGAGTGGCTGAAGGCTCGGGTGGGTTGGGGGATATTGAGCAGGCCGGAGCCTCCTGAGCAGGGGGAATGGATAGCTTGGTAGGGGGTTAGGAAGTCGCAGATGTAGGGTGGGGCGAGGCTGCGGAGGGCTTTGAATTTGAATGTAAAGTGCGATATTTGCAAAAATGTAAATCCTGCAGGTGTCTTTCATGTGTCACATCTACATGTTTCGGACTACACTTTTAAACAGACCACTTTATAAGTTGTGATTATAGAATAACTAGAAGGAATTCAATGCAGTTACGTTCATGTTATATTATCTGCCACCTTCTCAGAAACACCGACGTTTTATGAGTGAATACTATAGTCACCTTATTGTTAATTTTTAAAAATCATTACAATAATGGACTGGTTGAGACATCTAAATCACCATGTTTCCAATATTAATGCCTTTTCCCACGAGGTAACCCTGTGAGGCACGGACTAATGAAATATGAATTAATAAGTAGTTCTTTTTTTAAAAGGGCATTTTTAAATACATAGGATTATCCATACACTTTAAAATGAGATAGACATATATTGTGCGGGAATGATTTCCTGAGCATCTATTTTAAGATAATTTCAGAGAATTTAATTGATTCTGAAACCAACTTCATTAATTGAAAGCTGACTGGCTTTTTCCTTCAATATTGGTTCCTCTAAACAATCTAAGCAAGTAAAAATTATCTAAATTCTAGCTTTAAAAAAGATCCACCTAAAGGTATTGATTTTGGATAGGCAAAAGAAGATCAGGAGGTATGTTTCAGGGCCAAAACACTGATGACATCGTTTTCGGCAGTCGTTCAGTGGAGTCACAAAAGGAAGACAAGAGGCTTCATTGGAATAGATTGGACACAACAAACAGGTTTTTTTAAATCAAGTGTTTCTAATATATCTCCTTGCTTCATTCTCTAGTAGGGTCCGGCGATATATCGATATATCGCTAAAACCCGATATAATTTTCATATCGATACGCCGATATAGGCATTTCAAAAATATCGATATATCGAAAAATCAATATATCGAGGGAAAAAATCGGAATTCGCGCACACTGAACTACAAGACCCAGATGCTCATCTTTATACACAATGCACAGACCGAGGTGCAAAGCCGCCATATTGTATTCATAGTCCTCGAATACAATATACAGGTATGCAAGGGGTGGGAGGGGGAGAGACGGCTGGGGGGAGTGGAGGGGGAGAGAGACGGCTGGGGGGGGAGGGGGAGAGAGACGGCTGGGGGGGGAGGGGGAGAGAGACGGCTGGGGGGGGGGGGGGAGAGAGACGGCTGGGGGGGGAGGGGGAGAGAGACGGCTGGGGGGGGAGGGGGAGAGAGACAGCTGGGGGGGAGGGGGAGAGAGACGGCTGGGGGGGGGGGTGGGGGGAGAGAGACGACGGGGGCGGGAGGAGAGAGGGACGGCAGCGGGGAGTGGGGTGGGGGGAGAGACGGGGTGGATGCGATAATATACAGAGAGATAGAGATGGGGGGGATGTGAGAGAGGAGAGAGACACAGAGACACAGACAGAAAAACACAGAGATGGAGAGATTGAGAGACACAGAGAGAGAAAGATATTTACCTCCTGAGGAGATAGGCCTCGAATGCGCGCGCACCCGGAATGCGTGCGCACCCAGAACACGCGCGCACCCCGAATACGCGCACCACGCGCGCATGCGCAGTACGAAAAATCCGAAAATGTCGATATTTCGGTATATCTTGATATGAGCCCATCGATATATCTAAATCGGAAGATTTCCATATCGACGGACCCTATTCTCTAGCTAGCTCTCAAAGTTGTTCACAAAGACGATTTATAAAGAATGTACAGCACAAAAATAGCCCACTCAGCCTAACCAGTCCACTCTGGTGTTGGTGCTCCACACAAGCCTTTATCCATTCCTTATTCTGCCCCCAAACCCTTCTATTTCCCTCTTCCTCGTGTGAAGGTCTAGATTCCACTTTAATGCATCTACACTGGAGTCCTGTAGCTCAGTGGTTAGAGCACTCGCCTTACAAGCGTGAGACCTGTATTCGAATCCAGGCGGGTCACGGCAAAACTTTAGGCAAGTTTCCTTACTGCATACACCTAATAATAACACTAAAAAAAAACACAATAATAAAATTGGTTATTTCAATCCACGACTGTTTGTGGGACACTGCTGTGCGTAATTGGCTTCCACGTTTCGTCCACAAATATACACTTTACAGTCTATTCTGTGAAGCACTTTGAGACATCTAGAAGACATGAAAAGTGCTATATCAAATGCAAGGATTATTATTATTATTATCTGATTTAACCAATACTTCAGGTGGGGGGTTCCACAATCTCACTCTATGTGAAGTAGTTCCCCTTAAATTCTCTTTAGTTCCCCCATTTCTCCATCTTATACTTGTGTTCCCTGGTTACGGACACCCCAACCAGTGGAAACAGCCTATTTTAAGTTAAAACTATTGAACCCTTTTAGTGCAGCTCCTTTAATGTCATTGTTTAGTCACTCACAGACGTCTACCAGAGTAATCATCTGTGTTGCAAAAAGCCAACCTGACCCAGTAGCATTGTTACAAATCTATTCCATTCATTTTTTAAATTTAGCCTAGTCTGACAGAATGACAAATTGATTGACATGCAGTCATATATAATGAAACCAACTGTGGATTGGCTAATGAAAGGAGTCACAAAGTGACAGCTCTGAAAGAACAGACATCAATGTTTATCAAGCATTACATATCGGCCTTACGGGTTACATTGTTAAGCAGCCAAAGAATGAACACATATTGTTTGTTTTGTGCCTCAAGACATGCAAATTGTACATATTTTCTACTAAAACAATGGTAGCCAACCTTTTTGACTTAACTACTGGGTACTCATCCGCATGTCATCGCCTGACATCAACATTTGCATGTCCTCTAGCAGCAAGCAGTCTCTGGTTAAGACCAGTGATCAATTCTAGCATCCTGGCTGAGGTCAAACAACTGAGGACTGACCAGGGAACAAACTAGGTCTGCACAGCCCAGCTGTTTAATGAACAAACTCGCTGAGCCACACGATGAGTTGTCCACAGCAAAGTTTTTTTTTAAAAAAAGGAAATGCCCTTCCCTCTACCCCACCCACGCCCCCCAGCCCCAGGAGCTTACCTTGGTGCTGTGACAAAAGACAATGGAAATCTCTGGCTTTCCTCCTCTAGAACTAACAATTAAGGCTACATAGTGTAGTGATTTGAACAAAGGATTCTCCACATGATGGAGAATTAAAGTAAAACTCTCAATCAAGGTCAAACACACAGTCCTTTCACCTCAGAATATCCAGTCTTTCTGAATTTCTATTCTGCTCATGAATTACTGCTCTGCTTTCATGCTTTCAGACCTTGTTCAGTCAATGGACAAAAATATAATCAGTTTAGTGACTAACTGCAAATCACACATTAGACTCCAACAGGTAGTGTTGCAATAATTTTCTCACTCCCCATTAACATTTTTAGGAGAAATCAGGATATGCCATGTCCAAAATATCTTTCACACTTCTGGCTTTTCTTCAGTGTGACCCGATTGCCAGACACACAGTCTGATGCTGCGGATGTCAGAGGTATTGGCAGTTTAGCATCAGTATTGTAAGCAGCTAAACAGAGTGACCTTCTACCACCTAGCAGATTGTGGCATTGGTTCAGAGGAAATCTGCCATCAGTGAGACATTTACATTTGGCCGCAAATGTGACTTTAACTGTCACTACAAATCACAGTAATTACCATGAGAATTTTTCAATTGTTAGATTA
The DNA here is from genome assembly GCA_035084275.1 of Hydrolagus colliei. Classification (NCBI taxonomy): domain Eukaryota; kingdom Metazoa; phylum Chordata; class Chondrichthyes; order Chimaeriformes; family Chimaeridae; genus Hydrolagus; species Hydrolagus colliei. Next base: position 27,151,777 of record CM068743.1, read on the forward strand.
CTATAAAAAGCAGTTATTTCAGTTTTTTTAAAGTATAGAGTGACAAAAGGCTATTTTGTCCATTAAACCACACAATTCACAGGATCTCTCGAGGCTTCCTAGATAAGGAACTAGATATCGTTCCAATAACTGGAAGTACATCATTCAGACCCATAAAGATAAGCAAGAAAATCCTTTGGAATATTCAGCCATCCCCTCAACTCCACTAAGCACTCCAAAATCCTACCCTCATGAAGGACAATACATGAATGCAAGCTGTTGTTGTGAGCCACAACCTCAGACAAAGGATCTTCCTGTGTTTCCCACTGTAAACAGTTCAGAGTCACACAGGTGAAGTGTAAGAGCAGGTCCCTCGACCTCCCTTTCCGCCACAACAATCCCCAGATAAAATTATTCATTCACTTCACAGCCATTTGTGAGACTTGCTGAGCACAAAGTGTCTCCTTCGTTCACCAGAAAAAAAGAATAAATCACTGTACATTACAGCAAAATCAGGTATCCTCCAATCTCCCATCAAATGCAAGGATATTTATTATCTTTTCTTCATGCTACAGGATCAATGCCAATCCCGTTTTGATTCATTGTTGTAACAGTCTATTTGTTTAAGTATCAATAAACAACAAGTGCAGAAACTGTAAGAATAAAAGTCTGACAGACAATGTAAAGCTTCTGTCAACAAAATGAAGCAAGTACTAGTCATCAACACAACACAATATTCAAAGCTTCTCAGAAAGCAAAAATGTCATACAATTGATTCCATGCCAGGAGGCTGAGTTTCATTTAAATAATTCTCTTTATTAGTCATTAGATCCACCTACACATCAGATTTATTCACCACACAGTCATAAACTATCCTACACTCATGGGTCAGTTTCCTTATCCCACCACAATCTCCTGTGAAATGAAAAAAGTGACTACGACATTATATTTTACTACTTGCATGTCTGTATCAAACAACACTTATCTTACAAGATATCTTGGCAAAATATCACATCTCAACATTTTTTTCAGGTTTAGAAGGGAGAAAAACAAAACAAATGAGGAAAATAAAATATTTTTTAAAGGATCGTTGGGTTTCACATGCAGCATTTCCCAATCAATTTTGTTTGCTGAAAATCCTCATTAAGGAATCTGAGTCATGCAAACATGGCCTCGTTCCAATAACTGGAAGTACATCATTCAGACCCACAGACATTCCAACTCCAGGCTGCTGTGACTTGAGTTCCCAGTTTGAAGGGAAGTTTTATTAAGAAATACCATTGGAAATTAGACTTTGTTTTGTCAGTAACTTCAGGAATTTGCCAACCTCTGCATCTCACAAAAGCAGTGACCATTAATGGTCTGTTACCATGGATAAAGGTAGCTTTCAGCTCCCTTGCCCACTTTCAGGTTGCAACATTTAGGTTGAGTATCGACTGCAGTAGTCAGCTGGGTGGGGATTCTGAGAAAGATTGCAGACACAAGATCCTGTCCTCCAGGCATGTACACTTCAAGTAGAGTTGATTCAACGAGGAGTGAGAAACCTAGCTATTTTTCCCCTCCAAGACAATGAGAAACCTGGCTATTTATCAGGTGTTTGGCTTAACCTTTAAATATGAAACCCTCAACATGGCTGACAATCAGCTGACCCAGGTACCTTCCTGGTCTGTCTGCTAGGCAAAGCACTTCAGAAGTGATACCCTGCATTGATTCAGTCATTCAGATTAACCATAGTATGTGAAATGGGAATGTAAACATTTAGGATACAACTCAGGCCAACTTAAAATATAACACATGGATTAACACTTTGCTATCCAAGCAACCCTTATCGTATTGCACATTACTCTTGTGTTAAAGCCGAAGATGTTAAAACATAGGCTTGAGCCTTGTAATTGATTCCCTGTACGCCAATTGCTGAGCCTTCATCACAGCCACTCGAGGTGGTAAAAGGAAGACGGCACAAATAAATTTGAGGGCGCAAATAAAATAGCAGAAAATAAGTGTATTAAACTATTTTGAGATCGCTCTGAATTTCAGCCCTTGGAAAGCAGGTCCCCAAGTCTGAGTGAAAAAGAGAATGGTTCTTCAGCTTGGGATGACCCATTTCAACATATGAAAAGCTAAGTAATAAACATACAGAGAACAGATGCAGGATGTAATTTCTTACTGCAGTAATTTGCATGGTTTTGAATTGGATATAATGTTGTGCTACTGTTTCCAATGATCAACTGGCAAAGGGGCCCAGCATTTCAAAGATTTGCTCCATCAAATAATCAAAGGCATTCATAATAGAGCCAACTCGGCCTGGTCTTATGTCACAGTGCATTACTATGGGAAAACACATGCGCAAACTGATGTTTGATAAGTCTCTACCATTATGTAGGAACAGAGCAACAATATAAAGTCAGTTGTAAATGATTCTATTACTTCTGGACTTTTTCAGCTACAAGAAATAGGAACATACCACATACGTGCAGCTCTTCAGTGGGAACTCATCAGAACACAGCCCTCTGCAGAACGTCCATTTGATCGCAGGCTTGCTGAGTGTATCTCAAGTACGCAAGGCAACAAATGTCTGGGGACCATGAAAAGAGAAAACACTGATTAATGCACAATTACTTGGATGATGATCATTGAGCTATTAAATTCTCACTATAATTCTCTATAATTGTATATTCAACACTGACTTCTACCTGTGAGGAGAGAGGATGCTTATATTTTCTAAGCTTTCTATTTAAATTAAGAGCAAACGTCTGTGTTTTTTTCTTGACCACCATATATGCTGCTATTATGGAGAACTGCTATTATAGATAAATAGCATCATAAATATAGCTCATAAACTCCGATTGAAATTGTACAGAAATGTTATGCATTCCTATTTCATTTGTCCCATGCCAGCCTTCAAAAGGTAAATTCTAGTGTCCGTCAATATGGAAATTTTCTGATATCGATATATCGGTGGGCTCATATCAATATATACCGATATATCGATATCACCGGGCTTTTTATACTGGGCATGCGCGCGCATTCCGTGCTCTAGGCCCAGGAGGTTTGCAATGCCGGCGACAAGGTAAGTTGAAAAAGTTTGCTTTATACCGATATAACCGATATATCGATATATCGCCAGACATGATATACCGATATATCGATTTTGTTTTCATATTGAATTTTTCGATATACCGATATATTGGAATTTCCAATATCGGCATATCGATATGAAAAATGATACCGATATAACCGATATATCGCCGGACACTAATAAATTCTAACCTTTCCCTCTCAAGGGCTTTAGTGGTTAAACATTGCTGGGCCAAATAGACCAGAAACTCACATGGGCTTTAATATCAGAATTTGAAAAACATGGTTTGTCCACAAAAATACAAATTAATTTACTTTACAGTATATCCTAAGAAGCGCTTTGAGTTGTCTCAATAACGTGATAAGGCACTATATGAAATTCAAGGATCATCATTATACTATTATCAGAAAAGAGTTAGTTGATCTCAGTAACTGGGCTTACTGCAGTTGCTTCCAATGCCCCTGGGTTGATCATTAATTATACAGTGACTCTGCTGGAAGCTTTATATTTGGATGAGGACATGATCGGGCTTGGCTGGGATTCCCACACGGACGAATGAATACCTTGTGAACACTCACTCAAGACTCAAACATGAGCAATGACCACACAAGCAAGTTACAGAAACACAGGCGATACCCATAGAGTCATACACCAGCAGCAAGAAAAAATAGGCAAACACCTTCAGGAGAAGAAAGAATTGGGGAAGGAGTACAGTACCAGAGATAGGGTAAATCTGTCTTTACCACCCCAGAAACAAATTGTTATACTACCATCCACCATCTTTACAGATGTGCAGCACAGGCTAAATGTTTGGTAAAGAGCTGGATCTCAGTGCTATACTTTAAATAGTTCTCAGGCTTCAAAAGCAACGCAGTTGAAGCCTGATAAACATACATGTGGTTCTGCCATTTTATGCTTGATTCAGCACTTTTAGAAAGTAAGAATCAAACAATTTGCAGCTCTACATAGAACAGCTCATGTAATCATTTATTTTGCAATTTCTGTCTGAACAGAAGTGGAAAATTTTGGTATTGGTATTTTACAGAAGAGTATAAAATGCTCGCCCTCCAAGGAAACATGGCAAACAACCAATTACAGTAGTTACAGTATCGAGCTAAGCAGCTGAGCTGGGCATTGGATAGATGACACAGCTAGACGCTGGCCTTCTGAATTAACCAGTTAACTGAACCACCCAACCTCTTGGCATCCTGCAGTCTTACATACCTTTATGAAAGTTCATTATTTAACAACAACAACAACAAAATAACATTTATAGAGTGCCTTTCACGTCTGGAGGACATCCCAATGCATTTCTGTGAAGATTCTGGGCAAAATAGGAACATAGAAACGTAGGAACAGGAGGAAGCCTTTCAGCCCTTCAAGCCTGTTCTGCCATTTAATTAGATCATGGCTGATCTGTACCTCTAACAATCCTTTCAATTCCAATTTCCTGCTTTCTCCCCATATCCCTTAATACCCTGACTACCAAAAATCTATCAACCTCACTCTTGAAGGTGTGGATGGATCCTCCAAAGCCAATGTATCTTTCCTGAGGTGCGATGCCCAATAATGATCGCTCCAGATGGGGTCTGACTAATGATGCATCATGCAGCTGAAGCATCATTTCTTCTAGTTGTGTTCCAGGCCTCTTGAGATAAAGGCCAACATTCCATTCACCTTTTTGATTACATTTTGCTCCTCCATAGTTTTTAATTTCTCCTCATTAAAAAAAATTCTGCTTTATCTTTTTTCGGTCCACAGTGAATGACCTCGTACTTCACTATACTGAACTCCATCGGCCAGTTTTGCTCACTCACTTAATCTGTCTACGTCCCTTTGTCTGTAGGCTATTTGCAACAGAATCTTACCTCCTTTGCTGTTCCTTAATTCTACCCACAGTGTTTCCACTAGCTGATCACCCTTACTGAAATGATTCATTTCCACAGCTGTAATAGTGCATTTCATCAATATTGCTACTGCTCCTCTTTTCCTAATGTCCCTGTCTTTTCTAAAGATCTTATAGCCTGGAATATTTAGCTCCCAGTCCTGCCCTGCTTGTTCTGTAATGGCTACTACAATATAAGCCTGTTTATCCGGCACCCAATCAACCATAACTTCCGTATATCCGGCATCACAAAAAATCGTCTGCATTTGATTAACTAGAATTTATCTGGAAAAATGCATAAAAATATATTTTTTTGCGCATTTGGCCAAATATCCGGCACTCGCTTTAACCGACATTGGCCAGGTCCCGAGGCTGCCGGATAAATGGGCTTTTACTGTTCATCAAACTCTTTAATCTGCAGTTGTGCTTCCAAATCACTTGTTTTATATAATAATCCTTATATATGATATAGCGCTTTTCAAGTCTTCTAGAGATCTCAAAAGAGTTTCACAGAATATATGAATAAGTGAACTGTACTGTATATTTGTCGCCTTGCAAGCAAGAGACCTGGTTTCAATTCGAGGCAGAGCAAAACCTTGGGAAAGTTTCTTTACTCCACACTCATGATAATAATCCCTCAAGAAAAAGACGATAATTGGTTACTTCAATACATGACTGTTCATGTATTGTGTCTTGTAGATATGTTGCTTTGATATTGTGGTGAATTTCGGTTCTTGGCCTGCTCCAAGCCCCCCGCCCGAACCGCCCCACCATCGGAGGCCGGGCCTTCAGTTTCTCCGCTCCCACCTTATGGAATGCCATCCCTCAATCCCTCCGTTTCGCCTCTTCCCTTTCCTCTTTCAAGGCCGATTTGAAGACTTTCCTCTTCGATCGTGCCTTTTGTTCCACCCCGAACTCTTTTACCTCCCCTTCGTGTTTCACCCCTTCCCAAACACTCCCCTCCCAGCTCGGGTCACATGCCTCTTGTTCAGCGCCTTGGGACGTCCTCCCGACATGAAAGGCGCTCTATAAATGTAAACTGTTGTTGTTGTTGTTCATGGGACACTATTCTGTGCGATTGGCTGCCATGTTTCGCCCACAAATATAGTCAATTCACTTTACGGTTTACAGTATTCTGTTAAGCGCTTTGACACATTTAGAAGATGTGAAATGCGCTATATAAATGTAAGTTTTGATTGATTGATTGATTGAAATATTGAACTACAGTAAATATTATTGTAAGAATGACTTATATTTTGCTGACATTAACTGACACCTTTGTCTAAAACGAATCAGTTTAACTATCTGATTATTTATTCGTAAGATTCCCAAGGGCATTGAAACTTTCTGTTCAGAACAGTTATCCACTCTGAAAGCAAAACTGTAATGCCTCACAAGAACCGAAATTCACCACAATATCAAAGCAACATATCTACAAGACACAAATTCTCAAGAGCTTGACTTCTTTTTAAAAACAATTCTCTACATTAATCGCTTGAATCTAAAGAGTGTGCGGTTTGCTTTGGTTCTATGCTTCGCAAGTTCCCACTCACTTAAGTTGCCTAAAAGACGGACAGCAAAAGATGTTATCTTATTTTGGCTACTTACTCCACGGGGGAGGGGGAGACAGGAGTTGGTGCAACTTTTAAATCGTTTACGCCGTCAACCACATAATCCAGTGCTGAATTGCGTCTGCCTCATAGTCATTACTGGCCGACAAACAAAGGGCATGTTCATCTATCTACACCCACTTTAAAAGTTACTTTCTGCCCTACAATATTTTAAGTCTCCAGATAAAAGAGGCTACACTTGGGATTAAAAACAGGTAAAAAAAAATCTCCCACAAGCCTCTCATTTCTGCATTAATAAGTCTTTTTTTTTTAATGTGAAGATAGTTATTGAATTGCATGATTGGTAATCCAATGATACCAGCCACCTGCCACAAGACATTTTATTTAAATAGTTTTAAGTGAAACCATAAAGTACCTACTGCCCTTTCCTCCAAAACAAATCGCAATGCAGCTGATACAACATTTAATGCAGTGTAACTTTTTCCTACCAATTATAGCCGCAGTTGAATTGAGTTTTCAGAGCAAACCGTTACAGGAACTTGAGCCTTCCTGTAATTTTGTGTGTGAGAGTGTGTGTGAAGGGGGGGGATAAAAGGACAACGCCCCTTCAACCAATGATTCCCCCTCTCAGTCCAGGACACAATTCTAAACCGCAATGTGTGTGGGAGTCAGACAACCGATCTGCCTGATAGTACAACACTACATTGCTGGCCAGTCCCGAGCCCTACACATACTGTACCGTGAAACAAAGCATTGTAGCTGACAGCCTTATAACAAAAGTGGGGCATGGTTTTCATCTACTTCAGGCAACTGCTTTTATTCAATGGTAATATATCTCGTTCTTACTTTTAATCCAACAGTTTACAACAAACACAAAATAGCTGAAAAACAGTCCAGAGGATTGTTGCAACAGCGGGGGTGAGTGTGGAGGCGGGGGGGGGGAGAGTAGAAAAAGAGAGACAGAGTGAGGTCTATTTAATCGCCAACTTACTGCGTGCAACACTTCAGATGTTTGGTTTATAACAGGACAGACTTTGGCTCAGCTGGCACTTATCTCCACCAACAACTTTTAAAACACACTTTCGTCTCCACAGAGACAACCAGAGAAACAAGTCACTCCCGAAGCCCCTGTAAAACTTGTCTGTATTTATCCACACTCAACTTTTATTGAATAGAACCCCCCCCACCCACACACAGACAACTAAACAAAACCTACTCTCTAACGTAAAACAATCTCGGATAACATCCCAAGACACTGAACCCATTCCACTGAGGTTAATCAGCAAAACAGCGTGGATAAGGCCAGGGATACAGCAGAGACCAGTGACTGACTCAGTGGCTGCAATAATCTGTGCCAGGTCATTACAAATAAACGGCATGTGCCGGTTCATCATGAGAAAAAGCAACAAGTGCCAGAAAGTCACCAATGCAAGTCAAACACAGAAGCTGGCACAGCTTCCTCTGAGATTCAAGCTGAAACTCGGACTTACTGCACACAGCACACAGCAGCTCCCTGCAATGATTCAATCTTCACCACAGTGCCTCAATCATCTGCTCAGCTGCTGGTGTAACTCCTCAAAGATGTAAACCATTTGTGCAAAGCCCACCCCAGAACAGTATTTCAGGTCCCAGGAGCGTGCCTTGAAATCTCATTTTAGACTTTCTTTTAAAACTTTCTCCCCAAGCTTTACTACAGCTCGTTGTACGCAGTTCAAGGTCATTTCTACAGCACTTTAAGTAGCTATTATTTCAGGCAAGCAATCCTGCCAACATTTCTGAAGTTGCACCATTGGAAAACAGCACTTAATTGGGTCATGTAAGTGTGTTTAAACACCATCAGATGCTACTGAAGCAACAACCAGGGTGAAACCTAGTTCAGCCGACATTCCAGTTAGGATTTTTGACAGTATTTTAACTGATTTTTCTTTCTGTGTCTTAATAAACACAGTATATTCAAGCACAAAATATATAATCCTGCCAACATTTCTGCTCCCGTGTCTCAGTGGTTAGAGCACTCGCCTTACAAGTGTGAGACCTGTGTACGAATCCAGGCAAATTAGGGCGAAACTTTGGGCAAGTTTCCTTACTCCACACATCTAATAATAATCCATCCCGAAAAAAACACAATAATACAATTGGTCATTTCAATCCACGACTGCTTGTGGGACACTGTTGTGGGCAATTGGCTGCCGCGTTTCATCCACAAATATAGTCAATTCACTTTACAGTATATTCTGTGAAGCGCTTTGAGGTGTTGATAAGATGTGAAAAGCGCAATATCAAATGCAAGGATTATTATTTTTATATTATTATAATCAATTCACTTGACAATATATTTGATGAAGCACTTTGAGATCTCTCGAAGACATGATAAGGTGCTATAGAAATGCAAGGATTATTATTAATTATTTTGTGGATTAAATGACTTACCTTTTTTATGTGAGCTCAAATCTACCACAGAAGTGAACAGTAAAGAGCACTTCTGTAAACAGGAATCACACATGCAGCTCTCCAGTCCGACCGTTACATACACTATGACTTCTCTTCCTCCACCCCCCCAAAACATTTAAGTAAAACAGTCTTGTACGGTTTGGAAAACGACGATTAAATGTGTTTTTTTAACGCCACATTTTTTAAAAGAAATTAAAATGCCAGAAGTTTGATCTTAAAAAAAATATTTTTTCAGTCACACCACATCTGAATACCAAAGCCAACAAACAGTCTGTAGGTCGAAGATAGTAATTTCTGGTGTTTACGTGGCTGAAATAGCAGAGCAATCTCACCTCCAGCAGTAGAGCAATGCGGATAGAGGTTGATTCACATTGCCCACTCTAAAATACATCAGACCATTTACAAATAACAAACCCCCTATTTTAACATTGAATTGGCCGTTAAATTTCTAAACACGGACAAGTCGGGTAATCAGCTCGTTTGTAGTATTTAAAATGTGTTTATACTGTACCACAGAGGGTGGGGCTGTATTACTCAACAACACCTTCTCCAGGTGCAAGACTCCAGCACAATCCACACTGGCTCAACTCCCAGTGAGTACTTTTAGTTCCAAAGATCACTGTGTTTGTCTGCCAAACGCCCAGTATAACACAAACTTTGAAAATAACAGGATGCACCTTTTGGGTGCATTATCTGAGACACCTATTGATAGGCATAGGTATCAGTTTGGCTCGGCTGGTAGCACTTTCGTCTCTGGGTCAGAAGTTTGTGGGTTCAACACTTGAACTCCAGTGCAATAAAATGGCATGTGCTAATTATTGGCATGTTTGTTTACCCACATAGGCTGAACCAGAAGCTACATGTGGAGCCTGTAAGATACCAGCACAACATACAATATGGTGTGTATGTGCAAGTTTCTAGTGACACTCTTACACCCTCTGCACAAAACTAACAACCTCATACACGTAAGCAACATTAGACATATGCAGTAGAGGTCAGTGGGGCTTTGCTCGTAGCAAAATATGTCTTTATATTTTTACATTACACAGTTTGAGCTCAAGAGACAGATATTGTAGAGGGAGAGAGAAAAAAAAATGAAGAGAATCAGAGTGAGAGAGAAAAAGAGTTAAAAAAAAGTGACAACAGTGGGGTTGACAGTGTGTGATACTATACATAGTATGCACTGCTATCAATTTATCTTTTCTTACATGTTCAATTGCCGACAGTTTCCTTAAAAGGGGCAAGTCCCATTTACCATGGACAGTAGTCTCTGGGAGTGTTGAAACTAACAAACCATTTCTATGCAGTACTTTCATTGGTATTATTTGGCCTGTGTACAAGGGTGAAAACATATCAGTAACAGATGATTAAATTTTTTCAATCATTTTATTCCTCGCCCTTGCATTACTCTTTACTCTATATGCTGCAACTTCACTTAAGACAAATGTTGTTGCCTCCCCCACAATGAGTCAGAACATGCACTGCTATCTATTTAAACAGCAGTGTTAATATGTGTGGGCTAAATGATGCATCGGATTAAGACAATACTTCAGGGAACTGCTGTTCTCTCGTTTCTCTCTCTCATCTTATTTGATGTTTTTCTGAACAATTGGTCTTATCAGCGTCTTGGGACGTCTTCCCGACATGAAAGGCAATGCTAAATGTAACTTTATTGTTGTTATCTTGTTTCTTTATTTCTATCTTTACTTTGCCTTCATAAACTTCTCTACTCCACATGCCTGATAATAATCCCTCAAAAAAAATTATTTGGTCACTCAATCCACGATTGTTTGTGGGACACTGCTGTGTGCAATTGGCTGCCGCACTTGCCCACAAATATACAGTCAATCCACATTATGGTATGTACTGTAAAGTGCTGTTAAAAGTCTAGAAAATGTGGAAAGCGCTATATCAAATGCAAGGATTATTATTATTATTGTTCATATCCTTTCCAACTAGGTGTATTAGTGTAAATCACAGATTCTATGGCAAGAAATACTCCATGCAGTCTCACAGGTGCTTAAAGACTCAGTTCCTGCCCAAAGATCTAGCTTTTCAAATGTATTTCTATTTAGCAAACACACAACTGCAATATTTATTCTTCAGTGATTTGCCTTACTAATCTATTTTCTCTCTTTGCTTGTTCTGGCATTTGCAGATTTTAGCATTTTGGAGTATTTTACCTTCCTGTCAACAATATTACAATAAATCAATGCTGTGCTGTTGGCAGCTATCTCATGCTACCGTCCCTCAATAATAATAATGCTTGCATTTGATATAGAACCTTATCACGTTGGAACGTCTCAAAGCACGTCACAGAATTTACTGTAAATTGTCTGTATATTTTGTGGGTGAAATGCGGCAGCCAATAGCACACAGCATTGTCCCTCAAACTTTCATGGACTGAGTAACCAAACTTTGTTTTGAGGGATTATTGTCTCCGGAAAGTGATCCGCCAACGACTCACAAAAAGATTCCTATTTATTACTAGGTAAACAGAGGTGTGTGGGGTAAGAAAACTTGCCTAAGGTTTTGCCCCACCTGGGAACCTTCGGCAAGTGTCTTACTGTTTGAGGCAGGTACTTGCGCAGGTGATGTAGACCTGATCAGGTGGACTGCAAAGATCTCCTGATAATACATGGTAAAATAAAGGCAGTTTTTCACACTGCTCTGGCCAACAATCTTTTTGATTGATTGACCATCCACCTCATGCCTGTTTGTGAGATGGTACTACAGTATACAAATAGTTGCTGCTGCCTAAGCCACTAACGGTAATTATATATGAAGTACTTTGAGACTTCTAATGTGATTGTGTGCTTTCAATATGCAAGTTCTTTCTTCTTGCTCTTATTAATAAAAATACTATGACCCCAGGAAAAACCACAAGAGTATTTTGCTCATCACAGCCATGCAATTAGCATCATAATGTCTGATCAAATAATTTGCTTCCTTTCATCCTGCCAATTCATTATCTCCTTTACACCTTCTCCCTTCATCCCAAAGCATTTCCATTTAACCACAAGTCTCCTTGCTGAAACCTGATGCATCAGTCACATTAACTTCATCCAAGTTACATTCTCAAAGAATTGCCATGCATTTGTTAGGCACAAGTTGTCTGTCTTCCACAAATCCACACTTCTTTAGGTTTACTATCTTTATTCTCACTGGATTCGTGAGTTCCTTCCTTTGAAACAATCTCAGTCTCTTATTCTGACTCTGCAGGTTTCCAATGAACAAAAACATTTCCAAGGAAAATGTTTAGACCCTTTTTATGTAAAAGAATGGAATAATTTAGCATTGTCTTGGGGTACTGTTCATGTTGAATAAATCCACCATAACACTTTCTTCTTGTAACTTCACTTATTTTGAAACATCCAGATTTACCTCGTACCTACGCTTCATGAATCTTCAACTTGTTCACAGGAAATATGTTTATGACACTATTCTCTCTCCAAACCCCCTACTCCCACTCACGATAGAATTCACGATTCTTGTGCCCATTTTAAAAGTTTCCTCCGGCCTCCCGTCTGTAACCTGACTGATGCAGCCACTCCCTCTTCTCAGCTAACACCAACCTTCTTTACGTGCCCCACCGCTTCTCCCCACCACCAGTAAGCAAGCCTTCAAACGCTCTATGGAATTTATCCCAGAGTCTCTCCATCTATAAAGTCCATCTTAAAATCCATCTCTTTGACTATGCTTTTGACCTTCCATCTACTCAGATTAACCCTCCACCTCCCCACCACCCCCCCATTCCAGTCATTTGCATGAAGCACTTTGAGGTATTGACCTAACATGAAAGGCACAATATTATGCTCCAGACCCTATCCGGCGAAGGGAACTAACTATAAATATGCAAGTTATTGTATATAAATATAAATCAATTAAACAATGATGTCATACAACCTCTCTCACTGTCAAGGAATGTCATTTATATTTCACCACATACTTCCGCTCAACACCCCTTCAACCCCAATAAATAATTTTACATTATAATTATTCGGATTTGGTTTTCCAAGATTGACTCATTCATTTATTCTTAACCAATGAACTACTTTACTATACAAAAAATATGGGATGTATTCACCCCACCACAAGCTTCTGGAATCTTGCACCTCTCCTTACATGTGGATCAACAAGATTTTAAATGCTTGTGCACAAGCATCTCACAGCAATCCATTTTTTATGCAATCTAACAGCAGCTACATTTTTCCCTCAAAATAATCACACTTCTGACCATTGTAACATTTATCACACAGCATGAAAAGATTCCAAGTTCTTCCAGTCTTCAGAATTTGGAAACAGAGAACTCTCAAGTGGGGTGTAAGGAATTTGGTCCATTACACAAGTGAAAGTGGCCTCATCACTCAAAGTCAAGTAAGTGTTAATGAATAAATGGAAGGAGCGCTATATGGTAATCTCTGCCCAGCTGATTTTGGTTACGGGTGGAAAGCTTTTGGTGGTCATTCTTTTGCAAAATAATCACAGAATGATTGGGAGTCGATAGAGCTGGATGCTTTCTGAATCTCAACCCATTGAAAAGCTGGTTGGCATTTTATGCCACTCAAGCACTGCATTTGTAACAGAATTCTGCTATACTATTAAAAAGGAAATGTTTCTCCTTGTGTCCTAACCAGCCTCCTTGTAGTTTCAATGATCCACCTGTTTGAAGAACCTAGCTGTGAACGAAATGGCTGCCACATTTTCCAAATATGGAACAGTGACTTCGCTCAGGTGTGTACAGTACACTCTGCTGGAATGCCACTCGCACACTGATTTCATTTCTGATCCCATGAACATGAGGCGTTGTGATGCCTGATAAAGATCGGCATGCAAGCTTGATGTCAGTCCACTGGGGAGTCGAGAGCCATTGGAAGCTGGGGATAAAGGTTGTACGGAACCCGGCATGAGAAAGGATAAGGGATGCAGAGTTCTGTGAGAGCTGGAATATGGCTAAGCTTTGCTTTCTTCTATCAATCATGGTCTATCCTCAATTTGGCAAGAGAGAAACCACAGACATCCATTTCTTAATGAATACCACATGTTAAAATTCCACAACATGTTGAACAGATTCAACAGTTAATATAGAAACTAAAATACATTAGTTGTGCTCTGTATGTGTAGTAGTTTTAGTGGAGCTTATGTTCAAAAAGTAGCATTTGTGACCAGCACAGGACAATGAAGAAAATTCACATTTAAAATTATGCATACCTACTGAATGAAGTCTACACAAATTGAAAACAGATCAGATACAGCTGCTTTCAAAAAGCCTAACCATTATGCAAAAGAGGAACAGGATGGTTGGTGTATGAAACGAAAGGTAGGCCCCAAAAATAGGGAGAGGCTGGAATTTTATTTTACATGCAAAACAACAACTTACATTTATATAGTATCCTTCACATAGAATAGCATCTGAGTGTTGCACAGTGGCAGGATTGAATGCTAGGGAAGGGGGAGTGACCATAGACTCGATCAGAGAGGCATGTCTTATGGTAGGATTTAAAGGTAGATAAAGAGGAGTCAAGGTATAGGGCATAGTGGCTGAAGACATGGTCACCGTTGGTGGCACGTAACGATGGGAGAGCACCAAAGATGTTTTTAAAGCAGAACTAATGATAGCTTTTACAGGGGATTAGACAAATATTTGAAATAAAAAATTATGTAAAAGGGTACGGAAGATAACTAGTTATGAGGAAAAGGAAAGCCAGCAATGCTCTGAAATAAACCTCATCCTATTCAAGCGACTTTCCTACTGAAGTTACTTCACCAGCAACGATCAACACAGTTGTCATTCGGGGAAAGATTGCAAACCTCCAACAACCACATATTAAAAGGCAAACTTCATTGCTGAAGTTTATGGTATATAAGAGCACTTAGACAATAACCCTTTTCAGCACCTTGGGACGTCCTCCTAACGTGAAAGGCTCTCTACAAATGTAATTTTGTTATTGTTGTTGTTGAGTAGCCAAAGAAAGTATAAACAACCTTCTGTCAATAACATCTAGCCCTTCCTTAAGAGGCATGACAATAGAGATAAACTTTCAAAAACAAAAACAACAAATTGTGTCACGAAATATCTGTGAAACATTGAGATATTTTGACAAAATTAGACTCATCACAATATACAACATTTATAAATATATATCATGCAAATTATACAGATATTTTTTTAGAAAATAGGAGAATTTTAGCCCTTTACAATCCATTTAGCAGGAGATAAAGACAGATACTAAAATGGTTCCTAACAATACCAGTCATGGGTAATGAATTGTTCTTTATTAATAAATAATAATAATCCTTGCATTGGATATAGCACTTTTCACATCTTCTAGACGTCATAATGTGCTTCACAGAATATGTTGTAAAGTGAATTGACTCTATATTTGTTGGTGAAATGTGCACAGCAGTGTCCCACAAACATTCTTGGATTGAAATGGACAATTCATTATTTTTTGGAGGGATTATTATTAGGTGTGTAGGAGCAAACTTGCCCAAGGTTTCGCCCTGCCTGGAATCAAACCCAGGTCTCTCGCTTGCAAGACTAGTGCTCTAATCACTGAGCTACAGGACTCCACTTGTTTTGTACAATTGCAGAAACTCCATGAAATTATTACTAAAGCCTTAGGCAGTCTATAACTTTTTATAACAATCCTTCATCCATGAAACACAGAAGCACTTAGGGCCATATATGTGTCAAGCAAAAAAAAACACATCAAGTCTCACTGATCATTAAGTTGTAGGAGCATCAATAAATTTCTATTGAATGGATAAAGTGTGTTTCCACTATGTCTAATATTGAGATTTTATCCTAATTGAAAGGCACTATATAACAGCAAGTAATTGTTCTGTTGTATATATTACCATAGAAAAATAAATAAAAATAATTTGGTCACTCAATCAGCAATTAGCCGCCACGTTTAGCCAACAAAATATCAATCAATCCAAATTACATTTATACAGCGCCTTTCACATCAGGAGGACATCCCAAGGCACTGAACAGTCAGACCAGAGCAGAGGGGGAGGGGTCGGGGTAGGGGGAAGGAGAGTAGGAAAATTGACAGTATATTTGTGGGCGAATATCAATTCACATCTATATATATATATATATATATTAGGGAACGGCGATATATCGGTATATCGGTAATGATTTTCATATCGATATGCCGATATAGACATTTTAAAAATACCGGTATATCGAAAAACGATATATCGAGGTAAAAAATCGGGATGCGAGCACAATCAACTACAAGACCCAGAATGCTCATCTCTATACACAATGCACAGACCGAGGTGCAAAGCCGCCATCTTGTATTCATAGTCCTCGAATACAATATACAGGTATGCAAGGGGTGGGGGGAGAGAGACGGCTGTGGGTGGGGGGGGTGAGGGGGAGAGAGACTGCTGGGGGGGGGGGTGAGGGGGAGAGAGACGGCTGGGGGGGGGAGGGTGAGGGGGAGAGAGACGGCTGGGGGGAGAGAGGGGGAGAGAGACAGCTGGGGGGGGGGGGGAGAGGGGGAGAGAGACGGCTGGGGTGGGGGGAGGAGAGGGGGAGAGACGGCTGGGGGGGGGGGAGGAGAGGGGGAGAGAGACGGCTGGGGGGAGGAGGAGAGGGGGAGAGAGACGGCTGGGGGGAGGGGGAGATAGACGGCTGTGGGGGGGGAGAGGGGAGAGAGACGGCTGGGGGGGGGGGAGAGGGGGAGAGAGACGGCTGAGGGGGGGAGAGGGGGAGAGAGACGGCTGTGGGGGAGAAGGGGAGAGAGACGGCTGGGGGGGAGAGGGGGAGAGAGACGGCTGGGGGGTAGAGGGGGAGAGAGACGGCTGGGGGGTAGAGGGGGAGAGAGACGGCTGGGGGGGGAGAGGGGGAGAGAGACGGCTGGGGGGGGGGGGGGGAAGGAGAGGGGGAGAGAGACGGCTGGGGGGAGGGGGGGAGAGACGGCTGGGGGGGACGGCTGGGGGGGGAGGGAGAGAGAGACGGCAGGGGGGGGGAGGAGAGAGGGAGAGAGACGGCTGGGGGGAGGGAGAGAGAGACGGCGGGGGGTGGGGAGGAGAGGGGGAGAGAGACGGCTGGGGGGGGAGGGAGAGAGAGACGGCGGGGGGGGAGGAGAGGGGGAGAGAGACAGCTGGGGGGAGGGGGAGAGAGACGGCTGGGGGGGGAGGGAGAGAGAGACGGCGGGGGGGGGAGGGAGAAAGAGACGGCTGGGGGGGTGGTGGGGGAGAGAGACGACGGGGGTGGGGGGTGCGAGAGAGGGACGGCGGGTGGGGGTGGGGGGGAGAGACGGGGTGTATGTGATAATATACAGATAGATAGAGATGGGGGGGGGGGTGTGAGAGAGGAGAGGGAGAGAGACATAGAGAGACACAGACAGAAAAACATAGAGATGGAGAGAGTGAGAGACACAGAGAGAGAAGATAGGCCCCGAATGCGCGCGCACCCGGAATGCGCGCGCGCTCCGATGCGCGCGCGCATGCGCAATACGAAAAAGCTGAAAATATCGGTATTTCGGTATATCTCGATATGAGCCAACCGATATATCCATATCCGGAAAATTCCCATATCGCCGTTCCCTTATATATATATATATATATATATACACATATATAAAAGCTTTAGGTATGTTTCCGCAATTGTAACAATGAATTTCTAAAAGGAAAACAAAAAACAATAGAACTTAAAAAAAACAAAGAAAAACAACCCAGTGATTAAAGCGTACCTTTTTTTTGTAAACAACAAATACATTAAAAAAAAGTTTCAAAATACAGGTATCCTAACCGAGAGGGATATGTTCCTGTAAACCTTCGTGGTTGGTAAAATCGCGTTTGGAAAATACAGGATCCCATGGTAAACATGGGGATAGGGGGGAGTACGTTCGGTTTTTCGCGGTTGGAAAATGCAAGGCCCTATAGGAAACATGGGGATAGAGGAGTAAGTTTGCGTTTAGTAAACACAAAACAAACACATACAGTTATAACATACATGGGGATAGGGGGAGTAAGTTTGGGCGCATTGGCTGCCAGGATCTGCAGCAATCAGACACTCAGCTGTCTGACAGAGAGAGAGAGAGACGGAGGGTGGTGGGGGGTGGGGTAACACGGAGGGCTGAGGGGGGGTAACACGGAGGGCTGGGGGGGTAACATGGAGGGCTGGGGGGGGTAACACGGAGGGCTGAGGGGGGGTAACACGGAGGGCTGGGGGGGTAACATGGAGGGCTGGGGGGGTAACACGGAGGGCTGGGGGAGGGGGGGTGGTGACACGGAGGGTGGGGGGGAAATCAATGGAGATTTACCTTAATCCTAAAAGAGAAACAACATCTCGCTGATTGATTGCGACATAGCAACTGGGTCCTAGTGCTCTACTCTAAGCTAAACTTGAAAATTTAAACCCACGGATTTAAATCGCGGATGCGCAAAACGTGGTTTGCAAGGCTTGTCACATTTAGCAAACCGTGGATACGTGAGTTTCGTGTTTGGCGAGGCCGAGGTCGGGGAGGGATACCTGTATATGAATAAACGTGTTCAAAAACACTAGGCCGCATATGTTAAGCGGGGGTATAGCTAGTAACAGTATATTCTGTGTATACTGTGAAGCACTTTGACACATGCCAAAGACACGATAAGGTGCAGATGCAAAGATTATTATTATTGAACCAAGTTTTATGATTATGGATTATGCGATTCAGCCCATTGAGCCCATTCTACCAGTTTATTATATCATGGCATCAGGACTATACTATGACATTCGGAACTTTTAATCCTAATGCCTCGACCTTCTGCATATCCTTTTGTATCTCTAGTACTGAAATATCCATCTCTCTTTCAGACATCTTCCTTAATTCTACCAATACAGATTCTAGGGCAGAGCATTCAACATATTCATAACCATTTGCGTGAAGAAATGCTTCCTGACCATAGTTCTATCAATTTTCATTTTGTAATGGATCCCTCGATTACAGAGAAGTCGTTCAACTATCTAACCTTAATCAAATCTTAGCCTCCACAGCTCAGTTGAATATAATCCCAGTTTTCCAAGCATCTCATCACAGCTAAATGCCTAGTATTAATCCAAGGTACACCTACTTATTCAGTTGTATATTAAAGCACGCATGATACACCTCAAAAGGAGAAGGGACTTTCTCTGTGTTTGGCCACAAATCTCCAAAGTAAAAAAAATCAGTCATTCTCTTTATGGCTGAAATTGAGAGAAATTGCTGTGTACAAATTGGTTTCTTCGTTCACCCACGAAACACACAGTCACTCCACATCACAATAAATCTTGTGGAATGCTTTGAGATATCCTCCTGATATGAATATCAAATAAGATTATTATTATGTAGCCTTAGTCCCACTCCTGTGCAATTCCCTTTTATACTTTTCTTTTCCAACTACAATATCTGTCTTTATTCTTTTTCCAAACCTATTAACTTCAAACAATATCTTCGGTAGAGCATTCCATGTTCTCATAAATCTCCTAACCATTGTCTTTTTGATAATGATATTAGATTCATCGCATCTTGTACTGATTCACCAAATAGCTGAAATAATTTGTCTCTATTCACCTTATCAAAAATGGTCATAATTCTAAACACCTCTCTCATCTTCTTTCAACTGTCTCTTGTGTCCCATAGATAAGAATGATTAAGTTATTTTCAAATAATAATGAATCTTTTTTCACAAATTTTTTTTAGTGAATGTCAAATGGTAAGAAAATATTCTCCCATCTTTTTTAAAAATTGAACTGCAACAAGTAGTGAAGTAGTAGCATAGCAGTTAGCATGCTTGCCTTACAAGCGAGAGGACCTGGTTTCAATTCCCAGACAGGACAAAACCTTACACAAGTTTCCTTGCTCCACATGCCTCTGTTTAACAAGCAGTAAGTAGGAACTTTGCTGTCAATCAATTGGTAGATCGCGTTTCTGGGGTAATTTCAAACACAAGAGTGAGTGGCACACAGAGAGTGTGAGTAGTACAGAGAGAGAGAGAGAACGAGAGAGCGAGAGTGAAAGCCAGAGCAAACGAACGAATGAGAAACAAAATAAGAAAAAGGTTGTCACAGTGTTGTATGACATTGACAGAGAAAATGAAAAATACCTGCGATTTTACTTTGTGGATAAAACCTAACTTTAAATGGTTCTTACCTACAGGGTAACCATTACTTTGTTTTTGGGTACAGATCTTAGATGACAGCACAGATACTAGCGCATTACCATACTTTCATTACACAACTGAATAGAAGGAACAAGTCTCTATTTGGGGAACAAAGGAACTGAGAAAAAAAAGCCAGCACTTCAATTTTATCTCAGGGTTTTTCCTGTCTTTAACAATCTTGCTTTAGCAGCAGCCTAGTAGTCCCATGACACATTGAGAGATGTGCGTCTACACTCCGACCTATTGTCTTGCATCATGTGAAACACGTCATGGCGACATTCGCATGATCATATTCATCATGGAGTTTTTCAGTTTATGTGGTTAGAAAGTTTAAAATTTGACTAGTTCATATGATCAGAGGAACAAAGGAAAGGATGAGATATTAAAACCAAAATCCCCTTGCCTGTTCTGATGGGGCATTAAAAATACCCATTGGCACCACTTGAAAAGAAGAAGAAGTTTCTCCCCTTGTCCTGCTCAAAAATCCTCAATATAAAACAACAACGATGCAGGGATTATTATTATTATAATAAACAACATATGAGTACTGGTCCTGCTACCCCATCAGGCCCAATCCCATGTAGAGTGCAACACACATTTGCCCTTGACATTTTTTTTCCTCAAACAACTACACTCACTACAACTGAGGTAATAAAAATAATAATCCTTGCATTTCATATAGCGCTTCTCACATCTTCTAGATGTCTCAAAGCGCTTCACAGAATATACTGTAAGGTGAACTGACTGTACATTTGTGGGTGAAACGCGGCAGCCAATTGCGCACAGCAATGTCCCACAAACAGTCATGGATTGAAATGACCAATTTTATTATTGTGTTTTTATTAAGGTCGTGGAGTAAGCACACTTGCCCAATGTTTCACCCTGACCTGCCTGGATTCGAACACATGTCTCAAGCTTGTAAGGCGAGTGCTCTAACCACTGAGCTGCAGGACTCCACACGATGTGGAAGGTGGGAGGGAATGGGTTAAGGATGGAATTAGTTAATATTGCATCAGACTAACCAACAAAAAAAACACGGACATGGTTTTGACAGAAATAATGTATGTTTAACAGAATCAATAAAATGTAGAACAAGAGGGCACGGACTCAAGCTCAGAAGCGAGACGGTAAACATTACAATTCAAAGCTAATCACTTTACACAGAAAGTGGTGAATATGTGGAAGTCACTAACCAGAAAGGTGGTGGAGACTTGAGTTGGATTTTTTTAAACTCCAAAATGTAAAGGCTTTCTAGTCCTGTACATTCCTATGTAACCACCAGAGGATTTGAAGAAATCATTTCATTTATCTTAAAAAAAACTTCTGAATGGTAAAAGTAATTACTGTACCTTTTTAAAGATATTCAGAGCATATTTTACCAGAATTAATTTTGGTTAATATTACATCAAATCACAGAGAACGCATCCCAAAAAATGGTTTTAGTTAGGCATGGCTCAGCATTAGCAGATTTAACTAGTCAGTGCAAAGCAAAGTAGCACTGTATGCATGCAGTTACAGCACAACAATGAAATTCCCCCTGACTGCGCACAGAAAGAGGAAATGCAAACTATCCATTTCAGCTGCCCCAGTTGCACTACTGCAAGACGATGTTATATTGCACATATTTCACACTTATCAATCGTGGTTTGTCGAAATGCACTAGATTAATGAAACTCTGCATTGCATGAATAGCTTTACAGTACAATGTCACTACAACATCC
Source organism: Hydrolagus colliei (assembly GCA_035084275.1). NCBI lineage: Eukaryota > Metazoa > Chordata > Chondrichthyes > Chimaeriformes > Chimaeridae > Hydrolagus > Hydrolagus colliei. The sequence continues at coordinate 27,173,605 of CM068743.1, forward strand.
AGCATGATCTATACAAACACAACAGCAAATGATCCACAAAGTAAAATAAATAATGTGTTTTTTTGGGGGGTACAGTTATGTACATAGTGATCATCAAAATGGGGGCAAAAGGGAAACTACGAATGATGGAATTCAGAAACTAACAAAAATGTACTGGAAATGAGGTTTTAGATGAGCAAAAGCAGGATGTCTGCAAAAGCAGGATGAGCCATATCTCAGCTGTTAACCTTTCAACAGAAAACAAGTGGGTTGGAAGAGATCCTTCAAAGGATGCAGGAAGACAGCAGAGCAAAATATTAGAAAGAACTTAAAATGTATTCCTAATATCTGTTGTCCAGCTCCCCTTGTATAACACTCCCATGAGCAGAGGGGCAGGAGAACGAGATAAAAGTTTCACCCAGAAAATATAGTTAATTTACTTTACAATATATTCTGTGAAGGATTTTAAGACGTCTCAACCATGTGATAACAAAGATATACTGGTTGTTGGCCATTCAGCCTCTCGATGGGGCCACCACCTGCCATTCTATAAGAATGTGGCTGATCTGTACCTCAAATCCAATTACCCAACGTTGCCCCACATCCCTTGGTACCTAACTAACAAAGATAAGGTGGTATCTATCCACCTTATTCTTGAAAATGTGAATGGATCCAACATCCCCAGACTTTTGGATAGAGAGTTCCAAATTGCCCTTTGGGTGAAAAAACGACTTCTAATCTCACTCCTAAATTGCCTAGCGCTAACCTTAAGATTATACCACTTGTTCTGGATTCCCCAACCAGAGGAAATAGTTTATCTGTAGCAACCCTATCAAATATCTATTAATTTTAAGAACCTCAATCAGATCGCCTCTCAACCTTCTAGACTCAAAGGAATACAGACCAAGTTTATGCAATCTGTCCTCATAATTTTACCCTTTTAATTCTTGGTACTTTTCTGGTAAATCTGCATTCACCCCCTCCAGAGCCAATAAAACCTTCCTGAGGTGAGATGCCCAAAACTGATTGCAGTGTTCCAATGGGGTCTGACCAAGGCTCAATATACTGTACATGAAGCATCATTTCCTCTTTTTTATATTCCAGCCCACTCGAGATAAAGGCCAACATACAAGGCCTTTTTGACAACTTTTAGTATCCATGATCTTATTTTTAGGCATCTGTGTACGTGGATACCCAAATTCCTTTGGTCTCCAATTCTTAGTTTCTCACCATCTAGAAAATGTTCTGTTTTGCTATTTTTGGATCCATAGTGGATTACCTCACACTTCCCCACATTGAATTCCATCTTCCAGTTTTGCCCACTCACTTAATCGTCTAAATCCATGAACTTCCTGTTCCTGACTACACCATGTACTATGCCTCCTAACCGTATGCTATCTGCAAATTTTGTTCTAAAACTTTCTGTTCCTTCATCCAACAACAACTTAAACTTATAAAGCGCCTTTCACATCGGGAGGACGTCCCAAGGCGCTGCACAGGAGGCGTGTGACCCGAGCTGGGAGGGGAGTGTTCGGGAAGGGGTGAAACACGTAGTGGAGGTCGAAAAATTCGGGGGGGAACAAAAGGCACGGTCGAAGAGGAAAGTCTTCAAATCGGCCTTGAAAGAGGAAAGGGAAGAAACAAGGTGGAGGGATTGGGGGATGGAATTCCACAGGGTGGGAGCGGAGAAATTGAAGGCCTGGCCTCTGATGGTGGGGCGGTTCGGGCGGGGGGCTTAGAGCAGGCCAAGTCCTGCTGAACGGAGGGTCCGGGTTAAAATGTTCGGTTAAATAGGGCGGGGCAAGGCCGTGTAAGGCCTTGAAGGTGAGGACGAGGATCTTGAACTCGATCCTCTGGGGGATGGGGAGCCAGTGGAGACGGGCGAGGGTGGGGGTTATGTGGTCGCGGAGGCGGGTGCGGGATAGTACACGGGCTGCAGAGTTTTGGATGACCTGCAGCCTGTGAATGGAGGAACTGGGGAGGCCGACGAGGAGAGAGTTTCCGTAGTCCAGCCGTGAGGTGATGTATGCGTGCACGAGTGTTTCGGCAGCGTGGGGGGTGAGATAGTTGCAGATCCAAGCTTGATGTATATACCGTGAAAAACTGAGGTCCCACTACAGACCCCTGGATGTCACTTGTCACATCCCTGTCAATCAGAGAACCTTCTCTTATCCCCACTCTCTGTTTCCTGCCCCTCAACCAATTGCCAAGCCACGTTGTGAGGTTACCTCCGAATCCATGTGCACAACCTTTTGCGCAGAACCTTATCTGGAAATGCCTTCTGGAAATGCAGACTACAGGGACATGTAGACTACGTAGACGACATCCATAGACACTCTCATATCCACCATGCTAGTGACCACCTAAATAATTCAACGTCAGATGTGACCTAACTTTCACAAATCCGTAATGACTCTCTTTGATTAGCTCATACTGCTTCAAGTGCTCAGTCACTCTATCCATGAGACATTCCAGTAACTAGCACACAAATGAAGTTAAGATGACAGGTCTGTAATTATCTAGTTTCTCCCTCCCCTTCTCCTTTTAAATAATGGGGTGATATTTGCAATTCTCCAACCCAAGGCACTATGTGAAAAGCAACGATGATTATTATTATTATTCTTATTATGATGGATTCTAAAATGCAGTATTCACAGCACAAAGCTGCAAACAGCATCGCAGCCGATAAGCGTTTCAAGATGACACATACAAACTTTGTTAAGGTAAATCATGCCTCCTTCAAAGTCACAGCTTTATAAAGTAAAATCCGATGAAGCGCTTTGAGGTGTTTTGGTGAGATGATAAGACACGGTATCAAATGCAAGGCTTGCTGTTTTATACATACACAATATTATTTTGGGGGATATGTATACTGTACGTATATATATATATATATATATATATCTACATATAGACTGTAGTCGATATATAGTATCAGAGTGGAATTGGGGAGAGATGCTGTTACTCTACTGCTTTGGTTTTATCTTTAATGAAGCGGATCTCAAATCCGCCGTCTTCACGTCTGAAGAGCGAAGAGTTCAATTCCAGCCTGATCTTTTGCTCCCCTTCTCCATTTCACTTGGGCAGGCGGGAGCAAGTTTCAGGTTCTCCCATTGCCCACGGGCGTGTCCCACGTTTTGAGTTCGCAAAAAAGTTAATGAGAAACTTTCCTCACTCGCTGCCCGGCGCTCGGTCTACCCGCACAGCTCACAGTGTAGTGCAGTGCAGAGGCTGCAGTGCCGCCCGAGGCCGGACAGGGACCGTTATATCTTCCCAAACAGCAGCCGCATTCAAACGCCTTGAGGACCCGGAGCCATGGCAACCACCCAGCCCGCGGCCCCCGGTTACAGCCAGTCAGCAGGCCCCGGCTTCTAAACCGCCGCTACTGCAGACCTTATCCCCCACCTCCTCCCTCTCTCTCCTCCTCCTCCTCCCGTCGGCTCCGAACACTCAACAGCCAGAAACTTTCAGACCTGCGTCTCTTGTGGCCGCTGCTCCGCCGCTTCCTGCTTCCCCGCGGTGCCACCATCTTCCTCCCGTGCGCCCTTCAATCCGCTCCGGGCGGAGTCCGAGGGCAGGAAGATGGCGGCCCCCCCAACCCCCCCGGCCCGGCTCACCCGCTCCACCTGCCACCCCCCCCACCCCCCACCCCCGCGGCCCGGCTCACCCGCTCCACCTGCCACCCCCCCCCACCCCCCACCCCCCACCCACTCTGGTTCATCATCTACTACCTCCTCCTCACAGCCCGCAGCCTGGCTCAGCACCCGCACCCCCCCCACCACCCCCCAGCTTAGCCCCCCTCCTCACAGACACCCCCCCCCCAGCTTAGCCCCCCCTCCTCACAGACCCCCCCCCCCCCCATCTTAGCCCCCCTCCTCACAGACAGCCCCCCACCACCCCCCAGCTTAGCCCCCCTCCTCACAGACACCCCCCCCAGCTTAGCCCCCCTCCTCACAGACACCCCCCCCCCCAGCCCCCCTCCTCACAGACACCCCCCCCCCCACCCCAGCTTAGCCCCCCTCCTCACAGACACTCCCCCCCCCATCTTAGCCCCCCTCCTCACAGACCCCCCCCCCCACCACCCCCCATCTTAGCCCCCCTCCTCACAGACACCGCCCCCCCAGCTTAGCCCCCCTCCTCACAGACACCCCCCCCCCAGCTTAGCCCCCCTCCTCACAGACACCCCCCCCCCTCCCAGCTTAGTCCCCCTCCTCACAGACCCCCCCCCCCAGCTTAGCCCCCCTCCTCACAGACCCCCCCCCCCCCCCAGTTTAGCCCCCCTCCTCACAGACACCCCCTCCCCCAAGCCCAGCCCCCCTCCTCCTCACAGCCCGCAGCCTGGCTCAGCACCTGCACACCCCCCCAGCCTAGCCCCCCCCACCCCACTCCTCACAGACACCACCCCAGCCTAGCCCCCCACCCCACTCCTCACAGACACCACCCCAGCCTAGCCCCCCACCCCACTCCTCACAGACACCACCCCAGCCTAGCCCCCCCTCCTCACAGACACCCCCCCCCCCCCCCGCAGCCTAGCCCCCCCCTCCTCACAGACACCCCCACCCAGCCTAGCCCCCCCTCACTCCTCACAGACACCCCCCACCCAGCCTAGCCCCCCCTCACTCCTCACAGACACCCCCCTCCCAGCCTAGCCCCCCCCCCCACTCCTCACAGACACCCCCCTCCCAGCCTAGCCCCCCCCCCCACTCCTCACAGACACCCACACCAGCCTAGCCCCCCCTCCTCACAGACACCCCCCACACCAGCCTAGCCTCCACTCCTCCTCACAGACACCCCCCACACCAGCCTAGCCCCCCCCTCCTCACAGACACCCACCCCAGCCTAGCCCCCCCCCCCCCACTCCTCACAGACACCCCCCAGCCTAGCCTCCACTCCTCCTCACAGACACCCACCCCCCCAGCCTAGCCTCCCCTCCTCCTCCTCACAGATACCCCCCCACACTCCCCCAGCCTAGCCCCCCCTCCTCACAGACACCTCACCCCCCACCCCCTTTCTCCTCACACACGCCCCCAGCCCCCCACCCTGGCTCAGCCCCCCCCCCCCCCACTCCCCCAGCCTGGCTCAGTCCTCCCCCATTGTAGAATGGGAGTAAAATTTAACCCCATACCAACAAATTCTTGCAACAACAGGAACGCAGTCCCTAGTACCAGGGTAATTTTATTTTGCCTGCTTCAGATCTACTCATTCTACCCTAACAGGAATTTCAGTTGCGTTCTCTTCAATTCTCTTCTCAGAGATAATGGGAGAACTTGGAAAACAAGATAGTGTGGAACAAAAATGCCACAAATATTACACACAGATGATTCAATGTAAAATAATTCAGGTGGAAAAGAAATGGGTAAAATTAAAGTTGTATACAAGAGGGATTCTGTGTAAATAAGATTATTTTTAAGCATTTTACTTATTGATAGAGAAGCATCCTTCTGATGTTTGAAACTGTAATCTGGTGGCAGATACTATTGAGTTGCATTTAAAAACACAATACAATTAATGTGCATTACATACAGTGCTGTCCTACTTAAATCTCCTCATGATTCATTGTTTTCTGATGCAAAACATTTCAATGCTTGACCTAGATTACTCAAATTTATAGAAATTTGTGTTTCAAATGTTACACATGATTACATGCATTTGTTTAAAGAGTTTACCTCAATAAATGAGTAACAAATATCAATTCACTGCACCACAGAAATCCCAAGTGACCCTGGATTTTACAGTTGGCTTGCGTGTTTGGCGATAACCTCTGGTTCTACAACTCGGAATTCTCATAAATCCTCACTTAAGACAATCCACGGGAGACCTGGGAAATTGAAACCCTTTGGTCAACCTACAATGATATGCAAAGAGGGAGAAAACAAACTCGTATACAGTATAAAGCAATGGAATAAAATTACTACCGAGCTCTTATCAGGAAAGCACCATTGCCATTAAAAAAAACATTATTTTGAAACAATGCATTGGAATATATGAAGTGTGAGATATCCAAGATGTGAGGAGGTCTTTTGAATAATTGTGGTTGCTGGTACAAACTCGTACACTGGAGCTAAGCTTTCCTCACTGCCTGATCTTTTCCATTCCTTTCAATATTTGTTTCTCAACTATTTATCGAGATAACTTTTAAATGTTGTTAGAAACTATTTATGATTTTGCATAAATGGGCATGAAAGTTACCTCCTCAGTTGAAACATACCAATTGCACAAGATACCTGAATCAAATGAACCACATGTGAGAAAGCAAACAAGAAAAAAACATATTTTGAATGAGATGTGAAACCAAGGTCCATCTAACTTTTCAGGTGGTTACCAAAGTCCCATGACACTATTCATGACAGTATTTCAAAATAGAAGGGAGTTTGTCATTATGTGCAAACTAACAACCTCTAGATAAATTGGCCAATCACTGCATCCTGGATCTTAAATTGAATCCTCTGAGTGATGGGGCGCCAATGGAGTCAGACGATAATGGAGGAGATGGGGTCATGGAGCTTGGAGTGGCAGAGACCATGGGCTGCAGAGTTCTGGATTATCTGCAGCCTTTGGAGGGAGGAATTGGGAAGGCCGATGGAATGCTTTAAAGGGGAGGATCAGGATCTTGAATCCTCTGAACCCACCTTTCTCTCCCTCTCTCCCTTACCCCCCTTTCTCCTCACTCTTCCTCCCTGACCTTACCCCACCTCACCTTTCCCTCCCTCTCCCCCCTTGCTCTCTTTTCCCCCTTTCTCCCCTGGCTCATTTCCCACTGTTTGTGGGACACTGCTGTGCACAATTTGGCTGCAGCGTTTTGCCCACAAATATACAGTCGGCTTTCCTACTCTTCTTCATCCTGCCCCAACCCCTCCCACCCCTGCTCTTGTCTCTATCTAACTGTATAGTGCCTTGGGACGTCCTCTCGACGTGAAAGGGGCTCTATAAATGTAAGGGTTGGTCGGTTGGTTGGTTGATAGCCAATGGAGTTGTGAGTTGCAGAGGTGAGGAAAGGCAGAGAATGGCATGGAGGTGGGGTGGAAAAGAAAGTCAAAATTTGCATCTTAAAATACATAACCTAACAGGAGAGGAATGGGAAGTAGCCCAACCTCCCGTGACTGGTCTGCTCCTACAAGTCTTGCTAATCAGCGAGTAGCTTGTCCATCATTGATAGTGTTATTCATTCATGCTACTTGGTACTGATAGAAACCATTATAATATAATGTTCCAGGTTCTAAACGATTTATGAATGGAAGTGAGGACTCACAACAGACCTTTGTGGGGGTCTGCTCAACATGGAAGTCCAGCAAGAGCTTTTCCATTTATCACCCCCTCTACTTCCTGTTGCTAAACCACAATCCAATGACCTAATTTACCACTAATTCCATTGATACTTTTGAAACACACAGCTTTATATATTGCTCAGGTCTTGATAGGATAGGAGCCCATATAATATTTTTCAATCAGATTTTAATTTAAACTAGCTAAACTAGCAATCTTCAGGTGTACATCTCTAAAGTTTTACATAATGAACATTATAAATTAACATCCTCAATGCATAACGTGGTGTTGCCAAATACTGTCCCACAAAACAACTTAGCGTCCTGCAGCGCTTGCCAATAACCAATAACATAATCATGAATTGTGCTGAAGCATTAAAAGTTCTCACCAGGCTTGTAAATTTGCATTTTAAAGTATTTCACCCACAAATATACATGGTTTCGCCCACGATTCACTTCATAGTACAGTATATTCTGTGAAGTGCTTTGAGACGTCTAGAAGATGTGAAAAGCACTATACCAAATGCAAGGATTATTATTATTTATAAATTATAAACTGCATTTATAGAGTAGTTGATTCTTATAAAGTTTGCTTACACTCATCTTATGGCTTAGTTGGTAATAACCAACACCCAATGTGTAGTTGGGGCATGCTACCTGGCAAGGTTCCAGTTTTGATCTCTCAGTTCTAAGTTAACTCAGCTAAAATTGGCCTGCACGCATCTGTGTCTTGGGTTGGGCAGGAAGACAAAATCAACCTCTTGATCCATATGCAGCAATCTCGGCTGGAAAGAATGTTGCATGTGGAAGTCAAATGAGAACAGGCTCAGGCTCAGCTGTGATTCTATCCCAGTCAAATAGTTTACTCACTCACCATCTAACTGCCACATGAATAATGGCCACTTGTGCCAAACAACTCTCAGTGGTCAACTCTCAGCCGCTGAATGGTATCTCAACAGGATCTTAAACAATTCAAACCATTATTTCAGGTTTCAAATGTTGGCACTTACAACAAAACAGCACTAGTGACCATGAATAAAAATAATGAATGATCATGGATTGCTTTTGCATCAATTTGAATCACTGTAAAAGCTTAATAAATGTCAACTACTAGATAAATCAGTATTAAAACATTGGATACAAATAGTGCTATGTAATGCAATGTAAATTCCCTGCAAACCATTTCTATAAATGTATCATTAGCCCACTTGAAATCAGAATCTGAAACTGCATTTTAACACATTAATATACGAGATTAACAGACTAATGAACCTGGGTAATCATGATAACTGTATTAAGTTAACTGAAAAAGTCAGTAAGATTACTAATAATGTAATCATATCAGAACAATGAAATATTGTATTTCATGGGCAACAACAACATTAATGGAATTGCAAAGTACAGTACATTGATTTTTCAGTGTATAGAAATGTGACATGTAATTACTGCATCATCAAAAGAATTATATTGAAATAATATGAGGCATGACATACTCATTTTCTCAGAAAAGCTGCAGTCTACATTATTAGTTATTTAAATCATCGCACTGATTCTTCTCCTCGACAATTACACAGCAACAAAGCTCTTATTTTGAATTACAACTACACAATAATCCATTATACTGTGCACTCGTCACCAAGTTTCCCGGCAACCAAGTACCAACAGTTTCTTGAGACCCTGGCAGCAATCGCATCAACAATCATTGATCCTGCTGCTCACCACCCTTGTGTATCAAATGCTTTGAGTGCACAGCCAGTCACTCCCAACAGTGTAGGTATCAAACAAAAAATCCGGGTACCAAAATTCCATCTAGTCCTAGCTTAAAAGACTCTTGTTTGTTCTTACATACAAGATTATGCAGAATTGTGGAAAACTCTTAAAATTCAATTTAGCTTTCAAATTGAGACTGAATTTAAGAATTTTCCACAATTTTGAACGATGTTACATTTTACAGCAAAAATTGCTTTGTAGGATAAAACTGGATGGGGTTTGGGGCTTTTGATTCCAAAACCCAACAATGTTGCATGATCAACTGAATTTCATTTAGAGCCTTAGAACTTCACAGCACCAAAGAACAATAACAAAAACAACAAAATTACACTTGTATAGCACCTTTCAAGTCAGGAGGATGTCCCAAGGCACTGGACAGTCAATGTTTCAGCCCCAAGCTGGGCTCGGGGACGGGGACGGTGGAAGGAAAGGGGGGTATTTGGGATGACTGATGGGTCCATCGAAGAGGAGAGTCTTGAGGTGGGTAGGGAGGGGGTGAGGCAGAGGGACTGTGGAATGGAATTCCAGAGATTAGGGATAGAGTGGCTGAAGGCTTGCCTGCTGATGTTGGGTGGGTGGGTGGACATGGAGTAGGTCGGAGTATGCTGAGTGGAGGGTCGGGCAGGTTGGTAGGGGGTTAGGAGGTCGAAGAGGTAGGGTGGGGCAAGGCAAGGAGGGCTTTGAAGGCAAGGACTAGTATCTTGAATGGAATCCTCTGGGTTGTGGTGAGCCAATGGAGTCGGGCAAGAATGGGGGAGATGGGGTCACGGAGCTTGGAGCGCTAGAGGTCACGGGCCACTGAGATCTGGATTATTTGTAGCTGGTGGAGGGAGGAATTGGGAAGGCCGACAAGCGTAGTTAGCGAAGTCAAGCCTGGATGTGATGAAGACATGAATGAGGGTTTCAACGGCATGAGAGTTAAGGTAGTTGCGAAAGAAGGCCATATGGCTCATTGTGTCACGCGGGTTGACTCTTTGAAAGAGGAATTCATTCATTTCCAGTTACCCTCCTTTACCCATACCCCTTCAAATTATTCCTTTTTAGATATCTATCTAGTAACCTCATGAAAGCTAGTAATAGATTATACCTTAAACAATGCTCCTGACAGGGAATTCCATATTTTAATAACTTTCTGTGTAAAAAAAAATTCTTCTTAATCTCACCTTTTGCTCCTTTGGTAATCATTTTAAATTGATGCCCTCCAGTCACTGACTCAAATCATTTCTCCCATAACGACTCTGATGAAAACTGCTCACAATCTTAAAGAGTTTTATCAGGTCTCCACTGTCATACTTGTACTCATAAAAGGTTGATAACAGGGTCAGCAATTGAACCCTGGTACCATCGTAGTAAATCTTCTCTGCGCCCTCTCTATGGCCCTGACATTGTTTCTAAAGTGGAATGAATATTTAAAGGTTGTTTAAAAAAGTTATCGAATGACTTAAAGGCAATCACCTATCTAGTTATTCTCATCAGTGTTCTGTTATAAAGTAGTCACCTTCATTCATGTGATTTGTGGTTTTATTTGGAATTCTGGATCAAACGTAGATAGCTAGAGATTCGACTTGTACTCAATGTTTGTACTATATGCTCCTGTGGAGTATAGACACAGGTACAGATTAGTTGTCCAAATGGCCTGTCTCCGCACCTTACCATTCTATGTAATTCAAGATGAATTCAGTGCCTCTTTGCTATTATTTGATCTAAACCATTTGAATTTCTCTCCCCCATCCCACAAGCTCATGCTTCCAGGCAGCTATTTGAACCATTTTGAAATGCTATGTGAATTGTTGTTGTTGGATATATTCGGCGTAGAGGGCACTGTATAAATCCAAGTTGTTGTTCTTGTTGTTGCTGCCTTTTAATTATTCCCAGTTATTCATTGTTATACAATAACAGTTGCATTTAATACAGTGCCTTATCGTTTCATTTGAGATGTCTCAAAGCACTTCATGGGATATACTGTAAAGTGGATTGACTGTATTTTGTGGATGAAATGCGGCAGCCATTTTTGCACAGCAATGTGTCACAAACTACCATGGAGTGAGTGACCAATTTTAATTGGCAGATTGTTGGCCATACACAGGAGACACACCTTTCCCTTTTTGAATAATGCCATGGGATCTTTAACATCCACCTGAATAGCCAGTCTGGACCTCAGTTTAGCATCTCATCTGAAGAATGGCATCTCCAACAATACAACACACTCCCAGCTTGCATTGAAGTGTCATGCTAGTCTGTAAATTCCAAGCCTTGATTTTGAGCTTGAAAAATCACAACCATCTGAAACAGAGGGGAGAGTGCCACCAACTGAGCCGGACCGATGCAATTGTTCTCTAAGCAATATACAAAGACGCAATGTTCAAGGGATTTATAACTAGATTTATAATTTATAACTGTTCAAAGAGATATCATCACAACATAAAATGGGTGAGTCTAACAATAACAGTACTTCTAAATAATTAAAACAAGAAACCAAAACAATGCAACCCAGTAGTTGTTGGTTTTACACAGTTCTTTTTATAGCCATGTACAAAGATCTGGTATGCATTTGTATCTGATTTTACTCCCAGTGTGCGTACAAATCCTATTATCCTTACACTGCAGAATAAACAGGAACTGCACATGGTTGACGCAACAAATGCTGCGACAAGCACTATGAATGGTTGAACAGTTAGCTGTCAGTGTGTGAATAGAAACCCAAACTGAAGACCGTTCAATGACCCTTCAGTTCCTTAGATAAAGGAATATAGTAAAATAACTGGCTGTCAAGCCCAAATTTGTTTAGATAAAATATCTCAAGTTAGAGATTCAACTTTAGTCAGAGGTTTGCTGAGTTCAAGTCAAATCTCAAGCTCAGTTCAGAAGTCTCAAACTCAGTTCCACTTTGCTAACATTGATGCTGATAATCCAATGCAATGCTAGGGGTGGGGGGTTGTTGTATTGTCAGAGGTGCCATCCTTCAGGTGAGACATTATACCAAAGTTCCATCTGCCTATCCAGATGGATGTTCAAGATCCCATGGCAATATCAGAAAAGAGAAGGGAGTTTCTCCTGGTGTTCTGACCAACACGCCCCAAATAAAATTGGTCTCTTACCTTGGCTGTTTGTGGGCATTGCTATGTGCAAACTGATGCTGTATTCACCAACAGAATACACAGTTACACCATTTACAGTATATTCTGCAAAGCACCTAGAGCCGTCTCATCAACATGATAAGCTGCTACATCAAATGCAATGATTATTTCTTATTCGAATTGAAAAACGGATCGAAAGTCACATAGGGTAAATGGTAAAGACACTATTCATGATGAAATGCCAGGAATCTCTCTCAGGGCAAATACCTAGCTCTTCTCCACTCCCAAAAAAACATAGCTATATGTGGAGCTCCTGTAGCTCAGTGGTTAGCGCACTCGCCTTACAAGCATGAAACCTATGTTTGAATCCAGGCAGATCAGGGCGAAACCTTGGGCAAGTTTCCTTACTCCACATGCCTAATAATAATCCCTCCAAAATAATAATATTTATTACAATAATAAAATTGGTCATTTCAATCCATGGCTGTTTGTGAGACACTGCTGTGCACAATTGGCTGCCACGTTTCGCGCACAAATATACAGTAAATTCACTTTACTTTATATTCTGTGAAGCGCTTTGAGACGTCGATAAGATGTGAAAAGTGCTATATCAAAATGCAAGGATTATTCCACTTAAAAGTAATTACTTGCAAAACATTTTGAGATGTTTGAGATGTCCCCTGTTTGAGATGCTTTACCACTGACCTGGTAAAGCAGAATGCAAATGAAAGTTCTTTCTTACTTTCTTAGCTTGTCTTCATTTCCAGGTAAGCCAAGGAGAAATGGCCATGGTTTTTAAATATCCCTGGGTTTTTATTTTCCCTCCATCACATTTCTTTGGGCCCAGTACTACATACAATTCAACGAGTGAAAAAATAAACAATCCAGGAAATCTGCCTTTGGGCCTTTCCAATGTGCTTTGTGACCAGGCAGCTAGATGCCACACAAAAAGACAGGGCTTTGACTCATCATCTAATTTCTCCATTCTACTGAGGAAGTGGTTCACTTCCACTCAGCGATTTCTCTTTCCCAGCTGCGTTCAGAAATTCATCAGGTTGCTTAAGAGTAGCTCATTTCGCTTGTTCTTTCTTTTCATTTGATCATTTCTCTTGTTCTTTATTTGAAATGGTGAAACATGATCTAATACAGTTTATTAGAAAATGCTAATTTTCATTCCACTACAACTAATCAAATCTGCTTAACATCATAAATGTATCCATTGCATAACCTGAATTCATATTCTTCCTAGATATTCTTCTGCCCTCACACTCTGGAACTCCATCACACGGTCTCTTTGCCTCGCTCCCGCGCTCGCCTCCCTCAAGTCTGTTCTCAAGACTTTCGTCTTCGAGCATGCCTTCTGCTGCCCTCCCAACTGTCTCCCTCTCCTCCTAATCTCTCCCACCCCTCCCACTTACCCTGCCCCTCTCCCTTGCTCAGGTCCTGACCTGACTGTTCAGCGCCTTGGGACGCTGACGTGAAATGCGCTCTATAAATGTAATTTTGTGTTGTTATCATTGTTGTTGTAGATGTACTGTACAAAATGTCTGTTGGCAATTCATAAAACCATAGTACAGTAAAAGCCCGTTTATCCGGCACCCGATCAACTGTAGCTTCTGTATAACTGGCATCGCAAAAAAAAAGTCCGCATTCGATTAACCGGAATTCATCAGGAAAAATGCATAAATTTTTGTTTTAAATGTTTTTGTTTTTGGTCAAATATCCGGCACGCGCTTTAACCGGCATTGGCCAGATCCCGAGGGTGCCGGATAAACTGGCTTTTACTATACTACAGTACAATGAACTGTACTGTACTCTGTACTGTACAATGGTTCTATGAATTGCCAACAGACATTTTGTATAGTACATCTATAACAACGACAACACACAAAATTACATTTATAGAGCGCATTTCACGTCGAGAGGACATCCCAAGGCGCTGAACAGTCAGGTTGGGACTGAGCAAGGGAGAGGGGCAGGGTAAGCAGGATGGGCGGAGAGAGTTAGGAGTGGAGAGAGAGAGAGTTGGGAGGGCAGCAGAAGGCATGGTCGAAGAGGAGGGTCTTGAGGAGGACATTTGGCTCACTGAGCTACAGTTACTCTATTGCTAATTTTCTGCACATTCCCCAGCACCCTTCTAAACTCTTCAAATTTGAATGACGCGAATAAAGATGTACAATCTGTAGAATGCACTGGAGGCACATGGACACTATTCTATCATTATAAACGTTTCTAAGTTTCCCATTCAAGAATTTTGTTAAGAATCGGCGAAAAGTTTCACTACCTACAATCTAAATATACACTTTGTATATGGCACATTGGAATAATCAAGTTACAGAAGTTCACATAAGTTGACTTGAATATGTCAAGTGAACATTTATAGTATAAGGATTTCCAAAAAGGATTTCCTTTTTAATATGGTAAAATGTATTTAGTGTAGTATCTACACTTTATCATGTGCACTGATTATACTACGGGACTCAAACACAAAAATGCTTCCATTACTCTTTATTATACCTCTACACTGACTCAGCAAATACGTAAAATCCATTGCATCAAGCTTTTCATCTTGTTTGTGAGCTGCACACTGACATTTATTGTCATGACATCACTCTGCCTGCGCAATAGTTAATTGCAGTCCAATAGACAATTCTTGTGCCAACCGACTAAGGTGTTGAGGTCTTATAAATAGTTAAGGATTTAAGTCTACAAAAATGGGCACCTTCACCTCTTGGCATAAAAGGTGGGCTATAGTTTTGTTAAAACATTGTTTTTGAATATCCAGAAATTTCTTTCAGAGCCTGAACTTTATCATGTTTTTGCCTTAAAATTGAAAAGCTGGCAGACTTGTGGAAAATATTCTTAAATTTAGTCTCAATTCTCGCACTCCTATGGGTGTGCAAATACAGACCAGTGTTTAACTGATTTGAGGAGTGCTTCTGGAATACGGAGGGAGCAAGAGAAGTCTCAAATTGGATCCAGAGCACTGGAAGTTTTCTAATTTCATTTTCAAGTGTAGCAACATAAACTGCACTGTATGTACAAGGCAGATGTAATAAATAAAAAGATGAATCCTTGCATTTGATATAAAAACCTTATCATATTGTTGAGATGTCTCAAAGAGCTTCACAGAATACATTGTAAAGTGGATTGACTATATGTTGTGGGTGGAACGTGCAATAGCTCTATGTAATGTCAACTGCATACAAAATCTTTTGTTACATTGGAAGATTTGGGAATTGTATGCTTAATGAATTGAACTGAATCACTTCTAAAGTTTTCTCTTATAGATAACGTGATGAAATAATAAAATTAACGAAATAGGTTGTGAGTTTTTAGATGTTACTTTAATTGCATTATGAAACAAAGAATTACTTGGGCCATGTGAGTTTCAAACTATGTATGGGTGAGGACAGGATAGCTTGCTTCCCGAGGCCTCATATATCTACCTAATTTTAGCATGTAAAACAATTTTTTCTCTTAAAGTTGTACAAAATTGTAGAAAATTCTAAAATTAAAGCTTTATTTGTTAGCTGCTTCTCACTAATATTTTTTGAGACTAGGTGGAATTTTGGGCCTCTGATCACTCGCGCTCAAATAGCAAATTCGTCCAAAAATAATGGAAATAGCAGTTATATGCATACTCAAATAGTAATACACACACACAAATAAACAGTAAAATACAAACACTGAAACAGAAATACATACTTATACGATAATACACTCAAACAAGAATACAGGTAAACCCCACTTAATGAAGGGGTTAGGGATTTTGAAACTCCTCGTAAAGCAAGCATTTCATTAAGCGGGTGGGAGGTCCCTACAGTGTTTCCATATGTGAAAAAAATCAGTTTTGTTCCCAGCAGTGCCTAGCGCTAACATTTGCGGTGTACCAGCGAAGGCATAAGGTAGGTAGAACTGCTACTGAAGGTTGCAATACTTTAATTACAAGATGAAAAGATGAAAGAATACATGATTAAAATGTTTGTTTACCTGAACAGTATTTTATTTAGTAAATTTTTAACACAATACAGTAATGAAACGAAAGTTCCCGTACTTCCCGTAATAAGATGAGGTGAGGAGTAGGGAGGAGGTCTTCATTTTAATTGTTGATGGAGGAGGAGGGGGAGGAGGAGGAGGCTGGAGAATCGGGAGAATCTGGTGAGAAAGCAATAGGTTCTATATAGTCAGCGGATGTACTTGGTACTCGTTCTTTAGATGATGTTGGCTTAAACAAACTGTCAATAGAAGACTGTCGGCAGTTTTTCTTCTTTTCTTCATACAATTCTTGGTAGCAATGAATATTTTGCTCGATGCCATGGGATCGTTGTCTTTGCAAATATTAATTGCTTTGTCTATTTTCGAAAGAAAAGCTTTCAAAAGGTTTAAACTAAGAATCTTAGGCTCATCACATAAATCATCAGCCTCAGCTGACTGTTCCTTCGTTAAATCCTGAATTTCTTCAGTTGGAAGCTTTCCAGGGGCTGATTTCTCATTTATGGAGATGTAGGTCTTCTCAGGTAACATCTTCCAATTAAGACCTGTTTCATTGAAGTTGAAAATTTGTTGTGGTGTATAACCTCCCTCCTTAATGATTTTTCTAAGTTCATCTGGATAATGTTCGGCTGCAGCAACATCCGCACTAGCAGCTTCCCCACACATCTTGATAGAATGTAGCTTGTATCACTTTCGAAAACGATCAAGCCACCCATTGCTAGCAGCAAAAGTCTCCGCTGGCTTTTTCAGAGTAGCGTCATGTGGTTGCCTAGCATCCTGCCGCTTAAACTCCTCCCATACTGTACAGGCCTTCTCTTGGATTATACTAGCGGAGAGGGGGCAATGGCGTTCGTTCTGGTCTTCGATCCATCTTCATTTCCAACGTGATGGACTTCCTTTTCTTCAATGGGGTTGGCGATGTTGCTAATGGGCGTTTAGGTGGCATATTGAAGTAAGTGTATGTAGCTTCGTTGACTGAGACCGAGCATGTGTTGCGGGGGTGGCCAGGAGACGAAAAGCGCGCGAGATTTAAACTTTCGCTATAGCGAAGGCAGCCTTCGCTAAGTGCACAGGAGGTACAAATACAAACCTTCGTCATAGTGAAGTTTCGGTAACCAGACATTCGGTAAGCGGGGTCTACCTGTACACTCAAACATTGAATACACACTGAAACATTTAATACACACTCAAACAGTAATACAGTATATACCCAAACATAACCATCTGAAAAATGCCAAGTGACCCCAAAGTTTTATTATTAACTAATTTCAATTGAAACAATTAAGGAAGCGACATCAGTGGTGAACAGTGATAAAACAAAGTGGATGAGGCAGACCACAGTGCTTATGGGTGCCACGCAATTCAAGCAAATGATAGAACACTGCTATAATCGGTTACTTTGTGTTTAATGCGTTCAAATATTGATCTTGAGTGTGCAGTAATGCTGTGAAGTGTGGGTTCTGTGCACGATCTTAGTATGGAAACTGATGGCCTGAAATTCAGCAATGTTGCTGCAAATGCATATTGAAGGTAGTTTCTTGAATGGATGTACTGTATTTACAATATGCAATCAGCAGGATGGGCATGGATAAGCTCTACAGCTAGAAATCACTGACTTTATGGATTTGTCATATTGCCCCAAGACACCACCCCACGTGAATTCAAGTTGTTGTAGTGTAGAACCAATCATCTACTTATGCAAAACAACAACAGGTTTTCTAGTTAAACTATTTAATTTGTGATTGAAAGAATCAACACTTCCCACTTCAACCATCTCCCTAGGGAGCCTGTTCCACAGGTTCATTATTTGCTCATTGAAATAGTGTTTCTGTAGATTCGTTTTTTCTCTATATGCCTGACAATAATCCCTCAAGAAAAAAATTGTCGCTTCAATCTACAATTGTTTATGAGATGGGGCACTGCTGTGCACAATTGGCAGCTGCTTTGTTTCACCCACAAATATATAGTCAATTTACTTTACAGTATATTCTACGAACGCCTCTTGTTTGTAGAAGATGTTATATCAAATACAGTACAAGGATTACTATTATTACTATGCCTGAGCCTTTTAAGTCTGCCTCTTCCCCTTTTTAGAGTTCCACACTCAGTCTAGACGGTGAGCTCAAAGTTCCGTAGTTTGTCTTGAGACTTGAATCCATAACCTTCTGACTCAGAGATGAGAGTATAGTACTACCAACTAATCTTAAGCTGTCAATAAGGGTAGTGTGTTTTTTTGTTAGAATATCACAGTTCACTGGTTGCTGGTGCTCAGTCATTATACTCCCATCAAACTAAAACCCACTGCTTTATGAACTGAATGGAGAAAGCAGCAGAACGCAAAGTTGTTCACAGTAAAATTGCAACAACTCTGTTCATAATTACAGCATTAATTGAGATGTTGACTGCCAGAAGCCAACTTGAAACAAACATTTGATGGAATGCAAAGCCTTCCTGTCTCTGTGGAGTTTCAACCAGTTTTGAAACATTTTTCCTTTTTTTTTACAATTGACCTCCTGCAAGTCATTCTAACCTCATTGGGCGGAACTGGATATAAACGATCCTCAGGAGGAATTAAACTTGCATACCTCCCCCACAATCTCCACACGCACAATCGCCTCACAGCTCAAGAAAGTTGTGACTGATGTAGAGGTCTTTCTTTTTTTAAAAAATTGTTTCCCAGAATATCTTACAAATTTCCATTCTGTGCCACACACACATGACAAATATTATTTTCATGAAAAAATCTAGGATGATCTGATCTCTAATCTCAGGGCAGTAGCATGGGGTGGGTGGGAAGGGGGTGAGGTCACTATTGAATTCACCTTCATGTGTCTGGTTACTGGGAAGAAAAAACAATCGTTGCTTGGTGACCTCTATTGTAAAATCTGTACTATTCACCCCATTTGAATATCCATGAATTGTCACGTCAATAAGTAAGTTACTGAAGGACAACCTGCACTCATAGAACCATAACTCTGAATGAGTCAAAGTCTTTCAGACAGCAGAAGGAAAAAGGGGGTAAGGAATAATGTATGTCCTCATGTTGGCATCAATCCTATTGTTGGTGGCAGCTCTTCCACTGGAGCTAACTAATCGAGGGTGTCAGCCTGACTTAGTTTTTGAGTCAGAAGATTGCAATTTACGCTAGAACCTTCAGCTCATGGTCGAAGTTGGGGTCCCGTCTGCCTTTTCACAGGTATGTGTGTGTGTGTGGGGGGGGGGGGGGGGGGGGGGTTAAAAATCCCTTGGCCTTGGCCAACAATCCCCAGATGAAAAATTGATCACTCACTTAATTGTTGTTTGTTAGTCATTGTTATCCACAAATTGTTTGCCACATTCTCCTGCAAAATACACAATAACTACAACTCTTTGGAGAAAAACTCTTAAGATAAACTGGTGCATATGCTATATGAAATGTACAAATTGTTATAACCCCAACTCCCTGCTCTTTTTCCATACTTTATCAGAGTGTTCTTCTTTAAATACTCGTGCTTACAAAGTTCCCTCATAAATACTGTTTAGCTCCTTCAATAGATATTTGCGACAGTGTATTTCATGTTCTAATAATCTCTGACATACATATATTACTGACCAATACGTATTACAAATGTTCTACATTTAAACCATATGTCAGCCTCCAATATATCAGCCAGTTTGAAGTTAAGAGCTTTCTAAAGCCTCCTTATAATAGTTTGATGCAATCATTCATGTTAAAAACAATTGTGACACTGGCTCTGGGACAATGTGTTTCTCTTTCAGTTTTTGTCCCAGTTTGCTGCTCAGAAATTACCGACAGACTTCAGCTTTCATCAATTATGTTTTTATTAACTTTTCTAAAAAGAAACTTCTGAATCTGTCTAGATAATTAAATGTAGGTATAGCTCCTATTATGTGAACAGTACTCAATACTATGTTGACTGCTCTGATCTGAAATAAAGGAATACATTACTGGGCATTTGCAATACATTCAATGTTATTATTCTGTACAGTATTGTGTAATATACCAAATTCCTTACCATCTGATAATTATCGCCAGGCTGCTGTCAGAGGTGACACCCTTTGGATCAGTTGTTAAACGAGGCTCTGACCACTTGTTTAAGAAGGTGCCACTGTTAGAAAAGAGAAGGGAATTACTTCCAGTGATCTGGCCAGCAATCTGTTAGATTATTATTCACTTCAAAGCTCTTTGGGGGGATATTGTTTTGTGCAAATTGGCTCCCACTTTTGCCTACAAAAGCTGTCACTGGACTTTACTGCAATTACCTATGAAGCGGTTTGAGATTTTTTTTAACAATATAGGTGCAATATCAATATTAAAGGATTATGTTTATATTTAATATTTAATCTCAGCAGGCTCTAAACCTAAGTCTTGTGGACTAGTTCACTCGATAGGACTGACAGATAGTTTTCAAACTAAAACTTAGCATGAGACACATTGCGGTACTCATATTTGAATCAGTTCAATCCACCTTTGTGATTTATAAAACAAGATGTTTGTGGTCACACATTGGAGGACTGTATTTGGAAGGTGGCCAAAACGTCCACCAAAAACTGAAAGAGAGTTTTTGTTATTCATTTTCCCTCCTCCCCTCTTTTATATTGTCCTGTGTGCTTCATTGTGATGATGTGCTATAAACCATGTACAACAGGGGTGACTTGGAAGAAGGTACAAAAGCAATAGTGGGAGTTGGAATAACCACAAGTGGTTATTGAATCATTATCCAAACCTAGCGCCAACACGTTCAAACTTGGCCAAATGTCTAACACTAAGTTGGTTCTCAACATCTCTTTCTAAACAATTTTTTAAAAATTCAACCAAATTAAACTTGAAATTTGTTAAAGCTCAAATGAGGATCAGACCTCGAGTCTTCACTACAAAAACAAATACAGTACTTGGGTTTATTTACATAGCACCCGTCACATGGGGTAGCATCTCAAGATTGCTGAACTTATTTTGTTGAAGAGACGGAACTGCACTTTCAGATTGCAGTGAGAATTGGGATAGGATGACCGCATTGCATTGCCCTTTTTAAACTAAATTGAACATTCCGGTTTAGCATTCATCTCCATGTAAAACCTCAGGCTGTGTAACACAGCAAGCAGAGTGAGAGAGAGAGAAAAAAAAACAATGGCATCTCCAACTTTCGGAAGATGGGTAAACCTGAAACAACAAGTCACTGATGCAATACTGCCCCAGGCTAGCCATTCTCCCTGAGAAAAGTGATCGAATATGACCTCTGCAAGAGAATTAGATGAAAGGCTCCTGCAGAAACAATTATAGCATAGACATTATGGGAGCAAAATATCTTAAAACCAGAAGATAATGAACGTAGTTTTGTCATTTTTACGAATGTTAACTACACATGAGATGGGTATGAATATCCAAGACAATACAGTGAGTCACATGTGCTTGGACAAACTGCATCTTATTTGTGCACTGCAAACCATAATGTTAATATCCAGCAAAATACCTGGTGCAGTACAGGTAGACCCCACTTAATGTCACCTCAGTTAATGTTTTTTAATTATTTTGTTGCTGATATATTGGAAACATATATTAATTTAACATGGCGACGTTCGCTATTACATCGTTCACCAGCGGGTGGAAACGGGGTACAATGGTGCTAGGACCTGGGAGTGAGCCAGGTCGGCAGCAAGTCAGACCGAGAGTGAGTGAGACCCGCCAGGCCCGGCAGTGAGGGAGACCGGCAGCGAGTGAGTGAGCCAGGCAGGCAGGCAGGCAGGCAGGCAGGCAGGGAGCAAGTACAATGTTTTTTAAAAGAAGATTTTGACGAAAAATGTCCAGAAGAACCTAACTCCAGTTTTTACATTCATTCTTATGGGAAAAACGTATTCGCTTAAAGTCACACTTTTCAAGAACCAAACTACGATGTTAAGCGGGGTCTACCTGTATTATTATTTGTTGTACTTCAACTTGGATCATAACCATAGAATTGTACATGATCAACACCTTGCATTTATATAGCGCCATTCACATAGAATAATGACTTGGACATTTCAAAAACGACAGTTTATACATTGAGGGTATTTAAAGACAGATAGAGAGAGGTGAGATCAGGCAAAGATAATTGTGCTGATGGGCCAAGCATAGAGTACAGACAGTGAGCAGTAGAAGTTCAGTAAGAAAGGGACCCAACCCATTATGTTTTTGCCAGCGTTCTGAAATTGTGATACGTTTAGCCACCCTTCCCTGTCCTTTCCCCTCCCCATAACATTGTATATTTCTATTTTACAAATAAAGTGTGCAATTCCCTTTTAAAAGTGTTCATGGATTGTGCTTCAACCACTGGTTTTCATAGGACTTTCCACACCTGAATAACCCTGTGTATGAAAAAAAAGTTCCCTTTGGTTTTGGCAACGATCTTAAATTTATGCCCTCTAGTTATCGATTCACGAATTTTAAATTGCACAGGGAGTGATATATTGCACAGGTGCAGCAACAGCACTGAGGTATGTGGGCATACTGATCTGACCTGGTTAAATCTTTGGTGTGCCATTTGGAGTAAACTTTAAGTGGGCTGTTGACGTTTTTCATTGGGAGAACAGCCAGAAGAGTGATGCATCACTTTTCACAAGCTTATTCCTTTGTGGTGCTTCTACTGCGCTCATCTCTTTTGACACAATTTGGGTTGATTTAAATCAGGTGGTGACAGACGTTAGGAAGAAAAATTAGGATCTGCCAAACAATTTTCAGTGACACCAACAACTTGTATTTATATAGCATCCTTCACAGTATCTCAGGAGGCTCTCAGGAACATTCATCTTAGATTAACTCCTCCTCACTCGTTCTTCCAGTGACATGCAGAATTGTGTAAAAAGAGTTACGATATCTCAGTAGATCTTGCTCCAGTGCTACTGCAACAGGAAGTCACAAAGCTAGTTTGCTTCTGTGTAAACATGTGGTGACAACATTGAGCCAGGCAGTCTTTCAAAGTGGTGTAATCTACAGGCGTAGCCTGACACAAATGGCTTCCTTTGGCATTGGGGAGGAGCGTCATTGCAAACAATGGTTGATCCAAATAGAATCAACATACCATAGATCAACTGTCCCAAAGAACCCCTTGGAAGATCAACAACAAACAACAACAATTGCATTTATATAGCAACTTTCATGCTCTGGTAGTGCCTCTGAGTAATTTTTTCTTGAGGGATAGTAGCAATTTGGTCACTCAATCCACAACAGTTTTTGGCACCCTGCTGGGCACAATTGGCTGCCGCATTTCACCCACAAAATATCCGTCAGCAGAACCCCAAATGTTGAACAGATTTGAAAAACCATATTATCAATGGTTGAAACTTTCAAGAAGAGACAATCAACCAGTGAGGAAGACATTGGACAAAATCTGCCACGCCTATCAGAGGCTCCGAGGTTGGATACACTCTGAAAGAACCTGCTCTACTCTGCCTGGGAAGAGGGCACAGATGTCAACCTCACCATCTTCCAGAAACTGCTTCCCAGCCTGGGGGATTGACACGAGTCTGCTCTTCTTGGCTGTGAAATTCAAAATTCAGTCGCTAGTCACCCAGTTGTTTCTGTGTCAAGAATGATGTAGAACCCTGGCGACAGCACGCCTCTTTGAATACAGTGCGATGCAGCCAGAGCAGCTGCCTAGTATCCCTAAACACCAGTGAAGTTGCTTCATTGGGCACTATGCAGTTTCTGGGGAGCTGAGCTGATTTACTTTGATTTTGTGTTACAAATAGCTCAAGTGAGGATTCACTGAACTGATTGTGCGCTGGCAAGGTAAGTCTAGTGAATCCTGGTCGACTACCCAAAAATCTAATGAGGTTGCACCACTGAAAGTGCAATGAAAATAATACTTGCATTTGATAAGAGTATCTTATCATGTCGTGGAGACATCTCAAAGTGTTCACAGGAATGTTTTGTAAAGTGGCAGAAACTATTCATTTTGTGGGAGAATTGCATACAACAATGTCCCACAAACAGACATGGATTACTATTATTAATTGTTGAAAAGATCAAATAACCACAGTGCGCACACAGCGATGCTGTCCGGGTACTGCCTGTAAAAGTACCAAAGGTCCCATGCAGAGAATATTGCTGAAGGCTCATGTTACGACACACACAGAACAAGTGAGGTTTACAGCAGAGTGCCCAAGTGACATCATTGGAATATCTGTCAGTATCTAGATAGCGGGTAATCTAAGCCAAATAGGCTCGCGCTTCCATGAGTTGACAGCTATAGCTGATTGAAGGGGAGGAGCATTAACAATAAGAAGTCTGTGTCAGTGAGCTAACAGAGTGAGATGCAGGAAGACGGGCTAATTTCTCTTGAGCCTGAAATTGCCAGCGACTTTAGTGGTTCAATGTCTATATTGCACAACCGCAGTGTAAATAAGTCCATGCTAGTTTTAATTACTCTGAATTTCATGTTGGGTAATAAGTAAATACTGTACATATTAATGTTTACTTGTCAAAACTCAAGAGTTCTTTTGCCTCATTGATTTGCTTATCTGAGCTCCAATAAAGATTGTTGCAGAGTGAGGTCTTCTCCCCAGCTACTGTGCGAGTAAGGAGATTAAATAAAGTTCCTGTGGTGGTGATGGTCTATCCCATGATTTTACAAAGAGATCAGTATTCAGTCTGTAAGTGTCAAATACTTCTAACCTACAACCTTTTATTGTTACATAAGCTATCATCAAAAAGTCAATCATACATCACAAGATTGATTTAAAAGTGCTCCCTATTTGCCTGGACTGAGTTGCAGCTTTTGGTATACACAGTACAATAGAGGGGTACTTTTTTCTGGAGACCTTGTTGTGTAACACCATTCAAGCTCTCTGAGATGCTACCCTGCGTGAGGTAAATGCAAGTAGTTGTAACAAGCTGCGTTACCCAATACGTATGTCTTAGGTTTAGACCCTCAATGACCTGCATCGTGAGTTCCATTTGGCCATGTAGTGACAGACAGGAGCTGTATGTCGGGGAGGGAACATCCATCAGTAGGTGATTGTAGGCTGTTGTTCCTCGTGCTGCATTACAGACTTACATAAGAGAATTGGAATTGAATGAACTCCTGAAAATCTACATCAGATGGTGGTTCATGACAGAGTGGGTATGTGTGTGTCTGGGTGGGTGGGGGGGTGGGGAAGAGATAAATAATAGAACAAAAAAATAAATCTTCAGGTCTTCACAAATGAAATGGGAAAGGTAATTAACAGCTACGTAAATAAGTTTTCTACCTATCAAATATATAATGACAAAAATAACTGAAAAAGGTATGAGCAAAGTTCCATTAAGGGCTTCTTATTTGCTTGTAAAGTTAGAGCTTGATGACTGAAAGAACACAGTAAGTCAAGATACTGAATTGATATATATACTGAATTGAATATGCAGTATATATGTATGCATGAATATGAATATAATTTTTTTTGTGTATATACATTTAGGTGTGAATGCATGCGTAGGGGGGAAATGTGCAGATTGCAATGTGATCACATATCACTTGTATAACTTCCATGCTATCAGACAGAGCCAGAATAGTTTAAACTCAGTGACATTGAGTATGAAAGCAATTTGTAGCTATGGCAGAGGCAGGCAGGATTTTCTACCTCACTGAATCCAGCACAGCACTGCAGGGGTTCAGGTTCAAAGTCTGATATCATTGTGGTTGAAATAGTGATTCAATACTAAGATGTTTGTAGCATGAGCGAGGCTTGGGAAAGTCGCATAATACGCTATTAAGGTGAATGGCAAGGGATCTTTATGGATGTACTACATGCATTGGGGTGAGTCTAACATTGAAAGTAGTCAATTATTAAGTTCTCCTGGAGATATGAACAACTTAGAAATAATTTTGTCTATGTATAGCGTCTGGCCATTGAATGGTCCTAAAACCTCCAGCCCCTTTCTGAAACTGAGATTAGAAGCCATTTAATAAAATAAGGAAAATAATATTAATCTGAAACATGAGGGACGTGTCCAGACATGGTGCCTCCATTTTTAGTTCCGCTGACAATCACAACCAAAGCAAAAAAATCTGTTTGAGTTTATCAATCAATTTAGCCCAAGTACCTGTATTTTGCTTTTGAAATTCTCCCAAATGTTATTGCTATTACTTACTTGGCTGGGAGATGTGGACCCTGAGGAGGCTATAAATGGGAAATAAAGTGCAGGAAATAAATTATTTGCAGAGTAAAAGTCCCCTTACCAGCTCTGAGCAGCTATTAGAAACTGCATCAAAAGCCCAGTGGATGGTGGCCGCAACACTAGGCTATACAGATGGTAAGGTCAGAAGTTTACGTCTCAGTTGGGACCACAGTTTCGAAGGGATCTTTTGCTGGTTTTTGAGCCTGTTTGGATGTCAAATCATAGGGTCATGTTTCAGTTTGTCTGTGCTGCTATTCACACTCAAATAGCCTCTCGACATTCATGGTCAAGGATCACACAAGCACACAGTGCAGCTCCATTATAACACAAGTCATTAACGTGAATGGACTCATAATGTGGTTGAACTGTGGACCTCAATTACTGTACTTTGCACAGCTGGCCCACTGACAGGCTTCACACACCCAAATGACTGACTTTCAGGTCATCAGATTAGAAGAGGTCACTTGCTGCTTTACGTAGATGTAGCACACAGGAAGTAGTGTTGGAGGTGACCCAAAGACCTGGGTATCAGCCACCTTCTAATTTAGGGTGAAACTGCAGCCACGTAGTAAACTAGAGGGTACACAGGGAGAGAGTCAGCTGGCTGGATGTTCGTGAGGTTTGTTAGCAGATGTCACCATAGATGAGGCAGGGAACTAGCTCATTCACTTTCTGCGTAGCACTTTCTCATGCTAAAAAGATGGACAAAGTCCGTCTCTGTGAGCCACCCCTAATGTTGGCTGCACAGGCACAGTAATTCAAAGCTATTTGGCCCCTTTTCTCTTGTCGGTCTTTGTTTTCCAAGAAGCCATCCATCCTAATCCCAATTCTTTCCCCATAGCCTCCATTATCCTTCCTCCGGATATGCTTGTCCAATTCTTTTCTAAATGCCACAATCGACTGTCCTCTAATATCAGCAAATAAAATGGGGAACACCAATCATGTCAACAGTAACATGTTTTTAAGAGAAAGCCCCTGTTTTTATTTTTTCAAACGCCTCTATAAGGTGAGCTAAGGGACTTTTAGCTGGGAAACAATTAAGTTCCTAGACTGTAGTTCCCTTTTATTATGGAGAGATCAGTGAAGATTAAAGCTACCGAGAGCCATTCAACATCAGGTCTTCAAGTCTGTGACTAATTGTGTGCTTCCTAAAAATATCTAGCAATAGAAATTAAAGTTTGCCCCTAGTGATGTCTTGTTTGATTACTCAAATCAGTTCCTACTTAGTTGTCTGGGACTCTTTTGTATGCAAATTTGAAAATGCCAGACCCATACTAAAAAGGAAGCTGCAATGTGTAATTTGCCCTTGGGACTCCAAGACATTGCAAATGAGTCAAGGCTGCTTCAATACGTGCATCAACATAATAAATAAACTGTTGCGATACATTGATTCATTTTCAATGATAATGAGTATTTTCTAGAGTAGTCTTTGGAAAACCCAATATATTTTTCAAGTCAAGCATTTTTCATACTTCTCCACAACTTTGCATAGCCGCAATGGCAAGCTATGTGGTTTTTGCTGGTTACACTCCATCAGTAACCCAACACACATTCTGAGGTCACCAAACCTTGTCTCTCACTAACCTGTGCATAATTCTTTCCAGAATTAGATAAGATAGATGCACCCCTCCAGGCATTCCAATCAAATACACAGGAATTTCCATATGTAGGTGGAATGCATGGAACTCCCAGTTTGCTTTGGATACACTCAAAAATGGTAGTTGGTTTCAGCTACCCAACTGACCTAAAAAAGTGCTTCTGTCCTCTCCTGCTTCAAGCTCTGTGAGCCTATTACTTCTATTCTTGCTGAACTTTACAAGCTCCCCAGCACCCAATGAATCAAATTGGAGATCCTAGCCCTCACTTTTAAATCCCTTCACAGCCTCTCTAGACCCTGCCTCTTCTTTGCTCTCTCCACTTAGCAAACACCAGCTGCTCCACATCAATGAATGAGCTTTCAGCCATTATACCCCCACACTCTCTAACCTCCTCCCTCTCCACAGTAAAGTCTGTCTTAAGATCTTTCAATTCAAAGCATCACCAGCATGCTCACAGATTGAAGGAAACTTTGCAGCACACAGTCCTTTTTCCTCTATCCATTGTCACAGGTGCTGTGAGCAAATTGGTTAGCAATCAACAATCTGAATCACATGGCAAACCTTAATAGCAATCTAAATTCGATTTGACTTCACGGAAACAGCAACAATAAAAACAAGTTGCATACCAGTGGCAGAATTCCTTGTTATTTCTTGCATCTCATTTACATCTTATTTCTACCTTTGCAACCCATGCACCTGTTGGCACTGAAATGAATGTAAAGGATTTATAGCATGGCTGGAGTCTGATGGCACCTCAAGCAGAAAATTGACTCTTTTCGGACAGCACATTGTGTCAATGGATTATATTGTGGACTCGGGGGGTGGGAGAGTGTATGTGCCTCTGTTGAGTGTCCAGTTGTGACCTGGAGACTATCTGTTGTAAATGAATATTTGCCAACACAGAGAGAAAAAATCAGATGCAACAGTGAGAGAAAGAAGAAAAAGGACAAAGAACAATGATTAGAAGAAATTTTATGTCTAAGTGTTTTCTAAGAGCTAATTCCTTCCTTGTAAAAAGTTTATTTGAACTTTAGCCTGAAAATAAATAATAATAAATTTGGTAATTTAACCCACAACTGTTTGTGGGACACTGCTGTGCATAAATGGCTGCCAAATTTCATCCACAAAATATATGGTCAATTCACTTTACACTTTACTATGAAGCACTTTGAGACGTCTCGAAGACGTGATAATGCACTATATTAAACAAGGATTATTATTAGACTCGAAGATTTGAACATTGTTTATTCAAATGCATCTCAGCAAATGTTGGTCAAACCACGTGTTCAAAAAATATATTGCAAACAACAAATATATTTTCCCTAGGTTTTTTTTAGGATTTCTGTTTAAACAATGATTGCAGTGCTGCTGATATCATCTGGGGAATCAGCAAGCAGCCAGTGAGCCATTCCTTGTGCAAGTGCTAATTTAACATACAGTTGAAATAGCACGATCACTAAAGTACTCTGGGTTAATGACTGCATTGCTGCAGATGTTAATACAGTTGCCTCTGACTATTCAGCTCAGTTCTTCCTCTAAATCCAGTTTCCCAGGGGATAGAATGGAGCAATCATAATTGAAAAGAAAAATATTCAATTCGCTGTGGGTCTTTATAATGTAGTTGTTGGTTTATAAAAAGGATCCATTTGGCGAGATTAACTCTTCTACAGACATGGGGTTGGGGGGAAAAGAGTCAGTAATGTTCTTGTGTACTATGTTCCCAGGTAGCAAGCCCATATGGGCCCCATATGGGACAAATTGGATTGATCCATGCCCAAATGGGCCCCACACGGGCTTGCTACCTGGGTTTTTATGTTCTAATTCATTGATGTTTGTTTGTACTATCAGTTCACTATTCACTGACTACCACAGTAAAGCCCAAATGGCCCACTGTGATTGCCCAAGCAATCAGAAAATATGTTAAGAACAATTTACAATCTCACACATAGGGTCACGTGAATTCTACTGCACATGCCTTCGTTAGAGTTCTTGTAATTGACACAGATGACACCCTGATCAGCAGAAGGGATTAGTTAGAGCAGATAGCTCCTGTAGGGGGAGTGGGAATCATCACTAGACCTGATGTAATGAATTGAATAGTCTCTTTTTGTGCTCTAAACATTTTACAAATCTATAAAATAAAAGAAGATTATGGACAACTCAGGTTTCTGATTCTGATCAACTTCTCTCTGGCAATTAAAAAAACCACAAAACGTAAACTTGTTGCCTTAACACAGTACTGTACTGCATTTATCGCCCAGCATGGTTTTTGCAAGCAAATGGTACTTTTTTAAAAAAAACATGTCACTTATTCATTGGAGTTTTGCTAAAATGACCACAACCATTCCCCCCCAACCCGTTGATTCACACTCAAAGAGAATTGTTTTCCTTTCTGAACTTAATCCCACAGAGAGATAAAATCGAAGTGTAGAATATCACTCCTGAGAACGGTGGTTGTAGAATGGCTCTGGGGAAATCCCTGACCTTGCAGGAACGCCTGTTCTTCAAGCAGACACGCTTTTAAGCAGGATGTGAACCAATACAGCGATGGTAACACGATACCTGTAGAACTCTGGTAACTTTATATGTCTGTGGCTGGCTTCCTACCCGCACATACCCAACAGCACACTTATCAGTCCTTCTGATGAGATGTTAAACCAAGGTCCCGTCTGTGCCTGTTGGAAGTGGATGGTAAACATCCCATGACACTACTTGAATAGGGAAGATAGTTCCTTCCAGTGTTGTGACCAACAATTCCCCCAGATAAAATCAGTCTTTTGCTTCATGGCTGTTTGTGGGATGTCACTGAAATTGCTGTGCTAGCCTGCCGAATACCTCGTTGCCACATCTTTCAATAAATCCTGTGAAGCATTTTGATACATCCCCTTGACATGAAGATGAGGCAATATTAAAGGCAAGAATTTTTATTATTATGTAAGAAAACTTCAATTGTCAAAATAAGATAGGCCTAAGCTGATACCATTAACTTTCCTCTCACTAGTTGCTTTAAGTTTGATTTGGGATTTATTCCTCATTATTTCTTGATTATTAATGATCTCCGAGGTCTCTTGTTAACATTAGCCTTCATCACACAATCAAACTCAAGTGAAGTCAGACTGCTGCAAATGAACTTGGCCCAGTTTCAGGAGGTTATAAATGTTTGCGGTACACCTGCCTGGCATGTACTGTACTCTCCATCTCCTGTGGTGTCCAGCTGCATGTGAAGCATTTACGCCTCTGCATTCATATTAACACTAGGGGCAAGTTGGACAACGGTAATGTCAGCTCACAGGATTATACGCAAGTTGTCAATTTGAAATAAAGATATGCTCAGATGCACCCAATAGCACTTTTGTACCTGCAGGGATAACGTTTACAAACCCTATTTCAGAGAACAAATCACAACAAACAAGCAAGAACTGCTAATTACCTGCTCAAGAGCAATGATCGTGAACTGGCAAGGTATTCGGGATAATCGACATCTGTGGAACTGTAACCCAGTACAAGTCAATGCTTTTAGAAGAGAAGAATATATGAAAATTGAAAATAATAATAATTGTTGCATTTGATGTCGGGCCTTATCATATTGTTGAGGCATCTCAAAGTGCTTCACAGAATATACTGTAAGGTGAATTGACTAAATTTTGTGGGTGAAATATAGGCTTTGTGCTACAAGTCCTTCCTCTTATGACAATACACTTTAAAATCCTGCAATAATAATAATAATAATTCTTGCATTTGATATAGCGCTTTTCACATCTTCTCGACATCTCAAAGTGCTTTCGAGAATATACTGTAAAGTGAATTTACTGTATATTAGTGATTGAACAATAAGTTTAATGTAGCAAAGGATCATTGCCACAGACATCCAAGTTTCTTTACAGTGGCAGTAAAGTTAATTCCAGATGATCAAATAATCACATAGCCTGACCTATTTCACCTTGCCTTGAAACAAATTGATTGAATCCAAAATTCTAGGTGGCATATAAATTTAGAAACTCGACTGATATTATGGCAAGCTGAAATTATCCATCAGTGAATTTAGCTGCCACATTTGGGATTTATGTTAAATAAAGTCTAAATAGATTTGTGAATGATCAGCAGTACTGTATGGCCAATGCATCTGTAACTCAATACCTGACCAATTGCTTTCTCTTTCAGTTGTCTGCAGTTTGCCAGTCCTGGCAGCAGAAAGAACCAGTGTTGTGCAACTTGTGATAGAAAATGTGTCTGCTCATGACCATTGGCCCTTGGTGCACATCGTGCTTACTGCAGCTGTGTCTATGTACTAGCAAATACACTCACATTACATCAGGGATGTTGCAATAAACCACATTATCAAAATGTCAGGAACCAAGAGGATTGACTACTGTAACTGTCCTGATAACGTGGGCTACATAATAACCTAGAATCCTGGAAATCAGGTAACCAATTCTCCTTTGCCCTCAGCAGCAAACTTACGAAGTTTGCAGACATGTACCTCTCTCAAAGCCATCTGCTAATAAAAAGCGTGATTGACAATTGAATAAAATAGTTTGTGCATAACCAATATGAAGTGGAGACCAAAATAGAAGACTAATTTTATGTCCTTTAGATAGTTTTTTTTTAAAAAGTATACCTATATGTCTTCTTATTTGGGGGCTTAAACACGTAACAACTAATGAATTGCCCTTGAATGTTAATTCCAAAATTCAGGTAAATCGATAAACCATGAAATTAATGCAAGCTGATTTTCCGCATGTATAAGTCTTACAAAAGGCAAAGCACATCAGAGAAGGGACAAAACGGAATAATAGCAGTAGGCTGGGAAGATACTGCGGATAAAAGGCTTTGCAAGTATCTGTACAACATATTTACATAATTCTGTGCAGTCTGTGGTTAGCATCTTTCAATTTTATTTCCAGTTTTCAAGTGGACGGCCAAAATACAGTACTAAGCCTCATTTAGCTGTCGATTCCACAGAGAATGAACACAATGTTACTGAACATGGATTAATTTTTCTCAGTCGCTGTCCAAGCCAGTCATACCAAAGGTAGAACACAGACTAATCTTCCTAGTGAAAGAAGAAATTTGATAGTGTATAAATAATCATGGGTAAATGACTACCCATGACAATTTATACAAAGAAAAAGAAAATGTACAAGACGTAAACGAGGATGACAGCTTCCATGGTGGGCTAACGGATAAGACAATGCCTGCTGCAGCAGCAATGTCTCAGCTGGGTTAGATATTGCAATTTTTGGGACACTACAATTGGCCCTCTTGGCTAGTCAAGGTGGGGATAAAAATCAATCAGTGTTTCTTCTTCCCTTGGTTGCTATCTACCGCAGGACAGTGCCAGACGAGAGCACGAGTTCAAATGGCCTGCCAATTGTTAAAGCTCACAAACTCAGATAATGGCCACTAGACACAGCATTGGAGAGGATGCCTGGCACCTGTCAAACCAAGCCCCAATGGTACAAAGTTGATAAAATGCCCACAGTAGAGGGGGAGATTGTTAGATCCATCCCATCATAACACAGAGATTTATCTACTTTAAGCCCATTAACACATTTCAGACCATCTCCTTTATAACCTCTTCAAATCCTGTAGTTTTTCTATATTCACTTTGATATTGCTACATTACCAACATCCCTGTTCTCTGAAACATTGAGGTAAAACATTTACAACAATGACCTTTCTGCCTTTGAGTTATGTTCAGCTACCACATTATCTTCCTCACGTCACATTAGTCCCATTCATTCCTTGACTATCTATCCTCTTACCTCCTAGTATACACCAGTTATGAAATTATTTGATATTATTACTCTTAAAATTCCCTGCTAGTTTTTTGTCATACAATACAATTTACACTTATGTGGTAAGTATACATTACGTCCCCCGAATCCTCCGCTCCACCCTCGGCGGCCGTGCCTTTAGCCACTACGCCCCAAGGCTCTGGAACTCTCTTCCTCACTCCCTTCACCTCGCCCCCTCTCTTCCCAGTTTCAGGTCACAGTTGAAGACCTTTCTCTTCGACTGAGTTTTTGGTTCACCTTTCTGCCCCTGCCCCTGGCTCAGTCCCGGGATCCGCTATGGTGAAGCGCTCTGAGACGCCGTCCAGCGTGGAGGGCACTATATAAATCAAAGTTGTTCTTGTTGTTATACATAGTACTTCAGGAGGATGTCTCAAAGCATTTGACAATGCCAGCTGGGCACCCGAGCTGGGGGTGCGAGCCAAGAGGGGGTGGGGAGGGTAAAGAGAACTGAAAGTACAGTCGAAAAGATATAGAGGTCATAATGTTCCTTAGCTCTCTTTATCACTGTCTTTCACTCTTTGACACCTAAAATATACTTTTGGGCTACCTTTAGTTTTATCTTCCCTTCATCCATCATACTCCTCTTCCTTGCTCTTTTTTTTGCTTATTTTCCTTCTTAAATCACTTCTTTACTTTTGGTAGGTGTTTATTTTGCCCGCACCTATCCAATTCAGCATTAAATATGTCCCACTACCAATCTGCTGTCTTATCTGCTCATTTTTCTATTTAACCTGTCTGTGCTGTCATTCACACAAAATTTGCTTTTCTCTCATTCAATCTTTACCTTTTTGACCACACTTTTCAGTAATATTTCCCTTTCTACTTCCTTCAGCTCTCACTCTAGGCTTGGTTACCCAGCCAGAATTGTTAATGGAGATCCTGGGACCTCCACCCCCAATAGAAAAGGTGCTGTATAAATGTCAATATGTATTGTGTTGTTAGTGTTGGACTCCTCCTTTTCTCTGGGCATTTGGACAGTGAACCTAATCATATTAAAGTCACAATTTCCTAAATGCTTTCCTATATTCAACTCGTTCAACTGTCCAGCATTGAATCAAGCACTACTGGGTAGTTTTCTAATGCGTTGAAATAAATTGCCTTCAGTCCCATAGAGCAGTGGTTAAAGCACTCACCTCGCGAGGAAGAGGACCCAGGTTCAATTCCTGGGTGGGGTGAAACCTAAGGCAAGTTTCCTTACTCCACACATTTCTGATTTACCTAGCAGTAAGTAGGAAATAGGTTGTCAGACAATGGCTGGATTGTTTTCAGCTATCCCTCCAAAGGTAATAATCCCTCCAAAAGTAAAAAGAAGTGGTCACTCAATTCACGACATTTTGCGGGCCACTGTTCCCTGCCACTTATTGCTCACAAACTACACAGTCAATTAATTTTCACTAATATTCTGTGATGTCCATTGAGACTCTCATTGACATGCAAGGCACTACATCAAATACAAAAAAGCAAGGATTATTAGTATTATTCTGAAAACTCCAAAAATCTCTTCCCATTCTGCCCACCACTTATTTATCTGTTCCCCGTCTTTTTCACAGACCTATTTTTGGAAAGAGTTAATTTAACATGACACCAGTAAAGCTAATACTGCATAGTTAAATAATGCTGCAGCTCATGATTCAAAAGCTGTAATTCTAGAACGTGGATGTTGTAACAAAACCACAAGTCAGACTTGTGTTTCTGTTTTTACACTTCCTGGAATGACAGCATGAAACTTCCGTTGTGCTGTTCAAGTTTAGCCTATTAAAGCTGGCCTAGTAATGCTCTTATTTTGATAGAGCCTGCAGTGATAAAAAGCATAATCTGTTGAATAAAGACAAGCCATATAAATAAGCATCAGTTTAAATATGTTGGCCTTATTGGAGGCCAATGGTAACTATTCCTTGGATGTATTACATTTTTTGTAAACAAAACAAAAAACAAGCCTGTCATTATCTTTAAATACAAATAGCTTAAGGAGCTTAAGGAGCTTTCATCTGATGAGCTAAGAATAAAACAATCCAATAATGAATATCAACAGCAAGAGAGTAGACATTTCCTAATTCCAAAGATAAGTTTACGTACTTCCGAAAGTGGTGGTCTATTTCACTCACCATGCACCATTTAAATACACCAACATATTGGTTTGCAAGCATAGCAATGTTTTGCCTGTCTCACCATTGGTTAGGCATGATCCAGTGAACACAATTTAAGGTTTAATTTTGTTTTACCATCAATATGAGTTAATCCTGATGTGAACAGGAATCTGTTACCCACTTACCTTCTGGCTCAGAGTTCCCTCCCTGCCTATACTGTGGGATGGTTTCATGGACTGAATAAGTGACTACTGCTGCCCCCTTCTGTTGCCTGCTCTCAGGCTGAATGTTATTTTTATCTAGTTCTATTGCTTTTTTTTGTGATTTCTCTTGCCAGTATCTAGAAAGCACAGCTAATTCACAGTAAGGAAGCTGCTCTGTGGTACAGTGAGAATGGTAGCCAATTTTTCTAGACAATTTTATGTTTGAACAATTTTATGTTTGAATTTTACAGAGTTTGAATGACAGCTGTTCACTAGTTTCTAAATTGGTCCGTATCTCATTTCTCGGACTCAGGTCCATATAAACCTAGGTTGTTCCGTTCATTTAAGATTCACATCCAATTTACATACAAGTCAAACAGTGTGCCCTTTCTGCATTCTGAAAGGCTTAAAATAACATGCTGGTAATTTGTAATAATAAAATAAAAGCGACATGATCTCACTATTGATTCATAATTAATGGAATCAATGATTAAATAGTTCTATTAAATCCTTCTTTACTGAATAAGATTATTTCATCCTGTCAGCTGTATCAGATATAATACTTGACCATTGTAAATCACAGAGAATTACAGTACAGTAGTATGAAAGTGGCTTCCAGTCTGGCAGCAACTCTATAAAATGCACTCAGTCTGGCAATCTGTTGAATCTTTGCTATCCTAATTTACAATAATAATTCTTATGTTTGCCACAGCAAGGTTGATAGTACATTAGCCACTAGCGACATGTGGCTAATTGGGAATCCAGATGTGACTAAATTGCATTTCTGATTAGTAAATAAAAAATGAGTAATAGATACCATCGTTGGCCATGTGATCTCAATATTCATATTCACACAGTTTATGCAAGTGTACTTTGACCTTTTTATGCATTTGTTGGTAAAGAGGCAAAATAAAACGCTGCGGATGAGTTTTTTTGATCCTTGGTTACTGATCATTAGTTATCTGTTAAAATAATAATAATCCTTCCATTTGATATAGCTCTTTCCACATCTTCTAGGTGCGTCAGAGAATATACTGTAAAGTGAAACACCCGTAAGTTTATGGGTGAAACCCAAACATTTTTTGAAGAGATTATTACCCCGGGAAAGCAATCCGCCAATTGACTAAAAACTGGATTCCCACTTACTTAATAAACAGGCTGGTGAAAAAATGGTTTGTAAGAAGAGTAAAAATAATAATAATAATAGTAAAGATAATAATCCTTGCATTTGATATAACACTTTACACATCTTCTAGACGTCTCAAAGCGCTTCACAGAATATACTGTAAACTGAATTGACTGTATATTTGTGGGCGAAACACAGCAGCCAATTGTCCACAGCAGTGTCCCACAAATAGTCGTAGATTGAAATGACCAATTTTTTTTTAAGGGTTTATTATCAGGCGTGTGGGGTAGGGAAACTTGTCCAAGGTTTCACCCTGCCTCGAATTGAGCACAGGTCTCTTGCTTGCAAGGCGAGTGCTCTAACCACTGAGCTACTGGACTCCACAAGTATGAAGAAATGTATCCAATCTTGAGTCAGCATCTTCAGGTAGGGCAATAAGAGAGATATGTAGTTCAGAGTGTTTGCTGAGAGGTGAAATGGGCCTTTTGTTTCTTTTTAGATACTCTCCCACACCAGGCTCTGTGACCCCATCACCCTCACCCTCACCCGGCTCCACTGGCTTCTCATCCCCTTCAAGGCCCTCCATGGCCTTGCCCCTTCCTACCTCTATGACCTGCTCACCCCATATCAACCTGTCTGCTCTCTCGCTGCTCATCCCCTTCAAGGCCCTCCACAGCCATCGTCAAGCCTTCAGCCTCTGTTCCCATCCTTTGGAACTCCCTCTCTTGCCTCCTGCAAGGCATGTCTCAGCATCCTGAGACCATCCTCCTACCACCCCTGCCCTCCACCCTCCCTGATTCCCTGCTCGGGGGTTCAAATCCCTGACTGTCGGAGCCTTGGGACGTCCTCTCAAAGTGAAAGGCGCTATACAGATATGCACATCTCACAAAAGGAAAGTAAAGACTTTCCCCTCGCCGTACAAGCGTGAGACCT
Source organism: Hydrolagus colliei (assembly GCA_035084275.1). NCBI lineage: Eukaryota > Metazoa > Chordata > Chondrichthyes > Chimaeriformes > Chimaeridae > Hydrolagus > Hydrolagus colliei. The sequence goes on from CM068743.1 coordinate 27,211,566, forward strand.
GTTTTTGAATCCAGGCAGATCAGGGCAAAACCTTGGATGAGTTTCCTTACTCCATATGCCTGATAATAATCCCTCAAAAACATAATAATAAATTGGTCATTTCAATCTACGACTATTTGTGGGACACTGTTGTGCGCAATTGGCTGCCGCGTTTCGCCCACAGATATACAGTCAATTCAGTTTACAGTATATTCTGTGAAGCACATTGAGAGTCTAGAAGATGTGACAAGTGCTATATCAAATGCAAGGATTATTATTTATTATTATCCAGAATTAAAGGCGCTATACAAATGTAATTATGCTGTTGTTGTTTGGGTGCATGTCCTTTGCCCTGTTGGGAGCTGTTTCTTATTGTCTGGGCTCGCTTTCTTCTTCTAGCATGGAGTGGTTTATGCCTAATCTCTATTGGACAACATCATGAATAGTACATTTTTAGGTCATCGAAACATCTCAAAATATATCACAAGATTTACTGTAAACTGTAGTGACTGTGAATTTGTAAGCAAATGCAACAATCCATTTGCATATAGCTATGTCCCACAAACAGTCACAGCCATATTTATTGTGCAATTAATATTTACATTATCTGAATTGTGTGGAGTCACATAATGTAGTGGCTAGAGCACTCTCCTCGCAAGCTAGAGGACCTGGGTTCGATTCCCGAGCGAGGCGAAACCTTAGGCAAGTTTCTTTACTCCACAAATGCCACTGTTTGTCTGGTAGTAAGTAAAACCCAGTTGTTAGTCCACTGGCAGATCACTTTCCTGAGGTGATAATCCCTTCAAGAAAAATTATAATTTGGTCACTCAATCCATGACAGTTTGAGGGACACTGCTGTGCACAATCGGCTGCCACAATTCACCCACAAAATACAGTCACTTCAAATTCACTTTGCAGAATATTCTGTGAAGAGCTTTGAGACGTCTCAAGGGTGCGATAAAGCATTATTAAATGTAAGGATTCATTTAATCTCAAGAATCATGGAATTGTTCAGCACAGAAGGCCAATTACCCATCATCCCAGTGAAAGCACTTAGTCCCACTACCCAATCGTACCCTTCTATATATTTTCTTCTTACTGGTTTAACCTTCTAACAGGCCCAGTTATTATTTAACCACTTTGGGACGCAGCTCTGCATGAGGTATGCAGTATAAATGCAAGTTGTTGTTGTTTATTCTCTTGTAATATACCCGGATATCAAATTGTCTTTCAGAACAGATTGTCTCTTTCTTGCACACATTCTGACTTCAAAGCAAACACTTCATTTTCCTAAATATTTGACCTTTGTCAGTCCGTACATAGTATGTCTATTATATACATGCCTCCCAATGTTGCGGGTCTCTTTTACCAAACTGCCTGCTTGCTTGTGTACTCAGCTAATTTTGATGTGACAGTGATCATTTGCAAAATGAGGGCTGAAGTAAAATACGTTGATTGGGACATGAATTATTTAAACCATCCTTCAATAGTTTTGGAATTACACATGTATCAGTTATGTAAACATTTATGTGCATATACTCAGGTAAATCCCAATGAAGACTATTCATGTCCCCACCTGTTATTTTATACATACTGTACTTATATTTAAAGTCACTGGAATTGAAATGCCAAAAACTTTCCAGCTATTTTTGCAAAGGGGACAAAATATCTCTTCAGGAGCTGCAATCTGCAGGACTGAAAATATTTGGACTGATATGTTGCTGCTCCTGTTGGAATTATTCCAACAATTGTTTAATTATGTTTTTTTTAAAACTGTGGAAAGCGTGCTGCACTCTGTGTTTACTAATACAGTAGTCTTGTCTCTTAGTCAACCTAAGATGCAGAAATGAATTTGACCTTAAATTGACAACTGGAGCATTGAAAAGGGCAGTGGCAAGATTTGAAGATTAGATTCTTGGTATGTCGGAGAAATATGTTTAGAAATCATTTGAAGGCAATATGGTAAATAGGTAAAGAGCACAGTTTTTTTGGTGGGAGGGTTGTTGAGGCAAAGATGCTGTTGAAGCAAGGGGAAATGTGCTTTACAAACTGTAACAGAAGTGAATGAGGAGGTAACAGCAACTTGATCCGAATGCAAAGGTTATATGATAAATAGGTTAGGTAATTTCAGTTGATTGTATTCTGAAGATAACATGCTGCATTCGGTAATTGCTCACCTTTTTGGAATTTTGAAATTCTGCAACCTTCTGCAACCAGGTTATAGGAAACTAATTATAATAATAATAATGTTGTATTTGATATAATGACTCATCACATTGTTCAGACATTTCAAAGACTTCACAGTATATACCTTAAAGTGGTGCGACTGTGTATTTTGTGGGCAAATGACCATTACAGAAACAAGAAGTAAATTCACCTGAGGAAAGATATATTGGTTCTAGAGGGGGATACAGTGCAGATTCACCAGAATGCTACCAGGCTTAAAAGAGTTATGGTTGCATAAACTTGCACCGTATTCCCTTGAGGGTGGAAGGTTGAGAGGTAATTTGATTGAGATATTTAAGATGGTAAAGGGATTCGATAGAGTGGATACGTAGATACAAGGTTTTCCTCTGGTGGGAGAATCCAAAACAAGGGGGCATAGTCTTAAAATTAGCACTAGGCATTTAAGAGTGAAATCAGGAAGCATTGTTCACACTCAAAGCGTGGTAGAAATTTGGAATGCTCTCCTCCCAAAAGCCATGGATCCTAGATCCATCCACAACTTCAAAGGTGAGGTTGATAGATTTTTGGTAGGTCAGAGTTATTAAGGGATGTGGGGAGAAAGCGGGAAATTGGAATTGAAAGGATTAGTTGAGGTACAGATCAGTGGAACAGGCTCCTGTTCCTATGTTCACCCACAAAATAAAGTCATTTCATTGTACAGTATATATAGTTGGGGCTGATATGGAGAGACGAGTTGGGAAGCCGACAAACATGTTGAAGGCACGAATGAGAGTTTCAGTGGCCTGAGAGGTAAGGTAGTGGCGGAGTCGGGCAATGTTACAGAGGTGAAGGAAGGTAGAACAGGTCATGGCATGGATATGGGGCAGAAAAGACGAAGAGGATTGAACAAGAGACCTAGGTTCCAGACTGGCTTGGTGAGGTGGAGTGTGCATCTATGGAGGTGCCAAAGCACTTCAGAACTTAGGTAAATATCAATAAAGCACACACTATAAAGAAGCTCAAAGTCAATGTATTCAAGGCATTTGAGCCAAATATAATTTACCCTAGATTCAGTAAGAAATTGGTAATACTCTACAGTACTCTGGTTCATAATTTGGCTACAAAGAGGCTGCATGATGAAGAATGACTATATTGTATCCAGATCATCCCAAAAATAAAACAAGATGTGAGCCCAAGAACTATAGACACATTTACCTAGAGTGGACAAATTAGCTACAGTATTGCAATTATTTACTAAGGCCACATTTGTGTGTGTGTATTATTTACCTATACCTTCAAAGTAACATGAATGCTTTGGAGAATGTTCAGAGGAATGTGCACAAGAATAACAGGGATATGGATGTGGAGCTTTCCATCAGGATGATTAATGAATTGGGTAGAAACAATTAATCGACAAACTTTACGTTGTCTGTTTAAAGGAGCATAAAGAAGGGAGATGTAATTGATGTTATATATTTGGATTTTAGGAAGGCATTAAATACCGTATATCTCCGCGTATAAGGCGCACTTTTTTTCAGGTCGGAAGATCTCGAAAATGGGGGGTGCGCCCTATACGCAGGTACAAGCAATTTTGAGCCTCGGAGATACAGTAAACAGGAGGGGCGGCCGGCGCGCTGTCAGCCGGGGTTTGGTCAGTGTCCAGCGGGGGTTGGGGGGGAGCGGGTGACGGGGCTTCGGCCGCCCGGGCAGCAGCAGCAGCAGCGGACTTCAGTGCTGTGTTTACCTTCTGCCGAACCCAGTCTGCCTGCCTCACTCCCTGCCGCTCTCTCTCACTCCCTCCCTCCCTGCCTGCGTGCCGGCCTGCCTCTCTCCCTCTCTCTCTCCCAGGCTGCCGGCCTGCCTCTCTCCCTCTCTCTCTCCCTCCCTGCCTGCGTGCCGGCCTGCCTCTCTCCCTCTCTCTCTCCCAGGCTGCCGGCCTGCCTCTCTCCCTCTCTCTCTCCCTCCCTGCCTGCGTGCCGGCCTGCCTCCCTCCCTCTCTCTCCCTGCCTGCGTGCCGGCCTGCCTCTCTCCCTCTCTCTCTCCCTGCCTGCGTGCCGGCCTGCCTCTCTCCCTCTCTCTCTCCCTCCCTGCCTGCGTGCCGGCCTGCCTCTCTCCCTCTCTCTCTCCCGGGCTGCCGACCTGCCTCTCTCCCTCTCTCTCTCCCGGGCTGCCGACCTGCCTCTCTCCCTCTCTCTCTCCCTGCCTCCCTCTCTCTCTCTCTCCCTACCTACCTGTCTCTCCTGTCAGTCCTCCCTTCTGCCGGCAATATCATTGAAAATGCTTCCGGTTTTTTTCACCAAGAAAAGGTCAAAAACGGGGGCTGCGCCTTATACGCGGGTGCGCCTTATACGCGGAGATATACGGTAGTTGCCGCATAAGACACTTGTGGTCAAAATGACAGCGAATAGATGAAAAGGTGGTTAAGTGAACAAAGGAATAATGTAATATTTAAGGGACAGGTGTCAGAGAGAAGAAATAAAGTAATCAAAAAGGCAAGTGGAATGTTGGCCTTTACCTTGAGTGGCCTGGAATACAAAGGGGAAGAAATGATGCTTCAGCTGTATAGAGCGTTAGTCAGACCCCATCTGGAGAATGCGATCAGTTTTGGGCACCGGACCTCAGGAGAGATATATTGTTCCCGAAAGGGGTGCAGAACAGGTCCAACAGAATGTTATCAAGTCTAAAAGGGTTACGTTATGAAGAAAGGCTGCGTGAACTTGGATTGTATTCCCTTGAGTTTAGAAGGTTGAGGGGGTGATTTGATTGGGGTATTTAAGGTGATAAATGGATTTGATAGGGTTGATACAGAGAAGCTATTTCCTCTGGTGGGGAATCCAAAGCAAGGGCCATATTCTTAAAATTAAAACCAGGCCATTTAAGAGTGAAATCAGCATTTTTGCACTCAAAGGGTGGTAGAAATCTGGAATTTTCTCCCCCAAAAGGCTGTGAATGCTAGATCCATCCACACCTTCAAGAGTGAGATTGATAGGTCAGGAATATGAGGAAAAAGTGGGAAATTGAAATTGAAATGATTAGTTGAGGTACAGCTCCACCCTGATCTAATTAAATGGTGGAACAGGCTCGAAGGGCTGAATGGACTACTCCTGTTCCTTTGTTCCTATAAAGGGATATCTTTATGATCGGTTAAAAGTACCTGGTGCGTCTCAGGGATCTGTCCTTCAGATGAGATGTTGAAACCGACGCCGTTGAGATGGATGTTAAAGATCCCGTTGCACTGAATGAAAAGAGAAGGGAGCTCCTCCCAGTGTTATGACCAACAATCCCTCAGATAAAATTAGTTAATCACTTCATGGCTGTGAGCAAATTGGCTACAACGTTCGCCTACAAAATACACGATCACTACACTTTACAGTCAATTCTGTGAAGCATTTGAGAGGTTTTGACAACATAGTAATATCAAATGCAACAATTATAATTATTATTTATACTATTTTACGCACTTCTAGCATCAATTAACAAAACACTTTGCCAGCATCTGAGAGGATTGTCTCCTCCCCTCAGCTATGATATGTGGGACAGGATATGTTAAGAAAGGGAAATGACACCAATTGGGGTGGGAAATATATTTCTTCAATGTGCGGAGTGAGTCATTCCATCACCTGCGGCTGTTTTACAAGAAAAACATGCAAGTCATTTACAATGTTTTTACTGTGTTTTTATTGCAACAAACACACACTTCTGATAACCCTTTGTTCAACGACACAGGATGGATTTTAAATGCTTGTCATGGCGAGAAACTTTTTTTCTCTCACCTAGCTGTTGCTTTGTGTTCCCCAACCACCAACCCACCCACCCTGTTCTCTTGGATTGTAACTTAATTCAGTTGCAAAGGGAGCTAGATCCCTGAACATTTACTAGCCTGTCCGAGATGCTTCACTCCCGTGATGTGAATGAGAACAACGGCCCTCCTCTCATGATGTCACAAAGTAGCACTTCACACAAGTCCATGCTCCCAGTCTGTCTCCGACTATTAACAACAGCAATAACAATATAATAAAATAATGATAATCCTTGCATTTGATATAACGCTTTTCACAACTTCTAGACGTCTCAAAGCGCTTCACAGAATATACTGTAAAGTGAATTAACATGGCAGCCAAATGCGCACAGCAGTGCCCCACAAACAGTCGTGGATTGAAATGACCAATTTTATTATTGTGGGTTTTTTCGGAGGGATTATTATTACACATGTGAGGTAAGGAAACTTGTCCAAGGTTTCGCCCTGACCTGCCTGGATTCAAACGCAGGTCTCACACTTCTAAGGCAACTGCTCCAACCACTGAGCTATGTGCCTCCACAACTTAGATTTATGCAATGCCCTTCACAAGAAAGACCACCTTGAAACACCTCACAAAATGAGAATAATTTGAAATAGCCTTAAAACCTATTGCAGTAAAAGACAATTTATCCTTGACCCGATCAACCGTAACTTCTGTATAACCAGTACCTCAAAAAAAAGTCCCCATTCGATTAACCGGAATTTATCCGGCACAATGTTTTTTTTTAATGAAACAAAATGTGTGTTTTCGGCCGAATATCCGGCACGCGCTTTAACCGGCATTGGCCAGGTCCCCAGGGTGCCGGATAAACTGGATTTTACTGTACTTCAACTATCCATGTGATTTAACTCCCCTCCCCCTTCTCCCTCACTCGGTGTCTAAATCCATGACTATAATGCGCTCTGACACATTATCCTATGTGGAGAGTGCTATATAAACAAAAGTTGCTGTTCTGGTTGTTGAATGATATTAAGTCAAATATTCTAGCAATGTCTCACAAATAACAGTGACCTATGTGGCCAGTTTGAATCTTGTGGTGAATTTGGGAGAGGGAAGAGATACAAACTAGAAGCAATTTCTTGCTCTTTGAAATAGTAGCACAGGGGTGCAGAATTCCCACCGGGGTCTACATTTAATGGGTCTCTGTTTATGTCACATTTATTATTATTATTAACTACAGCAAACAACTTCAAAGTTAAAACTGGTTTCAATAATTTGCCAAAACTGCATGATATGAAATGCTATAATAATCCTTACATTTGATATAGCGCCTCATCACTTTTCAAAATGTACAGTATATTCGCACAGAAGTGAATTGACTCTATATTATGGGTGAAACACAGCAGCCAATTGCGCATAGCAGGTGTTCCAGAAACAGTTTTTTTTCAGGTGGGGAGTGTTAATACAGGGAATCTAGAACTTTAGGTGGAATATCTCCAATGAGATCTTTTCAAGTATATCTGAAGTACAAGACAGACAACCAGACATTCAGTTTAATGACTTATTCAAACAGGGGATCACCAATTACAATGAATAAATAAAGCCTTCATTTTGTTTGGTCAGTCAGGTGTCTAGCACATACCAAAACCCGTCAGCATGCTTAACAGTATCCAAATCAAACCGTGAGTTCCATGCACCCACGCACATATGGAAATTCCATTGTTTGGAATGGAATTCAATCCTTGGGGAGACTCATCCTGCCTACCTAATTCTGGAAAGTATTAGGCACAGAGTGTGCGTTGGGAAATGCTGGAGTCTAACTAACTAAAACCGCATAGCCTGCCATTGAGAGCACTGTCTGGCAAGCTTTGCCGATGATTGTCCAGCTACGACCACCCTTGCTGTTAGGATATGGCTTTCAGGGTTAGCAAGAGATGAGAGGAAAGAGTCCCTGCCCCCCAGTGACAGGTCTCCCCTTCCAAGTCCTGCTTATGAGCCAAGCTGGCTCATCAGCAGTGTTCTGGATTACAGTCAGACCCGCCTAGCTCAGGAACCTGACGACAGAGACCGCCATAGAGGGTTGGCTCGATTCCGACATGCCCTTGCCAAATATGTCGCCTTGGAGTCAGTTAAGCTCCAAGGAGATCCCACTTATCGCAACGCCCCACCACCCACCCTCATCCCCATCCCCATGAGGACAGTCACTAATTAATCATTTGATATTTGACAAGCACAGTTTTGAGCCCTCACTGGGTGGATGGCAGCTACCAGATACCAGGAACTCCTAAGCACTAACGTACTACAGGGTGAGTAAAAAATCTAATTACAATGTCTAATAAGTCTTACAGAAAATATGATATATTTGTTTATGGATAATAGGGTAGTTATTAACACGTTTTGGTCACCCAGTGCTTCCAATGAGCTGGAGGTTGGATTTTAGAGGGATGGGGGCCAAGGAGAATGGAGGTGGGAAGTTGACCAAAGGGGTGGTCAAAGAGGAAGACGTTGAAGGAGGTGAGGGAAGGGGTGAGGTGAAGGGACTCTTTGATGGCTTTACAGATTTACATCTGTTACAGATTGGGAACAGGTTAGCTAAACAACAACAACAACATCAAAATTCTACTTGTATAGCCCCTTTCATGTTGAGAGGATGGCCCAAGGTGCTGCACAGTCAATGTTTCAGACCAGAGCTTGGGTTGGGATTGGGGAGGGTGGAGAGAGAGGAGAGGATTTGGGGAGACCGATGGGACCATCGAAGAGGAGGGTCTTGAGGCGGGACTTGAAGGAGGCTATGGAGGGGGTGAAACGAAGGGACTGCAAGATGGAATTCCAGAGGTTAGGGGCATAGTGGCTGAAGGCTCGCCTGCCATTGGTGGGATGGGTGGGTCGGGGGATTTGGAACAGGCTGAGTGGAGGGGGTTAGCAGGTAGCAGAGGTAGGGTAGGGCAAGGCCAAGGAGGACTTTGAATGTGAGGATCAGGATCTTGAATTTAATCCTCTGGGTGATGGGGAGCCAATGGAGTCAGTCAAGAATGGGGAAAGATGGGGTCACAGAGCTTGGAGTGGTAGAAGACATGACCTGCTTTGTTCTGGATTATCTGCAGCCTACGGAAGGAGGAATTGGGAAGGCAGGACATTGGCGTAGTTGAGCCGGTGTGTAATGAAGGCATGAATGAGGGTTTCAGTGGCCTGACAGCGGCCTAAAGGCCCAACAGCTGATGGTGGGGGCAGGCAGGGTGGGTAATTTTAAGCAGACCTGCGTTAGTTGAGAGGAGGGAGCAGTTGGTTGGTAGGATTTAAAAAAGATCACAAATGTTAGATAGGGCAAGCCCATGAGAGGATTTAAAATTGAGGATGAGGATCTGAGTACAATTGTGTGTTCACATGGTTAAGATACCTCACATATAATAGACCCCTTTAATTGCAAGAGTGATAGGGCTAGCAATACAACTTTTTTTTCACACGTTTCACACATCAGCCATTAAATTTAGCACCAAGGCATCAATTTCAACGCTTACAGTATGATCTGAGGACCAAATACTCACCCAAAGTCCACAAACAGAAACATGCGACGTGATAGCAATTCCGATACTGAAGCAACACATTCATAAGCAATGAAATATGTGTGATTCATACATATGAGGAAATATTTGATGTGGTTTGTCATTTTGCTGCAAAACTGTAAACGAGTGGTTTGAAGCTGGAACAAGATAACTTAACCTGGAGAAACATTGAGCAATACTTTACTACCAAAGAGAGAGAACATAGAAAATTACAATGTGGGTGATAGAGATGAACACGTACAGAAACTACATTGGAAAATAAGAAAGATGGAGAAGTAAGTAAAAACTGCAGAGGCAAATCTGGAGCAGTTTACCTGTTGCTGTTATTTTGCCACAAAGATATAGATTAATATCACATTGTCAAGAGAAGAACAAGCCACAATATTTGGATCATTTGCAAATGCTTTGAACAATTCTCGTATTGTGTCAATTTGCAAAATGTCTATTTATTTTGTTCCAAAATTCATGCAGTTATGGTTTCATCTTCTTGCTTTCAAGACTTTGTTTGAAGTTTACCTATTGTTGTGGTAACATTATATTGAAAAATATTCTGATGCAGAGAAAATGTTGATATTTGCTTTTACAATAATTTGAAAAAGATCCTAAAAGATTGTGTTTTGGGGGAAGTTTACTTTCAGTGAACTATGTTCACCAAACATTAATTTATCTTGAATTGTTTACCCTTGCTTTCCAAAAGTCAAATCCTGATCAAGAGTTTACACAAGAAAATAAAGAGACAAAACCAAGCAAAAGGTTTGAAAAGGCTTTGGTGCTTTCACTTCCTTAAAATTCTTCAATCCATTAAGATAAAACTGTTCATTCATTTTGTGGCTGTTTGAGGGGCATTTCTGTGCCACATTCATCTACAATTACACTATACTTAAAATCCTGTGATGTGCTTTGAGATGTCCAATGATTTAAGTCACTATCAAAGGCGAGGATTATGTTCATTATGATTGCATCAGCCTACTTTGTACTTTGTAGCTCTTGTAGCAACCATCTTAAACCCTCCATATCTTCAATGGAAATACACTTGGGGTGAAAGATGCAGTAGCATGGTACATTCTACTTCTGCAGATGTTCTGGACTGTGATGTATAAACACCATTCCCGTGATTCTACCGCTTGAAAATAATTTCGCACATAAGCCGGATTCTTCAGATGTTGACCCTGCTCGTGGTGCTTTTGATCATGCCACAGCCCTAACGTGCTATTCCACAAATGGCATCGGACAGGGAGCCGAAACGGAAATCTGGGCTGATTTCTTACTTCCAATAGTAAAACATAATAATAATAATCCTTGTTCCATCTCGTTTCATAAATCTTTTAACTCTTCCACTGTGTGAATAATAAATTGGTAATTTCAACCCACGACTGTTTGTGGGACACTGCTATGTGCAATTGGCTGCCACATTTTGCCGACAAATTCATTTTATAGTGTATTCTGTGAAATACTTTGAGATTGTCCAGAAGGTGTGAAAAGTGCTATATCTAAATGCAAGGATTATTATTATTATTATTATTACTGACTTACTATTTTTTGAAGAATTTACCCACAGACCCTGTACTGTGCACCAATAAATGCACTAAGCGCAATAATTGAATAAGTAACTTCAAGAGTGGAGGGTATAGGGGAAAAAACCTGGAAGGAAAAAAACTACAGTACTGTATTGAGATAGCACACATCCCTTCATTGGTTACTCAAACAATTTATTTTCTCAATTGATGTGTCAAGCAATCACTACAGGCTACATCAACTAGATTGACAGTGGGAATTAGGTAGCCTAGTAATAAGGAGAGACTATAGAGCTGGGAATGTCCACACACTTAAGAAAAAAAAGCCTCAAGGGAAATCTTATTGAACTACTCAATATTCTGAATGGTATGGGTAAACTGAACCCTAACAACATGTTTCACATCTTTAAAAAAAATGTAGGACAGACTCAAGTTCAAATTTAATTATTTTACTCAGTGAATGATGAATGGTGGGGAAAAAATGGTCCAGGGAGGCAGATTGTGTGAGCAAATCCAAGAGAGATTCAGACAACTATTTGGTGCCGAATTCCATTGAAAAGTATGAGAGCGAACCTATTTTTATTACAGTGAGACTGGTTAGGTCGACTATAACTGTCTTTTCCCACCCTATATTGCTCTGCTCCTATGTCCAAACTGATGTAGTTGACCTCAGCTGTAGAGGGGTTAGAGAGACAAAATGAAGAAAATTAGCGTCAACACCTCTGGGTTAATAAAATCTAGGGGCCTGAAATTTTTCATGTTTTTAACACTTATCTTAAAATTTAAAATTGCGTGGGATTTTGGAAAATTATCCTAAATTCTGTCTAATTTGGAAGTGGGTTTACTACAAGGGTTAATAAGTGCCTATTCGCCTCAAAAGCATTTATAACCTTTATAAACCTTTATGGTTATAAAGGTAGGTTTGGAAATGCAGGGCTATTTCCTTTGGCACAAAGAACTTTAAGAGGTGATGTAATGGGTATCTTCAAAATTCTGAAAGAGTAAAAGGGTTCAGAAATGTTTTCCTGGGGTAATAATCCCTTTAATAAAAGTAATAATTTGGTGACTCAATTCATGACAGTTTGTGAGACCATGCTGCATGGAATTGGTTGCCGCGTTTTGCCTACAAAATATACAGTCAATTCACTTTACAGTATTTAATAATAATAATCCTTGCATTTAGATGTAGCGCTGTTCACATCTAGAAGATATCTCAAAGCACTTCACAGAATATACTGTAAAATGAATTGACTGTATATTTGTGGGTGAAATGCGGCAGCCAATTGTGCACAGCAGTGTCCCACAAACAGTTGTGGATTGAAATTTACCAATTTATTACAGGTTTTTTTGGAGGGATTATTATTAGGTATGTGGAGTAAGGAAACTTGCCCAAGGTTTTGCCCTAACTTGCCTGGATTCGAAACACGAGTGCTCTAACCACTGAGCCACAGGGCTCCACATTACATTCTATGAAGTGCTTTGAAACATCTCAAATGCAAGGGTTATTATTATTAGCATGATTGGAATATGGGCCTTGTCATGAGAAGCTATTGAAACAATTTAAAAAAACTTTTAAATGAGAATTTAATTCATTCTGAACAGCAAGAAAATCCTTAAAAATTCTGTCTGATGCAGCATCTTTCACAGCAGGAAGACATTGCAAAGCGCATGACAGGGATTTTTTTTAACTAGAAAGTGTATTTTTTTTGTGAATATATACAGTATTTATTTATAAATATATTTGTTCTCACATAAATACAACATAAAATACAAAAAATCTGCGCGCAGGTTGTGCACCCATTTTTTCAGGGACGACCCCATTAAAACAGTCGGGTGCCGTCACTATGTGTACTACAACCATGTGCGCGCCATCGTACAACCTGAGAAGGTCACTGTTATTATAGGTCCAATGGAGGAGATAGAACCAGCATAGATTTCAGGCTGCATAGCCTTCCACAATGCTGTAAAGTTTTCGAAGTGCCGTTTGGATTATAATTTGGAAATGAAGCATATTGCCTCATCTATTTTCTTTGATTCATTTGAATGTAACTTATGTGCCATTCAAAAAATTGAGAAACTACCACAAGTATTAAACAGAGTACAGTTTCATCAAGGGTGCTTGTTTTTGGAGGGGATAGGGTTTAACCCAGTCGATTCCCCGACTTCACAACAATTTGCATTGCAAATGAAAGCAAACCTTAGATATCCGTGCACACAAAAAAAACACAAAACATTTTTCTATGAAACACAATGTAGCTCAAATAACAAACAGTCATTGCACGCAGAAATGCAAACCCCTCTTTTCATGTTGCTTTACATTGTCACTTCTACAGTGAAAACTTGCTGCAGGTAATCAGAAACAAGACTAGCGTGACATTTGCCGATGCTTGCAGATCACAAAATATGAGTAAGCAGCGGCAGATACAAGATTGAGATAATAAAATGGACTCAGACATCATAAGGTCATAGAAGTCTCGTCCAATAACTGGTGTTACCCTTTAAAGTTTGTGGTTACATTTTTGCGTCATTTAGAAAATATCACCAAATTTAAAAATGTTCGGGATTTTCCCCACCTATGCAATAATTGTAAAGAAACTCTATTGTACGGTCTAGGCCTTCTTTCCCAATTGGATATTTTGGATGTAATGCTTTGGGATTTGCTTCAGGTATAATAATAATATAATAATAATAATCCTTGCATTTGATATAGTGCCTTCTCCCGAATGCAAGAATAACAGAATAATCCCAACATTTTAAAGCACTTCTCAGAATAAAACGACAACAAAATTACATTTATAGAGCGCCTTTCACATTGGGAGAACGTCCCAAGGAGCTAAACAGTCAAGTCGGGACCCGAACAAGGGTAAGGGGGAGGGATGGGAGAGAGTTAGGAGGTGAGGTAGAGAGTTGGCAGGGCAGTAGAAGGCACGGTCGAAGAGGATGGTCTTGTGACCACCTTGAAGGAGGCAGGGAGGCAAGAATATACACTAAAGTGAATTTTTTATGTTCTTTTGAATTAACTGTATATTTTTGGGGTGAAACATGGCAACCAATTGCACACAGGTGTTTACAATGGCAAGAATTTAGCAGTGGTTGTAATCGTGGGAGCCACAAGACCCGAATTTCACCTGATCTTTGCTGATTAATATTATGTTTTGAAAATGTAACATCACCCAGACTTGTGGAAAATTCTCAAATGCCATCTTACATAGAATGGCTTAGAATGGACAATACTGACCATTCAGCCCAATTAGTCGTTGATGGTATTTATACTCCACATGACCCTCCACCCATCTTGATCCAGTTACCCTCTCTAACCTCCTTCCATGTATGCATCAACTTTTCTTTTAAACACATAGATGCATTGACACTTTCTGCTTCACGGTTTCTGGCAGGGAATCTTTACAACCCTCTACGTAAAGAAGTTTAAATATCTAATTTAACGATCTTATACAGTATTCATGTTTCCTTGTTATGGAGTCACCAACAAGTGCAAACAGTCCATTTAATGTTTGCCCTATTGAACCCTTTCATAACTGTAAACATTTTAATTAATTTTAGTGCATTAATCATAATTCAGGAGTCAGCTTTCTTAACCAGAATCAGAAGTTAACAGTTGTCTGTAATTCTGTGCAATCTTGAATTTTAAGAGGAAATATAATGGCAAAACTAGGTGGAATTTGACAGCTCAGACTAGGTGGGGTGTGAAGGAATGCCACAGAATTGGATTAGATGGACACTATTTTACAAAGAGAGCATGACATGGATCTGAAATACTTGGACTGATAACTGACAATGAGATCTCATACAGAAATGTAAATTAATAATACAGTAGTACTAAGCTTGCTGGAGTATAATGCCAGCCAGCATTATGTCGACAAAATGATTTTTTTTTAAAGTTGCTGTAGGGGATCAAGGTATAGAGAATCAAATGATATTGGATACATTTGGCTCCTTCTATATAATATCCTCAGGGTTTTTTTTCAACAGCAGATTAAATAGCAATAAACCACAATCTTTTTGAACGTCAGTAGGCTGCTGAAATGACTCAAATCCTGAATACCATTAGTGTATTTATAAAACTACACTTGACCAGTTACACTGAATGGTGGTACTCTAAGTAAACCCAGATAAGAATCTGTCCGATAGTGTAGAATGAAACATGTCAGAATGGATTCTCTTTGTATTTGTGTAATGGTTCTTCATCTGGATAATTTTCAAACACTACTCTTCAATATACAGTACCTTCAGAAAAAGTAGCGGTTTTAATACTCCCCCAAAGCCTTGCACTTTGCATCTTTAAACAGAGATAAGTGCTTGCTATATATGGACATCCGAAAGGCATGGAAGATGCCCATTTAAACCAGATATCAGGGTGCACTTTACAGTTCTGTTGAAATTTGAAATGTCACGCATTTTTCAGCACACTAGG
This sequence comes from Hydrolagus colliei, assembly GCA_035084275.1. Classification (NCBI taxonomy): domain Eukaryota; kingdom Metazoa; phylum Chordata; class Chondrichthyes; order Chimaeriformes; family Chimaeridae; genus Hydrolagus; species Hydrolagus colliei. Next base: position 27,226,960 of record CM068743.1, read on the forward strand.
CAAGCAATTTCTCAGAAGATGTTAAACAGCAGATTCATATGTACCTACAAAGAGTCATGGGAAATTATTTTAAATTTGCAGTCTTGGGAACCTGCAAAAACTGTCAGCTAAATCTGATAAAAGGCATCATAAATATTATTAAACAGAATCCTCTGAACAGTGATGAATTATTGAGAGATAATTATTGTTTTGGTGGTGGAACTTCTTTCAATGCAGCATCATGAAAAATTTAAATTGATATTTAAAAACAGCCTTGACTATTGCAATAACAAAATTGCATTATAGAGTGCCTTTCACATTGGGAGGACATCGCAGGGCACTGAAATAGTACAGTACTATAACAGTAATATTTACAACAACAACAACTCGCATTTATGCAACTCCATCAAGCAGGGTTGCATCCCAGAGCACTTGAGATTAGACTGCATTTGTTTATTTTTTCTGTTTAAAAGGAGTCTTGTAGCATATTGGTTAGAGCACTTGCCTCACAAGCAAGAGGCCCTGGGTTTGATCCCCAGGCAGGGCAAAACGTTGGGCAAGTTTCCTTACTCCACAAGGCTCGGTTTGCCTAGCAATAAATAAAGAATCCAGTTGATTGGTGGATCACTTTTTGTGGGTGATAATTCTTCAAACAACTAATAATTTGGTCACTCATTCCACTATGTTTGTGGGACACTGCTATGTGCAATTGGCTGCTGCATTTCGCCAACAAAATATGCAGTCAATTAATTTTACTGTATATTCTCTGAAGTGCTTTGAGACGTTTCAATACCCTGATAAGGCAAGCCACTATATCAAATGTCGGGATTATTATTATAAGGATAATTCTAATCATAATATTTACAAATTATATGAGGAAGCATTTATTTGTTGTTTGTGTTTATCATGGGTACCTTGATTAGCAGTAGACTAGATAGGTGGATATCCTTTTGCTTCTGGGACCTGATTTAAATCCAGACTACTCTGGATGAAAACAAGACAAGAAAGCATTGGTTTAGTACTGGAAGGGTAAGTTTAGAAGAGACACCAAGAATTCAGTCAGGATTTTCTCCCTCAAGGTCTATAAAACACCATTACAGAAATCCATAAGAATAGATGATGTAGGAACATAACAAAACAAGAGGAAGCCATTCAGCGTGTTCAACATTGCCAGACTAGCCTCCACAGTGATTCACTGTTTAACTGGCTATCTTAAAAAAGTAGACCATCAAAATTAAGGTTTACTTATATTATTCCAGTACCAACTATTCTACAAATATTTGTGTTTGAGGAAGTTGAATGCTAGCCAGAGGCATAAATTCATTCATTCTTGACTGCCAACATTAAAGAAAATCGAAAATCAATTCCACATGCTAAAAGTACAATTTGCATATAACGAAAACATAAGACGTCAAACATAGCAGCTCCCAAGATTCCCAGGTGTACACTTATATTATCCTTCAGATTCTCCACCTCTGAAGTCACTGGACTTTCTGTCAGTAACAAGACTTTTAATATAGAATATGACTCTCTCTGTCATAATGTGAAGCAAACATACTGCTCTACATTATATGGAGTCTTGTAGCTCAGTGATTAGAAGTGAAACTTGCTATACAGATATTGCACATCTCACAAAAGGAAAGTAAAGACTCTCCCCTCGTCTCCATCGTCCTGTAGCTCAGTGGTTAGAGCACTCGCCTTACGAATGTGAGGCATATGTTTCGAATCCAGGCAGATCAGGGCGAAACCTTGGGCAAGTTTCCCTACTCCACACGCCTAATAATAATCCATCAAAAAAAAACTATATTAAATTGGTCATTTCAATCCACGACTGTTTGTGGGACACTGCTGTGCGCAATTGGCTGCCGCATTCACCCACAAATATACAATCAATTCACTTTGCAGTATATTCTGTGAAGCGCTTTGAGACGTCTAGAAGACATGAAAAGCGTTATATCAAACGCAAGGATTATTATTATTATTAAATTGGAGTTCAAATTTCTCAGAAGCTACAGAGTGCATAGCGTTTTGCTTTCTCCCTTTGAGCATATTTGCCTTACAGTAAAGCCCTGGTTACCATACTCTGGGTATCTGGAATTTGTACCTGACCAGAAATTTAAATACAAATTTCTGCGGGAACATACTGATGCAGATTCCTGTCCACCCGACTCTCCCAAGCTGCACCACCGCCTCACCTTGCTTGTTGGCCTTCAGTAGCCAGGGATATCAACTTTCACTCTGTTTGAATCCTGCAATCCTTGTTGTTGCAAGCAAAGTATAACTTATTCGGTTTTCCTGCTCTCCTTCCCCCTACCCCGACCACTCCCCTTGCCATCTTTCCCGCCTTTCTCCCCTAATCCCACTTTGACTGTTTGTGGGACAATGCTGAGCGTAATTTGGCTGCCGCATTTCGCCCACAAATATACACTCAATTCTCATACTCTTCATCCTGCTCCGATCCCTCCCCACCTGTTCTTGTCCCTACCTGACTGTATAGCGCCTTGGGACGTCCTCTCGAAATGAAAAGCACGATATAAATGTAAATTAAAACAGATTGATTGATTGATTGATCTTCTGCTCACGGGATTCAAACAATTATGATGCCAGCACAGTAATCATTTACTGGCATTTTGGGCACTGAATAAATCCCGCTCTGAAAAACACCAAAGATTCTATTTGCCGGACCGGATATTTATATGTACTGCTTGCAGTGTATTACCATACATATTGTGCCAGCAGAAACACGTGAACTTCACAGTTTGAAACCTGCTAATTGGCAGCAAGTAGATTAAGTTGAACCGAGTTCATCCAATAACACTGGATCTGCAAAGCCTAATCAGTGCTACGTGCTCCTATGTGAAAATACCTCAGTGTTGGAAAAGGCTCATGGAAGGAAACTGACACAATAAGACTAAAGGAACAAGTAGGACAGGCTATGACAAACAGCGAGAAATATCCTTTTTCCTGGCTTCCAATAACAAAGCTTCATGGTGCGTATCAATGCCCAATGGCAAAGCTTCCTGTTCATCTCCCACTGTGAAGCAGTCGTTGGCTGCATGTGGAATATCCCTTTGCTACACACAGTGATGACTAGGTAAAAGAAGCACGTTGATACCATTTGCCAGCTACATCTCCCAGTATAAGGTAGGGTGGCTACAGACTTTCTATTGTGCTGCTCCCACGAGGCTTCGGTACTGCCAATAGGAGACAACGTAGAATGAAACTTCTATTAAATTCTCATTATGATACTTTGTGAAATTGAAGGTAATTGGAAACCTATCCCACAGGTGAAGTGATTCTTTATATCAGCTTAAGTGGTTCCAACTGTGATGCAAGATGTCTATTACTATATGCTTGCAGGTGATTTCCTAATAAGCAGATCATAGAAATCAGAATCAATATCTTTATTAGCTAACAGAGCCTTGAGACATCCTCCGGACATCAGTATACAAGTGTAATTTTGTTATTGTTGTGAGTATACAGCATTCTGTATCAGCAGAATCGTTCGTTATCTTACCTGCACCACATCACTCTTCTAAAATAAAATAACTCTTGCATTTGCATTTGATGTCAGGAATACATCTCAAAGAGCTTCACAGGACTGTGTATCTTGTAGACGAGTGTAGCAGCTCATTTGCACGCGATAATATATCCCACAAATAACCACAAGGTGAATGACCAGTTTTATTTGAGGGATTGTTAGCCAGAAAACTCCCTTTTTTTTTGAATATTTAAACACAATACAGTAAAAGCCCATTTATCCGTGACCCGATCAACTATAACTTCCGTATAACCAGCACCTCCAAAAAACAGTCCGCATTCGATTAACCGGAATTTATCTGGCACAATGTATTATTTTTTATTTTAAAACTAAATTTCGGCCGAATATCCGGCATGTGCTTTAACTGGCATTGGCCAGGTCATGAGGGTGCCGGATAAACAGGCTTTTACTGTACCATCAAGACACTGCCCCAAATGTGACTCCAGTTATAATTGAACTTCATCAGCCACAATGGCAACGTCAAGGGAATATTGCAGCCCTTTTCACTTAAAAAAAATCAATTTAAACCAAGTTGTTCGAGGCTCTCTCTTGGTACATTACCTTTGGTCTGTGAGAGGTGGGACCTTCCCTTGGCATTACCCTCTGTTTGAAAGCAAATTTATCACGGAGCAGTCCTTCAAACATAATGTCACTCAAGTTTCTGATCAGTTTATAGATTGTGGCAGCCTTACATCATTTGGAATGATTATCTCAACATAGTGGGCTGTCTTTACACAGCTAAAACAAGTTTTGAAAAATCCACTTTTTTTAAATTAAATCTTACATACTTGACTTGTACTGTAAAAGCAGTAGACCATAATCCTTTGGTCCACAGTTTTACTCAAACTTTTTTTTAAAAAAGAAACATGAAATACTGTAAATGCTTTTAACATCCAAGCAAAGATTTAAGTATCAGAGAGATTGTAAGCAGAATAGTTCCTCAGAAAGAAATTGAGTGGATTGTGTGAATCCCATAAATTAGGTAGGCCACACTTGGTTTGTGAAAGAAACAGGCCTGAAGCAATTAATGCTCTTTCCTCATTCCATTCTCATGTTCTTACTATTCAAACAGTTAATGTTCCGCTAATGTTCATTTAGTTTCATGCACGCATGCATAGTGCAGTAGCTATAGTTACATTACTGTACTATTTTGGATAGTGAAAACATACCCACAATACTTAGTCATTCCTGGCACACAGCCTTCCATCAGTTTGTTGCCTAGCTCTTTCTTTGCATTGGGCAGCTTGTTTTTTCCTGCTGTTCTGGAGTTGGATTTCCATGTTTTAAAGCGACACAGTTCAATGCTTTAAGTAATGTGGGTCAGAACCCATGTTCTAGCCTGAAACTCCTACAATGCAAATGGGATACAAATACACCCCAAATCTGCATGCAGATTGAATGTAAACACAAGCTTTTTAAAATCCAGTTCCTTCTGGCTACCAATCACTCTACATTTGCCTATAAAATACACAACAACAATTAACAACAATTTACATTTATAGAGCGCCTTTCACGTCGGGAGGACACAGTCACTACCCTTCATAGAAAATCTTGTAAAGCACGAGGAGACGATTCGCTGTGAGCACTTCCCGACATGAAAACGATGCTATGCAAATGTAACTTGTTGTTCTTGTTTGATGACATGATATGGTGCTATATCAAATGTAAATCAAGGAATGTTATAAGATATCCACCAAAGACAGTGAATGTGAACCTCACACTAATTTATTCAGTAATTACTGTACCGTACTTCAGTAATTAGACTTTGCAATGCCATGATGACTGGAACAATCCACTTTCTCCATAGTTGTGGCACAGATGCATTTGTACCTAGAAGTAGATTATTATCAGGACTTGAACTCCATCAGATGACAGTATCAATACTGAGCAGGTTCATAATCCAAGCCTGGAGTCCTATCCACGGTGAATGTGTTTGATATCAGCTCAATAGTACATTTATTCAGGGCTGTATGTTGTTTCTTACACGGATGGACATGCGCTACTTCTAGTAAGGCGTAACCTACATTGCCCAGAGCCAACAAGATGTCAACTATATGTCAACGCTAAATTGCACTATTGCTAGAATGTGCTGTGTTTGTTCCTTCCTACTAGAAACAAAGCAGATTTTTTATGTCAAGTATGCAATTCATTTGGTACAACCTTGGTATAGCACTTGATCACCTAACTAGCATCTAAGCTAACTGCTGCAAACAACGCCTGCAATAAAATCTAAACATCAGTTTTAAAAGTACTGAGGTTAAATATTCACAGAAATACACAATTGCCAGCACAATTATTTTTGCTGTTTCTTGAGCTGCTTCAGACAGGTGCCAACACAAATTACCATTTAGTAAAGCTATTGAGTAAGGTGGAAGATAATAATAATAATCCTTGCATTTGATATAGCGCTTTTCACATCTTCTAGACGTCTCAAAGAACTTCACAGAATATACTGTAAAATGAATCGATTACACAGTCAACCCTTGCCGAACGCGACTTTCTCAAGTGCGGATTCGTCTACATGCGAAGAAATAAATGCGGCACTTTTTTGCGTAACATGAGTAAAATTTTCGTATATGCGCTTGCTGGTCCCACGCGCATGTGCATTTTGGGAGGACGCCGGCCCCGCGCGCAATGCATACTTGGGAGGACGATGATTCCTCGGCCTCGGAGCAACCTGATGGCATTGCATGGTAAACAAAAGAGCCTCCTAACACTTCCAGGACCAAAGGTAAAATAATTTAGCCAAGCTGTGGTAGTGTAAGGTGCCATTTTATTGTCTCCAGTGAGTCAGTGAGAGCGGGTAGAGTGACGAGCGGGCAGAGTGGGCCAGCCGGCTGTAGCCCGCCTCAGTATGTACCTTGTGTTGGTCGGGTGTGGATGTGCCTGGAGGCTTGAGGATGTGCCTGGAGGCTTGAGGTTGGATAGCCTATGGATGGATTCCCCATACCTCTTTTTTCCCATTACTTATTAAGCTTACCAAATGCGATTTTACAGAGTGCGCTGATTTCCAGGAACGTAAGCCCCACGTTCGGCGAGGGTCTACTGTATATATGTGGGCGAAACACGGCAGGCAATTGCACACAGCAGTGTCTCACAAACAGTCGTGGATTGAAATGACCAATTAATTTTTTTTGAGGTATTATTATTAAATGAGTAAGAATGTACAGAAACATGGATGAAAAGGTCCATTCCTCCCATCATGTTACACAGCCGCTATACACAGTCAATCCACTTTACAGTATGTTCTGTGAACCAATTTGATACAGTGGTATATCAAATGCGAATGTTCACTGCGTTACCGGTTGTACAAACGTTTATCCTATTTGTAGACTCTATCCATTCACTGTTTGTTTTGGCAGATTGTTCTGCATAAATTCTTCCTGATCCGCAAAGGTATTGAAGCAAATATGCATCCATCAAACACCTCCACTAATCACCTCTGGTTTGTTTCCACTTAAGCCTGCCTTCCTTTTCCTGTTCTCTTGTCCCAGCAGCACAGAAACAATTGTGTCCAATTGAGCACAGTAGAGATCCTGAGATCCCCACTTCTGCAAAAATGAAAACAGTGCAGATACGAGATAATGGTGTAAATTCCAATATACAGAAGTAATCAAAACTGTTTTCCTTCAGGAATTACACTGTCATTACAGCACCACATGATGCTCTCGAGTGCTAGTTCCGTATTTGTCTCTCTAACTCAGGAATGGATGTCGGGTACTGACCTAGGCTGGGAAGGCCTCTCGATGTCAATACCCTTAGGTAGAAATTCCATCAGGGGTTTAGAATTAATAATAATCCTTGCATTTGATGTAGCGCTTTTCACATCTTCTAGACATCTCAAAGCACTTCACAGAATATACTGTAAAGTGAATTGACTGTATATTTGTCGATTTACTCTATTAATGTAACACTGTCAAATTCTAAAATTCAGTCTTTAATTTTGAAGCCAGTAAATTACTGTAAATTTGTTTCCAATTTGCCAAATTCTGAAATGCTTGTGAACAACGTAAACCTAGAGCCAAGCGAAATCCCTACCCACCTCTGTATTGACTCACACATGGAGGATGGATGAGTCATTAGAGGGTGGCAAATGCTCATGGAAGCTTTCTCCAGCATGAGTCAATGCTTTCAAAAGAACAGAATTGGAAGCGAAGAAAAGATACTCCCTCATTTCAATCGGTTTAGATGGTTGTAATTTTATATAACAAATGAGTTGTAATGTTGAATAATGAATCCTATTCTGACCTTCTAATAATCTGTGTATTTAATATAGTGCCTTATCACGTTGTCAAGACACCTCAAAGTGCTTCACAGAATATACATATACTGCAAAGTATATTTTCTGGGTGAAATACGCCAGTCTATTATGCACAAGAGTGTCCCACAAACGGTTGTAGATTGAGTGATCAATTTTAAAAAGTATCAATTTAATTTGAAGGGATTATAGACCCTGGAAAAGCAATCTGCTAATTGACCAACATCTGGGTTCCTACTTCTGCTAAGTAAACAGAGGCATGTGGAGTAAGGAAACTTGCCCAACATTTCGCCCTGCCCAGGAATCAAACCCAGGTCCTCTCATTTTCGAGATGAGTGCTCGACCCACTGAGCTACAGGAATCTATAATCAGAGAAGTTCTGAAATAGCATATATAAGATGAATATGAAATAAAGATTGAGCTATTCATTGTTAAGAGAATACTGTTGTTCAGAGTTAGATTGAAGACATTACAAGCACCACATGATGCTCTCGAGCAGCTCCTCAATAGAGACAACAACAACTTGCATTTATACAGTGCCCTTCATACATCCTTTATATGGCATCTTAACACTATTACTATGAAGAACACATTTGTCTAACTGGACATTGAAACAGGATGGGAATCCAGCAAACAGTGAGAAGACTTCATTCATGTAATTTACAAACAAAGATAATTTATTTTGTGAGATGGATTCTATTAAAAAATGAAAGCATATTTGAACAATGTAATCTAGAATCTGTACAACAGTGACCCCTGCAATGTTGCCTCACTCATTCTCCAAACAGCATAAACTATGGAACACAATTTGTTGTTTCAAAATACTGTACTGTGACAGTTCAAAAATTAGACTAAACAAAGCACACAATGCACAACAATATATTATATAACTAAAACACTCCATATTCTCAAAATCCTAGCATTATAATTACAAGTCACAGTGCCAGTCTGATGGTGTAATCTGCATTTCAATCAAACAAAGCTTTCTATATAATTACAAAATGACTAGAAACTCCAGTATTCAATGTGGGTTGTGTCAATAATCCTGAGCAGCCCTCAGGTAAAGTACACTATAAATAGCAGGCAGCTTTAAGAGCACATGCTGGTGACGTGTGATGCTACTACTGTAGGTGTTCACTGAGACCAATCCAACTCTGCAAGTGTATATGGAATTCCAAAATTATCGTAACATCTTCAGTACTGCCTGCTCTTATAATAATTGGAGCTTATTAAAGTAGTAAAAAGCAAGGCACTGTCAATCAAAGTTCCTCTAGTATTATTGCACAATATTACTCTGAAACAGCAAAATGTATAGTCGACAGTTTAGGTTTTCAATTAACTTGAAAGTGACCGGTAGTTGCCAAGATAATAGGTCTAGTACTATGGAATACCCCTCGTTCTGTTGTCTTGGAAACTCCTTTAGTAATTCTGATATGACTAAACAGAGCGTGGCAGCTTGAAACATATGACCTGTTCAGCAATCTTATTAGAGGCACTAAAAATAGGATCTGTTTGATGCATTATTAATGTTCGAAGTAAAGAACCTAAAATATCCCATTACTATATTCAAACCTTCCCATTATAGAATAACGGATGTGCCAATCATGCACATACAAGCCCAAATCCCGATCGGAGACCACATGCACATTTGGAATCTATCCCTGACAATCTGTTACTCCACACAGTGAAGCCAGTTTACAAGAAGATCTGTTAATAAGCTTTTTTAAAAAAAAGTTTCAATTTATTTCCATTAGCCTCCATGTCAATTTAGCTTATTGCAAGTCCTCCTTAAAATAGAGAAGTAACAGGTCAAGACTGAGACGTAAAGGACTTCCTGTGACAGGAAACAACTCTTCCGCCAAACTGGCCTTTAATCTCAGGGACTTTGGTTCGAATCCAGCCCAGACTGATGGGGTGAACATCGCAATGGTCTGTCAGCTGTAACAGTACTGTGTGACCAATGAAGGTTAAAAGGAATCTAATTTCAAAATTATGAATGTTTTTCACAGGATAAACAGGTAAGTCAGTAACAAAAAATGCATAATTTGATGATTAACACGAGAATTATTTTTATACAGAGGATTGATAGATTGGGGAATGCCTCACCACAAATAAACAGAGTAAATGACACCATTTAAAAAGAGAAATGGATAAATACTTGAAGAAAATTATACTGAAGGACATGGTGAAGAGTAGGCAAATGGAATCAGAATAGATCACTCCAACGGGTAGCTATCACTAGCATGAAGGTCCGAATGACCTCCTTCTGTGCTGCAAATTTACTATGATATTATGAGATGGCTTTGAAGCTAACAAAACTAATCCTAACTGAATACTGAGCAGACTGAATTAGCAATCATACTGAGTGAACTGTCATGAAAGCTAGGAGAAGGAAAGTGTTTCGCAAATACTATAAAGAAGAAATGTTTCCAAGGTGAAGTTAATACTACTACTACTAAAATAATGCTAATAATAATCCTTGCATTTGGTAAAGCACTTTTCATGTCGGGAGGACATCCAAAGTGCTTCACAGGATTTACTCTGAAGTGAGTGACTGTATATTTGTGGATGAAAGCAGCAGCTTACATGCTCACAGCGTTGTCCCTCAAACAGCCATGAAGTAAATGACAAATTTTATTTGAGAGATTCATGCCAGGATACCCCACTTCTCTTTTCAAACAACGTCATGGAATTGTTAATCTCCACCTGAAGAAGCAGATGGGCCCTAGGTTTAACATCTCAATCGAAGGATGGTACCTCCAACAATGCAACATACCCCCAGCACTGCATTGGAGTGTCAGGTAGACTATTTGAGTTCAAGTCCCAATGAGGCCACTGAGCTAGGCCGACACACTAAGACACTAAGGATTACATTGAGAAACAGCAGAGGGAGCTTTAACATGTAACCCGACCCAATTTAAAAAAAAAGCATGACAAAATACCAATAACCAAGATACCAAAACAAGGGGAGACAGGTTTATGGTAGCAAAGGACAATTCTAAGACAGACACCAGGAAGTACCTCTTAAATCAGAGTGTAATTAACGACTGAAACAAGTTATTAGGAAGAGTGATTGCGGCAAAGACTGGACTCATTATAAATGAGTTGAGCAAGGTTTCAGTCAACCTAACCCCATTCTCTGGAACTTGATCCTGAAGTCCCTATAATTCCCCACTTCCTTCATGAAGTGTCCAATTTCATTTAGGTTTTAACATTTAATCTGTATTGACAAACACCCTTTTATAGCTTGTACATAACCACTGTTACTGTTATCACCTTTTCATGCTGTCATTCAGTTTATGCTTCACAGCAGTATACTCTGTGAGCCATCTGTTTGCACTAACATTCAGCTCACTTCCTCCCACCCCATTATTTTGGGATAGGATTTATAAGAAGCTTTCTTTCCCACAGATTCTTTATGCATTGAGTTAATGCTGGAGCTGTAGTAACTAATGTTTCCACGTGGGTACTGAAACAAATGTATTTTTTCAAATATAAATGATACAGTATCGTACACAGCAGTTTAGAGGCTCATGCGCTGATAAGATGGGTTTAAACATAGTGTCTTTGGCAATATCAACTGCTAATGAGATATCCCCCATCAAAATCACATAATTGGTGTGACATGTAAAGTCAACAACAATATCTAGCCATCAATCCATTAAACAATTAGGATAAACTTCTAGATATTGCAGGATGGAATTCCAAAGGTTTGGGGAAGTGGATGAAGGCTCGCCCACTGATGGTGGGCTGGGTTATTCGGTGGACATGGAGCAAGCCAGAGCCTGCTGAGTGGAGGGAACATTCAGGTTGGTAGGGATTTAGGAGGTTGCAGAGATAGGGTGGAGAAAGGCCATGGAGAGCTTTAAAGTTGAGGGCCTGAATCTTGAATTGAAACCTCTGAGTGGTGGGAAGCCAGTGGAGTCGGGCAAGAATGGGATAGATAGGGTTGCAGAGCTTGGTTGCGGGGGAGGACATGGGCTGCAGACTTCTGGTGATCATGATCTATGGAGAGAGGAATTCGGGAAGCCGACATAGAAAGGTACAAGGAAAGGTGCAGCAGCAGAGCTAACATGGCACTTGCACAATGAGTCAAACTGCCTCCTTCTGTGCTGTAAACGTTTCTCTGATTGACTTGCAACCATTGTATGGAGAGGCAAGATATCTAAAGATTGTTGCACTAAGCATGCTAGAGGCAAGTGAATAAAGATACGGCTACAACAGAGGGCCCAGTAAACAGCATACATCACAAATCACATGTAGGGAGAGGGTCTGGTCTCAGGTGCAGTTGTCCACATATGGGTTCTCAAATTAAAAATGTAATTTCACTCATGACATTCATGGGCACCTACGATAGAGTGTGTACAATGTAGGGTTGGTAGATTCCAGGAGCAAGTCCCTGGAAACATGATACATGGAAAAAAGGTGCATTTCAAAAATCAGGAGGATAAAATACTCAGAATTGAATTATCATTAAAAGGAATATGATAAATCAATACAAACTAACTCTTTAAAGACTGACAAATTATTTTATTTCCAGATGGGTTGTGGGGAGAGGGTATTTGAATTGTATTCAATTTAACAAATTTGTTGATCTGCCCCAGGTGTGATGATATAGTATCAGTTTCAAATTGGCCAGCTGTGTGAAGCACGTTGAGACAGCATCCTGACTGAAAGCTGTCATATACATGTGTATCGTTGCTCTTGTTGCTATTTCACAATCCACTGTGGGAATATTTTCTTCATGATGCTATAATGGCTCCTTCATAAGTCACAAAGCAACGATATGGAGCAGGAGGTCCAAATGAATCGTTTAACAGTCAGTGTTGAAAAATCAAACAAACAATTGTGGAGTTCTACATCAATGTAGGATGAGTGAATATTATTCAGCAGCTAGCACGTCACACTGCTCCCGATACTACCCTGCCTAGGTCATTGTCAGGGACAGGGCTCCAGTTTGATTTGCATTCTCTCAGCCCCAATATTTATTGCAATTAGAGTGGTGAAAATCACTAGCAAAATTCCAGCAATTCACCACTAAGTGCAGCAGAATTTTACATCTGCACATAAGACTGTTTTCCAAATAAATTTTAAGACCATGAGCTTACCAGAACAACAACAAAATTACATTTATAGAGTGACTTTTATGCTGGGACGACATCCCAAGGTGCTGAACAGTCAGGTAGGGATCCGAGCAAGGGAGAGCAAAGGAGAGGGGCAGGATAGGTGGGAGGGGGTGGGAGAGAATTAGGAGGGGAGGGAGAGAGTTGGGAGGGCAGCAGAAGGCACGATCAAAGAGGAGGTTCTTGAGACCAGCCTTGAAGGAAGGAAGGAAGGAGGCGGGGTGAAGGGACTGTGGGATGGAGTTCCAGAGTGTAGGGGCAGAGAGATTGAAAGCTCATCTGCCGATGGTAGGGTGGGTTCGGCACAGGACGTGGAGCAGACATTAAAGCCTGCTGAACAGAGGGGGCAGGCAGGTTCATAGTGGGATATCAGGTTGGAGAGATAGGAGGGGGCAAGTCTGTGAATGGCCTTGAAAGTGCTTAAGTGACATTAAGCCTGAGAATAAGAGAACTTTCGAGCCCCAAGTGGGGGAAGGCGTATATATCAGAAAAAGAGGTCCCACGCATTTGATTCTCAGATAGGAAAGAAATTAAGTTTCTTGATGCAGATGCAAATTCTCCCTCACGTGTGAGCAAAATTGGGCTTGTCTGTGAGCCCTTCAGTTGAATGGCCTGCTGACACTTGTGGTCGGCATTGATTCTAACATGATAAGAACGGACATTAAGACACCATCACTGTGCGGTGCCCAAGCACCCATCAATGTGTTTAGTTAGAGAGAGTCAGGCTGAAAAGGTTAGGTGAGGTATGAGAAAAATTTACAATACCAGTTACCCCACCCCATCCATTTTACTCACTGCGGTTAATGGATCGTCTCTCAGTTGCCAAACAATCATGCCCAGGCCTGCTCAGTTTTCAAGCTGCTTCTTTCTTTGCTTGCTTATAAACATTTTAAGCACGCATTTTTCCAGAGTCCTCAAGATGGAAATTCTTCCAAGAAACTATCAATGTGCTTGGATGATAACACCTTCAGTTACTCTTTATTATTTTCGGAGGAGAAGATGGGAGGTAACGTTTTGTGAAAAAAAATCACTGTTAAGCCTTATCCGTTCTGCGGTTTCCTCCCCCCATCTTTCCTCCATCTCCGCCCTTCCATCCGTTACTCCACCCCCCACCCACCCTCCTTTTCACACTTTCACCCCCACCTCCCCGTCCTCAGTCACAAGAACAATCACTTCCATGAAACCCACCACGTGTTCACTGGACCCCATCCCCACCCCCCTCCTCCACACCCAGCTCCACCTCCTGGCCCCGCTCATCTCTGACACCGTCAACCTCTCCCTTTCCTCTGGCACCGTCCCTACCACCCTTAAAACAGCCACCATCACCCCTATCCTGAAAAAACCCTCCCTTGATGCGTCGCAGCTCTCAAGCTACCGACCCATCTCCAACCTCCCGTTACTTTCTAAGGTCCTTGAAAGAGTGGTTGCCTCCCAGCTCCGCTCTTTCCTCTCAACTCACTCACTCCTTGAACCCCTCCAATCAGGTTTCCGCCCTGCTCACAGCACAGAAACTGCCCTGGTCAAGGTTACAAACGACATCCTAACTGTCTACGACCAGGGCTCTGTCTGCCTCCTCGTCCTCCTTGACTTGTCTGCTGCGTTTGACACAGTCGATCACACCATCCTCCTCCAACGCCTTTCTTCCCACCTCAACCTTCAAGGCACAGTCCTTGAATGGTTCCACTCCTACCTGACCCACCGCCTATATTTCGTATCCTCCAATAGCTTTTCCTCAAACCGCCGTACAGTCTCTCATAGCGTCCCCCAGGGCTCTGTCCTTGGCCCCCTCCTTTTCACCATATACATGCTCCTTCTGGGCAATGTCATCTGCAAACATGGGGTAAACTTCCACATGTATGCGGATGACACCCAGCTGTACCTCTCTGCCTCATCCCTCAACCCCCAGACCATCGATGTTCTGACAGCATGTTTGTCCGACATAGAGTCCTGGACGAGGGACAATTTCCTCCAATTGAACGTGAGCAAGACCAAGGCCCTCCTGATTGGCTCAAGCCAGCGCCTCCGCACATCGGGCGCTGCCAGCATCAGCATCCAAGGCTGTACTCTCCACCTCACAAAGCCAGTCAGGAACCTCGGCATCACGTTCGACCCCAAACTCTCCTTCCTCCCCCACATCCGTGCCATGACCGGCACTGCCTATTTCCACCTGCGCAACATTGCCAGGCTCCGCAACTATCTCACTCCCCACGCTGCCGAAACACTCGTGCACGCATACATCACCTCATGGCTGGACTATGGGAACTCTCTCCTTGTCGGCCTCCCCAGCTCCTCCATTCACAGGCTGCAGATCATCCAAAACTCTGCAGCCCGTCTACTATCCCGCACCCGCCTCCGCGACCACATAACCCCCACCCTCGTCCGTCTCCATTGGCTCCCCATCCCCCAGAGGATCGAGTTCAAGATCCTCGTCCTCACCTTCAAGGCCTTACACAGCCTTGCCCCACCCTATCTTTCCGACCTACTATCCCCCTATAAGCCCACCAGGACCCTCCGTTCAGCAGGACTTGACTTGCTCCAAGCCCCCCGCCCAAACCGCCCCACCATCGGAGGCCGGGCCTTCAGTTTTTCCACTCCCACCCTATGGAATTCCATCCCCCAATCCCTCCGCCTCGTTTCCTCACTTTCCTCTTTCAAGGTTGGTTTGAAGACTTTCCTTTTCGACCGTGCCTTCTGTTCCCCCCCTAATTCTTCGACCTCCCCTATGTTTTTTACCCCCTCCCGAACACTCCCCTCCCAGCTTGGGTCACACGCCTGCTGTGCAGCGTCTTGGGACGTCGTCCCGACGTGAAAGGCACTCTATAAGTGCAATTTGTTGTTGTTGTTATTGTTGTTATCAATCTCAGAAATTACTTCAAAAGCATGGATGTAAAATCATACACACATCTCAAAACTTGAAAGGTTGTGCAAAACTCAAGAGGCCTTGAGAAGAGGAAAAAGCTGGGATGTTAGTCAAGTCACCCCAAACTGTCTGGTTTTCCGCAGCTTAATGGGCAAATTCATTGTGTGGTTCATTTCTGAATACCACATACTGTATAAGGAGAGTCCCAAATTCAAACCCTGGTCAGTACAAAATCAGTTAGCAATGGTCCTGTGGCTGCTACAATTGGTCTCAAATATACGAAATATCTTTTAAGAGAGTAGACAATTATGTGCGGAGCAGAAGTTTCTCTATGGAGAGAGCGGGGGCGTGGGATAGATTTGAATCACTCTTTTAAAAGAGCCGGCACAGATACCTTGGGCCAAATGGCCTCTTTCTGTGCCAAATAATTCTGTGATTCTATGAAAACTTAACAAAAGGGGGGAGTGAGAAATATGCAGGATTATTGCTCTTCATTCCCATGACCCTACATGGCGGTGAATGGTCACGCGGGTGCCATGTTAGGGAGGAACTGGTCCTTATGGAACTCTACCTCAGGATCAGTACCAACTTTCAGCAGGGACAGGAGTAAACAAACGGTGGGAGGTCAGTGAAGAACATTTTCACTAATCATGACATGTGCCAGATCATGTATACCACACGCACACATATCTACCATATATATATATATATATACAATAAAAGTTTATCCGGCACCAGATGAACCGTAACTTCTGTATAACCGGCACACAAAAAAACGTCCGCATTCGATAAACCGGAATTTATCCGGAAATATGAATTTTTTAAATTAAAATTTGGGGGGGGGGGGGGGGTGTTTTCGGCTGAATATCTGGCACGTGCTTTAACTGACATTGGCCAGGTACTGAGGGTGTTGGATAAATGGGCTTTTACTGTATATATATATATGCAGAGTCACAATCCCATTGTTTGGTCCCCAACAGAATGCTTTCATAGACCCTTGGCACAATATCCTTACTGCACCAGGAAAACAATACATTTTTTGCTCACAACAGCCATCCTTCAGGCCTCACTGTGGGAGATTTCCAACTCAGTACCAATCTAAAGAGACCCGTTGAGAATTGGGTTGATACCATCTATCTCATATCATGCAGAACTCTTACCCCCTGCAGAGAGAAAGCAACATTCATCTTATCTGTTTGAGCTGGAATTTAACCCAGGACCCAGGAGGTGGAAGAACAGCATTCTAACCCATTTTTGGGGATTTGTATATTTGATGTTCCCTTCATACTGACCAAAACCCACCATTTTTAAGGAAAATATTTACACATCTGTCAAGGAGAGCAGCTGAGAACAGTGATATCCAACCAGCTCCGTCTTTAATGAGACACACCAATACACATGCATTGCAACAACTTATATTTATACAGTCTTTATACTTTATATTTATACATAAAATAAATAATAATTGCGTTGATATAGTGCCTTATCACTTAGTTGAGATGTCTCAAAGTGCTTCACAAGAATATACTATAAAGTGGAGTGACTGTGTATTTTGTGGGCCAATCACTGTAGAAAAGCCTGCCATGTTTCTTAAGAATATAAGTCACTACAGTTTATCGTAAACTTCTGTGAAGCTCTTTTGAGATATCGTGACAATGTGATAAGGCACCATATCAAAATGGAAAGATTATTGTTATTTGATGTAAAGTGTATTTGGTTCATATTTTTATTCATGTCCATGCTCCCTCTCAAAGAAATAAGAGCTAAAAAAACCCCAGCAAAGCTTCAAATGTAATGGGAAAGTCATTTTCATGTTTCTATGGAAAACTTATCTAATTTTATACTCGTCGCTGTGTGAAACATCATTCCTCCAACAGCCCACTGTAATTTAATTTCTATCACTGCCATCACTGCTCCACAGACACCTGCAGTGTGATTAAAGCCGACACTGTGCTGGCGTCATTCTCTCCATTAATCGTACAAATTAACTGACTTTAAAGTTTGGCTTTTTTTTGTGCATAGGGGATTTGAAATTTAACTTTTATTTTTGTTTGCCAACAAAATTCACTCTTGCAAGAACAAAAGCAAGTTCTGATAAAAAAAATTAAACTCAATTGCACAGATATTCAATTTCTATCAGCTTCAGCACAAACTTAATTGTTGCCTTTTGCATCAGTGCATTAATTTCGTATTGGTGCCTTTATAAAGCTGTACAATGCTTTTCACCTACAAACACAAAGTTGCTACAGTTTACATTAAAATAAATTACCAAAAAAATGGAGTGACTTAAATAACACGAATAACAGTGATTTGTGGAACACTGCTTTGCGCAATTGACTGCTGCGTTCTGTCAACAAAACATATACTGTACAGTTAATTTACTTTTCGGTACATTCTGTAAAGCGCTTTAACATGCCTGAAAGCCTTGATAAGGTGCTATATCAAATTCAAGTATTATTATTATTATACACATGTGAAGCCCTTTGAGGCATCCTCTTGACGTGCAAGGTACTATGCATTTATTGTTATATCAAATATAAAGATTACTTTTATTATTTTATTTTGCTTATTTTTTGATAAATTGATTTGACTCCCTGGTAAATTGGTTGATATGTCCCATTCACTCCCTGGCACCTACCTACCTCTCCGACCTTCTCACTCCCTAATCCACCCCTCAGCGCCTCCGCTCAACTGGCACCAGCCTCCTGCTCACCCCCCGCACCTTCTGCTCCTTCATCGGAGGTTGCACTTTCAGCCATTATGCCCCAAAACTCTGGAACACTCTTTCTCAATCCCTCCACCTTGCCCCCTCTTTCCCCTTTTTCAAGTCCCGTCTGAAAACTTTCCTCTTTGACCGTGCTTACGGCCACCTCCTATCTCATATGGCTTCATCTTCCAAAAAACAAATGACACTGGGGCAATCTTACGAAGGAGGCCAATGGATTCCCATACTATTTCATGGTGAGGATTTTTTTCCTGCAGAAAAGGAATATTTTATGGTGATGGACCTCCGTCTATATTTAAGGAGAACAATGAGTTCAAAGGGTTTCAGTGGCACTATTCAAAAAGAGAAGGGAGTTTCTCCCGGTATCCTGGCTAACAATCCCCCTGATAAAATTAATCATTCATTTCATGGCTGTTTATGGAATGTTACTGTGCATAAATTGGCCGCTGCTAGCGTCTACAAAATACAAAGCCGTTACACTTTACAATAAAATCCCATGAAGTGCTTTGAGACATCCCTTAGAAATGAATGGCTCTATATTAAATCAATGATTATTAAGCTCCCCATTATGTATTCTGTGGTAGTAGAGAAAGGAGCAAAGGCTGCCTGGAACTCTAAGTCCGAGGCTATCCAGATTTGTTGCTGTGTTAAAAATTGCAATTGTGGTTTACATCAAGGATGCTGGTTCCCTTTTCGCCTCTGCCAATGTGGGATACATTTTTTTAAATATATTTTAAAAATTATTTACCATGACGCAAAACTACATCTCAATCTAGAAGACAGCAGGAATTTGTGAGCAATGGTAATAACATAAAAACATTAGAAAAACATCATAAAATGATGGGACCCAGGTTTATCCCTCGCCTATGCGCACTCTGCTGAGTTCAGGATCATAGCAGATCACCCCCATAGTCACCAAAGTTCAGGCACCAAAAATAAGCAGCAATGGTCAGATGTTAGGAATACTGGAAACCAAAACTTGAAGCAGAAGGTTGTGCCCATGTATATCTCTGCGTATATTTTTGCCTCATTTGGGTTGTGGTTTCAAGCCTCATTTCCAAAACTTTGAACTAATAGGCTTGGCTTGACATTAAAGGTACTATATCAAATACAAGGATTATTAGTAGTTCTGCATTACAAATATTTCTGAAATACAGTATCATATTTTGCAGTATGTGCAACTTGACACTTTTGAAATAATCCCTGTAACTCTAGCTTCAAATGTACAAATGTCTTCAATATATATTAATATTCAAATGAAAAACATAATTCTGCAGACTAAGTGGGAGGTTATAAAACAACATCTGAAAGGTAGTGGTTGTCCTACAATTGGCCTCAAATGCCTGGGAAAGGCAGGCCAGAAGGATGAACGAGGCTCCATGTTCCTGTTTGCCATCATCTTCCGGCTCCTCTCAATAGCAGCAACATCAACTTACATTTACATATAGTATCCTTCATGTGAGTAGCTTCTCAGAGCGCTTTGCCCCCTCTCCAGCTCACCAAGGATGAATAACCACTTGGGTCAATATCTGGTGGATCATCATCTTCGTCACAGCTCAGCTGTGGTGGAAAATATTTAGGCCTTGCAGTTCCAAAATCTAACTGCTATATTCAAATACAACAGTGAAGCTGCAGAGAGATCTTGGGGTCCTTCGTTGCAAATTTGACCTGAAACATAAGCAATTATTCCAACACACTTGCTGTTAAGTGTTGGGAGTACAGTATAAATAAACAGCCAACTTGGAATGTGTTGTACACAGGATGGCACATGAGCTGGTGTGTTACAAAACAGTTAACACATTGATGGTTTCAGATGATACAAACGACAAGACTAAAAGTTTTGCCATCATTAACTCCATTTGACTATAAAAAGTGCTACATCCTTGAAACATGTGCTCTCAGTTTTATTAGATGGCTGAAGTTACTTTCACTATTGGGCCGTTGCCTAGTGAGAAATTCAGATTTCACAACCAGTTTGATTTGCTAGTTGTGCTGAGCAAGCTGATCTCAACTGGGGTGCCATAATTGACCTCAATAGCCCTGAACTAGACATGAGGAGGATTGGAAAATTATCTGCCATGGTTCATACTCCTGATCCTTGTTGGTAGACATCAGGTTCCCAAATCGAACATCCTGTAACACTCACTGTCATGTTTCACAAATGAAATATGGTTGTACAGGCAAGGTACAAGATGATTGATGGCAGTGGGATGACTACATAAAACAAGGAATCCTGGTGTTGCTTTGAGCCTTGGAACCCAATCCCTTCAATCCTTGGTTGCTCTAATGGCTGTTCAGGTTTTAAAAAAAGCCTGTGCATTTTGGAGTGACTACATTTACTTTAACAGAGATGAACATCTTGGAAAAATACCCACCAACCATCCACCTAGAAGATTCACAGTTACTACACTGCACTATACCACACCACAATCATGTCATTGACAGAATGGAATGAATTGCCTTTATCTGTACTATATATTTGTGTACGTATTAGTGTAATTCCTGTGAAGCACTTTGAAACATCATTTTGATAACAATAATCCTTGTGTTTGACATAGTGTCTGATCATGTCTTTGAGACATCTCAAAGCGCTTCACACAATATACTGTAAAGTGACAAAACACAAAATACTACAGATGCTGGAAATCTGAAACAAAAACAAAAGTTGCTGGGAAAACTCAGAAAGTCAGGCAGCATCCATGGAGAAAGGAAAGTGAGTCAACGTCAACATCAGAACCCGTTCTGATGAAGGATCGTGGACTCGAAACATTGACTCACTTTCCTTTCTCCATGGTTGCTGCCTGACCTGCTAAATTTTCCCAGCAAAATCTGATACTGTAAAGTGAATTGACTGTACATTTTGTGGTCAAAATGTGGCAACCAATTACGCACAATAGTGCGCCACAACCAGTCATGGATGGAGTGACCAATTTTTTAAAAAATGAAATATTACCCATGGAAAATCGATCCGCCAATCGACTAATAACCAGGTTCCTATTTACTGCTCAGTAAACAGAGCCATATAGAATAAGGAAATTTGCTTAATGTTTAGCTCCGCCTGGGAATCAAGCCTGGATCTTCTGGCTTGCGAGGCAAGTGTTCTAAATAATATGGTACAGGACTCCATGATGTGAAAAGCGCTAAATCAAATGCAAAATTATTGTATAACTAGACACTGGAGAGGTCTCTAGGCTGAACAGAAGTGCCTGCTCCAATTATGTAAATGGCATTCCATGACAACCCCTATTTTTCCTGTTACACTGATTCCTTCCTGTTGGTGGAATAACAAATATTTAAGATGTTTCTTCCTTCTATAGTAAGAGGAAATACTTCGAAAGCACTCCCCTGAATTTTCCATTCCCTTGAAATCATGTATTAGTGTTTTTAATTTATGTTTGTTTGAAAATAAATTGGATGTTGTAGGATTCAATAGATAATACAAGATGCATGCAAACAAGTTATTCTGTGCAGATCATCACGAGGAGTTTCATTGTGTTGTACATATGATAGTCAACTTTTATTAAAGCTTGTGTCAATTATGTTTACCCAGAGGCATGTACATGTGCGCCTTGTAGCTGCTGATCTACACTTACACTGTGCATATGGATAGAAAATTTGTGTTCCCTAAACCCCAGTGTAATCTAGCAATTTAATCCACAAAACACACTATTTAAAAAGACAGTAAAAGGCACAAAAGGAAAAATTTAGGTTACAATCATTATTTAAAACAAAGTTAACAACACATCATGTATGCTAGCGTTATAGTTTACATTCATTTCAAAATCACAGACAATGCAATTGAAATGGAAACGTTGAAAGAAAACATTTTAATTTAAAAATAGGCCATGACTTTTCCTTTTACACTTTCAAATAGTATTTTGGTCAAATCTAACATGCACCAGGACAAGTTTCAACATGTCAAGTTCAAACTGGAGCAGAGGACTTCCCTGTGAGACACATGGCATCTTGCAGCCACACAATGCACTTCATAATTTTAATTGGACATTACGTCACTGCCTTCACGTTAGTGGTTGCCTGATTTGTACACACTTCTCAGATTCTCTATTGTTATGCCAGTTTATGCTAATCTGACCCTCCAACAGAACAAATCCAATTAAGATAATGTTTCATACAGAGTTAGACTTTGGTGTATTTATCTAAATTAGTCCTTATCGCTCTTAAATGAAAATAGAGGAACCACGCAAAACTGTGATCAGTATCTTCCTTCCTTAGGTATCCAGTGTCATATCAACTAAATAAAAAGAATGAATTGAATAATTGCATCATTTAAGTTTCAATGGCAAACAAAGCGAAATTGATGCCATTAAATCAGAGTGATTTGTCACAACTGGACTCCCAAAACATAAGGTTATAGTATGGCTGACTCCATTCAGAAAACGCATTTCCAGACATTTTTCTTTGACATGATGTTCAGTGTAATAATTTGCTGCTACATAGTAGAAAATGACAGTGTTTGAAAGCCCCAAACATATTCAGTAGACAGCCCATTACCTATAACACTGCAGCACTGTACTCTAAACAAGGAGATCAAAGTCCAAATGAGCTGGCTTTCACACTGGCTAATCCCCAACCGGACAAGTTTGCTCGTCTCAGATAGATCCTATGGCAAAGAGACGGAGGGAGAGAGGAATGGAGAATTAAATGGGGAGTTGCAAGTCCCAGGATTTGGGTCCATTGCATTTCAGACCACCAGCGTTTTCTCATAAGAAAAGTAAGACATGATGATGAGAATCCATTGATATTTCTTTGGACTAAATGATTGTACATTTTCCTGTCATTCCCACTGCTCGCCCAGGGATTTGGTTTGCAGGGTTAACAATAACAACAGTAACAATAAGATTGAATTTATAGAGCACCTTTCAGGTTGGGAGGACAACCCAAGGCGTGGACCCAAGCATGGGGGAGGGGTAGGTTAAGGGGGAGACGTGGGAGGGCATCTGAAGGTACGATCGAACAGGAGGGTCTTCAGATCGGCCTTGAAGGAGGCAAGGGAGGAAGTGAGGCGAAGGGACTGTGGGATCGAGTTCCAGAATGCGGGGGCAGATAGGCTTAAAGCACCGCCACCAATAGTTGGGTGGGTTGGGCGGGATACGTGGAGTTGAGTGGGAGGATATCCCGTCCCCAGTCCTGTTCTGCCCTTCTATGTCCTGCTGATGAGCCAGGCTGGCTATCATCAGCAGTGACCTGGAGTACTGCGGACCTGGATGGCTCCGGAACAGGCCTACCGAGACCGCCACACGGGGTTGCCTCAATTCCGACATTCCTTTGCCAAATACGTCATCTTGGAGTCAGTTCACCAACACCTCCCCCCCCCCCCATCCCGCAACTCACAGAGATATACGTCACAGAAGCAGCGCCTCGCTGATGGCTGTCAAGGTATTTCACAACAGCCAAACAGAAACCCACAGTGAATATAGCCTCCCACACCACAACATCTGGGACCCCACAACAAAAAGACATACCCACCCTGCACCCCCTTACCACAAACCACATCCGCCCACAGCTCACAAACCACACCCACCCTAACCCACCAATACAAAGAACAAACAGCCCCATAGGCAACACAGACCCCACCACACTACCTCCCCAAAACACAGACTCTACACCAAATAAACCCCACCCATCCCGCAATACCAACTACACCTCAACCAACCACACCCCACAACACAAACCACACCTACCCTACTCCTCTACAATACAAACCACACAAAAATAAATCCACCCTTCACTCCAATATCCCAACACCCCTCCCGGACCCAAACCTTGTAACAACAACAACAACAACAACTTGGATTTATATATCGCCCTCCACGCCAGACTGGCGTCTCAGAGTGCTTCACTAAGCTGATCCCGGGGCCGAAAGAATGGGGAAGGGGGAAAAAGGTGACATATACTTTACCATCTCCATATATTATACACACACATACACCAACTCCCCCCTCCCCCCCCCCCCCACGCCACACACATACACATTACACACACCAAGACAACACTGTCACATACATACCCTCTATTACAGACTACTTTCACTTGGAAAGCTCTCTTCACATCAGAAAGACGTACACATCTATCCCCTCACCACCCACCCACCCACATACACATTGGATAGACAATACAGTCATAAGAACTAGTCTGTGATGCTCTGTTAATGGAGAGGAACTAAGCCTGTAATACTGCATAACATTGATCACTATTGAACCAAGACTGGAAGGAAGAAACGCAGTTATTCCCCACTGAAAACAGGAGTCAGTGAGTGGCAGGCAGCCACAGGCAGGGAGGGAGGGGGTGGAGGGAGGCAGGCAGGCAGTCACAGGCAGGCAGGAGGGAAGTAGGCAAGCAGGCAGACAGGGAGCGAGGGAGGCAGACAGGGAGGGAGGGAGGGAGGCAGACAGGGAGGGAGGCAGACAGTGAGGGAGGGAACGGGAGAGAGGGAGGGAGACAGGGAGGGAGGGAGGGAGGGAGGGAGGCAGGCAGTCAGGGAGGGAAGGGGAAGGAGACAGGCAGGCAGACAGACAGGGAGGGAGGCAGGCAGACAGACAGGCAAGGAGGGAGACAGGCAGACAGACAGGCAAGGAGGGAGACAGGCAGGGAGGGAGGCATGGAGGGAGACAGGCAGGGAGGGAGGCAGGCAGGCAGACAGACAGGCAGACAGGCAGGCAGAGAGGGTGGGCGGCAGACAGTCAGGGAGGGAAGGGGAAGGAGGGAGGCAGGCAGACAGACAGACAGGGAGGCAGGCAGGCAGGCAGGGAGACAGACAGACAGACAGGGAGGGAGGGAGGCAGGCAGATAGACAGACAGGCAGGGAGGGAGGGAGGGAGGGAGGGCGGCAGACAGACAGGGAGGGAGGCAGGCAGGGAGACAGACAAACAGACAGGGAGGGAGGGAGGCAGGGAGGGAGACAGACAGACAGACAGGGAGGGAGGCAGGCAGGCAGACAGACAGACAGGCAGGGAGGGAGGGAGGGAGGCAGGCAGGCAGGCAGGCAGACAGGCAGGGAGGGAGGCAGGCAGGCAGGCAGACAGACAGGCAGGGAGGGAGGGAGGGAGGGAGGCAGGCAGACAGACAGGCAGGCAGGGAGGGAGGGAGGGAGGCAGGCAGACAGACAGGCAGGCAGGGAGGGAGGGAGGCAGCCAGTCGCACTTGCATTCAACCCTTTGCGAAAAAATGGGAGGTGGAAAGAAAAATACCTGACCAATATGTAATGCGAGTACACACGGCGTGGAATGTGCTGAACGAGAACAACTCTTACACAAGATAAACACACGCACCTCAATGAACTAGACAGATAAATAACGTCTGTTGCCCTGGCAACCTGATCTAATTACATGATTGATCAGGTCCAGGATAGTGCAGTGAAACCCAACGCCAACAACATGTATCTACACGCAGCGAGTGTGGAATCGAGAGGTGCACATCACAGCTTCTGGTGGACATGGAAGCATTATTTAATTTACCATTTCACTAGCCATTTACCCCCCCCCCCCCCCCCTTCTCCACATTTTTTTGTGTGTGTGTGTGTGGGGTGGGGGGGGGGAGGTGGGGAGAGATGGATGGGGGTGGGTGGGGAGAGGGGTGGGGAGAAGGGTGGTGTGTGTTTGCAAACTGTCACTGTCAGCCCTGATGCAATGGCTTGGAAATAATCGTAGTATTACCGGTCTCATTCATGGTCTGTTTTTATCCAGTCGCTCAGACTTAAGGAGAAAGAGAGAGAGAGAGAGAGAGAGAGAGAGAAACTCAAAAGAGTATTAACTGAGTCAGTGGAAAACAAGGCATATCTCCACATCGCACACATTCTCTCTCTCTCTCCATCTCACCCCCCCCCCCCCCCCTCCCATGGTGAACCTTGCGGTATTGTCTTAAAACAATATTATTCCTGTACAGGAGGAGTGAATTCACAGGGACAGCTGGTCATGTTTTTCTCTCTCTCTCTCTCTCTCTGTCTCTGTCTCTCTCTCTTTCTCCTAAAACATTACCCCCCCCCCCCCCCCCTCAAGTAGTTGGTAACCACAATCTTTTGTTGCTTTCCTCCCTCCCTCCCTCTCTCTCTCTCTCCTCCTCCCCCCCCCACCCCACTCCTTCCTTCCCTCCCTTCCTTCCTTTCTTCCAGAAGTCAAACAAAACGTGTCACTTTCCCTGTAATAAAGTAAGGCTTCTGAGGGCGATCTGATCTGTCTTGCCCTGTGACAACTATGCTGGGGATTACCAACCAAGCAGATATATTCACTTATTTGGCGATCAGAAGTATATATGTGTGTGTGTGTGTGTGTAGTGGGGGGGGGGGGGGAGAGTGTGAGAACTGTACAGTGTACTGTATATTGCAAACCCTGCATTCAAAGCTGCCAACTTGCGTTTAAATCAGAAATGCATAGATTGGTACGAGTGTGTGTGTGGAGGAGGTAGTGGGGTGTATGTGTGTGTGTGTGTGGGGGAGGGGGGGTAGTAAGTAAGTCAGCACTGTACTCTATAACAGGCATCCAGCAATAATAACCTCCCCACCACCACCAACCCACCTCAATACAAAAAATACAAGAGTCTGATTCGGTGACTCCACAGCTGAGATGATGAATTGACCAGTAAAGTGAACACCAGGATCCACCAGGAGCCCACCCCCCCCCCCCCCCAGCCTCCCCTCCCTCCTACATTTGTAAACAAGCTGAAGTGTTGTTGCTTTGCCCAGACAAGCTCTCTCTCTCTCTCTCACACACACACACACACACTCTCTCTCTCTCCCCATGAACAGCATTACGCAATGCATGTGTGAGAGAGAGCAGCTCTCCTGGTGACCTGATTAAACAGCCTCGGTCATGGGCTGAGCTCCCTCTGCTCTGCTCTGCCCAGCAGCTCAGCAGATGTATTTATATATATATATATGTGTGTGTGTGTGTATGTACAGTATTTATCTATCTATCCCTGAGTGAGTTTCCCCATCCCAGTCCAGGGGTACACACACACACACACATACACACACACACACATACACACACACACATACACTCACACACACATACATACACACACACACATACATACACACTCACACATACACACTCACACACACACATACACACACTCACACACACATACTCACACACACATACACACACACATACATACACACAACAGAGTACCACACAAAACAAGGCAACCCACAGCTTCATTGAGCAGCAGCTTCCACCAAACAAACAAATACACAAGCAGACGCCCGCCGTCTGTGTGTAACGTGTGTGTGTGTGTGTGTAACGTGTGTGTGTGTAACGTGTGTGTGTGTGTGTGTAACGTGTGTGTGTGTGTAAGGGAGAGAGCAGGGGGGTGGTGGTGGTGAAAGAAAACAGCAAAACAGCGCATTTAAAACGCCAGCGTAGCTGCTTCAAAACACTCCCAATGCGTACCTCGTATTCGCTCACCCCCCCCCCCCACACACACACCCCCCCCCCACACACACCCCCCCACCACCCAAAAAATATATATTACACAAGTCCAATTTTTTTTTCTCAATCAGATCTTTCCGATTTGTACTACTGTGTGGGAGACGAGCCATTTCACAACGACCCACTCCACACACACACACACAACACACACATATATATATATAGACACACACACACACACACACAACACACACATATATATATATAGACACACACACACACACAACACACACATATATATATATAGACACACACACACACACACACAACACACACATATATATATATAGACACACACACACACTCAATACACACACACACTCAATACACACACACATATATATATAGACACACACACACACTCAATACACAGACACACACACACATATATATAGACACACACATATATAGACACACACTCAACACACAGACACACAGTCAATAGACAGACACACACTCAATACACACACACAGACTCACACACAGAGACTCACACACACACACACATATATATAGATACACACTCAATACACACACACAGACTCACACACACACACAGACACACACTCAATACACACACACAGACTCACACACAGACACACACACACACAGACTGTAGACAAGACCCAAGACAGACAGACATAGGGGCGGGTAAGGAAGAGAAGCTGGTGGGAGGAGGAGGGGGGGGGGGGAGCTGTGTGAAGAGTTAAAAAGATATAAAGACTTACAGGAATAAGGACAAGGTTTAGACGAGGCTGGCGAGTCTTGCTGAAGGAAAGGAAGCCGAGCTGGAAGTTGCGTAGTAATGTCTGTCCGCAGACAAGCGTTCCTGCTCTGTGTGTGTCTGTGTCTCTCTCTGTCTCTGTCTGTCTCTCTCTCTCTCTCTTCCAGCAGCTCTCTGCAAGTGTGTGTGTGTGTGTGTGTGACATAAGCCAAATATGGAGCAGTTGGCTGCGTCTCCAATAGCTCAAGGATTCTACTATATGCAAAGGATGCAAGACAACACATATACTGGCAGTCTGCCAACAGACTCAGAGATTAATGTGTACACATAGCTAGAGAGGGAGGGAGGGAACGTGTGAGCCAAACGAGGGTTAAGACAGACCAGGGGGGGGGGGGGGGGAGGAAAATTAATTAATGCTTCTCCAACAAGGCGAGAGAGGAGGAGGAGGAGGTGATGGTGATGATGGGTTTGGGGAGAGCAGGGCTCGGCACAGTGTGTCATGAGTTGTCCTTTTTTTTTGAAAAAAAGAGCGTGAAACTATCAATATATATATATATATAGAGAGAGAGAGAGAGAGAGAGATACAAACAGTACTGTATTCTCTACACCCCCAGAATGTAAATGCAGAGATTGTGGGAAGTGCAAGGAAAGCGATGTACAGTAATAAGGGATTGATAAATGACCTTGCAATGGTCAGTCCACAGGCAGAAACACTCTTGAAAGTAACTTTCTCCCGGCAGTACACGAGAGAACCTGTGCATTTCACCACTGGTTTTCAGGGTAAAAGTCCCAAACCCAAACTTATTGAGTTTGAATGCTCACACATCCAATATGATCAACCTGCCATGACAATTACAGTATGTAGAATCGTGACTTGCTGGCATATATATATCTATATATTTATATATAAATTGCTATTATATGAGCTTTGAGCTTTTATATTGCCAATTATTTCAAATCATAACCACTTGTTTTTAGAGCACTCAAAATTATGCTGGTAGGAGAAAGTTGAAGGTACCATAATGTGCCAAATTGCTAATTTTGGCAAATCGAGTGCCTTTCTCTGCATTTTCATTCCCCTCCTCCCCCCCCCCCCCCCACCCCCCCCCCTCTCTCTCTCTCTCTCTCTCCCTGTCCCCCACCCACCACACAGGAACAAACTAATTCAAGCCCTCTCTCCCCTTACACACTCCATGCCTCCCATGTATCCCTTTCCATGTCTCTACTGTCCGTCCCTCTCCTCCTAACCCTCTGAACACCTCTAGGACAGCCCACGGGATTCTCGCTTCCCAATTGGGTTAGAACCTGTTTGATCATGGGCAGTGCCTCTGACACTCTTCTCTGGTTTAGATTGCCCCCATCCCCATCTCCACACATATACTGTACTCTCCCACTCAACATCCCCACCAGCTCAAGCTGCCTACCCTTAGCATATTTACCTCAAGGGCACTTCCCCTCACATTCCCAGCAATGTAGATATTGAACAATTATACAACAATTGAGTGTGCAGTTACATACACTGGGGATTCACGTTTGATGGTGGTTAGTGAGCTCGCCTTGTCAGCAAAAGGACCCAGGTTCGACTCCCAGATGGGATGAAATCTTAGGCAAGTTTCCTTACTCCACACGGCACTGTTTACCTGGCAGTTAAGTAGGAACCTGGATGTTAGTTGATTGACGGATTGCTTTCCCGAGGTGATAATTCCCACACTCCACAAAAAAATTGGTCACTCACTCTATGGCTGTTTGTGGGACAGTGCTTTGTGCTGCTGCGTTTCACCCACAAAATAGTCAATCCACTTTACAATATATCCTGTGAAGGACTTTGGGATGTCTCAATGACAGGATAAGGCACTATATCAAATCCAAGGATTATTATTATTCTTCAGGTCTTCCAGGGTCCTTAGCATGCGCAAAAGTGGTGTATACCTTGAAGGTTATTTATTGGTGCTGAAGTGGCCACTCATTTCAGAAGGGAAACGTGGTCTCGTTTCCCATCTGATTGGAAAAGATATACAGACTCCATCTCCATCTGACAAGAGGGAACACCAGCGGCTACAAGGAAGCAAAGCAGCAATGGAAGACAGAGAAGTGGAGACAGAGAGTGACTACGAACAGTGGTTTGAATGTACTTGAAGGGCTCTGAGACACCGTTCGGCGCGGAGGGCGCTTTATACATCCAAGTTGCTGTTGTTGTTGGTTTGAGGCGAAGACATAGAGCAGCTGAGAAGAATGAGGAATTGATAGCAGGGCGGCACTGCGAGGAAAGGAAACAGCCCGTGGGAGTTAACAAGATATCAAATGTACCTAAAAGTAGTTGATAATTTTTAAACCTCCTTTACTGAGTGGAATGTTACCCCGGAAGGGATAATTGCAGAGGATCTATAAGTAAACTTCCCTTTCAAAATAGGCCTGCCCTTTAACCCCGGAGGACCGGAGTTGTTTCTGAAGAGCACCCTCAATCCTGCAGGGAGTATCCTTGTGAGAAACCTGCCCCTTTTATTTGGTGTGTGAGTTGGAAACTGCTCCGCAAACAGGGCCTGGGTTTTGGGAAACTTTTTTTCCAACAAGAGTTTTGAGTGTTTGAAAGCTCCCCTTTAAACAGTCTCAACGCTGGAACCTCCCCCCTTTAAACGTATCTGGGCTAGAGCCTTCTCTGTAAACAGCGAGGTGGTGCAGGAAGCAGGCTTTAATGACAGGCTGACTGTGTGCTGCCTCCTTGCCTGAGAGAAGCCCTCTCTCTCCTCTCTCTCGCTCTCTCTCGGTCAATTCTGATTGGCGAGCAATGACGTTAGTCTGTAATGCAGTACAAACTTCACATGCTGCTTGCTGCAGTGTGATCTGCCCTCTACTACTGTATAGCACACACACACACACACAGCGTTAGCAGTTACTCTACAAGGAAGTATATAACCCAGGGATCCTCCCCTGGCAATGCTTTGTTAGTGGATTGATGGCTCAGGTTGATCACATTTCCAAATGTTAAATGTGAACTCGTTGATATTTGTTTTGTGTGTGTCCAAATTCTCCAGTCCCAATTTTTTCCAATCAAAATTCTGTGTTTTTTTTCACTTGGATTGCTTTTATCGGAGGGAGGGTACTTTGGGAACTCCAAAACTCTGAGGCCCAAGAGTTTACAAGTTCGTCAAAAGCATTAACGTTAATGACAATAATAAACCTTGCATTTGATATAATCCTTATTGCGTCTTCGAGACGTCTCAAAGCGCTTCGCAGAATAGACCGTAATGGGAAATGCCTATATTTTGTGACTGAAACCATGACTGATGACATATGGAAATAGATAACAACAACTTGGATTTATATAGCACCCTCCAGGTCTCAGAGCGCTTCACAATAACAGATCCCGGGGCTGAGCCAGGGGGAGGGGGGGAAAAGGTGACCGAAAGCGCGGTCGAAAAGGAAGGTCTCTAGCCGAGACATTTATTGTGCATTCTGGCCGTTGTTACCCTTCACCCCCCAACCCCCACCTCGTCGCCCCCAAACAAAAGGCTTCAAATTCAATGCTCTATTTCATAATGTTAATGAATTGTGAACCAATTTAAACCACTGTGAGTACAACAACATCCCATGTTTACAGTCACCCTATGCAGCATGAGCAGCACGTCTCCCAGTCAGTCATGCACCAAGTAAATTACATCAAGGTTATAAACTCTACCAGGAGGAGGTTTGTTCATTGTTCACATCAATCTTCAAGGCCAGCTGGTTTAGGAGATGCTACACAAGGCAATGAATTAGCTTACTCATAGTTTAGGAGAGGGCAGCTTTAACCCTGAAATGTCTTCACTGAATAGGTAAACTAGCATCTCAAAGTCCCTCAACAACTGCCTTCAATAAGCGAAATAAATACTGCAATTCTTCCAAAATACGTCCAAAAAAATACGCATTTACTTCCTTTTTAGAGAGATAACAAAATGATCATATTCAAAGCTATACAGCAGAGGTCAAATCGGACCCGAACTGTAAGAGACACCTTACAAACAAGAGTCACTGTTGTTGATGAGCTTTCACCTCTAAACAGATCTATCCCGTCTCCAAGGGAAAGAGATGTGCAAAGGAGTCTGATTACAGCTGAATACTCAGACACAACACGACTTCACTGCTTTTGAACGGGGAGAGAGAGAGAGAGCCATGAGAGAGGCAGAACCACAAATAGCAACAGCCTACACAAGCTGATATGTATAGAAATGTGTGAATTGTTTTCCTACACAGCTATTCGTTTTTCTTTCCCCTGAAAGACTGCAAATATTACAATTGCCCATTTCCAGATTTTTTTAAAAAAAGAAATATATCTAAAAAAAGTGTCAACAGGGAGATGTATTTTTTGGGTTCACTGGCAGCCAATTGAAGTCATAGGAATAGTCCCCATAAACGTAAGATTGTATGATCCTATCTGCTGCAGAGCCTCACAGAAAATGAGAAAATGCAGCACTCTTAAAGGGTTAAGCTAGACACTGGCTTGACCTGTGTAGCAATGAGTACAGTGACAACCACCCCGCATCCACACAAACTGACTTCATACTGACTTCACTGACTATTTGCAGTGTGAGTTTCATACACTGTAGAAAGCAAGAAGGCAGCTAGTTTCTGTAACCCAATCACCCCCTCTGACAGAATGCAGCAAATATATCCTCTGAAGCTGTTTTCAATACACATACTCCTACTTTACCATTACAATATTTTGTATCTAGGTTAAGGGCTCTCCTTTGTGGCACTCTGTCAGGACAAAGTCACATACTCCCCCCAATTCAGTGCAACAAATCAACTCTTCCTTGAGATCCCCTGCCAACTGCTCTCCAAGCAGGTCAGATAGCAGCATTAACCCGACCCATGGGTTCGATACCACCCACTCTGCACTGTGTGAAAAGTGATGGACAAATTTCCCAAACGTTCTATTGGTATTTTATATCAGTGGTGAAATAAAACACAAACATTGCAACTGTTGATCCTCACCTGAAATACAAAAATCTCAGGAAAATAAAGTTACTACAAGGTCATTTATTATTATTATTATATTTGCAAAATGTGTGACCACATGGGAATTTACATCTATTTTGTGCTGTAATAAAAACTCACTCGCTTTGTCAACGGGCACTACATGTGCACATTTCTTATCCTTCGCTGACTGTTATGCAGTTTTAGTTGGCAGTACAGGATAGCATGAAGTACAGTAGAAGGCACAGTCTGTATTGGTGTAATCTCTGAAGCAATGCAAACAATACTATATCATGTGAAAACGCATTAAATGACCTCAGATAACAATAGTATACACATATGTGAACCCTATAATTTAGGATTCAGTGCCTAAAGTTGTCATGACGACAACAACAGATTACATTTGTATAGCACCTTTCACAACAGGAGGGCATTTCAAGATGCGAACTGGTGGTTGGGATCGGCAGGTGTAGAGGGTGGGGAGAGTAGGGGTAGAAAGGTAACCGAAGGTTCGCTAGAAGAGGAGGGTGCTTAACTCGGGTCTTGAAGGAGGCAAGGGAGGGCGCTAGGTGGAGGGTGTGTGGATGGAGTTCCAGAGGGTGTAGGCAGAGAGGCTGAAGGTCCGCCTGCTAATGGTGGGGTGGGCGAGGTGAGGCACGTGAAGCAGGCCGGAGTCCACTGAGCGGAGTGACCAGAATTTGGCAAACTGTTGAAGTCAGTCTTAATTTTGATATTGGTTTTATGCAGTTTTAAACAAGTCTCGAAGCTTTCTTACTCCAAATCCTTCATGATAAACAAAATCCTTGTCAATGACTTTGTCATTTCCCAACTGGACTTTTGCCCAGTGCCATCCTTGCTGGTCTGCTCAGGTGCACCACACATGAAATACAATTAATGCAAAACTCGGCTACCCGGATACTCACTGACACAAAACTCTAGTCCTTGCCAGGCTCCACTTGCTCCCATTAGCAAACAGATTGATTTCTAAATCCTCTCACTCATTTTTAGTGTTACTCAGCGCCTTGGGATGTGAAAGGCGCTCTACAAATGTAATTTTGTTTCTCGGTGTTTGTTGTTTAAATCCCTTCATGCCCTGGCACCTCCCTACCTATGCGATCTGCTCAGCCGGTACTCCACCACCCATTGCCTCCATGGCTGGCTCCGGCCTCCAGTTTGTCTATTGTCGCCACCCACCCCACCCCCATGCACCATTGTTGGTTTTGTCTTCAGCCACTATTCATTCAAACTCTGAAACTCTCTCCCTAAATCCCTCTATCTTGCCCCCTCCCTCCCCACCTTCAAATCGGGCCTAAAGATCTTCCTTATTGATTGTGATCTATCCCCATCCCCACCCCCCACCCGCCCATCCCACTCCACCACTGCCATGCACTCTGGGTCATTATCCTGCATGAAGGGTGCTGTATAAATCCAAGTTATATTATAATAATAATAATCCTTGCATTTGATGTAGAATATTATCATGCTGCATCAAAACATTGTAAATTGATTATGTATTTTGTGGGCGAAACAGCCAATTTGTACACAGCAATGTCCTGCAAACAGCCATGGAATCGTTGGCCAGGACACTAGGATAAATTCCCTTCTCTTTTTGAGTAGCGCCATCTTTAATGTCTGCCTGAACAGGCAGAGATGACCTCTGTTTCATGTCTCATCTCAGTCAATTCACTTTACAGTAAAAACTATGAGGCGCTTTGAGACGTCTAGAAGACGTGAAAAGCGCTATCTCAAATCCAAGGATTACTATTATTATTATTATTATTATTATTATCTAAAGTACAACACCTTCGACATTGCATCTACAACCCCAGCACTGCATTGTCAACAACTAAATGTTGACAAACTGGAAGCTCCCGTCAACGTCTTCTATCCTGCGGCTCTAACCTCCTCAACCTCCCTGGCCTATTCCTAAGACATACTGAACCAGTGCGCACCCTAAGCATGAGGTTCGACCCACAGCTGTCCTTCCTTCTCCAGATTCAATCCCTGATCACGACCACCTGCTTCCACCTCCGCCTTACTGCTCACGTGCGTACCGTATCCCAGAAGCAGCCAAAACCTACATCCATGCATTCATCACCTCGCGACTTGACTTTTCAAATGCCCTCATCGATGATCTCCCCAGCTCCACCAAGCACAGGATCCAGTCAATCCCAAATTTGCATAATCACCTGTATTAAACTCTTTACCCCATCACACCAGTTATAGGCAGGCTCCATAGGCTGCCTGTCACCGAACAATTTTTAAATCCCTTCATGCCCTGGCACTTCCCTACTACCTCTTTGACCTGCTTATCCTACAACCTGCTGCCGCCATTCGACTGGTTCCGGCCTTCCACATGTCCGTCGTGCCCTCTGTTCCACCATTGGTGGCTGTGCTTTCAATAGTATGCCCCCAAAACTCTGGAAACTCTTCTTTCATTCTCCATCTCCATGCTGCACCTGAAGATCTTCCTGGGACGCTCTGGGGCGCTACCCTTCATGAGGGGCGCTATATAAAAGCAAGTAGTTGTTGTTGTTGGAGTGTCATCTTATACTACGTGAGCCTCTGAACCAGGCTGATGTCCAACCCTTGACGTTATCCATGTTAAATATGCCTTGGGACATCCTCCTGACGTGAAAGGCACTATACAACTGTAATTTTGTTGTTGTTGTTGTTATGTTAATAATCTTTGCATATGATTGAGGAAACTGCAAATATTTCTTCCACTGTTTCTCACCCCATTCCCATTTTCATGATATGATCACCTTTCACATCCTCTTTTCACTTCTGTGTATTTTTTTGGCGAGAGAGATCTGAAGAGATATATTGTGGAATGTGAGGCACACCCATTCGTATATCACCCTGAAGCCTCTTAACAAGTTCCAAAATGGACAGAAAGAGGGAATGACTTTAAGAGTTTTTTAACTTCCTTCTTTCCAAATTTCCCAGGCTCACCGTTCCCCTTTAGCGAGTAACTTCAGTGCCAGCTTCATCAAGAAACATTCACTTTCCATGAGCTGAATCCTTCAGTCAACGTTTGAGGACTGAAGACATCATTTTAAATAAAAAATATTTTCATCTAAATGTTTTAAAGGAACAGAATACATCAAAGTTAAATCAATTCATCTCAGAATCTTTGGGTGAAGGAGGAGGTAAATTAGCCAGGGTAACTGTTGAACTTCTGATCATCATATAATAACTCCAAATAGAATAATGCAGGTCTGGGGATCTGTGTGAGAGCAACATTAGCCTATGTGTTAGCCTAGCTTAGATCGTAGCGCTTTCTCCTCTGAGTCAGAAGGTTTTCAGTTCAAACTCCAAGCTAGGACTTGGAACTCATATAATCTATGTTGACCCTCCAATGCAGTGCTAAGCAATGTGCTGTACTTTTGAAGGTATCATTTCAGAATTCAATCAAATCAATCAATCAAAACTTACATTTATATAGCGCTTTTCACGTCGAGAGGATACACTGATGCACTTGACGGAGTTTATTACTGAGCACAATATGATAGTATCACAACTGCAGTGTATCGGTTCTATCTGGTTGTATTTAATTTTTGAGTTTCTGGAAAAAGTGCGGTACAAGTACAAATGGTGAGGAACAAAACTACTAGTTTTCTTATGTTTATACCCAACGGCAATGTCAATTTAACAGAATATGCAACTACATTGGAGGAACCAGTAGAAACATAGATTTAATAGTTTGGATCAGCTCCTTCTGTGCTATCACAGGTGATCAATTGGCTCAGTTGCTGGCACACTTCCCTCTGTGTCAGAAGATTGTGGGTTCAAGCCTCACATCAGGACTTCAAACTCATAGTCTGGCTGGTATTCCAGTGTCGCATTGTCACAGGTGCTATGACAATGTTAAACCGGGGTCTCGCCAGTCTGTTTAGACTTGAAGGGAGTTTTTCCCAGTGTCCCAGCCAACAATCCACCAAACAAAATGGATTATTCACTTCATGGTTATTTGTAAGACATTGATTTATGAAAATTGGCTCCTGAGTTTGTTTACAGTCATTACACTTCACAGGATATCCAGTGAAGCATCGAGAAACATCTCAATGATGTGATGCTATATGGAGGAGCCCCTGTAGCTCAGTGGCTAGAGCACTTGCCTTACAATGTGAGACCTGTATTCAAATCTAGGCAGATCAGGGCGAAACCTTGGGCAAGTTTCCTTACTCCACATGCCTAATAATAATCCTTCCAAAAAAATCCACAATAATAAAATTGGTCATTTTAATCCATGTCTATTTGTGGTACACTGCTGTCATCAATTGGCTGATGTGTTTCACCAACAAATATACAGTCAATTAACTTTATAGAATATTCTATGAAGCCCTTTGAGACATTGATAAAATATGAAAAGCGCTATATCAAAATGCAAGGATTATTATTATAGGATTATATCAAAAGAAAGGATCATTATTATAGATCTAAGTTTCCTTACATATAATCACATAGGGATGTTCCAATCAAACTCGACTAGAACTAACTGACTAGGTATTTTTCCAGAACTAACTAACTAACTAACTAACTAACTAACTAACTAACTAACTAACTAACTAACTAACTAACTAACTAACTAACTAACTAACTAACTAACTAACTAACTAACTAACTAACTAACTAACTAACTAACTAACTAACTAACTAACTAACTAACTAACTAACTGGATATTTTTTATAATCCCTTAAAAATAAGAATAATTTGGTCACTCAATCCACGACTGTTTGTAGGACTGTGCTGTGCGAAAATGACTGCCCACGAAATATGCAGTCAATTCACTTTACAGTATCTTCTGTGAAGCAATTTGAGATGTCTCAATGACATGATATGGTGCTATATCAAATATTATTATTATTTATTATTATAGGTTATAGAACCATTTCACCATTTTTAAGGAGCATCAAATAGATCAGCCTCTGCCATACTGGTAAACTCTCATATTCACTGGCCTATAAAACACAACTCTATATTTTGCTGCAAGATGCATGGCTTGATTTCCATTGCAGTATCACTCAGTAAAAATAGGCCCATCTGCCTACTGTGACATATCACAGTACAATGCTTGCTATTAAAACAGAACATTTCCTCTTACGCTGACTGATATGTTACTCGCGGAAATATCTATCACTTAGTGACATTTCATTTCAAATGTGGACCTTGATTTTTCTCTCACATGTAAATTTACTGTGTTGGTTTCCTGGAATGAACAACTCTTTTGCCTTCCACTATTCAAAACACTCTTCTATTAAACTATACTTAGGTTACAGTGGAGTTAATCTCATGGCATTGTAATTGTTAATAGCTTTACATTACATTTGAACAAATAATACCCTTTGCATCAGGTTGTTCACTTTCATTTTCTCTTAAATTTTTTTCAAAGTTTGTGAACAACACCAATAGTAATAATAATCCTTGCATTTGATATAGTGCTTTGCATATCTTCGAGGCATCATAAAGCACTTCACAGAAGTGAATTGACTGTATATTTGTGGGCAAAATGCAGCAGCCAATTGAATACAGCAGTGTCCCACAAACAGTCATGAATTGAGGGACTAAATTATTTTATTTTATTTTTTCTTGATGGACTATTATCATAGTGTGAAGCAAGGAAACTAGCTCAAGGTTTCGCCCTACCGTTAATCGGACTTGGGTCTCTCACTTGTGAGGCGAGTGCTCTAACCATTGAGTTACAGAACTCCAATAATGGGTTGCAGTGCAGTTTATTTTTAACAACCACTAATAACTTAGAAAATGATCTGTATAATTGTGGAGAATGCAGATAGAATAAATATAGTTTACATATTTATACCAATAATTCTTACATTTGATACAGTGCATACAATGTCAAAATGTCTTGACCAAATGAGTATTTATACTACAAACTTTGTATGGAATGTACAACTCAAATATAGGATCTTTTTTTCTGAGGCTCCGATTGTGTAAACTTACAAATGATTTATACACATAGTGTTGTATAATACTTCTTAGGTTTTTTTTAAAAAAACAGGAGCAGTCCATAAAACTTGTCTACAAAATCAAGCAGTATATTGGATTGTCAGGAGAACATACCACCCTCATGCAGAAAACTCCCAATTTAATGGTCAGGTTCATTTCAATGACAAATAAAAGCTTACATTTCAATCAGTTTCAAACCCATTGATATTTAGGGTCAACCTCTTCTCAAGATAAACTTTAGTAAATGTTCAGCCATCTACTTCACATGAGTGATATTGTTTAGTTGGCCTGTAAATGATGCTGAATACAGGCACTACTTCACACACTTACTCTAATTTTGCATGTTAACATATATATTATATAAGTGAAGAAGAGTTGCTTGATTCAGAGCAAGAAGAAAACAGATTGTGTTATATTTAAACCTAAAGCTATGCACCTCAACAGGGATGCCAATCTGTGTATTGCAGGAATGAAGCCAGCTGCTAAAACAAAGAAACAGTTCAGCCTGTAAAGTGTAAAGTTGAATGATCCAACAACAACAAAATTACACTTGTATATCTCCTTCCACGTCAGCAGGTGCTGGAATAAAGGGAAATGCACCAATTTAACAATGGAAAAAGAAGCAAATTGTTGCACAAATACTGCACTCAAAGAGGCAGAGGCTGAAAAGCAACAATGCCAGCAAAACTGTTTCTGTCGTAGTACGTTTTCTACAACCTGTCAGCACATGTGCCTCATGCGGAGTTCTGCAATCCACTGCACTAAGTTGGCACAAGGTTGTAATTAGCTCAATCCTTGGGCTAACAAGCTTCATCATGTACTGCTAATTTATGTTTCCTTAACAAGTTACTACTCACCAGTACTTTAACGGTTAAATTGAAACACTCAAAATCACAAGGTCACAATATTAGTTTGGATGAAGAAGGCCATTCAACTCATCTGATCACATCTCTCCAGTAAGCCCATCCTCCCATCACAACATCAAGCTGGTTTTCAAATGAGTCCAGCAGATTGGGATCAAACAGCCTTGAACCCCATCCCTGCACCTTTCCTTACCTCCCAGCTCCACCTCCTCGCACCTCTTTCTCCAACATCCTCAATATCTCCCTATCATCTGGCACCGTTCCCATTCCCCTCAAAACAACTACAATCACCACCATCCTGAAGAAACTTTCCCGGGTTGCATCCC
Organism: Hydrolagus colliei; assembly: GCA_035084275.1. Taxonomy (NCBI): domain Eukaryota; kingdom Metazoa; phylum Chordata; class Chondrichthyes; order Chimaeriformes; family Chimaeridae; genus Hydrolagus; species Hydrolagus colliei. The sequence continues at coordinate 27,267,732 of CM068743.1, forward strand.
TGCTTTCCAGCTAATCTCCAACCTCCTTTTCTCTCCAAGGTCCTTGAAAGAGTTGCTGTTTCACACCCTATATTTAAGAATAAATTTACCTTTTCATGGTATACAGTAAATGTCTACATACATTGCATATTATGCAATGAATTTGCTAATTCAGTGCTGCCATTATCATTTCAGAGATATACTCAACCCTTCACCAGATATGACTTTAAGTTTTGCAAACACATCTATCACATTTTAATAACCACAAAACCACGTTTAAAATTGTGTTTTGAAAAGTGTTAATTAATCTGCATGCTCAATAGGTGACTTTGAAAGGGAAGGAGAAAAGTGTCTGTTTTACAGGAATTTTGTGCCTATCTAGATTCACATCATAGCAGAGGTTAAGGTCAGCATGTAATAATTAAAAGAAAACTCAATAATACTTAAAAGAAACCTTAAGGATTAAACTTAAATAATGTATAGTTAATATGCAGAACCTCATGCAATATATCTATTAATGGCCTCTCAAAAGCACTTAAAACTTGTTTTCAGTAACTGAAACACATTACTTTGAAACACAATTTTACTGTGAAGTTGAAATGATAAATGCAAGTATTTCTGAAAAACAGCTAATTGAGTTGTATTCTATATTCCAATGATAAGCTGTTTGGAGGAATCAGTGCACACCACTTTTCATTCCTCTGAAGTTCAATGACTGAATCGCTTAACCTTGATCACTGCCGTGTCCTTAGGTGGGGCAAAGATAATCTTGTTTCATTTCATTCCCCCAAACAATTTCTTAACATCTCTCACAAGTTCAACCCGCAGCTCGCACTTCTTAGCCTCGATGAATCCACCCTTAAATCTTCTGCATCTATTGACATTTTAATACCCCCCAATTCATGTGCTCCCCACCCCCTCAACACACACACACTCCACGGACATGCAGTTAGGGTAGGCAGGTAGGCAGTGCCTACCTTATTAAAATAAAAACTTAAAATTCTAGATGTTTATTTAATGGTTTGTATTTTACAATGCAAATTTTACATAATGCAAATGATTTTTAGTAGAAACTATCAAAATTATTTAATTGCGATTTGCTATGCCTACTTTAAAAGCAACAGAAAGGCAGCGAGACACCCTGCCTTTTTTACCCATTGAGTTGAATGTAGTTCCGATGTGCATGCGCGTTCCTCTCTCAGTGTTTCAGTAACAGGTGAAATAGGCACAGGCTACCGCTGCCTTTCCTCTTTCTATCAATTGCAATCAGATCACATTGAAATGCCATCTCTGCGCATGCGTATTTGCGGAAAAAATGACTGGGTAAGAGGCAGAGTCTGCTGCTGCCTTTGGGGGCATGGCTTTATGACTGCGTTTGAGGGAAGTGCCTACCCTATCATTTCACCCAACCAAGTCACTGACACACTCCTCTATTCCCTTCAACCTCTTGTATCCATGATCTTATTTTGTTACTTTCGCCCACAGTCAATTCACTTTATAGTATATTCTGTGATACACTTTGAGAATGTTTCGACGATGTGATGAAGCGCTATATCAAACGCAAGGATTATTATTACTTTGTCACTATTTTGGTCACGCCTATGTATTCATTCAGGAAGAGCATTGATCCTTCGCATAGGCTACAAATTAAAAAAATACATATTACTATTTGAAGAGATTGCTGGATCTCTTCAATCTCTGGGAAATGGAATACCCTTTCAGTACCTTTTGAAATAAAGACACAACTCCTGGTGTGGGGAGATACCAGTCAGACTGTTATGGAAGTTGCTCAAATATTTGCCTGTATCGTCCAACAGCACCTCCTGTGCCATGCAGTCAAAGAGGAGTCAATTAACAGCAAATCATAAAACTGGGGTCTAATATGTGACCACCGCAAATTGGATACCGCACCCATCAAACACCCGTTAATAGTGAAAATAGTGTGATGCCAGGATGAGTGTGTGCAATTGGAAATTGCATATATACTTCGATGAGATAGAAGATTCCCTCCACCCCTCCCTACCCCCCAATACGGTATAAGCCTTAAACAATTAATGCTACACAAACATCAGTACTGTCATCAAATGCTTAGCATTGACTTTGACCTATGATAGCGATTCTACTACAGCCGCAGCTGTCAGCTCAGCTTTTAACCACAGATTCTTCATTTTTACAACTTCAGCTGTTTTGCCAATACAAGGACATGGCTGGTAAGGCACTGATTGGCCGGAGACTTACTGACTTAGCAAAGTAACCCTTGTAGATCAATATGCCGTACTTTAGACACAAAGATAAATTTCATGATTGACACAAGAAACAAGAAAAGTCAACGTCTCAATGATTAAACGCAACCCAAAGACATTTTTTTCAACATAAGCTTCCCAGGCCAGGCATGCTTTTACAGTGCACTTTATGGCACGGATCCAGGGGTAATTTTTGAACCACAGTTCATGATGTTTTAAGTAGGTCACACATAGCTTAGTCAGGAATAAACTCAGCAACAGTGACTGAGAGGGAGCTGCAGGATGATTGCAGGGATGGCCAATGGCAAGGCCGGGGGAAATTAAGAGCAGAGTGTCACGAAACTGAGGTCTACAAACCAGCTGCAGCGAAGTCCCTGCTTTGTTCAAACAGCTGACAGACAAGCTAGGACATAAGCAGCTTCTTACTCAGCCATTTATAGCAGCACAAGGACCAACTGTCCTGATGGACGTGTTGCCAGCTCACACCACTGCTTAAACATTAACCTGAATGAAAATAATACGGAGATTGTAATGCTTCCTGAGCACGTCACTGTGAACTCCAATTCTGCTGGTCTTTTTTTCTCTATTCAGAAGTTCCAAAGGCTTGCAAAGGAAGGCCAGCAGGCTCCCCCCATCTCCCCCTGCCCCACCACCACAAGAATGGAGTCTTTATTTTCCATTGTAATACAGTATATTGTAAAGTGTGGTAGTGGTAATTTTTACAGCGGCAATGTTATTTTTGTTACATAATAATATAAACTGCCTGTGGCATTGCCACCAAGTGGAAAGCTGTGTGCACGTGTTTGGGAAGGGGAAATGACATGATCGTTTAAAAAGGTACTTTTCTTTTCAAAACAATTCCTACAATTATTGAATTGTAATTTAATAAGAATTTGCAGCTCTTACTGAAAATATGGTTGCATTGTTAAATGCACCACTACTATACACAGTATTAAAATTGCTCTCTAATTTCTTTGGGATCAAAATAGCAACTTTATTTCTTTATTTTGGTCAGCTGGGTGTGTGACACATGAAGAAACCTAACACCATGCATAAGAGTATCCAGCCCAATGCATTCCACAGGCAAGCTTGGCCAGTTAGGACCATCAACTTGCATTTGTGTAGTGAGTGCCCTTCATGCAGGGTAGGGTCCCGAACCACCTTACCCATGAGAGTAATGGTGGCCAACTTGCGGCCTGTGACAACCCCCCGACAACCCCCAAACATTGCTACAAGTCGAAGTAGGTCCACATTCAATTGTTAGTTTTTCTTTGATTATGGCATAAATCAAGAAATACTTAATCAAGTAAACTGACTTTGTTGGCAGCCCAAAAGATCGGGCACCAGTGCATTAGGGCTTTGGCTTTCAGGGTTAACAGAAGCAGTACGGGAAGAATCAGGGCTTACTAGTGCATGCAGTTGTTGACATCATTCTCTTACCTGCTTTTGCAAAGCACAAAGCTACTCTGAATCTGCTGCTGTGCTAAATTTCATGTTGGATATTTCTTCATTGCTCTCAATCAGTTGACACCTGGTTAAAACCCCCAAATTGTTGACTTGAAATCCCTTGGGTTCTTCTGGACAATGCAGATTGACACTAAGTTTTCTTTTGTCAATCTTCTGATCACCAGAGCACACTCAAATTCCTTTCTTCTTTCTATCTCGCCATTGTTCCACGTGTAGTCCAGTACTTCACGTGAAAGGTATTATTGGTGTGTGAGCCTACAGAGGGAGTGGCGGCAGGTCCATTGGATTTGTCAGGTTTCCACACATTAGGTCTACCAGCAGAGGGCAATGAGCAGCAGGAGAATCCATGGATGATTTTCTCCTCTCTCGTATAGGTCCAGGTATCAACCCCTTTACAACTGACTCATCTGAGATAAGCACAAGACCTCCCAGTATGTTTTTGTTGTTTGCCAGATGTCTAGGACATGTGGAAACCCATATCATTCTTATGAGTATGCCAACCAGGTTGAAAGTTCCATGCATCCAACCTTCACATGGAAATTCCTGTGTATTGGAGTGGACTGCCCATTCTCTCTCTGGAAGGACCCATCTTGTTTCGCTAATTCCAGAGAGTGTTAGATACCAGACTGGCAAGAGCCAACGCTCTTGGGGTCCACAGAGTATGTGTTGGGGTCATAATAATAATAATAACAATCGTTGCACTTGATATAGCACTTTTCACATCTTCTAGAAAGTGCTTCATACTGTAAAGTGAATTGACTGTATATTTGTGGACAATATGCCGCAGCCATTTGCACACAGCAGTGTCACACAAACAGTCATAGATTGAATGAACAAATAATAGTAAGTTTTGAGGGATTATTATCCCCGGAAAAGTGATCCACCATCGACTAACAATTGTATTTCTATTTACTGCTAGGTAAACAGAGGCATGTGGATTAAGGTAACTTGCCCAACATTTTGCCCTGTCTGGAATTAAACTCAGGTCTCTTACTTGCGAGGAGAGTGCTCTAAACACTGAGTCTGCAGAATTCAGCTACTCACTGAAACAGTCACACAGAGACTTAATCAGTTTAATATCACACAATTTATCACAGTAGTACCCATTTGGAACACATAGCCAGCCAGGACAAGGGTTCAACAACAACAAAATTACATTTGCATAGCGCCTTTCACATCAGGAGGATGTTCAAAGATGCAGTACAGACATTATTTCGGACCCTAGGGTAGAGATCAGGGAGTATGGAGGGCAGGGGAAGAAGGAGGTCGATCGATAACACAGTCGAAAAGGAAGGTCTTGAGATGGGTCTCGAAGGAGGCAAGGGATGGGGCCATATGGAGGGCCTCCGGAAAGGAGTCCCAGAGTGTGGTTGCAAAGTAGCTGAAAGCCTATACGCCAATGGCGGGTGAGGCGGTTGATGTGAAGCAGGCCAGAATCCGCTGAGCGGAGGGAGCAGGCAAGTTGGTAGGGGGTTAGGCGGTTACATAGGTAGGGGGAGCAAGACCATGGAAGGCTTTGAAGGTAAGGACAAGCAACTTGAACTGTATCCTCTGTGTGATGGGAAGCCAGTGGAGTCGGGCCAGGGTGGGGGGGTGATAAGGTCACGGAGCCTGACCAAATCATCCCTAGATAAATAGTAATAATCCTTTCCTTTGATGATGGATCACATCTATTTATTAGAGCAGCTAAACATAGTAATGCCAGCATAACATTCCATTACAATTAAATGCCATTATAAATGAATTCCATTAATAGCATTAAAAAAAACTAACATTGTTTTTCTGCTGTTTCCTGCACCACTTTCATAGGGATTTGTCTGTCCCTGGTGGTGTGGTGTGGAAATGCAGTTCTACTTTTCAAATTGACGAATCAATGTGAACAGCTAGGGCCTACAGTACAGGATACATAATAAGTTTGAATGGCAAGGGCTCTTCAACCTCTTTTATCTCATCCTTCCAGAATATCACCCTTCCTGATAACCTGTTCCAACTGCTGATTGCCTTCTGTGTAAATAATTACTTCCTGGTGTCTGTCCTGAGCTGAACTAGTGCACTTTGTCCTGCTGCCTCAGCATATCTGAAAGTATTGTTCTGTGTTTACTTATTCTATTCTATTAAAAATGTTGTACATCATCACTTTCCCAGGTTTACAAGGCCAAGACTCTCCTGATTGGGTCCCATCAGCGCCTCCACAATTCAGACACTGACAGCATCCAATGATGCACAAGAACAACTAAATTCTATGTGTATAGTGCCTTTCACGTCGGGTGGAATTGCAAGTTACTGGACTGTAAGTGTTTTAGACCAGAGTTGGGATCAGGATCGGGGAGGGTGGAGAAAAAGGAGGTGACCGATGGCACAGGTGAAGAGGAAGATCTTGAGGAAGGACTTGAAGGAGGCTAGGGAGGGGGCATGGTGGAGGGTTTGCTGTATGGAATTCCAGAGGTTGGGGGCAGAGTGGCTGAAGACTCACTCGCCAATGGTAGGGCTGGTGGGTTGGGGGACATGGAGCAGGCCGGAGCCTGCTTAGTTGAGGGAGGGGACAGGTTGGTAGGGAGTTAGGATGTCACAGAGGTAGGATTGGGCAAGGCCATGGGGGGCTTTGAAGATGAGGACCTGGATTTTGAATTGAATCCTCTGAATGATGGGGAGTCAATGGAGTTGGGCAAGAATGGCGGAGATGGAGTCGCAGAGCTTGGTCTGGGAGAGGATACTGGCTGCAGAGTTCTGGATGGTCTGCAACCGATGGAGGGAGCACTTGGTAAGGCCGACATGCAGGACATTGGCATAGTTGAGCCTGGGCATGATGAATGCATGAATGAGATGTTTCAACAGCTTGAGGGGTGAGCTATTAGCGGAGTCGGGCAATGATGGGGAGTGGAGAGAAGGCAGAGCATGTTGGTCATGGCGTGGATGTGGGGGAGGTAAGACAGTTAAGGATCGAACAAGACACTTAGGTTCCTGACTGGCTTGGTGAGGTGGAGTGTGCAACCATGGAGGTTGATGCTGCCAGTGCTGAGGTGTAAAGACTCTGGCATGAGCCAATCAGGCCTTGGCCTTGTAGACATTCAACTGTAGAAAGTTAGCTCTCATCCAAGACGTGATGTGTAACAGGCAGTCTATCAGGACAGTAATGGTTCTGGAATCGAGGGTGGAGGCAGAAATATAGAATTAGGTGTCATCCGCGTATGTATGGAAGTTGATCCCATGTCTTCGGATGATGTCACCAAGGAGAAGCATCTAAATATTGAAAAGGAGAGGGTCAAAGACAGAGCCCTGCGGGAACACCATTTATGACAGTGCAGGGGCTGGAGGCAAAGCCGTTAGTGGTAAAAAAAGTGGAGGTGGTGGGAGAGGTAAGAGTTGAACCAGGCAAGCGCAGTACACGAAGATTGAGCTGAGAGGAGAGGTAGTGCAGGAGGATGGAGTGGTCAACAGTGTCGAAGGTGACAGAGACAAGGACGCAGAGGGAGCCCTGATTACAGATGTTTAAAATGTTGTTTGAGACTTTGACCAGGGCTGTCTCCATCCTGGAAGCCGGATTGGAGGGGTTGAAAGAGGGAACGGCGAGAAAGAAAAGAGCAAACCTGGGACACAACGACTTGTTCCAGAGCCTTGGAGAGGAATGGGAAGTTGGAAATGTAGTGGTAACCGAAGAGTAGGAATGGGTCGAGGGAAGGTTTTGTCAGGTGCACACTGCACCTTACTAAGCCAGTCCCGATCCTTGGCATCTTGTTTCACACTCAATTATCATTTCTACCCCACATCCGTGCCATGACCCGCTCTGCCTTTCCCACAACATTGCCTGGCTCTACTATTGTCTCACACCGCAGGCTACCGGAACACTCATGCACACATTGATAGTATCCAGGCTCGACTGCAGAAACTCCCTGCTTGCTGGCCTCCCCTACTCCTCCCTCCATAGGCTACAGATCATCTAGAACTCGATAAATGTGATAAGCGCTATATCAAATGCAAGGATTATTATTATTATTCTAACTCTGCAGCCCGTATCCACTCCTGCACCATGATCCGCAACCCCTATCTTCCCCATCCTCAACTGACTCCACTCCCATTACGCACAGGACATAATTCAAGATCCTGGCCTTTGCCTTCAAAGCCCTCCATGGCCTTGCTCTCCACTACCTCTGCGACCTTCTAACCACCTACAACTTACCCATTCCCTCTGCTCAGTGGGTTCTGGCCTGCTTCATGTCCTCAGCCTTACTTGCCCCACCATAGGCGAGCGAGCCTTCAGCCATTCTGCTCCCACCCTCTGGAACTCCATTGCACAGTTCCTCCACCTCGCCAGCTCAATTGCCTCCTTCAAGACCCACCGCAAGAACCTCCTCTTCGACCTTACTTCTATCACCCTCCTTCCTTCCCTGCCCTCCACCCTTCCCAATCCTTACCCCCAGCTCGGGTCCAAAATACTGTCTGTCCTGCACCTTGGGACATACTCCTGATGTGAATGGTGCTATGCAAATGTAATTTTGTTGTTGTTATTATAAGGGCTAATCTAGTAATTCCTCATAGTTTATTGCTGCAACACTGACTTATTGTTCTCAGTACCATCTCTACCACAACAACTCGCTTTTATATTGTATTTGATACTGTATAGCGTTTTTCACATCTTATCGATGTCTCAAAGCGCTTCACAGAATACACTGAAAAGTGAATTGACTGTATATTTGTGGGCGAAACGCGGCAGCCAATTGAGCACAGCAATGTCCAACAAACAGTCGTGGATTGAAACACAATTTTATTTTAAAGTGATATTATTTACTAAATTTCATATTACAGTTCATTTGAATTAGTTTTACTCAACTGGGTTTCCTCTAAATCAGGCACAGGTTGGCAAGAGCTGTAATTCTGAAAATGCGCGTGTCGTTCTGGAGAAGAGATTATAAAACATCACTGAATATCAAAGTTTAAAAGGAGCAACTCAGTGCTGAAACTTACCTTGATGATTGAAAGCGTCTGACAATGCTAGGAGATGATAATTCAATGAGAGGAAGCAAGGAATAAGTCAACTGATCAGAAGTGTGTGTGTATTTGTTTGTCAGCCATGTAGGAAGGTGAGGCTTGACTATGATGTCCTCTATAGTTGAGTGGCCTTCTGATAGCCACTGCCAAGGATCACACATGAACAATGACAATTTTAACTATCCTCCTTGGGGAACAGGTAAGCGGGGTTTGAGCTGAACTGCCTCCAAAGTGACATGTTTAGTAACTCAATATGAGAATAGAGCCATCCTCTCTGGTGGGTTTGGTGGTCCAGTTCCTCAGACAGAAGGGTTTGCAGTATTCCAAGGCACTGCTGATGACACCCAGTCGAGCTGCCTTATCGGAAGGATATGGAAGAGAAGATCAATCATTGGGGGCTGGATTTCTTCTCATTCAGCTCATGTTAACCCTGCAAACCAAAGGTCTTAATGGGTCAGGTGGTCCCAATTAAATATGCAACAGGAAATTTTGGTAGATATAGCGCCTTATCATGTCTTCAAGACATCTCAAAATGTTTCACGGAATATAGTGTAAGGCGAATTGACTGTATATTAAAGTACCCCAACGCACATCCTGGGATCTGCAAACCATAACTCTTATCAACGTGTGTCTGATACATTCTGGGATTATGTAAACAGGATGTGACCCTGAGGGAGAGAGTGCGCATTCCATTCCAATAAACATTTCTGGAATTTCCAAGCATAGGTGAGATGCATGGAAAGCTCAGTTTGGTTTAGATACTCTTAAGAATGTTGGTGGGTTACTGCACATGTCAGACACCCGGCTGACCAAACACAAACAATGACCATTCAAACTCAGGACCTGGAGAACAAACAGCACCGTGAAACTGCATAATAAGGCTGGAGGAGAGATGTATGTCGATAGAGAGAAAAATAGAAAAATAATTGGACACCCTAATAAGTATAAAAGAAAAGATCAATTTCATTTATTTCATATTGCTTTACTTCTAGTTTCTGTGATAGTTATTTGAGAGAGGAAATTGGTTTTAAATTTTTTATTTGTTGTCTTCTATTTCACAGCTACACTCCATTGTTGAACCTGGTGCTTAATTCAGTTCACAGTTTTTTTTGATGAAATCTGTAATTATTACATAAGCTCCTAGTTGCAATACCATTAGACTTACAATTTGTGATGCAAAAAAATAATTTGAACATAATGTATTAAGAAATTTGAATGGCAGGACCTAATATACTATTATTGTAGGTAATGAGCACAGTCACTTGAGGTTAATAAAGGATGTCAGCCACATATACAAATAAAGGAACCTCAAAAGGTATTCATTATAAGCTTCGATTTTAGTGCAAAGGCATAGGATTGTAAAATAATAAAATGTACCATGTCGTCCTCATGAAAGGAACATAGATTAACTCATCTGCTGCATTTACTATTGAGCAGAGATAAGATGAATGCCTGTGCAGGATTAGTACATGTGTTTGTATCGCCCTTTTGGTATCAATCTTGGGATTTCCAATATTTTAACGTAGTGTCCTGTTTATTAGACATAAAGAAAGCAGTGAAACTTTAGTGCAAAAGGTGGAAAAACATATATCTCTCTGACCTTCATGAGAGTATGATCAGTTTATCAATAGCTAAATTCTGAGTAATGATGGAATGCACTTGTAAAGTATGCATTACGAGGAATACATTGAAAAAGCTCCACAATATTACACTGTATTGCCGACAAATGCACAGTTACTACACTTTTCAGAAATTCCCTATAAAACATTTCAATGTTATAAGTGTTTTGAGATGAGCTCACACAAATATATTGTGAAAGCGAATGCTAGGATTCTTCTTATTCATAGAATCATAGAATCTTATGGCACAAAAGGAGGCCTTTCAGCCCATCGAGTCTGTGCCGGCTCTTTAAAAAGAGATAATAATATATAATATATATCTACAATGATAATTAGACAATTAGAGGTAATCATTGGCCTAAGACATGTGAATAATTCTGGAACAATTCTAAAACAAATGTTTGAGAAGCTGAATTAAATATCAGTGGAGAATGTTTATGATGCTTGTGTATTAAACCATCTCAGTAGAAGATCCATGGTTAAACATCATGGACCTAACACTCCACTGATGGCTGGGAGAGCTTATAGAGTGAATAGCTGAGTCACACTTACCGGTAAAGTCCTATGATCAAAGCTCAGTTTGCGTTGATTTCAACCAGAGGCTATAGTTGACCTCATAGCTGTATTGGTGAGGGGAAGTCAGCAGGCTTCTCACTTCTGATCAAGATCCAATGAACCCTGCTGAGGGTGAATGATGATGTAAAACATAGTAATCTTTGCATTTGATACAGTGTATTTAATGTCCAGTGGACATCTCAAAGCCCCTCATAGGATAGACTTAAATGTAGTGACTGTATATTTTGTAGGTGACCATTTACAAAAACACCAGCATATTGTATTCCTACAGATTTGAGGTGAAGACAAGATTGTGGTGGAATAGCTCATAAACTCCCATGTCAATATTCATGTATGAATAATGGCCATTGGGTTTATCTTTTAGAGGGTGACCAGTGCCTGGGAACCATTCTTCACTGAAGGAAAAAGGAGACAAATGCCTTGAAAAGGGGTTACATAAAGAATGGTGAAAGAAACACTGAGATTGCCATTGTGCATATCTGTTTCAACAAGCCCAATTACAGAAGAATTTCACAAAAGCCACACTTACTTCATCTTCGTTCTGTGGTATTGATTCTGTATATTGACAAATCAATTTTAAGAAAGTTTCCTTTGCTCTTCCATTACAGTGCTTGCATCTGGAAACATTACTGGCTGTGAATCAGCAAGCCTACAGTCATTAAGAAAGACATTGTGTCATTAGTTGCTTGTGCGTCCTGGCTAATCTATCTTTCAGACATTGAATCCATCACTCTTAAATGGAGAGAAACCATGGCTTTGCCCATTTATCCATTGGACAAAATATATTGCAACAGTTATAGAGACAATTCATTTTGATGACTTATTTTGAAAGAGTATACAGTAGTATCAAATTCTATTAAAGAAATGAGAAGGTTTGCATATGAGGCCCAAATTTTCTCCTTACCTTAACCTTATATTCACTGTTAGCTCATAATTTAAGATAGTGCCAAAGTTTGGAAACTGACTACCAAATTAAGAGTGAATGTAAGAATTTTCCAAAATTCTGCAAGATCTTTGAAGTTAAGATGATGTGGAAAATTTGTAGGAATCCTACATAATTATTAACAAAAAATGAAGAATGTATTTGGGAATAGCAGCATGTGGCACTCTATGTCAATAAGGGGTTTGCTCCATTCAGAATACCCTTGCCACCATTTGCTTCAACCCAAGGCAAGCAATCCTACTTTGGACATTTTAGATCCGTTCGGCTCTTTTTTGTTTCTTTTACCATGTTTTGCAGAGTTTATTCGTCATGCAGTGATGCAATCCCTGGGTATTAGGATGCATCTAGACAGTGGAACAAGAGCATGTGGGTTTAGAGTTGCCAAGGATAATTTTAGGACAAACACTAGGAAATCTTTCTAATGACTGTAACAGGATACATGAAAGGTGAGACCAAGTCATTTAAGATACAGCCTGGGTGGGTATTCTGGAAGGATGAGATCAGATGGGCTAAAGTGCCTTCTATATTCAAACCTATCTTGTGAAAACATTATCTTATACCAACAACAACCACTTGTATTTATATAGCATTCTACATGCGGGGCAGAGCCCGTAGCATGTTACCATAGGTAGTCTAAAAGTCTCCAGGATAATCAGTGAAAGCCAATCTTTAATTTGCCTTCCTTGGCAAATAAACTCTGGGAAAGTAATGTTAAGTAAAATAAAAACCTAGCCTAATGTAAGGCTAACAGTTTACAAAGTGTTACTGCTTGCCTCAATCCAAGAAAATGGCAGCATTGAATGAAGCAAACTTGCTGGTGTTCCTCAACCTAAACTGTTTAGGAATAGTTCAAGAATTCCACAATTCAGCTCTAATGACGTTAAGGTTAAGACAGTAAAGATTCAAAGTATATATTCTTTCAGAAGAGTAGAGGGTAACTGACATATCTCAACGCCTCTACAAAAGTAGTTTATTGGTTTGGCACAATCTTTCACAGTTCACACAACAACAACAAAGTGCATTTGTGTAGCGCCTTTCACGTTGGGAGGACATGCAGTAATTAGGAACAATGTCCTGGAGTTAAATAAGACAATATTATCTTTCTCACACCTTTCAATGTTGAGATTATAATGGTCAGTCAATGTAAATGCTGTAATTGTAGTCAAAAACCTACTCCCTCTTCAATACCAATTTGATAACCTTGGAAGAAATTATTCCTGAATTGGGTGGACAGGTTGTAATAATTAACAAATATTCATATAATACCAGAATATAATTCTTTAATTCTTGACACCATTGAAAAAAATCACTATCGAGTTCTCAGGCTACAACAATAAAGAATCAGCTACCTGAGTTTATTTCACTAATCATATAACCCAGGATACTTACCATTTAAAATACACAGTGGAATTGTATTTGTAAAATACCAGCTCATTCACACTTTACTATTGTAGTAGACACTGTACTAAGGTTCAACTCGCCTCCTCTCGCAGGAGACGTAATCTAGTAATTAGAGCTAGAATGAATAGAAGATTAAGAAAACTTTTCTTCACCCAAAGGTTTGTGTAAATGTAGAATGCAGTGCCTCAGAAAGCCGTAGTGGAAGAATCAGTCAGGACATATAAAAGGTAGATAGATACTTGGGAAACGAGGCTAGAAAGATGTATGGAGGAAGGAAGGAGAAATGCAATTAAAAAATATGTCCTTATCTAGTAAACTGGGAGAACAGGGTTGACACTCAGTATGGCTCCTTTTGTTCCTACAATAGTTGGTCATCTTTCAACTTGTTATTATGTATGATTGATCACTGGACATACTTATATAAGACAACGATGGCTTATTAGGGCAGTAACAGATGAGATAACAATAGAGGGGGGTCTCATTTCGCACAAAGCAATAGAGTAAGGCTTGATCAAATGAATCAATTTTAGTTGGGCAAAAACATCATGCAGATGAAAAACCTTATACATAGCATCATTTCCTCTAATGGAATCAAACAAGCTCTATTTATTCATTCACTCAGTGACCTCTACAGGCAAAGCTGCACATTCTTTGTACTACATATCATCACATATATTGGAGTTTTACACATCTTTACTCATTGTAAGCATTGCTTTGTTATCCCCACTGGTACACTTTCAGAAAAGAAAAGCTGCAATTGCTAACATATCTACCCTGCTTTACTGCAGACACTTAAACATTTGGGGCTATGGTAACATCTTTAAAATTGTTTCATACAGAATTATTAAGCAAGTAAAATGTAATACTGTATGTGCAAATGGGATTTGCGAATATCAGAATTTGAGATTCATGCAAGACATGAAAAAGTTTGACATTCAATTGTTCTGTCTGGTTATGGACTTACATTGTTTTGGTCCCGTGCCTGATTTTAATACTTCCTGTGCTCAATTTTAATACTTAAATTTTACTACACAGACTGTCAAGAAGGCATATGTGATAATATATTAAGTACAGAGGATTATGTCATTAGGTACTGTAAAAGGCACTCTACATAGAAATGCTGTAACCATTTAATGCATCGGCAAGGGATGACTGATTTCAATGTGAATAAATTTAATGTTTTGCACATTTAAATAAGAAACTATAATCGTGTGTTCAAAATGAATGAAACAAAAACAGAAGTTGCTGGGAACACTCAGCAGATTAGGCAACATTATGGAGAAAGCAAAAGTGAGTTAATGTTTCGGGTCCATGACCCTTTGTCAGAACTGATTCAAAATGAATGGTTGTCCTTTGGCAAAGCCTGATGGGATACAGATGGGATTTAATTATTTTGGTCAGCTGAATGAGTGATCCATATGGAAATCCATAATCATACTTGGAGTATCCAAATCTGCCTGGGAGTTCCACATAAGCATATGGCACCTATGTTTGGGAATTTTAATGTTTGGAATGGAATGCACACTCTCTCTCTAGTTGGATAATCTTTCCTTATCTAATTCCCAAAATATTAAATGCAGGTTGCTGAGAGCTAAGGACCCCGGATTGTGTGATGTAGTTACTGCTCGATTTTAACTAACTAAAACTCCATAACTTGCCATTGTGAGTGTTCTCTGGCAAACGTCTCACCACTTGTCCACCTTGAATTACCCTTTATAATAATAATGATAATAATAATAATCCTTTCATTTGATATAGTGCTTTTCATGTCTTTTTGTAGACGTCTCAAAGAATATACTGTAAGGTGAATTGCCTATATACCAATTGCGCACAGCAGTGGTGTCCCACAAACAGTCGTGGATTGAAATGACCAATTTATTATTGTTCTATTTTGAGGGATTATTATTAGGCATGTGGCTATTATTATTGTGTGTCTGGTAGTGGTAATGCGAATTAAGTGAGAAAATATTATTCTGCCCTTACAAATCCTGCTGTAGAAGCAGGCTGACAGATCTGTAATCATCAGAGTACTGTGGACCCACTGGTTCAGGAACCAGACTACTGAGACTACCACAAAGAGTGATTCAATTCTGACATTCCATTGTCAAGAACATCACCATGGAGCCATTCAGTATTTGAAGTCTGCTCTGGTATTTTTCTCCAGATAATTATTCTGATTATTAGTATAATAATCCTTGTATTTGACATAGTGAGTTAACTGTATATTTTTGGCAAAATAAGACATGTTATCTATTCCCACTCTCAGCTCAATTCCTCATACCCTTTAATATTCAGGAAATTATCTAATTTCCTTTTTAACAATGACAACAACTTCATGCCAGTAATGTCTCTTAAAATAATTTTAATCATAGGATGTTCAGATTTAAAATGGCAACCACATATAAATCTGCTGTAAGTGAATTCATACCAAGCACACCTTTGCTCCATTTTGTACTTTATCTCATGGTTGCAGGTGTTATTAATGTGCAGAGTAAACAGTCAGGGGTGAAGAAAATAGCTAAGGAATCTACGAACTTCAGAGTGTGAAATAAGGTGTGAGACTGATTCATACATGTCTAGCTGTACCTGTAAAGATGTACACAACTGTGAACTGGAGAACTGCGATTCCATTACAGCACAAATCTCAGGTCTGAAGTGAAATGTTAGC
Organism: Hydrolagus colliei; assembly: GCA_035084275.1. Lineage (NCBI taxonomy): Eukaryota > Metazoa > Chordata > Chondrichthyes > Chimaeriformes > Chimaeridae > Hydrolagus > Hydrolagus colliei. Next base: position 27,283,614 of record CM068743.1, read on the forward strand.
TACTTCTGCTTTGGTCTTCCCCCCACCTCCCATAAGATACTCTTTTTCAAACAAAAATCGCCTTTAATCTCTATAGAGTTCTGCTCATACAATATTATAACACCGATGTAGCTCAGCTTTGTGAATTGGTAGCACATTAAACCAAGTAAGGGGATAAAATATCCTTAGTGGTCTCTGTATTCAGAAATAGTGAAGCATTCATTTAGCTTTTTTTGCAAACAGCATTACGACATGGTTACAATGATGCTACAACAGCTGCATTTCAAGTTCAACTGTTAAAACTAAGAAGATTGTATTGACATTTTTGTTGCCATACTGCCACTTCATCTGCCCCTGCCCCTACCTCACACTACTGCTGCTGAAATATTCATCCACACTTTCGTCACATCCTGCTTAGATTTTTTCCAAAGCACTCCTCTGATCTAATGTTCTCTTGTATTACAAATTTTATTCTGAAATAATAAAGATATTGAATCTTGATCCATTACCCTGTCTCGAGATCAGTGGCACAGTCACATCCCATTTCCCATAGGGAGTCAATGATAGCCAAGAGTGTGCTTACGCACTGCCTAGGAAACAGCCCGGCCAAAGACTAGGCCTTCTTAGATGGCATGAGTAATTGGCTAATGCAGTATTGTTAAACTGTCTGCATGCTTACTCAGAATATCTGATTTAATCATTCATTGTTGGATCAGGATCTTTCACTTAAAAGTTTTACATAGTCCTGCTGTGACTAAATGCTGTGCATAAATGCATTTTATTTTGGCTTTGGCTTCAATTAGATTCAAATAAAGAAAACCAAAGTTTGAAAGAAATAACTTCGCATTTTTATTGTGCCTTATCTTGTTCAATTGCCTCAAAATAGTGACTATTTTTGTTGGCTAACACTGCAGTCATTTGAATTAGCAAGATCCAACCAACGGCCATGAGGTGAATAACCAATTAATCTGGAGTATCATTGGCCAGGTTACAATATTAGAGACATTTCTTTGCCAATTGTTCATTCCGTTGTGCTAACGCAAACATCTTTGTGGTAAATCATTCAAAAACACACAAGAGCTATGAAGGTAATGTAAAGGTAGTCCCTAAAAATAAACTCTTATCTCCAAAACAAATTCCTCCCATCTAGATCCTGCGAAACTATGATCATTAATCCATTACAGCATCCCCAGGAACATGTCAAGGGAGACTCCAAGACTATTCTCGACCATCTTTATATTCTGCTATACTGTATTCTACTTTTAATAAAGCCCATCAGATCTCCCAAGCTGCAATTTATTCACAGTCTAGATTCCTAATTTTTCATCTGTTTTCACTTCACTCCCTCACAGTCTACTTGGTCCTGATTAGCCAATAGCCACCTAACCTGGCCTCGGCCCTCCTCTCCCACTCACTTGGCCCTCCCACCGCCCCTCCACCGCCACATTCAGGGTTGTGGTTCAGCCTTGTTTGGTTAGCAGCCATCTCTTTGTCTTGTCAAGACTGCCTGACATTTGTAAAGACTGATGGAAACAGCAGCAGCCATCGTAGGAACTTAGGAAAACATTGAACTACATAAACAGGAAGAGGTCATTCAGCCCAGCAAGCCTGTACCCCAAAGGAAGCCTCCTGGGAAATTACTGACAGCAGCCAGTGCTGTGGTATTTTAAAAATAGTATCAATGATGTTTCCTTGACTGCCACAGTCCCTGCTAAGCAATCCAAGTGTACTGAAAGGTGTCTTGTTGCTACTGGTAACATTGGTGATAACTGTCTGTGTTACCACTCTATTCTCAGTATTTTAAATAAAATCCAACTCTTCAGTTGAATATGTCCATTGAGTGTGAGGAATGGCCTCAGTTACATTCTCTAAAACAATCTTTATGAATACAAGACAGCAGGTCAGAGGATTGGAAGAAACGTGACATTTTTCAATTTTGTCAACAGCTCCAAACACGAGAGAACTGCAGCAAAGCAATGTCATTATCTCTAAACTACTGCCATGTGTCAGTATATCCAGCACTTGTTATGGGAAATGCAACCTCCTGTGGTGTTTACAAACTGATTTTTCCATGAATTCACTAGACAGACGTGGCTGACTGGATTGCTAATATAAAATGATGGCTATTTACTAGTAAATAATGTCCTTTTATGTCGGTTCTGGTGTTTTCCTATAATGGAAAGACTCTATTTGTTTGTTTCCAAAATAATTTTGGAGGCCAAGGACAATCCTCTTCTCCGCCACTAACCGCCTCCTTCCTCCACCTTCCTGCACCTCGCCCATCCTCTCCTCCAATTCCAGACTTCCTCAAGTCCAAAATTGAGGGGATTTGTTCGGCTAACTCTCCCCCATCTACCACTATCCCCTCATCAACTCCCCCTGAGGCCCTGGCCACCGCCCATCCCTCCTTACACACCTTTGATCTGTTGCCCTCTCTTCCCCCATCTCCATCATCTGAAAAATGAAGCCCATCACCTGCTACCTCAAAACCATTTCCAGGCCTCTCCTCACCTCCCAGCTCTACCTCCTCTCCTCACCTCCCAGCTCTACCTCCTGGACCCCCCTTTTAACTGACATCAATGATCTCTCGTTATCCATTGCCACTGTTCCCATTCCCCTAAAAACATCCCGATGTGAAAGTTGCTGTACAAATGTAATTTTGTTGTTGTTGTTGTTTAGCAGTGTGGTAATGCAGAACCATCCGTTAATTGTAACCTGCAGTCATTAACATTTGTGTCTAAAGTATGAATTTATTCACAGTATAAAAAGGAATTGCAGGCATCTGATTTATAGCACTGAAATTGAATCAAAAACGTGATGCAACATGCTGATTAATAATATTTATGAACATGAGATTAAATATTATCTATGATGTATTTATTGTGCTGGCATCTATCTCTCAATTATTTGCAAATCAATGACCATGAGCAGAATTCCTTCCTTCAATTGAAAGTTTCATATCTTAACAAACAATTTATGAGGCTGTATATTAAATCCTCATCCAGAAATTAGAAACAAGTCTATTTACAGAAAAATGCACGAACCGGTTTACAGTTTTGTTCAAGTTGGTTGGTTATGTGACCATACTGACTAGCAAAAAGTCAGCCCCATATTTGCTGTGAGTATCTTTACGCAGTGGCACCCGTGCTCAGCTGAAAGTACTGTAGTCTAATGTACAGTAAGATTATGGAATTGATACTATTTTGTAGTAAATAATAATAACCTTTGCATCTGGCATGGTAGCTTTTATGTCAGGAGGACATCTCAAAGAGCTTCACAGGATTAGGTATAAAGTGTAGTGACCGTGTATGTTGTAGGCTGAAGATATAAGTGGGATACTTTCAATTTGAATGAACAAAATGCATGAAACCTAGGCTCTATTGGGTGCAAGGGACAACTCTACAGATACGACTTGGCCACAAACCGTTATCAAACCCTTTTGGACTCTCAGCATAATACAAAATGGCTACAGATGGAGAGTTCCTCTTGTTTTCAATGCAAGTGGATATGCTTTTAGATTCCTCCTCCACAGAGCTTCAGTAGAAGAGAGCTACAATAGTCAAAGTTCCATTCCTTAAACATCACAAGTGAAAATGAACACAAAGTTGTTTAAAGTAAGTAACATTCACATGGAATATATGACAAATACTCTAATAATAATAAATACATTTGATAAGGCTCCATTCACACCAGGAGGTTATCTCAAAGTGCTACACAGGATATGCTGTAAACTTAAATGACTGTTTGATTTGTGGACTAATGCCCAACACAGGTTCAACAGAGGAGGAGTAAAAATGGAATGGAGGCACAGTTACCGAAGTTAAAAAAAATCCTGGTTGGTATTGTGAGGATTATTACTGTATATTATTATTTCTATGTCCAAGTGTAACGTGAAATAAATGTATACAATATACTGGGCCTCACACATATCAAATGAGAGGATAACAAAAGCAGAAGTTGCTGGGGAAACTCAGCAGGTCAGGCAGCATCTATGGAGAAAGGAAAAAGAGACAACGTTTCGGGTCTTCGGGTCTACAGTCCTGACGAAGGGATGTAGACCCTAAACGTTGACTCTTTGTCCTTTCTCCATGGATGCTGCCTGACCTGCTGAGTTTCCCCAGCAACTTCTGTTTTTGTTTCAGATTCCCAGCATCTGTAGTATTTTGTGTTTTGTTCAAGTTGGAGGATACTCATTTCACAAAATGTGTGTTACCCCCACCTTCTCTTGCCCTTCTGTTTCTATGCTGGAAGCCCTGTGTTGCTGCTGTCATGTAATTCTTCATCACAGAGCATATGGCAACTCGTAAAGGTTATGATCAAATTTAATCCTGTAGTATGAATAGGCGAGTTGCCAAATAAAGTTTGGGAGGGAATCTCAAACGTCCAGATTTTTTTTTAATGTGTAGTTCATGTAAACTTTGGATTGGATTGATTTGCCCAATTAGTAAGGTCGCGGTAAATATAGTACAATATAAAGATACCCAGGTTTCAGATGTGAAAAAAAATCAAAAATTGCAGCAGGTCGTTAAATGCCCCCTTCTATCAAAGGGAATGAGCATGATTACTCCTGCTGCTGAAAGTTCCATATCTTAATAATAATGCTGCAGCTGCTCCTAACCCTAAGATGCTTCTAACACTAATAACCCTAAACTGCTTCTAACACTAACCCTTCTAACACTTAAGATGCTCCTAATCGTAACCCTATATCTAACCCCAAACCTAACCCCAAGCTGCTTCTAACCCTAACCCTAAACTACTACTAACGCTAACCCTAACCCCAAATTCCACCTAACCCTAAACCTAACCCTAAGTCGCCCATAACCCTAACCATAACACTAACTCTAACTGCTCCTAATCCCAACCCTAAGCTACTCCTACTGCTGCTGCTGGACCTAAACACATTTCCCGCCTCACCCACGATTGGCGAACCTCAAACTTGGCAACGCACAGAATGGGAACAAGTGGAAGTGGGCGGTTTATTGTACAGTATGGCGGGTCCCTCTCTCCAGGTGGGGTGAGCGGGTGGAGCCTGGTGCGGAGAGGGCACGGGCTGCACAGGTCCAGAGGATCTGCAACCTGTGAAGGGAGGAGTTGGGGAGGCCAGCAAGCAGATTGCGTTATCGATCCTGGATGTAATGAATGTTTTGATCAGGGTCTCAGCGACCTGCAGTGAGAGCCAGTGATGGATGGATACTATTGCGGAGGTGGGGAATGGTGGAGTGGGTCATGGCAAGGATAATAAGGAGCTTCCTACAGCCTCCAGAATTCCCATTTCTGAAGCCAGGCCACATATTTGACTTACTTTGTAAGGTGGTACTTTGGACTGTTTGCACTTTTGTTCATAGGAACAATTAAAGTCAGGAAAAATTAAACATAACATTTTTTACAAGATTACAGAGGAAAGCTGACATCATTAAAAGGTCGGTATTGGGTAAGATCTGAAGCTGAGCATTGATACAGCCAGCAAAAACAGGAATTGCTCACTGCAAGACAAGATAATTCATAGAGACAAGGAGGTGTCCGGAGTCAGTTCAGTGGAGGCAGCTGGTAGTAATATAGGGAATGAGTAGGCTGGAGAGATAGGTGGGTGCCAGGGTGTGAAGGGATTTAAATACATCAGTGAGGATCTTGAAATCTATCTGCCCTGTGACAGGGAGCCAATCGAGTTTGATAATAACAACAACAACAACTTCAATTTATATAGCGCCCTCCACGCTGAAGAGCACGTCACAATAACGGATCCCGGGCCCGAGCCATGGGTAGGGGGAAAAAAGTGAACGAGGGAGCGTTCGAAAAGGTCTTTAGCCAAGACCTGAAACTAGGAAGAGAGGGGGCGAGACAAAGGGAGTGAGGAAGGGAGTTCCAGAGCTTCGGGGCTTAGTGGCTGAAGGCAGGGCTACCAATGGTGGAGTAGAGGATTCGGGGGACAAGGAGGAGACAAGGAGGAGATGGAGGAGCGAAGGCAACAAGTGCTGTTTTGGGGAGAGAGGAGGTCAGATAGGTAGGGGGGTGCAGAGGAGTGGAGAGATTTGAAAACAAGAATGAGGATCTTGAAATCGATCCTCTCCAGGACAGGGAGCCAGTGAAGTCTGGCAAGGACTGGGGTAATGGGGGAGTGAAGTTTGGTGTGGGTGAAAACGCGGGTGGCAGAGTTTCTGAACGAGCTGTATTTTATGGATTGTGGTGGAGGGGAGATCGGCGAGGAGGGCATTTGTGTAGTCCAGCCAAGAGGTGACAAAGGCATGGAACAGAGTTTCAGCGGCTTTTGGAGCAAGATATTGCCGGAGACAGGGTATCGTGGTAATGGTGGATAGTGCAGGTGAGAACGCGGGCGGCGGAATTTCGAATTTTGTCAATAGTGGAGCAGAGGAGACCAGCAAAGAAGGTATTAGAGTAGTCAAGGTGGAGGTTAACAAAGGAGTGAATGACAGTTTTGGCAGCTTTTGGAGTGCTGTATGGACGGAGGTGGGCAACATGGCGGACGTGGGTTAGAAGCGGTCCTGGCCAGAACCTAGATGTGGGGTACGAAGGATAGCTGGTTACAAAGAATTACTCTCCTTATTCAAGTGGTAATATATCATATGCCTCTCACAGGACATTTCACACCTCTTTATAATGAACTGTAATGCAGTAAGTCTCAATTGGAAGGACACCTAGCCTTGGGAATTTGCCTCAAGCTACTATGGAACTGCTTTGCTGATTTCTGTCATATTTAGCGGCCTGACTAAGCTGTCTCTTGTCTAACCAATTCAGTTGTGAAAGAGGCATTCCAATTTGTATAGGTTTGCACGGAGGGTGGGAATCCACAAGATTATTCCTCTCCTGTTTTGATGATTAGATTACAAGCTTGTTGTACAATCTGTTTTGATTTCCCGGTTAAGTAGTGAAAATGATTTATCCTCTTCATGATGTGGGCCAATAATCTTTCTTGCTCAATACTAACACAAATCCAGATTTATTACTTCATATTTTCATTATGCGTGTTTTTTTGTGGAGCAGGTTACTAGAGTTCAGGGAGAATGGCAATGCTCATATACAGTACTCTATTCTCCATCCAGCCTTTCCCTGCTTTCGTGTCTCCTTCACAAATAAAACACATCAACATGTATCCTCTGAATGTGAGAGTGACACTTCCGACCGACGTGAAAGGCGGGTATGTAATGTAATTTTGTTTGTTTATTTGCCCAGCGCCTTGGGATGTCCGTCTGACGTGAAAGGCGCTATACAAGTGTAATTTTGTTGATGTTGTATTAAATCTTGTCTGTGTGAATAGATCAGGTTCATTCTGCAGAAATCCGGCATAATCTAGAGCCTCCTGTAGGGGGAGTGCTCAGAGCCAGTTTAGACACATCAGTATGCAAATGATGAATGTTTCAATTGAGTCATGCAGTCCCAGAATAGGAGAGGTTACAATACCAAGGGTGCATTCAGCATGCTTTCCAAAAGCTCCTGGCTGACGGGGAAATAATAAATTGTGTTTTATGCCTGGCACAGAGATAAAAGAGACAAAAAGTGTCTCTTTTTGGGTGTTGAAGCCGCTGTTCATCCACCAGACTACTGTGGAGGTGCATCCTTTCTTTGAGGAAGAAAGTCAGAATAACACGCATTGGGAGAATTGGTGTTGGGGGCTGGTGGTGGAGTTAAACAAATCCCACCAGGGTCTAGACATAGACTGTTGACTTTTTATTAGCATTTTAGAGTGTACACACTTGGAAAATTCTACATCAGGCCTTAATTTTGAAGCCAGTTTTCTATAGTTCTGAATTAACTTACATTAATAAACTGAAAGTCATGAATTAAAAAAGCTAAAAATATGAGTCTAAAAATCTCTGGTCCCTTGGAAACCTCCCCCCAGATAGCTCTAGGACATAGCAGGCTGAGTGAGCTGGTACATATCAGTACTTCATGTTCTAATGACTTAATGTTAAGCCATTTGGACACAGTACTGAGTTCCAAATCAGTACAAAAATACAATAATAGTCATTATAATCAATAGTACCTTCAATAGTATGATCAATAGTACACTGCCCTGAAGGACTGTGCTAGTTTTTCTTCAAGCACAACATGGTCTCAATGCTGGTCAAATTTGTGGCACATAAGACCTGTGTACAAACAGTCCACCTTTATGAATCTGAGCTCCTGGGGATGTAATAGAGAGGCTTTGTCTGGCTCATTTGCAAAGTCCAGGATCAAGCATTGAGGTGGATTTGGAGGAGTAGCTGCAGGGAGGGATGGCTCCAGCCTACTTTGATCTATTGCTGAGGATTCTGGAGGTGAAGTCCAGCTTCACAGTGGCATTGTGCTCCACCACTGTCCGGCTCACTGGGACCCTGCCCTGCAAGAGGGGCGCTATATAAATGCCTCACATGAGAACCTGGATTAAACAGGGGGTGCTGAGTAAACATAGTACTCAGCATTGAATTTGGTCTTGAGAACATCAGGTGGCTGGCATGTTGTAAGCTGTCCTGTAAAGGTCTTCCCAGTGTCCTGTAAAGCGAAAGAGGGGTCAAGGTGGAGGGATTGAGGCAGGGTGTTCCAGAGGTTCAGGGTTAATGTTCTACAAGGAACAAGGCTGTCAAGAATAAACAAAAAAAGCTCAACAGTCATTGAAACAAATGTCCTTGTGGTAAACAAAGAGTGTGTTGATAATTGTTGTGTTGAAGTCTGTATCTGACTGCTTGGGTTTCTGAGCTTTCCACTCGCCTTTCCCTTACAAAAAGAACACAAATAGATTTTTTTTCAAATTGGAGTTCAATGAGAATCCGAAATAAACTTTAATATCAAGTTACTAAGGGAGGCACGGGAGCAAATAGCAGGGACTCTGGCCACGATCTTTCAATCTTCCTTGGACACAGGGGTCGTGCCAGAGGACTGGAGGATAGCTAATGTTACTCCCTTGTATAAAAAGGGGCAGAAGGACAATCCTGGTAACTACAGACCAGTCAGTCTAATGTCGGTAGTGGGCAAACTTCTAGAGTCCATAATCAGGGACAAGATAGATCTTCACTTAGAAAGATATAGGCTAATAAAGGACAGTCAACATGGATTTGTTATAGGCAAATCTTGCCTTACAAATCTGATAGAATTTTTTGATGAGGTAACGGAATGGGTGGATAATGGTAGCGCAGTTGATGTAGTTTACATGGATTTTCAAAAGGCATTTGACAAAGTGCCACACGAGAGACTTATCAGGAAATTAAAGGCCCACGGCGTAAAAGGGACAGTGGCAGAGTGGATCCACAACTGGCTGTGAGACAGAAAGCAGAGAGTTGTAGTGAGCGGCTGTTTTTCAGACTGGAGGGAAGTGAGCAGTGGTGTGCCACGGGGATCGGTTTTGGGACCATTGCTCTTTGTAATCTACATCAATGATCTGGACTTGGGTGTAGGGAGTGCAGTTTCCAAGTTTGCAGATGACACTAAGTTATTGGTAAAGTGGGCAGACACATGGCAGATGAAGTTTAATGCAGAGAAGTGTGAGGTGATGCATTTTGAGAGAAGAAATGAAGGGAGGCAATATAGGCTAGATAGTACAATTTTAAATGGTGTGAAGGAACAGAGAGACCTGGGGATTTGTGTTCGTGATTCGTTGAAGGTGGCAGGACAGGTAGACAAGGCTGTTAAGAAGGCATATGGGATACTAGGCTTTATAAATAGGGGTATAGAGTACAAAAGTCAGGAAGTGCTGACTAACCTCTATAAAACTTTGGTGAGGCCTCAGCTGGAGTACTGTTTACAATTCTGGTCACCACACTATAGAAAGGATGTGAAGACATTGGAAAGGGTACAAAGAAGATTTACTAGGATGGTGCCAGGATTGAGGGACTTCAGCTATGAGGAGAGGCTAGATAGGCTAGGGTTATTCTCTCTGGAACAGAGAAGATTGAGGGGAGACCTAATAGAGGTTTATAAGATCATGAGGGGTTTCGACAGGGCAAATAGAGAATCTATGAATCTATAAGGACAAACAACTCTACTGTAATGTGATTAATCACATACATATATGCTTTTACAAAAGTGTTTTTTTGCAGGCACTAGGGTTAAGTTAATTCAAAGCAACTGCATCTGCTTAGAACCGCTGTTCCCTCTGTGCCACTAAAATATTCTACCAAAGGTGGGTAGAAACCTTGCTTGGTTGTAGACTTATTCATATGCAGTTTATCTGTTGCTCAACAATACCGTTTGATTGGTAGTGTCAATGCCTACACTGGAAAGTGAGTGGATGCCAAATGAGGCAAGATGACTCTCACTGTGATGTTCCCACATATAATAATACTTGCATTTGATATAGCGCTTTTCACATCTTATCGACGTCTCAAAGCGCTTCACAGAATATACTGTAAAGTGAATTGACTGTATATTTGTGGGCAAAACACAGCAGCCAATTGCACACACCAGTTGTGGATTGAAATGACCAATTTTTTTATTGTTGTGTTTTTTTTGAGAGATTATTATTATTATTAGGTGTGTGGAGTAAAGAAACTTGCCCTAGGTTTTGCCCTGATCTGCCTGGATTCGAACAAAGGTCTCACGTTTGTAAGGCGAGTGCTCTAGCCACTGAGCTATAGGACTCCATGGGCTCAAATGGGCTGCTTGCTGCTACTCCCTGTCTAGGCTCACATAGTATGATACAGCAGGAGTCAGGGCCTGAGGATATAACTGGACATAAATAATCGTTGAAAAAAAACTCCTATATAATAATCATTGCATTTGATATCGTGAATGAATCTTCAACCAGGCAATATTTCTACCCACGTTTGGTAGAATATAACATATTTCATGTACAGGAGGACAACAACAAAATCACGTTTGGTAGAATATAGCGCCTTTCACGTTGGGAGGATGTCTCGAAACGCCTGTAGGATTCATTGTAAAGTTTTGTCTGAATGACCCTTGTAAAAAAAAGTACTATGGCTATGGTGGTAGTACCATGGTTATATTAGTAGTACCATCGTACTACCATGGTACTACCACCATTACCATGGAACTTGTTTTTACAAGGGGAGGCACAAAAAAGCCTGGAAGAAAATAAAAGCCATTTAGCTTTCAGAATCCAAGATATTTAATATGGAAACTCTGTCCCTTTCCCCCAGCTCACCACAAATCTCAATATAGATTTTTAAAAAAAAGTTCTGCTGCTTTTGAAGCAAAGTTCTGTTGAAAGATCCAATACAGTTAATTATTTTACAATTTTCAACTGATTTTCACTTATTGAGATCCAATGGGATAAAGTGATGACATCAAATCTACAGCCTGCTGGCTATTTGCGGCTCTCAGAATGTTAAAAGGTGGCACACATCATAAATGTTAATGTAGCCATCTGGGGAGCACATATGATGCAAGACAAGCTTCAAAAGAAAATGAATTTTCTGTCCAAATGCAACAATAAGACTGTTGTTCAAGGTTAATTATCAATCTATTTTTAATAAGCCATAAATGTTTTATTGTCTCTATAAAGGTGAATTAGGTTTAGATCAGAATGATAGAAGGAACGGCAGCTGGGTTTATTGGTAGCTGGAAGTACAGCAGTACTCCATAAAAACTACTAATCAGTTTAGCTCCATGGTGATGGGCTGAACATGCGTACATTGATTGCATGCTGGAAAAACACAAGGGTATTCATATTGTACACAAGTAGCAAGATGCTAGACAATGAGAACCATCAGCTGCCGATCATCACTCTGTGCTTGAAGAAAACAGACAACCTCAAACACAACAAGGAGGATAGCATTTTACTATGTTGAAAAGCAAGCATGTCAACACTGATGTATGAACCAGACCACAAACATCTAAACCTCAGGCAGCGAACGCCATGTCGACAATTTTACAGTATTTTTAAAACATTTGTGTTTTAGTAAAACAAAATCTTCAAACAAGAGCTATCTAACAGCTATATAACTTTTAAAAGGGAATTAGATCTTTATTTAGGGAGAACGGGTCTATTAGGCTATGGGGAGCGGGCAGGGCAGTGGGATTGAATCGCTCTTTTCAAAGAGCCGGCACAGACTAGATGGGCCGAATGGCCTCCTTTTGTGCCGTAAAATTCTATGATTCTATGATTCTATGATAACACTATGTATTTAAAACAACAATAAAATTACATTTGGTTGAGGCCCTTTCACCCTTTCTTGTCGGGAGGATGTCCCAAGGCGGTGGATCGTAATGGGTCAGGACGTGAGCATGGTTGGGGAGTGAGAATGGTTGCGGTGAAGGAAGGCAGAGAGGTAGGACGGTGACTGAAGGCATGGTTAAAGAGGAGGGTCTTGAGACTGGTCGTGAAGTAGGCAAGGGAGGGAGCAAGGCAAAGGGATTGTGGAATGGAGTTCCAAAGGGTGAGACAGAGAGGCTGAACGCCAGCCGCCGATCATAGGGCGGGAGACGTGGAGCAGTCCGGAGCCTGCTGAATGGAGGGAACTGAGAGGTTGATAGGGTGTCAGCGGGTTAGAAAGGTGGGAGGGGGCAAGGCCGTGGAGGACCTTGAAAGTGCGGACAAACGTCTTGAATTCGATTTTCTGAGGGATGAGGAGCCAGTGGAGTTCAGAAAGGGTGGGAGTGATGGGATTGCGGAAACTGGTGCGGGAGGGGAAATGAGCAGCAGGTTTTGGGTGATCTGCAGCTTGTGGAGGGAAGAGTTGGGGAGGCCAACAAGGAGGGAGTTAGTACTCCATAAAAATTAATTTCTTGGCATACTGCCCATATATCCCACATAATTTGCAACTAACCTTGAACAAGAAAACAACAATTTGCATTGATGCAACAACTTAATTGACTGTAAAGCGTATGGTCTGTGTATTTTATCACTCCTCCCATTTCTCCCTCAAAATCCTCCTTGTTTACCGTCCCCCAAAACCCTCCCCAACCTTCATCTCTGACTTCTCCACTCTCCTTGCCTCCCTCCGTGCCTTTTCCGATCACCTCATCATCCTTGGCAACTTTAACCTCCACTTCACCCCCTCCTGCTCCACCTCCTCAGAATTTTTCTCCCTCCTCTCTCAACCTCTCCCTCCACATCCAATCCATCACCCACATTCACGGCCACCCACTTGACCTGGTGATCACCTGGGGCATCAGCGTCTTGGATGTCATCATCTCTGACAAGGCCATCTCCAATCACCACTTCATCTCTTTCAACTCCTCTAACCCTCTTCCCTCTACCCCCAAACCTACCACCATCTTCTACCGCCCATGGAAGAAGATCCCCCCATAAACTCTCCCCGCTGCCTTGGAGTCCTCCGAACTCCTCTCCCTCTGGCCCACCTCCTGCACTAACCCATCCTCCGCATTCACCCTGCTCAACAACACCCTCTCCACCACATTCAACACTCTTGCCCCCCTCACCTCCCGAACTGCCTCCTATTCCCGAACCTCACCCTGGTTCACCACCCACCTCCGTTCCCTCAAGGGCCAGGTGCAGGCCGCTGAACGCCCCTGGCTCAATTCCAGCCTCACGGTCCACCGGCATATTTGGCTGGACCTCACATCTTCCTACCGCTCTGCTCCCTTCCTATCCTCCGCCAAATTGTCCTTCTACTCCAAGATAATCCTGGAGGTGAAGGACAACCCCCGGCTTCTCTTCTCCACCACCGATCATCTCCTCCGTCCACCCCCCTCGCCTTGCAGATCCTCTCTTCCAACTCCCGCTGCAAGGAGATGCTGGATTTCCTCATGACCAAAATCGAGGTAATCCGCTCTGCGGTCATTGTCACTCAACTTCCACCCCCTTCCCACTTTCCCCCTATACCCCGTCTCCTACCCACCCCTCCTTCCACAGCTTCGACCCCGTCTCCCCATCCTCCGTCATTGAGATCATCTCCTCAATGAAGCTCACCACCTGCTCCCTAGATCCCATCCCCTCCTCTCTCCTCACCTCCCAGCTCCACCTTCTAGCCCCTCTAATCACTGACACTATCAACCTGTCCCTCTCATCCGGGACTGTTCCCACTGCCTTCAAAACTGCCACCATCACTCCCATCCTAAAAATAAGCCTTCCCTCGATGCGTCCCAGCTATCTAGCTACCAGCCCATCTCCAACTTCTCCTTCAAGGTCCTTGAAAGAATGGTTGCCTCCCAGCTCTGCTCTTTCCTCACACAATATTCACTCCTCGAACCCCTCGAATTGGGTTTCCGTGCCTCCCACAGCACGGGAACTGCCCTGGTCAAGGTCACAAACGACATCCTAACCATCTGTGATCAGGGCTTCCTCTGCCTCCTCGACCTATCCGCTGCCTTCGATACCGTGGACCACAGTATCCTCCTCCACCACCTCTCCTCCCTCCTCAAGTGCAAGGATCTGTCCTCGAATGGTTCAGATCCTATCTCTCTCTTCTCGCCTTCACTTCATGTCTTCCAACGGCTTCTCCTCCAGCCCCCGCACAAGTCACATGCGGCGTTCCCCAGGGCTCTGTCTTTGGCCCCCTGCTCTTCACCCTCTACACTTTTCCCCTTGGCGACATCATCCGTAGACATGGGGTAAATTTCCACATGTACGCGGATGACACCCAACTCTATCTATCTGCATCAACCCTCGATTCCAGGACCACTGGTATTCTGACCACATGCCTGTCCGACATCGAGGCCTGGACGAGGGCAAATTTCCTACAATTCAACATCAACAAGACGGAAACCCTCCTGATCGGCTCATGTCAGCGCCTCCGCACCTCAGGCGCTGACAACATCAGTGTTCAAGGCTGCTCTCTCCACCTCTCGAAGCCAATCAGGAATCTGGGCATCTTGTTCGACCCCGAGCTATCCTTCCTCCCCCACATCCACTCCATGACCGGCACAGCCTTCCATCACCTCTGCAATATTGCCAGACTCTGCCACTACCTCACCCCCCATGCCATAGAAACTCTCATCCACACCTTTATCACTTCCAGGCTCGACTATTGGAACTCTCTCCTCTTTGGCCTCCCCAGCTCCTCCCTTCACAGGCTGCAGATCATTCAGAATTCTGCAGCTCGTGTACTCTCCCGTACCAGGCTTCGAGACCACATCATTCCCACCCTCGCCAGTCTCCCCTGGCTCCCCGTCACCCAGAGGATCGAATTCAAGATTCTTGTTCTCACTTTCAAGGCCATTCATGGCCTTGTCTCCGCCTATCTCTCTGATCTACTGTCTCCCTACCAGCCTGCCCGCACCCTCCATTCAGTAGACTCCGGCCTGCTCCGTGTCCACCGCCCTAACCCCCCAACCATCGGCGGCCGGGCTTTCAGCCTCTCTGCTCCCACACTGTGGAACTCCATCCTGCAGCCCCTCCGCCTTGCTTCCTCCCTTTCCTCCTTCAAGGCCGGTCTCAAGACCTTCCTCTTTGACCACGCCTTCAGCTGCCCCACTAACTCTTCCCCCTCTCCCACTCTCCTTCCCCTTCCCCCTACTTCAACCCTCCCCCCCCCACCCCCACTCGAGTCCCAACCAGACTGTTCAGCGCTTTGGGACATCCTCCTGACGTGAAAGGCGCTATATAAGTGCAATTTTGTTGTTGTTGTTGTTTATAGGTAAGAATGGCAGCTCATTTTTGCACAGCAATGTCCCACTAACAGCCATCTCTATTGAAGGTGATCCTGAATTGACCCCTTAAAATTATAATAATAATAATCCTTGCATTTGATAGGGCACTTTTAGACGTCTCAAAGCGCTTCACAGAATATACTGTAAAATGAATTGACTAGATATTTGTAGGTGAAACGTGGCCGTGAATTGCATACAGCTGTGTCCTACAAACAGTCATGGATTGAAGTGACCCATTTTTTTTTGAGGGATTATTATAAGGTGTGTAGAGTAATGAAACTTGCCCAAGGTTGGAAATGAACCCAGGTCTCTCGCTGCTTGTAAGGTGAGTGCTCTAATCACTGAGCTACACATGTGCACACACACACACACATACATGCAGACACTCACAGACACAAACAGACACACACCCTCAAAAAGCCACACAGATACATAGATATACACAATCAGACACATCGAAAGAAATACAGACACACACGTACAAAGAAACACAGTCGCACAGCCATACAGACACACACAAATACGCACAGCACAAACAGATGCACACAAACACACACACACACACACACAGAGATACGGAGCCAGGCTCACTGATATACACGCTGTTGATATCAGACTATACAGAGGTAGTTTTGGAAAAGTTAGAATTTTCCAAATTTGTTCCACATTGGCGATAGGTGTCAGATTTGACACATAAACCCATCCTTTGTGTTTAAACAAACAGATATCTTGTAGTTTATCAAATGGCCCCCAAATGTAAACTGCCTTGGTGCCCCTGATTGCTTAATCTGGTCTTGCTGTTTTTTCAGGTAACACATTTATCATTCAATGTTGCCAAGAGAAGACCAAACTTCTGTGGATTTTCTCAGTATTTCTCAAATACTCTGTATTTAATAAATTCAATGACAGATTATTCATCAGCAAAAGGGGAGACATACACATGCAGAGCTTTGGGAATCTCTCCCCTTAATCAGGAAAATGATTTCTGGATATACCAGAAATCGTATTAATATATACATTCATATAGTCCTGTACCTCAGTGGTTAGAGCACGTGAGAAACCTGGGTTTGACTCTAGGCAGGGTGAAACCTTGGGCAAGTTTCCTTACTCCACACTCTAGGTAATAATCCCTCAAAAAAAAATGGATCATCTCAATCCGCGACTGTTTGTGGGACACTGCTGTGCGCAATTGGCTGCTGCATTTTTCCCACGATATTCAGTCAATTCACTTCACAGTATATTCTGTGAAGTGCTTTGAGAAGTCTAGAAGACGTGAAAAGCATTACAGTATATCAAATGCAAGGATTGTTGTTGTTGTTGTTATTGCTTTTCACAATTCACAGAATCCGGTTAGTTCTTTATCTGACCACACGGTGGAGCAGTTTATGTTTTTCTGAAGACCACAAGATTGGTTTGGGTGAAGAACTCCTTTCAGCCCATCGGATCTCATACTTCCACAACACCTTTCCATCACAGCATCAAGATGTTTTTTTTCAAATGAGTCCAGTGTTCTGGGGCTTCCCGGTAAC
The DNA here is from genome assembly GCA_035084275.1 of Hydrolagus colliei. Lineage (NCBI taxonomy): Eukaryota > Metazoa > Chordata > Chondrichthyes > Chimaeriformes > Chimaeridae > Hydrolagus > Hydrolagus colliei. The sequence continues at coordinate 27,300,626 of CM068743.1, forward strand.
CTGTTCCAGTGGTTTACCATCTGGGTGAAGAAAAACCTCCTGGTATCTGTTCTGAAATTGCGCTTTGCAACTCTAAACCTATGTTCTCCTGCCTTGGTGCATCCTAGAATATTGTTGTAAATTTCCCAGCTTGAAAGTGTCGTGGGGGACATTATGCATGTGTATCTGTGTGCCTCAGCAAGTCCTGTAGCTCAGTGGTTAGAGCACTCGCTTTACAAGTGTGAGACCTGTGTTCGATTCCAGGCAGGTCAGGGCGAAAACTTTGGGCAAGTTTCCTTACTCCACACAACTAATAATAATCCCTCCAATAAAAAACAATAATAAAATTGGTCATTTCAATTCACGACTGTTTGTGGGACACTGCTGTGCGCAATTGGCTGCCGTGTTTTGCCCACAAATATACAGCCAATTCACTTTAGAGTATCAAAATACAAAATACTACAGATTCTGGGAATCTGAAACAAAAACAAACGTTGCTGGGGAAACTCAGCAGGTCAAGCAGCATCCATGGAGAAAGGGAAAAGAGTCTGACGATGCAACATTTCATACCAGAGCGACTGAGATGTCTGCATTTTTCCTCGACTGAGGATTCCCATCAACCATGGTAGCAAAGGCCCGTGTCCGTCCGATTTCCCGCACCTCTACCCTCACCCTTTCCCCCCCACCCCAGAATCGTGATAGGGTCCCCTTGGTCCTCACTTACCACCCCACCAGCCTCACTATTCAACACATCATCCGTAGAAACTTCAGTCACCTGCAACGTGACCCAAGGATATATTTCCCTCCCCTCCCCTCTCTGCATTCCGAAGGGACCGTTCCCTCCGGGATTCTTTGGTCCACTCCACTGTCAGTACCACCAGCTGTTCTCCTTCCTCAGGCACCTTCCCTTGCCAGCGCAGGAGATGTAATACCTACCCTTTCACCTCCACCCAAACCACTCTCCAGGCACCAAAACACAGCTTCCATGTGAGACAGCGGTTCACATGTACTACCACCAGTGTAGTTACTGTATCCGCTGCTCACAGTGTGGTCTCCTCTACACTGGGGAGACTAAGCGCAGATTGGGAGACCGATTTGCAGAGTATCTTCACTCTGTACGGAAGGTCAACCCTGATCTTCCAGTCTCCCTCCATTTCAACCTTCAACATTCAGAGGCTGATCTTTCAATCCATGGCCTCCTGTGCTGCTCCAGTGACCCACAGCGAAAGCTTGAGGAACAGCACCTCTATCTACTGGGCACCCTACAGCCATCTGGCCTCAACATTGATTTCAGCCATTTCAGGCCATAGGAGTCTCTCTCCCCCCACCTCCCCCCATCACACTCATAACTCTTGACACCCCCTGTCTCTCTGGTGTTTTGCTTATTCTATCACCACTAAACACCTGTTCTCCCCAGTTTCGTTGAAACCCGCCCCCTTCTGTTTCTCCCCCTGAAGCCGTTAACACATATTCAACCCATCAGTTAACACTCTCTTTTTCCCTTTTCCTTTGTCTTCTTTGTCTCTTTTGTCTTCCATGTCCTGCCTCTCCCCACTTTAACGTCCTTAAGAAACCGCTCCCTCCAAACAAGCCCCAGTTCTGACGAAGGGTTGCAGACCCGAAACGTTGACTCTTTTTCCTTTCTCCATGGATGTTGCTTGACCTGCTGAGTTTCCCTAGCAACTTTTATTTTTGTTTCACTTTACAGTATATTCTGTGAATCGCTTTGAGATGTCTAGAAGATGTGAAAAGTACTAGGCCTATATCAAATGCAAGGATTATTATTATAATTACAAGTCAGGGCTAACTGTGATGCTGTGATTTTTTTGTGTGCATCTTGGATGTGGCACAATGTACAGCTTTGTATGGCAAGCTTAACCTTTACATTGTTGTGAGACACATAATCACACAAATTTCCTGGCTTGCTTAGTCTGGGGAGGCACAGACAATACAATTTACGCTCAGATAACATCTATCACATTCGGAGGACGTCCCAAAGTGCTTGAGAATTATGGCTCAGCACCAGGGGAGCTGGGCCATGTCTGAAGGGGGAAAAGATTAACAAAAGCGTGATCAATTAAGTATGTTTTGAGATGTTGAAAGAGTGGTGAGTGGCCTTCAATTTGAGTTTCAAATTTCAATTTGCTGGGAGAAGAAAACAACTACAGGAAGAATAAAATATCTGGCCTGCTCCACATCCCCTGATCCATCTGCCCCACCATTGGCAGGTGAGCCTTTAGCCACTCTGCCCCCAAACTCTGGAACTCCATCCCGCAGTCCCTCTACCTTGTCCCCTCCCTTCAAGTCCCGCCTCAAGACTCTTCTCTTTGATGGTCCCATCGGCAACTCCTAATCCCCGCCTTCCCTTCACCCTCCCTGTCCCCAGCTCGGGTCTGACACAATGACTGTCCAGCGCCTTGGGATGTCCTCCTGATGTGAAAGGCGCTATACAAGTGTAATTTAGTTGTTGTTGTTTGTGGGACATTGCTGTGCACAAATCAGAAAGGTACAAGTCGGATATGGAATCTGCATTTGAAACTATCAATCTTATTTCCAGCACCTTGTATTCATTTCATTATAAATGGATGTAGGAGTTTTATTTAAAGGCTGGGATGAGATCGACGGCACTGATTTACGATAGTTACGTAACTGTTGAATTCATATGGTGACTGGAGAGTCTGATAATAAAAATACTTACATTTGATATAGTGCCTTATCATGTCTTTGAGGTGTCTCAAAGCGCTTCACAGAATATACTTTAAAGTGAATTGACTGTATATTTTGTGGGTAAAATGCGGCAGCCAATTATCACATCAGTGTCCCACAAACAGTTGTGCATTCAATGACCAATTTATTATTATTAATGTGATGAACAGGTGCAATTGATTTCAGTAACTGGTGAACCGCAGTGTTTACTGTAACATACTTTACTGCACACAGGACCTGAAACTACTCGTGATTATCTGGAGAAAACAAAGGGTTATAAAGGTGTACTGTATTTGCAGCTCTTCTGGAACTGAACAGTACCCACAGAAAGCATCGTACTCCATCTTGTGGCAATTGTGAGTTACTGCTTGCACTGGGGAGTCACACTAGATACATTATGTCCTTCAAACGAGTTACCAATTTCATGTTTCGAGAAATAAGGACCACTAAATGCTGTTTGCAATTTCTAATATGTGTGCAAAATGATTTTACTAATATTTTATAATGCAAATGTTCAATTTAATTCATTACGGAAATATCTAGGCAGCAGGATAAAGGTATTTGACCCCAAGCTGTGAAGGGCACTTCAGGACAGACTTAGAGGGTAATTAACATCTGGGACAGGTTACCAGGAAGGCTTCCTGATCCCAAGAAATCGGGATAAACTCCCTCCACATTTCAATAGTGCCACAGGATCGTCAACATCCACCTAAACAAGTAGGGCCTCAGGCTACAATTTATCCAAAAGCTGGCAACACTAGATGTTACCTACCTCACACCCCCAGCATTGTATTAGAGAGTCAATCAAGACTGTGAGTTCAAAGTGAAGATTTGGGGATTAATCCCACAACCTTTTGACTCATGATGACACACAACAGTATTCTGGCTTAACTCATTTTTTATTCTATATAGTGGGATTCAGATGCAATTGATGTAATTGAATATTTATCCAGCTTCCCCAAACCAAAATAGTGGGTATTTAGATTTCAATCCATTCCACTGTTTGTTAACAGAATGAACGTGATACTTATCGCAATGAGTCTGTGCTGAAATGTCACATATTTCACCCCATATTTACAACGGTTACCGCCCGATAGTCCGAAGGTTCAATGGTCCGAAGGTTCGTTAGTCCGAAGCTTCCCCTAACCCTAACTCTAACCCTAACCCTAAACCTAACCCTAACCCTAAGGATGGAAACGTTCGGATTAACAAACCTTATTTCATTTTTGGTTCGGACTATCGAGCGGTAATGCCCCCTGGCTACCACTGGTATAGGAAATTTGTGTGTTCGGACTATCGAACCTTCGGACTATCAACTCTTCAGACTATCGAACCTTTAGACTATCGAGTGCCCTCCATTTACAACAGTGGTTTGGGGCAACACCCTTAAATCTCCTTTCACCCTCCGGTAGCGTAAACTGGTAAACACATTGAGATATATTTTGTGTGAAAGGCGATATGCAGGTTGTTGTTGCATGTCTATCTTACTGTAACTATTGCACATCAAACTGGTTTTGTTGTTCTTGCAAGCATTTTGAAATGTCCTAAGAGGAATTGGCAGAATACACATACCCACTTAGCAAGTGGAGCTGAGCAAGCTGTATTCTGAACTGGATGATGGATTTAATATGTTGAATATATTTTATGAAGTACATAATTGTGAAACTGGTTGGCCACTGGTTCCCCTAAGCCATGAGTCATGACCCTCAAATATACAGTGTTTACATATCAAATGGGTGATATGGAGGGAATGGCGGCCACTTGCTGTCGGCGCTTCCTCCGGCTGTGCGAAGAGTGGCCCCTCGACAGGACCTAGGAAGGCCGCGACCTCGGCACTTTCCTCAGGCAGCGGGTGGCGCACGTCTTCCGCGAGGGGGAGAGCGCCCAGGTGCTGCAAGCGACGGATCATCTCGTCGCGGGAGATCCAGACGGCAATCGGGCTGCTGCTGCTACTGCTGTGCGAGCTGGCCAGACACACCATGTCCGAGGTGCCAGGGCCATCACAGAGTCCCCGGGTTCACCGACTGAGGAGCCGGTCGGTTTTGGGGCCTGACACCACACTGGGCCCTTTTTTCCCGCCATCTCAGGGATCGTCCAGGCGGGCGGCGAGGACAAGGAGTGGTTGCTGGACGATTGTTGGTTGTTGTTTGTTGCTGTTTTTGTTGTTAATATTATTGCTTTTGTTGTTTATTATTGTTGTTTGATTCCCCCCACCCCTGCCCCCATCTTCTTCTTCCCTCACTCCCTTTCCCCACTTTCTCTCCTCCCTTTTCCCCTTCCCTCCCTCTTCCCTCTTCCTGATCTTGCCCCCACCCATCTTTCCCTCCCTCTCTTCCTTACCCCCCTTTCTCCCCCCTCTTCCTCCCTAACCCTAACCCATCCCACCTTTCCCTCCCTCTCCCCCCTTACCCTCTTTTCCCCCTTTCTCCCCTGGCCCCATTTTCGTGATTGTTTGTGGGGACACTGCTGTGCGCAATTTGGCTGCCGCGTTTCGCCCACAAGTTTACAGTCGACTTTCCTGCTTTTCGTCCCCCTGCCTCGACCCCTCCCCTTTTGCTTCTTTACCCCCTTTTGCCCCTAGTCCCACTTCCGTGACTGATTGTGGGACACTGCTGTGCGCAATTTGGCTGCCACGTTTCACCCACTAATATACAGTTACTTTTCCTACTATTCTTCATCCTGCCCTGATCCTTCCCACCCTGCTCTTGTCCTACCTGACTGTACAGCGCCTTGGGACGTCCTCTCGACGTGAAAGGCGCTATATAAATGTAAGTTTTGTTGTTTGTTGTTGTTGTGATGGTTAATAAAGAAATATCCTTTACATTCCGAGATTGTATTCTTTGCAATTCTTTTCGATGGGACACCAGATATGGTGGAATAATCTGATAGACATTTAGTGACCAAATATGGGTCTTGTTACACATTCCGGGTGACATTGGTGCCATGACCATTGGTTTTTCCTTCCCATCATTAAAGGCGTTGACTAATCCTAATGGACAGACTGCCCTCCAGAGCCTGGTGCTAGCTGGGATTCTTCATGTACGAGCTCAGGTAGCATGTGTGATTCTACCACTGGGAGAGTCAAAACTGAGCTCTATTTTATTCTCATGACACTCTGCGGGTTACCAAGCCATGGCTCTGGCCAACCTGTGCCTAATCGTATTAATAATAATAATAATCCTTGCATTTGATAATTAATTGTATGTTAATCATATGTTAATTTAGGTAACCAGACTGCTTATCCCGTCCCTCATCAGTATGTCGTCCCTCTGAGGAGAGTGTGGATTCTGTTTCAAACAAAGAACATTTCCATGCATAGGTTATAACATAATAAAAATAATCCTTACACTTAATATAGCACCTTTTATGTCAGAAGAATGCCTTAAAGTGCTTCATAGAATGTGAAACTGGTTCGTCTCGGTACCTTGGTTGGTGGTTCTGTTCACAAATATGTGACTCGGGTGTGTAGTTCAACAAGTTTATTCAGCGTTTGCAAAGCGGTGTACACCTTAGGTACAGACTCTCGTCCGTCTACTCCAAGTGCACACTTAGAGCAACCTTTACATGGGTAGTTATACATTTTTCGCCACATGACTCATGCCGGGCTATAAACAACATGGTCTTGCAACTGCATCATAAAAACATCGTAGCCTTGTAGTCAATGAGACATAAGCCAGCTATAGCGTACAATAATAAGATATGCCTAGAGCTTTCTAATAACAAGATAGGCCTCGAAGCCTCGAAGCCTGGAGCTTACAATAATATCATAGCCTTAGAGTAAAATATGATAAACAATAATATCATAGCCTTGTAGTAAAATATGATAAACAATAATATCATAGCCTTGTAGTAAAATATGATAAACAAGCCTAGAGCTTTCTATGCAACAACAAGGCAGTATAGGCGTCAGTTTGGTCAAACAACCGAACAATGGTATGTCCGCCAGACACAATCACAAAACCATGGTATGTCTTAAAAGTCATAACATCGCTCCTGTTTTCCTCTTATTGCTAAACAGGCTCATGAGTGCTGACCAAAGGTTAAGGAAAGCATAGTGCAGATTTGCAGATAACTAGTATGCGTACAAGTCAGACGAGCTGACTTCTCATAATATACTGTAAAGTGTGGTGACTGGGTACCCTATGGGAAAACATGACAGCCAATTTGCGCACAGCAATAATAATAATAATAAATCTTGCATTTGATATAGCACTTTTCACATCTTCTAGACGTCTCAAAGCTCTTCACAGAATATATTGTAAACTGAATTTACTGTATATCTGCGGCGAAACGCGGCAGCCAATTGCGCACAGCAGTGTCCCACAAACAGTTGTGGATTGAATTGACCAAATTTGTTATAATTTTTTTGAGGGATTATTATTAGGTGTGTGGAGTAAGGAAATTTGCCCAAGGTTTCGCCCTGCCGGGAATTAAACCCAGATCTCTCACTGGCAAGGCGAGTGCTCTAACCACTGAGCTACAGGACTCCACGATGTCTCACAAAAAGGTTAAAATGCCTCCTGGGCACTGGCAGCAGTAGCAGGTGGCACTCCATACAGCCCCACCTGTCTTAATATCATAGGTCCAGCCTTCAAAACCAATCGATTCTCCCAGTAATTTGCCGCTTTAGCCAGCTGCCTGGTTTCCCTATAGTTACGGCAACCCCTGTCACCGAGTTATTCTTTTTCACCCCTTTCTCTTGAGCTTAAATTGTTTTTTCCCTAATCTGTGTTTTCAAGTCCATTCATGTATTTGGGTTCTACTGCTCAATGACCTCCTGGCACTATTTGAAAAGAGAAGGGAAGGAGTTTCTCCCTGTGTCCTTGGAAAAATTCCCCTGGATAATATTGATCATTCACTTCGTGGGTGTTTGTGGGATATAACTGTGTGCAAATTGGCTGCCGCATTAGTTTATAATGTACCAAATCTTCCATATGAATATACTTTACAGTAAAATCCTGTACTTTGAGACGTCTCAATATCATGATAAAATCTATATAAACAGCAATTATCTGGTAATTGGTAGGCAAAAAATCCTGACTTTTTTGCAATCTAGTTGCAATATTTAATTTCCCGCAGTAAGCATAGCTTCTTAATTTTTACACTGGGGGTGGTGGTGGTGGGGGCCCCAGTTTTGTCAGCAAGGAGCTCTTTGTTGGCTATGTAGTGTGTCTCAATTTTTAACATAATTTGAAAATGAAAGCTGTCAATTCAACATATGGTATGAGACAATATAATAATAACAACAACAACAACAACAACTTTGTTTGCTATAGCGCCTTCCACGCCAGATGGCATCTCAGAGCACTTCATAATAGCGGATCCCGGAAAAGAGCCAGGGGTAGGGGTAGAAAGGTGACCAAAGGCGCGGTCGAAGGGAAAGGTCTTCAACTGGGAACTGAAACTGGGAAAAGAGGGGGCGAGGCGAAGGGAGTGAGGAAGGGAGTTCCAGAGCCTCGGTGCATAGTGGCTGAAGGCACGGCCGCCGAGGATGAAGCGGAGGATTCGGGGGACACGGAGGAGGCTAGACCCAGTGGAGCGAAGGCAACAGGTGCTGGTTTGAGGAGAGAGGAGGTCGGAAAGGTAGGTGGGTGCAGAGGAGTAGAGGGATTTGAAGACAAGGTTGAGGATCTTTAAATCAATCCTCTCAGGGACAGGGAGCCAGTGGAGGCTGGCAAGGATTGGGGTAATGGCGGAGCGAAGTTTGGTGCGGGTGAGAACATGGATGGCACAGTTCTTAATGAGCTGGACTCTATGGATTGTGGAGGAGGGGAGACCGGTGAGGAGGACATTGGAATAGTTCAGCCGAGAGGTGACAAAGGCGTGGATCAGGGTTTCAACGGCTTTTAGGGTAAGGTATTGCTGGAGACGGGTGATCCATCGGAGGTGGAAGAAGGCGGTGCTGGTGAGGGACCAGATGTGAAGGAGGAAGGACAGTTGGGCGTCAAACCTGACACCAAAGTTGCACACAGGTTCGGAGAGTTTTAGGGGCAGACCAAGAAGGTGGAGGAGGTGAGAGCCATATGAATGGAGACGTTACAATACAATATTACAATAATTTAATTTGAGAAAACTTGCTTAAGTTTCTGTTTACTTGAGAAGCAAATAGTCCTCGTAGCTTTTAGACAGATGACTCAACATTATCAAAATGTACTGCAGTAGCTCAAGACTACAAACACACCAATCCACCTTCTTGCATTGAGCAACATGCCGCGTCTTCGCTTTGTAGAATTTTTTCAGCATTGACACTTCTCACTTATGAAGCTGTAGGAGTTTTGCAAACTGTATCCAAGCCCCACTACATCAATGTGAGAAATTGCATGTTTATCATATGTGATCATGGCATTCTGTAACTTCCCCCATCCTATTTAAAGTCAATGCCAATTGGTAAAGCAATGTACGTAGTTCAGATTATTAACCTGATAGTTTTACGGATGTGTCACAAATCAGCAGCGATTCCAAAGGAGTGGCTGATCTTTCCTGGCATTTTACCTCTTACTTACATTTTTAACATGAAAAACATGACAGGGCGATACTAAAGCAAATTTATAATCCGCAGCACTGATTTACAGATTTACAGAATTACTACAATGGCTTTGTTGAAGCCTTTAACATAAAAGCCAAAAGAAATCCTTCAACTCCACCCCCCTTACACCCTCCCCACCCTCCCATCCCCACACCCATACTCACACACCTTCATTTGTTTCCTCCAGCCAGCAGTCAAAGGCCCTCCATTTCATTCTTTTGTTTCTAAGATCTAAAAAGGTAATACACGAGCAGCCTTGCAGCATAATTTGCTCTGGTTCTTTGACTATAGTTTCTAGGTCATTGAGTCCTGCTCTTGTTCTTCCTCTTCCTGAATGTGATGAGATCCAGATGTACGTGTTAAGAATTAGGTGTTAGATTGGCTCACAAGGTTGTTGGTTCAAGTCCAACGTCTAGGCTGACACTGCAGTAAACCCTGCATTGTTGGAGTTGCAATTCTTCAGATGAGATGTTAAATCGTGGTATCATTAAAAATCCCATGGTACGGTTGAATAAGAGAAGGAAATTTCTCTGGGTGTTGTAACCAAGAATACCCCAATTAAAGTTAGTTATTTACTTCATGATGGTTTGTAGGAAATTGCAGTGGGGAAATTGGCTGGTACATTTGCCTACAAAATAAACAATCACTACACTTTTGAGATTGTCCCCCTGAGGTGAAAGATGCGATAGCAAGTGCAAGAATTATCGGTGCTGTGATTTTTCATTACGGAGTTGGAGCTCTTTTACGTGAAGGCAACAGGAGCACAATTCCAAATAGGTTTGTGGAAAATTTGGGTGGGAAAAGTTTGACATAAGGAGTTGTATCTAGAGTAAACATGGCATTAACCTTCATAGAACCATTGAGATTTAAGGCTCAAAAGAAGATGATTCTGCCATGTGGAACACAAATTAAAAGTAGCAAAATAATTTAAGGCTGTAACCAAATCGCCTTAAATCACCAAGTTTCAACTTAATTGTTGCAATCAGTGAGCTGGCCTTCCATAGCCTCAGTTGCTTTGTGAGGGGGGAAGAGGGTCCTTCTCCATCTCCTTGCTCTGAGGTTACATAGAATTACTAAGAATATTTACAGCAAGGAAATAGTCCATTTGGCCCGGTTATTCCTTGCCCTCATCTATACTTCATGTGAGCCTCCTCCCCTCTTGATCCTGTCTCTTAATCCTTGATTCCCTTCTCTTTTGTGAGCATCTGGCGATTTGGCTAAAGAAGGCTCATGTCTATCAGCAAGCTCCCACACAGCCTCTCACCTGGTTATTCTGTTGTTGCCACTTAATGTAGGGTGACCATATAGTTGTGTCCCTGAGGCCATATTTTCCCTGTCTTCAGTTCAGCAATAAACTGAGGAAGAGGAATACAATTCTAAAGCACATCAGAGAAACACAGCCATTAATCCAAGAAGCTTAAGTAGGATTACCTAGTACTGTATCAGGAATTGTGGTGGATTTAGTTTTTTTGAGCGTGATTCTGGATTTGGTGTACAAAATATGATTACCTAACATAATGTGCATGTTCAATTTCCAATGTTTTATCTCATGCATGATTCTCCAGCATCCTCTTATGTTTATAGTGAGTAGTGTAGGGCATAATGTATTTTGGTAAACATTGAATGTGCCCAGAGAAACGCAAGACCTCCTCTTCAATTGTGCCTTAAGTCATCCTCCCAACTCTCTCCCTAGTTGGGAGGATGACTGCCCCCACCCTGCCCCCACCCTGCCTCTACCGTATGCTTTGTGCCATGACTGTTCAGAGCCTTGGGACGTCCTCCTAATGTGAAAGAACTCTACAAATGTAATTTTGTTGTTGCTGTTTTTGTTGCTCCAACAAAGTGCTGCACTCCCAACCTCAGAACAATAACTTTGCAACAACAGCAACAATATATTATATATATATACAGTATATACTATATATAGCATCTTTCACATCCAGAGGACATCTCAATAACAACAACTTGCATTTATATTGTGCCCTTCACACTGGACGTTGTCTCGGAGCACTCACCTCCCCTGAGTAAATGCAACCCAGGGAACAGATGGAGAAGGATTCGATGTATGGTTTGACACTTGTGGCTGTGGGAGAACTTGGGCAATTGTTTAAATAAATAAAAGGTTTATATCAATAAGGAAGCTTTGCCACTCTACATCTGTCTTCTCCAGACTCTCCTCTCACTCTCTCAAGCACCCAGCTCAATTGTTGCTCAATTATTCCTTTGGTATGCTACCCAATTATCACAAACAGCCCTTATTACCTGGACGGTCACAGGGTTTATCCCCCTGTCACATTGGCATACATATGTGGAACTCTCAGCCTGGTTGGAATACTCTTAAGGATAGAAATGGATTCCTGCATGTGCCAGACAACATTTAATGGCAAGCGACTCTATGAGATTTTAACTAGTTGAACTCCAGCAGTACCTTTACTGCACACACTGGGTCCCTGAGCCTTGACTCTTCTCAATTTATGCCAAATGAATTAGGTAAGCAGGGTGCATTCTTCCAGGGAAATGCTGCACATCCCCATCCAAACGCAGGTAAAACGCCATGTGTAGGTAGCATACATATGTAGACCTCTCTGCCCTCTCTGTCCGACCACTCTCACACATGGTGTTCGGTTTCCACATATTTCTTTAAAAAGGCTAATTACAAGTTCATGTGGTTGTCAATTCAAGATTAAACATTCCTATCAAAAAAGACACACTGAAGTTTTCTTTCAACAAAGTAAAAAATGTTTGTGTCCGACATATGTGGAAACCCATCTCCATGCTTAATCCAATCCAAGCTGAAATTTCCATGCATTCCACCTATACATGGAATTTCCTGAGATAGATTGTTGGAATGGAATGTGCACTCTCTTTGCGAATCCTGCATCGAGTCATTCTGGAAAGCATTAGGTACAGGTTTGGGATTCCGGAATTGTGTGTTAGGGTACTGCTAGAATCTAACCAGCTAAAACGATATAGCTTGATATTACTGTCTGGCAAGCTTTCTTGCTGCTTATAGGACCACCCTATACATTGATGCTTCAGTTTGCAGAGTTAACAGGAACTGAGTGGAATTATTCCCTGCTCCTAGTGACAGGTGCTTCCAGGGTCCTGCCGATGAGCCTGACTGGCCATGCTGTCATCAGCTATGCCCTGGAATAATAATCCTTGCATTTTGATATAGCGCTTTTCACATCTTCTAGACGTCTCAAAGCGCTTCACAGAATATACTGTAAAGTGAATTGACTCTATGTTGGTGAGTGAAACACAGCAGCCAATTGCGCACAGCAGTGTCCCACAAACAGTCATGGAACAAAATGACCAACTTATTATATTTTTGTTTTGCACTGATTATTATTAGGCGTGTGGAGTAAGGAAGCTTGTCCAAGGTTTCGCCCTGACCTGCCTGGATTCGAAACACAGGTCTCACATTTGTAAGGCGAGTGCTCGAACCACTGAGCTACAGGACTCCACAAATATATAAATATTGCGGAGCTGCCTGGCTCGCTCAACTCTGATAATCCATTGCCAAACATGTCACCTTGGAGCCGTTCAGCTCCATGGTGCAAGGTGATCCCACTTACCTCTCCCCCACCACCAAAGAGGAGAATCACAGTTAAATATAATAATAAGCCTTGACACTCTACCTATGTGATGAATTTCCATTTATATTCAAATTAATTTATTCCATTTTACACCAGGAAGCAGGACAAAAGAAGCTATGGTCTTCACTCATTCTCCAGCATTGTAACTAATGGGAGAGAGTGAAACAATTACCTGGTTTCACTCTACGATCAGATAATAGAAATGTAACCTTAATGCATAACATTGTCAAAGTGGTTTGTTTACGGCTCACAAAATGTATCTTTGCTCAGTACAACAAGAGATTAAAGCATTACATTCCCAGCAGCAAACAAAGTATCATAGGTGATATCAAGATATACACAAGTACTGTAGCTGTTGGTTCTGCTCCCCCTTGCTCAGATATAGAAATCTCAAATGAGAACAGTATACAGTACACAACAACTCTATGAGATCTTCAAGGTATCAAACTTATGGATAATTTATTCATTTATTCACACAAATGTACAAGATTTCATTGTTGTCACTGATCATACATTTCCCCTTTTGCACCCACTGCACCATCTCCCACTCCTTTAAATAGCATAAAAGTCACAAGGCACATAATTTCAAGGCTTGGTGTGTCAATGCATCATTTACTGTAGTACTGTATTTTGCTGCATGACTAGATATTTTGAGATTAAAAAGGTGCTAAGGATTTAAATCCTCAATGAATGATTTAGCTATGTAGTGCAACATATACACAGTAATTACAAATATAACTGTAAAATAGTTCTGATGAGCTGTGGGTATTGTGTTGCGTGGTACTTGTAGTATTGCATTCCCCCATCATAATCTGCTCCACAGTTTACAGTCTTCAGATCACTCCGAAACAGTGGTGTGCAAATGCAGCAATGATCAGTGAGATACAATTGGTGCAATCTTATGTTTCCCACACTGCGGAATCAACCACTAATAATCTGAAATATCGTAATGCCAACTTGCTCAGAATGGTGGAAATACGTCCTGCATTATTAATGTATAAAAATAAATAAAAACAGACCTGAATTGAGTCTAACTGAATCCGGGTTAAAAAATTAAAAATTGTGATTTAAAGACACCTATTCCATCAGATAAAACAACAGCTCCCCTGCATATGTGTGATGCCACCTTCAATGTTGCACCAATGTATACACATGTAAAAGTGACAATTCCACACACACACATCTGAGTTGGATACACACAGCTTACCCTACCTTTAGGGCCAACAACAAAATAATAATAATAATACTCCTTACATTTGGTATAGCGCCTTATCACATATTTGAGATATCTCAACTTACTTTACTGGGTATACTGTAAGGTGAAATGACAGTATATTTTGTGGGTGAAATGCAGTAACCAATTGTGCACAGCACTGGTCCCATAAAAACAGGAGTGGATTGAGTAACCACATTGTTTTAAAAACTGGATTATTATCCCCAGAAATGTGATCCGCCATTCGACTAACAACCAGGTTCCGACTTACTACAGTACTAGGTGACCAGAGACAGCTGCAGACCATTCATTAATCTTCTGAAATGGATCTGCAGTCCATTCTATAACATTGTAGCAAAACAAGTTTTATAGCCTTTAGTCATTCATTTTAAGGCTTCCAACTCTAAAGCTTAGATGTGTCACATTAATTTGGTTTGTTATTTTGTTATCTGCAGCCGTTGGGATTAATTTAGTAAATCTTTTCTCCACATCTTTTATTGGAGTCATTCATTTCCGAACTTTTCTTCCGTTTAGTTTGGACTTGTCAGAAGTGACGGCTGGTTCACAGACACTTTACACAACAATTTCTGAGAAACGTTACCTTAAAAACGTGATAAATGTTTGACTGAACAAAAATGACAACAGTACAGTATATGTTTTACCATGCCTTTCCATCAACTGAATAGGATATTGAATTCTATCTCAAGACTTTAGAGAATGATCATTTCAGACTCTTAAAAAAAACGGTTTGCAACATAGGAAAAGAAAATTGGGAGAAAATGTGGAATTATTTTAAATATCATGAGTGATAATTAGGTCAGCCCGACTCGGTGTTACATCTGAGTCAGAAAGTTTGAGTTTCGAACCTCATGTTATTTATGAAGGTATTGAACGCCCATTTTTCACCTCACTACATATTTTCAAAGCTGTGGCGAGGATAATCGTGTTAACTGGGGATATGTAATAAAATGACTCTGAGGTCCTGAGTCTGAATGAACAATAAAAATGCTTGCATTTGATGTAGTGACAAATCATGCTGTCGAAACATCTCAAAGTGTTTTATCCAGTGCACAATCTTGGTATTTTCTTCACCTCTCAGCTCTCTGTTGACTCGTTCCTCCTGACTTTGCCCAAGTCCGGTTTCTTCCACATCTGCAATAACACATGTCTCAGTCTCCATCTCACTTTCAGTGATGCCCAAACCGTTATTCGTGCCTTTATTACCTCCAAACTGGATTTATCCAACACTCTCCTCACCAATCTTCCTCATTCAACCTTCTAGGGGCTCCATTTCATCCAAAATGTCATAGTCCATATCTTTCCGCATATCAGGCTCTGAAAGCCCATTCATTCTGGTCAGGACCCGAAGGGGGTGCGAAGGGGGTGGTAGTTGGGGATGGTCGAAGTGGGGGGAAGGGGAAGGAGAATGGGAGAGGGGGAAGATTTAGTGGGGCAGCCGAAGCGGCCTTGAAGGAGGAAAGGAAGGAAGCAAGGCGGAGGGGCTGCGGGATGGAGTCTTCACATGAGGGAGAGGGGAATAGAAGGGTAGTGGAGGGAGGAAGGAATGGGCAGAGACTCATTCAGAGTATAAACACTGGGGCAGGCTGATTGGGCTGAGTGACCTGTCTCTGCGCTGTTCATTTTTTGCTAGTCATTGTCTCCGTTGTACCTCTTAGATCTGCTGACTTCTGGAACTCCACTTCCCTGCCTACTTCCTCCATTCTGCTAGCTCAGGCTTGCTGCACAATCCCTTCCCCCTCCACCCCACCAATGACTGATGGGCTTTCAGTGACTATGTTCTCACTCTCTGGACCTATCTCCCCAAATCCCTGGTCTCCCTCTCTACTTTCAAAACCTTGCAAAAAAAAACCTCTTGCTTTGACTTCACCTTCATTCATCTCCCTCCTTAATTCCCTTGGCTCTTACCTTCTCAGGCTCCCAATCGATCCCTGTAAAGAAGCACTTTGAGATATTATCCTGTTTGAAAGACAAGTAATTGTATTAAACAGTATTATGTACATACTTCATGTAAGGTCAGAATTATAAATTGAAAGATCCTACCTCTAGAGTTTAATTTCCAGTTGCTTTATTTTGTGTTGAGGTAAAGTGAGGTTCATCTCAATGCGACTAGCATTGTAGTGATTCATTCGAATGAATAGGGGCTGACGTCATGAGGAATTTGTCGTGGTTACAGCTCGTAGTTGCTGAAACTAAATGTGTAACTTTAAGAGAATTTTTTTCTCTAACTGCTGGTACATTGTCAGAACATTGAATTGTAGAATCATAGACACTGAAACGGGGAAGGAGACCAATCAGACCATTGTGTGTGTGCGTTCGTAACTCTGCTGTGTACTCTAATCCCATTAGTTTTGACCAGATCATTACCTGAAGTACGTGGAATGAAATTTCATATTGAAGGTATGTGAGTAGGAAGTATGAGTCATATACTATTCAAGCCCACATATATTTTGCAATGATAATTATTCTAAGTCGTTTGAAATGAGCCAGCATTGTATTCTTATCTATTTCTGTAGTTACCATGGTTATGTCAAATGATTTGGGAGAAAATATCTTTGTAGGTAACAGTACTCCCCTTCCTGTTGTACTTCACCTTGGCAACTAGAATGATGGCACGCGGATTCCCATGTGGAAACTGCCAGGCAATGAACCACTTAAAAGATGATTGAGAACTTGTATTTCTTCTCATGAAGGTGTCCTGACTCTTACTGAAGGAATAGTTTCACATCCCAACAACACTCTATGTGAAAACAATTCTCTTAAGCCATTTTTCTGCCGTCATTAAAAATGACTTAGATATCATTTGTTAACCAGCCTTTGATTGTATTGCTATGTTGTAACTCACCATAATAATTTGTTCTTACACATGGTATAATTTGTAAGTTTCAAATGTTTCTCCGAGACTTTAGCCGCAGCTTTACATACAATAAATCAGGTCACATTTTTCAAAACAGGTAAGCAAGTATGGTTTTACTCTGTCTGATTTGGTCCTGCAACCCTGTACACAGAAACTGCTGTATTTAGAAAAAATCAATTCAATAAATGAAACAGGACTGGAGTTGCTTTGATGTTATCAATTGGCAGCAACAGAAATTCCAATGAAAATCCTCCATTGGGATAGCAGTGTCAGAATTGAACCCATCCTCTGTGGTGGTCTCAGTAGTTCAATTCCTGAGCTCAGGCAGGTCTGTAGGATTCCAGGACACTGCCGATGACAGACTAGTCAGAAAGGACTCGGAAGAGCAGAGCAGTCACTGGGGGTAGGGATTTGTATCACATGTCACCTGTTAACCCTGCAAGCCAAAGCCCTGATGAGTAGGGCAGTCCTAGCTGGACGAGCATTGGGAAGCTTTCCAGAAAGTGCTCTCAATGGCAACAGCTGTAGCTATTTGAGAAAAGCATTATTAGATTATAGATTCTCAGATTATTAATATAGTACTTGCCTTTGATAAAGTGCTTTTCAACTCAGTGATTAGAGCACTCACCTTACAAGTGAGAGACCTGGGTTCGATTCCAGGTGGGGCAAAACCTTGGACAAGTTTCCTTACTGAACATGCCTGATAATAATCCCTCACAATAGGGTCCGTCGATATGGAAAATTTCTGATTTAGATATATCGATGGGCTCATATCGAGATATACCGAAATATCGATATTTTCGGGTTTTTCGTACTGCGCATGCGCGCGCATTCAGGGTGCGTGTGCATTCCGGGTGCGCGCATTCGGGGCCTATCTCCTCAGGAGGTAAATATCTTTCTCTCTCTGTGTCTCTTACTCTCTCCATCTCTGTGTTTTTCTGTCTGTGTCTCTGTGTCTCTCTCCTCTCTCACATCCCCCCCCATCTCTATCTGTTTATTATCACATCCACCCCGTCTCTCCCCCCACCCCCCCTCCCACCGCCGTCCCTCTCTCCTCCCCCCCCCCCCCGCCGTCCCTCTCTCCCACCCCCCCCCGTCGTCTCTCTCCCCCCCCCACCCCCCACAGCCATCTCTTTCCCCCTCCCCCCCGCTGCCTCTCTCTCCCTCCCCCCCCCCAGCCATCTCTCTCCCCCTCCCGCCCCCAGCTGTCTCTCTCCCCCTCACCCCCCCCAGCCGTCTCTCTCCCCCTCACCCCCCCAGCCGTCTCTCTTCCCCTCCCCACCTCAGCCATCTCTCTCCCCCTCCCCCTCCCAGCCGTCTGTCTCCCCCTCTCCCCCCAGCCATCTCTCGCCCCCTCCCCCCCACCCCACAGCCGTCTCTCTCCCCCTCACCCCCCTCCCAGCCGTCTCTCCCCCCCACCCCCCCTTGCATACCTGTATATTGTATTTGAGGACTATGAATACAATATGAAAGCTTTGCACCTTGGTCTGTGCATTGTGTATAGAGATGAGCATTCTGGGTCTTGTAGTTCAGTGTATGCGAATTCAGATTTTTTCCCTCGATATATTGATTCTTCGATATATCGATATTTTTGAAATGCCTATATCGGTGTATCGATATGAAAATTATATCGAGTTTTAGCGATATATCGATATATTGCCGGACCCTACCTCACAAAATAAAAGAATAATAGATTGGTCATTTCAATCCATGGCTGTTTGTGGGACACTGCTGTGCGCAATTGGCTGCCATGTTCTCCCATAAATATACAATCAATTCACTTTACAGTATATTTTGCGAAGCGCTTTGAGACGCCTAGAAGATGTGAAAAGTGCTATATCAAATGCAAGGATTATTATTGTAACTAATAGTTTAACTATTTGTTGGCACATCTTAAGTATTTGTTGGCATATCATAACCAAAATAGTTGTTGGTTAATGAGTCTGCATCATATACAAGTATAGTACTTTTAAAACAGCCTGGTCTTATGGTACCACCACAACAACAACAACAACAAATTACATTTATAGAGTGCCTTTCACGTCGGGAGGACATCCCAAGTTGCTGCACAGGAGGCTTGTGACCCGAGCTGAGAGGGGAGTGTTGGAAAGGGGTGAGACACGAAGGGGAGGTCGAAAAATTCGGGGTGGAACAAAAGGCACGGTCGAAGAGGAAAGTCTTCAAACCGGCCTTGAAAGAGGAAAGAGAAGAAACGAGATGGAGGGATTGAGGGATGGTACCACATTCTGGTTATTCACCAAAAATATCACTGTGTCATATGAGCAATCCAAAAAACAACTACAATATTCCCAGCAGTTCTACTTCACTGTAAACACTCAGCAGTCATGCGTTTCAAAAAGTAATATGCGTTTTTTTTATTAATGGGATACTTTAATAATGAAACTCATACAAATTCCAGACAATTTATGGGACCTCTGCTCTAGAGACAGATCACATTGGAGTGGAGATTCCATGTATCAACATAAACACATCTGAAAGGCTCCTATTCATAAGAAATATTGCAAATTATAACTTAACCTGTAAACAATGGGAATGTATATCCCTGTTTGTTGTGCAGATGTTTCATTCATTCATGATCATGGTTTCAAAATGTTTTTCTTGAATCTATCCTCTGCTGTAGAGGATAGCCTACAAATGCCTTCAACATTCACCTGTAAATCATTCCACTTTACTGTAAAATCCTACAAAACACTTTGAGATGTTTCGATGATGTAGTCGGGCTCTATATCAAATGGAAGGATTATTATTGTTGTTACTATTTCAATATTGATTGGTTTGGGCACCAAGAGGGCTGTCTCAAGGTGTTTCAGCACCTTGGGATGTCCTCCTGACGTGAAAGGCGCTTTATAAATGTAATTTTGTTGTTGTCTCAGGCCATCAATCAGGAAACAGGACTCTGCTTAGGCTGGGGTTTGGCAATTCTTTTTTATCTCTCTAAATAAAACACAATTTGGTACAAAAAAATGTAACTGCCGACACAGTCGATCATGGCATCTTCCTCCACCACCTGTCCTCCATCATCCACCTCAGTGGGAAAACATTCGCCTGGTTCGAGTCCTACCACACAAACCAAACTCAAGCAGTATATAATAATAATAATAATCCTTGCATTTGATATAGCGCTTTCCACATCTTATCAATGTCCCAAAGCGCTTCACAGAATATACTGTAAAGTGAATTGACTGTATAGATTTATGGGCGAATTGTGGCAGCCAATTGCGCACAGCACTATCCCACAAACAGCTGTGGATTGAAATGACCAATTTTATTATTGTGTTTTTTTTCGGACGGATTATTATTAGGCGTGTGGAGTAAGGAAACTTGCCCAAGGTTTCGCCCTGACCTGCCTGGATTCGAACACAGGTCTCTCCCAGCTTGGTCTTCCCAGCTTGCAAGACAAGTGCTCTAACCACTTAGCCACAGGAGCTCCACAAGCACAAGCAATACATCTCTGCAAACGGTTTTTCCTCTTGCTTTCGCCTGGTCATCCTTGGCCCCCTTCTCTTCCTTATCTACATTTCCCCCTTGGTAAACTTCCATATGTATGCGGATGACACACAGCTCTACTTTTCCACCTCAAATTGTGACCCTTGGTCCCATGATGTTCTGTCAGCCTGTTAGTCAGACATCAAGAGCTGGATGAGCGCAAATGTCTTGCAGCTAAATGTTGACAAGATGGATGCCATACTCTTTGACTCTCGTCGACGTCTTCAGTTCCATGG
Source organism: Hydrolagus colliei (assembly GCA_035084275.1). NCBI lineage: Eukaryota > Metazoa > Chordata > Chondrichthyes > Chimaeriformes > Chimaeridae > Hydrolagus > Hydrolagus colliei. The sequence continues at coordinate 27,321,267 of CM068743.1, forward strand.
CTCTCACCTCTTCCATCTATCCGACCTGCTACTAAAACTCTCCAAACCCATACACAACTTAGGTGTCAGGTATGACCCCCAATTATCCTTCCTCCCCCACATCGGGTCCCTCACCAGCCTTCTTCCATCTCCACCACATTGCCCGTCTCTGCCAATATCTCACGCCAAAAGCTGCCGAAATACTGTCCATACCTTTATCACCTCTCGGCTGGACTACTCCAACTCCCTACTGTGCCACTTTTTGCCCACAAAATATACAGGCACTACACTTTACACTATATTCTGTGAAGCGCTTTGAGATGTCTCAAAGATCTGATCAAGCATTATATCAAATGCAAGGATTATTATTATTTTATTCCAACAACCGGATCTCATACCGTAGCCATCCGGGACACTCGCGGTATGCTCACTTATTAAAGTTACCGAACGCTGGAATGGTTTTTTACTCATCGTTTTACTGAGTGTGCTGGAATGCTTCATTGGTAAGTATCCATACAATATTCTGTTATTATTTAGTCTATTATTAATATGGTATGTTTTAAAATAAGTTAATTTTTCTTTGATGGATTTTCGGCAACTTGCTACTCGAATATCTGGCATACTTGATTAATCAGCACCAGTCAGGTCCCGAGGGTGCCGGATAATAAAGGTTTTACTGTTCTTACTGGATTTCATTTGATTTTGTTGATAACATCTTAATATACTGTATCACAGTAAATGTTATCAGTTTGTGTGGCTTATATTGACGCAACTGTGGCATAACCTTTTTCCACTAACATTGGGCAGCTTAAAGGTCACTTGGAGTTAACAGGAAAACCCCTTATTCTGTGTTCAGTAATGAAGGTGCTGAATCACGGCCGAGGTGGATGAAAATGCAGGAGGGAGTGGTCATTTGTAGAGTGCAAAGACTGTGTGTGCGTGGGGGGTGGGGGGGAGGGGATCACACAAGCTGCAGATGTTCATCAGGAAGTGGTTGTCTGTGCTGTGGTGAATATAGGACACAGATGCAGAAATGAGGAAGAAGCCGAGTACAAAAGGCTGAACAAATATAGGTGTTGTGATGTGGAGCTGGGGGTATCCCAAGCTACTGGAATTAAACTCTTGGAAGAAATTAAGTGAAAATGCACATTAATGGTACATGTTTAGGAAGCATATCAATAAAGCAGCTTTGCCTTCCTGTGAATTGAACAAACATGTAGTTTCCAGCAGCATTTGAACATAAAGGAGAATAGTTACATAAATACGTTCTAACAGATTGATTGTCCAAAACTGATGCTGCCTCAAAATACACTAAATAGAACCATAGTAGTATAGAAACTTACCACGCACAAGAAGGCCATTTGGCCCATCGTGTCTGTATTGGCTCCCTCAAGAGACATCCTTTCAATTCCATCTACAGTACTTATTAACATTTTCCCACACCTCTGTTTTTAAGGTTCCCTTTTGAAAGCAAATATGGATTCTGTCTCAACCACCACTCCTGCCAGACATTCCATATCCTATCTACACTGTGCGTGAAAAAAATTGCTTCTTTATTAACTGATGCCCTCCACTTACATTTTAAAGACATTTATCAGGTCAGGTCTGTGTCTCAATCCTCATTATTCCAGTGGAAAAAGGTTCCAGTTCCTCCAGTCTTCACTCATACTTCAAACCTCGTGTCCATCGTATCATCCTAGTAAATCATGCAGTCCTGTAGTTCAGTGGTTAGAGGCTCTCACCGTACAAGTGTACGATTCCAGGCAGGTCAGGGTGAAACCTTGGGCAAGTTTCCTTACTCCACACGCCTAATAATAATCCCTCCAAAAAGAAACACAATAATAAAATTGGTCATTTCAATCCACGACTGCTGTAGGCAATTGACTGTCGCGTTTCGTCCACAAATATACAGTCAATTCACTTTACATATATTCTGTGAAGCGCTTTGAGGCGTCTAGAAAAAGTGAAAAGCACGACATCAAATTCAAAGAGTGTTATTATATTATATTATATTATATTACATTATATTAGATTAGATTATTATCTTCTCTGATCCCCCTCAATTGCCCCGACATCCTTCCTAAAGTGGGGCGACCAATGTTGGGCACAACATTCTAACTGCAGTGTAACTAATTATTTAAATTTAGCGTTACTGCTTTGCTTTTACAGTCATACCCCTAGTTATAAAACATAAGACCAGCTCAGTTAGTAGTACTCTCACCTTTGAGTAGGAAGGTTGTGGATTCAGCCCCATGTCAGGAAATTCAAGTCACATAGTCTAGTCTAGCCTTACACTCCAATGAAACTTCAATTGTGTCTCAATCCTCTTTATTCCAGTGGGAAAAGGTTCCAGTTCCTCCAGTCTTCACTCAAGCACCTCAATTATTTATGACTATAAATTGTGCTTTACACCCTGTGCTGCACTGTGAGAAAAGCTGATATAAAACAGACTAATAGATCAGTGGGTATTTATGTTTGCTTGTTTCTGATAGAATCTACAAATGTTTATAGATAATGGGTCTAAAAAGGGAGATTCTCAGAGCGGATTAGCAAATGGTGACTCTGCGTTGTGATTATTGACTCTTGACAGTAGTTGGAAGTATTCTCATTTTGCAAAGGACAGAGAGACTTTCATCACTTGATCCCAGGGTGTCTTAGGCCCACAGTTCTATCCAGTCTCCTTTGTCTGTTTTGAACACCTTACTGTGCCTCCTGTACTGTGTTTGCTGTTGAGGTGCAACAAAGTGGGGGCAATGCACTTGGTGGGAAGGAGTTGGAGGTTAAGCCTTCGACATGGCTACGGCTTCTTTGTTGACTGGAGAGCAACGGGTGCTAATTGGGTGGGCTGTTGTCATGGCCCATTCGGTCCCACCTGTGGCTACACCCTGTCACGTATAGTACTAACATACGTCACTTCATGGCTGTTTGTAGGACAATTCTATGTGCAAATTGGGCTGCTATGTTTTCGCCTGCACATTACACTTCACTGTATATGAAATTCCGTGAAGCGCTTTCTTCCCAATGCAAGAGTTCCCATATCAAATGTAAGGATTATTTGATTATTATTATTTCGGTATAGGAATAAAAAACAAAGGCATCATTGGTGTACAATAAAACCCACAAAAAGAGATTGAAAGAAATCATGCAAGAAGCACAATACTGTACCTCCTCACCAGCCCAAAGAGCAGGGAGTTAGTCAACAAATAGGGTAATGTTTTTAATGCGTATCTGGGTGACCACAAGGCTGGGTGGATGATCAGACAGCAGATACGCTGGATGCTGCAGGAGAGAAGTGGCTGAGGCACTGTGCAAGCGGACACCTGTTTGGCCCAGTCCAGAAAACAAAAATACTGTAGTCAAACAACGAATGGGCTTTACAGCTCACAAAACGAAATTGAAAGTTAAAGTACATCAAAGCGCACGATTGAGAGAAATAATCCCAAACCACAGTTTTCCACCAGTTTAGAAATCCTCACATTGGATGGCTGTCTGTTTTGTTTGGAACCTCACAGTTTTAATTTGGTGCAGGCACCTTTGCTAGCCTCCCAACATTGGAAAAAAACATTTGAGTTCACCTTAATTGTAAATGCATTGATCAAAAGCAGGTTATATAATTTCTTAATATGTATTAATTAGGGTCCCTCGATATGGAAATTTTCCGATTTAGATATATCGATGGGCTCATATCGAGATATACCGAAATATCGATATTTTGGGGGTTTTCGTACTGCGCATTTGCACGCAGCGCACGCATTCGGGGTGCACGCGCATTCGGGGCCTATCTCCTCAGGAGGTAAATATCTTTCTCTCTCTGTGTCTCTCACACTCACTCTCTCCATCTCTGTGTTTTTCTGTCTGTGTCTCTGTGTCTCTCTCCTCTCTCACATCCCCCCCATCTCTATCTGTATATTATCACATCCACCCCGTCTCTCCCCCTACTCCACCCCCCACCGCCGTCCCTCTCTCCCACCCCTCCCGCCGTCTCTCTCCCCCTCCCCCCCCCACCGCCGTCTCTCTCTCCCTCCCCCCACAGCCGTCCCTCCCCCCCTCCCCCCCCCCCAGCCATCTCCATCCCCCTCCACCCCCCCAGCCGTCTCTCTCCCCCTCCCCCCCACCCCCCAGCCCTTGTATACCTGTATATTGTATTCGAGGACTATGAATACAATATGGCGGCTTTGCACTTTGGTCTGTGCATTGTGTATAGAGATGAGCATTCTGGGTCTTGTAGTTCAGTGTGCACGCATTCCGATTTTTTCCCTCGATATATCGACTTTTTCGATATATCGATATTTTTGAAATGCCTATATCGGCGTATCGATATGAAAATTATATCGGGTTTTAGCGATATATCGATATATCGCCGGACCCTAGTATTAATCCATCATTAATCTTTCCATGTCCTGGTGAAGTATTTGAAGACAAAAGGTGGGATGATGGAAGACCATTTGGTCTATCAACTCTGCTGTTTCTGTAGACCGCACAAAACTTACCCCATGGTGAACATCACACAAGGAGGCAACCTTTCAGCGCAGTCCAATGTATTTTGCGATGGAATAGTAGAATAAGGGTTCATACACACATACACACAGTTCATTCCAGTGAGTTTGCAATCTTATATCACCTCAGAGAAGTCGGTGAGACAGACTAAATGCAAATGTTGTGCTCACTCACTGCAGAGTTAATCTTCGATGGTCAGTTTTGCTGCCTGCTCTTTTGCACCCTCTCTTGGATCATTACAGATTTACGGGGCAGAGGCTTAAATTCTAGTTGCTTCCCATCCCTCTAAATCGAGGAAGAAGTGGGAGGGTAGAGGCAGAAGATAGAGGGAGGGGGGAGGATTGGGTTTGCAAAATTAATTGTGTTTTTTTTCAAGTTTCTGGGGATATAAAATCCCTCTAGCCTTTGGTAAGCTTGATTGTGCTACAACAACAACAAACAACTTCGATTTATATAGCGCCCTCCATGCCAGATGACGTCTCAAAGGGCTTGAACTAAACCAAAGGTACCGTATATCTCCGCCTATAAGGCCCACTTTTTTTCACGTCGGAAGATCTCGAAAGTGGGGGGTGCGCCCTATACGCAGGTACAAGAAATTTTGAGCCTCGGAGATACGGTAAACAGGAGGGGCGGCCGGCGCTGACAGCCGGGGTTTGGTCAGTGTCCAGCGGGGGTTGGGGGGGAGCGGGTGACGGGGCTTCGGCCTCGGCCGCCCGGGCAGCGGCAGCAGCAGCGAACTTCAGTGCTGTGCTTGCTGCCTGCCTTCTGCCAAACCCAGTCTGCCTGCTTCACTCCCTGCCGCTCTCACTCCCTGCCGCTCTCTCTCCCTGCCTGCCTGCCTCTCCCTCCCTCCCTGCCTGCCTGCCTGCTTCCCTCCCTCCCTCCCTGCCTGCCTGCCTGCCTCTCCCTCGCTCCCTGCGTGCCTGCCTGCTTCCCTCCCTCCCTGCCTGCGTGCCGGCCTGCCTCTCTCCCTCTCTCTCTCCCTGGCTGCCGGCCTGCCTCCCTCCCTCCCTCCTCCCTCCCTCCCTGCCTGCCTCTCTCTCTCCCTGCCTACCTGTCTCTCCTGTCTCTCCTCCCTTCTGCCGGCAATATCATTGAAAATGCTTCCGTTTTTTTTCACCAAGAAAAGGTCAAAAGTGGGGGGTGCGCCTTATACGCGGAGATATACGATAAAACACAGAGTAGTAAGGCAGCCCTTGTGGAGTCAGAATTCAGCTTGAGTTGAGAAAAGAGCTACCAGCTAGAACCAGCTATGATCGCTGGAGTGAGTATGTGGTGTATGTGTGTGTGTGTGTGTGGGCAAAGGCAGCAACAGATGCAGCTCTGATGCTCATAACTGTCAAATGCCCTGTTGTCACTCAGCGTCCGCACTCACACATGAGGAATTATTTGTGTGAAGCCTGCTGTGTCAAGCCGACAGCATGAATCAGTATCTTCAAGGGACTGCAGAGAAATGGTGATGTGGTGAGCAGTACAGTGTCGAGCATCACGTTTTGCAGAAATCTGTAAGGAAGTTCTGTAAAGCAGTCAGCTCCCTATCGCCGAAAGATCAATTTCAAGATCCTCAAACTCCTCTTCAAATCACTACATGGATCATACTTTGTGTCCTCCGTTCCAACACCGGCGGCCACACTTTCAGCCAGTACACCCTGAAACTTTTGAACTCTCTCCCCCAATCCCTCTCACATCCAGCATCCAACTATGCCATCGCCCTGCTTGTTAGCCTTCCCAACTCTTCGCTCCATAGCCTGCAGGTCATCCAGAACTCTGTGGTCCGTGTCCTCTATCGCTCCAAGCTCCGATCCCATCTCCTCCATTCTCGCCCAATTCCATTCGCTGCCCATCACCCAGAGGGTTCAATACAATGTTCTGGTCCTCACTTTCAAAGCCTTTCATGGTCCCACCCCACTTTACCTTTGTGAGCTACTAACCCCCTACCTATCTGCAGGCTCCCTCCGCTCAGTGAGCCCCGGTCTCCTCCACATCCCCTGACCCACCCCATCATTGGCGGGCGAGCCTTCAGCCACTCCGCCCCTAACCTCAGGAATTCCATCCTGCAGTCCCTCTGTCTCGCCCCCCTCCCTAGCCTCGTTCAAGTCCCGCCTCAAGATCCTCCACTTCAATGGTCGTATTTGATCCCCTCTTTCCCCTCCCACCCCTGCACCCTCTGTGATCCCGACCCTAGCTCAGGTCTGAAACATTGACTCTCCAGCGCCTGGGGACGCGTCCTCCCGACATAAAAGGCGCGATACAAGGGGAATTTTGTTGTTGTCGCTTTGTACCCTCCTTCCTCATCTCCAGGTAGCGCCTGATATTGCCTCCCCCTGGCTTGGTGTTGTGCTCTGCCACTGTCAAGCACTCTGGAACGCTATCCTGCATGAGGAGCTCAATCCCCCAGTTCTTCCGCTTGGTCTTTCCTGCTTCAAGACCTACCTCAGGCCCTCTTTTTTTAACCGTAGGTCTTGAAGGATCAACAACAACAACAACTTCGATTTATATAGCGCCCTCCACGCCGGACGGCGTCTCAAAGCGCTTCCTTCCCTGCACTGCCCTCTACCTTTCCCAATCCCTTCCACAAGCTTCCAGATGAAATACTGTCTGTCCAGCACAGACAGTAGTGAGGGTCTTTGTTGTTGTCGTAAATGCAAGTTATTGTTGACTTCAATTGGTGTCTCTTTATTGATATGGTGCAACCTGCAGATAGGGCTGATCTTCAGCATGAAAATCCTGTGATAAACTGATCTGTTTAATGGTACGAAACTCACTCAACTGCACAGAGGCCAATAGGAAGGCCATTCGTGAAATTTGCAAGCAAAAGCAAGCTTCAATTTGAGAGTTGTGTAATGCATGTGCAAAAACATTTATACATAAAGAATTACGTAAATAGCAAATGTAAAGGATGATAGAATAAGATTAGAACCATTTTCATCAGTTGCATATTGCAGCAATGCAAGCTTTTAAACACAGTTTACATAACTTGTGGGTCAGCCTAATAAGATGCTATACTAAATGCAAAAACAAATTGCATTTTTTTTTACAACTTGCTTTACATAGCGCACTTCACACGGGGTAGCTTCCTGCAAGTATTGCAAGATTATTAACACTGTACTATTCTTCACAAAACAATTGCAACTCCAGTGTGACTTTGCATTATTTTCAGGCTGAAAGTGAAACATGGGGAAGAAAATCTACCTCATAGAATTAAACCAAGGTCAAGTCCAGAGCTGCCAGCTAGGATCAGCTCAAGAGCACTGGAGTGTTTGAGTGTGTGGTGTGTGCGTACAGACATACGGCGAGGGTAGCAACAGATTCAGCTCTGATATTCATAACCTTCAAATGGCCTGTTGGCACTCAGCATCCACTCACACATGAAGATTTGTTTGTGTGAAGGCAACTGTTCCCAGCATGAATCAATACTTTCAAGAGAGTGCAGAGAAATGATGATGTAGTGAGCAATAGGGAGCCCAGATTCACTTTTGCAAACAGTGCATAGTATGGTGATTCTACAAGACAACCTTACTACAGGTACTACCTTGATTTTTGTTTGATGTTTTCTTTCAATAGGTTGAAACTCCAAATGTTCTACAATGAAGCCAGTTCAGCTCCAAGGAGACCTTGTTTACCTCCCCCCAGGAAAGTCACAACTTGGTTGCAAGAAATCTGATAAGCATTGGTTTCTGCTCTCGCTGTGAATTTAGGCCAATCAGCTCAGGGTAGTCCAACCTTTTGGCTGCTGAAGGATGAATGCTCTAGGGGAGTCTTGTAGTTCAGTGGTTAGAGCACTCACTTCGCAGGTGAGAGACCCGGGTTTGATTCCGGGTCTGGGAGAAAAGTTGGGCAAGTTTCCTTACTCTGTTTACCTAGCAGAAAGTAGACACCCGGTTGTTAGTCGATTTAGTGGATCACTTTTCTCGGCTAATAATTCCTTCAAAAAAAAATTACTCACTAAATTTACGATTGTTTAAGGAATACTGCTGCGCACAATTGACTGCTTCATTTTGCCCACAAAATATAGTTAATTTACGTATGAAATCGGCCCGCAGGGAGGGGAGCCAGTTAATCCACCCTGTATTAAATCATTGCTCATCTTACCTCAAATCAAATATCTGCGTTTGTCCCATTACTGTCCTGTAGTATGTATCAAGACCTTCAAGAGATGGGAGGATCACTGGATCACAGAGGGTAACAGGAACTTCCTGCGAGCTTGCTGGTGGGCCTCACAGCTCAGCATGAAATGTGAGAGCATTGCTGGTATTTTCTTATCCGAAGTTCAGACACAAGTCCCTTAACATTGAGTGATTCCATTCAAACTAAATAAACGGATTGAATGATAGTTCAGTTTCCATGACGTCAAGTCTAAGAGTAAAGTGTCTCCGAGACATCAGCGGAAACATGGTTATCACAGCCTGTAAGTGCTATATGTTTTTGGCTGATGGTCAGGTATGTCAGTAAATAATTCCACATGCCCCATGTCCTGTCCATTTGGTTATGTGAGCCGTGGATTGAAACATACTTGTGTATGTAAAGTAACGATGGCTGCTTTAGAGTCAGTCCGAGGCTAAAGTGTATCATGATCATGGAAAATAAACAAGGATAACATTTGCTCCACAGTAGGATCGCAGGGTTGGTGCGACTTGGCTGTGACGAGCTGCCAGTTACTGAGATGCAGGAGCTCCCACTATAGACTCTGAGTAACTATTAATGAGTTCATTCGTGATTAGCCACTTTCCCAACCGTGCTGCTTTCCCCTTCTCACCTTGATGAGTACAACAAATTACATTTGTAAAACGCCTTTCGCATAGGGAGGACGTCCCAAGGTGCTGGAATTGGACTCGACCAGGGCGCTGGGATAAGGAGTGGTGGGTGGCAGGGAGAATAGAGGTTGAAGGGTGGCCAAAGGTGTGGTTGAAGAGGAACGTCTTGAAGGAGGCAAAGGAGGATACAAGGTGAAGGGGCTGCTGGATAGAGTTCCAAAGGGTGGGAGGAGAGAAGCTGAAAACTCGACTGCCAATAGTAGGATTTGCTGCGTGTGGGTTTTGGAGCAAGCTGGAGTATGCTGAGCGGAGGAGCAGACAGGTTACCGAGGTAGGGAGGAGCAAGACAGTGGAGCGTTTTGAAGGCGAGGACAGGGATTTTGAACTCCATTTGGGGGAAGAGAAGCCAGTGGAGCCGGGTGAAAGAGTCATGGAGCCTGGTGCGGAGGAGGACGAGCTTCAGAATTCAGAAATTAGAGCATGATACCAAAGAAGAAACACAAGCTACAACAGAATCATGCCCCACAAAGTATTTTAATATTTTCACAAATGACATTTTCAATCACAATCATTACTGTACAAACAAGTTACATTTGGAGTTTATAAAAAGTTGACTTATAAAGTACAAAATCACCTTTTTAGTATAACATAAGAAACTTTCTCTGCCCCACCACCCGACTCTGTCTTTGCTTGTGCCTCTACATGCAATCACCGTTGGCTAAGAGGTTGGCTAACCACCTTGTTCCCAAACCAACACCCAATTTGCTGATAGGAGACGACGGAAAACAGCCTGACTGGCGACATATACACCTGTCAGATGTCTGCAACTTCCAATAGCAGAGCTTGAGAACACAGAATAAAGAAGATTACACATACTAATCTATGCCTTTTTGTTTTACAATGCGGCATGCTATACTAGACGCTCCAAACCGCCATCTCAATTATTCTTTAAAAAGATGCAGGGAGAGGAGAGAGGTTAAAAAAAAACAAGACACCTAGCCCCTTGAACATTTAGAATTATAAACATGGCTGAAAGCACGAGCACTGCATTGCTGCCCTGGTGTAAATTTTTGCAGTTGCTGAGCGGGCCTTGTTAGGAACACATTACGTTTACTGAGGCCAAAGGGCACTTTACCACTCTGTGGCACACCATGCTGGTGCTCTGAGGCATTGTGCTGCTTTCAAAAAAAAGGGTGAGGGGAAGATCAAAACACAGCACATTTTTAGCCCTCTTAACATTTAAAATTATAAACACGGTTGAAAGCTTTAGCTTTGCTTTCCAATTTACATTTTAGCAGTAACACAAATGACTCGAGCAGCTTTTTTTTTGGCGACACAACAAACACGTTTACTATAGGCAAGGCTTTGTGACCTGGTGGTGGCTGACACTCCAGCCTAACAGTACAAATTGTTCTGAGACTGCCAGAAAATGCACTCATTCTTTTGTCCCTCTCTGTTCTGGCTGCCAATGTGTACTACATTCACATCCTCAGGCAGAAAGCTGGCTGGCGTCAGCCTTTTTTTTCCCCATTGAAGAGAAAAACAGATGGGAACCTACCCTAACACTTAGTAGGCAGTGCACATGCCTCCCATTAGCCCACAATACTGCAGATGCAAACGTAGAAGCCGCAAGACACTTCCAACTTGCGTTTCCTTGCAAGAATCAGCAACACATTTTCAATTTGGCGTAAAAGAAAAGCTTGTTTCATGGCAACATCACAAAGCTCCATTCACACAAAGCCATAAATATATAGGGCACGGTCCGTCTTGCATCCAACTGACTGGCCGCTTAATCATTCAATTCACTGTCCCCCTCCCCCCTGCCCACTCGTGCATGCATCGAGTTAAAACATTACAAAATCTCAACAAACACCGTTTTACACTGAAGACAAGAAATCCTTCAGAGTTCCTTTCTTGCTTGGCAGTTTCTGCTCACAGTTCAAGAGCATCTTTAGCCGGGAACAGTGCAGTTTCTTTGCTTTAACTGACTTCAGCAAGGGACTGGATGAGGTAGACGGTGTAGCAGTAAATGTTCTGAAAATATAAATGCAATGTGTATAAACAGAGGAATAACTAAAGCTCAAGAATAAAATGGGGTCTGGCAGCATCTATCTTACCTAGTGGCAACTTAGCTCAATTGGTTCTATTCTTGCCTCTAGGTCAGAAGGTTATGGTTTCAAGCCCCTAAGGAACTACAGCTCATTAGAGCAAATTGACACTTCAATGCAACACTGAGAAGTGCTGCATTAAATGGGTGCCCCTGTGCTTCATAAGACGAGTTAAACCACTTTACATTATATCCTGTGAAATTCCATACTGCAAAGATGTCCTCCCGAAGTGAAAGTCGTCTTACCTAATGTAAAGAATACTATTACTCATTCATGGCTATTGTAGCTGAGCCAACTCTAACGTCCTATATGTTTCAACAATCTATTTCAATTAAATTCAAATTTTTTAGGTCACAATGTGTGGCTTGAACAACCTTCTGACTCAGAAGTGAAAATACTGAGCTAGGCTGACACACAGAATAAGAGGACATGAAAAGGAGCTTACATTACATTAATACCTACTTTAGTAGGTAAAGTAGGTATATATCGGCAGTAATTGTCTTACTATTTAGCTTTACCTCATGTCAAAATGGTCACTGCTACCTATACGATATGTACCCATCAAAATCACATTGTTCACATTGAAACAGATAATAATAATTGCATTTGATGTGGCTCTTTATTTTGTCGAAACATCTCAAAGTGTTTTACAGAGAACTGCTATCTCCCCACATTGTTGACTGTGTTTATTGACTCAGTAAACCCAGCAACCAACTTAGTGCAGAGCAAGGTTCCACAAACAGTCACAGCGTGAAAGACCAATTTATCTGGAGACTGTTGACTTAATATTTCATTCAATGGAGGGCACCTCAGACAATACACCATTCCTCCAGGAATGCAGTGGCAGTCTAAACTGTGCCCAAGGGGAGAGGCAGTGATGGAGCCGGGCGATGTTGCAGAGATGGGGGAAGGCAGATCGGGTCATGGCACGGATGTGGGATAGGAAGGACAGTTGAGGGTCAAACAAGATGCTAAGATTCCGGACCGGCCCAGTGATAAAAATGCTAGCTAAGTCGGCACTTGATGTGTTATTTTAGTTTGTATGTTTTTTTGTAGCTATTCATCTCAGCTGTTTTAACCTGTTCAACAACAATGTTTTACAGTACATTTGTTGTAAATGCCTATTGGGGGCCATTAACTTACATCTCTACCATGTACATCTCTACCTTCTTAATTTTGCGCAGCCAAGTTTAACACCAGTGCGATATTCTTTGAATCGAGAGCACATACAACAGATGGAACTCCATATAAAATATAAATTGGATTTATTAATCCAGTACAGTACCGAGAGTACATTGTACTATATTGCCAGAGGTGCCTTCCTTCAAATGACACATTAAACTGTACTCTCATCTACTTGCTCTGGTGGTTCAGGTAGATGTTAAAGATCCCTCAAGGCACTGTTTTGAGACTGACGGATAGTTCCACTTCTGTCATGGCCAATATTCCCCCTATATTGAATTAAATATATACTAACCATGAATCAATTTGGGATTCATCTTTGCTGCTGTTTCTGGAACTGTTGCTGACACATTAGCTATTATATTTGGTTGAGAATCAATCAATAATTCAAAACTTACATTTATATACTGCCTATCACGTCGAGAGGACGTCCCAAGGCTCTGTACAGTTAGGTAGGGACAAAAGCAGGGTGGGGAGAGGTCGGGGCAGGATGAAGAAGAGTAGGAAAATTGACTGTATATTTGTGGGCGAAACAAGTCACTACACTTAATAAAATGCCTACTGATGAGTAATTTCAGTGTGATTAAACCATTAAATCAAATGCACCTATTAGTTTTCTTACCAACAAGTTTGGGTGAAACAAATTTTTAGTTTTTAAACACACAATGCTTCTGCCTCATCTCAGCTGGGTTTGCTGTAGAGATTGATATGAGTTGCAGATGGACCTAAATGCACATCTCTAAGAAATTAAGCAATAGAAAATAAACACGTTACAATTACCTTGGAGCTGTAGCTGGATTCTTGCCTTTAGATCCTGGCTTGTTCAGGTGCTGGGAATAACCCATCGCTAGGCCTGGGGTCTGTTGGTTTTTTCGGACCTCGGGTTTCTTTGTGCCCAGTTTTGACCTGGCTAATCTGCCGGACGCTGCAATCAGGGCAGCTCTATTTGCTCCATAGCATCTTGAAGTTTCATTACATGTGTAGCAGGTAACCAGCTAGAACAGGAAAAAAAAAGCTGATCTGTACAAGAATACACTGTTTTAAAAAGTGATTTATATAAAAGCATATTTGTTTACAAAACATATAACATTAAACTTCGTAAAGCACTTTCAGATATTCTACTGATGTGAAATACACTATAACAAATGCAAGGATTATCATTACCATAATTATGGATTCAGCACCTCACTGCAGATCACCAGGTTCATTGCATTAAAAATGAAAAAGACTACTAATGCCCACTTCATAGTACATTACAATAATCACCGTGCATCACAAATACTTACATAATAGCTACAGAAGCAGAACATTCATAAATTACAGCAAGATACTATGCAATGGCATTATCTTACGTAAGCAACATAATGCTTTAAAACAATTATGTACGCTGAACAATTGAGTCACCGTTAAAAATGAAGTTTTTTTTGGAGTCATTCCAACATTGTTGGTAAATTCACTTTGCTACAGTCTCTTCAACAACAACAACAACAATTTACATTTATAGAGCGCCTTTCACGTCGGGAGGACGTCAGATGCCTTCAGTTCTGATTAGTTCTCTTTGAACTAAGGCGAGTCTTCCACCTACTGCTCCAAGTACCCCCCAAATGACTCTATTCTCATCATGGATAAGAACTGCATGCATACTGGGGAGAAGTCTGGGGATGGGAGAGATTTATATTCGTCCCAATCTGCTTGTCAATTCACACCAAGTTGGACCAGAATTAACTGAGAATGAGACAAGGATTTCATGTGGTGAGAATCCATAGCGAGATACCTTATGTTGATACTTAAAGTCACATAGTCTATACTGACAGTCCAACCCAGTGACAGGGGTGCGCTGCATTTTTTGAGTTGCTGTCTTTCCGATGAGACATTAAACGGAGGTCCCATCTACCTGTTCAGGTGGATATTAATGATCCAATGGCACAATTCAAAAAGAGAACTGTGCTATATAAATGCAAATTGTTGTTTTGTTGACATTATAAGGTACTACATCAAAATGCAAGATTATATTGATATATTTTAATTCAGATGATTAAAACACAATTTTACAACAATCATATTTGTGTTGGCTAAAACATTCAATGTAATTGGGGATATAGATCCCACACCATTTAATAATAATAATAATCTTTATATTTGATATAGTGCCTTTCATCTCAAGAGGGAGTCTCAAAAGTGACTATTTTTTGTACTATTTTTGGTATGTTTAAATGAGGGTGTCTGTGGATTGCAAATAAAATGCAATCTTATCCCTTAAATGTAAGTATGATTTTCCTTTTGTGAATACATTCTATTTGAGCAAAGTTTATATTTGCCCACAAAATATCAAAACATACAGTCAATTCACTTGATAGTTTGTTCTGTGAACCACTTTGAGATGTCTCAAAGATGTGATAAGGCTCTATATCAAATGCAAGGATCATGATTATTATTATTATTAGAAGCATGTGAAATGGGTTGTTTTCAAGCTTACAGCCCATTTCATAGTTAATAAACTCATGCACAGTCCCAACCATAGCCAATGAGATTTGGTATGCAACTAAATATAGCAATTACTCTACAATAAAGTAGGAACGATGCAGCGAGCTAGGACAAAGCAAATTAAAGCAATTCTGTACAATATTGTTAGGAACTGTAACAGATGTACAGCTACAATACCTGCACAGAAGCAATTACTAGAACTGTACTGTTATGTGTCTGTTACATTTGCCCTACTTTCGGTTTATTTATAGTCTTAGCATTCTTCCATTCCCACCAGAAAAGGAATTGGAGTAAATCAGATACCATGATGCTGAGACATAATGATTACTGACTGTATAAGAGTCAGGGCCATGCAGCATGCTTACTGAACAGTGGAAACGCACAATTATCAAACTACGCAGTAAATCAGATACCAGTTAAAAAAAATTCAAGGCAGAAACAAAACTCCTTTGAGTCTGACACTACATTTGCTTATTTTAATAATTTTAATTAAAACTGCAAGACTCTCGGGATAATATAAATTAAAATTATAAGATCACAGGAATCAAGTGAATTGCAATGATAGGATCCCAAGCATAGTGCAAATGAAAAGTATAAGCCTGTAGCTGACATTGTATGGTCTGTTTTGATAGATTAAACACAAATCTGCAATAAAATAATAAACATCCCTACAGAATCGATACACAAGACTCTTACACATTTTTGTGGACAGATTCCTTGCGGTAAAATCTTGCAATAAAAAATGAAATGCAGCAACCACCTCACTGCTGGTCATGGTTTTATCTTTTTCTGCTCCTCTCCATTCCTAATACCCGTCTTGATTTTACAAAACTCAACGGGTGTCTCAAAATTGCTTCGGATAAATAAGCAACATATCCCACCCTTACATTTGAAGGTCATTGTAATTAAAAAATAATAATTTCAACAGTAGACTAGCAATGCTTCAAACAAGATTCTGTGCTGACCGCTTATGGCGCATAAAAGATTTATCTATAAAACACTGGTTTCAATTCGACTTTCTGCGTGAGGAGCTAGCTCGTATAAATACCAAGACTCGGCTGCACCTAACTAAATAACTAAACACAGTGCCTAGATAAAGATACATTTCTGTACTTACCGATATGAAAGTGGCCATGTTTCAGATTTGTAATCTGTACAGATGGGAAGCTGAACTGAATGGTGGCTCTAAGGAAAGCAGATGAACCCAAAGCTTCTGGTTAGACAGGATTACAGAATGAGGCGGGGCTAAATGTAGCCACTGTTGGACCCTGATGAAATTTTAAACCACCAATCCCTTCCCACAAGGCAAGGTCTTCAGTTCATTTGATTCTGCATTAATTTTAGGAACAAGATGTGCATCCTAATTAGCAGGGAGGTTCGCAGAGCAATCTGCAGTATAGTATGTCAGTTTGAAGCACATTGATATATCTGACAAACTCATGCAGCCATGCTAATGATTCGGACAGACACCAATAAGAGTAAGTCAAATCAGGGCAAGTGCTTGTGTGCCAAAAGACTTAACTCAAATGTATTTTACGAAATGAAATCAATGAGACAGAAAAAAATATTTATCATCCACTATGTTTGGTTGAAGTCTTTCCTCTGCCTTGTTTTCTGTTGATTATTTTGAAAAGCTCAAAAACAGATAGATGAATATGTATTCTAGGTTATCAGAGTAGTTACAACTGCATACACAATGTCCCAAATTCATTGACAATTCTGAGACGCATACCAAAATACCATTATATACATGCTTTCTGTTATTTCAATAGCTCTATTGAAGCTCTATAGCAAATGTAGAATTTATAATTATTAAACACAGAGCTGCAGCATTTATGTTATAGTAATTCAAGCTCTGCATTTAGGAGAATTTTTTTTCCCCCAGCAAAACCTTATATCCTCAGTTCTGAACACAGGGCTAAAACACAGCTTGTGGATCATGGCTCAAACAGCTGTAACCTGCAGTGTTTTGGAAAACAAACAAAATCAGTTTCAGTACAGCTCCATCGCAATATTCCTATCAATGAGAGAATTGTGTATCTTAATGCCTAATGGCATTTGTGTTACATTGTCTTGTCACCGAGTTACGTTTTAACCATCTGTGTGAAGGTAGGAAGCTTTTTCCCTTATGTTTATGCGAGTCTGCAGGTCAAGCTTCAGTATCCTGGGTCCACACGTGACTTAGTCACCCTGGACGGCCTGATTTATTTGCTGCGCAGGGAGGAACAGATGGATGACTAGTAACACACTGTAGTGGCCTTGGCTCCATTGTTCATGACATCACTACATAATCCAAGAACAAGATAAGTAAAAACAGATGGACACACAGCAACCTTGCGCACAAGAGATAGCAGTCGGGCTGATCCCTATGCACAAACCTGGTATGCTCCACAAGGAACATAGATAGCAGCACACATCCCTCCCCAAACTGAAGAGGATCATGTGAGATTGAAAGCAAAGGCTCAACTCACTAGGTCAAAACAAAATCATAAGGTATATTTGTCCTGAATTAAATGAAAATGATCTTCTATTAAAATTTGGTGGAGGCACAAAAAGTGTTGCTAATATGTCGCAGAAATAGACCCAGGGCTGTCAACAATGGCAACTCTTTCAAGACATGCTACCTTGAGTGGCAATATAGTGATTTTCCTTTTAATGTGACAGCAAGACGCCTGCTCAGATGCATGCTGACTCCTTACCATGATCCTGATATGAGGGTTCCAATACTATCAAAGGGGTCTAAAAACGCTTCACAGAACAGTGAATCGACGCACATATTTTGTGATTGAAAAAGTACTTGTCGGGAAAACAGCAGCATAAACAGTGCCCCAAGATGTAAAGTGCACACACGAGGGGTCACACCATGTGCAGCCAACTAGGTTTCAGCCCCAGATCTTGTACATCACAAGGTTCTCCCATTCTGATGCATTTTTCCATTTTGTGGAGTCTTATAGCATAGTAGTTAGTGTGCATGCCTCACAAGTGAGAGGATTCAGGTTCGATTCCCAGGCAGGGCGAAACCTTGGGCAAGTGTCCTTTCTCCACATGCTGTTTACCAATAGTAAGTAACAGTCGATTGGTGGATCGCTTTTCGAAGGTAATAATCCATCACCCAAAAATGTGAACACTCAATCCACGAGTGTGGGTCATGGATATGTGCAATTGGCTGCAGGATTTCACCCACAAAATCCAGTTCTACATACACAAATAAAATACACAAAACGCACTTTACAATATATTCCGTGAAGCGCTTTGAGACACCTGAATGACACAATAAGCCCCCATATCAAAATTCAAGGAATTATTATTTCTTATGCTGTCATTTTACTGACAAGCAATATTTTTATGGATGAAAAGCAACAAGCTCCGCCCAAGAGCAGAACCTTGGTAGAGTGTCAAGCTCTGAGTACTTCCATTTAGTTCAAAGTACGAGGAGGCTAAGCAGCTTGTAAAATTTAATAAAGATAACCTTCCTGACAACACACGCTTTCCTCCAGGCACAGCTGTTATGAATGTTTAGCACTAGAAATAACAGTAGAAAGCAGAACAGCCAAATAAACAGGATTAATTAATATTGATTTTGAGCGGATAAATTGCTGTGCAACATGCTAATATTTGTCTGACAATGTCTTATAAACTGCAAACTACTGTGCAGAAACGCAACAAACTGAAATCTTTCTCAGCCAATACATTTTCGAAATTGACATTGTGTCTGTCTGTAGTTTGTTGCAGCCAAAGCTGACCCTTTCTCCCTCCCCTCTTCATTCGAAAAGAGGGCAATTTCTGCCTGTGTCTGAGCCAACAATCCCATAAATAAAATCAGTAATTCGTTTGTTTCATGGTTGTTTGTGGGACATAGCTGTCCAATAAATAGGCTGTCATATTCACTCACAAATATCCAGTCACTACACTTCACAGTAAAAAAAATCCAATAAACTACCCAAAAAGGATAGTTCAAGATCATAAGAGACATGGTGCCTTATATGAATCGTGTGTGCTTCCCTATAACAATCTTTGCATGTGATAAAGCACTTTTTACCTCTTCTAATATCTTCACAGAATATACTATAGTGAATTGATTGTATATCTGTGGGCGAAACATGGTAGCCAATTGCGCATAGCAGTGTCCCATAAACAGTCGTGGATTGAAATGACCAATTGTTTTTTTTTTGGTGGGGGGGATTATTATCAGGTGTGTGGAGTAAGGAAACTTGCCCAAAGTTTCACTCTGCCTGGAATTGAACCCAGGTCTCTTGCTTGTAAGGCGCATGCTCTAACTACTGAACTGTAGGACTCCACAATTTTAAAAAATCTTTTAAATAGTAACAAATAGTCTTAGTGTTATATGGGCAGAAGAATACAAGTTGTAGTGTAATAAATAAGGAAGGAACAATAGTCTAGCATTGAATTAGACTCAAGTCAACATGAATTCGGAAGTAGGAAGCTAGGGTTACAGTGATTGTAAGCTAGAGCAACTTAATGATGTAGAAGCCTCTTACATCATCACATCTCCTATTAGAAAGTCAAAATATTTGATTACAATCCCAGATGCAAACACGTACAATAGATGCAATGTTACGGTTAACAATTCACTCTTGACTGACATTCATGACTCACCAAGGTCAATGCGTAGGCAACAACCTGTGCTCCTTCTGTAGCAGAGAAGCTGAAATCAGAGCAGAGCAAGCTGTGATGGTGATGGAGAAGCCAGTATTTAATCACTTTAATGCTAAGCACCAATTAATAATAATAATAATAATAATACTAAATCACAATCAGACACAGGCTCTGGAGATAATTATCATAATTTCCTGAGATTGATCTCACTATCTGCGACAGCTGTAAGGTTAAGTTCTCTGGGACACTATTTCAATGCAATTTGTTATTGTATAAGGTACTAAAGAGAAAGGTAAATGGCTTCCGAGGTCACCTACAAAATACTGTATGGAGCACTTTGAGACATTCTCTCAGTGTGAAAAGATGCTATGTGAAATGCAAGAATTATTCCTATTATTGATTGGGGGAAAGCTCACCAAAAGAATCGTATTCCATTTGGTTCACCACAGAAAGCTGGGGTTACAGTGATTGTAAGCTAGAGCAACTTAATGCCACTTTTTGGGTGAGGTGTTTTCACTCAATAGTAATAACCTTCACTAAACATTTGTGAATTTGCTCCAATACCTTCATAAATGCAAAACACATTTCAAAAATATTGCTTTGGGCAGCTTTTTGAAACCTAATTATTACTGAAACACTTTCATTTGAATATAATTTATCAAATATAAAGGCTAAGGAGAATATACAATGCAAATCATTGACCACATGCTGTATCAGTCATAAGCCTGTGAGCATGTCGCAAAGATTATGACCTTTCATTGAATAAAATCGATCCTTTTGAAAATGGTTCCTATCCTCAGACCATGAAAACAAAATGCCTGCTACTTGAGGAGAAAATGTTTGCAATGAACTGATAAGAAGCCTTGGAACAAATTTCAACTGGGGAATAGTATATACAGTACATAAGGTTCACAAGGTCTCAATTATGCAATGAGCTGTTCCTCAAGACTTCATGTCCTTGGAAACAAACTGCCCTGAGACAAGATGTCCAGATAATTTGGAGCAAATGTGTGGCAGCTCAAGTTCTAATGGCATCACCTGCATTAAACCAAATTGACCTCTGCAATGTGATTTGTATTGACCATTGAAAAATAAATCAATACTCATGGATGGTCTACTGGTTTAGTAAATCGGTGTATCCATGTCCTTGAATGCCCTCTTTCAAAAATGTAATTGAAAGCCACTGATATACATTACTTTGACTTCTCACATTAAAATAAGCAAATAACTTCAGATAAACTCTCTAACTTTACATCCATAGGTTAAGTATTTACTGGACTTGAACAGCAATCTCTGAATACAACATTATACTGTTTAGCAATGCCCTGAAGCAAAATAAAAATAATCCTTGCATTTGATATAGCGCTTTTCACATCTTTTAGATGTCTCAAAGCTCTTCACAGAATATACTGTAAAGTGAATTGACTGTAGACACAAGTGGGTGAAACACAACAGCCAATTGCGCACAGCAGTGTTCCACCAACAGCAGTGTTCCACCAATTTTTTGAGAGAGATATCATCAGGCGTGTAAGAAAACTTGCCCAAGGTTTCACCCTGCCTGGAATTGAACCCAGGTCTGTTACTTATAATGTGAGTGCTCTAACCACTGAGCTACAGGACTCCACAACTGTCATAGTTGTTCTGTTTGCATCATTTAAGGATTTCTGATTTATTTCTGGATTGTACGAATAACACAGCTTATTCCTGTTAATATGCTCTTCCTTACAATTCTATTTGGACTGCAAGTTGTATGTCCTATGGACCTACTGCCGACTTCCTGCATTGTGCGTTAGCCATTCTAATCTCTCTGCAATAGGAGGTTTTGATTGTGGCAATACCCAATCTAATCCGCTTGCAGTAACATGTTTGGTGACACCTAATAAGTTTGGTGCAGTAGGTTAGTTTGGTGGTATACTGCAAGGCGGCAGCTTTCTGTATCGTGATGACATCAATACTATAGAAATTTAAATTTATATAGGGCCTTTCGCATTGGGAGGACATCCCAAGGTGCTTGTAGATAAAGAATCCATTGTGCCATTGGTGGTGTCATGACACTGAAGTGCTGACTAGCAACTATGCCTCATTATAGTGCTGGTTTAGGTTTTTGCAACTCAATTACCACGCTATAGCAGGGCTGCACTGTATTGTGACAGATGCCTTAATCAACAACCCTTTGGCTCTGTGACGTTTTGCTGAGACATCCCAAGTTGGTACTTATAGAACAGAGAGTGACACATACTATGATGTTTCTTAAATTATTTACAGCTCCAATTCGCAATATATAGAAGGCCAAAGGGAAAGAGCAGGAAATTGGAATCAGGGTACGTGACGAGACTCCAGCGGACAAACGAACAGCAGTAGAGGCTCGGTGGGCTGAACGGATACTTCTGTTCCCCAACTTTTATCTACCCTCAGTAAAATATTTTTTGCAATGCCTTTGAATGCACTGGTCCAGAATCACACAGGAATGTTGAGCAGGCTGCAAAAATACTATGAACAATAAGCAAGCAGAATGTAAGCAGCTTCAGCAAACAAGGTCACATAGATGAGAGAAACAACCAATTCCAATCGCAAGGAACCTTTCCCTACTTTGCTATAGACTACACAGGACCTTGATAGCACATGGTTTCATTGTGGTTATATCAAAACTTCTGCTTATGAATAATACACAATGCTGGATGATAGAATATGAAACATAGAAGACATACTGATATTGGCAGATTAACAACAACTTGGATTCAAATGAAGCACTTAAAGATTAATGGAACATAATAGGGCATGTCTCTTAACCATTAACCATGTGTTAACTATTTGTTAAACACATACAGAATCTGTAACTTTTAAATCTCACTACACGTAGGCATTGAAGGTAAACAGAATTGAATGACCATTTCTTGTTTTAGTGGAGTTACTTATGCTTACGCTTGTTAGCGAGTCTTACCTGTAAACTACCATCCTAATTAAATGAGGTCAAGTTATAGAATCCCTAACTGAGACAGATATTAGGGGCAACCGGTTTAACTTTAGATAATGTGTTATGAGAAAATGCCAGTATCCTGTGCACTCAACAAAATGTTGTTAATAGTTGATATACTAGTCCTGTATTGTCAGCCTAGGGCTCCAGCTGGCCTGATTAAACTATTATAATAATTATTATTGTTATTATACAAGTGTTATTGTTGTTGTTGTTGTCGTCATCAACTATGGAAACTACCCCCTCGTTGGCCTTTTTGGTTCTTCCCTTCACAAGCTGCAGATCACCCAGAACTCTGCAGCTCGTGTGCTCACTCACCTGCATCAAGCTCCGCGACCATATCACTCCCACCTTCGCCCGGTTCCATTGGCTCCCATCCCCCAGAGGATCGAATTCACGATCCTTGTCCTCACTTTCAAGGCCATTCATGGCCTTGAGCCCCACTACCTCTCTGACCCCACTACGAACCGCTGCGCCCCTCCATCAGCTCCGCCCCCCTGCTCCCACCCTACCATTGGCGGAAGGGCTTTCAGTCCTTCGGCCGTCACACTATGGAACTCCATCCCACTTTCCCTTCGCCTCGCCCTCCCTCGGCTCCTTCAAGGCCTCCTCTTCGACCGTACTTTCTGCTGCCCTCCTAGCTCTCTCCCGCCACTCCCCCCTAACCTGCCCCTCTCGCTTGCTCGGGTCCCGACCTGACTGTTCAGCGCCTTGTGATGTCCTCCCGACATGAAAGGCGGTTTTTAAATGTAATTTTGTTGTTGTATGTTTTCTACTGCTCCAGGAAGGCAGAACTTTTTATCCGAGGTTTAGTGACTCAAAGAGTTTAGTGACTGAGAGTCAGCAGCAATGGTTAAATCCATGGCTGGCTGACTCCCAGGCTTTAGCAGAGTGGTTAGGCCCATTGCTGGCCGCGCATTTAATCAACCCCATCAAAAGGACCAAATTCCTCCTGATCTTATTCTTAAAACCACTGTCTTAAAAAATAAGATTGTACAGAATTTTGGAAAGCATTCCAACCCAGTCTTAATATGGAAGGTAGATTTCCACTTTTATTGTAAACCATCACTTTCAAGACAAGCATAGATAAAGGCTGTGCACCAATACAGGTCCAAGCCCCTCCACTTTTCTCTCTTCAACACAGCAAGGGAAGTACTCTGAAAAGAAGCACGGCAAGAGTAGCACCATTTCGATGTTGAACATTGAAAATACAGTAAAAGCCCGTTTATTCAGCACCCACGGGACCTGGCCAATGCCGATTAAAGCGCCTGCTGGGTGGCCCACAGCTGAAAACCCACGACAAAAAAATGTAAGTTCTTTTAACACACACCATACACACCAGACTAAATAACAGATAATAACAGAATATTGTATTGGTACTTATTGTTAAAACTACTCTCTTGCGCTTCTCACCATTATTGATTGCGGTTTACAGTCCAGTGATTCTTTTTTAAATGGAGGACGCCAAGCGGGTGAAAAAAACGGCAGCGTGATTTTAAAGTCTTGCGACTTAACTAGCGGCAAAGCAGATAGCCGTACTAGCGGCAAACCGAAATACTGCACCTGTGCGACAATGTGGGTTATCAGCTAGCATTATCGGCTTGCTAGTGCTAGTATGACTTTAAAGTTGTGCTCTGTTTTTTTCACCTGCTTGGCATGCTCCATTTTAAAAAGAATCGCTGGACTATAAACCTCAATTGCAGCATCATGGCTTCAAGCGCAGCATCCACCAGTGAAAGTGAGAAGCCCAAGAGAGTAGTTTTAACAATAAGTACCAATACAATATTCTGTTATTATTTATGCATTTACAAATGCTCCACTGCTATTGTTCCGGATAAGTTCCGGTTTATCGAATGGGGATCTTTATTTTTGGCGTGCCTGTTATAGGGAAGTGCCGGTTCACAGAGTCACGGATAAATAGGCTTCTACTGTACTAGGAATGCAGCAAACTTTATTGTGGTTTAAAACTAAATGTTGGCATGAATCTTTCCCACATTCAGTAAAGTCAAATAATCACCAATGCAAAAGATACCATTTAGTACCACTCCTTCAGAAAGATATCGGATACCTTTTATACAATACTTTTAGAGATAGTTCATTGGCGTTTCCATGGTAACATTGATTCAGTTTCCACGGTAATAATCTGGCGAGGCGTCGATTTAATTTTTGAGCCCAGATTCTGAAATTGCATCCAATGGCTGGTTTCGGAAGTGAATTAATGTCGCCAGTCACTGCATTAATCAGGTTAAACTTACAACTGATTTCAAAGATTTAAGTTTAAAAGCTCCTGGACAATTCTTAAAAGAACAATTTCCAAGTTCAGACTGAATTTAAGACTTTTCCTCCCTGAATTCGGCACGGTTTCCAATGGTTGTTCACCTACAAACTACAATAACAACTTGCATTTACATAACCCTCTTTATGCAGGGTAAGCATCTCAGCGAGCTTCATGTGTCACATCAACAGCAACATGCATTTACTTAGCATCCTTCATATGAGGCAGAGCTTTAGAGGGCTTTACAGTGTGCAGCCTGACACCAAGTCAGGGAGGGAGGGGAAAAGAGTTGGCCCGAAGTACAGTTGAGGAGGAAGGTTTTCAGCCATGTTCTAAAGTAGGGCAAGGTGGAGGGAATTGGGGAAGGAACAAGGGACAAGCAGGAGGCCAGAGTCACTGCACTCTAGAGTAAATCCTGAGAGGTGCTTAGAGATATTTTGACATCTATATCAATTGTAAGGATTATTAATATTTATAAGGTTAAGACCATGAGGAATATTTAGGCTTCTAGATAGGATGAGCTCAGCTGCGATGCTCTGGTAAATTCACTGTTTAGGTTCAATCATGAAGAAAGGCCATGAGTGGAAGGTAACTGTTAGCCCACACCTCCCCCCTGCAGTGCACAGCACGTGTCTCCACATTTAGCACAGGAAATAGATTGGGGAGGTAGGAAAGATGTGCCAGGGACTTCTCTAGTGTCCAGGCTAAATACTCTGTAGAAATCTGGAAATAATGTATTAACAACCACAAAATTACAACTTGTATAGCACTTTTCACATCGGGAGGATGTCACAAAGTACTGTTGTCTCCAGAGTTGTACCTTTATTTTTCGGGTCACCACCCTTGCTGATATGCAGGAAAGTCTGCACAGGCCAACTGGAATCAGCGGGAGATGTGTGTAACTTGCTCTCTCTGGCACCACTACTTTCAGAGGAGGGTAGGAAAAATCATCTCAAATCTCTCTAAATAAAGTGTTGCCACGTTCTCATTCCAATATTACTGTCATTTAGAACAATGAATAATAATAATAATAAATAATAATCCTTGTATTTGATATAGCAAGAGTGGGAAGTCCTCATGAAGTGAAAGTATAAATGTAATTTTGTTGTTGTAGCACTTTTTCAGGTCTTCTAGACCAGAGGTTCTCAACCAGGGTACATGTACCCCAGGGGGATCAAAATTACTTCCAAGGGGTACAGGTGGCGGTACATTGATTATTTAGCTCTCTTATTTAGCATTTTGTAGCCTTCCAAATTGTATATTTAATTGTTATTCCCCTAGTTTTGTATGTGCTAGTAATTTTGTTGTATAAGAAAAGCTTGGTCATAAAATGCAAGTGGAATGAGTGGGGTAGTGTGTGTGTGCATGTGGTTGTTGAAAATTAACAAGGGGTATATTACTGAAAAAGGTTGAGAACCACTGTTCTAGTCATCTCAAAGCGCTTCACAGAATATACTTTACTGTAAAATGAATTGACCGTATTTTGGAACTGAGCCAGCCCCCATTGTTAGTCTCGGTTGTCTTGTTCGCAAACAGGTCCATAGTATTCAACATCAACAACAACAACTTTGATTTATATAGCACCCTCCATGCCGGACGGCTTCTCAGAGCACTTCACAGTAGCGGATCCCGGGACCGAGCCAGGGGCAGGGGCAGAAAGGTGACCAAAAGCTCAGTCAAAGAGAAAGATCTTCAACTGTGACCTGAAACTGGGAAGAGAGGGGCCGAGGCGAAGGGAGTGGGGAAGGGAGTTCCAGAGCCTCGGGGTATAATGGCTAAAGGCACGGCAGCTGAGGGTGGAGCGGAGGATTCGGGGGACATGGAGGAGGCCATACCTGAGGAGCGAAGGCAGCGGGTGCTGGGTTGGGGGGAGAGGAGATCAGAGAGATAGGGGGGTGCAGAGGAATGGAGAGATTTGAAAACAAGGGTGAGGATCTTGAAGTCGATCCTCTCTGGGATAGGGAGCCCGTGAAGTCTGGCAAGGACTGGGGTAATGGGGGAGCGAAGCTTAGAGCGGGTGAGTATGCGGGCAGCAGAGTTTTGGATAAACTGGATTTTGTGGATTGTGGTGGAGGGGAGACCGGCGAAGAGGGTGTTGTAATAGTCCGGCCGAGAGGTGACAAAGGCGTGGACCAAGGTTTTGGCGGCTTTTAAGGTGAGGTATTGCCGGAGACGGGCGATCCGTCGGAGGTGATAGAAGGCAGTGCTGGTGACGGACTGGATGTGGGGGAGGAAGGACAGTTGGGGGTCGAACCTGATGCCAAGGTTGCGGACAGGTTTGGAGAGTTTTAGGGGCAGGCCAGGAAGTTGGAGGAGGTGAGAGCTGTGCGAATGGAGACGTTGACGAGAGCCAAGGAGTATGGCCTCCGTCTTGTCAACATTCAGCTACAAGAAATTTGTGCTCATCCAACCCCTGATGTTTGAAGGGCAGGCTGACAGAACATCGGGGGACTGGGGGTCACAAAGTTAAGTGGAGAGATAGAGTTGGGTGTCATCCGCGTACATGTGGAAGTGTGCCCCATGTCTGCGGATCACATCCCCAAGAGGAAGCCAGCCTGCCTGGTTCATCGGCAGGACATGGAAGAGCAGACCAGTCATTGGGGACAGGCAAGCATCCCTTCCATCTCCTGTTAAGCCTGCAAGCTAAAGCCCTAACGGAAAGTAGGGTGGTCCTAGCTGGTAAACAGCAGGAAAGCTTGCCAGGCAGTGCTTTCAATGGCAAGCTGAATAGATACGGCAGTATCGCAACACATTCTCTTAGGTCCCCAAACCTTGGCTCTTGCAAACCTGCACCTAATGCTTTCTGGAATTAGGCAAGCAGGATGTGTCCCTCCAGAGAGAGTGTGCATTCCATTCCAATAATTCATCTCTGGGATTTCCATGTAATAGGTGGGATATGTGGAAATCTCAACTGTTTGGATACCCATAAATGTAGTGATGGGGTTCCGCATGTATTAGACGCCCAGCTAACCAAAAACAAACAAATGACAACATTGCTTTAATATAAGCTCGCCATGAAAACAGAAGTGTCCATGAGTGGACTGGTGTCTCCGTCACGTGTTTCTAACTCCACTATCAACCAATCTATATGTATATATCTCTCTCCATTTCAGAAATTGAGCTCCCATCGCCTTTTCAAGGGTGGACAAGTTTGCAGGGCTATGGGGAGAGAAAGGAGGAGTGGAATTGATTTGGACAGCTCTTTTCAAAGAGCCAGCACAGACATGATGGGCCGAATGGCCTCCTTTTGTGCTGAATAATTCTTAAGATTCTATGAATATCAAAGACTCTGAGACTCTGTTCACAAAGAGAAACCATACTGTGTCCTCAACCATTTTCCACATTAATTGTTTATGCACTTAATGGCTATTTGTGGCACATTGCTCTCTGCAAAATAGCTGTTGCCTTTGCCTACTTGACAGCAATTATCTGGGGTAATTTAAAACTTAAAAACAGAATCCCCAGGGTTATTTAAAAACTTTTGAAGTTCTAGCCGCTATATTAATTGCGAGACAACAACATAGATTACATTTATAGAGTGTCTTTCACGAGACTATGACTATGTATAATTACTATACATATCACATCACAGTATTTTTATATCACCACAATATACAGGGCTGGGTAATCCTTAGGATAAATTGTTAAAGGCATAAATAAATATAACAGAAAGATGTGGAAGATTATGTCGAGGCACTTTCTGTTCTCTATCCCTGAGACAAAACCACGGATCACAACAGGTTTGGAGAAGGCCATCAGAAGTTTCAATTTTAGTCATCCAGAATTCCTACCATATCGTGTGTCAGCCTGGCTTAGTAATTCTCGCCTCCAAATCCAAAGGTTATGGATAGAGGCCCCAAATTGGGATTTGGATCACAAATTCTAAGATGGCACTCCAATGCAGTGCTGGGTCGGGGGCTATTGCATTGTTGGAATTATAGTTATTCAGATGAGCCTTTTTTGAAAAGAAAACAAGGTCCTGTCTGCCTGCTCAGTGCACGTTAAAGATCCCACGGTACTATTCGAAAATAGAAGGGAAATTCTCCCAGTGTACTGGCCAACAAATTCCGCAAATAAATCAACAACAACAAAATTGCACTTATATAGTGCCTTTCACGTCGGGAGGATGTCCCAAAGCGCTGATCAAGTCTATATGGCTGTTTGTTGGACATTGCTGTGCGCAAAACTGGCAGCCCCAATCCGCCCACAAATCAGTCAATCCACTTTACTATACATCCTGTAAAAAGCTTTGAGACATCTCATTGATGTTATCAAATGCAACGATTATTATTATTATCATCTACTCATTGCAATATCAAACAAATGTTAATATCAAAATATTAAATGAGTCCAGGAACCTGGCTTATACCACCTTTACCGGTGTTACTTTCAGATTTTAATTTCCCACTGTGTTCAAGAAATATTTTCTAGTAAATATTAGGGTTCGGCGATATATCGATATATCGCTAAAACCCGATATAATTTTCATATCGATACGCTGATATAGGCATTTAAAAAATATCGATATATCGGAATGCCGCACACTGAACACTGGGGGGGGGGGGGGGGGGGGGGGGGGTGAGGGGGAGGGAGACGGCTGGGTGAGGGGGAGAGAGACGGCTGGGGGGGGGGGGGGAGAGGGGGAGAGAGACGGCTGGCGGGGGGAGAGACAGCTGGGGGGGGGGGGTGCTGGGGGGGACGTGAGGCGGAGAGAGACGGATGGGGGGGGTGAGGGGGAGAGAGACGGCTGGGGGGGAGGGGGAGAGAGACGGCTGGGGGGGGGAGCGGGAGGGGGAGAGAGACGGCTGGGGGTGGTGGGGGAGGGGGAGAGAGACGGCTGGAGGGGGAGAGAGACGGCTGGGGGTTGGAGGGGGGAGAGACGGCTGGGGGGGGGGATGAGGCGGAGAGAGACGGCTGGGCGCGGGGTGAGGTGGAGAGAGACGGCTGGGGATGGTGAGAGGGAGAGAGACGGCTGGGGGGGCGGGAGAGGGGGAGAGAGACGGCTGGAGGGGGAGAGAGACGGCTGGGGGGGGAGAGAGACGGCTGGGGGTTGGGGGGGGGGAGAGACAGCTGGGGGGGGGGAGATGAGGGGGGGGGGACGGCTGGGGGGGTGAGGGGGAGAGAGACGACTGGGGTTGGTGGGGGAGGGGGAGAGAGATGGCTGGGGGTTGGAGAGGGGAGAGACGGCTGGGGGGGGGGGGGGGGGGGATGAGGGGGAGAGAGACGGCTGGGGGCGGGGTGAGGTGGAGAGAGACGGCTGGGGATGGTGAGGGGGAGAGAGACGGCTGGGGGGGGCGGGAGGGGGGGGAGAGAGACGGCTGGGGGGGGGGGGGGGAGGGATGAGGGGGAGGGAGACGGCTGGGTGAGGGGGAGAGAGACGGCTGGGGGGGGGGGGGGAGAGGGGGAGAGAGACGGCTGGCGGGGGGAGAGACAGCTGGGGGGGGGGGGTGCTGGGGGGGACGTGAGGCGGAGAGAGACGGATGGGGGGGGTGAGGGGGAGAGAGACGGCTGGGGGGGAGGGGGAGAGAGACGGCTGGGGGGGGGAGCGGGAGGGGGAGAGAGACGGCTGGGGGTGGTGGGGGAGGGGGAGAGAGACGGCTGGAGGGGGAGAGAGACGGCTGGGGGTTGGAGGGGGGAGAGACGGCTGGGGGGGGGGATGAGGCGGAGAGAGACGGCTGGGCGCGGGGTGAGGTGGAGAGAGACGGCTGGGGATGGTGAGAGGGAGAGAGACGGCTGGGGGGGCGGGAGAGGGGGAGAGAGACGGCTGGAGGGGGAGAGAGACGGCTGGGGGGGGAGAGAGACGGCTGGGGGTTGGGGGGGGGGAGAGACAGCTGGGGGGGGGGAGATGAGGGGGGGGGGACGGCTGGGGGGGTGAGGGGGAGAGAGACGACTGGGGTTGGTGGGGGAGGGGGAGAGAGATGGCTGGGGGTTGGAGAGGGGAGAGACGGCTGGGGGGGGGGGGGGGGGGGGATGAGGGGGAGAGAGACGGCTGGGGGCGGGGTGAGGTGGAGAGAGACGGCTGGGGATGGTGAGGGGGAGAGAGACGGCTGGGGGGGGCGGGAGGGGGGGGAGAGAGACGGCTGGGGGGGGGGGGGGGAGGGATGAGGGGGAGAGAGACGGCTGGGGGCGGGGTGAGGTGGAGAGAGACGGCTGGGGATGGTGGGGGGGAGAGAGACGGCTGGGGGGGGCGGGAGGGGGGGAGAGAGACGGCTGCGGGGGGAGCGGGAGGGGGAGAGAGACGGCTGGAGGGGGAGAGAGACGGCAGGGGATTGGGAGGGGAGGAGAGATGGCTGGGGTGGGGGCTGAGGGGGAGAGAGACGGATGGGCGGGGAGGGGGAGAGAGACGGCTGGGGGGGGGGGAGGGGGAGAGAGACGGCTGGGGGGGCGGGAGAGGGGGAGAGAGACGGCTGGGGGGGGAGCGGGAGGGGGAGAGAGACGGCTGGAGGGGGAGAGAGACGGCAGGGGGTTGGGAGGGGAGGAGAGATGGCTGGGGTGGGGGCTGAGGGGGAGAGAGACGGATGGGGGGGGAGGGGGAGAGAGACGGCTGGGGGGGTGGAGAGGGAGAGACGGCTGTGGGAGGGTGAAGGGGAGAGAGATGGCTGGGGGTTTGGGGTGGTGGGGAGAGACGGCTGCGGGGTGGAATGGGGAGAGAGACGCTGGGTGGGTGTGGGGGGGGAGAGAGGGCTGGGAGGGGGTGGGGGGGGGGGGGGAGAGAGACGGCTGGGGAGGGGGGGGGGGGGAGAGAGACGGCTGTGGTGGGGGGGGGGGGAGAGAGACGGCTGTGGTGGGGGAGGGGGAGAGAGATGGCTGGTGAGGGGGGGAGAGAGACAGCTGTGGGGGTGAGGGGGAGAGAGACGGCTGGGGGTGGGAAGGGGAGAGAGACGGCTGGGGGGGTGAGGGGGAGAGAGACGGCTGGGGGTGGGAAGGGGAGAGAGACATCTGGGGGCGGGAGGGGGAGAGAGACGGCTGGGGGGGGAGGGAGAGAGAGGCAGCGGGGGGGAGGGGGAAAGAGATGGCTGTGGGGGTTGGGGGGGGGGGGGAGAGAGACGACGGGGTGGTGGGAGAGAGGGACGGCGGCTGGGGTGGGGAGGAAAGAGGGACGGCGGTGGGAGGGGCGGTGGGGGGAGAGACGGGGTGGAAGTGATAATAAACAGATAGAGATGGGGGGGGGGATGTGAGAGAGGAGAGAGACACAGAGACACAGACAGAAAAACACAGAGATGGAGAGAGTAAGAGACACAGAGAGAGAAAGATATTTACCTCCCGAGGAGATAGGCCCCGAATGCGCGCACCCGGAATGCACACGCACCCTGAATGCGCGCGCATGCGCAGTATGGAAAAACCCCAAAATAGCGATATTTCGATATATCTCAATATGAGCCCATTGATATATCTAAATCTGAAAATTTCTATATCGACGGACCCTAGTAAATATGTTCTAAACTTGCCCTCCCAAACTCAGAACCTGTGCTGTTGACGTGCTGCTTTATCAGGCATACTTGAAAGGGTTGTTTTCAATTTATTTTCTCCATCTCATTCAGCATCTTTAGCAGATTCCAGAACAAAATAGAACATTACAAAAACTCGCTCATTTCTTACCAATATGCTCCTCGCACTTCTGTATTTCTGCAGGTGTCGGACATGCTTCAGCCTGAGTTTCCAGTTGGAGACCTCATAACGGAGCAACCTTTTTATCCGTGGAGCCATCTTCACTTTGGGTTTTATTCGTACTCTGTGGTTTCCAGGAAGCAAGCACTGGTAACAGCGACTGCATACACCTTCTGTTTTAACTTTTGAATCTGTAAGGAAATGTCTATCAATTAATCCAGCAGACTGCAATGCTGATTAAAATGCATAAAGGAGAACTTTATACTGACCTGCTGCAGAATAGTATGTCCATCTGAAAAGATAAAAATGGGATTACAATTGAAAAGTCAATTCATGTGTTTTTGGACAGAATTACTTTCAAGGAGTGGCGTTTCCAGAATCTCATAAAAATATTACAGAAACCTTACTGTAGATCTAGATTTATGTTGGTGCTCAATTTATTGCACAAAACGTTCACTGCCTTAACTGTTCATGCAACTGCTATGGATTGTGCTCATCTATTCCATAATATTAAACATGGGCTTCATTTACTGCAAACCTTCTGAGCGAGACTGTAGCAAAAATACCAGTTGTAGAGCAAAAGAGTCTCATGTACAATAATGATGTAATATGAGAGATGAAGTAAAACTCGGGGCAACACGTTTACACTTGCCAAGGCTGCAGAACAAGTAGGCACAGACAGAATAAAAATAATAAGAACAATCCTTCCATTTGATATAGCGCTTTTCACATCTTCTAGATCTCTGAAAGCGCTTCACAGAATATACTGTAAAGTGAATTGATTGCATATGTGTGGGCGAAATGCGGCAGCCAATTGCGCACAGCAGTGTCCCACAAACAGTCGTGGATTGAAATGACCAATTTATTATTGTTTTTTTTGAGGGATTGTTAATCTTAACACAAAGGGTAGCTAGCTGACAACCATGACTGGTAAAACCAAGCCTTCACTCTGAGAAAATTTCAGATTCAAGACTCATTCCGTGATGAATCAGCTGATCTCAGCTGGGACAGCAGTGAGGATGGGAGAGTAGCCAGAGGAACAATAAAATCAGTATGCATTCTCATTCCCTGCTGCTATCTGCTGCAAAGTGTTAGTGTGTGGGCATCAGGTGCGGACTGTGATTTGGCTATACTGACAGGCTGCGTTGATAGCCTCTTCCAGCCCACAGCTGAACAGTCTGCTGGTCCTTGAGGTGCAGACTCGCACATAAAGAATGCATCCAACAAAGAGAGCCACTCACTGCCTTCAAGAGGAAATTGGCAAAGGAAGAAAATTGCTGCAAAAAGCTAACATTACAGCTATTTCTATAACAAACTTAACTAGGGTATTTTTAAACTCTGCTCCCCAAAATAAACACATTATCCACAGATACATATAGCAGAACAACAACAACAACATGCACTTTCTTAGTGCCCCTCACAAAAGGTAGCATCCCATGGAACCCCATTATGACAGTAATATAAACGCAAGGATTATTATTCTTATTCTTATTGAGGCAGGAGGAATAGACTGAGCATGTACTTACAGGAGGTAGCGAGCTTCTGCTGGGCAAATGCCTTTCAGCTGAAGAGCTGCTTTCATAAGAAATTGTCTCCTTTTCTTTTCATCATTCATGCTGCAGTGTCAATTGATAGCAAGAGACTAGAAAAAAAGAAAAAGATATTAAAAAGCATCCAATCATTGGTAGCTAGGGTATTAGAAGATAACTCACATAAGGATGGAGTGTTAACATTAAAATGGAAACTTGAACTGTGTGGTCCTAGTATTGGCTTGGCATGAGATCAGGAGAATTCAAATCCCAGTCTTAGACATGGAATTCTCCCAGCTAAGTGACGTTCTGGCACAATATAAGAAAAGGTGAACGGCCACTCACCAGCTCAATCCTGTTTATATGAATAACTGGAATATTCGGTTTTGACACGTCACATAATAACAAGAAGTTGCATTTATATAGAGCCTTTAGGGAGGACATCCCAAGGCGATGGGACAGTCAAGCATTTGCAGCTGAGCTTGGGGTGGGACACGGGATTGGTAGAAGCGAAGAGAGGTGGGAAGATAACCAAAGAGATGGACCTTGAAGGAGGTGAGGGAAATAGGTGAAGCAAAGATACTTTATGAGATGGAGTCCTGTAGCTCAGTGAGTTAGAGCACTTGCCTTCAAGCACTCTGAGACGCCATCCGGCGTGGAAATCAAAGTTGTTGTTGTTGTTACAAGCGTGAGACCTGTGTTTCAAATCCAGGCAGGTCAGGGCGAAACCTTGGGCAGGTTTCCTTACTCCACACATCTAATAATAATCCGTCAAAAAAGAAACTATAACAAATTGGTCATTTCAATCCACGACTGTTTATGGGACACTGCTGTGCGCAATTGGCTGCCGAGTTTTGCCCACAAATAGAGTCAATTCACTTTACAGCATATTCTATGAAGTGCTTTGAGGCGTCTAGAAGGCGTGAAAAGCGCTATATCAAACGCAAGGATTATTATTATTATGGAGTTCAAGAGATTAGAGCAGATGAGATGAAGGCCTGATACATGGAGCGCCATGGACATCTGAAGATTTGGAGGCTGAACTGTTTCATACAGTCAATCAAGTCGAGAGGTGAAGCTGGAGATAAGCTTAGGAGCATGAACAAGAGAGAAAAATTCATAGGTTTTGGAAAACAATTATATTAAATTATATCCGTAGAACAACAACAAAATTACATTTATCTAGCTACTTTCACGCCGTCTTAAGGTGGTGAACACTTAGTATTTCAGACCTGAGCTGGAATGGGAGGGGGTGAGACTGTGGGATGGAGTTCCAGAGGGTGGGGGCAGAGTGACTGAAGGCCTGCTCGCCAATGGTGAGGCAGGCAAAGTGGGGATGTGTAGAAGGCAGGAGCCCACTGAGCGGAGGGAGCGGACAGGTTGGTTGAGGGTTACGAGGGGAGCAAGGCCATTGAGGGCTCTGAAAATGAGGACCAGGATCTTGAACTGTAGAATATTTGTAACCAAGTGTTACCATAGCTGGATTGAGGAAAATAAATAATACTGAAGAGTACAGAGAAAGAACAGGGGAATGGGATTGCAAAAGATCAAATGGGATCGCCAGTACCAGTAAATGTTTGATAGGCTGAAATTCTTCCTTATGCATTTTATAGTTAAACCAACTATAATTCTGGGAAAGAGCAGGTGAACCATCATATTACAGTTAAAGCTTGGTTATCCGACAACCAACCAACCGGTATCTCCCAATACAAGTAAAATTTGAGTATACGCGATTTTTCCCGCGCGTATGTTTACTGTGCACATGCACACTTATTAAACTTACTGAACACAATTTTACAGAGTGCGCTGTTTTCTAGGAATGTAACCTCCCCGTTCGGCAAGGGATGACTGTACTATTTATGTATGCTTTATTGATAAGTATCCGTACAATATTCTGTTATTATTTAGTCAATTATTAATATGGTATGTTTTAAAATATGATATTTTTTGTGTAGGATTTTCAGCAACTTGCCGCTCAAATATCCGCCATATTTGATTAACCGGCACCAGTCAGGCCCCAAAGGTGCCTGATAACAAAGCGTTTACTGTAAATGATTATCTAGCTATTAACAGTGATCAATTAGTGAACCTGTGATCCTTGAGAGTTATAGAGCTATATACTCATTTATTCTCAGTAAACAGACAGCCCTCCACATATTTTATAACAACAAAATTACATTTATATAGCGTCTTTCACATCAGATTGTCATCCCAAAGTGCTAGACAGTCAGTGTTTACTGGCAACATGTCAGAATTTATATTTATACCACAAGTTAAAACACTTCAATTAAAAATGGTGCTACGATGCTAACACTACCAACTGTGTTGACATTCTGCCTTGCTCTGGATAAATTTACAACAACAACAAAATTACACTTGTATAGCTCCTTTCACGCCAGGAGGATGTCCCAAGGCGCTGGACAGTCACTGTGTCAGACCCCAGCTGGGGTCAGAGGGGTGAGGAGGGAAGTGGGTAATTAGGAGTTGCTGATGGTGCCATCAAAGAGGAGTCTTGAGGTGGGCTTTGAAGAAGGCCAGGGAGAGGGCGCGGTGGAGTGACTCGGGATGGAGTTCTGGAGGTTGGGGGCAGAGTGGCTAAAGGCTTGGCCGTCAATGTTGGGGCGGATGGGTTGGGGGATGTGGATCAGGCCAGAGCCTGCTGAGCGGAGGAAGCGCGCAGGTTAGTAAGGGTTAGAAGGTCACAAATGTAGAATGGGGCGAGGTTATGGAGGAGTTTAAATGTGAGGACCAAGATCTTGAATTGGATCTTCTGAATGATGGGGAGCCAATGGAGTCGGGCGACTATGGGGGAGATGGGATCATGGAGGTCAGAATGGTAAAGGACACGGGCCGCAGAATTCTGAATCATCTGCAACCTGTGGAGGGAGGAATTGGGAAGGCCGACAAGCAGGGCATTTGCATAGTCAAGCCAGGATGTACTGAAGGCATGAATGAGGGTTTCAGCGGCTTTGGGGGCGGGTAGTGGCAGAGTCGGGCAAATTTATTAATCATACTTCTCATTTCTCCCCCTCCTTTAACTTCACCAATTCCCTCTTGACTTTCTGGTCTTGTCTTTCTCCCCACCTCCAGCAAGAAGAACCTAAGCTTTCATAACTCTTGCAAATACTGAAGGAGCATCTTAGAATCATAGAATATTACAGCCAGGAGGCCAATTGGTCCATCTTTGAAAGACCTACTTAATCAGTTCTACTCCCCTGCTGTTATCCCATACCCTTGCAAAATTTTCCTCTTCAAGTACTTATCCAATTCACTTTGAAAGTTGTTATTGCATCTGTTTCACCATCCTTTCAGGCAGTGTATTTCAGACCGTAACTGTGTGTGAAACAAATTCTGCTCATCTCCCCTCTAATTCTTTTGACAATTATCTTGAATTCAAGATCCTTGTTCTCACTTTCAAGGCCATTCACGGCCTTGTCTCCGCCTATCTCTCTGACCTACTGTCTCCCTATCAGCCCACCCGTCCCCTCCGTTCAGCAGACCCAGGCCTGCTCCGCGTCCACTGCCATAACCGCCCAACCATCGGCAGCCGGGCTTTCAGCCTCTCTGCTCCCACACTGTGGAACTCCATCCCGCAGCCCCTCCGCCTTGCTTCCTCCTTCAAGGCCGGTCTCAAGACCTTCCTCTTCGACCGCGCCTTCAGCTGCCCCACTAAAATTTCTTCCTCCTCTCTCACTCTCCTTCCCCTTCCCCCTACCCCGCCCCCCCGCCGCTTGGGTCCCGACCTGACTGTTCAGCGCTTTGGGACGTCCTCCCGACGTGAAAGGCGCTATATAAGTGCAATTTTGTTGTTATTTTGAATCTATATCCCTTGGTTACTGAATCAGCTTCCAGTGGAAACAGTTTCTTCCTATCTACATCAAAACTCCTATATTTGGAGCACCTCCATTGAATGTATCCTTTCTGCTTTATGGAGAACAATCCCAGCTTCTCTTGTCTCTCCACATAACTAAACAATAATCTTTGCATTTTATATAGTGGTTTTCATGTCTTCTAGACGTCTCAAGGTGCTTCACAGAATATACTGTAAAGTATATTGACTATATATTCGAGGGCGAAACTCAGCAGCCATTTGTGCACAGCAGTGTCCCACAGTCATTGATTGAAATGATCAAAATTATTTTTGACATATTATTATCCCTGGTACCATTCCCTGGTATCCCTGGTACCATTCCGTAAATCTCCTCTGCACCCACTCCTAGACCTTGATATCCTTCCTAAAGTGTGGTACCCAGAATTGGACACAAAAATAATAATCCTGGCATTTGATATACAGGTAGACCTCGCTTAATGTTGCTTTGGTCAAATGGAGGGGCGAGAGAGTGAGGGGGAATGGGGGGCAAGGGGAGGATGGGCAGGGTGAGGGGGGGAGTCAGGGGAAAGGGGGGCAGGTGGGAGGGGAGAGTGTGGGTGCAGGGTGAGGGGTGGATATGGTGAGGGGGAGAGAGTGAGGGGTGCAGCAAGTGGTGGGAGGGAGGGAGGGTGAGGGGTGAGACGAGACGAGCAGGGAGGGGATGGCAGGGTGAGTGGGGGCAGGGTGAAGGGGGGCAGGCTGTGCGGGTCAGTGAGGGAGGGCGGGAAGAGGAAGGGCAGGGTGATGGGGGCAGTGAGAGGGAGGGCAGGGAGAGGAGGGGCAGTGAGAGGGAGGGCAGGGAGAGGAGGAGCAGGGTGATGGGGGGCAGGGAGACGAGGGGCAGTGAGAGGGAGGGCAGGGAGAGGGAGGGTGATGAGAGCATTGAGAGTGAGGGCAGGGAGAGGAGGGGCAGGGAGATGGGGGGGCAGTGAGAAGAGGGCAGGGAGAAGTGGATCAGGGAGAGGAGTGATGGGGGTACGGAGGGGGTAGGGAGAGGGTTGATGGGGTTTGGGGGACAGGGCAGGGGGAGGGGTGGGGGGGAGGGGGACAGGGGGAGGGGGGGTGGGGGAGGGGGACAGGGGGACGGGGGGCGTGGGAGGGGGACGGGGGGCGTGGGAGGGGGACGGGGGGCGTGGGTGGCTGAAGGGGCTGGAGGACCATGTGGTGGGGAGGTGGGGGAGCAGCACATGGGCTGTGGGTCAGTCAGTCAGTCAGTCACTCGCGCTCAGTCAGGGCAGCCATTACCTGCTCGGGACTCAGATCACTTTCCAACCCCAGCAACGGGCGGTGGGTGGGCGGGTGACTGAGGGGAAGAGCTACACCCTCTCCTCTCTCTCACTGTGTGACTGTAGCTCCAGCCTCTGACCCTCTCTCTGACTCTCTCTGTATGTGTTTAGAAGAAGGCCTCACCTGTCGCCCCCAGCCCAGCCACACGGGGGCGCCCAATGTGACCAGATTGGGCGGGTTCACGCCCAATTGGGCGGGTTTCACTTGAGACCAAAATGCTTTGAAGACCTTTGCCTATACAAAGGCACTGTACAGTGTATATATATATATCTATATCTGAAACCTACAAGTAGCACTGGCTTGAATCACACTCTCGCGCTTGCTACCCTTTGGGAGGCAATGCATAATATTGGCCGACATTGGGGCTTGTAGGAGTGGAGCCCCGTGGTTTAGCATTTGAAGACCTGGGTTCGATTCCCGGCAGGGCCAAAAGGTTAGGCAAGTTTGGGATTTTTCCAGCGGTAATAATCCCATCAAGAAAAATAAAAATAATTTTGTCACTCAATCCACAATTGTGGACTGCGCCCACGTCACTGAGACAGCTCTGGTCAAAGTCTCTAATGACATTGTAAGCAATAAGCATCTGTGATAAGGGCTCTCTCTGCCTCCGCATCCTCCTCAAGGTCTCTGCTGCCTCCGATACTGTTGGCCACACCATCCTCCCAACACCTCTCCTCCAGCTCAATCTTCAAGGACTTTCCCTCGCCTGGTTCGACTCTTACCCCTCCAACCGTCTCCACTTTGTTTCCACTAACAGCTTCTCCTCTAATCCCCACACTATCATGGTACCTATTTACTCCACCTTGGTGACATCATCCACAGACATGGGGTTTTTACTGTATTAAGTTAGAGAGCGATATACAGTAGTTAAATTCAAAGCAAGGATCTTAAATTTAAATGAAGCTAACTTTGCAGGTAGGAGGGAAGAATTAGCTGAAATAGAAAATCAAAGTTGTTGTTGTTGCCAAAAGAGCAGCAGACCTGACGACTGGGAGTGTTTTAGGGACCCACAAAGAAAAACCAAAAAGCTCATTAAGAGTGAGAAAAGGGATTATGAGGGCTAGCTAGCCAGGAACATCAAGTCAGATTGTAAGAGTTTTTATAAATACATTAAGAGGAATAGGCTAGCAAAAGTAAAGGTGGATCCATTACAGGCAGAGACAGGAGGAATTATAATGGGGGATAAGGATACGGCAGAGTTCCTCAATAAATACTTTGCTTCTGTCTTCACGGTAAAGACACAAAATGTTTGCCGAAAATAGCGATGAACCATAGGGAGCAAAATATAGCAATGAACCATAAAAAATAGCGATGAACAATAGGGAGCAACTTAGCAAAATTTACATTAGCAAAGAATTGGTGCTAGGAAATTGTTGGCATTAAAAAGTGACAAGTCCTCTGGACCTGATGGTTTGCATCCTAGGGTTTTAAAAGAGGTGGCTCATGAGATAATGAAGGCCTTTTGTCTGATCTTCCAAAATTCCTTGGATTCTGGAATGGTTCCCATTGATTGGAAGATTGCAAACGTCACACCACTAATTAAGAGGGATGGGAGAGAAAAGATGGGGAACTATAGACCAGTTGGTCTGACATCGGTGGTAGGGAAAATTCTAGAATCGTTTATTACAAGGTGGTCTCAGTGGGGTACTTAAGAGGATAATAATAATCCTTGCATTTGAAATAGTGTTTTTCACATCTTATCGATGTCCCAAAGCGCTTCACAGAATATACTGTAAAGTGAATTGACTGCATATTTGTAGGCAAATCGCGGCAGCCAATTGTGCACAGCAGTGTCCCACAAACAGTCGTGGATTGAAATTGCCAATTTTTATTATTTTGGGGGATGGATTATTCTTAGGCGTGTGGAGTAGGAAACTTGTCCAAGGTTTCGCCCAGATCTGCCTGGATTCGAACACAGGTCTCCCCGGCTTGGTCTCCCCAGCTTGCAAGACAAATGCTCTAACCACTAAGCCACAGGTGCTCCACGATCACAATATGATTAGACAGAGTCAACATGGCTTTACAAAACGGAAGCCATGCTTAACAAATCTTTTAGATTTTTTTGAGGACATATCAAGTACGTGGAGCTCCTGTGGCTCAGTGGTTAGAGCACTTGTCTTGCAAGCTGGGGAGACCTGTGTTCGAATCCAAGCAGGTCAGGGCGAAACCTTGGGTAAGTTTCCTTGCTCCACACGCCTAATAATAATCCCTCCAAAAAAAAACACAATAATAAAATTGATCATTTCAATCCACGACTGTGTGTGGGACACTGCTGTGCACAATTGGCTGCCACGATTCGCCCACAAATATATACAGTCAATTCACTTTACAGTATATTCTGTGAAGCGTTTTGGGACGTTGATAAGATGTGGAACGCGCTATATCAAATGCAAGGATTATTATTATATTATTATAAGTAGATTAGATAGGGGAGAATCAATAGATGTAGCGTACAGTAAACGCCTGTTTATCTGTGACCCGATCAATCGTAACTTCCGTATAACCGGCCCCTAAAAAAAATCCCCATTCGAATGACCGGATCTTATCCAGCACAATCACGGTGGCGCATTTTTTTCCCCTCGTATCGGTATTTCGGAATGCTGCTACTAGTTCCTGAAGTAGCAGGAAGTAGTGCTGCCGTTTTTTTCCCTCACTCGGCCATTGTAGAAGATAGACTGTACACCTCTACCCCAGCATCATGGCTTCAAACCAGACATCTACTGTACCAGCAAAGGTAATTTCTAGGTGAATAACAAATGTCTGTTATTATGTCATTAGTTAGTCTATTATTAATATGGTATATGTTAAAATAAGTTTTTTTTTGTGTTGGGTTTTCGGCGTCGGATCCACCTCAATATCCGGCATGTCGTTTAACCAACATCGGCCAGAACCCGAGGGTGCCGGATAAATGGGCTTTTACTGTATTTAGATTTCCAAAAGGCATTCGATAAGATGCCGCATAAAAGATTGATCCACAAGATAAGGGCCCATGGAATATTAGCATGTATTGAAGAATGGCTAACAGGAAGAAAGCAAAGAGTAGGGATAAACGGGTCCTTCTCAGATTGGCAGGATGTGACTTGTGGAATGCCACAAGGATCAGTGCTTGGGCC
Source organism: Hydrolagus colliei (assembly GCA_035084275.1). Taxonomy (NCBI): domain Eukaryota; kingdom Metazoa; phylum Chordata; class Chondrichthyes; order Chimaeriformes; family Chimaeridae; genus Hydrolagus; species Hydrolagus colliei. Next base: position 27,363,545 of record CM068743.1, read on the forward strand.
TCAACTATTTACAATCTACATCAACGATCTGTATGAGGACATCAAACTTAAAATACCCAAATTCACGGATGACACTAAACTAGGAGGGATAGTAAACACTGAAGATGACGTTAAAAAAATGCAACGCGATATAGATAGGCTAGGTGAGTGGGCAAGTAGATGGCAGATGAAGTATAATGTAAGGAAGTGTGAAGTCATCCACCTAGATGGTAAAAACAGTAGAGCAGATTATTTTTTAGAAGGGGAGAGACGAGATAGAGTTAGCGTTCAGAGGGACTTGAGTGTCCTTGTGCACCAGTCACAAAAGGTTAGTTTGCAGGTACAGCAAACAATTAAGAAAGCTAATGGTATGTTGGCAAGTTACAAAAGGGTTAGAATATAAGAGTAGGGAAGTCATGCTGCAACTACCTTCTGGGTTGACTTTATAAATCTGCTTCAGACAGAGGAAGGGAGAGATGAGAGTAAGTGGGAGTCAGTAGGAGAGATAAGACAGGGAGCAGAGTGACGGACAGAAAGGAAAGGAGAATGGAATTAGAAAACACACAAATTTAGGGGACTCGTAAGAAGAATTCACTGAATTCTCGTCCACCAGTTTGAATAAAAGCGTATACCACAAGCCAGCCACGTTACAAGTCAGCTTTAAACTGTAAAGTTTCTAAATTGCAGTCAGACGTTTGATCTAGAATTTTTTAGTTAGGCAAACTTATCAATTTGAAGCACTTTGAAAGACAAATTTAATAAGGCACAGGTTACTGCGGAACTACTGCTTAACTGCATGTTTGCAGAGGATTAACATCAACTTTCTAGACACTTGTTTTTCATGCCCGACCACGTTACCTTCCTCAAATTAATGAATGCACATCACTGTCTTAGCATTTTGTGAATCTTCATTTCAATGAATATCAGTGCAATGGCTTTATCAGACAAGTGACTGACGACTTGAGAAGTCAATATTCCTTGTACTTCAGGGACTAAAAATAGAATTTTAATTTGTTCTTGAACCAAACCATTAAGCACTTGAACCTCGGGATAATGAGTCAATTTATTGCATAAAGCCATGAAGTAAGAAACCAACCCTTGTAAACAAAGCGTAGCAAGCAATATACATCAAAAAAAGGTATAAGACTGAAATTCTAGTATGTATAAACTGGTGATGGGCGTGAATTTTTACATGGAGGACTTGGACATTGAGGTCTCGGACACCAGGGACTCGGACATTAAAAAGTGGCAGGGACTCGGACTTGGACACCAGGGACTCGGACTCGGATGAGGAGGACTCGACTACAGCCCCGCACACGAGACCCAGGATGAAGCAGCAAGTGTTGAGCAAGTTTGCTATGTGGCATTGGGCATGGACCTCAATAGCAAAATGCTAGCACGTCACAAGTCAACTGTTCTATAAAGCTCCTCCTGGCAAGCTGAAGGAAGTTAGCCACCAGATAGATCACAAGGAAACTGAAGCTTGGGGTCCAGCTGCTGGAACACATCATCTGGAGTCTGTTGAGTTTATGAACACGCATTTGTGCTTCCAGCGCCTAGATTCCACCTTCATTGGTCTCGCAAAGAAGCAAACTGCTGCTTCAGTTTGCAGGCAACACGAGTCTCAGCTCCAAATAGGAAGATGGTGCCAATGCTCTCATACATTTAACGCTGAGCTAAGTTGCCCACCAGGAAGTGAGCGAGGGCTTGAATCCGTGCTTGTCAGATATCAAATGACCAACTATGCTTGCTGGGGGGTGGGGGAGGGGTCTCAGTAGCTGAACCATTTCCATTTGGCAACGAAAGGTCGAAATCAAGTCCACCTTCTGTGGGGGTCTCAGTAGTGCAGTACTCCAGGGCACTGATGATGATAATAATAATCCTTGGATTTGATATAGTGCTTTTCACATCTTATCGACGTCTCAAAGCGCTTCATAGAATGTACTGTAAAGTGAATTGACTGCAAATTTGTGGGCGAAATGCGGCAGCCAATTGCCCACAGCAGTATCTCACAAACAGTCATGGATTGAAATGACCAATTTTATTGTTGTGTTTTTTTTTGAGGGATTATTATTATTAGGTGTGTGGAGTAAGGAAATTTGCCCAAGGTTTCACCCTGATCTGCCTGTATTCAAACACAGGTCTCACGTTTGTAAGGCGAGTGCTCTAACCATTGAGCCACAGGAGCTCCACAATGATGGTAGTGCAGCCATGCTGGTTCATTGACTTGGAAAGGCAGACGAGTCATAGCTGGAAAAGCAACAGGAAACTTGCCTGCTGTGTTCTCAATGCCATGCTAGGCATTCTTAGCAGATTAGACTCAATGGGAGCGCGTGTGTCTTTCTGAGTATAGTGGCAGGTCCCAGAGGCAGGAAGTGGTGAATGAGGACACTGATGAGTGTTTGCCGAATGTCCGTGCCTTTTCCGTACAGCAGGCTGGAAATGGATTATTCAGCCCTTCCAACTGTTGGGTCTACCCTGGTGTTCCCCTTGCTCTGGTTCCATGAGTATTTTAAATATTCAGGAGGCTAAAACGAATAACGTCCAGGTTATCAGTTCACGTCACCTCCTGCTCTACTGGTTGACCAAAAATCTCTGCATTTTTAACTAGCGATCACACTCCATCATCATGCTGGTTTGGAATTTTTATGACCTTTAACTATTGCCTTATAACTGTCTCAATCCTAAATGAGTGGAATCTTCACTGTACAACTGTGCAAACAGTTTTTTTTTTGTTGTCTGACTCATAATGAATCCCATCACCAGGCTTAAGAGCATCTAAATGTACAACATTCAAACAGATACTCACCCCTCTCCTGTGAGAGCACAGCAAGCTTGAATGTGCCATTGATGATCTTTAATAGAACTTAATAACTCAGCTGAAAGTACTATATTGCAACACAAAATATCATGTAGAGGTATGACTAACAAGCTTATTCAACAGGCAAGCAGTAATATATAGAAAGTAGAGCAGGAAATTAGTATATTTATAGACAATAGAAAGAAAAAAAATGCATATTGATTATTCTCTTCTACAGCAGAGGGAGCAAATATTTAAGTATAAGTACTGTGACGAATGTTAACATCAGAAAAATAAATTCCAACAAATTATTAAAAAGATTGAGGGTGAACAACAACAAAATTACATTTGTGTAGCACCTTTCACGTCAGGAGGGCATCACAATAGAGCACTCGCCTTTCAAGCGAGTGACACGAGTTTGATTCCAGTCAGGGCGAAACCTTGGGCAAGTTTCCTTACTCCACATGCCCGATAATAATCCCTCAAAAAAACGTAAAAAGCGGTATATCAAATGCCAGGATTATTATTGCAGATAGGGTTAAAGAACATGCCATGATCTAATAAGCAGGCTCAATTGATAAAATGATCTCTTTCTTTACTTAATTAAAAAAATTAAAGTACAATGTAGCGCTCCTACAACAATAACAAAATTACATTTATAGAGCACCTTTATAATAATCCTTGCATTTGATATAGCACTTTTCACGTCTTCTAGACATTTCAAAGAGGTTCACAGAATATATTTTTAAATGAATTGACTATAATTGTGGTCGAAACGTGGCAGCCAATTCTGCACTACCGTGCCCCACAAACTGTCGTGGATTCAAATGACCAATTTATTGTTGCTTTATTTGAGATTATTATCAGGCTTGTGGAATAAGGAATCTTGCCCAAGGATTCACCCTGTTTGGATCCTAACACAGGTCTCACGCTTGTAAGGTGAGTGCTTTAACCACCGAGCAACAGGAATCAACTTTCACGTCGGGAGGACATCCCAAGGTGCTGAACAGTCAGAGGTCAGGACTAGAAGACATGAAAAGTACCATATCAAATGCAAGGATTATTATTATGCTTCTTTGCAAGTGTTGATTTGGTTATCATATGCTGGTGTCCCACATAACTGTGTGTGCAGCTGGCCTGATCTCATGCTAAAGTTGATAATTCCCAGGTTGTTGGAACCAGAGAAGTTTACACCACAGAAGGGGGCCATTTGACCCGTTGTAGCTGTGCTTTCTATTCAGCAGGCTATTTAGTCCCATTTACTTGCCTTTTCCCAATATTCCTGATTTAAGTGACAATCCATACTAGTTTATGCATACAACACCGTCAAAGCAACACACACACACAAAGTGATATTGATGGAGACCTGATGATCCCCAAATCATCCAATTTAGCTTCTTCCATACAAAGAACAGCCAACTGTTGGGCTACACTAGGTCGTTACCAATGTCATCTACTGTATTGAGGCATTTGGAGCATAGTGAGTGATGTTGATTTTTTCTTAAAAAACCCCACATAAAAGCACACAGGAAGCAAACCGACATGTACAGTGACACAAGCTCTACCCTTTATGAGATTTTCTCACTGTGGCATAACATTTTGGAATATAATTCAGTCACACACTTACCTCATGAGCCAGCATTCTGTGCAGTTCCTCTTTGGTGACCGACAATCTCTCCCTGTCAGTGCTATCCACCACCAGGATTATAAACTGAGGAAAAAGAGAATGTTACAAGAACCATTTCTATTGAAATCTGATTTTCAGAGACCAATAATGAACAAATGTTCTACACATTCTACAACATCGGAATAAAGTTATGCAAGGGGTTAGAATTAATCAATACACATGCTAGACTAATGTTAAGAAACAAATAGTAGTGTCTTGGCTAATAGATATCAGAAATGAAATAATTAGCCAATAGATATCCAGAGACAAGAAAATCCCTAAGCATTGAAGTACCAACTTCAAGAATACCCCAAGGCTTAAAGAGACCACAAGTAAAGATATGGAAAAGCTAAGCATTTCCATACATTGCGTCTAAGAATTCATTTTTTTTAAAAAACTGAGCAAACAGGAAAAGAACATATTTGAAATTCAATTAAGAACATCTGCACTGTTCATTACTGAATCAGATTTTACAGCACATCGCTAGCCAACTGTAGAATGTGGACATTTGAAAGTGACCTAAGAGTCTTACTGAGAGACGGAACAACAAGTAGCAGCAGCAAGACCAGAATGCACAGCAGAGACTGACACGGTAAACCATAATTATATCATGAAAACAGTCACATATGCAGTATAACAATGGAATACCCGGTGTGTGACTCATACCAACACTTGGAAAACAACATAATGACATCAACGAACAACAAAGGTAAAGCACGTACACTGATACTGATTTCAGCCAACTTTACACAATGATCCACTATATAAATAGTAAGAAATGCCTCCAGACAGGACAACTTCGAAGGGACAACTCCGGAGACCAACTGTCGACAAGATCAAGAGGAGCCCCTCGTCCGGGACGAGAAGACATCGAAAACATCTAAAGATTCGAACTTGGCCAGTTCATATACTCGGGTAATATCAATTCTAATGTTTGGTTACACTTAGCGATAATTAAATTTTGTTACACTTGATTATTACAAGTTTTGTATTATTGGGAATAATATACTGTTGATTTAGAACAGAGATGATGAACACCAACAATCTCCCAAATAAAATTGGTCATTCACTTCATGGCTGTGTGTAGAAAATTGACTGCTGCATCTGTCAACAAAATACAGTCACTTGCATTTCACAGTATATCCTGTGAAGCACTTTGAGACTGGGCCACGCGGGGCGGACTGACTGACAAATTTGAAAAACATTTTGCAAATTTTAATCAAGCTGTGTGAATTCTGTAAAATACAGGCTAGCAAACTTGAGCAATAACATTTATTGTTAACCGACCACTCCCCATGGAGTCAATATTATGATTTCCATTTAACTAAGACTGAAACAGAAATTCAACTTTGCAGACCAACCAAATACAGTAAAGGTCCGTTTATCCAGCACCCTCGGAAGCTGACCAATGCTGGTTAAACTTTTTTTTCAAAATGTAATTACTTTTTTTTGAACATACCATATTAATAATAGACTAAATAAAAACAGTATATTGTATGGATACTTGCCAATAAAGCAATAAATATTGATTACAGTCTATAAACACAGTACACAATAAACCCACGATACCGTCAGGCTACACAGGCAATGTTGTATCCGTCCGTCAGAGAGAGAGGGAAAGAAACTGGAAGAGATAGACAGAGAGAGGGAGAGATAGAGAGGGAGGGAGGGAAGGAAGGAAGGAGAGAGAGAAAGAGAGACAGAGAGAAAGAAAGAGAGATAGAAAGATAGAGAGAAAGAAAGAGAAAGAGAAAGAAAGAAAGAGAGAGAAAGAGAGAGAAAGACAGAAAGATTGCAATACTGTTGGCAAAGCAACTTCAAGTACACAATGAGACATTAGGGCAAGAGCAGAGTTAAATTTTCTATAATGGACAACTATTATAACCAAAGATATTACCCAATTAGGTTGCAGCACAATACGCATGGAACTCCTAATGAAGCGAAAAATAATATAATGGAAGCCACCTGCCCTCTTTTTAAAAAAAACAAAGACAGGAATGAGATTCAAGGCCAGAGAAAACTTGAGAAAGTGATCTTACGAAATCTCATTAACAAAACTCCTACTGTGTAAGGAGGAAAATGTGAGTAAATATAATCAAGAATTTGATTTTTAACACACTATTTATTGTAATCACCCACAAATATACAGTTAATTTTCCTACTTTCCTTCCCCAAACTCTGTGAAGCGCTTTGGAACGTTGATAAGACGTGGAAAGCGCTATATAAACTTAAGGATTACCGGTACTTACTTGCAATCATCTTATAAGATCTCAAATGTTAGTTAAGTACAGCATCTGGATTGTTGGACTGCAACTATGTCCCTACAAATCACAGTAAGACACTGTGAAGTCCTGATGGCACAATACATTACTTTGTTGCTAAACATGCAAAAGAGACATTAGTGGATGTCTATCTATAATCTTCCAAAATTCTGTGGATACTGGAAAAGTCCCCATTGATTGGAAGATTGCAAACGTAACTCCACTATTTAAGAAGGGTGGGAGAGAAAATATGGGAAACTATAGACCAGTTAGTCTGACATCAGTTGTAGGGAAAATTCTTGAGTCCGTAATAAAAGACTTGTTATGGGATACCTTGAAGACCATAAAAAGATTAGGCAGAGTCAACATGGCTTTACAAAAGGGAAGTCATGCTTGACTAATCTTTTGGAATTTTTAAGGATGTATCCAGCAGGTTGGATAAGGGGGAACCAGTAGATGTGGTTTATTTGGATTTTAGGAAGGCATTTGACAAGGTGCCACACAAAAGGCTGTTACTCAAGATTAAGGCCCACGGGATTAATGGGAAAATATTGACATGGATAGAAGAGTGGCTCTCAGGTAGAAAGCAGAGAGTAGCGATAAACGGATCATTCTCGAATTGGCAGGATGTAACCAGTGGAGTGCCATAAGGATCAGTGCTTGGGCCTCAGCTATTTACATCAATGATCCAGATGAGAACATTGAATGTAATGTGTCTAAATTCGCGGATGACACTAAACTAGGTAGCAGAGTGAGCTCTGAGGATGATGCAAAAAGATTGCAACAAGATATAGATAGGTTAGGGGAGTGGGCAAGTAGGTGGCAGATTGAATTCAATGTTAGCAAGTGTGAAATTATTCACCTAGGTAGCAAGAATAAAAGAATAGATTATTTTCTAGAGGGGGAGAAGTTAGATAGTGTTAGTATTCAAAGGGATTTGGGTGTCCTTGTACACCTGTCCCAAAAGTTAGTTTGCACGTGCAGCAAGCAACTAAGAAGGCGAACGGCATGTTTGCGTTCATTTCAAAAGGTTTAGAGTATAAGAGTAGGGAAATCTTGCTGCAACTGTAAAGGGCTTTGTGAGACCGCACCTAGAGTATTGTGTGCAGTTTTGGTTTCCTTATTTAAAAAAGGACACACTTGCCTTAGAGGGGATGCAGCGTAGATTCACTAGGTTAGTTTCTGGGATGAGGGGACTGACCTATGAGGATAGGTTGAATAAACTAGGGCTGTATTCTCTAGAGTACAGAAGAATTAGGGGGGATCTTATTGAAACATATAAGATTCTTAAAGGGCTAGATAAAGTGGGCACTGAGGGACTGTTTCCCCTTGTAGGAAAATCTATAACCAGGGGTCACAGTCTTAAAATTAAGGGTCAGCCTTTTAGAACAGAATTGAGGAAACATTTCTTCACTCAGAGGGTAGTGAATTTATGGAATTCATTACCCCAGAAGGCTGTAGATGCTCAGTCCTTGAACATTTTCAAGGCTGAGACTGATAGATTTTTTGAAAAATAGAGAGATCAGGGGATATGGGGATAGGGCAGGTAATCAGAGTTAGGTGAGAAGATCAGCCATGATCCTGTTGAATGGCGGAGCAGGCTCGAAGGGCCGAATGGCCTACACCTGCTCCTAATTCTTATGTTCTTAATTGTAAGTCATAAGAACATAAGAATTAGGAGCAGGAGTAGGCCATCCGGCCCTTCAAGCCTGCTCCGCCATTCAACAAGATCATGGCTGATCTTCTCACCTAACTCTGATTACCTGCCCTATTCCCCATATCCCCTGATCTCTCTATTTTTCAAAAAATCTATCAGTCTCAGCCTTGAAAATGTTCAAGGACTGAGCATCTACAGCCTTCTGGGGTAATGAATTCCATAAATTCACTACCCTCTGAGTGAAGAAATGTTTCCTCAATTCTGTTCTAAAAGGCTGACCCTTAATTTTAAGACCGTGACCCCCTGGTTATAGATTCTCCTACAAGGGGAAACAGTCCCTCAGTGCCTACTTTATCTAGCCCTTTAAGAATCTTCAATAAGATCCCCCTAATTCTTCTTTGATAAAGGATGGTAGTCTTCCCTGCATTGTCCAGACCAACTATTATAACTTTGTTCTGTAAAACAATATTTTGCAAATAATCACAAATAATGATACTGTAGTTTTAAATGCAACTCAGTTGCAATCTACAAAAACCTGCATCAAGATAAGACTTTTCACGCAGGTAGCATCCCATTTGATTCCAGCCAAACCAGAAGGTATCAAACACACGCAGGATAGCATCTCAGAACTGTACATTGGAGGGGTTGGGATACTGAGCAAGAGAGACATCCAAGCAAGTCTTTGCCAGTTAATGTGATAGATCTTCATCAAGCTGTTTTGAGTATTGGGATCACTTCTTTCATTGAGTGACAGATATCCTCGCATTCAATTGATGATCACTCCCATGTGAACTTTGACAGTGTATTTATTGGCAGGCAATTTGGCAATAAATTTGAAAAATGACATCAGTCCACGCTGCTATCAAAGATAATTGTTACGGTTAATAATCAGAAGAACTGTCCATTTGCCCCATCTTTAATCCAGAGACGTGAAGCTATACATAATACTGTGGTTGAGATGAATCCCTGAACTTCTCAGGCAGTATGGGCCAGCTTATCAGGATAAGTCTAGAATTTTGTTGGGCTACACTTACTCTCCCAAGTGAACTTTAAAAATGTAAAAAGATAAGCAGTGTGTCTAAGTGGTGCAGACTGTCAACACAGCATTTTTCCAGCTCTAGAACGTCAATGAAAGTATTATTCTGATAGCTATTTGGAGACCCTCCAGAAGGTGCTGAGGTTTGCATGACATTTTCTCAGCACCTCCACTGGCAGCAAAACAGTCACCAATGCTACTCTGGTACAGAATCAGACATCATGTTCTGACCACGAACAAAATGAGCACTCACTCTGCACCAGACAGGTTTTGTTCGTACACAAGCAGCTTGTACTGGCAACTCCCAGCCATCAAGTTACTTGATTCTTCAAAAACGACCCAGCAACAAACAGACAAAGTATGCAATGTCAGGAGCTCAAGAGTTACAGATCCACATTCTGCTCTCTGAACATCATGAATTTGGCTGCTGCGTTTCACCCACAAGTATAAGGTTGGCTTTCCTGCTCTCCTTCCCCCTACCCTGACCCTTGCCATCTTTCCCCCCTGGCCCCACTTCCATGACTGTTTGTGGGACACTGCTGTGTGCAGTTTGGCTGCCGCGTTTCTCCCACAAATATACAATCAATTTTCCCCTCTCTTCATCCTGCCCCGGCCCCTCCCCCCCTGCTCTCGTCCCTACCTAACTGTACAGCGCTTGGGACGTCCTCTCGACGTGAAAGGCGCTATATAAATTAAGTTTTGATTGATTAATTGATTAATTGATCCCAGCGAGCACCGGCCTCAATCCTTCCCTCCCTTTGTTCAAGACTTGTCTCAAGATGCAGTTTGACCGATCGCACTTGTGTTCATCTTTCCACTCCTGGATCCCTTTTAGCTCCTCCCGTGAGCCAGCTTTGAGGTATCATCTCGACAGGAAAGGTCCTACAGTAATATCAATTGTGTTCTATCTAACTGGATGAATTCTGCAACATACACACACACAATGCCAACATCTGTTGCACATTCTCTATTATGATCAGAAAATAACTTGTTGCCCAATGCTGACTTGGAAGACAGCAGCTCTCCATTCCCCAGCTTAACACAATTCATGGCGCTTCCAACAACAACTTAAACTTATAAAGCGCCTTTCACGTCGGGAGGACGTCCCAAGGCGCTGCACAGGAGGCGTGTGACCCATGCTGGGAGGGGAGTGTTCGGGAAGGGGTGAAACACATAAGGGAGATCGAAAAGTTCGGGGGGGAAACAAAAGGCACGGTCGAAGAGGAAAGTCTTCAAACTGGCCTTGAAAGAGGAAAGGGAGGAAACAAGGCGGAGGGATTGGGGGATGGAATTCCACAAAGTGGGAGTGGAGAAACTGAAGGCCTGGCCTCCGATGGTGGGGCGGTTCGGGCGGGGGGCTTGGAGCAGGCCAAGACCTGCTGAACGGAGGGTCCGGGTGGTCTTATAGGGGGAGAGTAAATCGGTTAAATAGGGTGGGGCAAGGCCGTGTAAGGCCTTGAAGGTGAGGACGAGGATCTTGAACTCAATCCTCTGGAGGATGGGGAGCCAGTGGAGACGGGCGAGGGTGGGGGTTATGTGGTCGCGGAGGTGGGTGCGGGATAGTACACGGGCTGCAGAGTTTTGGATGACCTGCAGCCTGTGAATGGAGGAGCTGGGGAGGCCGACGAGGAGAGAGTTTCCGTAGTCCAGCCGTGAGGTGATGTACGCGTGCACGAGTGTTTCAGCAGTGTGGGGGGTGAGATAGTTGCGGAGGCTGGCAATGCTGCGAAGGTGGAAATAAGCGGTGCCGGTCAAGGCGCGGATGTGGGGGAGGAAGGAGAGTTTATGGTCGAACGTGATGCCGAGATTCCTGATTGGCTTTGTGAGGTGGAGAATACAGCCTTGGATGTTGGGGCTGGCAGCGCCCTATGTGCGGAGGCGCTGGCTTGAGCCAATCAGGAGGGCCTCGGTCTTGCTCACGTTCAATTGGAGGAACTTGTCCCTCGTCCAGCACTCAATGTCGGACAGACATGCTGTCAGAACATCGATGGTCTGGGGGTTGAGGGATGAGGCGGAAAGGTACAGTTGAGTGTCGTCCGCATACATGTGGAAATTTACCCCATGTTTGCAGATGACATCGCCCAGAGGGTGCGTTTAAATGGTGAAAAGGAGGGGGCCGAGGACAGAGCCCTGAGGGACGCCGAGAAAAACTGTGCGGGGGTTTGAGGAGAAACCATTGGAAGATACAAAATGTAGGTGGTGGTTCAGGTAGGAATGGAACCAGTCAAGGACTGTGCCTTGAAGGTTGAGGTGGGAGGAAAGACGTTGAAGGAGGATGGTGTGATCGACTGTGTCGAACGCAGCAGACAGGTCAAGAAGGACGAGGAGGCAGAGGGAGCCCTGGTCGCAGGCGGTTAGGATGTCGTTTGAAACCTTAACCAGGGCAGTTTCTGTGCTGTGAGCAGGGCGGAAACCTGATTGGAGGGGTTCAAAGAGTGAGTGAGTTGAGAGGAAAGAGCGGAACTGGGAGGCAACCACTCTTTCAAGGACTTTAGATAAAAACAGGAGGTTGGAGATGGATGAGTAGCTTGATGGCTGCAACGCATCAAGGGAGGGTTTCTTCAGGATAGGGGTGATGGTGGCTGTTTTAAGGGAGGTAGGGACGGTGCCTGAGGAGAGGGAAAGGTTGATGGTGTCAGAAATGAACGGGGCCAAAAGGTGGAGCTGGGTGCGGAGGAGGGGAGTGGGGATGGGGTCCAGTGAACACGTGGTGGGTTTCATGGAGGTAATTATTTTTGTGACTGAAGACGGGGAGGTTGGGATGAAAGTATGAAAGGGGGGGTGGGTGGGGTTTGAAATAGCGGATGGAGGGGTGGAGGTGGAGGAGAAGTGGGGGGAGGAAACCGCAGAGCGGATTCTCGCTATTTTGGACTTGAGAAAGTCCAACATCTCCTCGCAACGTGCGTTTGAGAAGAGGATCTGCGAAGCGAGACGGGGGGGGGGGGGGGTGGAGGAGCTGGTTGGTGATGGCGAAGAGGAGGCGGTGGTTGTCCTTCGCTTCCAGGATTATCCTGGAGTAGAAGGCTGATTTGGCGGTGGCTTGCGCGGAGCGGTAAAATTTGATGCGGTCGGTCCAGCCAGATTTGCCGGTGGACCGTGAGGCCAGATTTGAGCCAGGTGCGTTCAGCTGCTCTCACTTGGCTTTTGAGGGAACGGAGGTGAGTTGTGTACCACGGTGATGATCGGGAGTGGGAGACGGTTCTGGAGGTGAGGGGGGCCAGGGTGTCGAGGGTAGTGGAGAGGGTGTTATGGAGGGTGGTGGAGGCGGAGGATGGGTCGGTACAGGAAAAGTGCCACAGGGGGAGGAGGTCGGAGGTTTCGAGGGCAGAGGTGAAGGTTTGTGGGGGAATCTTCTTCCAGGGCCGGTAGAAGATGGTGGTGGGTTTGGAGGTGGAGGGGGGGAGGGATAAAGGTGTTGAAAGAGATGAAGAAATGGTCTGAAATGGCCTTGTCGGTGATGGTGATGCAAGAGACGTTGAGGCCTCGGGTGATCACCAGATCGAGCGGATGGCCGTGGGTGGCAGTGTGAATGTGAAGGGAAAAATTGAAGGATGAAAACAAAAAGGAAAATTCAGAGGAAATGGGGCAGGAGGGGGTGAAGTGGAGGTTGAAGTGGCCAAGAATAATAAGGCGATCAGAGGAGGCACAAAGGGAGGTTAAAAGTGAAGAAAAATCTGAAATGAAAGTGGGGGAGGGTTTGGGGGGGCGATAAACTCAGAGGATTTTGAAGGAACTGTGGGAGGAGTGAGAAAGGGTGAGCTGTTCAAAAGATGGGAAGGAACCGGAGGAGTCGGGGGATAGGGCGAGGGATGTCTTTGAAATGAGGGCCACACCACCGCCACGACGGTTGGGTCGAGGGGCATGGTGGAATGTGTTGTTGGGTGGTGTGGCTTCTACAAGGGGGAAGGAAGGTGTCGCCTGGGGTGATCCAAGTCTCCGTCAGGGCCATGATGTCAGAGATCGTCGATGGCCAGGGTCATGTTGCACAAGAATGTTAACACACAACTGAGATCTCACAGCAGCCCAGCCCCTCAGGGCCCCCACAGCCAACACAGCGGTGACAAGAGTCACTAACCACACCAGCTTCACAATCTCCACCGTCCATTAACGGGCAGGTGCTGAGCGGTTTCCAGACAATTCCCCACCGGGAAGGAGAGGCGGAGGGAAGCCGCTTCCCTCACTCTGGTCCGGGGTGGGGGGGGGGGGGGGTGTGGCAATGGCTTGGGCCGCTCGGAGAATTAAATGCAAGTTGTTGTTGTTGTTTGCTCCTGGAGCCTGTCTCTCACGAGTTCCCCCCCCCCCCACCCCCGACACAAACATCCTAAAGGCATAAGCTACAGCAGCCCATAGTAGCCTGAGCAGAAACCCCTCAGCGAGAAGCCATCTCAAACTTTGCGAAAGGCAGATATAAACGCGCAACACACACACACAGTTTCCCAAATGTATTATACAGTCCAGTTAACACAATGGGAATTCCCCATCGGAGAGATTTCGGTTCTTTTCTTGCCCGGAAATGTCAAGGAATAGTTTGTAAACTCGCTCCTCGTGTGGCCTGATGTTTTATATACACCCGCGGCTCGGTCCCGGGGGAACCCTCAGCAGCGAACTCACTGACTCCTCCCCGCCGAGAATCAACTGAACACGGGAGCGGGGCTGGGCTCCGGTGACACGGCGGGCCACAGGCCAGACCGCAGACACACCGCTAGAGATGAAGGCGGGGGACGGAGGCTCGACACCTACCTTGGTTACAAAAGAAGCTCCGAAACCTGGAGAACAGAAGCCCCGCGTCGGGGCGGCTCCGGCCGTTGGCGACTTCCACACCTGTCCCCTCGCCACCTCTCCCCGATAATGAAGGTAAACCCTGGCAGTCCAAGAGGTTTGCGCCGCCGCGAAGAGCTCTCACACACAATTTTTTTTTTTTTTTAAACAAATATATATATATTTTTGTTAAAAACATATAGATTTGTTTTTAAACCTTCCCCGTGACATCAAATCGCCTAAGTCCTTTTTCCCGTGACATTCCGCATCGGCCTTGACTCAGTACCCACTCGGAACAAAAAACCAACCCAATCACCACACCCAACAAAACAAAACTTCCACCGTCTTCGTGGAGAAAGACAAAAAACCTGTCCTTCTCGACACAAAAACGCCTAATCCCCACATTCCCTTATGTCAGGCCTCCACGTTTCTCTGAACTGCTGCCTTTTTTTACAGGGAGCAGTTACAAAGGGGCTAATCCCAGCTCCACCATCCTTTCCTCACCGGGTGGTAGTCCAAAAAACCAAAAACAGACATTTGGAAAAAAAAAACCACCGTTGCCCTCCCCTTTATGGGGAGAGGCATCTACAAAGGAAAACCTACACTTGGGGACACTCTCTGGTTACAGGTCGAGCGTCCCCCCACAAGCACTGCGGATAGTGTCCCTGACGTTCTAAGCAGTGGCATACTAAAACACACCCCACCTATCCTTAGCCTCGACCGAGCCTATCTCCAGGGCGTCCCTGATGACATATTCCCGGACACTTACCATCGCCCTCCTGTAACAGGCCGACACTGACCTATTTCCTTGTCCGGAGGTCTCTCGGTTGCGGCAGACCCATAGGCCATGCTTGACCGAGTTGATGACCCTCCAGGCACATTGTAGGTCGGTCACTTCGTGTGTTCCTGGGAAGAGGCCATACAACACCGAGTGGACTGACAGAGGGACTCCCGGGATGAACTACGCGAGAGTAGCCACTCTCGTCTTGTTCCACACCTGTTTGGCAAAGGCACAATGCAGGAACAGATGTTCCTCATTCTCCTTCCCTCCACAGCCCTCCCGAGGACAACTCTCTGACTGCACTAAACCTCTTCTTGTCAGAAAGCTCTTGAGTCCAAGAACTCTCTTGACCGTCATCCAGGCCACATCCTGGTGTTTGTTAGTCAGAGCTGGGGACGAAACGTTCTCCCAGATGTGACTAACGGTCGCCGGAGGGTACCCTACCAAGGTTTCGTCCACCTCCCTCTCTCGGATGATGTCTAACACCGTCCGTGGTGTCCACCTGGGAACTTCAGAGGGATCCACCCTGTTCTCGGATAGGAATGTCTCGATCTCCTCCAGGTACCTCGGGACATTCCAACCCAGAGGGGAGTTCCGTGGCAGCTCAGCCAAACCTATCTTGGCTCCTGGCAGACCCTCACGCAGCCACACACAAAGGTGGCCATGATAGTCCGGGCTACATCAGGGACACCCTTCCCTCCTTTGTCTGGAGTCTTGTACATCGCGGCCCTGCGGACACGATCCATCCCAGAGCCCCAGACAAACCTAAAGATAGCTCTGGTGACTGCGGTGGCGCTGCGTTTGGTCAAGGGCCAAACTTGCGCCACATACAGTAATCCAGAGATTGCCTCACACTTAATCACCAGGTTCTTCCCAGTGATTGAAAGCATGCGTTCCTGCCACTGCTTCAAACGTCCCCTAATTCGCGCTATTGCCATCTCCCAGTTCTTCCCCCTTGCCCCAGCGGCCCCAAACCAGATGCCTAAGATTTTAATGTATTCTGGTTTTACCTCAAAAGGTACCTTCGCCCGGTCTTGCCAGTTGCCAAAGTACATCACCTCACTTTTTTGGCGATTCACTTTGGCACCCGTAGCCCGTTCAAAAAGATTGCAGATACCCATCAGGCTCTCAATCGATCGGTGATCTGAGCAAAAGACCGTAACATCATCCATCTACAAGGACACCTTGGCTTGCATGCCTCGGCTGCCCGGGATGATGACGCCTTTGATGCTCTGCTCCCTCCTGATTGCCTGTGCAAAGGGCTCGATGCAACAGACAAACAGGATAGGGGAGAGGGGGCACCCCTGTCTTACTCCCGACCTGACGGGGAAAGGCAGCGTTTCGTTCCCATTAACCATAACTGCACTGCAGATATCTCTGTAGAGCAGGTGGACCCAATCGCGAATTCCTCGTCCGAAAATCCAGCACTCCTGCAGAAACAGAATATCGGCCTTGACTCTGGACAGGCACTGAAGCGTCGCTACGCAGCGCTTGGAATTTTTAACGCTCTTAACGTTCAGGGAACCTATCCGCAGTGCCATTTACATAGTTTATGCTCGCCCGTTTCCCCCCTCTTCCATCTGCTCCAGTCTTTTACCATCTCCATCTCCTCCGGGGTTGTTTCCCGTCTTGGTCGTTTTGTTGGTCCTCTTTTCCGTCTCCTCAGGTGTCTTCCCTGATTCGGGTTCAGATCCTGGAGTCCTCCCAAGTTCTCACACACAAAGCCGCCAGAGTTGCAACGCGTCAGCGCCTGGGACTCGGTGCCTGCCTTAACGGATCCCTCTCGCACCACGGCTCGTTTAAATCCGTTATCCCGCGAGCGGCGTCACGAGCCGCCGCAGGTGTACCCAACGTCAGCACGCACGCCACCGTACTGTGGGAACGTCACCACGCACCAGTTCAGTGGTTCTCTCTTCAGTTCAGTGGTCTCCGCCCCCTTTCCAGTCCTTTCCAGTCCTCATTGCCGTACGTCATTTCTGGGCGATTGGTCACCCGCCCCCTTAATCTTGATTGACATTGACATCGTTTCCGGGCGGCAGCTGACACCCGCCCCACCTCCTCCTGGTGACACTGTTTTATGGGGCGGGTTTTCACGCCCAATTTGGGCGGGTTTGGGCTTTGAACCAGGTTCCTGGCTCTTCCAACAAGCGAGCTTACCTGTCTGTGTGTTTACACGAGTTGTGTGGTTAGTTAGTTGGTTCAGGGAATCACTTTCTTGAGTGAGAGGAGGAAGAGATAATAAATCCCACTTTAAAATAATAATATTAATAATATGGTAATAATCCTTGCATTTGGTATATCGCTTTACACCTCTTCTAGACTGTGTCTCGAAGCGCTTCACAGAATATACTGTAAAGTGAATTGGCTGTATATTTGTGGGCGAAACACGGCAGCCAATTGCGTACAGCAGTGTCCCCCACAAACAGTCGTGGATTGAAATGACCAATTTATTATTGTTTTTGAGGGATTATTATTAGGAATGTGGAGTAAGGAAACTTGCCCTAGATTTCACCCTGACCTGCCTGGAATTGAACACAGGTCTCATGCTTGTACTGCAAGTGCTCTAACCACTGAGCTACAGGACTACAGGAGCTACAGAATATAGCAATAGTAATAATGGAGTCTTGTCTATTTTGTGGGTGAAACGTGGCAGCCAATTGCACACGGCAGTGTCCCATAAACAGCCGTGGATTGAAGTGACCAATTTTGTTTCTTGAGGGTGGAGTAAGGAAACTTGTCAGTGGTTTTGCCCTGTTGGGAATCAAACCTAGATCTCTCGCTTGCAAAGGCAAATGCTCTAACCACTGAGCTGCAGGATTCCAAAATAACAAAGATAAATATCAAATAAGATATTTGACTCAAGAAATAAAATTATGTTATAATAAAAGTAAATCCAGCAAACCCAAGTTTGTTTTAGAATATGTACAATGTCAATTAAAAATATAATTTTCAATAATAAATACCAGAGTAAGATAAAACTAACGATAATAAATACAAGTTTGGTTTAAAATACACTCACAACCATGAACTTTATACTCACTAGAGAACTCTAAATTTACATTTTGTTTCTGAAGCTGGAATAGATGGGAGTACAGGAAAGGATGTCAGGCTCTCCTAGGGCTTAAGAGAAATCATTGCCTTTTCCAAAATGTCTTTTTGAATCTTTGGGTAATTTGGATGATTTCTCAGCACCTAGAAAATAGAAACATTTAGAGCAAAGCAGGATAGCGGCATATAATCTATATAATAATTCTTGCATTTGATGTTGCTAATCAAATGGCATCTTAAATGGTGCCTTGGGACATTGTCATGTCGTCGAGATATCTCAAAGCGCTTCATGGAATAAACTGTGAAGTGAATTGACTGTGCATTTTGTGGGCGAAACGCGACAACAACAACAACAACAACAATTTACATTTATATAGCGCCTTTCACGTCGGGAGGACGTCCCAAGGCGCTAAACAAGAGGTGTGTGACCCGAGCTGGGAGGGGAGTGTTTGGGAAGGGGTGAAACACGAAGGGGAGGTAAAAGAGTTCGGGGTGGAACAAAAGGCACGATCGAAGAGGAAAGTCTTCAAATCGGCCTTGAAAGAGGAAAGGGAAGAGGCGAAACGGAGGGATTGAGGGATGGCATTCCATAAGGTGGGAGCAGAGAAACTGAAGGCCCGGCCTCCGATGGTGGGGCGGTTCGGGCGGGGGGCTTGGAGCAGGCCAAGTCCTGTTTAACGGAGGGTCCGGGTGGGCGTGTAGGGGGAGAGTAGATCGGCTAGGTAGGATGGGGCAAGGCCGTGCAAGGCCTTGTAGGTGAGGACGAGGATCTTAAATTCGATCCTCTGGAGGATGGGGAGCCAGTGGAGACGGGCGAGGGTGGGGGTTATGTGGTCACGGAGGCGGGTGCGGGATAGTACACGGGCTGCAGAGTTTTGGATGGCCTGCAGCCTATGAATGGAGGAACTGGGGAGGCCGACAGGAGTGTGATAGAAGGCATACTCAAAGAGGAGATGCTTGAGAAGGGCTTGAAGGAGGCAAGGAATGGGGCGTGGGATTCAAGTTCCAACGGATTGGGGGGCAGGGGCCTGGGGAGCACAGAGGCGGAAGACCAAACCAACAATGGTGTGATGGGCTGGGCGGGGGACATGGAGCAGGCTGAGCATCCTGAACAGGGAGTGTGGACTGGTTCATATGGAGTTAGTTGTAGCGAGGAGCAAGGACATGGAGGGCTTTGAAGGCAAGGACGAGATGCCATTTACAACAACAACAAAATTACATTTATAGAGTGCCTTTCACGTTGGGTGGGCGTCCCAAGGCACCATTTAAGCTGCCATTTGATTAGCAAGCCTCTACAGATTCATTCTTTTGGCAAAGAGATTTAGTACAAAGGTAAGTTGCAGCGTTCCAGGCAAGAATAACGTTTTAAGCCTTTTTTTTCCATACAATACATACCTTGAGTTGTGGCAAATGTCTATTGCTTGCACATTCATCTTTGCTTTCAAATAATTGATGGCTAGTTTATAGCCTGCGCAGAAATGGAGAGGAAAAATTAAAACTGGGAAAAGTGATTGGAGTGCTACAAATGACGTATCACTCAAATGTATACAAGCACAAACATTTGGGTGGTGCAGTGGGCTTGATTTGTTTCAGCCTGGCTCAGTAGGTAGTGGAGTCCTATAGCTCAGTGGTTAGAGCACTCACCTCGCAAGTGAAAGACTTATGTTCGATTCCCAGCCAAGGTGAAACCTTGGGCAAGTTGCCTTACTGCACACGTCTGATAATAATCCCTCAAGAAAAAAATGAATAATAAATTAATCACTTCAATCCACGGCTGTTTGTAGGGACGCTGCTGTGCACAATTAGCTGCCTTGCTTCGCACGCATATTTACAGTCAATTCACTTTACAGTATATTCTGTGAAGCACTTTGAGACGTCTCGCAGATGTGAAAAGCGCTGTATCAAATGCAAAGATGGTGTTGTTGTATTGTAGGTAGCTCTCCGCTTGCGATTGAAGGGGCTTGAATCCACTTCTGACTCAGTGACGAGTGCCACCAACTGAGTCACGCAGACACCTTGTCAGATAATTATCAATGTTAATGGTTTTAATTGGGCAGCCCTGGCCAGTAAAACACCTGTAGGATGTGGCCTGGGGCTCCTGCTGTACATAATATTAATGAGCGATCTTCACTGAGGTATTGGAAGCAGATTGCACTACCTACATGCATTAAACTGTATAACATGTGAGAACGTAGCATGTTCTGAGAAAATAGATAATGTTTAAATGGTTCTGAGGACACTAAGCAACTGAGCAATTGAATTGGGGGATAATCCAGAAAGCGTGTTTCTATTTACAACTCTTGTTCTGAACACCACCATTATAACATGCAATTACAATGATATGAAATAATTCAGAGAATAAAAAAAAAGCATTAGGTTTTGAGGAGAAATATAGATAAGAGGATGACAGATATTTGTTATGCCACCATTCGTTCAATAAAAACTGGTTGATGTTGAATTTCCAGCTTTGCTAACGGGAGTGATCTGTCGAGAGCAAGAAAACCAAAGTAGGAAGGTAGAAGAATAGGATTGAAGGATATTGACATGGGAAGGGGCAAGGCGGAAGGAATTTGAAGATCAAGGCAAAGACAATCCACTGGGATACTGGGAGCCAGTGAAGTCTGGCAAAGTTAGTGGTGTGTGGGAAAGGATATGGGTTTTAGATGAGTTAGAGCGTATGGAGGATGGAGTTGAGGGTCTTAATGAGGGGAACAGGCCAACCTCTCTGTGACTCAGGCAGAATCTTTTTCATCTCAAACTTGCTGAAATCTAGCAAAATTGCGCACATTCAGTGTCCCACAAACAACCATTAAACAAATGACCAACTTTTTTCAGGGTATTTATTCCAGGGGAAACTCCTTTCTCTTTTCAAATAGTGCCATGTGATCTTTAATGTCTGCCTGAACCGTTGAACATCTCATCTGAAAGATGACACCTATAACAAGGCCGTACGTAGGGGGGGGGGCGACGGGTGCGTACGCACCCCCCCAAATTATAAAAGGTCCAAATTTTCCGGGGTAGAGAATTGTATTTTTTATCAAATTTAAATACCAAGTAAATTTATTGAACATTTGAGTAACAATCAGTTCTTCAAAACTATGTATAAATTATAAATACACATCTTTGAATGATTTAGTATTAATATAAAATTATCGAGTCGCGCACCAGAATCGGCGTCTCCCCAAAACATACCGCGTCGATAGACCAGTCCATGACGCGGCGAGTCTGTGACTCGTGATTGGATAAACATAGGCGGCGCCAAGACTCAAATCCTCGTTTGGAAATCATCCCGTAAACAGCCACAAGGGACAGCACCAATTCTGGAAGTTAAATCATCTTTTCATCTGATCACTGTAAGTAAAAATTACTCAAGTTTTGAGAGGTGTGACTGTAATGCTGGCAAACAATGACAACATATTTACAAGCTTCTGAGAAATTAAAGCTTTTGAGAACCCAACAAAAAAGTTATATGTGTCTGGACGGGAATGCCTATCTTTAAAAAAAATACTCATGGACGTAGATCTATGCTTTAGCGCCTATTCCACGTGGTGTGTCAATCGTAAATCATCCCTATACAGTCACTACATAAAAAGGTAGCAACACTTTGTGGAAGCTGAAATCGTATTTTAATCTGATAAATGTAAGTAAAAATGACTTAAGTTTTGATAGGCGTGTTTCTGAAATATCATGTTTCTTGTTTTGTCTTGATTATCACATTTGATTTATATTATTAAAGATGTATTCCTGTAATTAAAAATTGCTTTTAGAGACGTCCACTGGCATGCAAAAAACATATGACCGCAAAGATAAACAGTGCGACTTTATTTCACATTCAGTTTTGTACCCAGAGTGAAAAAACAACAATGTCGCACGAATTTGGCATGAAAATAGTTTCACCGTCATCCGATCGAGCGAACTCGGGCATTGACAACCACACTTCTCCACTGATCCCTTCTCTCCATGCAGCCTGACAACTCCCGCCTGCCAATACCCCAATCGCGCTCCAGAGTATCGATGTAGGTTAGGGTCGGTCTACCTCGTGTTCTGTGACCGTGCAATGGTTCCCATAGGATAGTAGCACTATGGACAGTTTCCTCCCGGCTTCTCCAGCTATGTCCGCTAAACCTAAGACGCCTCTGCAGTAATGTCTGTGATACCAGTGTGGTAGTGTACCATATAGCTCACTATTTGTCAGATGCTGTCGCCAGTAAACGTTCAGGGCGTCTCTTAGAAGCCTGGTATATACCTCATGAGTCACCTAATCTCCTGGTCGAGGTTTGCCTAAGTGTCCAGCATTCTGCTCCGTATAGGAGCGACTTTCAGCCCTCGCGTTAATGCACATTCATTATAATATGGAAATCGATATTGGTAGAGCGGTTGACGTATTGGCTTCAAAGTGACCGAGGCGTCTCGAATACGGAACGCTATTAAATAATTAATTTCCCCTCCCTTATTTTTTCAAGTATTTTTTCGTCAGGTCAGTATTGCTTGATGGGTCACTGCCTTTCATTTTGATTCTAAATAAATAAATAAAAACTAACTACACTATTGCTCACAGTTCAACGATATTTTCAGGATAATGCTGATAACAGGCTTGTAACACGTGTGAATTAACTGTTTGACACTGATTTTCAGTTTCTGTATATTTTCTTGCCTTTTATAAAATTTGCTTTGCTGGAATATCTGAGCACATCATTCATACTTTACTCTTACATTATTGTTCATTGCAGTCCGAAAGAAATTGAGTCTTAGGATAACAATGCAGAACAACTTATTAATTACCGTCAATCTGTAGTTTATGATCATTTTCTCTATACGCATACATTTATCAAGCATTCGTCATTGTACTGTGTTAATTGGATTGTAATTTACTTTATCGTTCGCATTCCTTACATCATCGAGTCAACAATCGTGTTTGCTTTTATCGGCGAACACATTCGACCTTCCCAATTAGACACGGACTACCGGGGAAAATAAAAAACACTGAATAAATAATGATGCTCTTAAACACCAAGGGCATGAAACATTTACCGTTCATATTGGATCTTCTGAACCGATTAAATAAGACCTCAAACTGTGTAAAACGTCGGAGCCTCGAGGGGGCTTCGCGGGCAGCCCGCAAGCCCCCGGCCATTGTTGGTCCCATCACTAGCAATTCGCAACCCCCCAAAAAAAATCCTGCGTACGGCCCTGTATAATAATACTAATACTGATAATAATAATAATAATCCTTGCATTTTGATATAGCACTTTTCAGTGGTTAGAGCACTTGTCTTGCAAGCTGGGGAGACCTGTGTTCGAATCCAGGCAGGTCAGGGCAAAACCTTGGGCAAGTTTCAATCCCTCCAAAAAACCCACAATAATAAAATTGGTCATTTCAATCAACGACTGTGTGTGGGACACTGCTGTGCACAATTAGCTGCTGCGATTCGCCCACAAATATATACAGTCAATTCACCTTACAGTATATTCTGTGAAGCGCTTTGGGACATTGATAAGATGTGGAAAGCGCTATATCAAATGCAAGGATTATTATTTTCACATCTTATCGACGTCTCAAAGCACTTCACAAGGTATACTGAAAAGTGAATTGACTGTATATTTGTGGGCGAAACATGATAGCCAATTGTGCACAGCAGCGTCCCCCACAATCAGTCCTGGATTGAAACAACCAATTTATTACTGTGTTTTTTTTGGAGGGATTATTTGCACCTCTGATAATGTAACATTCCCCCAGTACTGTATTGGAGTGTCAGTTTAGAAACAACTGTAGAGGGTGGACTTCATGCTGAGATTCTGTTACCAAACATGTAGGGCTGCAGTCGAGTCCTCCTCATCCGAGTCCCTGGTGTCCGAGTCCAAGTCCCTGCTACTTTTTAATGTCCGAGTCCGAGTTCTCAATGTCCGAGTCCGAGTCCTCCATGTAAAAATTCACGCCCATCACCAACTTATACATACTAGAATTTCAGTCTTATATCTTTTTTTTATGTATATTGCTTGCTACACTTTGTTTACAAAGGTTGGGTTCTTACTTCATGGCTTTCTGCAATAAATTGACTCATTATCCCGAAGTTCAAGTGCTTAATGGTTTGGTTCAAGAGCAAATTAAAATTATATTTTTAGTCCCTGAAGTACAAGGAATATTGACTTCTCAAGTCGTCAGTCACTTGTCTGATAAAGCGATTGCACTGATATTCACTGAAATGAAGATTCACAAAATGCTAAGACAGTGATATAGAATTTTATGGCACAAAAGGAGGCCATTCGGCCCATCTAGTCTGTGCCGGCTCTTTGAAAAGAGCGATTCAATCCCACTGCCCTGCCCGCTCCCCATAGCCTAATAGACCTGTTCTCCCTAAATAAAGATCTAATTCCCTTTTAAAAGTTGTTATCGAATCAGCCTCCACCACCTTTTCAGGCAATGCATTCCAGATTCGAATAACTCGCTGAGTGAAAAAATTTCTCCTCAGCTCCCCTCTACTTCGCTTTGAAACTATTTTAAATCTGTGACCACGAGTCACAGATTCGCCCACGAGTGGAAATAGTTTTTCTCTATTTGCCCTGTCGAAACCCCTCATGATCTTATAAACCTCTATTAGGTCTCCCCTCAATCTTCTCTGTTCCAGAGAGAATAACCCTAGCCTATCTAGCCTCTCCTCATAGCTGAAGTCCCTCAATCCTGGCACCATCCTAGTAAATCTTCTTTGTACCCTTTCCAATGTCTTCACATCCTTTCTATAGTGTGGTGACCAGAATTGTACACAGTACTCCAGCTGAGGCCTCACCAAAGTTTTATAGAGGTTAGTCAGCACTTCCTGACTTTTGTACTCTATACCCCTATTTATAAAGCCTAGTATGCCATATGCCTTCTTAACAGCCTTGTCTACCTGTCCTGCCACCTTCAACGAGTCACTAACACAAATCCCCAGGTCTCTCTGTTCCTTCACACCATTTAAAATTGTACTATCTAGCCTATATTGCCTCCCTTCATTTCTTCTCCCAAAATGCATCACCTCACACTTCTCTGCATTAAACTTCATCTGCCATGTGTCTGCCCACTTTACCAATTTGTCTATATCTTCTTGCAGATGGTTACTATCCTCCTCACTATTTACTATTCTCCCTAACGTAGTGTCATCTGCATACTTGGAAACTGTACTCCCTACACCCAAGTCCAGATCATTGATGTAGATTACAAAGAGAGTTTGATGGTCAACAAATTTAACTGTGATGCTAATTTTCTCCGATCAGAAATGTGCACAATTGACTGCTGCATCTTGCCCACAAAATACACAGTCAAATTCCTTTACAGTATATCCTGTGAAGCGCTTTGAATATCTTGACTTGATAAATTGCTGTATCACGAACAAGATTATTATTATCCTTTGGAGTACTGTAGCTCAGTGGTTAGAGCAACAACAACAACAAAATTACATTTGTTTTGTGCTTTCAGTGCAGGAGGTCATCCCAAGGTGCTGGACAGTCAATGCTTCAAAACCCAGCTGGGATTGGGTTGGGTGGAGGGAAACAAGAGGCTTTGGGTTGACTGATGGGACCGTTGAAGAGTAGGGTCTTGAGGCTAAACTTGAAGGAGGCTAGGGAAGGGATGAGGCAGAAGGACTGTGGGATGGAATTCCAGAGGTTAGGGGCAGAGTGGCTGAAGGCTCGCCTGCTGATGGTAGGTCGGGGACATGAAGCAGGCCAGAGCCTGCTGAGTGGAGGGAGCGGGCAGATTGGTAGAGGGGTTAGGAGGTCATAGAGGTAGGTGGGGTAAGGCCATGGAGGGCTTTGAAGGTGAGGACCATGATATTGAATTATCTGGGTGATGGGGAGCCAATGGAGTTGGGCAACAATGGGGGAGATGTGGTCACAGAGCTTGGAGCGGTAGAGTTCTGGATGATCTACAGACTATCGTGGGAGGAGTTGGGAAGGCTGACAAGCAGGCGTAATTGAGCCTGGATGTGATAAAGGCAGGAAAAAGAGTTTCAGTGACCTGAGGGGTGAGGTACCATGGCGTCGAGCAATGTTGCGGAGGTGAGGGAAGGCAGAGCGGGTCCTGGTTTGAGTATAGGGTGGAAAGACAGTTGAGGATCGAACAAGACATCTAGGTTCCTGACTGGCTTGGTGGAGTGTACAACCATAAAGGTTGATGCTGCCAGTCAGTGCCTGAGTACTTGCCTCACAAATGAGAGACCTGGGTTTGATTCCCTCCAGGGCAAAATTCAATCCAACTGTTTGTAATCTGTTGTAAACTGTTTGTGGGACTCTGCTATATGCAATTGGCTGCTGCGTTTCATCCACAAATATAGTCAATTCACGTTCCAATATATTCTGTGAAGCGCTTTAGATGTCCAGAAGACGTGGAAAAATACTGTATCAAATGCTATGGATTATTATTTCCTTCCCCCAAACCTCCCTCCACTAATGCTTCTCAGAATATGAAGGCCTCACTGAGTATTTAAGCCATGTTTTTGGACATTTTTATAGCACAAAGCTGGCTTGTTAAAGGTTTCCCAATAGCATCTACACCAGTAGTTATCCAAGCATTTATTGACTCATGTGAATTGAGTGGATTTCTGCCTGTAGCTCTCTACCTATAGGTTCCTTTTAGACATTTGCTCAAAATAGAGGATCTGTCATGTGCTTTGTTCAGGGTTTCAGGTTAATACTGAAAATTAATAATAATACTAATGATCCTTAATAATCAAAAATGCATAGATGTATTTAAGAGCAACCAAGAGCTTCACGTTGAGAGAGGAGGAAATAGGGGAAGAAGCAAGAAGTGAGTGGAGATTCATGTGGAATATGGGTAGAATATGAGAATATGGAATATGAGACTCGTGGAATACACAAAGTAGTTTGAACATATCCTATTAACACGGAATTCCCCGGTTGCCATAATAATAACTGGCAGAAGCAGCTGTCTATGGAGTTCACACTCCATAGACAGAGTGTGAACTTGAGCATGATAACTAGCATATACAGTATTGGGATTTTCTCGACTTTCATCTGTTGAGTTTAAAACAATAAACATAACTAATTTTCAACCGAAACAACATAAAAAGCCAAGACTTCTCAAATGTTTGTGCAATTATTCAGCCCAAAGGGCATACATAGGTAACTCATTTAAATCGTATTTCTTTGAGACCTCCTATCCCCCTACCAACGTGCCCGCCCTCTCCGCTCAGCAGGGTCCAGCCTGCATCATATCCCTCGACCCACCTGCTTCACCACTGGTTGGTGAGCCTTCAGCAACTCTACCCCTAACCTCTGGAATTCTATCCCGCAGTCCTTCCGCCTTGCTCCCTCCTTGGCCTTCTTCAAGTCCCGTCTCAAGACTCTCCTCTTTGACGATCCCATCGGTCACCCCAGACCGCGCTCTTTCCCTCCACCTTCCCTGTCCCTTACCCCACTCAGGTCAGAAACATTATCTGTCCAGTGCCTTGGGACGTCCTCTTGATGTGAAAGATGCTATACAAGTCTAATTGTGTTGTTGTAACAAAGATTTCTGTTGCTCTTAAATATTACTACTGGAATACCTGGAATTTTGTGGGTGAAAAGCAGCAGTCAATTGTGCACAGCGGTGTCCCACAAACAGTTGCAGATTGAGTGACCACATTTTATTTTGGGGATTATTAGCCTTGGAAATGTGATCCAACAATCGACTAACAACCGGTGCTAGGTAAACAGACACTTGCCCGAAGTTTTGATTTTCTAGAAATTGACCACAAGTCCTCTCGCTTGTGAGGCGACTGCTCCATCCACTCAGCTGCAGGAATCCACAATTGGTGCCAAAGAACCGCTTGTTTTATCCCAACGTTGGTTCATCTAATATACCACAATTATTTTAATGCATTTTAATGTGTGATGATGCAATGCTAATACTTATCTCAGTATAAAACTATCTCGGAGTGAAGATGAAGGACTTTCCTCTTCGACCGTGCCTTTTGTTCCACCCCGAATTTTTCGGCCTCCACTTCGTGTTTCACCCCTTCCCAAACACTCCCCTCCCAGCTCGGGTCACATGCCTCCTGTGCAGTGCCTTGGGACGTCCTCCCGACGTGAAAGGCGCTCTAAAAGTGCAATTTGTTTTGTTGTTGTTGTTTTGTTGTTGTTGTTGTGAAGGTAAAAAGTTAAGCAAACTTTTCTCGTGTTACGTTGTTTCTGTGAAAACATGCTTCCCAAGCCAAGTAGGTCCCAAATAATACAAGGCAAATTAGAAGTGTGTCCTTAACTCGCTCAAAAAAAATCAATCGCTGACGAATAAAAGAACCAGATACTGAAAGATCTCTGGGAACACTCAGCAGGTCAGGCAGCATCTATGGAGAAAGGAAAAATGAATCAACATTTTGGGTCCAACGACGACTCACTTTTCCTTTCTCCATAGATGATGCCTGACCTGCTGAGTATTCCCAATGATTTCTGTTTTTCTTTCAGATTTCCAGCATGTTTTTTTAACAGAAAGATTTCTTCTTGTTTGGGATATTCAGTGCTCTTACACCAGGAGGCAGTGTTTCATGTGATTCTATCCACACAGGAAACAGTTGAATGAATGAATGAATGAATGAATGAATGAATCTTGTTTGCAGAAGCTGAGTTAATTGAACTTCATAAAAGTAGAATACAACTGAAATTGTTTGACTGTTAACTCATTTTTTTAAAAAAAGAAAATGTTATGAGCAGTATATGCCCAGGATTTTTTTAGCTTAGCCAACAATATCATTATTTTGTGTAGAGCTGTGGGGAAATTATTTAATTTTGTGAATCCAATATTCCACAGATCTTTAAAGTAAAAACAATTCTGAGCATGAAACTTGGGTAAATGAGATTTGTTTACTCATGAGTAGGAGGCCGACAATTCACCTCAAATACTATCTCACACAATGGGTATGCCACCATAAAGTTGTGAGCTAAGTGAGATACTGCTAAAGTAAGCATCAACCACCTGCAACAACAGCAAAATTACATTTGTACAGCGCCTTTCACTTTGGGAAGATGTCCCATGGCGCTTTGATGGCACCAGATCAGCCACAGCATTTTAGCTCCTAATATTGCCCACCTGATCCAGTGAGTCTGCAATTTTCACACGTATTTAACAAACCTGCATGAATTCAATAATAACAATCTTATATGATACAATTGATATGTATCCAACAATTCCTCCTCTACACCCCCCGCCCCCAACCAAGAATTCATTTTTCATGTCTGTTTGTAGGGCATTGCTGTGCAAAAAAAAGCTATTATATTGCCTACAAATCGAGAGTCACTACACTTCGCAGTCAAATTGCTATCATCAGTGATGCAGTGATTGCCTAGAAAATACACAGTCACTACGCTTTTCGGTGAAATCCTGTGAAGTGTTTTGTGTTGACACAGAACTACTGCTGAGGTAAGTGCCGAATTGGAGGCACTGTCCTATTCTATGCTTAAGATTACTGCAGGCTTTCTCCTTCAGGTGCCACCTGATCTGTGTGAGGATAGAACAGTGAAGCATGTTCAAGGTTTGGGAATTCTTTGGTCATAATTTTCCTTAATCGTTTTCCCAGGCAATTAAATCTGGGACCACGAGTGAATCTTGAAAATTTTGACCCTCAACTCTACCAATGAGCAATGGGAGCATTCATGAGAGACACTCCAGTCCACCTGACCTCTAAATCAAGACATTCACAATGAGATTCTCAATTCATGGCTCCCAGTCATAAATAGCAACTGCTATCTTTGACCTCTGTCATGCTGACACCACTCTCTGATAGTGACAGTATATTGTTTAACATGCTTAAATAGTAAAACATAGCATTATTTGAGAATCTGAGTTGCTATTTGAATCTATTTGAGACTTAACATGTTCAATATCTTGTGTAAGTAGGTTTCTCCTGCAGATAATACTGGCGATGTCATTTCCTCTATGATAGATTGCAGTGCAGTGCAGACAATTTGTGCTTCAGCGCATTTGTCATCTGGGAGATAGTTCAGCTAGCGGCGGTAAATGTGTTTAAAGTGGTTAGCTTCTGCTGTCTCTCCGCATGTGTGTTATGAACACATCCATACTGCCCAAGAGCACTTTCCAATGTCAACTGAGTGAAGGCATGATCTTTATGCAGAATGTGGAGTGGGATAATCCTTGAGTAAGGATAATTAGCTAATTGAGTTTTGTGAGATTGGATGGTTTTATATTAGCTAACGTTTGAAAGAAAAAGAGCATTTCAGGGGTTTCCTGAGCACTCTGATCTCTGCCTCCATCTTTCTAATTCATCACAAAAAAGCCAGAGTAATTTATTGTACAATTACAGACCATTTAAGTTTACATTTTTAAATAATTACTGAATTATTATAAGAAGATTGGTTTTCTTTCTCTGACATTTATTAAAATTGATTATATAACTATTGATTTTATGGACGTTTAAGGACTTTTAAAAGGACTTTTAAGGACTGACAGTTCTTAAACGCCTCTCCCTATCAACATGCCAACAAAGGGTCATGGACCTGAAATGTTGACTTACTTTCCTTTCTCAATAAGTGCTGCCTGAACTTACTGAGTGTTCCCAGCGAAAGCATCTGCAGTATTTTGCAATTGTACACAGTTAACACCACGACTAACAATAACAATAACTTGCATTTATAAAGTGCATTTCACGCAGGGTAGGGTCCCGGAGTGCTTCACAATGGCAGACTTTGACAACCAGCTAAGGGGAGAGGGAGGGAGAGGTGACATTAAGCATAATCAAAAAGGAAGTTCTTTAGGTGGGATTTGAAGGTGGGAGGGAGAGGGCAAGGCAGAGGGATTGAGGAGGAGAGTGAATCCTGTGAAGTGCTTTGAGATGTCCTTCCCAAATTGAAAGGCACTAAAGCGAATTCAAGGATGATTATTTATGCCAAATATCTTCAGAAGCAATTTAATGTCATGAATTGTACCTTTTGCACAGTGGGACCTGCCTTTGCTAACACTTCTGAGGACATCCCCTTGCCCAAGCTGGTACACAAATACATGGACAATGCTTTACTGAGCCTTAAACTGCACTAAATTCCTCATCTGGTGGAATAATCATCCTTGTATTTGATGTAGTGCTTTTCACATCTTCTAGACGTCTTAAAACACTTCACAGAATATACTGTAAAGTGAATTGACTGCAAATTTCTGAGCGAAACGTAGCAGCTAATTGTGCACAGCAGAGTTCCACAAACAGTTATGGATTGAAGTGTTCAAATCATTGTTATTTTTAACTATATAATAAAATTCTGTGAAGTGTAGTGACTGCGCATTTGTTGGCGGGAGAATGTAAACTCTGAAGATGCTTTGATCATAAAGAAAAACAACACACTGAATCTTTGCAAAACAGAAGCCAGGCAGTAACAGGTCATTGCTGTTTTTGCAAGTCTGCACCTTGAATAGCTGAGCCACTCAAGATATACCGAAACTTCACAACAGAGAGAAAGTGTGGGTGGGTGAGGGGAAGAGTTGTTGTTTGGAGGCACAGTGGTTCCTCCAGATAAAAAAAACTATTGTTAAATAATTTGTTTTTGCTGATATCATCTCTTCAGTATAGTTGCTCAAAAAGTTTTGAATGGTTTTCTGGAGTTAAATATTTGAGAATTCATGTCATTTTACTGATATTTGAACAAATTCACATTTTCACTGCTATTAGAAGTGGTCTGCTTTCGTGGATATCTCTTCTCATATTTTTATTCGTGAGGATTAATGTGGTTTAAATTAATGCTTTATCTCCACTTACTGTACTATTTTCATTTTTTTTCCATTTCAGGCTTCAAATAGATCCTTTGGCTAACATTAACACATCTCTCTTTTTCAAATATTAAATATTCACACAGGGAATTATAAGGGATGTAGTTTAAGGGTACAGTTGGTTGGATCACCAAATCTAATGTTTTAGTGATGGACTGCCCAGATATATTTATTGCCCAAATACTGTACATGGTATTTTAACGCACCCACAAATGTACAATTAATTAACTTTACAGTATATTCTGTGAAGCACTTTGAGATGTCCAGAAGACGTGAAAAGCATTATATCAAATGGAAGGATTATTTATTGTTAATAAATACCAATGCTTTAATTATGCTGCCAGTCTCTTTCATGTAAATACCTGCAACTCATTCCTCCTCTTCCTATTGCATCTAACAATTTCTCACTTTCTCCAACATTGGCAAGGATTGAAAGATTCCTTTTCAATATTGCCTATCCTGACTTTCAAATTTCATCAGCTGAGATCTGTTTGGCAAAACTGGATATTGAATTTCTTGTTGTTCTAAGAAAGTTGTTTTCAATCTCATTCGTGGTCATTCGGTGGTATTTCCTCTGGATTTGTTTCTCATTTTATGTGCCAGTAAAATAGTTAATGACACATTGAATAGTTTTCAGCAAGATACACTATATATAAATATAGTGATTTCCTACAGTGTTTTAAAGTTGATTTGGAGCACTGTTGGAATACTAATTGGGAATATATGTGTTTTAGTTTATCTCAGCTGTGGTGAATAACATGCCTGCTGTTCATTTCTTATATTGTTCCATTTCTTATATTGTTCCGTGGAGCTCCTGTAGAGTTCAGTGGTTAGAGCATTTGCCTTAGAAGTGTGAGACCTGTGTTCGAATCCAGGCAGATCAGGACGAAACCGTGGGCAAGTTTCCAGTATATTCTGTGAAGCACTTTGAGACGTTGATAAGATGTGACAAGCGCTATATCAAATGCAAGGATTATTATTATTATTATACTTAAAGCTGCGTTCGGAACATAAAAACAGGTTTTCTCCCAATCAGCCTTCTGAGCCTGCTCCAGCATGAAATTCATGGTAACTCTTTACTTCCATTTCTCCACCTCTTCTCTATATCCCTTAATAATAATCCTTGCTTTTGATATAGCGTCTTATTATGTCTTCTAGACGTCTCAACGCACCTAGTTGCTTACTTACCAAGCATCTATATGTGATACTCTGGTGCAGTCTATCATATATTGAACTGGGTTTCACTTTTGTCTCTGGGTCAGAAGGTTGTGGTTCAAGTCTCACTTCTGGACTTAGAGGTCATCGAGTCCAAGATGACACGCCAAAGCAGTGCTGGGTTGGGGGTAGAGGGTGCTGCATTGCTGGAGGTGCTGCCCTTTGGATGAGACATTAAACCAGGGTCCCATCTGCCTGTTCAGGTGGATGTTAAAGATCTCAACTATTCAAAAAGAGAAGAGACTTTTTCCTGGTGCCCTGGCTAAAGCCTAAATAAAATTGAGCATCCTATGAAGTGCTTTGGAATATCCTTCCTTAGTGAAAGGTGTTATAACAAATGCAAAGATTATAGTTATTATTTATTATATTCTCACAACCATTTGTTTTTTTAAAAGTCTGGACTCCTGTCTCATTAGAGTGGCTTAGAGTTGGCAAAGTCTATTGGCACTGATGTAACTGCAGTAATACAAGGCAACTTTGATGGTTGATCAACATTTCTCAGAACTGGGGGAGATTCAGATTAGACTCTATCAATTCCAAGTCCTGATAGGCAGCTTGAACCCAGAATCGTCTGATTCAGTGCTCCCAACTGAGTCAGGCTGACACCTAGTTCAATATGAAAAGACTGTCCCAGAAAGATACCAATATAAAGTACAACCTTGAAAGACAAAGTCCAAATGCCTGGAACGATGCTAGTTGCACTGGTACTGTGTTTTGCAGTTAGCATATTTATAGCTGTCCCATTGGACATATACATAACTGAACCTGTCTGGGACTGGCAGCCAAGAAATTATTCAGACTAATTGGATTTCAGGGTCATTTTCTAAATGCACTGGGGTTATTTTAGATTTAAATATTCTGAACACATTACATATGAACCGATGATTGAAGATTTTTAATATGTATATATGCATAACTTGCCCCTATTACTGCTCTTCTGATCCAACAAAGAGTATTACACAGGGAATGTTGTTCCCTGCTTATATTGGATGCATTTAATTTCTTGATTTAGAGTGGTTTTAGCCATACATTTGGGATTGTGGTGCAGGATTATGGTCAGATTATATGTTTGCTTTTACTGCATTTTCTGATATCATGAGTAATTTTAAATTTCACACACAATAACTGCCACAAATCTGAAATAACCCCCCAAATTTTTGGAAATGCCCAATAGTGAACAGGATAGTGCTTTAGGTGAGATGCTTCATCGAAACTGAAATGATGGTCCAGATGGAATGAAATGGGACCAAACAAATGATCACTTGGTAACCTGCCCAACATCGGGAATTGTAGATATTACAGATATATAAATTCACTGCATGAACAGTCACTGTGAACATCAAAACATAAAATCCAGTAAATGTAAGATCCGATCAATAAATACAGCAAATATATAAATGTAGAAAAAATAGTCATTAAATGTCTAAAATACTTTAAATCGAAAAATGCAACATGAAATTAAATATATTTAAATTCAAGTGAATTTATATATCACATTAATTTATACATTTAGTGCCATTATAAAATGAAACAACAACAACTTGCAATTAAATGGTGCCTTTTCCGTGGCGTAGTGCAGTATCTCGGAGTGCAAAGTTAATTGATTGAAACGTCTTTCCTCCTTTTAAGATTTGCATGCAATTCATTATAAGAAAGTTTAATCTCTATATCAGAACTCTAATCTCACAGTCTAAACTCTGGTGCATTGCTGGGAATGTGCTGCATTGCTGCACTGTTTTTCAGATGAGATGTTAAACCAAAGTACTGTACTGTTCATGGAGGAATATTACAGATATTATGGTGCTAATTGAAAAGGCAAGGTATCCTGGCCAACAATCTCCCAGATAAAAATGTGGTCATCCACTTCAAGGCTGTTTGTATAATGTCACTGTGTGCAAATTGGCCTCCAAGTTTGTCTACAAATACATAGTCACTACACTTTACAGTAATTCCTGTGAAGCGAATTGAAACATCTTTGCAGTGTTATATCAATTGCACATTATTATATAAGTAGACTTTCGTCGCCTGTGAACCAGACCTTTTGCAGACGTGCTGTTTTCAGCAATATTGCCTTTCAAAACCAATAACTGGCTCTCCATATGGCGAGAAGTGCAGAAGTTTCAAATAATTTCATTAGAAAGCCCAAGATGAAAGGGAACTCTGCTCCAGCAATACATTATGTAGGAGTTCCTACTGGTTGATGTGATCCCTTTACAATTTTTTCATTTCAATCCGTATATTTAATTTATTCAGTAGTCTAACATTCTAACTTTCCAGTTTCTTTTGGAACATAAGATGACAGAGGTATTTGCCAATAATATCAACAGATATTTATTTACAGGATGGAGCAATTTGATAATGATAGACAATAACAAATAGTGTAAAAAAACTATCAATAATAATCTTTACATTTGATGCAGCATCTTTCACAATAAGACAATATGCTGTAATGTGTTTTCTTATTGTGCGAATACAGCAGCCAATTTGCACACCAAAATGCCCCATAAACAACCAAGTAAATGGCCAATTATTATAGGGTCAAAGGGGATACAAATCAGAGAAAAGAAAAATGAGGGAATATATAATCCAAAAATATACCTCAAATGTATAGATTCTGAATATGAAAAACAACCTTATAGGGTGTAGACTGTTGATTAAATATTTATTGTTGACTGGCCTCAAATAATTTATACATAGGAAACTAAACTAATTTCATATTCTATAATATACAAAATAGCTCAGCTGATGATTTGAAAATAAAAAATAAAATTTCTACCACTGAGACTCACTGGCACTTCAAATAAAATTACACTTTAAAACCGGCAGCCTGTACATGAATGTCAGCGAGAGTGTCTCTGTTACTCATAGAAAGAAGAACTTGCATTTATTCTAGCATCTTATTGCATAAAAATGCTTTACAGATAATTCCCATCAAGTGTAGTGACTGTTTTATAGGCAGACATGGTGCACATCAAGGTCACACACAATAGCTATCATATTATTGATTAATTTATCTGATGGATTGTTGGCCAAGACATCAGAAGAAACTTCCTTCTTTTTCCGATGGCTGTCATGAAGGCGCTGGTATTCATCTGAAAACATGGAGATGACCTCAATTTAGTATCTTATCCAAAATATGACATCTCTAATAGTACAACCCCACCCAAACTAATTAATGAGCTCATGTTTCAACATTGAGCTTGAACCTACAATCTTCTGATCCGTAGGTAAGAGTGTTACCAAATGGCCCAAGATTACTCATGAAGAACGGCACAACTGTACTGATGCTGTTATAATTTTCAAGTACAAAGTACAGTACAATATCTGGAATAACCAAGAAAAATAACAATTTGGGGCCTGAAGCTGCCCACAATTAAAAGATACAACTCCTAATGCCCCCAATTCTGCGCCTATGTGTATTCATATTACAGGATTACCTCCATGGGCACCCCCACCACCCCACACCCCCACCGCCTCCCAGCCCACATACTACACCGAGTGCTCACGTTACTCGTTCAGCAGCTGCTCACCGACATCAAGTGGGAAGATAATTAACTGCTTTGCCTTCAAGCTTATGTTAGACTGAATAAAGTGAACTTGTTTACTTTTGTTTAAATAATTTGTGAAATTCTCCATTTCTATCATACGATAACAGATCAACTTCAAGACACATACCAGCGGGCGTTTTTTTTTACAGTGTAATTAATACCTGGAACAGGATACCAGGAAGAATGGTGGAAGCTTAGTCACCTAACTCCTTTAAGAAACAGTCCGATGTTGTTATGTAAAGTGGGTGGAATGTAGAGGTGATCAAATGGGCTGAAGGGATATCTTCATCCAACTCTTTTGGTGGTCAGTGCATTTTTGGAGATAACATCTTTGAAAAAGGTGTTAAACTAAAGTCCCACCTGGCTGTTCAGGTGGATATTAAATATCCCATGGTGCTACACGAAAAGAATAAAATTACTTATTTTGCTCATGACTGTTTGTGGGACATTGCCGTGCACAAATTGCCTGTTGTGTTCTTCCATTAAATACACACTACTTCATAATGTATCCTGTGAAGCAATTTAGAAGTTACAACAAAATGTTAAGGAGCTATGTCAAATGCAAGGATTATTATTATTGTTTATCTCTTTCTTGTATTTCCAATTTTTCATGTAACTTTCAGGCACCGCTGAAACCTCAGTGTGCTTTTTAGGATCAGTACATTAAAATATGAAAATCAGTAAATATGTGAATTGGTGTGAAATCTTTCCAAAGCAACCTTGTTTAGTGTGACTCATACTATGAAGAAAAAGAAGTTGCTAATTAATGGTGGCACACTTCACTGACTGTGCAACCGTTCATATTTCTTTGGATAGAAACAAACGGATTTCCTTTGATATTAAAATATATAAAATAAAATTACACTTGTATAGTGAGTTTCACATCAGGAGGATGTTGCAAGATGCTGAACAGTCACTGTGTCAGACCTGAGCTG
The DNA here is from genome assembly GCA_035084275.1 of Hydrolagus colliei. Lineage (NCBI taxonomy): Eukaryota > Metazoa > Chordata > Chondrichthyes > Chimaeriformes > Chimaeridae > Hydrolagus > Hydrolagus colliei. The sequence goes on from CM068743.1 coordinate 27,400,970, forward strand.
GATGGGGATGGAAGTGGGGGGATTAGGAGTTGCTGATGGGACCATCAAAACAAGTTTTGAGGCGGGACTTGAACGAGTCCAGGGAGGGGGCGAGGCTGGGGGGGACTGAGGGATGGAGTTCTAGAGGTTGGGGGCAGAGTGGTTAAAGGCTCGCCCGCCAATGGTGGGGCGGATGGGACGTGGAGCAGGCCAGAGCCTACTGAGCGGAGTGGGCGGGCGGGTTGGTAAGGGGCTATACAAGCGTCAGGTGTCAATTTGTAGAAATGTAATAATAATAATAATAATCATGTACAAAGATTTCTAAAGTAGATTCAATTCAATTCCATCGATTGATGGGTGACAACCTGTGGCAAAGTGTCCAAAGCTTGGAGAGTGTGTGTCCTTGTGTGAATTGGGACTGTCTGAAGATTGCAGCTTGCAGGCAGATCTGGGCTGTGGTAAATAGTGGGAGGTCCAAATTGCAGCTGAGACTGCCCTGTCTATAGTCAGTGAATGGATTCATACGGATAAGGGTTACAGGTTTCTCGAGGTAACTGAAAACCATAACATTCGCAAATTAAATTCCAAATGACCACTTTATCTATTTGTCAGCGTGAATATAAGCAAACACAATGATCCCAGATCCTGTACAAGCCGAGGGTGGCTACACGGCACAGTGGGAAGTCGTGTCAAATAATAATAATTCTTGCATTGGATGTAGACTTGCTAAGTGAGGCTCTATAACAAACGGAAGGATTATTTATGATTATGTTTATTACACGTGCTTTTATCACGTCGCTGAGGTGTCGCAAGCTGCTTGTAAAGTCGATTGATGGTAGTGATAAAGTGAGAGCTCGCCGTCCCTTTTAGATTGCACGGTTTAATATGCGAGTGTGACTCTGAGTGTTTTTGAAAATATACTTATATACCGCACACGTAGTCATGGAGATGCTCTTATTTTCATCGAAACTAATTACACCAATCTATCAAAGCATCGTATTGCCTCCCAGAGTGCTTGTACACTGGTACAGATCAGTCTGAGACAGATAGAGAAACTTGTCTTGATGTGTGTGTTATAAATAGCATGGCTTGGGTGAAAACTGCAGTCTCTCTCTCTCTCTGTCTCTCTGTGTCGGTGCTGCTGCCTGCACCTGAGAGGTGAGGTGGATGCTCTCCTTACCTGACTGAGACTTGTGAGGAGTCGCGTTACTCTCCTTTACCCTGACTAGCTGTTCAGCTGGAGCTTCCCAGCTCACAGTCGCTGCGGCTAACACTGTGAGCAGACACAGACACACACACCACACACAGAGAGAGAGACACCACTGGCTTAAGTTGGGCGTTGATCGTTCAGTCTGGAGCAATCACATCCACTTTTTCCCCCCTGATGACCATCACTTGGGAGTGGAGGGTGGACTTCCAAGAGAGGGTTCAGTGAGTTTTATCTCTTTCTTTTTTGTTGTTGAATCCACATAGTTTCCAGTGGGGCCGGGATGATCAGCCTCTCAATCAGGCAACAGAGGCACATCCCTCCAGGTCTGATGGTGGTGGGAGAGGCTCCTCCACGGTCTACCCGTCTGCAGCCAGCCAGTCAGGTAAGACCACACAGTCTTCTTCTTATCAGATGTCTGAACGCGTTATCAGCCACAACATCAATTCTCTTGTCACACCACAGACAGCCGCCTTCAGATGAAAACAGATTTTTTAAAAAACCGAGCAGCACAAAAGCCACAAACAAAATGGTCCTGATCTTCATGTGAGCTCAATGATAAGGTTGAGGTAGAGTCCTAGCTAGAGCTTAGTATCCAAATGTTCAATAAGTGCAATTGTGTTGTTGCTGGTGTGAGATCTGAACAGAAATCCACAGCATTTAATAAACAGAGGGGGGGGGGGGGGGGGGAAGGAAAGCGCCATAAGATCTTGCATCTTGATTACTTTACCGGTGTGAAATTCATTTAATTTGGCTGAAATTTAGAAACACTGTAGTTCGGTCTGGCGACGTCTTCGGCTTTCAGTGATCTTGGCGTTTGAGACATTATCCTAAGCACAATGAAGCTCATCAGACAGTAACCGGCTTCAAGGTCAGCCCGTGTTTTTGAAATTGACCTACTGTTAAAATGCTGGCTTCTGGCTATTAATAATCCACAGGTGGGGAAGGAAGAGGAAGTTGCTTAACCATAACACTACCAAAGACTATGGTGTGCATTCTTAAACTGCATTAAACCAAGAGTAAACCTGCCACATTGGCCTGTTGCCGTTTTGATGAAATAATGTTCTGCGGTGTTGCGAATTTTATAAAATGCTGTAATTTTACACAATATATTATTTGCAGATTGAATGTGAAATTAACAGGACTGTGGAGTCCTATAGCGCAATGGTTAGAGCACTCGCCTTACAAGCGAGAGACCTTGGTTCAATTCCAGGCAAGGCAAAACCTTGGGCAAGTTTCCTTACTCCAAACGCCTAATAATAATCCTTCCTAAAAAAAAATTAAATCCATGATTGTTTGTGCTACACTGCTGTGCACAAATGGCTGGCATGTTTCACCCACATATATACAGTTAATTCACTTTACAGTATATTCTGTGAAGGGCTTTGAGATGTCTAGAAGATGTGAAAAAGCCCTATGTGAAATGCAAGGATTATTATTACTCATATGGAAAGTTTGCATGGCATTCGAAGGCTTGAATATCTCAACACTTAAGGATCTCTTCATCCACAGAGCGTCTTTCATCCCCTTTGTTCAATAAAAGTTTCTTTAACATTGGGGCCATGTGTAAAAGCTTTCTAACGGTTTTGAATGCAAATTAGGATGTCAAGACCTTGTCTGCCCAAGAGATAATCGACCAAGCCTGAGTAAGAAGGAAGATATCAGAGAGGCCGAATAAAAGGCAAGACAGACATGAACAGTATTTATTTCACTTACTTGCCTCACAATAGAAATCTAGGATGAATAATTGTCCTGTAGCACGGCATCAAGCCTGGTTTCTGCTCTCCAAAGCAGACTGCAGACATCAATTACATAGCCTGTTCACTTGCATTCTGCTTCGGTAAAATGAAAAATTGAATGAGTATTACAGCTGCAAAGAAAATGTGTGTTTCCAATTCATGGGCTTACAAATGAGTCATCAGGTTGTTGGTGCATGAGATCACAGTGAAGACTGATACTCCAGTAAAAATACTTGTGAGCACTGCAGTGCTGGAGGTGCTATCCTTCAAACGAGACATTGAACTGTGTTCCAATTTGGCTGTTGAGGTAGACGTTCATGATTAAGAATCATGGTACTACAGTATTTCAAAAGAGAAGAGAATTTGACCCAGTCCCTGTCCTGGCCAAGAATCCTCTTGGCAATGAATTAGTGGTTGTTTCTGGTACATTGGCTGTCATGTTTGCATACAAAAGATTATATCTGACAGTAATTATCTGTGAACTGTTCATAATAATAATAATTCTTGCATTTGATATAGCGCTTTTCATGTCTTCTAAACGTTTCAAAGCATTTCACCGAGTATACTGTAAAGTGAATTGACTGTATATTTTGTTGGTGAAACATGGCCAATTTCACACAAACAACAGTGGCCCAACAACAACAATAACAAAATTATACTTGTTTAGCCCCTTTCATGTCAGGAGGACGTCCCAAGGCACTGGAAATAGTCCCACAAACAATCGTGGATTGAAGTGACCAATTTATTTTTGAGGGATTATTATCAGGCATTTGGAGTAAGGAAATCTGCCGGGAATCGAATCCAGGTCTCTCGCTTGCAAGACGACAGCTCTAACCAGTGAGCTACAGGAATCTACAAACATTTGGAGACATTTTGATATTATAGCTGCTGTGTGATATGTGAGGATTATTATTGGTATTATTTTTATTATCATAACCTAACCTGTGGTGGAATCTGACACTCTGTATCTGGGAAAAAACATTCCTCACCTTGACAACTGTATTGATTGTGCAATTAGTAATTTGCTACAGAACTATAATGTATATTTTTGAAATATCACAAATTGTTACAGCTTCTGATCAGAGAGATAAAGTACTACAGTATTTGCAAAATGAATGAAACTTTTTTTCACAAATAGGTCAGGTGCTCCTTGTTTTATTTAGATGCCATTTGAATACGAAATTCACAATTTGTGTTCAGCTCACTAGTTGCCATATTCAAGCTACATAGTGCTCTGGTTAGGCACATAGAGAATGTGCGTATATAATAGCCCCTTAAATTCACCTGACTCAATCTTGATCTAACCATCCACCGGCACATCTGGCTGGACCCCATCAAAACGTACTGCTCTGCCCTCGCCTCTGCCAAATCATTCTTTTACTCCAAGATAATCTTGGGGACCGAAGGACAACTTCAGGCTTCTATTCTCCACCGCCAACCAGCTCCTCCATCCACCTTCTCACGCCTCTCCCATTCGCTCTTCAAACTCTTGACGATTTCCTTGAGTCCAAAATCAAGGAATCTGATCAGCTGCCTCTAACTACCCAACCGTCACTCCTGCCACATCTCCCCACACTCCGACCCTCCCTCTTCCACATCTTTAAATCTGTCTCCCCATTCTCTTACCATCGTATCCAGCATGAAACGCATCACCCCCTCGCCGCTCTATTCTCAACATCATTGATCTCTCCCTGTCATCTGGCACCATTCTCATTTCCCTAAAAACAACTATTATACTATGCTCACCCCCATTCTAAAAAAACCTTCCATGGACCCATCTCTGCTTCCTAACTACCAGCATTGTGAGGTAGAGCAAGCATCTGTGCAGATCGTGTAGAAGGTGCAATGATCAGAGCCAGAACAGCAGTGGTCCTGGAAACAAGGGTGGAAGCACAGATAAACTCAGGTGTCATCCATGTAAATGTTGAAGCGAACTCCAAGCCTATTCATGGTGCCACCGAGGGGGGAACATATAGATTGATGAAGAGGAGGGGACCCTGGGTAGAGCCCTGATAATCACTTGTCTTTACTGTAGTGCTCTACAAGCTTTACGATTCCACAGATAGATTGCACACTCATCACACAATGAAAACAAAGCTGACATTAATAATGAAGAGATTTCACACTGCTACACAATACATTTAATCAGAAATGTCTTACTGAATATCCATGCTTGCCTAGGCTGACTCATGCTCCGCATACAAGTTACTATTGCAAATGCATAAGTACAAGCTGTACTCCTTAATTAGTACATTCTCTTAAAAAGTCATTATTATCCATTTATTCTTTGTCATATACTGCAACTACAATCTCCTAGGTTGACCAATTCATCATCAACACCAAGTGGCAGGATAATTCTGTGATCACCAATAAATAAAAAATAATAATCCTTGCATTTGATATAACGCTTTTCACATCTTCTGGATGTCTCAAAGCGCTTCACGAAATATACCGTAAAGTGAATTGACTGTATATTTGTGGGTGAAACACAGCAGCCAATTGCACACAGCAGTGTCCCACAAATAGTCGTGGATTGAAATGACCAATTTATTATCATTTTTTGGGCGAATGGATTATTATTATGCATATAGAGTAAAAAAACTTGCCCAAGGTTTCGCCCTGATCTGCCTGGATTCGAAACACGGGTCTCATGCTTGTAAGGCAAGTGCTTTAGCTACTGAGCTACAGGACTCTAAATGTGCCAGTGATAGATTTAGCGTGTAATAGTTATAGTTTTCTAACTATAACTTAGTTAAGAGTGAATTTTAAGACTGAATTTTACAATTTCTCACAATTTTGTGGTGATCCTAAAGTTTAAGATAAAAATTATTTCAGCCTCAGAACATAGTGAAATTTGAATACACTTGACTGCTGAGATTTTCCCATTCTAAATCCACAGTATCATGGTTGCAAAGTTACCAACCCAGTGTTCATCTGGCAAGATTGGTAACTTCACTGATGATGTTAAAATAATACTAATAATCCCAGTTTTTGATATAACACCTTATCATCAAGTCATCTCAAAGTGCTTCACAGGATATTCTGTAAAGTGATGTGACTACGTATTTTGTGGGCAAATGTGGTAAACAACTGCAATGACCCACAAATAGCAATGGAGTGAATGATCAATTTTATTTGGGGATTGTTGACCAGGAATTTTTGAATTTTTGAATAGCAACAGCCTACATTTATATAGCGCCCTTTGCACAGGACAGAGGCCCGGAGTATTTCACAGTGGCGGAGTTTGTCAGCGAACCAGAGAGATAGGGAAGGTGACAGTAAGCATGACCAAAAAGGAAGGTCTTTAGGCAGGATTTGTAGCTGGTGGGGTGGGGGTGGGGGGCTGGGGTAAGGCGGAGAGATTGAGGAAGAGAGTTCCAGAGGTCTCAGGCATAGTGGCTGGCGGCATGGTAACTGATGATGGAACAGAGGGCATAAAGGAGAATTGGGAAGCCTGAGCCAACTGAGCAGAGTTGGAGTGGGGGGTAAGCAAGTTGGATAGGTAGGGAATGAGGGAATTAAATGATTTGACAACGAGTCAGAGGATTGTGAAATCAAACTGTTCAATAATTCAGAGTCAGTGGGGCCTGGCAGGGACTAGTGTGATGGGCGTATGGAGAGTATCGAGGTGTTTTGTGTGGGTAAGTATCTGGGCAGCCGAGTTCTGAATTCTTTGTATTTTGTGTATGGTGGAGCTGGGGAGACCAGCAAGGAGGGCATTTGAATAGTGTTCTGCAGTTTCCCTACTCCACACACATCTTGTTTGCTGAGCAGTAAATAGGACGCTGATTGTTAGTCAATTGCTGGATCACTTTTTCGAAGGTAATAATCCCTTAAAACAAATAATAATAATTTGGTAACTCAATCTATGCCTGTTTGGGGGCACTATTGTGCACTGTGTTTCGCCTGAAAAATGCAGTCAATTCACTTTACAGTATATTCTATGAAGTGCTTTGAGATGTCTCATTAACATGATAAAACAAATGAAAGGATTATTACTTGTACAGCATGAGATGAATGTGGATATAGGGAGGAGGAAGAGAGTGTGAGATATATTGAGGGTTTGGGATATGCCATAAAGTTTATACAGTACACTGAATATTTGGAGAACGTACAGCAGCATATATCCATAGATGACTAATAGAGGGAAAGAATATGTATTTATTCAGAGCTGCAATGAGTCACTTTTACTGCATCAGAGTTTACTGCAATTTCACTATTTTAACTCTCCAAGATGGTGTCTTACGTGAAAAGGTGCTATATGAATGCAGCATGTTGTATTTAGGAAATATCTGAATCACAAGCAGCTTGTATCAGCATTACACTGTCAGCAACAGCTCGTAGTGATCTGCTGAAATCTGAAGTGCAAGAATGCTACTTTGGCAAGGGCTTCATTTTCAATGATTCTGATGAGTGTACAAATGAATTGTAATAGAACTAAGCATGTTACAATCATTCTCTGTGCTTTTTGTATGAAGAGAAGAAAAGTTGTTCCAGTTCTTTCATTTTCAAAAGAGGAAGCGTTCCCAAGCAATAAGAAGGCTTATTTAAAATCCAGAGAGTCATCACAGTCAGGAACATTTTCTAGCAGTGCTGAATAATGCAAATATGAATCCTTCTCATTTCAGGTTGTCTGTAATGCTCAAATAATCTAAGAGCTTCCGTGATGGTTTTTTCATCAAGTAATTCCTTATGCAGATCCTTCTCAAGCTCAGCTGATTGCTAGCAAAAGAAGTTTTGTGAAATGTTACTCTTACAGACTTCAGAATAATCGAAATGAACATATTGTGGGTACGTTTTCTCTATTAGCTAGCCAATAAAGGAAATAGTTGACACTTCTTCCTGAATATTTGGACAGCCTTATTCGAAATTTAACAGCTCTGGTGCATATATGAAGTTCATGCTAATGTGAGAATTTTCTTCAGTAGAGAAAAAATCTTTTGACACTTGATTTGTCTGCCTATGCTACAGTTCTGATGAACAAAAAGATGTCAGCTTGATACAGTTGGCAGCACTCTCACTGCTGATTGTAAGTTTGTAAGCTGATTGTATCCCTTGTTTGGTTTAAGTGTTTATCGTCTTGGATAACACAACAATGGAACACTGGGGAATGTTTCAGACACATTGTTGAACTGAGATCCTGCCTGTCTGTTCAAGTGGATATTGAAGATACTGTGATACTGCATTATTTGTACATCAACCTCAGATAAATTGGGTATTCACTTCAGAGCTGTTTTGGCAGCTAGAAATGCTGTAATTTCCTACAAATATAAACATTTGGCAACAATTACCTGTGAAGATCATGGAGACATTTTCACAACTCAATGGTTAGAGCACTCAACAACAACAAAATTACATTTGTAGAGTGCCTTTCAGATCGGGAGGACGTCCCGAGGTGCTCAGGACCCCAGCATGGTGGGAGGTGGTGGGGGGGGGGGGGGGGGGGGGCAGGGTTGGGATGAGGCGGCAGAGAGGTAGAATGGCGGCTGAAGGCACGGTTGAAGAGAAAGGTCTTCAGACCAGTCTTGAAGGAGACAAGAGGGAGCAAGGCAAAGGCATTGTGGGATGGAGTTCCAAAGTGTTGGGGCAGAGAGGCTGAATGCCCAGCCACTCGTAGGGCAGGTCAGGCCGGTGGCACAGCAGACCGGAGCCTGCAAAACAGAGGGAGCAGACAGGTTGATAGGGGCTCAGCAAGTCAGAGAAGTAGGAGGGGACAAGGTCGTGGAGGGCCTAAAAAGTGAGGACAAGGATCTTGAATTTGATAGTGGAGCCATGTGAGGGTGGGGGTGATGAGGTCATGGAGCTTGGTGTGAGAGAGGACACTAGCTGCAGCTTGTGGAGGGAAGAGTTGGAGAGGCTGACAAGGAGGGAATTACCATAGTCGAGCCTTGAGGCGACAAACTTGTGTGTAAGGATTTCAGTGGCCTGTGTGAGGCAATGGCGGAGATGGGCGATGTTTCGGAGGTGGTGGAAAGCGATGCTGGTCATGGGGGAGAAAGAACAATTCAGGGACAACAAGACACTCAGGTTCTTGACTGGCTTGCTTAGGTGGAGTGTGCATCTGTGGATGCTGATGCTACCAGTGCCTGAGGTACTGAGGCGCTAATGAGAATGCCAATCAGAAAGGCCTCAGTTTTGCTAACCTTGCAAATGGGAGACCTGGGTTCGATTCTTGGCAGGGTGAAACACGGGGCAAGTTTTCATACTTGATACACTGTTCACCTAGCAGTAAGTAGGAACCCGTTTGTTAGTCGATCGTCGAATTGCTTTGCCGGGGGTGGTAATTCCTTATTTCGCTTTGCCGGGGGTAAAAAAATGGTCTTTTCAATCTCTGACTGTTTATCGGACACTGCTTGTGTGCAAATGGCTGCCACGTTATGCCCACAACATATCCAATCAATTCACTTTACAGTATATTCTGTGAAGCACTTCGAGATGTCTCGAAGATGTGATAAGGGGCTATATCAAATGCAAGAATTATTATTAGTAGTATTCTAGGTGCTATATGAAATGGTAAGATTTATTATTATATGGATGAAAGAAACTCGATTCTTTCACCTCAAGAGTTAAATAACCTAAGGGTTATCACCTAAATAACCCTAACCCCCCACCCCAACCATTCTATTGATAATACATTTCACAGACATCTTTGGTCCCTCGCCAAAGTGGCTATTATTTATGTGTGAGCTTGACAGTGAGTATTGGCTACTGCTAGACTGCAAGAGGCATCATATTTAAGGATGATTATACGGTACTCCTATTTTACATTCATAGTCACACTCCTTCAGCAGGCGATGACTGGACAATGATCAGGAGTGGAAAACTGCTTGATTCTCCCCTCATTGATGACTAAAGATTTTATGTTCCCCCCAAAAGATTTGAGAAAAGATTGGGAAATCCATTTAGTTTCCAAGGTGTGAGTATCATGGCAATTTGACTTTACATTTGGTATCATTTATTTCAGGAATATGATAAATATAAATATATATTTATAAATATATAAACCCAGCAAATGTCATCACTTCTATATATTTTGCCAATAATATTTTGTACAATTCCTTTGCTGTGGCATGTGTTCGCTGCTCCCTTGGTGTAATTTACATTGTGCTACTAATGTTATACTGTATATGCCCTTATGGTTGAATAGTTACACAGACATTTGAGAAGTCTTGTCTTTTTGTATTGTGTTTTGTAGAGAATTAATCAAGTGTATTTATTGTTTCAATATCCTCCACAAGTGAAAGTATTCCCATGATTAACTTTTCCTTGAGAAAATCCTGATTAGGATTATCGGATATTCTCCGAGAATAGTTTACATAATCAACTGTGGAAAGACACAGAATGAGAGGAAGAAGCAGGTATTGCTTTAGTAATAGTTAAGATCAACCACAAGCCTTGTTACATTCAGCAAAGTAATGTATGGCTCATTTGACACTTAGTTAGAAGGGTGTGTGGTTCAATACCATGTCAGGATTTGAGCTCATATTCTGGGCAAACAATCCAGGGCAATCCTAATGAGGTCCCATTAAACTGGTCTTCAGGTGGATAGAGTACAATACAAATTTATATTTATATAGTTCCTTTCTGCCAAAGCATTGAACAATCCTGGTTTGGTACCCAAGATGGAGGTGGGAGCCAAGTGGAATGGGGATGGGAAAGATAACCAAAAGTGCAGTTGAAGAGGCAAATCTTCAGATCAATCTTAAAAGAGATGAGGGAGACAGCGGCAATTTGGGTTGGAATTAATAATAATAATAATCCTTGTATTTAATATAGCGCTTTTCATGTCTTCTAGATGTCTCAAAGTGCTTTGCAGAATATGCTCACAGACAACTCTACCTAGCATCTCACCAAATGGGTTTAAATGTGAACTGTGAAATTTACCCTGTAGTATGAATTGAAATGCAATTAAAATTTACATTTATATAGTGACTTTTACAGAGGGAGGCCATCCCAAGGTACTGGACAGTCTAAGTTATGCATCCAAGATGGGGGTTGGAGCTGAGAAGGTGGTGGCAAAATGGGGAAAGATTCTGAAAGAGTGATCAAAGAGGAAGGTCTGCAGATGAACCTTGAAAGAGGGTAGGGAAGGGCTGAGGTGATGGGACTCCAAGGTAGGGTTCCAGAGGGTGGGGTCAAACATACTGAAAGCTACAACTACAGATGGTGAGGTGAGGGACGTGAAACAGATTGGTGCCTGTTGAGCAGCGGGAGAGACCCAGTTTGTAGGGTTGCTGGAGGTATGGTGCGGAAGATATTGGAGGAATGTAAACGTTAGGGTGAGGATCTTGAACTTGATCCGCTGGGGAATGGGAAACCAGTGTAGCTGGGGGAGTATGTGGAAGACAAACTTATGGAGCCTTGTGTGGGAGAGGACAAAAGCTGCAGAGTTCTGGATGGTCTGCAGCTCGTGGAGGAACGAGGCAGGTAGTCCAGAGAGCAGATGGTTAGTTTAATCTAGGGTAGATGCCAGGAATGCATGGATTAGGTGGCCCGAGGGGAGGGGTGGTGGCGGAGACAGGCATGTTGCAAATGTAGGGGAAGGCTGAGTGGGTCAGAGCACAAATGTGGGTTTTAAAGGACAATTAAGACTTGAAACAGCACAGACTTTGTGAGGTTGAGTATTCATCCATATAGATTGTCACTGTCAGCACCTGTTGTCAGAAAATGCTGACAGGAGCTAATCGGGGGAGCCTCTGTATTGTCGATGTTCAACTGAAGAAAGTTAGCCCTCATTATGGATTAGAGGTTTGACAGGACGTCAACCAGGACAGAAGTGGTTCTGAAATCAAGGTTGGGGGCCTAAATCGAGAGATTGAGTGTCATCAGTATACATGTGGAAATTAACCCCATGCCTGCTGATGGCATCATTGAGTAGGAACATAAAATATCAGAAAACCTAAATTCTGAGGGTTTATTACAGAGATTATGGCATTGGCCAGTGACATTGCACAATATTTAAGTCAAATGGGTGAATGTACTGTACCAGACAAATACCAGTGAAACTAGTGCATGTCAGTCTCAAGCTAGTGTGCCTGAAATGCATATAGAAAGAGCTAGTTGCCCATTGAATACAACAGAGTGAGTGTCCAAACATCCAGTCCAGAAAAATCTAGGCACTGAATAAAAAATGAAAGCTTTGCTTTTCTGAACAGGGTTTAAAGCTTTGATACAACCCACATTGTGTGACTTGTGTCTCTCTCCACAGAAAGAATGACAACTCACTTCTGGTACTGCCATTGTGTGACTCAATCTGCCTACTCACACAGGTACGGTAGGAGAATGTACATCTGCAATGTTCCATCTTTACTGGATAAAGGCCTTCATGTGTCAGGCAAAGAGTCCCAGAACTTCTTTTGAAACATCACATTGAAATCAAGTTGTTGCAATTAAGTGGAGTCACAATGGATTGCCAGACCACGGAGGATTCTACAGAAAAACAGATACTTAATTCAGACGAGCTGGAATGCAAAATCTGCTACAGCCCTTACAATCTGAGAAACAGAAGACCGAAGGTGTTGGAGTGCCTTCACAGAGTGTGTGGCAAATGTCTGTATAAGATTGTGGACCTCGGGGACACCTCGCCAAGTATCATTTGCTGTCCTTTCTGCAGGTACGAAACAAGCATCCCAGATGATGAAGTTAGTGGACTTCCAGATGACAGTAACATCCTTGCTGCCCTTACATGCAAGGAAAAGTGTAGAAAATTTCCATTGGATAACACATCTGAGCTTCTCCTGACTCCTAAAAGGCTGGCCTCCTTTGTGAGTCCCTCTCATAATTCCTCAAACTGTCTCGTCATCACCATAATGGAAGTTCAGAGAGATTCTCCTCAGTCTCAGAGCTCATCTTCAGTCGTGGAATTTTACAACTCGAGTTTTGATTCTATGCCCTCAATGTCTCGAGAATGGGCGGTGTGGAATTGCACTTCCCTGCTCTGCCATACAATGAGCAGGATCTTGGTCTGGTTATTGGGATTCCTGTATCTCAGCTCCTTGCCTCTTGGGGTTTACCTGCTCATGGTTGAAAAGGTCACACTGGGCATCATATTTGTCAGTCTAGTTCCTTCCAGTCTTGTTATATTTATGGTCTATGGTTTTTTTCAATGTTTATGTCATGAGTTTTTGAATTGTATGAATTCATGAAAATACAATCTAGAATTAAGTACATTCAATAACAAATGTGTGCAGGTTTTATGTGATGCTAACGTCTGTATAATGTGTGAAATTCTGTTTCTCTGTATGTCTAGAAAATATGCTTCCAGTGTTTGTTTAGTATGGTTGTGTACACTGGAGTGCAATATATTTTTTATCAGAGGTTAATTTCTGTCATTTTTAATTTGTAAAGTGGATAAATCCACCATTTAAAAGGCACTGGGGAAGATAAATCTCACAGATTGCCAATACATTTTTAAAGGCTTGGAAGGAAATGCCGTTAAGGTAAGAACCATAATTTACTAACTTATACAGTAATAGGTACACATCATTTCAATGGGTTACTTCAGGGTTATTTTTAAAGTCTGAGGAATCCAACCATCACTATAATAGAAATCTTAATCATTAGATTAACAAGTAGCACACAATCTTTGGTGAATGAGTTGTGCAGTTACCAAGACATTGTTATAATTTAAAGGTAGAGCATGGGATATAGTTCTGTGAATCTGATACTAGTAGAATTTGCTTTATATAGTTGTGGGTGCAAGCAATCAATAATAATACAATGGCTGTACAGGGAGCTGATGAAAATGTAAGAGATAACATCCTCTGGATTTAGGACCTTTGTGAAACCGGTAAAGATCTGGGAGCAGCAATACAAATCCACAATTAGTTCTGGCCAAGCCCCGATATCTGGCAAAAGATTATGGATAACTATTAGATTCAACGACCAAAAATATCAGCCTTCCTATCCAACAGTTAATAGTCGTTGCTGTAAAGAGTGTTTATTTTTAGGTTTAGGTTTGTGTGGGGGTAGAACACTTGTCAGTACAATAATCATTGGACTGTAACAATGATTATTGTTCGCACCGTACATAAAGTTGGACAGAATATTCAAAAAGGAAAGGTAGGTATTAGACCATAAATGATTTAGTTATCATGTGGTGTGATTCGGGTAATTGTTTTATAATTTGAAGTGTTTACAATTTTTTCTGCGCAACAATACTGAATTGCAATGAAAAAAATAACGACAGGGTGCCAATGTAAGAGAGCTGAGCAGTGCACCTGAAGGCCCTTTACATTGTTCATCTTTGTGGAGGAAACTGAGTGGCTGTATCTTTGAGGGGAGTTGGGCAGATGTGTTGCACGGAAATTGAGTGGATACATTATCAGGGAGATAGGATGAATGAGTTCTTGAGAGAGAGATTGGATAGAGATGTTTTCAACTGGAAATTGAGGGAGATTGATGTTTGTCAATAAAATATTGGAATTTGAAGGTTACTGGGTGAATATATCCTAGGGAGAAGTTGAGCAGCAGTGAAGTGGAAATTGGGATTTGTGTACTTTGAGGGAAGATGGATGCTTTTAGGGAGTTTCAAATGTTGGACATTTGATGGTGGCTGAGTCTAATGGTTACGACAACAACAACAACAAAATCACATTTATAGAGCTCCTTTCACGTCGGGAGGATGTCCCAAGGCGCTGAACAGTCAGGTCGGGACCCAAGCGAGTGGAAGGGGCAAGGCAGAGGGAAGGGAAGGGAAGAGGAGGGAGAAAGTTAGAAGAGGAGGGAAGACAGTTGGGAGGGCAGCAGAAGGCACAATCAAAGAGGAAGGTCTTGAGACTGGCCTTGAAGGAGGCAAGGGAGGAAGCAAGGCAAAGGGACTGTGGGATAGAGTTCCAGAGTGTGGGGTCAGAGAGGCTGAAAGCTCATCTACAAATGGTAGGCTGGGATGAGCGGGGGACATGAAGCAGACTGGAGCCTGCTAAACGGAGGGGGCAGGCAGGTTTGTTGGGAGTCAGCAGGTCGGAGAGATAGGAGGGGCCAAGGCCGTGAATGTCTTGAAAATGAGGATGAGGATCTTGAATTCGATCCTCTGGGGGATGGGGAGCTAATGGAGCCGGACGAGGGTGGGTGAGATGTGGTCGCGGAGCCTGGTGGGGGAGAGGACACGAGCTGCAGAGTTCTGGATGATCTGCAGCTTGTGAAGGGAAGTGCCGGGAAGGCAGATGAGATGGGAGTTTCCATAGTTGAGCCTTGATATGACAAATGCATGGAACAGGATTTCGGGAGCCTGAGGGTTGACACAGAGGGCGAGTCTGGCAATGTTACGGAGATGGTGGAAGCACTGCTGGTCATGGCACAGATGTGGGGGAGGAAGGACAGTTCAGGATCAAAAAGACATTCAGGTTCTTGACTAACTTTGTGAGATGGAGTGTTCCGCCTTGGATGCTGATGCTGCCAGCATCTGAGGTGTGGAGGCGCTGACGTGAGCCAATCAGGAGGACCTCAGTCTTGCAGGTGTTCAACTGGAGAAAGTTGTCCCTTGTCCAGGACGCGATGTCAGACAGGCAGGCAGTCAGGAAGGTGGTAGTCCTGGTGTTGAGGGTGGAAGTGGAGAGATACAGTTCCTCATACATGTGGAAATAATAATAATACTAATAATAATCCTTGCATTTTGATATAGCGCTTTTCAGGTCTTCTAGACGTCTCAAAGCACTTCACAGAATACACTGTAAAGTGAATTGACTGTATATTTGGGGGCGAAATGTGGCAAGCAATTGTACACAGAGGTGTCCTACAAACAGTCATGGATTGAAATGACCAGTTTTTGTTATTTTGTTTTGGCGAGATTATTATTAGGCGTGTGGAGTAAAGAAATTTGCTCAAGGTTTCACCCTGACCTGCTTGGGTTTGAACACAGGTCTCATGCTTGTAAGGCGAGTGCTCTAAGTGCTGAGTACAAGGCACTATACATACAAACTCATCGATTAAAAGTTTAGTCTTATGGTGCAAAGCTTCATCAACAGAGGTTGAGATTTATTCCCACACTCTCCATACTTCAGGTTTTTAAAACATGGCAAAAAGTACTGTATTACTTAAATTGCTCCTCTTATTTGTATGTGGTGGAGTTCGGGTTATGTACAGTATAGGGTAGAATGTCAGCAGAACCATTAGTTCTTTGAAAAGCAATGTACCCCCAATGATAGAGGAATAATATTTGTAGCTATACAACAACAACAAAATTACATTTGTATAGCGTCTTTCATGTTGGGAGGGTGACCCAAGGGTCTGGACAGTCAATGTTTCGGACCTGAGCTGGGTCGGGATTGGGGAGAATGGAGGGAAGTGAGGGGAAGGGGGTGACTGATGTCATGGTCGAACAGGAGGTTTCTTGAGGTGGGACTTGAAGGAGACTAGGGAGGGGGCAGGATGGAGGGATTGCAGGCTGGAATTCCAAAGGCAGAGTGGCTGAAGGCTCACCTGTCGACAGAGGTTCAGAGAGGCCTGGGCCACTCTCAACTTTTGAGGCCCCTGGCCAGACCCTCCCCCCCTCTAAGCTGAGAGTGTGTGTCACATTTTGGTTTGAAAGGGTGGCACATAAAAACAACAAGTTGCGAAACTTAACAAATGCCAAAATAATTAACGTGTCTAAATTTGAGGGGGGGCACTCGATAGTCCGAAGGTTCGATAGTCCGAAGGTTCATTAGTCCGAAGGTTCGATAGTTCGAACACACAAATTTCCTATACCCAGGGTGGTTACCATGATTACCGCTCGATATTCTGAACCGACAATGAAATAAGGTTTGTTAATCCGAACATTTGGTCCGAAGTGTTCATTAGTCCAACAAAGGTTAGGGTTAGGGTTAGGGGAAGCTTCGGACTAACAAACCTACGGACTAACAAACCTACGGACTAACGAACCTTCGGACTAACGAACCTTCGGACTATCGAGCGGTAACCAATTTGAGGCCCCTTTTGAGCTTGAGGCCCAGGCCAAATGGCCATCCTGGCCTCCCATCTGATTGGCCCTGAGTGGAGTCGGACGAGAATGGGAGTAATAGGGTCATGGAGCTTGGTGCGGGAGAGGAGGACACGGGCTGCAGAGTTGTGATCTGCAGCCTATGCAGTCTATACCCTTGATACCATTCACAACAGTTTTGCAAGTGTAACTAGGTTAATAGATAAAGTGCAAGCAAATGTTTGATATGGGATTTTCTTTTTAAATGGATTTATCTAGGGAGCTATCCAGATCATTGCCTTATGTGTTTTAACAATCATATACCCTTCTTTCAAATTAAAGTCAATGTCTGAATTTTTTTTTCTTACATTGAGGTCAAAAATAATGTTGCTTACACTGAATTTATCACTCAGATCCTGGTGTGCTTCATGTGTAGGTACTCGACTATTGTGAAGGAAAAAAATTACTTTGGCTATTATATGTTCACACTAATAACAACAACAACAACTTGTGGTATGGTATGATATCATTGAATCTTACAGCACAGAAGGAGGCCATTCAGGCCATCGGATATGTGTTTGAAATTGCATTTAATGGAACAGCCAGTTGAGAAGTGTCAATATAAACATTACTTGTTCACTCTATTTTGATGTGTTTATTCCTTAGGCAATTGTTATTGTCAGTTAGAATTCAGAATCAAGCTGATCAACATACATAGAGGCAGGAATGAGCATCTAGCCTGGATTCGGTGGATTGTAAATATGTGAAATCTGTGATCTTGACAAAGAATAGGGTTGACTCTGATCAATGGCATAAACGTCTAGTGAACAGATAGGGAATTGGAGTCTGGGACATTACGTGGTGCACTTTTGTGTTTGTTACCGGTCTGTATCTGCATGCTTGTTGTTTTGACTGTCAGTGGTCTGGCTCCAGTGTGCTTACTCTGGAGAACAATTCCAGGCTGAGTTACCATTCAATTGACATGGTAAAATTGAAATGCTACAAACAATCTGCCAGCGTGCTCTGAGCAGAATCTGAGAGGCTTTTGGAATTCACCTGCCCAGATCTCAAACGAGGTCTTATTCAAAAATTGCTGTCTAGTTTCACTATAGGGATAAGTAGTACTGTACTCCAAATAAAAAAGAACTACCAATACAGTAAAACCTCGATAATCCGGCACAGTTGGGCCCATTTGCCTCCCAGATTTCGGAGTTTGCCGGTGTTTAGAAACCTACCCTAGAAATGGCTGGGGAAGCTCCGCCCCATTACACCATGTGTGCTGTAAACACAGCACCGAAGCCAAACAATGGCCGAGCTCCACCCACAGTGCCGGATGACAGAGGGGAACTACAAGCAGCTGTTCCAAGCTTCGGAAGATTTGCTGACATCGGAGGATTAGATCTAATACTGTATGTGTTTTGAAATCTCGCCGGTTTTAGGGAGTTGCCGGCTTTCAGAACGTCGGATTATCCAGGTTTTACTGTTTAGGCAAAATTCATAGGCCTGGCATTTGTATCTGCTGCTACCCAACCTGTCATTTCAAATTACTAGAAAATGTCACAAGTTTCATGTCATAAACAATATATCATCTAATCATGGTGCTGATATACTCTGTTCAATCTATGTGAATCAGGCTCAGGCTGAATGTACAGTAACAAGTGGAATAAACATTAACCAATGAGTTTAAAGTATATGTGAACTGCTTAATCTCTGTTCAAAGAGACACCTCGGTGCCAGAACAGAATTTCAAACTAAGATGTTTAAATGAGCATGACTGGCAACACCACAGTATCCACTCACAACTGATTTCTTACGTCAAATCAATTCGGTTTATGTATATTTGTGTTTCATCTCTAGCAGTCATAGTTGCTCATGACATGCAATCATGTTTTTGAATATATAACAAAGGCACTATCTTGAAACACGGCCCCATCTGGATTTTTGCTGAATAATGTCACTCCTTCACGTCAACCCTCTCCTCATGCTCTTTTCATAGAATAAAAGTGGTTGATGTCAAGCCAGTTGGTGGGACACAAAACCTTAGCAGGTATTTGAAACTTATAATATAAAGTGAGGGGAGCTTGCTAATTGGCTGTTACTTTTGGCAACAAAGTTTAGTGACTGTTTGTGGGGAACATTCATAATTTGGTGTGTGAAGACAGTGTATTCAGTCTAAATTCCAAGCATTGTGCAGGAAATACAATACTACAGTTTTATAAGGATTACCTCCGCTGATTCACTATCAGGTCACTGATTTTACTGTTTTTCCATTTGTTAGTCACTTTCCCATTCATCCCCTGAGGCAATGAATATTGCACCATAAGTCCCATGCTGCCTAGGTTTGTAAACTATAACAAAAGATTGTGCTGGTTCAGTAATACACATACCCAGTGCTACCAATGTTCACTTTTTTGTATTGTCTAACCATTGTAATGACAAGTAAAAGAAGAGTTTTACACAATGCAACTAATGTGTTTGAATGCAGCTGCAGTACATTCATTGACATTTCTAGGCCAATGTCCAAAACAAGAGGATTTTGTAAAGCTCCTCAGCATGTAATACAATCAAACCCTGCCTGTAAAGATGCCCAGATTTGAGCAATTATAGAGAAAATAATTTTATCAATGAAAACTAAATATAAATAATAAAACCTTTCCCATTTAAGACAAAGCAAAGAGAACATGTTTGACTCCATCTTGTTTACACAAATTAATTTTACCACAAACACATCCATTTCATTCCATTTTAATGTTGTGCTCCATCAGATTTTTTTCCATGAAAATGCAACTATTGAAGCAGTGAAGAATAGTGTGATGACATGAGCTGGGAAGATATATGGATGAGGAATATGGTGCTGAACATTTCACAAAAAGAGGTCCACCATAAACCGGTGGCCAAAAATAACCTTGTAATCTGGTTACTATGGGTTCAAAATGCAGTAAGTGATGTGATAATTATTACTAGTGATAAATACCCCCAAATGGAACATTCAAATCCTAAAATATACCAAGATATCCCAGTGCACAGCCACTGTGGGGAAATATTCCCTGCATTCCCCCTGCCGTCCCCCCTCCCCCCCACCTCCCCACCCACCACCATGCCTGACTTTGTTCTAAAGGTTTTGCCCCAAAGTCTCTTGCTCCAGCTACTAAGTCTTGATGTTGTCACTGCGCAGATTGCAACATTTCGTTGCTAGTCTGGGGAATGCCAGCTGAATTGAACTCAGGGCTGGTTTGGGAAATATTGGCATAATCCAACAGTGAAAGTTGAACACAGACGGTTTTGTGATAACTCGCTGAAATGCTGTGATCTGCGCCGTGGGAAGCTTAGGAACAATGTCAGACGGGGGGAGACAGGGGGAGAGCGAAGGGGAGGAGGTGGCTGGCAAGGGGATGTCCATCATTTGTATCTCTCCAGGAGTGGAATATTCCAAAATATGGTTATTGTCACCTCACAGATCTCATTCGTAAACTTTATGTCTTGATAATGGGACAGAAGACAGTAAAAAGATAGCTAGGGATCATCATGTGAGGATCAGTATACTAGTTAACTGTAAAAGCATTTGCTGGACAGTATACAGTATAGAATCCTGCAGATGCCTAGATGTGTTGATCTTGTGCTTACCCATTTGAAATCTTCCCAGTGACAGTCTTGGCTGATAATAATAATAACCTTAGCATTTGATACAGTGGCTTTCACGTCAGGAGGACGACTCATTGGATTTGCTGTAAAGTGTAGTGTAATTTGTCGGCAAATGTTGGAGTCAAATTAACTATAACTATGTCCCACAAACAGCTATATCCCACATGAGGTGAAAGATCATCATGTAACAAAAGCCTCACAACAGATCAGTATCTTTTACTTGAACGGTTGGTATAATTAGAACATGTATCAAAATCACACAATCAATAACCTGATAATGTCACCAGTCCAATCCAGTATCACAAATTAATTACATGTATTTTTGTAGTTTTATCAAAGTCGTGCAAGCTCATTTGCCAAGCACATAATCCTCAATACAGAGGCAAGGTGGCAATAGTTTTTAAGCGGACTGTTTCTCGTTGCTTCAGGATCGGAATTAGTCTGAGGGTGGGCTTGATAGTGACATTTCATTGCTAGACATATCACCTTGGAGCTAGTTCAGTTCCAAGGTGACCTAATTCTCCTTCCCCCTGGAAGATAGTCTAATAATATTAAATAATGGCCCCTTGAATGTTCTGGGATGGTTCATTTCAGGTGATTTTTGAGCATAGGATGAATGAATTCATACCCATAGAGTTTATACTAAACTAATCAACTTCTCAAGGTTGTCTCATCAGCTGAGATCATCATGATTTATTTTCTGATCATATTGCTCAACAAAGTGCATTATGTATCACACTATTGATTCAAATTTGGTTAATGACATCCAAACTCTATCTCTGTGTCTCCATCCTTGACTCCAGGACCACTCTTGCCCTGACAGAATGTCTGTCAGACATCATACTGGATGGGAACTAATAGTAAAGTTCAACATCAACAAGACTGAGGCTCTCCTGATTGGATCCAGTCAGCGCCTCCACACCTCAGGCACTGACAACATCACCACCCAAGGATCCATCTCACCAAACCAATCCAGAACCTCGCCATCTTGTTTGACCCACAGCTGTCCTTTCTACCCCACATCCATGCCATGACCCACTCTGCTTTCCCCCACCTTCGCAACATCACCTGACTCCATTACAGCCACACCCCTCAAGCCTCCAAAACCCTTGGTCAACAACAACAATAAAATTACATTTCTAGAGGGCCTTTCACATCTGGAGGATGTCCCAAGGTGCTGAACAGTCAAGTCAGGACCCGTGCAAAGGGAGAGAGGCTAGGGTAGTGGGGAGGGGTGGGAGAGAATTAGGAGGGCAGCAGAAGGCACGATTGAAGAGGAAGGTCTTGAGACTGACCTTGAAGGAGATGAGGGAGGGAGTGTGGCGAAGGGACTACAGGATGGAGTTCCAGAGTATGGGGTCAGAGAGGCTGAAAGTCTGTCCACTGATGGTAGGGTGGGTCTGGAGTGGAACATGAAGCAGACTGGAGCAATATAAAAGACAAGAGCACAGCACACTCAAATCCTCCCATTTCGATGATTTTTTGCATTAATTTGGAGGCCCACAATATGAGGGGTCCATTGGTGCGTTGCACCGATTGCACCAATGTTAAAAATGCCTTTGGGGATAGCAGGTTGGAGAGATAGGAGGGTGCAAGGCCTTGAATGGCCTTGAAAGTGAGGAAAGGATCTTGAATTCGATCCTCTGGGGGATGGGATGGGGAGCCAATGGAGCCGGGTAAGGGTGGGAGCGATGTGGTCGTGGAGCTTGGTGTGGGAGAGCTGCAGAGTTCTGGATGATCTGCAATTTGTGAAGAGAAGAGCCGGGAAGGACAATATGGAGGGTGTTCCAAAATCGAGCCTTGATGTGATGAATGCGTGGACAAAAGTTTTAGTCACGCATTTATTACATGTAGGCTCGACTACGCCAACTCCCTGCTTGTCAGGCTTCCCAATTCTTCCCTCCACAAGCTACAGACCATCCAGAACTCTGCAACTCATGTCCTCTCCCTCACCTGGCTCTGTGACCCTATAAACACCCCCCCTTCGCTCAGCTCCACTGGGTCCTTACCAGCAGAGGATGAAGTCAAAATCCTTGTCCTCATCTTCAAAGCCCTTCACAGCCTTGCTCCTTACTACCTCTGTGACCTGCTAACCCCTTATCATTCTTCCTGCTCCTGCTGCTCAGCAAGCTCCAGCCTCCTCCACTCCCCACCCGGCCCGGCCACCATTTTTGTAACTCCAACCCATAGTCCCTTCACCTCACTCCCTCCCTCTTTCAATGCATTTCTCAAGACTCTTCTCTTCAAATGCGCTTTTTAGCCTTGCCCTACCCACACTCCACCTGCACCTGATCCACACCCACCTGATCCAAACCAACTGCTCGGGGCTAAATCCCTGACTATCCAGTGCCTTGGGATGTCCTCCCAATGTGAAAGGCACTATACAAATATAATTTGTTGTTGTTGCTTTTAATGTCAAAAAATTTATATTCTCATATATACAAATTTAAGAGATCATTTCAATCCTGCTACTGATATAATCCTGTTGTTGGTGACAATAAAATGTACACCTCCATTAATATGATATGTTTTTGCAGTTACCTTTGTTTTTGTTATATATAAATATAAATAATTGTATACAATTATATACGTTCATCAACATTGATGAATTATATTTTTTGTTTTGCATTTTCTTTGTTACTATTGCTATTCTTTATAGCGATACCAGTATGCAGATACATTTCTATAATCTTACTACAGTATTCACTTGTTACTGTTTATGTTGCAAAGTCAGAACCTAAGATGCAATATAGTCTAACATTCCAATATAGTTTAAAAACTTTTAAAAAGATTATATATCTGTGTTAGAAAAAGCAAGTTCTTTCTTTGTAGGTGTACCATGGCTTTGGTGTGGATTCTCAATTGAAACAGTTTTACAGCTCCGTTCACTCCCTGCTATTGTTGAGAGAATTGTTATTTGAGCACGCAATTTCCATGACTTTACCAGTTTCTTTCAATTTTAGACAGGTGTTTTCTCCTCCAGCGCAATTTTCTTTTACTGTTTCAAGTGTTAGCACAAAAGAACAGAATTATTTTCTGCAGATGAACTAAGAATGTCTATTGAACTCTTCCACAATCAGTAGTCACCAGCAGATCTCTGGGGACTTCTTAATGCTTATTTCTTGACATTGTATACAGTAGATTCCACTGACTGTGGTAATACACACTGCTGTGATCTTTGGTTGACAGTCAGATTTAGTATAGACTTTTAGTATAGATTTGGCAAATGGTTTTCCTGAAGGATTTCAGCAGCTTTAACTCTTCCTTCAGAAATGTCTCTTCTGAGGAATGTTAAGTGTCCAGGAAGGTCATTTTATGTTTGTGTTGCTTATGAAACAAGTTGCTGTTTGCTCAGGCAATATGAAACATAAAACTATGTTGGAATATATTAATGAGACACTGCTGAGAATTCTTCCATTGAAGCTGAAAATAACAGCTTTGCTCATTGGAGTAATCTATTTAAAATGCTGGAAACGTAGTAAGTATTGGCAAGGGCAGTACACAGAATCTTACTCTCATCGGTAAAAATAGAAATCTTTTCACTATTTCTTCATAAAAGAAAATTCCAGCCTAAAGACATAATAATCCTCACAGTTGATAAATCATTAATTAAAATGTCAAAATGTTTCAGAGTGCTTCACAGGGATACGTAGTGCAAATGTATTTCTATGTAAACACAGCAACCAATTCAGGCACAGTAAAGTCCCATAAATAGACATGAAGTGAATGATCAATTTATCTGACGGTTTATTGTCCAGGACATCTGGAGAAATTCATTTAATGGGATCTTTAATGTCTACCTGAATAACAGGCAGATGGGACCTTGGTTTAATGTTTCATCTGAATCAAAATACCTCTAACAATACAGAGCCCCACACCACTTCACTGGAAAGTCACCTGAGACTTTGAGATTCAAAGCTACAATATAGTCTGAGATTCAAAATCTCTGCATGGGGCTGCAAATCCCAATTTACGACTCAGAAGCAAAAGTGCCAACCGATGGAGTCAAATGGAAGTGTATTTTTAAAAAAATGTTTATGGATAGACTAATTAGAGGAAGTAGCCAAAATTCAACAAAAGACGTTCAATGGAGAATGCGCCTGGGCTGACCACTAGCAAATAAAGGTCAATATGTAAAAAGAAAAGTACAAGAACATAACAAACACATATAGGAGGTATGTGTATTTCATGAATGGAAAAGATCTTACTGAGAGGTAAATTGAAAAAAGCTTAGCAGTGTCCACTACATGAGGCAGGAATAATTAAGCAAAAATGACACTGGGCTATATTGTCAAATAGATTATATTTAGTTCCTTGGTAAAGTCATAGTTAAGCTGTATAGTGCTCATCAGACTGCAAACAGTTCTGGTTGCTCCAACATAAAATAAATGCTTTAGGCCTACAGTTAATACAGAGGAGAGTAATGAAGAGGAAACTCAATCTTAGAGGGCTTCTCACATCCCACAAACAGCCTTGAAATGAATCGAATAATTTTAAAAAAATCATGGGGATTGTTGGCCACGATACCTAAAGAAACACCTCTTCTCTTCTGAAGAGTGTCATGGGATCTTTAATGTCCATCTGAACAAAGACACAGGACCTTGGTTAAAGTCCCATCCACAGGACAGCATCTCCAACAGTATCATAGTACTGTATCATCCCAGATCCCCAAAGTTCCCAATGTGGAGCCTGAATCCACAATCTTCTAACTCAAAGTACTGCCAATTGAGGAAGGCTGACACCCAAAACTAATTTTTTGCAAAGATGATTAACTGATCATCCTGTTTAATTGTTTGGATGGTTCAATAGATATCAATGCCTTTGTGCTTGCTGGTGTCTTTTAGCTTAGTGGTTAGAATTGCTCGCCTTGCAATCAAGAGGCCTGGATTTGATTCCTGGTCAGTGCAAAATACTGGGCAAGTTTCTTTATTCCACCTGCCTCTGTTGACCTAGCAGTAAGTAAGAACTTGGTTGTTAGTAGATTGACAGATCACTTTTCAAGGGTGATAATCCCTTTAAAGAAAATGTTGTCATTCAATCCATGACTGTTTGTGGGAAACTGCCGTGTGCAATTGTCTGCCTACAGAATATAGTCAATTCACTTTGCAGTATATTCTGTGAGGTGCTTTCAAATGTTTTGAAGACATAATAAGGCGTTATATGAAATGCAAGGATCATTATTATACTCCATCCTCCTGATTCCCTGTCCCATACCCCTTTTCCCTTCTCCCCCCCTGTACACAACAAATAGAGAACCAGACTTGCCCCATGCCAAAATGTATGAAGGCACACAAGGAACCATACTACTAGCCAATGCAGACTTACACTCCAATTGATCCAATTATTAGCGGTCAGATTCATATTTGGATAAGTCAGTCCTCGGTGTAGAAAGATCTTTTCATTCACTGTTTCCAAGGGGAGGTGGAGTGTAAGTTTCTGAATAGTTCAAAGTCTATAATTATCTTCATAGGGGCACCTTCAGCATCGCTCTCTCAATCACCTAGGCTAGGTTACATTGTACTACTGTATCATGATTGTACGAGATATAGTACAATGGATTTGTGTGGTTTACACTATCAGTGTTGTGCTTTTACTTTGTATATGGTTCCCTGTATGCCTGCCTTCAGTGCCATCTTGTGGCACTGAACTGCAATTTGCAAGGAAGGTTTATTCTGTGAATAGTGAGAGCCACACGAGTTTGTATAATGTGGTGGGGGGAGGGTCTCAGCCTTTGACCAGTATAATCATCAGGTGATAGTTAAGGACAGCAGGGATATCAATGGGAATAGGGATTAAAGTAAACAGTTCCAGTGATGGAGCTATCATCAGTTTAGGGTCATTGAGTCTCCTTCAATGGGGTCATAAATGCATCATGTCCAACCTGTACTCTGATGCAATCTCTTTTCACGTGCATTGGAGCAGAGTTCCTGTGGGATGCATATCTAGTTACTGGCAACACTCAATATTTATAGATCATTTGAGATTCCTGTTCCGGAAACTACATTTTAATTTTTAAACAGTTGTGAAACAATAGTGCTGATAACTCTAAAGCTACAGAGATTCAAAAAAGCGCGGAAAGCAAGTCTATATAGATTTATCTGGGATTTGACCAGCATTCTGTGACATTTGCAACAGCTGTTCCAGATGGATATAAAATAATTAATTATATTTAAGAAGGATTGTTTTAACCCCTTAAGGACAATAAGAAAATTAAGGCTAATGGAAAGTGTGAACATTTAATTGTCAAGGTAACTCGATTAGATTATTAATGAAATTGGCATTTGATATTCTTGTGGAACATGCTTATAAATCAAGAAGCTCATAGTACTTTTCTACCTTGGGTTTACACATAACATTTACACATATGCAATTGTCGGCAGAACACAAACTATCTCTGCTGTTGGATCTGTGTTCATGCTTTTTGGGGGGTCAGCCAGTGGTTGTCTGATACTTGTGGAAATCTAAGACCATACTGTATAATATCTAAACTAAAGAGAGTTCCATATGTGCATCCCACCTGCACATGAACAGTTCCCCATGTTTGTGCATTCTACTGTTGGTATCTAAACATTCAAGGCTGGAGGCAAATAACATTACTGATGTGCGAAGGACCTTCAAGATCACTCCCCCGACCCCCACAATCATCTCCACCCACCTAACAGTAGTAGAACTGGTTAAAAAAGGGGAAGGAAATTTGCGACATATTCAGATGTATCTCCTGGTCGTCGCTAACAGGATTTGGGTCGCGTTCAATCAGGAAAAACTGTTACAAAAGTCTCATAAGTGTGTGATGCTTATAATATTTTTAAAAATCCAGTATTTGTTATCATAAAAAATGTAGCTGCATTAAAGCAATGTTCAAATGGCAACAACAGTTTGTAGTGATGATTCACGTAAGGAAGCTTCAGAATGCTAACCGTTCACTGAAAATAATTTAAAACAACATTTTATATTTATATTCTATAGTGCCTTTCACATCAGGAGGAATGTCTCAAAGCAGCTTCACATAGCTGATTTGACAACCAATCTGGTGAAATAGTATTGACTGAATGGAAAGATCGTTAGGCACGTTTTAAAGGAGGGAGGGATGGGAAAATAAATGAATCATCAAAGAATAATCATAACAATCTTTGCATTTGATACAGCGCTTTTCATGTCTTCGAGATGCCTCAAAGCGCTTCATAGAAGATACTGTAAAGTGAATTGACTGTATATATTTGGGTGAAATGTTGCAGCCAATTGCATACAGCAGTGTCCCACCAACAGTCGCGAAACAAAAAAAAGCTTTGATATTACATTTGAAACATTTGCTCAATGCAACAAATGAATGAAACACCTGAAGTGCAAACACTTCCACTTGAAAATCACTCAGGTGGCAGTGCAATGTGAAAGAAGGAATCTATATACAAGTAAACCTCTATGTAGGGCGGGGTTGCGTTCCTGAAAAACTGTATCTAGATCGAAACGTCCTAAATCAAAACGCGATTTCCAATGCAGTCCCATTATATAACCAGAGACGCGTTCTTTTCACAAAATTTTCAGACTCTAACACACACAATAACAAACAAAACCACACAACATATCACACAAATTAACACACATAGGCAAGAATGGGTACTTGGGGTAATTGTACAGTATTGTACTTTAATATTGGCAAACTTTAATACAGTACACTACTGGCAAACTTTAATACTGGCAGCGTGACAATGGCACTTGCAGCTTCCCCACTCATCTTGATGTTGTGGAGCACGTAGCATCTTTTAAACCTTTGAAACCACCCTCTGCTAGCACTGAAAGATGGTGCCGTCAAGCCTTCTCCTTCCTGATCATTTAACTCCCTAAACAATGATTTTGCCTTCTCTTGGATAACCAGGGTGTTGAGTGGTATATTATGCTGGTTCTGATCCTCAATCCAGACACTCAGCATTCTTTCCATGTTTTCCATCACATCACTCCTATGTTTTGATAATCTGCTTGCACCTGTAGCTGTAACACACCCTGAACTTGCCAGTATATTGTCCTTATTGTTTTATAGTAGCCACCGTCGATGTAGTTAGCTCAAAAGCCCTCCCGACTTCTGTACCTTCTTCACCAGAATCGATGAGCTTTATCATCTCCAACGTAGTATTTAAAGTGATGACTTTGTGGGGTTTCTGGCCACTAGCAGTTTTACCGCTGCGCATTTCACTTACTGCTGTCTCTTCCCGACTTGCTAGAATTGCAGTAGAGGCTGTAAATTGGTGGAAGTTGCTCAGGAATGTTTGGAAATTACTGTAATACTGACGTGGTGTGATGTCACTTCAAAATCAGCTGGCTTTTAAACAATGACGTAGCGACATGCTATTGGCCAGTTCAAATGCTTGGATTTACCTGCGAATATACTATGGACCGTGCGTATGGACAAAAAGGATGCGCAAAATGCGACTGCAATATTTCAAAATATGTACTGCGCAAGCGGCAAAAAAATGTTGTTCATTAAAACAAATCTAAGTGTCCTATATCGATCAAAAGGTGTTAAAAAAAATTATGTTCCTTCAATCGAAATGTGCTAAATAGAAGCGTCCTAAATGGACCTAAATCCTGTGTATATAAAAGCCTTAGGTATGTTTCCACAATTGTGTCCTCCTGACGCGGATGGCGCTGTGTCAAATCCATCTTCTATATATATATATATAAATAAAAGCCTTACGTATGTTTCCGCAATTGTAACAATGAACTTCTAAAAGGAAAACAAAAATCAATACTGTACAGCTTAAAAAAACACACAAAGAAAAACAACCCAGTGATTAAAGCTCACCCTTTTTTTTGTAAACAACAAATAGATTATTTTTAAAACGTTTCAAAATATATGAATAAACGTGTTCAAAAATTAGGCCGCGTATGTTACGTGGGGGTATAGCTCATACTATAATCTGAAACACATCCCTTAATACAGCCTCATCTGGCACTTTGTTGCAGACTTTGTCAATCGGAGTGTGATATCACAGCTCGTTCATCCTTGTTTTCAGACTCCTCTTCTCAAGGTTCCTCCACGTCAGCAAAGGAAAGGCTTTAGCTGTCACATTTAAAAAAAATTAAAGCTAATAATTACCCCAAATTGACTTGACTTGATGTTTTTCTTTGAAGAGAGATTTCAGGTTTGCTAAGATTAAGAAATGAGCCATCTGATATTAATTACTTAGACTTGTTGCCACTGCTCCTGGGTATCTGATCGCATGTTTTATGGCACATGAGAATCTACTTAACTTGTTGCCTCTGGTGATAAATTACTTTCCACATTGGCTGCATTATAAAGTTACACAAGTCTGGGTAAAGTGATTGAACATTAAAAATTAAACACACAGCAACTTGTCTTGTCAGCTCTATAAGCGGTTTCAACTGCCTGGGACTTGGCTGTGACGTGGAGCTGATTTAATTGAGTGGACAGTGAAGATATTAATACTTCTAGGGGGAAGTGAAATAAGCCCAACAGAGAAAACTTGGTGCATGTTTATATGATGCAACCTCAGATCTCTCATTGCAATTAACTACTCATCAACTGGTGCAATATAGGCAACGATTTCTCATTATAGTACTGTATAATACTCTTTGGCTTGGTGTAAACATGCAATTGCTTTTTATATTAATGGTAATGCTTTTTATAATAATTTTGATCCTTATTAGCACAAATGATAGAACATTCCACAGCAGATAACTGCTGTGGAGATACCCTACTCCTCTCCCCTCACTCCCACTTGTTGCAAGACCAAGGAACTGGTATCAAAAGATAATACTGTATTGAGAAGGTTCGGTTTCTTTCTTATCATTCCCTCTGTAATTGCCAATCTCTTTATAGAAAGCAAATCTCTTTCCAACCAGGCTAAGAGTTGAAAAAATAATAATACTTTCATCACTCAATCCACAAATGGGATACTGCTGTGTGGATTTTACTGCTATGTTTCTTCCACCAAACAGACTTTACAGAATATTCTGTGAAGTACTTTGAGATGTTTCAATGTCACGATAAGGTGCTATTGGTTATCAAATGCAGCAAATTGTTATCCCTAGTATTCTTGAGTTTTCACAGACAAGTTGCTGTGTGTTTAATTTTTAATGTTCAATCACTTTACCCACACTTGTGTAACTTTATTCCCAAAGTTTGGGAATAAAACATTATTGCATATGTCACTATACATGATATCTTAGAATATGTGTTTATTTTCTCATATCGATTTACAAAGCTCAGGCTAGTTGCTCTTTCACAGGGAGGGGGTGAAAGCCAGGGGAAAGTTCCAGTGGTTACAAAGCAGTATTAGTAAAAAGTTGGCACTGGGTGTTCAGCCCCATCTTTCAGTTTGTTATGGCAGAGCAAACATTGAAGGAAATTCATTTAGCAATCAATTCATTGCTTTGGGACATCCTCTTGACGTGAAAGCTGCTACACCACTATAAAGAATAGTAAATTACAGTACGATTCTACCTTGGGCACTTCTTGGCTATGATCAAATAGTAATGATCTTTATATTTGCTATAGCACCTTTGACGTCAGGAGGGTGTCCGAAAGTGCTTTGCAAGATATACTGACAAGCGAAGTGACTATGTGAATGTGGCAGTTAATTGTCCCACAAACAGCTAGTGAATATCCAATTTTATTTAGGCACTTGGTCAGGACACTGGGAGAAACTCGCTTCACTTTTTGAATAGTGCCATGGGATTGAGACGTCTAGAAGGTGTGAAAGGCACTACAGTATATCATATGCAAGTCTCATTTGAAAGGATGGCACCTCCAACGATGCACCATTGGAGTGTCTTGAGGAATTGGGAAAGAATGAGTTGGAGGTGAAGACACTTGACCTGGTGCTGCTTTAGCTATAAAGCGGAAAGTAGGAGTGAATGGATGTTTACCAGCTACCGTTCAGTGTTTTCGTACTCAGCATTTTTTGGAAGTTCCCCCAAATTGCATTATGCAACTTGCCCTGCATTTTACAACTTGTCCTGCCCCTTAACTCAAGCAAGCGGGTCGATTTTGAAAGTGTGTATCAATAAAACCACCCCCAAAAGGCAATCTCTGCTTCCTGCATAGGCTAAGCCAACTCTCAGTGCAGTCACTAGATGGAGCAGCATGCTGTGTGTGGAAGGGTGATGATACACTGATAGACCTTATGTTTCAAGGTACTGTATTGTGCCTCTTAGCTTGCAGCTCACAAATTGTATTTGAAAGCCTTCTGGTCACGAAGGAAAACTGGGGCAGTGGCATTCACTCAATGAGTGCTATATTCTGATTGCACACTTTATAACATGGTGTACGTGTACACACCGTTGCTCAATACAACCAGACCACACAGCCCTGGTGGGGGGGGGGGGAGGTGAGAGCAGCTGGAGCAGGTGAGGGTTGATTGCGTCTGGCAGCCCTGCAGAGAGGTGTTGTGCTGAGGGAGGGGTTGCTCACTCGGCGCTGTGGTCAGTGAGTGAGGTGGGGGGGAGGAAAGGGAAGAGGGGGGGGGGAGAGGGTGGTGGTCAGTGGGGGGGGGAGAGGGTGGTGGTCAGTGGGGGGGGGAGAGGGTGGTGGTCAGTGGGGGGGGGAGAGGGTGGTGGTCAGTGGGGGGGGGAGAGGGTGGTGGTCAGTGGGGGGGGGGGGGGGGAGAGTGGGGTAGGGGCTGTGGTCAGTGGAGGGGAGAGGGTGGTGGTCAGTGGTCAATGGGGGTTGGGAGCTATGTGGCCTATGGTCAGTGAGGCCTGTGGGGGTTGGGGGCTGTGGGGGGTTGGGGGCTGTGGGGGGTTGGGGGCTGTGGGGGTTGGGGGCTGTGGGGGGTTGGGGGCTGTGGGGGCTGGGGGCTGTGGGGGGCTGGGGGTTGGGGGCTGTGGGGGGCTGGGGGGGTTGGGGGCTGTGGGGGGTTGGGGGCTGTGGGGGGTTGGGGGCTGTGGGGGGTTGGGGGCTGTGGGGGGTTGGGGGCTGTGGGGGTTGGGGGCTGTGGGGGGTTGGGGGCTGTGGGGGCTGGGGGCTGTGGGGGGCTGGGGGTTGGGGGCTGTGGGGGGCTGGGGGGGTTGGGGGCTGTGGGGGGTTGGGGGCTGTGGGGGGTTGGGGGCTGTGGGGGGTTGGGGGCTGTGGGGGGTTGGGGGCTGTGGGGGGTTGGGGGCTGTGGGGGGTTGGGGGCTGTGGGGGGTTGGGGGGTTGGGGTCTGTGGGGGGTTGGGGGCTGTGGGGGCTGGGGGTGGAAGAGGGTGGGGGCCAGACCGCATCAAAACCTTATCACTTGTTCTCCACCACAAACCGGTTCCTCCGCCCTCCCGCCACATCTCGCAGATTCTTTCCTCTAATTCCCACTGCCGAGGAGTTGCTGGATTTCCTCAAGTCCAAAATCAAGGGGCTCCGCTGTCACCGCCCCTCCAACTTCCAACCCCTGCCCACCTCCCTCCCACACTCTGACTCCCACCCATCCCTTCTTCCATACCCTCAAACCTTTCTCCCCCTCCTCTGTCATCACCACCATGAAGCTCACCACTTACTCTCTGGACCCTAACCCCACCCTTCTCCTTACCCCTCTCACCTCCCAGCACCATCTCCTTGCCCCACTGCTCACTATAAGAATATAAGGAATAGGAGTAGGCCATTCAGCCCATCGAGCCTGCCCTACCATTTAATCATGGCTGATATTCCATTCTAACTCCAACTCTATCAACCTGTTCCTCTCATCCGACATTGTTACTATCCCCTCAAAACAACCACCATCACCCCCACCCTGAAGAAAACTTCCTTGGACGCAGTTTTCAAAGTCCATCTCCAATCTCCTTCTGTTCAAGGTCCTTGAAACAGTCGTTGCTTCTCAGCTTTGCTCTTTTCTCTCATCCCACTCCCTCCATTGTTCTTTCCTGTCATCCCACTCCCTCCCATCAGGCTTCTGTGCTTCCCACATCATGGAAACTACTCTGGTCAAGATCACAAATGGTATCCTGATCATCTGTGACCAGGGTTCCCTTTGCCACCTCGACCTATCCGCAGCCTTTGACACCGTGGACCATTCAATCCTCCTCCACTACCTCTCCTCCCACCTCAACCTTCAAACGTCTGTCCTTGATGGTTCAGGTCTGATCTTTCACACCGTCTCCACTTTGTGTCTGCCAACTGCTTTTCTTCCAACCCCCACACCGTCTCGTGCGACGTTCCTCAGGGCTCTGTCCTTGGTCCCCTCCTCTTCACCCTTTACATGCTTCCCTTGGTGATGTCATCCACAGACATGCGGTAAAATTCCACACGTATGCAGATGACACCCAACTTTATCTCTCCGCTTCCATCCTCAACTCCAGCACTACCGCCATCCTGACTGCCTGCCTGCCTGTCCGTTATCGAGTCTTGGACGAGGGACAACTTCTGAAGCTGAGCATCAGCAAGACTGAGGCCCTCCTGATTGGCTCGAGTCAGCACCTCCACACCTCAGGTGCTGGCAGCATCAGCATCCATGGCTGCACACTTCATCTCACAAAGCCAGTCAGGAACCTGGGTGTCTTGTTTGACCCTGAACTGTACTTTTCCCCCCACATCCGTGCTATGACCAACACTGCCTTCCACCACCTCCGCAACATGGCCAGACTACGCCACTGCCTCACCCCTCAGACTGCCCAAATTCTCACCCACGCATTCGTCACATCAAGGCTTGACTGCAGAAACTCCTTCCTCGTCAGCCTTCCCAGCTCTTCCCTTCATAAACTGCAGTTCATACAAAACTCAACTATCCTACAACCTCTCTCCCTCCTCTCTCCCCTACTCCTCCCTCATGCTTGGGTCCGGACCCCTGAATGTTCAGCTCCTTGGGACATCCTGCCGACGTAAAATTTAATGTAATTTTGTTGTCGTCGTAACTGGCATCCAGTTGAGGAAGTTAGGCTTGACTGTGCTTGTTGTGGACCCACATCAATCCACAGTCAATGTATATCCTGTGAAGCACGTTGAGACATCTTGACAATCTGATAAGGAGCTTTGTCAAATGCAAGGATTATTATTTTTTAAACAGGTTGTAGAAGAGCGGAGCCAAGTCTGTGGTTGGGGACTGCAGCTCTCTTTAAGGGAGAGAGCATTGAAAGGTGGAAGTTGCAATGGTGAGTACTGAAAGAGGGCAGTTGTTCATTTTGACTGAATGCAATCTTTAAACAATAATCAGGGTTGAAATTTTATTGTTAAAAGTTGGCATTTTAAAAAAAAGTCAATTTGAGGGAATTGCCTGATTGAGCACATGGTGTCTGTTTGAAATTATCCAATCCAGTTATATTTCTTGTGCTACCTTGATGCAATTTAGTGACACAAAATGCAGCAATGAAGCTGAGGGCAGAAATTGTCCGGCATTGGGTACCTGAAAGTTGCTCTTTTCCAAAATATGAAGCGTGTGTTTGGGTGGGGAGATTGGTTTGCAGGTGAGGCAATTTAAAACAAGCAATAAGTTCATTAATGCAGATCCAGCGTTTGACTAGTTCAATGATTAAACTATTTTGATTTCAATTAACTTGCTTGCCTGTCATTCAAAACCTAAATGCAATACTTTGTATCTGCCTGCTGGTGGCAATTCTGACTTGTGATGCTGCGCTGTGCAGGATGTTTGCTAGTTTTTATTATTATTAGATTTACTGATTGATATCAAACAACCTCTTTGCTCCCTAATACCAAAATGAAACTTCTTCTCTGGCTCGGTTGTGTGACTCAGGCAAATTGTATTTTCCAACAACTGGCAGATGGCTGAGGCAAGTCATCTGTTTTTCCTCTTAAAAAGAAGGCAGTTGTAAGGCAGGGAAAGCACTATGGACACAGGGCGTAGACAGTAGGAATGGAAATGTGGGACCAGTGAAGCAGAGAGAGGGAGTATGAAGTGTAATGGGATGCTGTGAGGGAAAGTGAAAGGGCTTTGGGGGCAGCTGGTTATGGAGGAAGATGAACAAGAAGATTTATTTCACAAGTTTAATCTTAAATCCTTGTTGTTGTTAATTTTGAATGAAGGCCTTTTGGCCTATCAGATATTATGCTTCTAGAATATCCCCTCAACTCCCTTCCCTTTACTGCATCAAGATTTTTTTGAACAAAACTGACCTCAATCAACTTTCCTGGTAATATGTCCCAATTATTAAATTACCGTCTGGGCAATTGAATGTTCCTGGGCACACTTTTTCTAATGTTGCAACTTTCTAAATTTTAAAGGAGGAAAAATCACATCAGGCAAGTATGGAGACAGCTGAAGATGGACTGGTCAAAAAAGAATTCATGGTAAAGCTGTTTCTTTACAAATCCTTTTTGTCAATAAATTATTTCTGCTGTTTGTGCTTTATCACCTTGAACAGAGTCTAAGGATTTGTACAGCCATTTTGTTTCTATCAATGTAACATAGCTCAGCAGAATTGTATCTTTTTAATGAAATTACCTAATGTTAAATAAATCTATTCAGTGCACTTGGCAATGTGTTGCTGTCCATATATATATATATTGTATTAACAATGCCTTCTTAATAGTTCAGTGTTTTAGTGTGTGTGTGTGGGGGGGAGAGAGAGAGAAAGAAAGAGATATGTGATGTGTTTTCTTATAACCAATCTGAGGTGAAGGGCCAAAGACCAGCTGAGGGAACAAGCTAAATCAAAATAGGCCTTGTACCAGTTCACACTATCGGTAAAAGTTTTTTTTTTGGCTGAGGAGAGTTAGATTTCAGATGTTCTTGCTATATCACTGGTAAATAACTAGTTAACAACAAAACACCTTAAAGCATGACGTAGAGCTTAAAATCTACAAAATAAAATCTTGTCTCAGAACAATCAAACAGTACTAGTTGCAGGAAAGGAACTACTTTGTCTGGAGAAATGCACCCCCTATTAGCACTTACTGACTTTTCTATGTAGCATGAGTAATACTCGGAAATCACCGCATACTGTACTTTAACCCCCCCTGGTCTTGAGGGTGGGAACAAACCATTATTAAGGATGATCTATCTCTACAACTAGGGTTACCTCTTCTTCCCCTTTGCTCGGAGTCTTAACCCTGCCACTGTTCAGTTTTCTGATCTTATCCGGGTGAAGAGTGCTATATAAATGTCAGTTGTTTTTGTAGATAATTTACAGTTCTAGGTCTTAATGATTTGGAGTGTTCATCTAACTTGAAAGGCACTTAATCAATTGTAACAACTTGCACTGATAATTTAATCTTGGATTGCCGAGGTATGGACACTAAACCTGAAACTTTGTATTACAGCTTGAATTTCTTATTGTATATATTGATAATATGAATGGATTTCAAGCCCTGGAAGGCTTTTTGGCAGATGAAAGTCAATATACACCTCAGAAATGCAGTAAAATACTCTTGGGCAAACTTGACAAACTAGTACACCAGGTACAGCATTTTCTTTTGTTGTAATTTTGAAATGCAAACTCAAATTATTTAACCATATCTGATTCATGTGATTTTGTTTTGTCTTCTGTTTGTAGGAAATAGATAAAAAACAGTTCACAAATACCTCATTGTTGATAAAATCTTTACAGAGGTTCTGCAAACCAGAATCCGAGGAAAGCCTGAACTTGTTAATTAATGTAGGACTAATTCAGAAGATAAGTATTCAGAATGGCCTCACTTGATTTCACGTTTTAGATCCAATGTTTATGTACACTGACCTGGGTGTAACATTTTCCTTTTATTTCTCAACAAAAGAGCCAAAACTAATAAATAGTTGTTGTTTTTACATAAGAACATTGGAATGTACAAGACTGGAAGACATTACATTTGTATAGCACCTTCCACATTGGGAGGGTGTTCCAAGGCACTGGTAAAGATCATCTATCTGGTCCTAACTATACAACTCTGTTGCTTATAACCCTCAATTGATTTATTTGCTGAATAGCTTCTTGAACTTGTTAACACAATCTGCCTCTACCACCTGCCTGGGTAGTCTATTTCATATAATTGACCATTCCCAAAGAATGTTCTGAAGGTTGAAGTGCTTTATCTTAGCTTGTGTCTAGCTATTCCTCATGACTATTTTCTTTAACACTGGGAATCATCCATACAGTGCCTATCGGACTTGGGCAGCCATGGCACCTTTTGCATAGGATAGCATGTCTGAGCTGCACAGTAGCATGATCGGATGCTGATCAAGGGGGGAGGTCAACATAGGAGCAATAGAAGATGTGAGTGCTGAAGTGGGAGTTCCAGAGGTTAGGGACAGAGTGGTAGAAAGCATAGCCAGGAATTGTAGGATGGAGATTTTGGGTAAATGCAGCAGGCATATCACCAGAACTATACGCAACAATAGATTCAGCTTATCCAGTGCATTATGCAGCTTAAGCATCACTTCTGAGGATCTGTAGCTCAGTGGTTAGAGCACTCACCTCACAAACAAGAGACCTGGGTTTGTTTCCTGGGTGGGACAAAACATTGGGCAAGTTAGAGGTGAGTAGGTTGTTAGTTGATTGACTGGTCGATTTTCTGGGTTCATAATCCGATTAAAAAAAAATATATATATATAAATAATAATAATTGGTTACACAATCCATGTCTTTTGTGGGATAATGCAGTGCTCAATTGGCTGCTGTTTTTTGCCCATAACATATGCAGTCAGTTAGCTTTACAGTATATTCAGTGAAGGGTTTGAAACATCTCGAAGACCCGATAAGGTATTATCAGGTGTAATATTATAAATGTTCACCTGTTGCACTGTAACAGAATGAAAGACCAGATGAAATTCTGTTATTATTGTTGAGAGACCGAGGTCATGGTCATACAAATTATTTCAAAACCATGTTAAGGCTACAAATCCAGTGTTTACTGAGCTTTTTAATCATTATCCAGAGCATCATACAGTTTTTTCTCATAATTCCTTTATCATAGGGCTGTATCCCTGCTAATCAGGTGACCTTGTAGGTATTCAATTATTGTACATTTTTTCATAACCACTGCATGCTGTTTAACTCTTTCATATCTGCCAGACATTAAGTATAGGTATTTGTATAGGGGTTGGGCATTGAAAAGTAGAATAATATGTCATTTATGTTTTACATCCCCCAGAGGATTGAATTCAAGATCCTCATCCTCACCTTCAAGGCCATTCACGGCCTTGCCCCTGCCTATCTCTCCGACCTGCTGTCTCCCTATCAGCCCGCCCGTCCCCTCCGCTCAGCAGGCTCTGGCCTGCTCCGCGTCCACCGCCCTAACTGCCCCACTATCGGTGGCCGGGCTTTCAGCCTCTCTACTCCCACACTGTGGAATTCCATCTCACAATCCCTTCACCTCACTTCCTCTCTTTCCTCCTTCAAGGCCGGTCTCAAGACCTTCCTCTTCGACCGTGCCTTCTGCTCCCCTCCTAACTCCTCCACCTTTCCTACTCTCCTTTCCCCCACCGCGACCCTTCACCCCACCGCGATCCTTCACCCCACCGCGATCCTTCCTCCCGTGCTCAGGTCCCAACCTGACTGTTCTGCGCTTTGGGATGTCTCTAAAGGCGTGAAAGGCGCTATATAAATGTAATTTTGTTGTTGTTGTTGTTACATAGTCCTGTTGTTTGACCGTGCTACAGAATTGCTAAAAACTACAGAACTAAAATCAAATGCAGCATTAACAACCATAGTTGAAGATATTTTTGATATTGTTCTGGTAAGTGTGTTTTTATTGGTAAGGCCATCACTTATTTAATTAATAGTACCTTAAGTTTTGCAGTTACAGCCTATATTTTTTTCTTATTTAGGTTATTTGCAAGTGCAGTAGTGAAGGTAAAGTGTACCCATTGTATACCCTCATTATTACACTTGATTTTCTAAACTACTAAATTTATATTTATACAATATGTTGCCTAGAAATACACTTTTCAAAGTTAATTTATGATAACATTATTCATTTATATGCTGTCAAGCAAATAGGGTCATAATTGTCTTTTATTCTGAAACCCATTCAGTTCCACATTTAAAGAAATTGTATTCAAAATATTCCCCTCACCCTCCACTGGCTTCCAAATATCAGTTGTACCAAAACGCTTCAGAAAAGCCCTAAATATTGCCAAGTTGTATTCCCATTGGGGCAGGATCATTTTCTTCAACCTGAGTTGAGGCAATATCTTGTGGAAAAAGGAGACGTTGATAGCTTGGGCTTCTGATTTTCGGTTTTAACTAATAAACATCCCCAGTACAACAAAACAATAAGCTTTGACTCTAAATCTTGCATAAGCAAACTGTGATGAATATTTTTTTAAATTGGATTCTCGAGCTATTTTAGTAACTCTTTCCATTCTTCCCTTTTATCCAGGGAGGACCCAACTGATGGATACTTTTGTATTGCAACTCGGTCACAGAGTGACTGACTTTCGCTTTAAAATTTGCTTACGGTTGGAGGTGAGAGGGCTGTTTCGCTGATGATATTTTAATGAGGCTATGTGAAGAAAATTATACAATTTCTTCGTTTTACTTTATCAGGCCATAAGAACTTTCAACTTGATGCTTGATTCAATAACCCGCGGTGGGAGAAAGAAATTTCAGGTGTCTGAGTTGTACACTCTAATGTAAGTGTTTTTTTTTGTCAATTATGAACCTTAACTTGTTAAATTCAGCACTTGTTCTGCAATATTGAAACAAAAGTGAAGCAATTCCAGCAACTAACCAAGTGTGTGAAAATGCATTCACAAAGCTGAGATTTTTTAGGTAGTGTTTTGATAGAGTTCTTTGTTTGAGCTACACTGCCCCTAATTTGTAGAACTTTTTGCTTCAGTCCACTGTATTTAGGTGTGTGCCTTTTGTCAACTTCCCCTTCTCCTATGCTCAATGTACAGCACTTTTTTTTTGAGGTACCGGTTATACGAAAGTTATGGTTGATCGGGTCACGGATAAATGGGCTTTTACTGTATTAAATTTCTGTTTGAAGAAGAAACTTTTTTTTTACTTTTTATGATCTATTTAACAGGCTTGATTTGGCAAAGGCAGTTCTGGAGGTTGGTGGTAAGTATATTTTTACCCGTTTCTGTTGGTTGGGCTTGTTTTCTGAGGGTGATGTGCTGCTGCTGGCAGTTGGTGAGAGAAGTTTTTTTTAGGCTTCTTCCAATGGTGCACCTCATTCAGTTAAAGCTTATACATGACCATGCTCCACAATTCTTGTCAGTCTGTGTGTGTTTCAGTTTTTAAACAAAAATGTTACCTCAATTTTATTTTTTAAGACTATGAAATTCAGGTGGCGATTTCTGAGGCCCTGTGTAGGGTGACACTTGCAAAGGAGAGGGACAATCTTGTACATGAATGGTTTGTAGAAGACTTCATAGCCAATGCTTTTAAGAGAATCAATGATGCTGAATTTGAGACTGTAAGTTTCTTGAAATTTTTCTTAATACTTCTCTTCTGCTTCTAAAATATGCAGTTTTTGTCATAAAATATTAATTTTCATGATTGCAGATATGATTGCCTGGACAATATTAACCATTGTAAGAATCTTGGACCTTTGTTGGAAAAATAAATCTCTTATTGAGGCAAAGAATTTATAATTTTATTCATAGGTAATCTGATAAGTGTGTAGGGTTTTGGATGCTCTGCTTTGTTAGCACCATTGTATGTAGAGAATATTGTCTTTTGTTCATTCATTACATGAAGGATAGATTTATGATAGTACAGTATTTGGGTAAAGTAATGTGAATACAGTACTCTAAATTCTGGCTTTTTTGGAAGGATTGTCGAAAATTCCTCAATGAAGTAAATACATACCTTGGCAATAAAAGAAGGTAGGATTTTGTTTTACTGAATTGTTTTTGAATGACTTGTTAAATTGCTTTAAAGATGATTTAAAATATATTTGCTTTTGTTTTGTATTACTCTACAGAGTTTATACCTTTCCCTGCAATTCAGCATTCCTTGATCAAAATGAGGTGAGCGCATTGCATACTTTTCCAAAGAAAGTTATTTAACGGTTTGTGTTCGGATTATATAGAATAATGTGTAGTTTCTAAGGCACCTTTTTGTGTGAATTGTATTACTGGCTGTTTAGGAGGTCTTTTAAAACTTTTTCTAATTTGCAGTGAAGAATTGGTGCATTTGC
Organism: Hydrolagus colliei; assembly: GCA_035084275.1. Lineage (NCBI taxonomy): Eukaryota > Metazoa > Chordata > Chondrichthyes > Chimaeriformes > Chimaeridae > Hydrolagus > Hydrolagus colliei. Next base: position 27,442,437 of record CM068743.1, read on the forward strand.
ATTTCAGATTCAAAGATACTGATAGATTGAAATTCACTGACTAAATGGGCCAGAAGTTAATCTTTCAGCATTTGCAATGGCTGTCTTTTAGATGCTTTCATTCACGGCATACGGGAAATCCACAATGAACAGGATGGTAGGAGATGCTAGTTCTAAATCACTGCACTGTGCGGCCCATTTGTGCCTCAACAGTTTTACAGTAAAACCTTGATAATCCGACATTCCGAAATCTGGCACCTCCGTAAAACTGGCAAGATTTCAAAATACATACAGTATTAGATTTTTTTGTCCCGTTATCCAGCAAATCTCCTGAAGTTCGGAGCAGCTACTTGCAGTTCATGGCATTGCTGCTCAGTCATCCGGTGCTGTGGGTGGAGCTCAGCCATTGTTTGGTTTCAGTGCTGTGTTTACAGCACACATGGTGAATGCGGTAGGGCTTCCCCAGCCTTTTCTAGATAGGTTTCTAAATTCCAGCAAACTCCAAAATCTGGGAGTTGCATGGGCCCAACTGTTCTGGGTTATCGAAGTTTTACTGTATTGATTTGCTTTATTTTCGAGCTTCCTGTCTGAGTCTCTGCCCTGAAACCTTTCAATGCCGTCCCCAGAAAGCGAATACAGTAAAGCCCCAGAAAGCTAATACAGTAAAGGCTGGTTTATCCGGCACCCTCCGGTGGGGGGTCGACTAATTGACTCTGCTGGATAATTGGGTGGCAAGTTGCCGAAAACCCAACACAAACGTTTTTACTTATTTTAAAACATACCATGTTAATAATAGACTAAATAGTAACAGAATATTGTATGGATATTTACCAATAAAGCATTCCAGCACACTCGGTAAAATGATCAGTAAAACCGCATTTTTTACCGATCGTTAAAAACCCAGCATTCGTAAGTTTAATAAGTTTGCACACATGCTCAAAGTGAGCATACTCGCGAGTATCCCGGGTGACTACAGTATGAGATCCGTTTGCTGGAATAGGGAATTACCCCGGGAGTGGATTGAGCAATCCGGTTGATCGGGTCACGGATAAACGGGCTTTTACTGTAACATGTTTTGGAGTGCAAATAACCATCAGCTTTGTGGATTCTAATTCCCAATCAACTCATTGGAAGTTGGCTCCTAGACTATTTGTTTCACCTGAAAGTTTTTTTTTTTTAACTTGCCCTTAACAGCCCTGTAAATTTTTGGAGAAGCATTTGTGTGAGACAGACTTGTTTTCCTTTTCGACACAGAAAATCTTAGTGTCCTTTCCAACTTTCAGTTATCCTTCAAGCCCCATATTTGTGCCGTGACCCTTTCCGCCTTTCCCTACCTCCACAAAATTGCTCCCCTCTGCCTCAGACCCCTGAGACCCCGCTCCACTCTTTCATCATGTCATTCAGCATTTCTTCCCTTGAACTCGGGAGCTCTATCCCAGATTCCCTCCGCCTCATCTCTCTTGCCTCCTTCAAGCTTCATCGAAAGACCTTCCTGTTCAACTGTGCCTTCAGCCACCCTCCCAACCCTACACCCTCTGCCCTTCATCTCTCCTAATCCAAGCTCAGGTCCAAAATACCCTGACTGTCCAGCTATGCCCTGGGACATCTTTCCAATGTAAAGGGCGCTACACAAGTATAACATTGTTGTTGATTTCAAATGTAGATGAGCATTTGAATGCTAATATTCTAGTAATCCTGCAAATGCAAAAAAAAATGCTTAACATTATTCAAATTCAAATGTGTTGTCTCCAAGTGCAAACATACTGGATGCTGATATAGCATCTTCTATTTGGGCAGGAAAAAAAAGCAACAGGCTTTACAAAAGCATTACGCCAGATACGAATGTTTTTGTGTTTGTATTGTGTTCTCTGTTCTGACTAAATGCCATCTGCCGCCTAAAGTATCAGGTATTCATTGAAGCGATTGAAAATGTTACATATGCATTTCGTCAACTTCAAATGAGGTAATTTTTGTCTTGTGCAATTTAAATGCAAATGGATTTGGACATAAGTCTGGACTAGTTTGAGTGACGTAGCAGGATTTTAATTTCTCTTCCAGTTAAAAATGCCAGATGATGATAAACTGGAGAAATTTTGGATTGATTTTAATCTCGGAAGCCGAAGTGTAACTTTTTTCATAAAAGATGAGAATCCAGATGGTGTGGTAAGAGTGTTTACTCGATCTTTGATTAATTTGTCACGTATGTACTTCAAAAGTAAATAAACACAAACTTAAAAGCCAAATGTGACAAAAAGCATTTATCAAGATTGATTTGAGAGGCTTTGCAAATGGACTGATTTTTTTTCTTTAGCACAAACAAAGCAAGAATTGCTATCACTGCAGACAATGGATTAGACAGGGATTTTGAGAAATAATGTCAGATGACCTTAATAATAAACCTTACTTATAGTGCCTTTCATGTCCAGAGGACATCCAAAAGTGCTTCAGTGGATACACTGAAGAGTGGTGTGACTGTTTTGTGGATGAACATGGCAGCAATTTGTGCACATAGCACTGTCCCACAAATAGCCATGAAGTGAATGATCAATTTTATTTTGGGGATTGTTAGCCAGGATACTGGGGGAAAACTACTTTCTCTTTTTGAATAGTATTGAAGGTTGTTTTAATAACCTGAATAGGCAGATGGGGTTCAGTTTAACATCTCATCCGAAGGACAGCACCCATGGGCGATGGTTGCCTGGCAAAGGTTTGGTTTGGGAGCATTTTCTGGATGATACTGAATCATATCACTGGATCTGCTCGGGCGCCAAACTGTCTCAGGCTCTGTGTAATTGCATGGGCCTAACGCTGACAGCACCTCTAACAATGCACCTCCCACTGTTTTGGAGAGTCAGTCCAGATTATATGATTCTCAGAAGTTTTATGGGAATTAATAAGAATAATGGGAAATTGACAATTCATATGCACTCACAATTAACTAATTTGGTTCATGTTATGCTGCATATCAACACATGCAATTCCAGCATAGCTGTCTTAAGTTCCATGGTCAACCTGAATTGGTTGATATTACTATAACACCTGATTTTAACGAGCAGTAATCAAATTCTTTGTTTATTTAATTCAATTTAAGTTTTGCGCTGTTTTTCTATAGTTCTTAAAACAATGAACAACTTTAATTACAGCAACAAAATTACATTTCTAGAGCATCTTTCACATTGGGAGGACATCCCAAGGCACTGAATTATAAGAGCAATGCGGTGCAAATTAAAATGCCCCAGAGTTAAAGAGAATCCAGGATCATGTTGGGATCAGTGCTCTTAGAAATTGAATTTCAACTTTGTTCAAAATATGAGTTGACAATACTTATAGTAGTCAATACTTATTTTCTTTTGTTCAGGTATCTAACTGCATTATATTCTGATTTATGTATTCAACAACAACATTTGAATTTTGTTTGTGTGTCAGTCTGACTCATTGGGTAGCATTCTTTCTTGTCTCTGAGTCTGAAGGTTGTGGCTTCCATGTTGGGGTCTGACACCCCATTGCCGTTCTAGCACTGGATTGTTAAGAGGTGCCATCCATCAAATTGAAAAGTCAAACCAAGGTCCTGTATGGCTGTTTAGGTGCACCCAAAGATCTCATGGCCAAAGGGAGTTTCTTCTGTTGTCCTGGCCAAAGTTCACCAACATCAAATTGGTCATTCACGTTGGACATGGCTGTGTGAAGTTGCTGTTTTGTCTGCATACAAAATAGTTACTACAATCTACAGCAACTCTCTGCAGCATTTTGGAATATTTTAATGATGTGATAAAGTGTCAATTGCAAGTATTATTATAGATAGGAATATTATACTTTAATATCTATTTGGCCTTGAATGTATGTCTCATAATTTTGAATACAGTACTAGAATTTAAATAAAACAAAGTGACTGGATATATCTAGATGGAGCTGGGTGATGGATTTGGTTTTTTTTTTCAGACAGACCTTTGGGAGACGGTCAGTTTAAATTTGGGAGCCGTTAAAAGCTATCTTGTGCAAGGTACTCCAATGTGTTATGTTTTTGTTTGAAATATCATCGAACTAAAATACTTTCCCATTGAGCTGTGGAATAGATTGACGCAGACAATCTGGACTGAATTAATGTTTTTGTGCAGTAATGATCTGTGTGAATCTATACTGTTTGTATATATGTGTATTATTTTTGTATATATATATATTTATCAATATATACAGGTAAGCCTCTATTTAGGATGTTTCTATTTAGGATGTTTTGATTGAAGGGACATCATTTTATAACACCTTTTGATCAATATAGGACTCTTCGATTCAGTTTAACAAACAACATTTTTGTTTGCGCAAGCGCAGTACATATTTTGAATATCGCGGTCGCATTTTGCGTGTCCTTTTTGTCCATTCGCACAGTCCATAGTGTATTTGCGGGTAAATCGCTCTCTCACCTGAGTGTATCCAAGTGTTTGAACTGGCCTGTCTGGATTGAGGATCAGAACCAGCATAATATACCACTCAACATTGGTTATCCAAGAGAAGGCAAAATCATTGTTTGGGGAGTTAAATGATCAGGAAGGAGAAGGCTCAGCAGCACCATCTTTCAGTGCTAGCAGAGGGTGGTTTCAAAGGTTTAAAAGATGCTAAGGGCTCCACAACATCAAGATGAGTTGGGAAGGTGCAAGTGCCACTGTCACACTGCCAGTATTAAAGTTTGCCAGTAGTGTATTAAAGTACAATACTTACTGTTACCCCAAGTATCCCTTCTTGCTTATGTGTGTTAATTTGTGTGTTTTGTGTGTTATGTTGTGTGGTTTTGTGTGTTATATAGTGGGTTTAAGGTCTTAAAATTTTGTGAAAAGAACGTATCTCTGGTTATATAATGGGACCGCATGGGAAATTGCGTTTTGATTTAGGACGTTTCAATCTAGATACAGTTTTTCAGGAACGCAACCCCATCCTAAATAGAGGTTTACCCGTGTGTGTATATATATCTATTATATACTGTATATATAAAAATACACTTTATTCAGAATTCTTTTAATTCTCCTGGAATTTTAATTTTCCAAATGTATCCTTAATGGATTGCTGGAGGAAGATTGAGATTAACTGATGATGATCCTTTAATGCTTTGGATCGAATTAATAAAGATGATAGATGACCGTTGCCTGCTTGTAATCCATAAATGAGCTCATTCCTTGTCAAAGCACCTTCACCTGGAACATTGTATATTAGTTTTAAATGCTTTTTGATGTAAAACTATATCCATTTGAATTGTCAACAGCATAAGAATCAGGGAAATACATATTTTAATGCTGGTAATGGACAAGATTTCAATAATTTTCTTTCCAGTTAAGTTTATTCACATTACTAAAGCATCATATACAATCCAAAATGTGAAATTGTGTTTTACAGCCCATTATTGTAATTGGCTTGTGCATATTGTTGAGATTAAGAAGTCTGTATACTTTTCAGAAGTTGTTGCTCCCTGTTGTCAGCTAGGGATACAGTCAAGATCTACTCCACAATCAATATTGGCAGTCATTTATTAGGCTATTTTCAATTAGTATTTTGGATATTATTGGAATAGTCTTAATGATTATGAAAGGAGGGTCTATGGGGAGAAATTCCACTTGAGTTTATTATATATACAGTATGTGTGTGTGTACTCTTCATATAGTGTTCAGGGTGGCACTTGTCCACACTTGTATCTTGTTGACGGTAATAATGTAGAGTCCTCACTGATGATGACTGTAAGGTTTCTCTTAATTTGGGGTTAGTAACTGAGTTACATAAACCACTCTAGCTGATAATTTTTTTTCTAAAATTGAGAAATCTAGAGCTACAGGATGTCTATGAAAAGAGTACGAGAGAAGATGAATGGCAGTCTCTAATCCTAGTTTAATCATGTATTAGTTCAACAGATGTGTATAATATTTTCATGTGCCTGAGCCTGTATTGAAATTCGCTTCTGAAACGTATCCTCTTAAATTGACAGAAATTAACAAGACTAAAATTTTCAATATAAATATGAAAGCACCACTGCTGATCAGTAGGAAGGAAGGAAAGAAGGTGGAAATATATTTTGATCCTGAATTTGATATCCTGAATGCTGCTAAATTGGTGTATGGAGATGAAAAACTGATGGCAAGTTCTAAGACTTTCAATACATTTTTCAATGAGCCTTGGTGTACATAACTGGTGGAGGGAAAGTATGGATGAGGACAGTGTAGGTCTTCATGTAAATGTCAGTTTGTTCAATTGCATTACAGGATTTGGTTTGCCCCTCTGCTCTGGAGACTACAGACTTGCATATAGTGGAGGTAATGTATAATATCAACAAATATTGGCTTCACAGGACAAAATCTTCAGTGCAGACAATTTAATCATCAAAACAGAAGATTGTTTATTATTGTGCAATATAAAAATGGGGGAGAGGGGACCCTTCACTTAGAATACTTGCCCTCACTAGAATTTAAGTTGGTTTGTAGCAATGATCATGCTTCATTATAGAGTCCTTCAATACAACACTGGCTCAACATTGGGCTCCACCACCATTAAGCACTGCCAGATACAACGTTATATGGAAGGTGCTATATAAAAGCAAGTTGTTATTGTTGGCTTTCTTGAAGTGCTGATCCCCTGTCATACAAGTGTTATTTTAGCACTCAAAGCAACTATCTTTTTCTATTCACTTTAGCTATCAAATGCACAAGTGACTTGTCTCTGCTTCTTCCTGTTTGAAATCTCTTAATTTGTTTTAATATATTAATGTAAGTCAATTTATCTTCTAAATTCATAAAATGCGTCAAGACATATTGTATAGTACTGGGAACTTTGTTCAGAGACTTAAGCTACACATCTTTAATGGAGGATTTTACAATAGTATACTTTCTCCTGGTGTCTTGTTCACACAAGTAACAAGACACCTATCCTTTGTCCCCCATATCCATGCCGTAACTTGCTCTGCCTCCCTCCCTCCCTTTCCCCCCACCCCACCTCTGGAACTTTGCCTGACTCTGCCACTGCCTCAGCCCTCAGGCCGCCGAAACCCTCATGTATGCATTTGTCACCTCAAGGCTCCACTACAGAAATTCCCTAGTTGTCGCCCTCCCCAACTCTTCCCTCCACAAGCTGCAGATCATCCAAAACTCTGCAGCTCATGTCCTTTCCCGCACCAGGCTTCATGACCCCATTACCCCCCACCCATTCCTGGCTCCACTGGCTCCTCATCCCTCAGAGGATGTGGAGCTCCTGTGGCTTAATGGTTAGAGCACTTGTCTTGCAAGCTGGGGAGACCAAGCTGGGGAGACCTGTGTTCGAATCCAGGTAGGTCAGGGCGAAACCTTGGGCAAGTTTCCTTACTCCACACGCCTAATAATAATCCCACCAAAAAAAAACCACAACAATAAATTTGGTCATTTCAATCCACGACTGTGTGTGGGACACTGCTGTGCGCAATTGGCTGCCGCAATTTGCCCACAAATATGTACAGTCAATTCAGTTTACAGTATATTCTGTGAAGTGCTTTGGGACGTTGATAAGATGTGGAAAGCGCTATATCAAATGCAAGGATTATTATTATTATTATTATAGGATAGAATTCAAGATCCTCACTTTCAACACCTTGCACCCTTCTACCTCTGACCTGCTGACCCCCTATCAACCTGTCCTCTCCCTCTGTTCAACTCTCTGCCTCATCCCAACTGCCCTCCTAAGGGTTCTGATCCCAGATTATTCAGCGCCTTGGGATGTCCTACCGACATGAAAGGTGCTATCCAAATGTAATTAAAAAAAAAAAAGTGATTATCTCTTATTGTACTCATTTAGTGAGCTAAACTCAAAAAGCTGTAGTAAAAATCTAGAAGATTATGGAGGTGTATAGTTACCACATTATAATTATTGCTTGCATTCCTGACTTAAAACTTTGTATCAAGTGCAAGTTTGTTGTTAAAATAGTTGCCTTATCTCCCAAGTTTAAAATTCAACTCTTTTGAAGTAATTTGCTTTCAAAAGCTCTACAATTGCAGATGTAAACATAAGATTACAGTGTCTTGACTGTGTATTTTTAAACTTTTTTATGATTAGGATAACTCTTCAATTTTGCTCTGCATCTAAATTCGCTGCCGCATTTTGCCCACTACACTTTACACTATAAGCACTTCGAGCCGTCTCATATCATAAGGTGTTATATCAAATACAAGCATTATTATTAAAATCCCTCATAATTTTAAATATCTATTAAATCTCCCCTTAACCTTCTTTGCTCTTAAGGCGAATAACCCCAGCCTCTATTCTCTTCAAATAGCACTTTGAGACGTTGATAAGATGTAAAAAGTGCTGTATCAAAGGCAAAGATTATTATTATTATTAAATAGCTGAAGTTGCATCACTTGTATTATTCTGGTAAATCTCCTCTGCACCCTCCCCAAGGCCCTGACATTTGTACTATAGTGGGTAATATATCCTCCAAAAAAATCATAATTTGGTCATTCAATCCTCAACTGTTTATGGGGAGAATGTTGCTGTGTGTAATTGGTTACCACGTTTTCACCCATAAAGCACTACACTTTACACTGTATCCTGTGAAGAGCCTTGACGTGTCTATATCAAATGCAATTACAGTAAAAGCCCGTTTATCCATGACCCGATCAACCGAATTAAGCGACCCCCCCCCCTCCTCCCCAGGGCAATTCCCCATTCCAGCAATCGCGAGAATGCTCACTTTGTGCATGCGCTTTACTAAACTTATGAACTCTGGGTTTTTACTGATTGGTAAAAAAAAAATGCTTTTTTACTGATCATTTTACCGAGTGTGCTGGAATCTTTATTGGAAAGTAACCATACAATATTCTGTTACTATTTAGTATATTATTAATATGGTATGTTTTAAAATAAGTAAATGTTTTGTGTTGGGTTTTCAGAAACTTGCCACCTGATTATCCGGCACAGTCAATTAGTTGATCCCCCGGAAGGTGCCGGATAAATGGGCTGTATTATTATTTATAAACTGATGTGATCTCCTAAGAACACTTTTTATTCCCCAAATATAAATTCTTCAGACATAAAGTACTACATTGGAATAACCACTCAACACTTCCAGGGTACCTTTGGGGTGTAACTTGCCACTGTTGAATATTTTTTAAGATTGTAATTCCTGAAACCCAGTCTTCAACCCAAGAGATGTCTGAAACAATTTTCTATGCCAGCGATGGTGATCTCAGCAGAAAGCCAAGCTCACTACAACAAGCTGATGAGCAAAGGTGGCACAGTGATACAGAAGGAAAGTACAGTAGATCGTTGAAGGTGTGAGAAGCATTATCCAAGTTAATTTTATTAGTCATGATTATATATTAAAATTGACTCAATCCACAACTGTTTTTGCTCTCAATTAGCTTCTGCGCTTCACCCACAAAATAGTCAATTCAGTGTACAGTGTAGTCTATGAAGCACTTTGAGATGTCTTGATGACTTGATAAGGTGCCGCAATCAAATCGTAGGATTATTATTAGAATACAATTAAGCAAGAAAGAATGGTTTCCTTCCCTCCCCTCCCCTTGCATATCTTGCCTTATCTCTGAAGATGCATTGGTATGATTCCATATTCACTGGGTGTTGGTGTAAAGGTCTGATTTGCATGCGCATACATAACCTCTCTCTATTTTGAGCTCCTATAACTATTACTTTCTTCTTCAATTCTTTCTACCAATTTCAAGCCATGTCTATGATGGCCACATCCATACTCTTGATGGTCAGTGACCACAGTTCATGAAGAAGTCTCTCACATGGTACTGGGTATCTTACATTGTATTCTACATTGTATGGCTTTCAACAGTCAATATGAGATGTCAAGAGCAAAGTTGAAATGAGATTGGTGTTCCAAATGGAATTCCAGCAGGTTGACATGAGGCATAATTGCGAAACTCATTTCAAACCCCATAAACCTCCATTGAGAAACAGTTCAGAAAGTGACTATAATGAAAGACGTTCAAGTAAAGTTATTGTCCCAGAATTATCTTTGAGTCTAGAAGCAAAAGCGCCAAATTATTACTTTCAGAACACAAAGTTTCTATTTCATTGCTTTTGATTCCGTCATATTTTGGATGTTATATACAGTATGATATTTATTTTGTGCATTCTTCCAGATAACCGGTAAACCAAATTCACCATTGACAACCAAAGATGGAAGTAGAACGGGGCAATCTTGTAAGTGTGTGCTTTCCCAGAAATACTAATGTTGTGATCGCTTCCAAAATGTATTACTCAGATCAAACTCTTGATCAGTATTTGAGGTTTATTTTTTATTCTTGTTGCGGGTAGGCTAAATTCCTTCCAGTTTAGAATAATTTTATTTATTTAAAATTTTATAGAGTATTTAGAAGTGGAAATATTGCCTAATTGTATTTTTTTAAAATTCTACAGCAACACCTAAGGTTTTGCTCCCAGTGCAAAACAAAAGCACAACAGGGAGAGAAATACAGCATGTACATCCCAAATTGAGCATAGTTACTGCTGTTGACTGGATCTCTTCTATTGATTCGGGTATACAGGTACTCAGTTTACTAAATTTGGAACGTACTTTTACTTCCGACACGCTGTTGCTAGCATTTATTTTCTTTGCAACAGAACCCCTCTTCTATCCCAGCTATTGAGTAAAAGTTGATCATTTTTCTGAAAGAGACTGGTGGTGTCAATTTTTTTCTGAGGTGGAAGGGATGGTTTACTATTTTCTGAAGTTATGTACAGGTGGTCATTACTGTTCAAGCCAAGGTCTAAGAAATGCATTCAGTCTATGTTTCTGAAGGCTTCATATTCTAAAGATTACATGTATAATTTGGGGACTAATGGTTTCAGTTGAAGCCTTTGCGTTTAGTTTCTTTGAGGTATATTATACTTGTGTGAATGCAAGTGCATTTTGTGTGAACCTTTTATAAATGCACATATACAGAGAGAGGAAATTTCTCAATTCCAACAACAAAATTACATTTGTACAGTATAGTGCCTTTCATGTCAGAAGTATCCAGTACCCATTTCCACATTCTGTATAATAGCATAAGGTGTGAAGAAATTAAATCATATTGGACTCGTTTAACATGTTGGAATATTTTATTTGGAATATATTGAATTGATGTACTAATTATTTCATATTTTATCAAAAGGTTGATTCTCCTGAGGCAACACAGAGTCAGATACAGAGCTTAAAAATTGACAAATCAGGTTAGGAATCTTACTACATTAAATAACTGTTATTCTCCAACTCTGTTATGAAAAAATACTAGATATTACTTATTGCAAATATGTTTTTGTAATTTGTAACAGAGGTGAAATCTTCAGAGAGACAGATTAAGATGGATTCTGAACCCAAAAGAAGTACAAACAAATCTCAGTATGTATTTGACATTCTTTACCGCTGTGATAGAGAGACGGCAAGGTTGCACACACATACAGAAAGTAGACAAGAAGGAATTGCCACCTACCTTACAAGGAGGTCCTTAAGCTAATAGCAGTTATTGAATGTTTCAGAATTCTTATACACTGCAGGTTTACTCCACTTATTTCTCCTGAGCTGATCTTCTAGTAATCTCCTTTGTAACCTTGGATCTAGATGACTGTTATGCATTTGCACTTTGACTTAACAGACTAGTTAGTATAACCCTAAACTTACAGCTGTTATACTGGACATACATGGAGTCCGAGTGCCACCAAATCTTTCAGAAAATTATTATTCTGTTCTATTGTAGTAAGAAGTAGTCATTGGGTTCATAAATCACAGCCCATTTTATATGAGGACTGATGGACTTTCCTGCATGTGGAAAGTCCCTTTGTCTTCCTGTATTATACAATGGCTGATTTTTGGGTCATCAGATTACTGCCAATGTCACTTCACAGCTATGAAATCAAATTGACGTCACATTCTGCACATTCTCATTCCCTCTATCCTGCCATTGGTAGCTGAGGCTTCAGCTATTATACTTCAGCGCCTTGATGACACCTTCCCGACGTAAAAGGCACTGTAAGATATAATTCTGTTGTTCTTCTAACCTCTGCAGAGGTCCCTTCTTAAATCCACCTCTGCTATAACCTGAAACCTTCCTCCACCATCCATGCTCATTGTCTACCCATCTTTGTAAAGCTCTTTGATACATTAACCTACTTGAAAGCCATTATACAAATCAGAGTTTGGTGTATTTATGTATATTTTTATTTTCCAGAAACAAACAGGATAGTTTTGCTTTTGAAAGCTCATCTGACTCGCTAGAGGTAAGCAGGTTAAGTGGATTTAGGTGAAGGCATATTCTAAGGTGTGGTTGCCTAGGTTGACTATGCTCTTATACATTGAGAAATGGGTGAGGAGGTCTTAAAGGACATCACATTTGGGATGAGGGGATGGTAGAGTGGGTGTCCTGGAGGGATAGATCAGATGAGTCAAAGGGCCATCTTCTTCCAGCACTTGTAATCTTGTGAAGGAGTTAAGCAAATAAATAAAGTAATGGTTAAATGGGGCCAAGCTTAGATTTTAAATTTACAAGTTGTAGAAGGAAGGGAGGACAGAGGTAATGAATTCTGCAATCTTTAGGTTTTTAAAAAGAATACAATACAAATGAGATTGTGCAGTGTTTTCAGTGTTTTATTTAAGATAAAAGAATAATTTTGTGGGTGGTCATACACAGATTGCGAACAACAACAACAACAAATTACATTTATAGAGCGCCTTTCACGTCGGGAGGACGTCCCAAGGCACTGCACAGGAGGCGTGTGACCCGAGCTGAGAGGGGAGTGTTTGGGAAGGGGTGAAACACGAAGGGGAGGTAAAAGAGTTCGGGGTGGAACAAAAGGCACGATCGAAGAGGAAAGTCTTCAAACCGGCCTTGAAAGAAGAAAGGGAAAAAACGAAACGGAGGGATTGAGGGATGGCATTCCATAAGGTGGGAGCGGAGAAACTGAAGGCCCGGCCTCCGATGGTGGGGCGGTTCGGGCGGGGGGCTTGGAGCAGGCCAAGTCCTGTTGAACGGAGGGTCCGGGTGGGCGTGTAGGGGGAGAGTAGATTGGTTAAATAGGGTGGGGCAAGGCCGTGTAAGGCCTTGTAGGTGAGGACGAGGATCTTGAACTCGATCCTCTGGAGGATGGGGAGCCAGTGGAGAAGGGCGAGGGTGGGGGTTATGTGGTCGCGGAGGCGGGTGCGGGATAGCACATGGGCTGCAGAGTTTTGAATGACCTGCAGCCTGTGAATGGAGGAACTGGGGAGGCCGACGAGGAGAGAGTTTCCGTAGTCCAGCCGTGAGGTGATGTACGCGTGCACGAGTGTTTCAGCAGCGCGGGGGATGAGGTAGTTGCGGAGCCTGGCAATGTTGCGCAGGTGGAAATAAACGGTGCCGGTCAAGGCGCAGATGTGGGGGAGGAAGGAAAGTTTTTGATCGAACATGATGCCGAGGTTCCTGATTGGCTTTGTGAGGTGGAGAGTGCAGCCTTGGATATTGAGGCTGGCAGCGCCCAATGTGCGGAGGCGCTGGCTTGAGCCAATCAGGAGGGCCTCGGTCTTACTCACGTTCAATTGCAAAAAGTTGTCCCTCGTCCAGGACTCGATGTCGGACAGACATGCTGTCAGAACATCGATGGTCTGGGGGTTGAGGGATGAGGCAGAAAGGTACAACTGGGTGTCGTCCGCATACATGTGGAAATTTACCCTATGTTTGCGGATGATGTCGCCCAGAGGGAGCGTGTAAAGGGTGAAAAGGAGGGGGCCGGGGACAGAGCCCTGAGGGACGCCGTGAGAAACTGTGCGGGGGTTTGAAGAAAAACCGTTGGAAGAAACAAAGTGTAAAAGGTGGGTCAAATAAGAATGGAACCAATCAAGGACTGTGCCTTGAAGGTTGAGGTGGGAGGAAAAACGTTGAAGGAGGATGGTGTGATCGACTGTGTCGAACGCAACAGACACGTCAAGGAGGACAAGGAGGCAGAGGGAGCCCTGGTCACAGGCGGTTAGGATGTCATTTGTGACCTTAACCAGGGCAGTTTCTGTGCTGTGGATAGGGCGGAAACCTGATTGGAGGGGTTCAAAAAGTGAGTGAGTTGAAAGGAAAGAGCGGAGCTGGGAGGCAACCACTCTTTCAAGGACCTTGGATAGAAACGGGAGGTTGGAGATGGGTCGATAACTTGATGGTTGCGACGCATCAAGGGTGGGTTTCTTCAGGTAGGGGTGATGGTGGCTGTTTTAAGGGAGGTAGGGACGGTGCCTGAGGAGAGGGAAAGGTTAATGGTGTCAGAAATGAGCGGTGCTAACAAATGGAGCTCGGTGTGGAGGAGGGGGTTAGGGATGGTGTCCAATGAGCACGTGGTGGGTTTCATGGAGGTAATTGTTTTTGTGACTGAAAGCGGGGTGGTGGGGTTGAAAGTGTGAAATGGGGGTGAGTAGGGGTTGAGGTAGCTGATGAGGGCGTGGAGGTGGAGGAGTGGTGGGGGGAGGAAACCGCAGAGCGGATATTCTCAATTTTGGACTCGAGGAAGTCCAGCATCTTGAAAATTGAAAGGAGCAAGGATAGAGAATCTGAATGTCCTCCTGACCCGAATGGTAGCCTTCAAATGTAATTTGTCGTTGTGGCAACAGTGAGAGTGGAAATGAGAGAAAGATCAATTATTAGACAAATCTTTATTTACATTTCATCTGTGAGTGTAACACCAATCCTTGAATGTTGCTTATCCCTTATTGACAATCTATCTTCCTGTAAATGGGGAACCTGCTACGTTTGAGTCTGGTCTAAAAGTATTGCAAATTCATTGTGTGTTATGAAAGGATAGATTTTCCTGCCAGATGTTAATCTTGTTTTAATTTGTATATTATAGATCCACAAAGCAAAAAGAAAACGATTTGGAAAGAAACGTTCTAAAGTTAACAATGTCACAAATGAGTATGTAATTATTTTCAATACTTTACTGAAAGGATCTCATTACAATGTTCTTTGTGTATCTAAGGAAAATAAAATACTCCAGTATAAAACAGATTGGATTTTTTTTTTTTTTAGTAGAGTATCAGTGTCAAGGAAAACTAATTTTAGCTGCCCCATTAGTGGCCCTGATAGAGCAAACCTACAAATGGGAGGTGGATGGAGAAGTCAGAGGCAGCTTTGAAGCCTCAGCAAAACTCGAATGGAGAACGCATTTACCCACCTTGCTTGACTCACCAATGAATTGGATTTTCTTGTATGGGCAATTCAGGCTGTACTGAAGACCTGTTACATTGCCAAGGGGATCTGCTCAACTTCCTAGATGCGCTCTCTCTTCTTAACTCTTCCCCAACTCCACCCCACCCCCCCACCTGCCTACGTGGCAATCCTTCAATATTCTGTTGTTCTGTTGATCTGAAAAAAAACTTTAGGTAGCTTTTTGAAAAAAAAAATGTATTACTGACCAAGTCAAGATCTGATGGAAATGACTGTAAAATTCTGACAAAACAATATCAGGCTAATGTATTTGGTCCTATTTTGATAAGGAATCTCAATTATATAGGGATAATTAACGTGCAGAGTTTATTAATGTGTGAGGCCTCTATTTACCTTTTAAATAGTTTTGTGTGTAATCTTTATGTTCATTTACTATATTGCTGTGACATTATAATGATCTTGTCTTCAGCAGAACTGCAACTACAAGTAAAGAAAAAGGCATGAGACAAAGGGTAAAATGAACAGATGAATGATTTACAAAAGTTTAATTTGTTGAATTAGTCCTAGCAAAAACATGTTTCTCAAAATTGACAAATTAAGCAGCTATTGTGTATTTTAGATGAACTATTATTCAGTTCTGAATTGATATACAGTACAATATATACTGTATATATTAGCATTTAGCATTTTCATATACTGTATATAAAATAAGTGCTAAGGATGGATGTGTTGATTCTTGCAAATTATTTGAGCCATGAACATGAATCCCACACATTATTGTGTGGGATTCAAAAGCAGTTTGACTTTGAGTACAGTATTCAGTGATATCCAACAATTCCTATTGCAGAATATGGCAAATCTTGTTTGGAGCTCATTATTTTTCTTTAAAACTTCAAATTTCCTGTCTCTTTCCCTACTCCCGCCCATCCCGTAATATATTAAGTTCATCATATGATTATTACTTCCTTCGATGTGTGAGACTTCCAATGTTGTGCAAAGCTGGACTGCCCAGAACCTTGGGACAGCCTGCCAATGTGAAAGACAATTTCTTGTAGAATTTTCAGTATGCAGTAGGCAATTTACATTGGTTTGGTGCTCACTAAGAGCTCACTACTTCCCAAAACTCATTTAACTTTGGACTGTTTTAGGCAGTTAGAGGGCATGTTTCAGCTTCTGTCTAAACCCAGTCTTGGAGATGGATGTTTGATGGATTAATATATGTATTTTGCCAAGGGTAACTGGCAAAAATGTGTTGGGGGAATTCAAGGAACTAAGCAAGTATGTTTTTGTTAAACTTCCAAAAATGTGTTTTACCATTTTGTTCAGTCTCAAATCCCATGTGCTGAATCTAGTCCAATAGTATGTACTACAAATAAATTGCAGGTTTTCATCAGCAGAGAATTGGTGCTAAGGAAACTTAGCACTAAAAATTGATAAATCCCCTTGTCTGGATGGCTTGCATCCCAGGGTCTTAAAAGAGGTAGCGTTTGAGATAGTGGGAGCCTTGTGTCTGATCTTCCAAAATTCCTTGGATTCTGGAACAGTCCACATGGATTGGAAGATCGCAAATGTCACACCACTATTTAAAAAGGGTGGAAAGGAAAAGATGGGGAACTATAAGCCAGTTAGTCTGACATCGGTGATAAGAAAATTTTTAGAATCCTTGATTAAGGATGTTTTAGTGGTGTATTTAGGGGAGCACGACATAATTAGGCCAAGTCAACATGGCTTTACAAAAGGGAAGTCATATTTGACAAATCTCATAGAAGTTTTTGAGGATATTTTGAGTAAACCAGATAGGGGTGAATCAGTGGATGTAGTCTATTTGGACTTCCAGAAGGCATTTGATAAGGTGCTACATAAAAGATTGATCCAAAAGATGGCGTCTTACAGAATTGGGGGGAACTTATTAACATGGATTAGGGAATGGTTAATGGGTATGAAAAAAAGAGTAGGGATAAATGGATCTTTCTCAGATTGGGGGGATATGACTAGTGGAGTGCCACAAGGATCAGTCCTTGGACCTCAGCTATTTACCATCTACATTAATGATCTAGATAAGGACATTGAGCTTAGTATATCTAAATTTGCTGATGATACGATACTAGGAGGAAGCGTTAATACCAAGGATGACATTAAAAAAATGCAGCGCGATATAGATAGATTAGGTGAGTGGGCAGTTAGGTGGCAGATGAAGAATAATTTAGGGACGTGCAAAGTCATCCACCTAAGTTACAAAACCATCAGAGCAGCTTATTTTTTTTAGAGAGGGGGAGAGATTGGAAAGTGTTAACGTGCAGAGGGACTTGGATGTCTTTGTACACCAAACACAGAAAGTTAGTATGCAGGTGTAGCAGGCAATTAGGAAGGCTAACGGTATGTTAGCTTTCCATTATGAAAGGGTTAGAGTATAAAAGTAGTGAAGTCTTGCTGCAGCTGTATAGGGCCCTGGTGAGACCACACCTGGAATACTGTGTGCAGTTTTGGTCTCCTTATTTAAGAAAGGATGTACTTACCTTGGAGGGAGTGCAGCGTAGGTTTACTAGGTTAGTACCTGGAATGAGGGGGATGAGTTATGACGATAGGTTGATTAATTTGGGCCTATATTCTCTGGAATATAGAAGTATTAGAGGGGATCTTATAGAAACCTATAAGATTATTAAGGGGCACGACAAAGTAGACAGTGGGAGATTGTTTCCCCTGGTTGGAGAATCTAAAACCAGGGGTCACAGTCTTAAAGTTCGGGGTCAGCCTTTTCACACTGAGTGGAGAAAAAACTTCTTCACTCAGAGGGTGGTGAATGTATGGAATTCTTTACCCCCAAGGGCTGTTGATGATCAGTCTTTGACTGATATTCAAAACTGAGTTAGATAGATTTCTAATTTATAAAGGGATTAAGGGGTATGCGGATAAGGCAGTTAGAGTTAGAGTAGAATATCAGCCATGATTGAATGGCGGAGCAGGCTCTATGGGCCGAATGGCCTACTCCTGCTCCTATTTCTTATGTTCTTATGTTTTGAAATAAATATTATGCTTTTAATTTTAAACCTGCCTTGTAATTTCAGCATCAAAGAAGTGATCCTAAGAAATATCGCTTTTCTGACACCAGTGAAATTTCAAGTAATGAGGGAAGTGACCGAAGCTGGGTTCCGCTTTCCGAAATGAAAACTACTCCGAAAATCAGAAACTATACTAGAACTCAAAAAAAGAAAACAACACCCTTGAGAGGTTTGCCCGGTTTTCAATATAGCTCTTCATATTATCCGGCACAGACCAGATGGGACGAATGGCCTCCTTTTGTGCTGTAAAATTCTATGAAAAAATTCTATGATATTAGTCTTTACCACATTCGTTTGCTAATTACATTTTTTTCCCCTATTTCTTTCTCCATAAGTTTTACCATTCTTATTTGAGTCCAGCGAAATTGAGAAGGAAGAAAAAGCGGTAAGAAAAAGATTGTTGAAAGTATTTATGAAGATAGGTTTTTCCATTCTCATTGTGAAAGTTTTTTTTAAGGCATTTGGAGAACAGGTAAAGATGCCTGTAAATTTCATCACCTTTAACAAGTTTTATCATTGTGTATCAGTTTTATAATTGTGTAGCGTGGAGTCCTGTAACTCAGTGATTAGGGCACTCACCGTATAAGCGTGAGACCTGTGTTTGAATCCAGGCAGGTCAGGGCGAATCCTTGGGCAAGTTTCCTTACTCCACATGCCTAATAATAATCCCTCAAAAAACCCAATAATAAATTGGTCATTTCAATCCACGACTGTTTGTGGGACATTGCTGTGCTCAATTGGCTGCCGCATTTTGCCCACTAATATGCAGTCAATTCACTTTACAGTATATTCTGTGAAGCATTTTGAGATGCCTAGAAGACGTGAAAAGCGCTATATCAAATGCAAGGATTATTCTTATCATTTTAGCTCAGTTGTTAGCATTCTCACCTATGAGTCAGAAGGTTGTGGGTTGAAGTCCAGGCTGGGACTCAGAACTATCTCATTTACTGTAGTTTGACATTACAATACAGTGCTGGAGTGACCTTCATTATTGGAGGTTCAGTCCTTTGAATAAGGTGTTACACCAAGGTCCCCTCTGTCTTTTCAGGTTGATCTTAAAGATACTGTGATTATACTTAAAAAGTAAAGGGAGTTTCTCTTGTCCTGGACGACAAACTATCTCCCCATTTCTCCTAAAATAATGATATTGAAAGCATTGTTGTTTGTGGGACACATTTGCCCACCAAATACATTACCACCAAATATCTGTGTATTTTGTAAATAACTTTGAGATAATAATCAATAATAGTTCCTACTTAGAATTGATCACATCAGCAAATATTATTTGATAATAATAATCATAATAATCATTGCAATTAGTATAGCACCTTTCACGTCTTCTGGATGTCTCAAAGCGCTTCACCGAATATACTGAGAATTGAATTGACTATGTACTTGTGGGCGAAAAACATTAGCCAATTATGCACAGAGATGTCCCACAAACAGTCATGGATTGAAATTACCAATTTTTTTGAGGGATCAGGCATGTGGAGTAAGAAATGTAGAGAGACATCCTCCTGACATAAAAGGTGCTATACAAATGTAATTTTATTTTAGTAAGAAAACATGCCCAAGGTTTCGCTCTGCCTGGAATCAAACCCAGGTGTCTCGCTTGTAAGGTCAATTCTCTAACCACTGAGTTACAGGACTCCATGATGAAAGTATAAAAGCATACAAGACCTTCATTACATGTTTCAATGTGAAAGCAGCATGTAATCGAGAAGGCAAGTGCTATGTAAAAGGCCAAAGCTAGCTCAGTGAAGTGGGTGGATAGAGGAGTGGTGCATAAGAAGGTTAGAGAGGTGCTAATGCATGAAGTGATTTTACGTGAGTGAAGATCTGTTCTGCAAGAGAGCCGAGCAAGGACTTTGCTGATGGGGATGCATAGTTTGGTATGGGTTAGAATAAGGGGAGAAGAATTTTGAATTAGTTAGATTTTATGAATGATGGTGCTGGGAATTTAAGATGGGAGGTGATGAAAGCTTGGATAAAGATTTCTCTTGGTTATGAGGTTTGCTTGGAGGTGAGCATCGAGGTGGGAATGAAGAATTAAAGCACTGTATTTTTAATATTTTGATTTACCTGTGGGATTTCGCAACCTCATTTAGTACTATATTGAATTGGTTATGAAAACTATTTGTTTCAAGGTAATTGGAAGAAGACAACAAAAAACTACTACAGAAAAGCAGAAGATGACTTTGCCTGGACCAAATCTTTGGGATGAGTCAGATTTACGAACATCAGTTTCTACCGAGAAACTCAGGAATATCAATTGTAACTTTGAAATATTTTATGTAACAAAATGATATTTGAAAATAATATTGAAAGTTGATTGATGACTTCCTGTTATTTTATAAATTCTTGTTTGTTCTAAATCCTATCACTTGGACCTCCATAATAAAAGGTTGGGAAACATTCTGCCTCTATTCCAGAATATTTCCCAACCTTTCTTTTCATTCTGTGGGTTTGTTTTCACACCTTCATATTATAAAATGTGTACAATTATGTAAACATATACCAAAAACAATTGCCAATGTTCAATGATTTGTACATGATAGACTCCCAAGTGAGCCAGAAAGTCCTGTATTTATCTTGAATCCAGCATCTGGCTATATATTCTGACTGCACTATTTTATTTTTACTTTTTCTATCCTGGGATGAAATTTGCATACCTGTATGTAAGATCACAAAAATGAGACTGAGGTTGAATTACTGTTCTGTGGTTTTCTTTTGACGAGAACTAGAATTGAAGGACGTGTTTTCAATGTTAATTGTGTAAAATTGAGAGGCATAGATTAAAGTTAAACCATGTAAAATATAAACAAAAATATGACCTAACTGGTGCAACACAGACTAGATGGGCTGAATGGTCTATTTCTGTGCTGTATACAGTAATCTCCACAGTTTTCCATAGGAAAACTTTCAATAGCAAATCTTGAGCAGTAATAGTACAGTATTTTGAATCATCATTTATTTTTGCTGCAAGTCTAATTAGAATCTTATATTTTTAGCTGAAAAGAAGATGGAGGCAGCATTGACTACTCCACCACCTACTCAAAAGGTAGCCAATTTTAGGAATTCATTTTTATCGTCTGGTACTTCATGGTGCAGTAGCTTGAACCTGCAGGATACTATTTCAGAACTGCCATCGTGTGCTTGTACTTTTAAAACCATTGCAGCTTGTGCAGCATCTTGAACCACTCCAAATTGATCCCTTAGACATGGGAACTAGACAAGTTGTTTTCTTGAGAAATGCAGATGAAAGTGAATAAACCTATGGGATACGTTGGTGTTATTGCAGTTAGGGAAGTGAATGGAAGTAAGATGGTGCTGAATAGTGTGTATGGTGGCAGTTTTGTGCTTAATTGTCTTTAGGAATTAGGGATATAATCAGGGTAGTGATTGAATGTTTGATGGTATGATCTGTCTAACAGGAGTACTTCTTTCTAGGAAATTTCTTCCTCAGCTAAATCTGCCAAGCACCTAGCCGAAAATGAACCGTATCTAACAAATGAGTACAGATCAGGTATGTGAAGAAAAGTATGTGTGAGAACAGCTAAAAGTTGAAAAGAAATGAATGGGAAGAATTCCTGCTCCCAGAACTCGTCTTCCATGTTCTGCTGATGAGGCTGGCTGGCTGGTTTTTCATCAGCAGTACCATGGAGTACTGCAGATCCACCTGGCTCAGGAGCATGACTATTGAAACTGCCTTAGAAGTTTGGCTCACTTCTGATATTCCGTTGCCAAGCCTATCACGGAATATCTCATATTATCGCTATGAATTTCAATTTCAATGACATTTCGCTGCTTATACAATACTCTTATTTAATTCCCTGAGGAGTTTCTCAAGATATCCCTTAAATGTGCCTGGACCTGCTGCAGTTAAATAATAAGTTCACTTCAATGATGTGTCACAATAGGTTATATTTTTGTGGGCAAAATGCAGAGGCCAATTGTGCACAACAGTCATGGATTGAAATAACCAAATTAGTATTGTTTTTTTGAGGGATTATTAGATATGTGGAGTAAGGAAACTTGCCCAAGGTTTCGCCTTGTCTGGAATCGAACCCGGATCTCTCGCTTGTAAGGCGAATGCTCTAACCACTGAGCTACAGAATTCCGTGATAAGATCTAAAACAGGAAGTTACTCCTGTGCCGTGGCCAATACTCCCTCAGTTAAAAAGCAATCATGCACATCATGGATGTTTGTGTGAATTTGTTGTGTGGAAATTGTCCACTATGTTTACCTACAAGTGCATAGTCACTACATTTGACAATACATCCTTTGCATGTTTTGAGACTTTTTAATAAGGTACTACAGTATATCAAATGCAAGGAATATGCTTCAAGCAGGAAAATGAGGATGGCTGTATATGAGATAAGATGAAGGGAGGGAAAGGTTTTGTGAGATCTCTGGATTCTAGCTTGAGGCAAACTGGAGCACGCTCCATTGCTAGTCTGTGTTATTGGCAGTAAAAGGGGAAAGTACACAGCTAGTTATTATCTGAGCATTCGCCCATGAATATACAGTCAATTCACTTTACAGTATATTCTGAGAAGTGCTTCGAAACGTCTAGAAGATGTGAAAATCGTTATATCAAATGCAAGGATTATTGATCCTTAAAATCCACTTGACCAGGCAGACTGGGCCTTGGAGTAACTTCTCATCCAAAATCCAGCATGGGCCAAGTTGCAGAATTCTGAGTTCTGATCTCACAACAGGAAACCGAGAAATTCCAGACCTTTCAGGCTACCAAGCTTTGTCCAGTGAGTGGCTTCTTTTCGTATAAGACCTGCTGAAATTCATAATCCAGCAAATATAGAATTGGGTACCAGACATGGAATTGTTCATAACATGATCACACATGTTCAGCAACTGTTCAAAATAGGTTGTCCCATGTAGCAACACTTATTTTTTTGTTGTACATTAAATAAATTAAGAAATCTCATCAGCTTGTTTGTGAGGTTCAATGTCCTGCCTAGTTGCCGCTTTGCAATCCTAATTGATCATACTCAGTGCACCAAGTAAAGTTTCCTACACGAAGTGTGTATGAGGATGAAATGGAAGAGGTTGCCTGATTAAGAAGGGAGCTGGGCAGAGAGATGCAACAGTTTGAGTGAATTTTAAACTTTCATGTACTTGAGGATCAATGTTTCGTTTTTTTAATTTTTTTTAATTTAAACTGTTTTTACAGATAAGAATTTTGCTGCACATATCTCTACCGAAAAACCCTCAAAAAGGCACTATAACAACATGAACAGCAGTTACATGTATATGAGTGAAGATGTTGAATCCCCATTTTTACACTTGAAACCAAAAAGGTTGTATAGCTTAGCTGAGAACTCGCTTACACCTGAACGTGAACCTTCTCCTTTGAAAGGTACACTTAACTACCCCAGGATAATGGTGTAGCAACCAAGTTTCTAATATTTTGGGGTACTTAAAGCACAGGCCTCGTCCACCCATCGTTGGCGGGTGGGCATTCAGCTCCAACCCTCTGGAACTCTATCCCGCAGTCACTCGCATTGCCTGCCCCATTCCTTCACATTCTTTAAGACGCACCTCAAGGTCCTCCTCTTTGACTGTGTTTTTGATCAATCTCCTCCACCCCGCCTTCCACTCTCCCCAATCCCAACCCCCAGCTTGGTTTCAGAAACTGTCTGACCAGAACCTTGGGACGTCCTACCGATGTAAAAGGCGCTATTCAAATATAATTTTGTTGTTGGTGGTAGTGGTATTTGGAAGGATGAGATCAAATGAACGAAAAGGGCCCTCTTCATTAAACTTCTCATGAGTTTAGTGTGATGATCTCTTGTTCTTCCCCTTTTCCCTGCAACATGTTTGATTTGCTGAGGTTGTGTACTATTTTGAGTGAGAAAAGTGAAACATTTTCTTTTATGAACTAGAAGCCAAAGAAAGTCTGATGTTAAATGAAAGTACACAACCTAACATGGGTGAAGATGATGGCATCCACACTGCATTTCAGAATTTCACTGAAGAAATGAAAAACAAATTGAAGGTAAGCTTATTGAGTTCCTCATTCAGCAAAGAGTTTAAGGTGCAATTTGAACATTGCAACTATTTGCACTATATTATACAATTCAGAACCTTTCTTTGTATTAAGGTGTGCACACAATTCATATAGGGTGAAACCTTTTACAGTACAAGGTTTCTTACTCATTTGTCTCTGTTTACCAAGGAGTAAATGGGAACTAGATAATAATCTGTTAAAAATATTAATAATATTTGGTCACTCAATCCATGGTGTTTGTGGGACATTGCTGTGTGTAGTTGGCTACCATGCTTTGCCCACAATATATATAGTCAATTAACTATACAGTATATTCTGAAGCGCTTTGAGACTTCTCGTGATAAGGAGCTATATCAAATACAAGTATTATTAGAGTATTAAAATTGCACTAACTTTCGATGTACAGTATGTCCTTAAAGGTAGCATTTGCCTTTGAGATTCTGGCTCCAGGGGTGGTTTATATAGTTTGTTTGTGTTTTGGTTTGTGCTTATTTTACATAATTTTTAGTTTGAATGTTCTGATCAGAGAGTGCATTATTCAAATATGTTTTGTTCTAGTTACATTACAGGGAAATGGAACAGCATACTCAACATATCCTGCAAACCACTGGACAGAAAGCATCACAGCTACTGAATCAGATTCACAATTATAGGTCTGAATCCATCACTGTTTTTTACACATGGAGTGGTACAGCAACAACTGGAATTAAATATTGTATGATGAAGCAAAATGGGCCACATTCCCATTTTGACTGCTCAGTACTAACAGGTTCAATATAGCAGACAGATATAGAGCAAGGCTATCTTTATTCCACTCCCATCAATTTATGTGATGCAAATTTTATTTGTCGTAATACCCTTGCACAATATAAAACTTATGTCACACTTTCAGGATGGCTGTGCTGGATTGGAAAAGATAATTACTTCAAAGTCTTTCTTTAACTATAATAACAGAAACCTGCACTGTGTCTCGATCAGTTTCTTTACGAAATAGCTTGCTAATGACCTCTTAAATTTCTGGAAACAATCTGTCTCCCTGTACAGGATACTTCTCATATTCACTGATTCATGTGAAATGGCTAAATGTGAAGTGCTTCTACACCTTCCTTCATCCAAGCTTGAGTCAGTGAATTCTTATTTTATATTTGTAAACTATTTTATTAGTATTCAGTTATACTTTAGAATCTTAAATTTCCTCGAGTATTCTTAATGATAGCATTCCAGGTTCGATAACCTCCTTCATAACCCTGTTGTTAATCTAGTTGCCTTTTGGTGTACCCTTTCCAATATCTAGATGTGGTAAATAGATGTTTGGGAAGGACAAGTTTGCAAGGCTATGGGGAGAGACCAGGGGAAGGGGATTAATTTGGATAGCACTTTCAAGGAGCTGGAACGGGCATGATAAACTGAATGGCCTCCATCTGTGCTGGAAATTCTATGTTTTTACTGCAATATGTTGGTTAGGATTGTACACGGTACTCCAGGTGGGGTCATTTCAGTCCTTTGGTTGAATGATTTGGTAAGAATTAGCCTCCAAGTCCCGCCTCAACACTCTCCTCTGAGACCATGCCATTGGTCAACCCCCCCTTCACTTCTACCCTCTGAGTCTGAAACACTGACTGTCCTGCACCTTGGGCCATCCTCCCAATGTGAAAGGCAATATACAAATGTGATTTTGTTGTTGTTTAACATTGGATTGATCCTAGCAGATTGCAGAAATTGGAAGCTTTTGAGAAAATAGTCATCCAGGAACTGAGGACCTTTGAGGAAGATGATCAAACTCTGAAAAACTTGGAACAAGATATCATAGTGCGTCTTTGTTTCGTATTTTTAATATATCCTTCTCCATATCTCCTGTTAATTTCTGTGGCATAAAATTAATTCTTTTCTTGAAACAAAACTTCACAGAACTTTTGGAAGCAACAGTCTCTTAAGGTCGCGTCATTTTATGAATTGCAGGAGCAAAGGTGAGGCACGCAAGCTTGTCCTGTAAAGTATATTTTGTAAAGTTGGTTTGTAGGTTTTTATAAATTGATTGGCGATAATGAAGCAGGTTGGATTGTTGACCATTACATGAGGACTAGACTTCTGCTAACTGGTTCCAATATGAGTTTGGGGTTATCTTGCTTAACCCAACTGTCTATAGAATTTGAAAGCTGGAGCAAAGGGAAAGTGAGATTCTTTTTGAAGTAAAATTCCATAAAACTGTTCATACAGTACTCCTAGCTTCTTTGTTCATTAACAATAAAAAGAACTTTAGACAGTGAAAATTTTGATCCTTGGTTTTGAACTTTAAAATAGCTGGAAAGGCTAATGAGACCACATCAATGATTGACTTGTAGCCTCTTGGACTAAGGAAACCTTTATATAAATGAAACTCCCTCAAGTTCAATTGCAGAATCATTTTTGATGTATTGACTCCCACCTAATTTCCCATCTAATTTCCCATCTGCCACAACATTACCGCTAATTCAAATGGGTTTTTGTTTTTTTTGCTAACTAACTTGTACAGTATGTGTTTTATTCATCGTCTTCTAAAATCCAGATATGAATGTCAGCCATTGATAATTCCATTAACACATCTGCAGTGCTATAAAATAATTCTTATCAGCTTTGTGAACTCCATCCCACAGTCCCTTCGCCTAGTTTCCATCCTCGCCTTCTTCAAGGTGGGTCTCAAGACCTTTCTCTTCGGTCGTGCCTTCTACTGCCCTCCCAACTCTCTCCTGCCCCTTCTTAACTCTCTCCCGTCCCTCCCCACTATCCTTGCTTGGATCCCAACCTGACTCTTCAGAGCCTTGGGGTGTCCCCCCGACGTGATATTCTAGATAGATTGTGGTAATTTGCACATAATTATACCAAACTAATTTCAACAAAAGTCTTAATTTATTTTTATTTTTCAGAATACAATCTCTATCCTCACAGCGAGAAAATAAATAAGAGGTATGTAAGGAAGCATAATTACACTCTTTGTTTTTTGAGCCCCTGACTTGGGTATAAATTTTAAAGCCACTGGTTCTCAGTATTGTAATCTCAAATACAGGACAGATTTCTCTCGGACTTTCAAGATTAGAAGAATACCTGCAGTTCTTATTTTCTCTTCACTCAACTGGAAACAAGCGAATGTAATTCACACATTCAAATTGGGCACAGTCATACTCAATAGCTACAATAGCTGCCGTCAATACTTGTTAACCTCAAACCAATTATAAAATGTATCTTTGAATCCAGGCAGGTCAGGTCGAAACCTTGGGCACGCCTAATAATCCCTAAAAAAAATAAAAAATTGGTCATTTCAATCCACGACTGTTTGTGGGACACTGCTGTGCGCATTTGGCTGCTGCATTTCGCCCATAAATATCAAGTCAATTCACTTTACAGTGCATTCTGTGAAGCGCTTTGAGACTTCTAGAAGACATGAAAAGCATTATAACAAAATGCAAGGATTATTATTATTAAAATGGGAAGTTACCTGTTAGTACTCTAATACACTAATAAATGACAACAGTGTGACTTAAGTTTTAGGTTTGAAGGTGTGACATCTGTATTTGATTGTGCAAAGCGATGTGATGTAGTGTACCTAATTTCCAAAATGTCCCTGAGACATATCACATTTAAGACAGCTTTAAATGCTGATGTCACTTGGGAATCGATGGTTAGACATAGCTTCACCGTGCCTGAAGGGAAAGAAGCAAACGGTTCATCAACAATGACTAGTATTTATATAGCTCCTAGGATTAAGTTAACAAGTGTGCTTCAAGAAGCTTTCTATTGATCTCGGAATATCGACAAAATCTAGACCTAGAATTTTAAATATACATGGTAACATTTATTTCATCAATCATCTACTTCACCCTCAGGATTTCATTAATATACTGTTTTATGTGAAGAGTCAGGTAGTTGAATTCAAACAGTTGTCCTAAAATTCTATCATGGGATCTGAATTTGGTTTTGCAGACGGTCAATGTACTCACAATGAAAGACTATTTTTGTGAACAGAATTTGCTGACCTGAAAGATGGCAGTATTGCAAGCCTCAGTTCTGCTCTAGAATTGGTGATGTCTGTACATCCATCTGATTTGCTTTGATTTCTTGCTGAGAACTGTGCCGCATTTCAATCCAAAATTTCTGCCTGAGGTTATTTGTCCACTTTAACCATTGTCAGAAGATTGTTGTCCCTTTTTTTAATTTCCTGAGTTGAAAAATGTCATTGTGTATTCATTGTGTTGATGCTTAAAATGGGTTTAATGCATTAAGCTGATGGACCTAAATAACTGAGGGGCTCCTGCTGTGAGGAATCCTGTAGCTCAGTAGTTAGAGCATTCGCCTTACAAGCAAGAGTCCTGGGTTCGATTCCAGTCAGGGCAAAACCTTAGGCAGGTTTCCTTACTGCACATCCCTAATAATAATCCCTCAAAACCCCCCAATAATAAATTGGTAATTTCAGTCCACGACTGTCTGTGGGACACTGCTGTTTGAAATTGGCTGCAATGTTTCGCCCACAAAATGTACAGCCAATTCACTTTACAGTATACTCTGTGAAGTGCTTTGAGACATCTAGAAGATGTGAAAAACACTATCAAATGCAAGGATTATTATTATTTGTTTTATGCACTGAAGGCACTGTCTATAAACACAAAGATTGACCGGATGAAAAGTTGAACAGATCCTTCACTATCGTGAGCTTACAGATAAAACTCTGGCTGCAATTGAGAGGCCTTTTCTACATTCACATGTGTTCACTTTACGGTATATTCTGCAGTGCTTTGAGACGTCTCAATGACGTGATAGTTTGGGTCTTGGAATGACGGTCTAAGCTGACACACCTATCCAGTGGGGGTTGATACATTGTTGAATGTGCAACATTGCAAAGATTATTATTACTACTACTACTGTAATAGTACGCTTGTATATTGAATAATTTCTATTTAATACAGTTTGTAATTCTGGTTATTTCTTCACAGCTGTGCAATACATTTTGTTTACAGTATGAAGGAGAATACTGACAGGAAAGATTGATTATTAGTTGAGTGCTTCCAATAGGAACAACGACATTTTGGTCAAGTATGGAGAGAGTGAAGCAGTTTCTGAAGGAAATTCACCTTCAGGGATTTTTGTCAAATGGCCACAATAGTTACTTCCTGCATGTGGGCAAAGAATGTTTCAATTCAACCTTTATTTGCAAACTTGGCTTGTTTTACAATCTGTAAGGAGGCCGGCAGCAATGATGTGATAAAGAGCCAGATACAGGAATCAGTTTGTCTCTCATAAAGCCATGTGTTCAATCAGTTGGGCCTTCTTTCCTTTTTTGAAAAAAAAGTCACTCAATCCACGAATGTTTGTGGGACACTGTTCTCAATTAGCTCCCCACAAAATATTCAGTCAATTCACTTTACAGTATATTCTGTGAAGCTCTTTGAGATGCCTTGAAGATGTGATAAGGTGCTACTTCAAATGTGAGATTATTATCGCATTCCTGTATGTTATTAGCCTAAATCTCTTGAATATTGTATAAAAGAATAAAAACTTTAACAATAGCATTGTTCTTTATTTATGTTAAAACATCAGATTGACCGACCACCTCCACTCCTTGACTTCACAAATTTGGTTGTGTTAAGACTAAGAGCCAGTTCAGCTCCAAGGAGACCCTGCTTGCTACCCCTCCAAGGAGGATAGTCCCTATGAAAAGGATTCAATGCTCCATGGGTCACAATTATTATTGTGCTGCTAAATTTGAGGAAATGTGTCGCAAATAGTCAGCCACGAATGGTGTTGGAGTTATATATGTTCAGGGGGTTTCTCCGATACATAGTTTTTAAGCAAACCATTCAAATCAGTATGCATTTTTATATTGCTTTTATAAAAATGTATCAAACTGCTTTACAGTAATTGTCAAGTGTATTTGTAGATAAATGCAGCAGCTATTTTGCACAGAGCAATGTCCCACAAACCATTGTGAGGTGAATGAATATTTTATCTGAAGCATTGATGGCCAGGATACATGTATAAACCATCCTGGCCATTCGTTTCTTTTTCAATCGTGATATAGGATCTGGGTGTGATGTTGGATTAACTCCTTATATAAAGGACAACATCTTCAGATTTGCAGCACCACCCCGATATTACACCAGATTGTCTACTGAGAATATAAACTCCTCTAATGTGGGGCTTGAACACAATACTGGAGGTGAGAATGCCAACTGAGAGAAGTCACTTTTAAGGAGAGTAAATAAGTGACCATGGGATTGCTTTACATCTTTACAAAATAACATTCTAAGAGGTCTGAGTGAACTTTCAGTTCAATGCTTTGTTGAATGTGTTGTGATGGAATTATATCGTCAGAGTTTGTAGGAAAACTGATCTGAGACAAATTTGACATTCTTTACCTTCAATGTTTTTAAACTGGAGTTTCCTTCTGGGTATTTGAGTTATAAAAGGTGAATGGCTTTGTAAAGATGTCTCCATGTCAGCCTGGTGTGCTATGACTTGATTATTACAGCCAGTCTGTCTCTGAGCTCTATATTGTGTGTGTGCTATTTTCATCTCTGGGATAGAAAGTATTGTGTCAAAACTAATACAATAAAAGCCCATTTATCTAGCACCCCCAGGACCTGGCCAATGCCTGTTAAAGTGCATGCAAGATATTCAGCCGAAAACACAAAAAAACTCAAAAAATATATATATTGTGCCGGATAAATTCTGGTTAATCGAATGGGATCTTTTTTTTGTGGTGCCGGTTATATGGAAGTTACGATTGATTGGGTCACAGATAAACGGGCTTTTACTGTTCTTTCAAACTGGACATTCTGAATTGTCTATATATTTCTAAGACAAAATTGGTAAAATATTATACAATTCACCTAGTTTCTTTATAGATACTTAATTTGGTTTCGCTAAATTAATCTATTTGCGAGTCAACTGATATTTGCCTGTGTCATAATTCATTATTGCAATTTACTACAGAAACTGAGTAATTTGATGGCCAGTCCTAAACCTCAATGAATTAAGTGATTTCTGGACCTCAGGAGGCAAAGCGTCTTATGAGGCTTTAAGATACATAGAAATGAAATTGGGTATAATGCTTTCAGTGGTGATCAGACCCATCACAGAAGACTGTATTGAATACACCTGGCTTTATCTTCATCTTGGGATATTGTATTGTCAGTGTTTGCATAGTTTTATCCTGCAAATTGACCCCTGGATTGAGTGAGAATTTTTTTAAACCAAGTTTTTCACAATATGCATAAGCTTGTGCCACATTTGAATTGAATTGGTAAACACTTGGTACTTTACTTGTTTTCCCCAAATAGATTTATATTTAAATACTGTGTGAACAGCGGCTTCGGACATCCTCCCCATGTGAAAGTTGCTACGAAAATATAATTTTGCTGTAGCATTCAACTTTATTGCTACAAGTTCAAATAAAGGTTTGTTCCCCATTAAGAGGAATTCTAATTCTACATTGGTTTTATGTTCTAACAGAAATATTTTGGTGCCCAGCTTAATGGATGTTAATTCTTTGATATCTCCCTTCTTAGAACTATTGATCAGAGGTGAGAGAAAAGCTTTCCATAAATAATAAAGTAACAGAAGTGAGTGTTAATTAAAAAAAAGTTTGGTTGCTCCTGCAACAAAACCAACTTTATAGTTTCAATTTTCCAAGAGGGAAATTGATCACATTTAAGTTATTTTGCTCCCCTTGACAATAGCTTACATTTCGTGAGGTACAGCTGCAGTTTGTAAAATCTATGTTAAGAGAGACCTAAATGAGAGATGTACACATGAAGTTTTATTAAGCTTTTTTGAAAGGTTTATACAAACAGTTCATTAACAAGTACAAAGTTTACATTTTTACCTCCTGTTAGAACAAAAATACCAATAAAAATTCAAACTGTTGGCTCTTAGGATATGTGGATGGCGTAAATTCAAACTTGTGAGAGGTTTATCAAGCTGTTTCTAGTTTAAAATGACGCTTTAGCTATACATGCTGTAAATAAGGCAAGTTTGTTAAATGTTAAGAAGAAAATGACCCAGCACATTGACTGCAAATAAGGGGTGAACCATAAATCTATAAAATAGTAAAGGCTGTAAGAAAACCACAAGCTATGATGTGGTTGCAGAAACTACAACTTAACACAGACAACAACTTTGTATGGTTGCCCCAACATTTAATGACTACAGTAAGTACACACGCCGATTGAATACTCCCTTTAAGCTGCACATCCACAGCTTGACCCATTCTGCTTTACCCCATCGCAACATTACCTGGCTTCATCATGGCCTCTCACCTCATGCCGCCAAGACCCTCATCCAAGCATTCATTACTTGCAGGCTTGATTGTGCTAACTCTCTGCTTTTCATTTTTCCCAACCCTTCCCTGTAAAATATTCACAAATCTGTAGCTCGTATCTCCTCCCACACCAAACTCTTGGAACTCTGTCCTCTCCTGGCCTCCAGAGTTCGAAATTCTTGTCCTCACCTTCAAAGCCCTCTGCCTCTGTGACCTGCTTACTCCATACAGACCTGTCCACTCCCTCTGCTCAGCAGATTTTGGCCAGCTCCATGTTATCTAACTGTTCAAGCCTTTAGTCTCTGCCCCCACTCTTTGCAATTCTATCCCATGGTTCCTTCACCTTGCCTGTTCCATTAGCTTCTTCAAGGCCTGTCTGAAGATCTTCCTCTTCTGTGCTTTCATCCTCCTACCTGTCCCTCCCTGCCCCTCATCCCAACCCCGAGCTCGGGTACAAATCCTTGACTGCCCAGCGCCTTTGGACATCTTCTCGACAAGAAAAATAAATGGAGTTTGTTGTTGTTGGACCATCTGCTTGTCCAGTAACTCATCCCATCCCATGCTCTCATGGGACTATTGTATCGTGCATTGATAGACAGCTGGATACTCCAATGGAAGCCCTACTTGCTGTAGGTAGTTGAACTGACTGCACCAAAACCACAACTTGACCAGACTGTGGCCACAACTTTTGGACCAAAAACTCATGACTTTCTTACAGCTGTAACTAACTACAAGGCATTGATGACATGTTACTTGGTTTCAAATCCTATTCTCAGATGAGAATAAATTGTTCCAAGGTTCTGATCTCTTTGTAATTCAAAGCAAGTTCCAGAAATTTAGTGTTAAGAACATAACAGGAGTAGGCCATTCCGCCCCTCGAGCTTGCTCTGCCATTTAATAGGATCATGGCTGATCTTCTAACCTACAGTTAAACAGTCATTTAAATTCATCAGCCATGTCTGATTAACAAAACCACTTTTAATTAAACCCTGAAGTTAAAAGATTGATTGGAACTGACTCTGTACAAATTCTTCAAAATTTCTAAAATACTAGCAATTGTCTTGGATGTTGAGCTACAGCCCTGGAAACTAGTAATATCTTAGTCTGCGCGTTAAGAGAGCAGCATTTAAGATGCTTTTAAGATTGCTTCCAGCACTTGTACTCAGTGTTCCTGTCAAATTTATTTAATCTTTCTTCTTGGACATATTGCCATTACTGGCTGTTGTGTATCCATTGTAGTACCCATTCTTTATTTCCTTCACATCAGCATTGGTCCTGTTATCGTGCATCACTGTTTTTCTGTATGTCTGAGGGCACAGGAAAAGAAAATTAAAAATAGACTCAGGAAATTTGTTCCAGTATAAATCATCACATGAGTGTTTTAGCGGTATGCAAATGATTTATAATTGGCTCTGGGAAAGTGTAAATCATCCACATCAAATCCTGATCAAACAAATTTGTCACGAGAGTTTGCCCAAAAAATTATTCACATAAAATGTATTTATTCATGCAAACCAGGGGGGGGGGGGGGGGGATCTTGAATAACACATCACAACTAAAAGTTTACTTTTTTTTAAAAAAAGCCTGATTTTTCTCTTACCTTCACATAAAAATTTACAAACAAGATGACCAGTGTAGCCATGTAGGATGACTGAAACATCAAGCAACCAATTGGAAATCCACATGGTTTTACTACTGCACTGAGAGTGTGAGTCATTGTGAGCACAAATTGAACCTACAAGAGCACATGACATCATTCAAACAATGGTGACCATAAAAATGCAACATTAAATTTAATAATTTATAACTGCCAATTCAAACTTTTTTCACTCTTTGAACTATTTAATCTATAAAATGCTATTTTCACAATCTGGTTTCCAAATGAAAATTTGCATCTATAAAAATTACACCTGTGCAACAGAATATACCACAAAAAGAAAGGATTACCAGCTGTGCCTGAGTAAGGTATCTTTTCCACCAGAGGTAAGGTTGCATGGAGGGAATAGTTGATAGACCATAGTACGAGTACATCAATACATGAATAAAACTGTTCAATGTAGGACCAAAGAAGCCTAGAAGAAAATAAATTCCAATTGAATAATGGTTCCGAATATACGTTTTGCAAAACAGCATTGGGATCAATTTTATTAAGTGAGAGTACAATACTTCATTCAATATGATCAAGAGGCCCATGGTAATAAGTCATGATCTCAAACATTTCCTTTGTCGACGCTACCCATGGCTCATCCAGTAGTGTTGAGTGTTTTTAGATACGCCTCTGATGTGAAGAGTACTATAAATTATATTGACTCTAAAGAGCCCTTACCTTTATTAATACTGGACCCATTAGGAATGTGGAAATAATGCAGATAATGGATCATTCACCTTCAAATGCATCAACATTATACAGTAAATCCCGTGTAGCGCTTTCGGACATTGATGTAATAAAATGCTATTATCAAATGCGAGGATTATTGTGCAAAATGAAATTGACTAGAGCACTAACCAAAACATACATGTGTAAAATTAGTCTAGAATAGCAGATGGCAATGTTGAGGTTTGGCTGTATAGGTAGCGGGGTGCTTAACGAAGGGGCTTGGGACTTTAAAACCACCCGTTAAGCGAAAATTTTGTTAAGTGAGAGTTTAACTGTATTACTGTATTTGGCCGCAGCCAAAACGCCGCCCCGACTCGAGCTCCCCACTAAAATCAGTTTAGTTCCTAGTGGTTCCTAGCACTAACATTTTTGGTGTACAGGTTGAGCAGCCAAAATCTGGAGTTCCGGAATGTGACAAAAATTGCAAGAATAAAAACGACAATCCTACCTGCTCCAGGCCAGGACTTCACAGTCACCGCACTGAAATATCGCAACCTGGACCCAGGCATTTCTGGACTCGTTTTGCGCTTCTGGCATTCCGGAGTCCGGAAATACCCGAACCTGGGCTCAGCTACGGGCCCGAATTCAGGATGCTCAACCTGTACAAGCGAAGGCCTAAGGTAGATATAACTGCTGTTGAAGGCTACACAACTTTAAATACAACAATAAACAATAAAATACAGATGATCCTCGACTTACTATTATTGAAGCCACGAAGCATGCTGCTGCTTAAGCTCCTCCCATATGGGAGGGGCTGCACTGCACTGCTTAACTGGGGCACACTAAAGACTGTGTGTTGCGGGGGCAACCGGGAGAGATGCTACCCATGAGAAGCTGCGCACGAGAAGCCCGTGAGATTTAAAGTGTGTGTAAACATTCGTTATAGAAACCCTCGTTATAGTGAACTTTTGTTAACCGGGCATTCGTTAAGCAGGGTCTACCTGTACTGTTACCGAAACTACAGGGCTTCTGAATAATTTTTCAACAAGATTTCTAAATGCTTTTCCAAACATATTTCTTATGCATTAGTTATTTATCACAAGACGTAATTCACAGTGTACTACACAAATGTAAATTTGTATTGTAATGTACAGGAGCAGAGAAGATGATTACAATCCACCTGGCCAGACCTGTTCCCGAAACCCATTTCTTCTACCCCATCTCCATCAAAAATATATGCATCTTCTAAAAACTGGCAAGCCTAATACAGTAAAAGTCCATTTATCTGGCACCCTTGGGATTTGGCCAATGCTGGTTAAAGCACGTGCCGGATATTTGGCCGAAAACGCTAAAAAAAAAGTTTTTTTTTTAAAAATGCTTTTCTGGATAATTTCCGGTTAATCGAATGCAGACTTTTTTGAGGTGCCGGTTATATGGAAGTTACGGTTGATCAGATCATGGATAAATAGACTTTTATTGTAAAACAATAACAACAAAATTACACTTTTAATTAACATTTTATATAATGGTGTACAATAATGCAATGCAGTCTGTAAATAATCTTGGCATCCCTTCAGGCACCCGTCTACATTGTCACTCAGTCAGTATACAGGACTGGAGACAAAACAGCCTTCCTTCGACTGACCAATGAATTTTAAGAATTTCTTCTACTGTTCTTTGTAAATTATCTATTGATAAAGTAACTAATGTACAGTACAAGGAATAGATTTGGAAAAGCATTTATCAGTGCTGTAGGAAAAAAAAGTATATTTTTTCACTTAGAAATGTCATATTTGCTTAGCCATCGAAGGGAGAGAGTAAGGGTTCTGACCTAAATCTAACTAAATCCATGCAATCCAAGAACAACTATTGGAATTGACTTACTTTGACCACAGGGTATCCAGTTGAGAACACACCACCAGATGTTGAACATTGTTGCATGGTGATATACATGAAGGAATGTAATTTGACTGTTCTTTTTTCGCAAGACAAAAAATATGGTATCCATGAATTCAACAGCTTTAGAAAAGTAGTACCACCACAGCACCTTAGCCACCTGCAAGATGAAAATGAGTGTACTTACGAAAACTAATGTAAACAGAGCAATAAATAGATACCTGTTGTAAAAAGTTAAATTTTGTTGAGCTTTGCGAATGCTAGAATTACTCCAATCGTCTTGCTGGTTTAACTGCAGCAAAAGCCACAAAATGAACTCTCAACATAGTCACAGTTGAATTGATGGATTGCTCGCTTCAATTGCATCCATAAATCCCAAGAGTATATTTCCCCCCTTGTGCAGTCCAAACCTGTAAAAGTCCTTGCAGGCAAGATTTTCCAATATCGCATTGGACATTTAACTTGCTCCAATGAAGATCAATCATTTATTACCAATCCAGATTAACTATCTACTTCTGTCCATTGATGTTTTTTGAAAATTCTAATTCTTTTAACTTGGAATGTGAGAGCCAGCATGAAACTCAAGCTTTGATATCGCCTGAGTAAATGAGATTTCAAACACACACAAGTGCCTTGCTTCCATTATGTAAATATCACAGTAACTTTGCATTGACCTGCCACAGGACTATTTAGTTACATTATCTCTGCTTCTCAAATAATGCGGATGATAATTTTAGCAACTTTGTACCAGATTTTGTTAAGCAAGTCTGCTATTGTTGATGAATAAATGAATGCTGCTTCATGCTCGTGTGGAAGTCTTGGCCTCAGTGAAATACCTATGCAAATGACGAACTGAAAACCAAAGGATCCATAAAAACATGCATTATTACTACTTGTGAACTGCATTACTTTATCATCTCACCCTGATGTCGACTTCACCTGCACTGTGGAGGTTTTGACATTGCAGGTAGTAGGCCCCTTCCCAAGATGACAGAATCAGCTGAAAACATACAAAAGTGTGGCTGGTCAGTCTTTAACAGCCATATAAATTTACAACATGGAAGAAGTTGATTTGGCCTTTGTATCCATATTTGGCCAGCTCCTTTAAGAGCAATCCTTTCAGTCCCATATATTTGAGGCATTCAGTTGCATAATTATTACACAGTAAAGCTTTTACTTAAAACTAGCAGTAATCAGTTTAGAAGCAAAAACAAACATGATTAGCATGGTAATAATAGAACGCTCTGCCTTCCCTCACCTCCACAACATTGCCTGACTCTGCCACTACCTTACCCATCAGGCTGCAGAATATCTCATTCAGGCCTTCATCATGTCCGGGCTTGATTATACTAACGTCCTGTTGTCGGCCTTTCCAATTCCTCCTCCATAGGCTGCAGATCATCTAGAAATCTACAGCTCGTGTCCTCTACTGTTCCAAGCTCCATGACCCCACCTCGCCCATTCTCACTCGAGTCCATCAGCTCCCCATCACTCAGAGGATTCAATTCAAGATTCTGGTCCTCACCTTCAAAGCCCTCCATGACCTCACTCGATCCTACCTCTGGGACCTCCTAACCCCCAACCAACCTGCCCGCTCTCTTTGCTCAGTGGGCTCTGGCCTGCTCCATGTCCCCCGACCCACCTACTGCACCATTGGCATGCGAGCCTTTAGCCACTCTGCCCCTAACCTCTGGAATTCTATCCTACAGTCCCTCCATCTTGCCCCCTCCCTAGCCTCCACTAAGTCCTGCCTCTTTGATGGTCCCATCAGTCACTTCAAATCTCCTCCTTTCCCTCCACCCTCCCGATCCTGATCTCAGTTTGGGTCTGAAGCACTGACTGTCCAGCGCCTTGGGATGTGCTCTAGACGTGAAAGGTGCTACACAATTTTGTGTTGGTTGTTGTAATGTGTCTTAATAAAAATAGCAAAGGATCATGGCCAAAATATAAAGACATGTTTTTCTCTTTCAGATGCTGATTGATCTGCTCTCCATTTCCAGCAGTATCAATATTTATTTAAGATTTTTTAAAAGTTTCTGTTGCAAAGTCTGAACATTTACCTAATTTTCAATGACCCAATGGAAGAGCCAGGGACTTCTCAAAACTTGCATGAGGCTATAGAAGAAATACAGTAAAACCTCGATAATCTGACACGGTTGGGCCCACTAAGCTCCCGGATTTCTGAGTTTGTCGCTTTTTAGAACCTATCCTAGAAATGGCTGAGGAAGCCCCATCCCATACACCGTGTGTGCTGTAAATACAGCACTGAAGCCAAACCATGCTCGAACGGCAACCACAGTGCCAGATAACACAGCAACACCGGCGTGAATGGCAAGCAGCTGTTCTAAATTTTAGGGGATTTGCTGGACATCGGAAAAAAATTAATGCTGTTTGTATTTTGAAATCTTGCTGGTTTTAGGGAGTTGCCAGGTTTTGGAATGTCGGATTATCAAGGTTTTACTATATAACCCCAGGAATCTGACTATGTGTTTACTGAAATTGTCAGAGTCCTCTCTCTTGGCAGCCATTTCCCCTGTTTACTACAAATCTACTTACACTATTTGGTCCTGGACTTCACAAATGGTCCAAATGAAACCTCCCTGCTGCATTCCGAGCAGCTCAGAACCATGAGAACTCTTTACATGTCATACCTCTTTTACACCGCATGCTTAATCTTAATGATTGGGACTGTCATTGAAGAAAGATGAAAATAACCAAAGAGCCCTTGCTCCCTTCGCCTGAAGGACTGTGTTCAAGCAAAATATGGTGTACACTATAACTGCCTGATCTTGATACTGCCCATGCGGATATTAGGGATTTGTCAATGCATTTAAAATGATATTTTACAGATTCTCACAAAGTCAGAACAAACAAACAAAATTCAATTTGCAGATCGCCTGTCTTGTCAGGACTCTGAGGGTGCTGAACAGTCGGAGGTCAGCACCCGAGCATGGGGAGGGTGGGAGGTGTAGAGCACAGTTGGGATGAGGGAGGACAAAGAGGTAGAGAAGGAGGGTCTTAAGTTGGGCCTTGAAGGAGGCAAGGAAGGGAGCAAGGCAAAGAGATTGTCGGATGGAGTTCCAAAGAGTGAGGGCAGAGAGGTAGTAACGATGGTAGGGCAGATTGGCCAGGAGACATGGAGCAGACCGGAGCCCACGGAATGGAGGGAGTGGACAGATTGATATGGGGGTCAGCAGGTCAGAAAGACAGGAGGGGGCAAGGCTGTTGAAAGTGAGGATGAGAATTTAAAATTCTATCCTCTGAGGGATGGGGAGCCAGTAAAGATGTATAAAACTTTGAAACGTCATTTGAATATTTACACCCAGATGTGTGGTACTCCCAAGACATTAGGAACTGAATTCTACACCAAGGACCCATGTTTGATTGCTTGACTGCTCCTGTTTTCCACATGGAATATGGTCATTACAGTTTAGTTAATGTTATCACTGCCCACATGTCTCAAACCCCATTATTCAACCTCCACATTTGCTTTGTCAGCTAAAAGCAGAATATTCCTTATTGGTATTTGTCCACCGTTAAAAATATAGAAGAAGGGAAAAACACCCTAAATTAAGCATTTTCTCCTTTAACAATCATAACCAGAAGATGATTATATTTTTCATGGTGACTTTCGCAGTTTTCAAAATATTTGTCAGACTCAACAACAACAACTTCCATTTATATAGCACCCCTCACACAGAGTAGCATCCTAGAGACTCAAAGAGTGTTCACATCATATACAGAATTTGGACAATTGTACTGAATGGGAAATAGAACTTTTTGAAAAGATTTGTTGGGGGTAAAATGTGATTTTGCTTTCACTTTGTTTCTGACAGAATCAGTGAATTCTTTGACTGGGGGTTGTTTTACTGGGAATTAATTGAGCAAATTCCTCTAGCACTGATGAAATGACACAGGATTAATTAACCTTTACCGCCAGTGGCGCATCTCTCACTAGGGTATCACAAATAAGTTTGAAATAAAGTGTTCGGGCAACTGGAAAGCTCTCAATTTAGGTGCTCTTTTGACAAACTCTACCAAGTGGAGGGAAACCACTGATTGGTGTTAATGTTTTAATTACCTCCCAAGTGTACCAAGTATCAATTTTCATATTACAACATACCGGTAAATTGTATGGGATGACTGGAAAGACCTCCAGAGATCCTCCCGCGAGCATCTTTAACATCTTGAATAATTCAATAAGAGTCCTGTAGCTCAGTTTGGAGCATTCGCCTTGCAAGCGAGAGACCTGGGTTCAATTCCCGGCAGGACGGACCCTTGGCCAAGTTTCCTTGCTCTACATTTCTGATAATAATCCCTTGATTAAAAACAATATGCATTGTTTATTTCAATCCACAACTGTATATGGGACACTGCTGTGCACAATTGGCTGCCGCGTTTCACCCATAATTATACAGTCAATTCACTTTACAATATATTCTGTGAAACACTTTGAGACGTCTAGAAGACGTGAAAAGCACTGTATCAAATGCAAGGATTATGATAGAAACAATAGAACTGTATCAATATTTAGTCCCATTGAAAATGAAGCCAGATCATACACTATTTAATGCATCTGTAAATAATACATAAACTTTTTTTGTTTAAACTGCAGTAAATATCACCTGCGTGTTGTTGTTATTGGGCATGTCGAGACTGGTTGGAAGACCTCTGGCTAAGCTGATACTCCAATGCAATACTGGGTGTGTTGTATTGTTGAAGGTGCCACCCTTCAGATAAGACGCCGAACCGAGGGTCCCACCTGCCTGTTTAGATGGACATTAACAGATCCCATCGCACTATTTAAAAAGTGAAGGAAGTTTCTCCTGGTGTCCCAGCCAACAATCCCCCATATTAAAAAAAAAGTGTGAGACACTGCTGTGCCAATCATGCAAGGCAAATCGTATTTTAATAACAAATAATCCTTGCATTTGCTACAGTGAGTTTCGCGTCTTGTAGACATCTCAAAGTGCTTCACAGAATATACTATCAAGCGAATTGACTGTGTATTTGTGGGCGAAACGTTGCAATGTCCTATAAACAGTTGTGGAGTGGTGATCAATTTTGTTTTTGAAGGATTATTGACAGGCGCCTGGAGTAAGGAAACATGTTTCACACAAACATATTAGAATTTAAAGAAGTAAGCAACATTGTGGATAAGGGCTTCCCAGTTGTGCCTGGCTTACTTGAATTTTGGAAAAGTTCTTTGTATGTGGACTTTAAAAGGTTAATAGATGTTTAAAAATTGGCTACAAAAAGGAAGGCACAGATTGTCAGTGGAAAATGCTCTGCCTGGGATGTGGGATCCCAAACAGAAATTTGTTCCATGCCTCCTGCTGGTTTGACTATTTGTTAATATGGAGCAGGCATATAGTTTATTCATAAAACTTACTGATTACAAAGCTACATGATCCAATGAAGGGCAGAAAGGTCAACAGTATTTAAAAGGTTTTCGACTAAGAAAGCAAATAGGCAAAGAAATAGCAGATATTTCAATATAGGTAAATGTAGCACAACAGAAACAAGAACTGTTTCTTCCCCCATGTTACAATGGGGGAAAGCCAATTAGACCCTGTCACTGAACATTGAACACCTTTCAACTTTTGCCCTTAGTCTTCTGACACTGAACTGCATGAGTCAGATGAAGTTTCTCCAAGGGTGTTCTATTACTGCTGAGCCAATGCACCAGATATGCAAATATACAGGATAGTTTACACTTATATATAGCTTTTCACCTCGAGAGGACATCTCAAAATGCTTTACACAGCTGGTTGGGCACCTGAGCCAGGTGGCAGCTGAACAAGTGGGAAAGAGAATGGAGGACAATTAAAAATATTATGTGTGTTTCCCCTGCTAAGGAAGCACAAATTGGAACACTGATATTGGACAACAGTGTAGAACATAGTTGGAATGAAGGAATGAAAAATAGTACTGTATACTATAGAAAATAAAACACATTTTATTGCACACTAAATATTGTTGCCTGACTGACTTATTTAACATGGAATCAAATAATGTTTTCATTTAATGTCAGTTTTTTGCTTTACTATCAAAAGAATAAATACCTTGCTAAATCAGATTTCAGCTTGGGAACGTCATGGAACAATCACAGAGAGACGGTTCAAGACTCATCTGGAAAAGATTGGTGAATGATATCCAATCACATTTGCCTGACAGTTTGTTGCTGATCATTCTAGAGGCTGCAAATATACAGTCAGTTCACTTTACAGTACATTCTGTGAAGCGTTTTGAGGCGTCTAGAAGTCATGACAAGCGTTACATCAAATGCAAGGTTTATTTTTGTTAATTATCCCATGGCCTTACAGTGTTGGCTGCCCACTTCACTCTCTTTAATTATACTTGCTGTTGCTGCTCATCAATAGATCAATATGACCTCTACTTTAGGTAATGGCACTATTTAATAATAATAATAATAATAATCCTTCCTTCTGATATAGCGCTTTTCACATCTTCTAGACATCTCAAAACGCTTCACAGACTATACTGTAAAGTGAATTGACCGTATATTTGTGGGAGAAATGAGAGGAGTTTCTCCCTGTGTCCTGGCCAACAACCTCCAAATAATATTTGGTCAGTCACGCTGTGGTTGTTTGTGGGACATTGACTGCAGCATTTGCCCACCAAATACAGTTGCACCACTTTACAGCATTTTGAGACTTCCTCCCGACTTGAAAGCTGCTATATCAAATATAAGGATTATTCTTATATAATGGCTAATTTACTGTCTTTAATAGATTCATACTAATAATCCCCCCAAGGATCCTAGCAAAGGAATCTTTGTCTCACTACTCCAAGGATGTCCTTGATAATATACTGTATGACAGTTTGGGGAATACACAATGACATTGTTAACCATGCCATTAAAGCATACCTCATGTGACTAATGATCCACCGTTGAAGTTATCATTAACCCATTAACAAGATATCTGCAACACATTATTCGGGCAAAAAGGAACCATCATGCATGGAACCAGGATAGCAATAATTGGAGTGTAAAATAGTGCACTCTCTCCATCACATATAATTTGGAAATTCCTAGAGTAGAAGACTCATCTGTTCACATCAAGAAGCAAGTCTGTACTTACAGTACTAAATATTTCATGTTCACGACACTTTGCCCATAAACATACAGTAAATTCACTTTACAGTATGTTGTGTGAAATGCTTTGAAACACTCAAAGATGTGATAAAATGCTATATCAAACACAAGGGTTATTCTTATTCTTATTATTAAATTGTTCTGTCTCAACATTGGTTGTGAATTTTCTAAATAACTTGACGTCTGACAGACCGTCTGCCTCTTCTGGTTACTCCCATCTCTTTCGGATTCCCCTTCTGAGCAGGTATCTCTTCGTCTACCTGGGATTCTGGTTGTAACTTCTCCTCCAACACCAAGACACACTATATAGCTGTAGCATCCATGTGTGTCTCTTACTGTCCATCTCACACAGAGATATGAGGAACAAGCTAAATTGTAGCAGAGAGAAACCATAGAACATTAGTCTTAAAATTGATGTGCAAGGACTCCATGTTGCAACAAAGATCCTGAAACATACCACGAGTGTTCTCCTTGGAGCAGAATATTGAATAAATATTTGTGCTTCTGGCTCCTCATTTGGCTTTTAATGCCTGCTCAAGTAGGATGTGTAATTAGTACCCAAGGAATTTTACCCATAAATACAATCTGTTTTATATAATAATAACCCTTGCATTTGATATAGTCTTCAAGATGCCTCAAAGTGCTTCACAGAATATACTGTAAAGTGATGTG
Source organism: Hydrolagus colliei (assembly GCA_035084275.1). NCBI lineage: Eukaryota > Metazoa > Chordata > Chondrichthyes > Chimaeriformes > Chimaeridae > Hydrolagus > Hydrolagus colliei. The sequence continues at coordinate 27,486,927 of CM068743.1, forward strand.
ACTGTATATTTGTGGGCGAAACGGCAGCCAATTGTCCACAGCAGTGACCCACAAACAGTCGTGGGTTGAAATTTTATTACTGTGTTTTGTTTTGGTGGGATTATTATTAAGTGTATGGAGTAAGGAAACTTTGCCAGGGTTTTGCCCTGACCTGCCTGGGTGGCGGAGCAGGCTAGAGGAGCCGAATGGCCTACTTCTGCTCCTTATTCTTATGTTCTTATGAAAGCCAACTAGGCCTGAACCTACCGAAAGATGAGTTTTGAGGTTCATTAAAATTAGCGCCTTGATGTGGAGACCATAGAAAGAGAGAAGAGAGAGAGAGGGAACAAGCAAGTCAGGTCATCCCCCAGCCCCACCAACATTTTAAAATAATAAGAATAATCGGGATTTATTCATATTAAATGGCTTTAATGACATAAGTGGCAATTGTATATGGATGATGCAAGTATAAAATAATTCTGGAAAGAGTGACTTGCAGATTTTGAAAGAGAGTTTGAAAGAGGTTGATTTGAAAGAGATTGAGTTGTAAAGTTTGAATTAAAGGACTGAGTATATATATCTACATATGTTTTGTGGATTAAATAGCATTACACAATCATCGGTTTCACAACCTCACCATTTCATGGATATTTGAAATAATGGAGCAAAATACTTTATGCAAAAATTAAGGTCCAAATCAAAAAATTTTCTAATGCATCTCAATGGTTTATAACTATGTTACAAAAAGTAGACATGGAAGATCAACAAGCAGGGACAGAGCATGTTGAACAGGAAATAAATCCAAACTGGGTCTCCGGTCACTGATCAGTATTGACTTCTTGCTATAAATATTGTTAACTGTCTGAGTTCCTTTTAAACATTTCCTAGTTTGATTGTCTCTGGATTGCTTTACTAACATAAAATTAAACACAAAACCATTATTCGTGTTACTTCATCTCAAAGTTATAAGGTACACTGCACAAAAAGTCTAATTGTTTTAAACAGAACAAGTTTCTATGCTGTTTTTGGAAGAAAGAATCCATACCACAATTCAGGCTTGGCATTTGAGAAAGGGAGCTGAGTTTGATTCTTGGAATCTAAATACTTTATACATCCAAATAATAGCTGTAAATATTGCAGAATTGACTGTAAAATCCATTGAATCTGGATTAGTATTCTTATTTTGTATAGTGAAACATCTATTGAATGTCAATGTCCGAAAGCCACAATGTTTTTTTGATGAAAATGTACTGACTAAAGAACATGGAATACTTATGAAGTAAGTACTCCACATGCAGCTAAAAGAGAATGCAAGTGTAAGTGAGATACTTTCAGCAGGACCTGCAGTCACCCAGCATTAAAAGCTTCCCACATACTCTCTGGGAAGTAGGATCTCGAAATGCAGGATGAGGGTGTAAAATGCACTTTACTGTGGTTATGCACTTGTACTCTCTTATTCATTTTCACATATCAACTTTTTTGTGGTGAGTGTTAAATATCTGCGGGTCTTTTGAATAATTTAAAAACAATTTACATTGGTTCGCCTAGATTTTAAGCGCTACCAAACTAGTAAATTCAAATAGGAAACATAACTATTTCTAGTTTGCTCAAAGGTTCACCAGCCTAGCCTGTCAGTGGATGGTTCAGTCAGTAAACATATTGCCCAGAGTGACCTGCACGATAACAAGTTTAATCTCTGCAGAGTTTTATTTTTATCATGAGCAAGGTTGCCCCTCTCACCCCTTGTTCCAAATTATTTAAAATTCAGATTCAGAAAGTGAGAGTGTCTTGACAGCCACCCAAGTATCAAGACCCCTCCCGCAACCACATTACTAAATCCAGGCTTCAAGCTACCAAAAGGCAATCTTTCCATTTCCTTATGTCTTCATGGTCTCTTGGGACATCCTCCTGACTTGAAAGACGCTATACAGTACAAATGTAATTTGTTGTTGCTGATCAATTCACTGGATCAACTCCTCAGATCAAGACCTTGTAATACTTGATCTTAGCCAAAATGCTGAAAAGGTCTATGCAGAGTTAATTTATCTCAACTGGGTGGTAACTTTAGGGTTACAAATAGCCTCAGCGCGTCTATGCTTCAGTTTTTAAAAAAAGGCTTCCTCTCCTGTTGGTTTATCCTATGAACCCTTCCAACTTATAAACAGAAGGATTGCCATCAAACAATTCAAAACCAATGAAGGGTACTTGATCTTATCTTAAATAGTTGTAATACATCACTATGTCTTTGATTTCCTAACTAATTTCCCACCCATTAAACGGTTCTTGCTTCTGCATGTGCCCAGTTTCTTATGCTGATATTGGAGATAAAATGAGTAAATTATGAAATTAAAAAATTACTTGCTGAAATAAATCAGAAAAATGCAACAGAAATGAGGACATGGAGTAAACTCTTACCTCAATAAACATGTAGAGTGAGAGAAGCATTACTCCAAGGTTATAAATGATTAAATGAGTCCTGAGGAAGAATGCAGGTCTGTCCTTCATAAACTTTGTTCCCAGCCATATAGCCAGTAGGTACAATAGCGTAAGGAAGAATGTGGGTAAATAGGAATCCAACATAAGCCATCCTCTAACCCTGGGATCTAAAAGTGAAAAAATGCACGCGTCATTTCAGATCCGGTTCTTTGGTTTAACAGTTTTGCTTGGCTTGGACAAGAAATATACAGCACAAGTGCAGACCCACATTAGTTACTAATGCAGATGGTAATAGAATCTTATCTAAGAGCTGTTCTCTTCTAAATAGTCTATTAGCCTGGTTTTCCAATGAAACTCTTTACAGCTGCTTGCACTCCACTTAGTAGTTTTAAGAATAACCTGAAGGTATTCAAGAATGTCACAACAATTTTGTCAGGATTAGATGAGTATATGTTCCCTTGAAATAGAAATTAAAGAGGCACTGTCTTCAGGAATGCCTCTCCAATATATTGGTGACTTCAAGAAGTATCACATATGGTGATCACTCATAAATCAGTCCTGTCTCCCTGTTCAATGGCCAGTAAGATTTGGGAACACTTTTCAGAAAGTGAAGGGAGCTTCTCCAAATGCCTTGGCTAACAATCCTCCTCATTAATTGGTCATTAAATTTATGATTTGTTTGTGGAAAATTTCTGTTTACAAATTGACTGCGCTGTCTGCCTACAAATACAGTCACTACACAATTACCTGTGAAATAATTTGATGTTTTTGGCATTATCAACTGTTATTATTGTGGTAGTTTTGAACTTTGGGAGAGTGATTGTATTATTTTGTCTTCTTCTGAAGTCACTGCCTTACAATGACTAGAAATATGCAGCACCTTTACTGTGACTGTGGACTTGCACTACAATCCCATCAGCCAAATTTGTGTTCTGAAGAGTGATACCTGGGGCTGCAATTTTGCTATGGAAAATTGTAAGAAAATATCGTGACCACATTTTTTTGGGGAAAATCATGATTACATTGATAAAAATGTTACAGATAGGGACCGTCTTCTATCAATTTGACAGCACGTTATAGTTTGTTGTCAGCCTGGTGTAGAGCAGGCACTCTTGCCTCTGAGTCAGAAGGTTGTGAGTTCAACCCCATGTTAGGACTTAGAATCATTTAGTCTAAGATGACAATCTAATGCAGTGCCGGGGAGGGGGGATGCAAAGGATAAGGTGGTCATTTTTGGGGGTGCCATACTTCGGATGAGCTGTTAAACCTGCTCAGGTGGACATTAAATGCTTGTTCAGATGGACACTAGAGATCTGTGGCACAATTCAAAAAGCGAATGGAGTTCCAGTGTCTCAGTGTTCTGGCCCACAAATGCTTATATTAAATTGATCAATCAGTTAATTGATAAACCCATGACTGTTTGTGGTATACTGCTGTGCACAGAACTGGCTGCCACATTTCATCTACATAAAATACACAGTGAACCCACTTCACAGTATATCCACCTTCCAGCATACTGTAAAGTGATTTGATGGATGTCAAAGATTTGATGAAGTGCTAAGGTGCTTATATTAAATGCAAGGATTATTACTATATTTTATTATATAATTTAACACTGTGTTGACCACTTATGTTGGAAGAGCATCAAGTAACCAGAAAAAGCCATAACAAAGATTTCTAGCATTTAACTGGTTTCTGTTGTAATCTATTCATCAAGGTCTATAAGCAATTTTAACTAACTCAAAGATTTTATTTTAATCCCCAATGTGTTGTTTCAATACTGTAAAGTGAAATGACTACCAGTATATTTTGGGAGAGAAACCTGGCAGCCAATTGTGCACAGCAGCGTCCCACAAACAGTTGTGGATTGAATGACCCAATTTTTTTTGAAGGGACTATTAACCCAATCAACTAACAACCAGGTCCCTACTTACTGCTTGGTAAACTGGCGTGTGGAGTACGGAAAGTTGCACAACATTTTGTCCTGAATCAAACCCAAGAAGCTTGCAAGGCGGGTGTTCTAACCACTTAGCTATAGGACTCCACCCAGGATGCCACTACAGCCAAATTAGTGCCTATGACAAAATAGCATTTTATCATAGTAAAAGCTTTGTAAGGAGAGAGAAGGCAGAACAGCTACTGCTCTCGACATAGATTGATGTATCACATGTAACTCAAATGGGTGCATTATCTTTTAAGTGTAGATCATTTCCACAAATGTGATAACGCAGCAATTCATCTGTGTTAACCATGATTGGTTTCCATCTACTACTCCGAAGGGGAATAGTGTTCTGTATTCACTGTCCTATCACTCGGCCTTTAAAAACTGCAGGAGCAGCTCGGATGTCAAAATTACATGCAATGTATTTCACAAACCCTAACAACACCCACTGATGATTGCCTTTTTAGCTACACAGAGACTGATTTCTCGAGACTGTTCAGAGTTTTGTGATATACGCCTGACATGAAAGTTGCTATACAAACTAATTTGATGTTGTTCTGTTTCACATTAACCAACCAAGTCAGACCATCAATAGGGCCATTGCAACCAGCAAAAGGCTCTCTGGGATGAGGTATTATGGCACAATTCTTCCTCCTGTTTGATATTCAGTGACATTTGCTGGGAAGTTTGTTTGTGGGCAATGGGTGAGGCCTGGATGTCCCTGCATGTTTGAAGAGCCTGTTAATACTCATTGTCCCAAACTCATACCTGAAAAATAGTCATATCAGCAGGGACTGTGTCAGCAGAGTCAATATGAGTTGCTGCATTCAAGAGAAGAAAGATAAGGGGTCCGGTGTAGTGATTCCTTTGTACTCAAAGTCTGCTGTGTTTATCATTGTAAATTACGGACATGGAATCTGGAGTAATTAATCCTTACTGGCCACACATAAACTGACATAAGGAAAGTTGGCCACCACTACCCCTTTCATTTAGATGAAAATGACCCACTCACAAGTTCCAACTTCTTTTTGCACAAATATCCTTTGTTGACTGACAAACAGATTGGAATACTTCCAGAACAAACGTCCTGTGCAATGGTGGAGACAGATTTGGTTTGTGCCCTGCAGTTGCTTGCATAGTGAGGTTTTTAATTTCAGCTGTGCAATGGAGGAGAAACACCAAGTGACCAACAAAAATATTCTCTGGGGAGACAATGTGTATTTATGCAGTTCTATCGTTTCTATCAAAGGTGCAGGCAAGATAATAATAATCATAATCCTTGCATTTGATATAGCGCTATTCACATCATCTAGACATCTCATATAGAATGTACTGTAAAGTGAATTGACTGTATATATGTGGGTGAAACGTGAAGCCGATTGCACACAGCATTGTCCCACAAAGAGTCATGGATGGAAATGACCAATTTTTTTTTTTTTTAGGGATTATTATCAGGTGTGTGGAGTGCCCTGCCTGGATATGAACCCAGATCTCTTGCTTGTAAGGTGTGTGCTCTAACCACTGAATTACAGGACTCTACATTAAAAGTCAATAAAGTGTCAAACTGCACTGCTAATTGAAAAATAAATTCCCTAAATTTCCCAAATATCAGGTTGCTGCCTTCTACAATGAAACAAAAGTCTTAAAGAGGGTAGGAGAGTGAAGCAGAGACAGCCATGCTTACAAAGTGGATTTCACTTTGCTATTACCATATTTGCAATGAAGTGAAATGTATTGTTTCCAAAATAATATTTGAAGCTAATTTTCAAATTCAGATTCACTCTTTCAAATGAACGAATGCTGTTTCATATTGACCATTTTACTGGGCTGAAGTTCAATTTGCTGCTTTCTTTGCAATTCTTTTGAGCTACTGGTCAGTATTGCAGAAGTTGTTGGCTTCTGTAATGAGATTTGGGGATAGGAAGGAATTTCACCAATGAATTGTCATTCACATTCCCTGTAGTTAGATGTGTGTCTGATACAGGGAATAATCCTAGGGTAGAAACAAAGGCTGTGTGTGATTTTCCACAGCTTAGGCTTAGTGCATTGATGAAGATAGAAATATAGAATTTTCTGTTCAGAAAGACGGAAGGGCATTCAGCCTATTGTGTGTCTGCTACCTGTTTTCTTCAATTAATACCATTTCCCAATTTGCTCTTCATATCCACTGATGTCTTTATTGGTCAGGTGCTTATCCAGGTGAACAATTTCTGAACATTTCTATTGATCCACCCTGAATTGCCACTTTTGATCTTGGATTCTGTACCTTGACAACATTTTGAGCGAATAAATTCTTCCTAACCTCTCCCCCTAAATGTTCTACTAACAATTCAGTAGCAGTGTCATTGGAGCAAATAATACATTCTTCTCTCATATGCTGGGAAAATGTTTAATTTGCAAGCACATGACTGAGACATTATGCGCAACAATGTCCAATTTCTTAACAGATGTGAGCAGGTTCATGCCACGGCCTCTCACACAATAAATGAAAAGCAATTGTGAAATACTGTATTTTAATTAGAATTAATTATGTTAATTCTTCTGGGGACAGAAGAGACTGATCTGACTCTGAGAGGAGCTCAGCTAAGTTAAGTGCCAAGAAATTTGGTCACTTTGCATTACAGGTTACTTCCAGGGGTGCCATAATACAAAAGCGGTATTAAATGTTGTCAGTTGGCAGTGATTGAAAAGAAACTTTAACACATTTCTATTACTAATCCTTTGAAGAGTTGATAAGGTTCAGTGACTGGGATGCAAGAAGAATGCCAACAACTGAAAACAAATATCCGCCTCTGAGAATGATAGTAATCCGAGTCATAATTATAGAAAAACTTACCTCTATCACCAAACATGTAGTCCACAAAAGAATTCACACGTTTGTCTAAAGCCTCAATTTGGTTCTGCAAAAGATAATATTTAAAACACCATTTTTGTTTCACAAAGTCAAGATTATAGTCAAGACAAAGTAGCATTGCAATTCTTCACTCATCTTACACTCGTTTTTTAATGTTACCTGTAAAATTTAATCGCTACGTGACCCAAATTGTCACTCCCTGGTTAACCGACTAAAGATGCATAATTTAGAAAACCAGGAGACACAAAATACTTTAATGGGAATATTGGCAACACAAGCATCCTATTATTGGAAAGACCACAAAGCATGGGCATGATGCTAATAGACACCACATAATGAGATACAGGCTAATAGGTATATCAAGAACATCAATTTGCATTTACAACAACAACAACACATTCCATTTGTATAGAGCTCTTTAAAGGGACACTTTAGTTTCAGTTAATAATAATAAAAATCCTTGCATTTGATATAGCACTTTTTACGTCTTCTAGATATCTCAAGTCACTTCACAGAATATACTGTAAAATTAATTGACTGTATATATATGGGCGAAACGTGGCAGCCAATTGCACACTGCAGTGTCACACAAACGGTCATGCATTGAAATGACCAAGTTATTATTGGGTTTTTTCCCGAGGGCTTATTATCAGGTGTATGGAGTAAGGAAACTTGCCCAAGGTTTTGTCCTGCCTGGATTTGAACCCAGGTCTCTCACTTGCAAGGCGAGTGCTCTAACCACTGAGCTACAGGACTCCACAAATTAATTGACTGACTCTAGACTATTGCTGTTTTGCAGCCACCTCAATTAATATTGGCATTAAAGTGAAGAATTTTACATTCACTGCCCTGACATCTAACAACCTTACTGGTCTTATAACATAAAATCACTTATTGGAAGGAGTTGTACTGCAGATTATTTCAGTTTCTGTTTGACACTATGTTTGGAAAATCCATCAAACATAATTCTCATGTTTTTAAACAGTGGAACAAATAGGATAGCCTAAAGTTGGTTTCCCTCATACTTACCCTCTTATATGTTCTCATATCCTGGGCTATAATTTCCACTGACACATAGATAGGTGCAAGTTTAAAATGCATTGAGATAGAAATTAATTGATTTGATTTTAACAAGGGACAGAACTCTGAGTAACAGAAAACAAGCTATTCGTAAAAACTGAAGTATTTAGTGGTGAAAGATCCACCAACAACAAAATTACATTTGTATAGCGCCTTTCACGTTGGAAGGATGTCCCAAGGTGCTGGGCAGTCAGTGTTTCGGACACAAGCTGGCATCGGGATCGGACAGTGTGGAGGGAAGGGGGGTGACTGATAGCACAGTTGAAGAGGAGGGTCTTGAGGCGGAACTTCAAGGAAGCTAGGAAGGGAGTGAAGCGGAGGGATTGTGGCATGGAATTCCAGAAGTTGGGGCACAGTGGCTAAAAGCTCTCCCGTCGATGGATCGATGGGCATGGAACAGGTCAGACCCCCCCTGAGCGGTGGGAGCAGACAGGTTGGTAGGGGTTTAGGAGATCGCAGAGGTAGGGTGGGGCAAGGCCGTGGAGGGCTTTGAAGAAGAGGACCAGTATCTTGAATTGAACCTTGAACCAATGGAGTCAGGGGCATATGGGGGAGATGGGGTCTCAGAGCTTGATGCAGGAGAGTACATGGGCTGCAGAGATCTGGATGATCTGTAGCCTATCGAAGGGGGAATTGGGGAGCCCACTAGCATAGTCGGGATAGAAAGGTTATTCACTCAGTACTGCTTTAAAGTATATTTTAGAATGGAATCAGGGAAAGTGGCATTGGAACACATGATTTCATCACTTCAATGTCCTGAGCAGATGAGTATTTAGTGTGCAATAATTCTTTAAAATTCTGTGTTTTGCAAATAAAGCAAGTATTGATACCCAAATATTCAAAGCAGCTTATTGGACACTGAAACTAATTTAGGAACACCGGAGATTATAAACAAATCCAATATATATGGTACTCAAAGGTTCTTTGCAGTCATTTCTGAAACTACATCTGGATGTGGAGTAAAAGGAGCACAAGAAGCCTGTGTACTCCTTGTTCGAGTTTGGATTTGTAAAGCCTAAATGGCAGATCGGACATGTTCATTTAATTTAAACATTATTTTCAGCTATATGTGCTTTAAACCATACATGTATTTGCCCAGTTAGTTCTGTGCAGATGTTCATTTCTTATCAGATCTTCCTTTACACAGAAAGCAATGCGCTCAGTCAAATCCCTGGTACGACTGGTGTACCCTTGAGGGGGTGTGCAATGAAGGAGTAGACATGAGGAAGCATTAGAAAACAGGTGTTTCTAGGACTGGTAAGAACTATTATTAGTAAGAACTGGTAAGAATTATTTATTATTATTATTATTATTTGTGGACTAGAGAAAACATATTATTGATCTAACGATAGGTCAGCCTATGGACAGGATCAGTACCACTTTTTCAACACAAACTAACGTTTTGAAATGCCTAAACACCCAAGCTTCACATATCATATTTCAGGAAGTGGGGGCCTTACTGTCAGATACTTTAGAAGGGATGTTTATTAACTAAAAACTAATAACAGTTTTCATCCAAAAAGTGTCTCCAATTTTTTTTTTAGAAGTTTGCCTGTAACGGGAATAATGCATAAGATTGATGGTATGGAAAGTGTTTGCTGACGCAAGGTGCAGTATACATACAGTCTCAGCACTTTACCTTTACAATATATTCTTTGAATTGAAAGCTCTGAATTGGACATGGCAAAAGATGTGAAGGATATATCAAAAAGGGTTTCAGTTACACGAAATGCAGAAGGAAAATAAGCAATAATAGGCCACTGAAGGTAAGTTTGGGAAACAACATGACAAATAATGCTGCACAAGCTGCAATAGTACTAAACATGCTTTTTACATTAGTCTTTACCAAGGAGGAGATGGGGACCTATCTGATCTGGAAAGAGAACTCAAGGATGTCACAGAGAAAAGTTCAGAGTTTCTTCATATTATACCATAGCATGGTTGCCAAATAGCTTGTAAACTTAAGGTAAATAAATCTTAGAGGCTGGATAAATTACACTCGAGGATCCTTAAAGAATTAAAGGAGGAAGTTGTAGAAATGCTGGTACAAATGCTGGTACAAATCTTTCTAAAAATCACTGAATACTGGAGAGGCGCCAGGGGACTGGAGAGAGGTAGATATCACTCCTATTAAGGAAGGTAACAAAAGTGACCCAGTAAGTTTAACGTCCATTGTGAGTAAAATTATAGAGACTTTTATTAAGCATAAATCATGGAGTATATGGACAGAAATAAAATGATAAATGATGGCCAATATGGGTTCATGAATGGAAGATCTTGCCAATCTAATTTACTGGTTTTCTTTGACGGTCTGAGAAGGTAGCTTGATAATGGTAAGTTTGAGGATGTTGTATACTGTATCTGGATTTCAGTAATGCCTTTGATACAATTCCTCTTGGGAGGCTGGTACTGAAAGTAAAAAAAAAGCTGGAATCAGTGGAGGTATATTACAATGGAAAAGTAATTGGTTGACCGGAAGAACCCAGAGGTACAGGGAATATCACGAAATATCGCAAAAATTTTACCAGTGGAGTTCTACAAGGGTCTGTTTTGTTTAATAATTTTATAAATGATCTGGAATTAGGAATCACAAGCACACTGTTGTTTCGGATGGAGACAACCAATACAGTAGCTTAATAGTCCAAGGTTTATTAAGTAATACAAACAACTTAACTTTCTTAAAACTGAGCCAATAGATACAGTATAATTGATATCAATTCCACTGGGAAGTGTGCTAAACGTCTACATAACTCCAATTATTTCAAAATTACATGTTTCTTTTATGTATTTCTAACTCCACCTCCCCTTGTCAAAGAGATAGCACCCCACCCTTCACAGGCTGCTTTGCATATGGGAGAGATGGACAATTTCTAGGCAGCCATCCACAGCCTGCTTGTCTCTCAGCCTGGAGCTAGGCAGGTGTCTGAGGCTGTAGCCTTTTCTTTCTGTGGTCAATTGTTCTTACTTCTATGCTCAAGGACCTGATTTATCATCATCTCAAGAGCAGTGAACGTCTTCCCAGGAAAATATGGAATGTAATCAGAAGCTAACCTCAACCAGTCCAGAAAAGCTACTTTTAAATCCCTCCTTAGATCAAACAAACCTTATTAAAGGATTATGAGTAGGTTAAATTCTAAACGAACAGATTAGTTCAAAACCTTAAAAACATTATACATCACAAATACAATTTTACGGTGGCTATTTGCAGATGACACCAAGCTAACAAAGCTGGTAGATTGCAAAGCTAAACAAGATAGGATATGACAGGACAGGGGGATGTGGAGAAATATAAAGTGCTTCACATGGGGAAAAATATTTCTGGAATTTTAAATATTATTTGAGTGGCAGGAGAATAATATGTATGGAAAATGAAAAGGACCTGGGGGGTCCTGATTAACAATAAATTGAAGCTCTCCCAACAATGCTGTGTCAGTGAGTAAAGCAAACAAGATGTTGGGATGTATCAAAAGATCAATAGCAAACCAAAATAGTGGGACAATCCTGCCACTGTCTGTATAAATAATTTGTGAGACCATACTTAGTGTACTGTGTACAGTTCTTGTTGATGCAGTACAAAAAGCAAATTGGAGAAATAGAGAAGATATAGAGGAAGGCAATCAAAATGGTTGAGGCAATGGAAGGACTGAACTGTGAGGAGCAACTAAGTAAATTGGGTATGTTCATGATCAAAAAGAGAAGATTGAGAGTCAACATGCTTGCTGTCTTTCAGATTCTAAAGGCAAGATGATATAGATCATGACAGGCTGTTTCAACTTGTCTAGAATAGTAAAACCAGAGGACATGACCTGTGATTGAAAGGGAGTAAATTCAGTACAAATCTACGCAAACACTATTTCAATGAGCGAATAGTGAACCTGTGGAATAGGCTCCCTAGGAAGACAGTTGAAGTAGGAATTGATGATTCTTTCAAACACAAATTAGATAGATTAGATTTGCTTTTAGAAAATAACATAATGGGATATAGTACATAGGTAGTTTGGGATATATGTGCATGAAATTGCCAGGAAGATAGAAGGCGAACTAAATGGAGCTTGGTCTTTTATCATGTATCATTTCTTATGCTCTTATCCTGTGAAGTGTTTTGAGATGTCTTTGCGACATGATAAGGCTTTAATAGCAAACACAACCATGATTATATATTATTGTAAGGAGGCACTACCTGAGAGTGTGAATTCAGAATGGAATAGAGGTGATTAAATTCTGGTTTCCGGGCAAAATCTAGTTTCCGACTATGGGAGAATAATTGGGAAATTCTTCCCATGTATGGTGGATAGATGCTTTGGGCTTGCTGTGCCTAACTGCCTCATCAGAAAGCAACTTGTATTCCAGGATATTATTAGCTGTACCACTACCCATTTTCTAGAAACGTGAAAGATGTTTGTTTCCTCCAGAATATATGAATGCAACTGAATAAGTACAAAATTTCCCTAAACTAGCACCAACTATTTCAGCATTGGTACACTGGAATTTTAACTCACTATTACTTATTAATGGATTTAACACCTGTCCTTCTTGTGTTAATCTTATCTAAGTTAAACTTTTATCCTTGGAGCTGAATTGTGGATAGATTTTGCCATGGACCTTGTTCACTTTAACGTGGCTTGAGACTGGCAACTCTCATTACATGTATGACCATTACTGTTGGCAGAGAAAGTCGAGTTTCAATAGTCAGTTAAGACTGGATTCTGATCAGATACATTTTAAAATACTTAAAATATATAAATACAGTAGTTGGCTATTGCGGAAAATGCCAATGAAAGGGTGCAATGAGGCACAAATATTTTCTCTATGATAAACAATAAAGTATACCTTTTTTTTTTGCAAAATCTAGTTTTTTTTTGTGCTGATGTTGCTAGGCTACCTTTGCTGCAAATTTTTTCTCCATGTCAGCATCATGTAATGTACTTCTAAATCACACACAAGTGCAGCTGGATTCAAATTAAAGGTCCATTTGCTTTGCCTGAACAGTGATCTTCAGGCAGAGCCTAAGAAGGGCAATTGCAACTGAACCTTGTGTAACAGTTTCCGTTTCCCAACTATATCTTTATGTCCTCTCTGAGTCTGTGCCAAATTTTGATAGATCCACATGGGGCCTGGATGGAAATTACACAAGAGTATCTCATTTTAGACCCTTAGACAACAACAAATTACATTTGTATAGCACATTTTATGTCAGGAGAATGTCTCAAGGTGCTGGGCAGTCAAGGATCCACACTTGAGAGCCAGGAAACAGTTCCTTGGACTGATTTATTTGGGGGGGTTAACTGGGTGTCTGACATATGTCTGACTTATGTAGAAGGACTGTACAAAATATAAATTTTATTAAAACATGAATATAATATAAAAGTTCAAACTTTTGCTGTGTGAGAAACATGCAGATTTTATTTAAACAAATATTTGTGGAGATGTTACTTGGTTTCCCTACTTCAGAAGAACATGTCATGCAAGTAACTGCAACCAGCACATTGGTCTTGAAGACATTTAAGCTACACGAATAGAATGCTACTTCCTCTAAGGTTTCACTGTAAAATGGAACGTTATCTACTTATAAATCATATCTGTGTTACTGATAGTAACTTGAAATTTAATCAGGGCTCCAGCCACTAAACATCTTACACAACGTGTAACAGCAACATACTAAATACTGTATTGTGTCCAGCCAAAATATTTAGTATCCTTGCAGATATTTACAGTATTTAGTATTTCCTGCAGGCACATTGTTTAGAGTTACAGCAACACAACCAAGTCAATCTGATTGAGGTTTTAAATAATGAGGGGATGAATTTTCCCTAGTACAGGGAATAAAATGAAGGGCACATAGTCTTAAAATTAGTGCTAAACTGATTGGAACTAAGATGAGTGAAAATTTCTAAAAGGGTTGTGGAGTGTGAATAGAGATGTTTCAGTTGTACTCTACATAGGACTGGTTTACTCTAAAACCAAACTTGATAGAAGCTACATCATGAAGCCCTACATATTGCTTTTGAAAGGATGAATTCATCCCAAATGTACCATAGAGCAGAGGTTTGCAAAAAACAAGGCCATGAACTGAGCTCCTGAAAACATTGCAATATTGGTCAGTGGTTATAGGTTTTTCTAAATAACAACCTTTAGAGGGAATGTTTGAAGAAGACAATATAAAATTACATGGGAAGAAAGCAGGAAATTTGAATTAAAGTATACAGCTCCAGTGTGTCTTTGAGTGGCCAACATCTCACACCAAAGGGGGGCATCCAGACCCTCAATGACCCTGGCATCAAACAGTTGTGGATAAAAATAAAGAGCAGGGCACAGTTTGTTATCCACCCCCATTCTTTGTTCTTCATTTCAGGTGTCAGCCTGGCTCAGTTGGCAGCTTCTCCTGTCTCTGAGACAGAAAGTTGTGGGTTAAAGTCTAGGCTGAGACTCCAAAAACACTGCTGGGGCATTGTCAGAGGTCCCATCCTTCAGATGAGATGTTAAAATGAAATCTCATCCACCACTTCAGGGGTTATTAAAGATTTGTCGACACTTTTCAAAAAGAGAAGAGAAGAGAGTTTATCATGGTTTCCTTATCAACAATTGGATTGATAAAATTGGATACTCACTTCGGGGCTATTTGTACAAAATTGGCTGCTGCATTCATAGATACAACTTACAGGAAAGATCCTGTGAATCACTTGAAACATTTTGACAAAACAATAGGGCTCAAAATCAAATGCAATCATTATTAATATATTATTTGTCACCTGGATTTCACATTTCTTCAGGTGGTTCCTGTAATTTGTTAAGGCAGTTTGAAGAAGCTGTATCTAGTTTTGTTAAAACACGATTAATTTATCATATGGGTATCATTTCACAATTTCAAACAAATTATTTTAATTATTTGGAATTCAGATTTATTTTCATATATTGTCAATAATGTCAATTAAATACTTGTATACAACCCATTCTGATCCACCACTGCTGCCATTTAATTACATTTTTTTTAAAAAGACTGCATTTATATACTGTAGACTGTTTAATATACTATTAAACAGATTATACTGTGATTAGGAATGGGAGCAGTGGTAATTAAACATGGAGTTATGCTAAAAGAAAAGGTCTTTAGGGGATGTCTGAAACAAGAGAGTTAAGTGCAAAACCAAAATGTTTCAAAGTCTAATTGCAGAGGACAATGTGTGGTGCCTGAAGGCTTGGCCTCTGATTGTGGAGTAGAGGTCATGGTGCATGAGCATTAAACTGGAGTGGATAGATTAAAAGTTGTGAGTTGGGACTTTGGCTGCTAAAGGATTACTCAGATGGGAGGAGTGAGGCTTTGGAAGGATTTGAGATAAACGATAAGGAACCTGAAATAGATCCTCTTCAGGACAGGGAGCCAGACCAGCTTACCAAGGATGCAGATAATGGGAAGGCCGATCAGCTGGTTTGTGAAAAGTGGATCTAGGGAGGTTACCATTGAAAAATATATCCCAGAAGTGATAGTGGCCATGAATAAGAATTTCAGCAGTGATGAAGGCAGAGATGGTTCTGGAAATGGATTGAATTTTGAAACTCAGTTCAGGTTCAAACACAGCTTCGAGGTTGCAAACCACCAGATTGAAAATCATCTAATGATTTTATTTGTTCAGTGATTGAAATCACATCCGCAAACTAATCCTAAAGGGCACACCAATCAGGCCTTTCAGTTAGCTGCCCAGTCTCGCTGAATCGCATTTTGGTAACCTCTTTACCTTGATTTGCTGCAATAAGGCAGATAATTAAGAAGTTCACTCACTTCAAAAATAACCGCTGCTAAGCAGATAGAATTACTCCAATCAGGAGTAAGTCTTTCTTAATTGTATTTCACTGTATAAGTAAATTCATCTTAATCAGCAAAACACCTGTACACAGTATATAATCCGGATGGCTGGGGCTACCCTTTCTGTAAGAGCATCAAGGCTGAGAGAATGTAAGGTTGCACTTACAACAGCCTCTGCATGTACTGCAAAATAAATAAAGCAGATGATATTCATGCTTCCCACAATTTCTCAACACTGCCAGAAGACAAATGAGACTTTGTGTTGGATACAAGCTGCTATTGTTCACTGCCCCCAGCTGTTAGTAATTCAACACGGATGCCCGAATCTAGGATTACTAAAAAAAGAGACAGCCCAGCCTCTCACAGAGCATGATCATAAAAGGATTTCCCACCACGTGCTTCTGCACTGCACAATACAGCATGACCTTGGAAAAGGACCTGAAAAGCACTTCCACGTGAATATTTAAAATGAAGCTTTGAATAAATCCAATTTAAATGTTGCTTTGTGCTGTAAGCTGCTATATCAAATGCTTGGCATTCCTAAAGCAATTTTTACAATTATGCTTTTTCTGCCAACTGGGAAACAAGAAAGTGAAATTGTATAGTTTCATAATCAATTTAGGCCCTGAACTTCTATCTAGTCTCAGCCAATTTGACTAATTTGTTCTAAAATTTAAGATCACACAGAATTGTGGCAAATTCTTAAATTCAGTTATACAGTAATTTGCAATTTTCCACAACTCTATCCAAACTTCAATTTAATACAAAATGGTCTTACAGACTAAGACCATGTGGAATTTCAAGCCTCGGATGTGTTAATTCCAGGGAAATATTTATGTTGTGGTTCTTTGGGTCCAACAACTCAAAGACCACATTATAAGCAAGCAAAAGACTTCCAGTTGGGAAAATCACCATTCGTATGCAAAGAGCATTTCTCCCACAATATATAAAGTCAATTCACTTGACAGTATATTCTGTAAAAGCACTTCGAGACATTTCAAAAGTAAGGCACTACATCAAATGCAAGGATTGTCATTATTATTATGCAAAGTAAGCACTGTTGACATCAATTCCTTTGCAAACAGAAAGTGACATTTGCGATGTTTTCTCCACATTGCAGAAAATTACAGCAGTGATGCTGCCTAAGTACTGTACAAAGCACATGTACACAACCTGAAGGAAGTGAACAGCTGCCTCCTCGCACTAAAAACATGTCTGACTTCTAGGTAGACAATTCTGGTGATCTGACAATGCCGAAGTCTGCCAGATGTACTGTCTTGCAGTTAGCATGGGTCCACTGAACACCAGCACTATAAACCAGGGAGCACATCATCATGTCAAAATTACGTCAAACTAATCTCATAAAACATCACATTTTTACACCTACGTTTAATTAAAAAATACTCAGTGTGGACTAAAACATTCTTTCTATTGAATAATTTATCAATATTGTATTCTGCGTGCTCAGCAATTTCCCAAACTTTTTGAAAGATTCTGAAATACAGGGCTACTTTCTGAAATTGACCCTTACCAACTCCTAGGGACATGTAAATTTATTGACTGCCTGAGGAGTATGGAGGTGAGATATCCCATCAATTGGGGGGGGGTCAGGGAGGGGAATTTATTATTTGTCAGAGAAGCATGTTGGGTTACAGAGCAATCAAGGTCATTAGCTGCCATGTCTAATCAGGTCAGATCATTGACTGCTAGGGCAGCTAAACAAAACTAATGTCACAACCACTTAGTGGAAGGTTGTTAAAACAGATAAGATTAACGATGATTGGCACTGGCAGAATTCATTTCTCAAACGGCATAGAATCACCTCAGCTACTCTGATATCAACTTATATCAAGCACTCTGGGATGCTACCCCTCATCCACGCCTTCATTACATCCCGGCTTGATTATGTAAATGTCTTGCTGGTCGGCCTTCCCAATTCCTCCCTCCATAGGCTGCAGATAATCCAGAACTCTGCGGTCCGTGTCCCCTACCGTTCAAAACTTTGTGACCCTTCATCCTTGCCTGACTCCATTGGCTTTCCAACATCCAGAGGATCCAATTCAAGATTCTGGTCCTCACATTTAAAGCCCTCCACAACCTCGCCCCACCCTACATCTGCGACCTCCTATCCCTTTACCAACCTGCCCACCACCTCTGTTCAGCAGGCTCTGGCCTGCTCCACCCCCCACCCATTGGTAGGCGAGCCTTTAGTCACTGTGCCCCCAACCGCTGGAACTCCATCCCGAAATACCTCCGCCTTGCCCTCTTCCTGGCCCCCTTCAAGTTTCAATTCAAGACAATGGGTCATGATCAATGGACCCATTGTCAACTCCTTCCCCCCACCCCCGTGCTCAGCTCGGGTCTGAAGCAGTAACTGTCCAGCGCCTTGGGACGTCCTCCTGATGTGAAAGGTGCTATACAAATGTAATTTTGTTGTTGCATATATAGTTGTTGTTGAAGTTGTTACATAAATGACCCTAAGACTACGGATGAAATGCTATTGAGAGGTGTAGTGCACTACAGGTGACTGTGATAAGTGCACATAAAATCTGAAGAGACTTCAGAATCATAT
Organism: Hydrolagus colliei; assembly: GCA_035084275.1. Lineage (NCBI taxonomy): Eukaryota > Metazoa > Chordata > Chondrichthyes > Chimaeriformes > Chimaeridae > Hydrolagus > Hydrolagus colliei. Next base: position 27,505,591 of record CM068743.1, read on the forward strand.
TCTCCAATGTTATGTTATTAATTATCCTTCCCAAGTCACAATATCAAAGTGCCATTGACAATCATGACATTGTACTATATCAGTTTTAGCATCTTTGTTAACTGATACCAAGAGAATCAAATTAATAATGCATCAATTATCAATGTGGTGTTCTACTGAAATATCATCTATTTGTGAAGGACAGTCACCTGTGCTGACTTTATTCATTCATCCAAGTACAAGTAAAAGTAAGACTGTATACTTTGAAGCTCTTTCAGGGATTTATTTATTCTTCTGTGACATAAATAATGTTTCTCCTCCACACTATACTCTTTTCACGGGTAAGAAAGTGACTGGAGAATCTGTTGTCTAGTTTCCACGAGCATCATGCTATAGCTGACCATTATAAGAGGTTTCACTGACACTGATTACTGGGAAATGTTTGGAGATATTTTGACATGCTATAAAAATTAAAATTCCTTTTTTGCTTCAGTCATTCTCCCACTTATAAAGACTATATTGCAGCCCAAGTTTTCGCCCGCATACTTCAGCTCCACTGGCTCCATATCCCCGAGCAAATAAAATGTATCCTTACTTCCCAAATGTACGTGGCATCATTCCTCATTATCTCTGTCCACTGTGGCATCTGCCCCTTTACTCAAAATATCATTTTTAAAGTTCAGCAATCTTTTACTCAGAACAAGGGCCTAACCCCAAATCATTACCAAAATGGAAATCATACTACAGGTATCTAGTATTTTTGTTAATTTTTATGAGTGAGTTGTTTAGCTCTTGGTTAACACTATTAGCCAGCTGCTGGCTCAGGCTTAACTGAGCATTACACAATCTCTGTTCAACCCTGTAGTGAGTTTCAAAATATACATCTGATCCATTGCCAAAACTGCCTTCTTCCACCTCCAGAATATTATCTGCTTAGACTCACATATTTCTACCACCCCTGCTATCCTCGAATACTGGTGGGGAATGGGGTTGGAGTCTAAGCAGAACCTCCTTTATTTTTTGGTTAGCTGACACACATGGAAACCCATCACCAGGCGTAAGAGTATCCAAACCAAATGGAGAATTCCATTCATGTCAAGTACATGTGTAAATTCCAGAGATGTTTATTAGAATGGAACATGCGCTCTCTCCCTGGAGAGATGAATCCTGCTTACCCGATTCTGGAGAGTACTATCCACAGGTTGGCAAGAGCAGTGCCTTGCGGACCCCAGAGTGTGCGTTGATCTAGTCTAACCAACGAAAATCGCATAACTTGCCATTGAAAGCACTGCAAGGCAAGCTTTCCCACTGCTTATCCAGCTAACATTACTGGACCTGTTAATGCTTTGATTTGCAAGGTTAATGGGAGTTGGAATGGGAAGGAGTCCTGTAGTTCAGTGGTTGGAGCACTCGCCTTACAATCGTGAGACTTGTGTTTGAATTCAGGCAGGTCAGGGCGAAACCTTCGGCAAGTTTGCTTACACCTAATAATAATCTGTCAAAAAAAAACTATAATTGGTCATTTCAATCCACGACTGTTTGTGGGACATTGCTGTGCGCAATTGGCTGCCGTGTTTCGCCCACATATATAGTCAATTCATTTTACAGTATATTCTGTGAAGCACTTTGAGACATCTAGAAGATGTGAAAAGCGCTATATCAAATGCAAGGATTATTATTAATATATGCTACTATTATTTTATAAGATAAAATGCTTGGCAATGGAGAGTAGAAATTGAATCAACCATCAGTGGTGGGTCTGTCTCGGTTGACCAGTTCCTGAGCCAGACCAGTCCGCAACATTCGAAAGCTGATGATAAACCAGCCAGCCTGGACCATCGTCAGGACTTGGAAGAGGAGACCAGTTACCAGGGGAGGCGACTCTTTACATTCAGTTCCTGTCTGCAAGCCAAGGCCTTAATGGTTCCTAATTGGACAAGCAGCAGAAAACTTACTAGGAAGTGCCTTAATTAGCAAGCTATGCAGCTTTAGATGATTAAAGTAGGATTGCAACATATACTCTGGGGTCCTCAAGCCTTGGCTCTTGCCAACCTGCACCTAATATTCTCTGGATTTAGGTAAGCAGGATGCATCCCTCTGGGAGACAGCATGCATTCCATTCATGGGATTTTCTATTTGTAGGTGGGAAAAATGGAATTCTCAGTCTGGTTTAACATGGTAATTGGTTTCCACATGTGTCAGACACAAGCTGACCGAAGCACAAATGTCATTCTTAAATCTCTCTAGTGCCTCACTTCATAAAAATACTAAAGCCAGAACATGGTTGCTTTTCATAGACAGCAAACAATGGATATTGCCATTGCCTAAACTGCTTATTTTCATTTTTCTGGTGAAATTTGATGTTGATCTAAATTTTGCATGTTCTTTAGAGATGCCTCATATCCTTCTCATGCTATTTTGGGATAGTTACCAGCCCTATATCCCAACTCATACTCTCCATTCTTCTGATTCCAGTTTAATCGGTAACCCCATGCTCTCTCCACTATCGGAAACTAAGACTTTAGTAATCACACCCCTATCCTCTTGAAGTTTCTTTCAAAATGACTGCTTACTTGGTATCAGTCCTTGGCTCTCTCCTGTACAACATTGATATGCTTTCCCTTGCTGACATCATCGAAGTCATGGGGTCAACTTCCATATGTATGCAAATGACACCCAATTCTATCTTTCTGCCTCCACTCTTGATTCCAGGACTGCCCCCCAATGTTTGGAATTCCATCCTGCAACCTCTCCACCTCACTACCTCAATAGCCACCTCAAGAAATTCCTTTTTGACCGTGCTATTGGTCACTCCCTTTCACCCCACTTCCCTCCATCCTCCCTAATCCCGACTCCAGCTCAGGTCCGAAACATTGACTGTCCAGGACATTGGGACATCCTTCTAACGTGAAAGGTACTATACAAATGTAATTTTGTTTGTATCTATCATTCTCATTGTTAAGTACTTTCAGAGGTTCTTTCACTTGAAAGGTATTAATTACCCTCATTAGTTGTTCAGTAGCTTTATTTTAAAAGTACATTAAAAGTCTCATTTGGCACAATACTGAAGACAACATGTGATTGCAAATTTAAGTACACTTTTACTTGTTCATTGTATGATAATGCAATAAACAAATAAAAGTATACTTTAAATTTGTACTTTTGCAAGCAGATGGCAATTTCATGCTCCAAAACTGAAATCAATTTATCACACTATTTAAAGATCACTATTTGAGAATCTCACCTAAGCATTAACTTTGGTCAACAACCTTAATTCTTGTCCATCCCACAGTCTCTTCGCCTCTCTCCCTCCCTCGCCTCCTTCAAGACCTTCCTCTTCGACCACGCCTTCTGCTGCCCTCCTAACTCTCTCCCTCCCCTCCTAACTCTCTCTCGCCCCTCCTCACTACCCTGCCCCTCTCCCTTGCTCGGATCCGGACCTGACCGTTCAGTGCCTTGGGACATCCTCCCAACGTGAAAAGTGCTCTATAAATGTAATTTTGTTGTTTCTTGTTGTTGTTACATTTTCAGTATACATCACTGCATTATCAAGCACATTGATAGGTTATTTTACCTGAAAGCCACTGCGTAAATTAAAGCTGTTCATCGATACCTCAGGTCATAAACCATCCTTCAAGAACTTTAAGTCCATTCAGTTCTATATCCAGTCTCCTTTTACTTTACTTTGGGGAGCATGAAAAGGATATGAAGCCTCTTTGAAGGACATGGAAACTCTGGATCATCATCCAATTTCACCAGAAATATGAAAATAATCTGTTGAGGTACAGATATTTCAATCTGTTTGCTGACTGTAAAATGCAACCTTATTCTGGCCGTAACATTTTCATGAAAGTCATCTCTTAATGTCAATATTTTATGCAGGTGACATCTGTGGTAAGTATTGGAGAGTCAGCAAGTTCTAAAATTTTGATTCTAATGTATTGGGAATGACAATAACAATCCTGAGTCATAGTGGTTAGAGCACTCACCTCACAAGTGAGAGGACCTGGGTTCGATTCCCAGACAGGGGAAAAATTTAGATTCCTTGCTCAATACATCTCTGTTTACCCAGCAGTAATAATAATACTCATAAGCACTTCACAGAATATACTGTAAAGTGAATTGACTATATTTTGGGGTGAAACGCAGCAGCCAATTGCACACAGCAGTGCCCCACAAACAGTCAATTGAAATGACCAATTTGTTTTTTGAGGGATTATTATCAAGTATGTGGAGTAAGGAAACATTCCCAAGGTTTCGCCCTGTCTGGAATTGAACCCAGGTCTCTTGCTTGTAAGGCGAGTGCTCTAACCATACAGGCCTCAAATATACAGTCAATTCACTTTACAGTATATTCTGTGAAGCGCTTTGAGACGTTTAGAAGATGTGAAAAGCACTATATCAAACGCAAGGATTATCATTATATTCTATAAAGGGGTGTCCCATTTGAAGTGGTGATAAATGAAAATGATTTGGATGTGAATACTGCTCATTAAATGAAACTATTGGGTCTAAAATGCAGTGATTTCAAGCATGATTTTGTAACAAATGGAACAAAATGGCGATTTGTTCTAGTAAATGGAATTACATCCCACAAGAACTCCGACACTAGAAACAGATTGTGTCAAGAGTGAAGTTCCCATTGGTCATTGTGATGCACATCTAGTTATTTGGAGGCCATGATTTGGGGCCCTTATTACAATAACCCATTTGAAATCAAATTGTTTTAAACATCAAACATAAAACTGCCATCAACAAAAATCAAAACAGAATGGCTTTTATTCTATTCAGCCGAGCTCCATAAACTGGTCTTGACCTCCCCAGGGTTAAAAGTAGGTATGGCTCCTCTTCTTGGTCCCTCCATAGCTCTTTGGGGTTTTGCACACATGTGGCAAATGGGTGGGGAGAGGTCAGACTCGGCTGAGATGCCCTCTACAGTTCATTGATCTGCCTATTCTCACTGCCAAGGTTCAACATGAACAATAGCCACTTGGACAGTGTAGTGGATTGTAACCAGTGCCCATGGAAACACACCACTGAAAGAGAAGGCCAAGAGTAAAGAGTCATATGAGCCAAAAGGGAGAAAAACATTTAATTTAAAAAAATTATTTCAACTTTGTATAATTTAGTGAAATATAATTTAGGATACTATGTGTAATGATAGATCCTGTCTTTAAAGACTATCGATACAATGGAGAGGCTGTGGAGAAGAATAGCAAGGAATTTAATAATAATCATCATAATCTTTCCATTTGATAAAGCACCTCATCATGTGTTTGAGACATCTCAAAGCACTTCACATAATACACTGCAAAATGAATTGACTATATTTTGTAGTCAAAACGCAGTAGGAAATTACGCACAGCAATGACCGACAAACAGTCATGGAATGAAGTGGCCAATTTTTTTTGAAGGAATTATTACCCCTGGAAAAGTGATCCGCCAATTGACTAACAACCAGATTCCTACTTACCGCTGGGTAAACAGAGACATGCAGAGAAAGGAAACTTGCCAAATATTTTGTCCTGCTGAGAATCAATGCCAGGTCCCTCACTTGCAAGGACACCACAATGAGAAAGAGCTCATTTTCATTGGTAAAATCAAGCTTGAATAGGTATGTGATCATGGTCTTAAAAATGCTGAGAACGTATATGAACTGTACAAAAAATATGGGAAATGCATAACTGATTACATGAATGGGAAATGCATAACTGATTACATGAATAAGTGTAAATTGAGATGATCAAATACTCGTCAGGACACAATGGTTCAAAATGTTGTTACTCATGTACCAAGAAATATGTTGCAATTGTATGAGACAAAATAATGGAAATGTTGTGATGGGTTTTGCTTGATTATCTTTGGGAAGCAAGGAGTATATATGACCTTCTTGTCTTCAGTTCATATAAGTGGGTTTGAGTTGTCATTGTGAAGATATTGTGAACATATGAAAGGATCAGGCTTCTTTCAGAGTAAGGAAACAAGATCTCGATTGTTTCATAATTTCCCTGAGGATTGGGCTCACCTCAGAGAAGTACAATTCCCAGAACCAACCATTACCAATATTACTGATCAGTACTGTAGATAAATCTCTAACAAGGACCACATGAACCTTTGACACAGAAAAAAATTATTTCAAGTTCTTTTTTCAACCTGCCCCAAATAATCAAGTATCCAAATAACAAACCCTATATACTCTCATTCTAGAATTAATGTTCATATCAATATAGAAATCAGCAAAGATTACTTCAACTACAGAGTCCCAGTCAGATAGGCTGTGGTTAGTTTACTGGTACTTAACATATTTTGGTGAAAACTCATTCTCCCATTAGCCATAAAAAAAGCTTGTTTGTATGTGCTGGTCTATAGGATATGAATTTGCAGCATTTGCAGTCTGCACTTCAAACAGAATTGAAATCTGTGCAAAACAGCTGGTCTAGTCTCTTTCCAGAATATTAAAATGAAAATGCTACAGCATCTAGGCTGCTTCCCATGGGAGAAAGAAAGTGGCAGGTGATGCACTATTACTGATATGAGCCATCATTAGGGACATCACAAAGACTGTCCAATGTTTTTTCTCTTAGCATAAAAATGTGCTAGTCCACCTAAATTTCGCCCACAAATATACAGTCAATTCACTTTACAGTATATTCTGTGAAGCGCTTTGAGACGTTCCGAAGATGTGAAAGATGCTATATCAAATTCAAGCATTATTATTCAATTATTATCATATTGTAAATTGCTGGAGTGACGGACTCTATTTGCGATCTCTAAATCTACTGCAATCTTGTACATACAGAAAAACTGGAGGCATAAAGCAAAGATGGGGTGAAATATACATCAGTTGGGACCTGTGAATACGAGCAGAAGAATGGGCCTGGAGGCAATTCCCATTGCTTCCAAAAACATTGGGATTGTCAATCAATTTTGGAGCTATGAGAAAACAGGAACTTGCCCAAATCTCAGTTATTGAGGGAGAGAATAGTTAACATGAGGGGAAAAGGTCATACTTTGGTTAAAGCAGTTAATCAATCTGTGCACCTGGCTGGAAAGTGAATCGTGCAAGCACAAAACTATTGAAGTAGCTGATGCCAAACTACTGTGAAGGTTACATTTATATCAGAAAGGTGATTGAATAACATAGCTACTTTTTAGATTACACAAATGAAAAGTGATCCAAATGTCATTCATGTAAAAATGGTTTTGAAATGTTAAAAACTTAAATAGAAACAATATAGGTTTGAATGAAGAACCGGAAGCAAACTGTTTGTCATCAGACAAAAAATAAATATAGGTGAAGTCAATAATTATTTTGCAAACAGACCAGTGATTATAGCCACATTCTATATATATTTTTTATTTCAAATTCAAAAAGATTATCTTCAAGCTGCCTACCCATGTTCAGTATGTTTCCAAACACTGCAGTATCTGTTTCAGTCACCAAAATGGAAAAGGTAATTGAAGACTTACAAATATTTAACGCATCACGAACTTCCAAGTTTTGGAGTAATACCTAATCCAGTATAGGATGAAATGTTAAATGTTTACAATTAATAGGTCCGATAGTTGCATTCAGAATTATGTCGGCTATTAAAAGCCAATGTTAATGTAATTAAACATATGTTTAATGTTAAGGTAAGCTAATGTTAATGTAATTGAACATATGTTCCCCATTAAAACAAAATAAAAGTAATAGTTAACAAACGGTTCTTGTGTACAACAAAATCTTAGATCTTTGATCTGAGAAAAATTGAAAATTGTACTACAGTCATGCAACGTTTAACAATAATAATCCTTGCATTTGATGCCGTGCCTTTCATAATCAGGAAGATGGTTTAAGGCACTTTCCAGGATTTCCTGTAACGTGTGGTGACTGTGCATTTGGTAGAATAAATTAGCAATCAGTTTGCGAACATCCATGAAGTGAATGATTAATCTGATCTGGGGTATTATTTTGTTTTTCCAGATTTCCGATCAATTGAATGCTTTAACCCCCATATCAATTATTTTATTCCAATGCACTTTGTCATTTTCTACCATGTTTTAATGCCGAAAGGCGTCACCAGGTACAGATATTCTGTCTGCCATCATCCGTGTTCAAAGGGTTCGTCTCATCGCTGAGCCCTCGATGAGGAAGTTTTGGATGGTTTAGCATAAGAAAAGCAGGAGTAGGAGTGACCTGGCCTCTGACCAGCCGAGCTCTCAAAGGCTCCCATTGCTCTTTCTCAGGAAAGTGGGTTGCTCGGTGAATTCTAACATGTTGAGATGTCTCTATGGCACCACTTTCCATTCTCCACAAGCCCGGTCTCCACAATGCCGACTCGGGCAGCAAAATCCCGCTTTGCCTTCGCATAAATACAACTGTAATTTTCCACGTTTGCTCCAGCCGTCTCTGACATGCCCGTGGGCACGGATTTCATCTGTTCTAGTTAATTGCTCTGATCAAACCATCTGAATGCAAAACAGGTTTATGGCTCTGTCACTGTTCAAAACGAATGTGTAGATAGACGGACGAGGCTCGTTCCTTTTAATTTATCTTGTGAAACGCCACGCATTTTTTTTAAACAAAAAAATAAATATATGTTTGGAAACTTCAAGATTGAAGCGTCTTCTGTTGCAAGAATGTGTCATTAACCGGCATCCAGGACGCCAGCTGTTTTGCATTCAGGAGAAGGATAGATACCCACACACTGTGTTACACTATCTTACAATGTACACCTGGCTGGGAAGTGAATCCAGCTTCATCTTATATTATTTTACATCATGCGTAATATATTTCCGTGTTATTTAAAAAATTTTTTGCACTCATTCCCCGTTTTGATTTTTTTTTCCTCCCTCTCCCTTTCCCCCCCCCCACCCCACCACCCCCTCTCAAGACCATTGACCATAGTGAAATACGGCTCTGAGAAAAGAGAAGAGAGAGAGAGAGGAGAGAAGAGGAGAGAGAGAAAGAAGAGAGAGAGAAGAGGAGAGGAGAGAGGAGAGCAGAGAGAGAGAGAGAAGAGGAGAGAAGATAGAGAGAGAGGAGAAGAGAGAGGAGAGGAGAGAAGATAGAGAGAGAGGAGAAGAGAGAGGAGAGGGAGAGAAGATAGAGAGAGAGGAGAAGAGAGAGGAGAGGAGAGAGAGAAGAGGGGAGAGAGAGAGGAGAGAAGAGGAGAGAGAGAGAGAGAAGAGGAGAAAACAAAGCTGGAAAAGAGCCACCCCGCCATGCCCTTGTCATCATTATTAAATGCGGTGTGGCATCAACAAGGTTGCAAATGACTGTAAACACCTGCTTTTTGGATTGGATTGGAAACTGACGATCGCCTCGTGCACAAGGCGATTCGCAGCAAACACAGTATTCACCATCATCATGTCCGCTGCCCCGGCCAGCCATTCATCCATTCATTAATCAATGTATTTATCTATTTGATCGCGAGTACATCGGCTGCAATGCTTCCTTACCGTGACTGTGTGCATCATGTTGGCGCTGTCCTCGGTAGCTATTCTCGCTGTCGCTTTCCTCACCAGCCGCTACAACAATGATACCCTCTCTCTCCCTCTCTCCTCTCTCTCTCTCTCTCCTCTCTCTCTACAACGCGGGCAACCACTTCAATGAGTGGCAGGCTGGCAGGATCTCCATGGTAACTACACCCCCTCTCCTCCCCCCCACTCCGCCTCACCCAGAGCCACTCCTCTCTCTCCCCCCCCCCCCCCCACCCTCACTCACACCACCATGGGCTCATGATGATGTCACACAGCAGTGGGGGTGAGTGAGGTGGGGGGGGGGGGGGGGGGGGCAGGGTGATCCAATGACTATTTGCAACCATCAGTCAGTACTTACTGCTCGGTAAACAGAGGTGTGTGTGTGTGTGTGTGTGGATTGTGGAAGCTTGCCCAATGTTTCGCCTGGGAATCAAACCCAGGTCCGCTCGCTACTCTTAAGTAGTTTACTCTTCAGGACTATTTTAAGTGTTAATTTAAGAGTGGGTTAATTTTGGCCAGGGTTGCATCCCTCCATCCTTCTCCCTCTATCAAACTCTCTCTTCTACTGTTTTTAGATTTCCACCCCCCCCACCCCCCCCCTTAGCTTTCTTTGCAGTAAAAACAGTCCTAATGTTTCAAACGGACTTCCCACTAACTGTGACCTATCATGCCTGGTATGAACGACCACAAACAACAACAACAAATTACCCAATTCCAGTGAATTTACCCTATATCCTCTCCACATCTGTGATTGGGTACGCAAGTCTGGACATTGCAGCAACTTTGGCCAAACTGATACCTTGCGTAAATGTAGCATTGCAGCTTTATCCAGATGTGGCTTCAAAGCAGTTATATCACATTGTATTATCCTCCACACCCATCCTTTCATTATATCATAAACCTTCAACCATCTCGTCATCTTCTCACAGATAGGGGCAGGAATGTGCCAGGTCCTGAAAAATGTCTGTCAGCACCTTAAAACTGCTGTATTCAGCAGCTTCACCTTGTTGATATTTCACTGTAGGACAGGATAAGGCACTATATCAAATGCAAGGAATGAGGTAAAACCTTGATAATCCAGCCCGGTTGGGCTCACTCACCTCCTGGAAACGGCTGGGGAAGCCCTACCCATACACGACGTGACCTGTAAACACAGCACTGAAGCTCAAAAATGACTGAGTGGCAACCACAGTGCCTTATGACAGAGGGACCATGCCGGGAACTGAAAGCAGCTGTTCCAAATTTGGGGGCTGGACATTGGAAAAAAATTAATGCTATTTGTATTTTGAAGTCTTGCTGGTTTTAGGGAGTTGCCAGCTTTTGGAATGTCGGATTATCAACAAGAACAACAACTAGGATTTATATAGCTCCCACCACGCTGGACAGCGTCTTAGAGCGTTTCTCAATAACGGATCCCGGGGCCTAGCCAGGGGGAAGCGGAAAATGGTGACCAAAAGCGCGGTCGAAAACCTTTAGCTGAGACCTGAAAATAGGAAGAGAGGATGGGGCAAAGAGAGTGAGGAAGAGAGTTCCAGAGCCTTGGAGCATAGTGGCTGAAGTCACAGCCACCGATGGTGGAGGGGAGGATTCAGGGGACAAGGTAGAGCGAAGGCAACGGGTGCTGTCGTGAGGAGAGAGGAGGCCAGAGAGGTAGAGGGGTGCAGAGGAATGGAGAGATTTTAAAACAAGAGTGAGGATCTTGAAATCGCTCCTCTCCGAGACAGGGAGCCAGTGCAGTCTGGCAACGACTGGGGTAATCGGGGAGCAAAGTTTGGTACGGGTGAAAATGCAGACGGCAGAATTCTGGATAACCTGGATTTTATGAATGGTTGTGGAGGGGAGACCAGCGAGGAGGAATTGGAATAGACCAGCCGAGAGGTGACAAAGGCATGGACCAGGGTTTCGGTGGCTTTTGAGGTGAGATATTGGTGGATATAGGTGATGCGTCAGAGATAGAAGAAAGTGATGCTGGTTAAGGACCGAATTTGGGGGAGGAAGGATAATTGGGGGTAGAACCTGACGCCTAGGTTGTATACGGGTTTGGAGAGTTTTAGGGGCAGGTCGGGTAGGTGGAGGAGATGGGATTGAAGAGGTTAATGAGAGCCAAAGAGTATGGCTTCTGTCTTGTCAACATTTAACTGAAGGAAATTCACGCTCATCCAGCTCAAGATATCTGACAGGCAAGCTGACAAAACATCAGGAGACTTTTCCACCTCGCAAATTGAGGTGGAAAAATAGTTGAATGTCATCCGCATATATGTGGAAGTGTGCCCCATGTCTGCGGATGACATCGTCAAGAGGGAGCATGTAGAACAGGAAGAGAAGGGAGCCAAGGATGGATCCTTGGGGTACCCCGCAGGTAACCTGGTGAGAACTGAAGGAAAAGCTGTTTGTAGAGATGTACTGCTGGTAGATTGTGAGGTAGGACTTGAACCAGGCGAGTGTGGTCCCACTAACGTGGATGACAAGGTCATCAAGGTTTTACTGTATTATGATTTATGTAGTACCCTTTACCCTGGATAACATCTCAGAGATTTTAACAACTATAACAAATTATACTTGTATAACATCCTTCACATCAGAAAAAGGTCCAGGGTGCTGGCCAATTAATAATAATAATCCTTGCATTTGATATAGCACTTTTCACATCTTCTAAATGTCTCAAAGTGCTTCACAGAATCTACTGTAAAGTGAATTGACTGTACATATGTGGGTGAAATGTGGCAGTCAATTGCGCACAGCAGTGTCCCACAAACAGTTGTGGATTGAAATAACCACTTTTTTTGTATATAGGGATTATTATTAGGTGTGTAGATTGGATTTTGGACCCAAGATGGGAGTTGGGGAGGCAGAGGGATTGCGGGATAGAGTTCCAGCGTGTGGGGGCATAGACGCTGAATCCCAATTGCCATAGTAATAATAAAAGCATAGATCAGGGTCTTGGCAGCTTGCGCTGAAAGGCAGTGGCGTGGCAGAGCCTGAAGGTAAGCAGGGGTGACAGTAGGCAGGGCCGAAGATGTGATCTGAAGATGGACAAAGAGGACGTAAGGCAAAGTGATGGAGGCAAAGAGTTGCAGAGTCTCAGGGCATGGTTGCTAGTCCCCTCCCCTGTCTCTACCCCCAAGGTGCAGATGGTGGACCAGATGTGACAAGGGACATGCAGGAAGCCACAGCAAGCTGAGCAATGGGGTTCCAATAGGCATGGTGTGTGAGCAGTTCAGAGAGGTAGGGAGGTGTTAGGCATGAAGTGAATTGTATGCATATGTGGAGGATCAGCAAAATTGATCTGTTTTGTAATAGAGAGCTGGTGCAGTCTAGCAAGTACTGATGCGATATGGAGTTCATTAAGGACGAAGATACTGATAGCAGAGTTTTTAATTAATTGCATTTTATGAATGGTTGAGCTGAGGACATTGCCGAAGAGGGCATAGCAAAATAAAGGTGGGAGGTGACAAATGGATAGCTAAAGATTTCAGCTGGATTAGGCATGAGCTATGGTCGGAAAGCGGGCAATTTGATGAAAGTGGAGGAAAGCGGTCCTGGTCAAGGATCAGATGTGGGATAGGAAGGTGTGATGAGCATTGAAACTCATATCTAACTTGTGCATGGGTGCAGTAAGTTTGAGGGATAGGGCGGGGAGTTTCAGAGCCATTGGTGAGAAGATGTTGATGGGAGCATAGACCTCCGTCTTGGCAACATTAAGCTGCAGACATTGATGTGGACATGTGGACGTTGGGTCACAGATGGAGTAGAAAAAGTGATTTGGAATTTGACCCATGTCTGAGATTGAATACTGAGAGGAAATGTATCAATGAGAAAAAGGGCCAAGGATAGGGCTCTTCAAATGCAATATCAAATGTAAGAATTATTTATTTATTTGTAATCTCATCTGCATCCATGCTGTTCTGTAAATGGCATAAGTGGTGCACTTGTGAGGAAAGGAAAATGTGACATAAGAGACTGGAGCCGAAGACCTGCTCCTGCATAGTGAGGCATAGGATGTCTCAAGCCAGTGCCTTAAGATGTCCTTCCAACATGAAAGGTACTACTGTATATAAATGTAATCTGTGGTTGTTGTTGATGAGATAGGTACAAGCAAGTAGTTCTGATAGTCTGTGCACATTTGAAATTTCTATTGCGTCATAATGCTGCTGTTCCAGGAAGGGCATGGAGCTTGACATGTCATGGTTGAAAATTGGAGTTGTGGAGATTAATAAATATCTGGGGGCTTTGTATGATCTTTGGGAGTTTGTTCTGAGTAGAGTAAGGTTGGTTAGCTACAGCCTGTGGAAGGAGTGGTCTGGATGCTTCTATTTTGTTCTGCGTTATCTTCAATTTTTGTATTTTGCTCTTACAGTTTTATGATGTGTCAACCTAGCTCAATTGACAGCACTCTCAACTGAATCAAAAAGTTGGGAGTTCCAGGCCCAAATCAGGATATGGAACCCGTATAATCTATGTATTGCTGGGGGTGTGCTACATTGTTGGAGGTGCCATCCTTCAGCGGAGACTTTAAACCGAAGTCTCATTTGCTTGTATAGGTGGTCGTTACAGATCTCAAAGCAGTATTTCAAAAGAGAGGTGAGTTCCTGGTCATGAATCCCCAGATTAAATAAGTGTCTCATTTCATGGCTGTTTGTGGGACATTGCTGTGTGCAAATTAACAGCTACGACCACCGCCCCCAAAAATACACGCGAGAGGAAGAAATTTCAAAAAGTTCAAATAAGCAATGACCATAATAAAACTGTTTCAATAAATTTGGAAGATAAGGTAGGTTTACATGAAGCTGAGCTAGCTCGGCAACAGAATATTGGAATCAAGTCAATCCTCTATGGCGTCTCAGTATTCCGGTTTCTGAGCCAGGCGGATTCAAACCATTATAGAGCACTGCTGTTGACAGTCCAGCAAGCCTGGCTCATTGGCAGGGCATGTCACTGGGGGAAATAATAATAATCCTTGCATTTGATATAGCGCTTTTCACGTCTTCTAAATATCTCAAAGTGCTTTACAGAATATACCTGTACTGTAAAGTGAATTGATTGTATATTTGTGAGCGAAATGTGGCAGCCAATTGCGCACAGCTGTATCCCACAAACAGTCGTGGATTGAAATGACCAATTTCTTATGTTTTTTTTGGCGGGTGGATTATTATTGGGCATATGAGTGAGGAAACTTGCCCAAGGATTTGCCCTGCCTGGATTCGAACACAGGTCTCACACTTGTAAGGTGTGTGCTCTAACCACTAAGCTATAGGATGTTGCTTCCCATCAGCACCTGCTAACCCCCAATCAAAACACTAATGTGTAGGGTGATCCTAGTAGGACAAGTAATGGCGAAATTTACTGAATGCTATGTAGTTTTAGCTGGTTGAACATTAACTCAATACTCATTAATAATAAAAGCAACAAAAATTATAATTATATAGTGTCATTCATATAGGAAGAACATACCAAGGCTGAATGTAACCTGAACTTAATGCTGTCCAGAATTTGGAAAATCAGTTTTGGCTCTCCAAGAGAGAATGAGTATTCCATTTGAGACACAGAGAAGTTTCAATGAGTTGATGGCCAAGCATAAGCGAAGGTCAGTCTGATTCGGATAAGCATGGTGAATGGATTGCAAGTATCAGACTCCTGGCTGACCAGACAAACATTTGATTAAACAATGTTAATTTTTCAGATCTGATCTGAATCTAACAACAACTCTTTGCACTGTTCTCAATCTACTCTTCTCAATCTACTGCTAAAGTAAACAATTAATGCTGTAAACTGAAAACAATCAATCATTCATGAAGTTTAGTCTTACCCTCGTAGGTAGGGGCAATTAGATTGCAGGATCAATCATTCCCTACAGGGAGTTCAGTGCATCAACAAATTATTACAGCAATATTTGTGTTTCCATAATGGACAGCAATACAATAGGGTACATCTGGAGGCTACTGTAATGAGGCTGGATATCTAATAAAATTGACTTGAGGTACATATGCGATTTCCTATAGCCTAATGAATAAGTTTGATTTGGCTAGCTTGGCATTTTCAAAGAGAAGGTCAGAGATCCAATGGTATTATCAGAGGGAAGTGCACTGACAGAAAAGAGTAATGTAATATTGATACAAAACAGAAGTTGCTGGGAAAACTCAGCAGGTCAGGCAGCATCTATGGAGAAAGAAAAAGTGAGTCAACGTTGCAACTTCTATTTTTGTTTCAGATTTCCAGCATCTGCGTTTTTCAATGTGATATTGATGTTTGAATTCCATACAGTATGTTAAGATGCAGTTTTGGAAACAGCCTAAATGACATCCACCCCGCCATTGGAAAAAATGAGAGGCAGAGTGGATCCAATTGAGATTTCAGCTGCCAAAGATCTCAGAATAGATGTTATTCACCAATATGAATATTCATTTGTCATGTCCCAATGCTTTTTGTTCTTTAATGAGCACACTAAATATGCTACAATGTCACTGGGATGTTATGCCCTATTGAAGGGTAGTTTGACAATGGAAGTATCATTTCATATGTAACATTTCTACTCTTATCAAACTCATGTTGAAGTAGCTGAAATAAACAATTTGATACTTTTTAGCAAAGTTATTGTTCCCCGAAGATATAATAATATAATAATAATGTTTGCATTTGAAATAGCACTTTTCGCGTCTTCTAGACGTTTCAAAGAGCTTGATAGAATACAGTATACTGTAAAGTGAATTGACTGTATACTTGTAAGCGAAACGCGGCAGCCAATTACACACAGCAGTGTCCCACAAATAGTCGTGGATTGAAATTACCAATTTATTACTTATGATCACAAGAATATATATGGATTTCCGGGTATTCCTTTTAGTGCAAGCAAAATAAATCTATTACAAAACCAAACTAAGGTTTCTGAATGCAATGGTAATGAGAGCTACATTGAGATGGCTCTTGACATGAGCCATGATCAGTAGTATAAATGAAATGGTCAGAGGCATATACAGCACCATCCTCAAATGTTTGGATATATTGTAATTACAAATTTCCTTCCTTCATTTAATTCCTACTAATTTCACTTCTCCTGCAACATTTCTGTTCAAACCAGGAACTAATATTAAGTTAAAATCCACACCTCCATGCAATTAATGTTTTTTTTGTTCAACCGGGCATCTGATGATCAACGGAAGTTTAGGCAGTTCTCCATTTTAAGAAGATTAAACACTGTTTCCCATCCGATCTGTCCCATACGATTGGCAGATGAACCTTCTGCTCCCATTCTCTGCAACTCCATCCTGGAGTGCCTCTGCTTTGCCCACAGCTTGTCTTCAGAATTCTCAACACAATATATGCAAACAGAATACAATAAACAGTTGCAACGTTAAGAAATAGAAAAATCATGACACCATAACTATGACACTTTCAGCTTTATCTAAAGTTAGTAGACAAAGAAAAAGCAATATTGTCCTGATAATAATCCCTTGAAAAAACAACAATACAGTAATTTGGTTACTTCAATTTTGCTGTTTGTGAGATACTGCTGTGCACAGTTGCTCCTGTGTTTCGCCCACAAAATATACAGTCAATTCACTTTTCAGTATATTCTATGAAACACTTTGAGAAAACAGCAACAACAAAATTACATTTGTAGAGCGCCTTTCAAGTCGGGAGGACATCCCAAAGCGCCAAACAGCCGGGATTCAGGACCCGAGCGTGGAGAAGCGGAAACAGATTTGGGATGAGGGAGGGCAGAAGATATCTTGAGATAACAACAACAACAACTTCAATTTATATAGCGCCCTCCACGCCGGACGGCATCTCAGAGCGCTTGATAAATACGTGATAAAGAGCTAGATCAAATGCAAGGATTATTTATTTATTATTATTTATCCTCTGTGGGAAGATGAGGGTTTCCACTGTAGCTTCTATTTTATTGGCTGGTGCTGGTTCTTAAAATGGTGTTGTATAATGAGCACCATCTTGTGGCACAGACCAGAATTGTCAATGTTTCCTTTCATCAGTGGAAATTGACTCTTTCTCAAGTACAGCTCTGCCACCAGGTTGATGTTTGACCACTATGTCCACATCCATCGCGTTTCCTCTCACCTATCTATGAATGGTTCAGATCCTACCTCTCACATTGTCTTAATCCACTTAATCTTTATAAATGCCTTCTCTTCTAGCCCCCGCACCGCCTCAGGCAGAATTCCTTAAGGCTCTGTGCTTGTCCCCTCCTTTTTAATACCAATATACTCCCTCTTGAGAGATGGAGTCAATTTCCACACGTATACGGATTGTTGCATATTGTTTTCAGGAACTAAGTGGCAATTGACTATGATGATGCAAGAATTAAAGGATTCTTGAAAAGTGACTGGACAGATTTGAAAGAGGTTGATTTGTGTAAGATTGGAATTAAAGGACTGAGTGAATCTACATTGTGTTTTTGATTAAATAACATTACACGGATGACATCTAACCTTATCTCCATTCTCGAATCCAGGACTACTGCTGTCCTGACAGGATGAGAACTAATTTTCTACAGTTGAACATCAACAAGACTGAGGGCCTCTTGATTGCCTCCCGTCAGCACCTCTACACCTCAGACACTGAGGATGCACGCTCCACCTTACTAAGCCAATCCAGAACCTTGACATTTTGTTTGACCTTGAGTATCCTTTCTACTTCATAGACCTGCCATATCCCGCTCTGCCTTCCCTCACCCCTCCATAACATTCTCCACTGTCTCACACAGCAGGCCATTAAGACCCTCATAGACCCTCATAGCATCCAGGCTCACATACACGAACTCACTGCTTGACAGCCTCCCCAACTCCTCTCTCCATAGACTGCAGATCGTCCAGAACTCTGCAGCCCATTTTCTCTCCCATTGCAACCTTATCAACCCAATCCGCGCCCAATTTCACTGGCTTCCCATCACACAATTCAATATCCTGGTCCTTACCTTCAAAGCTTTCCATGGCCTTGCTACCTCCTACCTCTGTGACCTCCTAAACCCCTACCAACCTACCTGGTCTCTCTGCCTAGCGAGAGGCGACATGATTGCTGCCTTTAAGGCCTACTTAACATCCCCCACCTTGTCCACCCTATCATTGTCAGGCAGGCCTTCTGCCACTCTGCCCTCACCCTCTGGAATCCCATTCCACAGTCCCTTTGCCTCACCCCCTCCCTTGCCTCCTTCAAGATCTATCTCAAGACCTTCCTCCTCGACCGTGCCTTCGGTCACCCTCGTATCCCTCTACTCTCCAACCTCCACAAACTTGACCCCCACTTTGGGTCCATAAATAAAAATTGTCCAGCTATATCAAATATTGTCACAGCAGTTACCTTGATCGGATCTTTGTGCCAGTATAAACAAGTCACAAACTGCTATGTAAGATTCTTGAAACAAAAAGTAAAATATTCCTCTTTGTTTTACTAAATCTCTTGCAAGAATCAGAGGCCCAATGAATCAACCAGAACTCCATCTCCCTCAAGGAGGATAATCAGAAGTTGGTTATTTGGTGTCCAGAAGTGCAGGTTTGAGCCCTCACTGGGCGAATGGCAAGTACTATGCCAGAATCTCCCAAGACGCCATTCTTAATTCAAAAGTCTGTTTTGTATAGGCCTTTATAATTGTTTTATTTGTTATAGTGCCTGTCATATTGGGACAATGTCTCAAAGTGCTTCACAGGATTTACTGTAAATGTTGCAGGACTGTGTATTTGTATGCAAATACTGTAGCCCAATTGCAAACAGTGACAGAGTATCAAAAGAGCAATAGCAAGCCAAAATTGTGGGATAATTCTACCAATATATAAACCATTGGTGAGACCCTACTTGGGATATTATGTACATTTCTCAATCCACTTCCTCCACGAGCCCCTCCAATTGAGCTTCTATGTTGCCCACAGAACGGAAACTGCTCTGGTCAAGGACACAAATGATATCCTAACTATTTGTGACCAGGGCGCCCTCTGCCTCCTTATCCTCTTCTACCTATCTGCTGCCTTCGATACTGTGGACCTCTCAATCCTCCACCACCTCTCCTCCCACCTCAACTTTCAAGGTTCTGGCCTTGACTGGTTCTGGTCCTACCTTTCACACCATCTCCACTTTGTGTTCGCTAACAGCTTTTCCTCCAGCCCCCACACCATCTCGTGCAACGTTCCTCAGGGCTCTATCCTTGGTCATCTCCTCTTCACCCTCTACATGCTCCCCCTTGGTTTCATCATCTGCAGACATGGGTTAAATTTCCACATGTATGTGGATGACACCCAACTCTACCTTTTCGCTTCCACCCTCAACTCCAGGACTACTGGCAACCTGACTGGCGTTGAGTCCTGGATGAGAGTCAACTTTCTCCAGTTGAATGTCCGCAAGACTGAGGCACTTCTGATTGGATCATACCAATGCCTCCACACCTCAGGTGCTGACAGCATCAGCATACAAGGCTGCTCCCTCAAAGCCAATCATGAACCTGGGTGTCTTGTTCGACGCTGAACTGTCCTTCATCCTCCACATCCATGCCATGACAGTACTGCCTTCCACCACCTTTGCAAATTGCCAGTTACCCCCACTGCCTCACCCCTCAGACTGCCGAAACCCTTGTCCATGCATTCCTCACATCAAGGCTGGACTATGGAAACTCCAACCTCATCAGCCTTCCTGGCTCTTCCCTTCACAAGCTGCAGATCATACAGAACTCTGCATCTCATGTCGCCTCCCGCACCAAGCTCCACGACTACATCACTCCCACCCTCGTCCAGCTCTATTGGCTCCCCATTCCCCCAGAAAATCAAATTCAAGATCCTTGTCCTTACTTTCAAGGCCATTCACAGTCTTGCATCCTCCTATCTCTCCGACCTGTTGTCACCCTATGAACCCACCTGCGCCCTCCATTCAGCTGGCTCCGGTGTGCTCCATGTCCCCGTCCAATCCCCTACTATCGGTGGACAGGCTTTCAGCCTGTGTGCCCCCACATTCTGGAACCATCCCACAGTCCCTTCAACTCGCTTCCTCCCTTGCCTTCTTCAAGGCCAGTCTCAAGACCCTCCTCTTTGATTGTGCCTTCTGCTGCCCTCTCAATCCTCTCCCTTCCCTCCTAACTCCCTCCCTCCCCTCTATTCTGCCCCTCCCACTTGCTCAGTTCCTGACCTGACTGTTCAATGGCTTGTGACATCCTCCGATGTGAAAGACGCTCTAAAAATGTAATTTTGTTGTTGTTGATTTTGTTGTTATTCTGATTGCAGTACAAAAATGATATTAGAGAAATCTAGAAGATACAGAGGAGGGCAACCAAATTGATTGAGGAAATGGAAGGACTGGACTATGAGAAGCGACAAAATAAATTGCCATGTTCATGCTGGAAAAGAAAAGATTGAGAGGCAACATAATTGCTTTTCTTTAACATTTTAAAGGGGCAAGACAATATAGCTTATGACAGGCTGTTTAGATTTGTCCAGAATCAGAGAACCCAGAGGTCACGGCCTGCATTTGAAGGGGGTTAAATTCAGAGTGAAGCTATGCAAACACTACTTCAGTGAGCGAATAGTGGACCTGTGGAATAGGCACCCTAGGAAGATGTTGACGCAGAAAGTGTTGATTCTTTCAAACATAGATTAGACAGTTTTCTTTAAGGAAATAATAATATGGGATATAGTACAACTACATAGGTAGTTTAGGACATATGTGCCTGTGACTGCCAGAAAGGTGACACCTTAAATTGAACAGTCTACATGGGTGTTCCTTAAAAAGCTATTTTAAATAGCAAACCTGTCCTCTATTTTACAATGTTACTGATTTTGCATTATAATCAATTCAAAGATTAATCCCCCCTCCCTCGCACATATTGCTGTGCTCACAAAGGATTTATTCTGGCTGCTGAGTTTATTTTCGTCAAGTTGCTAATAATAGTCCCTGACCGGTCTGTGGCTGGTTGTGGCTAAAATAGAAATCAGGTGTCACACATGTCAGCTAACTTTCCCAGCCACTAGAGCAGCAGCTGCTGTTGTTTAACTTCTGCTAGAAACCAGCACCCCAAACAAACAGCAGTCTGGGATCATTGAACACGCCACTAGTTTCAACTGAGGAATAATGAAGACCTTGAAGTTTATGAGTGCCCAGGCCTTGGTATCAGATGCCCAGATTGCTCAAAGAAGTTTAGTTCATGTGGCATACAACTTGTATCCACTACTTTTTAAAGCCAGCTATTTGCTGGAGCAGCCAACTGTGCTCCACGACTTAGTGGAGACATGGCCATTGGCAGAGTTCAGCATCAAGAAGCTGTTAGGAAAGACCACTGACTGTGAGTACGATCTCTCAGACAGGACATGTGAAGCTTGTCTGCGAGCCTGCTTTACAGGGCTGAAGGACTATGTGTTGAACAGCTCTGGGACCTACGCAAAGAAGCTGAAAACGGTTGATCTAACGGGATTCCATGATGTTGAGTCTCAGCAATGCCCTTGCAAAAAGGCCTTGGGGAGATGGGGTAGAACCGTGCTGCTACTAAATGCCTGCTTAGATTTGCTGGTGGAAATGGAATCTCGTGAACTTGACATTCAGACGTTTGACATTTCAATCGATGTCTATGTGAGCACGTTTGTGACAGAGCGCATTTATGAAGCGATGGCTCAGGCCCTGCACATGAGAAGCTGGTGCCCGCTCAAGATCAGGATCCTTGAATTCCGGGCAGATAGCTTGGCTTTGCCTAAACTCTTTTACATGATAAAGCTGATCCAGCCCGAGACTCTGCTGAAACTGGAGCTGGTTCACAACATCCGCCTGAAGATGAAACACTTTGAGATGCTGCTGAACCATGTGCCTTTGCCTCTGCTCAGATCTTTGACGCTCCCAGCAAGGACTTTTGATGTACATGACCTGACACAAGAAGATGAAGACCTGCTGGTAATTATTGGTGAAAAGCTGAGCACATTGAAGCACCTCACTGAACTCAACCTGCCCTTTTCCATTCTCACAGGACGAATTCGCCGGTTACTCAGGTAGGGTGCTGGATGACTGGTACGAATTAGTTTAAGTGAAGTGATTTTTTAAATTTAATCTTTCAAAGATACCGATATATTAATAATAATCCTTGCAGCCAATGTAGGGCCTATCACATCAAAATGCCTCAAAGCATTCAGGGAAAGGAGAATTTCTATGCACATGTACATGTGTATCTGGAACTCTCATTCTGGTCTTCTTGATATTTGTAAGAACATAAGAATTAGGAGCAGGAGTGCTATTTGGCCCCTCAAGCCTGCCCCGCCATTCAATCAGATCATGGCTGATCTATTCTAACTCCACCTATCCGCCATATCGCCATATCCCTTAATCACTATATCCACAAGAAATCTATCAATCTCAGTCTTTAATACGTTCAACGACTGAGCATCTACAGTCCTTTGGAGTAGAGAATTCCATAAATTCACTACCCTCTGAGTGAAGAAGTTTTTTTCTCAACTCAGTGTGAAAGGACTTGGAGCTTGGAGATGAGTTTCTGTATATTTGGACACCTGGCTGACCAAAACCCAAAAATCTGATCACTATGGAGATATTCTTTTCAATACAGAATAGGATCTCCACTAGCTAAAGACACAAGAAAACCTTTTGGCTTCAATTATATCTTGGCTTGGAATTAAATTCTTGTGTGTCACAGTAATGATAAT
The DNA here is from genome assembly GCA_035084275.1 of Hydrolagus colliei. Lineage (NCBI taxonomy): Eukaryota > Metazoa > Chordata > Chondrichthyes > Chimaeriformes > Chimaeridae > Hydrolagus > Hydrolagus colliei. Next base: position 27,528,666 of record CM068743.1, read on the forward strand.
GTTTTAGTCAGCTGAGTATGAAACAATGAAAATCATTCCCTGCTTCTAAATATAATAATTGCCCTTGCCGTTGATTTAGTTCTTTATCACATGGTCAAAACGTCACAGGATTTTACTGTAAAGTGAGCTAATTGTATATATATACTGAAGTGGATCCAAACCAAATGTCTGAATTACACACATGTGCAGTATTGAAATTAAAATTTTTCCAAAATATTGTTGACACGGTTATTGCGCTTACCTAGAGATCATTATAAATGGTTGTCGAGTTACAAGGATACTGCTTTTGTAAAGATTCAGATCTATTTGTGTTGCTATGAAATCCATGACTTGTTTACTTTATCTCTGTACAGTCCTTTAAAAACTCCTTTGCGTGCCCTGGATCTCTCCTACTGCTCTATGAATCATGCGGACATGGCATATTTGGCCAACAGCCTGCACGCTGAGTACCTGGAAGAGCTGGACCTCAGTGGACAGAGTGTAGCTGAGCTCTTTCCATCAACTTTCTTCAAACTGCTTGGCCGGGTGTCCCGTACTCTGAGGAAACTCACTCTCGAAGAGTGTCAGATCAGTGACAATCAGGTTCACATGATAATACTGGCTTTGGAATCCTGTAGACAACTGCATGAGTTCAATTTCCTGGGGAATCCTCTCAGCTCGCATGCTCTCCAACGCCTCTTTCAGGTGTTTACCGAGCTCCCTGCTCTTCGTAAAGTCGAATTTCCAGTTCCCAAAGACTGTTACCCTGAAACCTTTACCTATCCACTCACAGAAGAGAACCTGAAAAATTACAATGGGGAGAAGTTTGAGGAGATAAGACAGGACCTGTTGGTAATTTTGCTGCATGCTAATCGAGATGATATTACTCTATCTACACCACTTTTGGGTGTCTTCGACTCAGAACTTCGAGAGACTTCCAATGAAGTTAGTGGTGTACTGCTTCAGTCATTCGTTGATGTTATTTCCAACTTCTTCGCAACACTGGACTGAATGATAACCTAAACTTGCACAGGTATCATGCCGTTCAAATTAAAGAATGTTTCAAGGCATTTACATGGGTGGTGTGGGCCACTGAGCAGGATGGGTAGAGAAAAGTAGCTGGGTGAAGCTGACTTTTAGCACAGACAAGAGATAGATTTTTGGAAGTGTTTTGAAATTATGGGTATGAGAGATGTAAGGATTTTTGGAGGGAAGAATGGCTTTGCAGATTAATAATAATAATAATAATTATCCTTGCATTTGATATAGCACTTTTCATGTCTTCTACACCAGTGGCTCTCAACCTTTTTTAGTAATGTACCACGTGTTAATTTTCAACCTTACCATGTACCCACACTCAACCACATACACACACACACACACACACATATCATCCCCCTCATTCCACTTGCATTTTATGATCAAGCTTTTCTTATATATCAAAATAAGTAGCACATACAAAATGAGGGGAATAATAATTAAATGTACAATTTGGAAGGCTTTGAAATGCTAAATAAAGAGCTAAAAATAAATCAATGTACCACTGCCTGTACCCCCTGGAAGTAATTTTGTATCCCCAGGATACACATTTCCCTGGTTGAGAACTGCTGTTCTAGACGACTCAAAGCGCTTCACAGAATATACTGTAAAGTCAATTGACTGTATATATGTATACATATATATGTATACAATGCGGCAGCCAATTGTGTACAGCAGTATCCCACAAAAGGTTGTGGATTGAAATAACCAATTTATTATTGTTTTTTGAGGGATTATTATTAGGCATGTGGAGTAAGCAAACTTGCCCAAGGTTTCGCCCTCCTTGGAAACAATCCTAGGTCTCTCACTTGAAAGGCAAATGCTCTAACCACTGAGCTATCGGACATCACAAATTAAATGACAGGATTAATTGATAGTCACAAACTTGACTTCCCCATGGTTTTATAGGCCAAGGAGTTAACACAGACTATTTCAAAAATATTTGTTCCAGATTTGTTTGATCTGAGAGTGTATGATTGTTACTGGCAATCAAAATTACAACTGATATCAGATCACCACAAGAAGTTGAAGGCATGCCTATATGTCACTTGTATATAAGAAGCTTGCTTGTTTTGGCAATGTAATAAAACACTGTTTAAAGCTTGTGGAACAGCCATTCTTGTAATAAAAGTTCAGTAAAACTTTACTCTTCTTGACAACATTTTCATTCAATACAGCTTGACTTGAAACTGTTCCTGTAGAATTAATAATAAAATTATTGTATTTGATATAAAATATTATCACAAACCACCTCACAAGATTTACTGTAAAGAGTGTGCATTTGTATGTAAGACAACTTGCACATAGCAATGTCACGTGAATAGCTATGATGTGAACAACCAATTTTATCTGGAAGATTATTCCCCAGGACACCTGGGTAAGGCAAGTGCTCTAGCCACTGTACTACAGGACTCCATGCCCATGAATATACAATGGGATATATAACATCCGCCTGGACAGGTAGATAGGACTGTGGTTTAATATCTTATCTGAAGGTTGGCATCTCCGAGAACCAGTACTCTCCAGCACTGTACTGGAGTTCAACATGGGGCTTGAACCCATAAACTTAGGCGCAGGTTGGCAAAGAAAGAGTCAGAGCTTCGAATGGTAAAGGGACACATTGACAAATCTGATCTGTGCCACTAGATGGAGCACTTTATGAAATTTAAAACAGCATTTTGAGAGAAAATGATATCGGGTTTTAGCGATATATCGATATATCGCTGGACCCTACTATACGGTACTGTGAACTTACACTTTTAGCTATTTTGCTGGCTGGAGTTTTGCATGCTGGATAAAATCATTAATATTGAGAATTAGTATCAGTACACATAAAAATAAAATTTGAGTTCAGTGGATTCTATTGAGACGTTAGGTTTAAGAAATCTATATTCCGATACTCTACACCAAAGAGCATTTATGATGAATGTGGTATATAAACAAGACTACAGTCTCAGCCTGTATTATTTATTTCTGTAAAATGTGTAGATTCTGCCTTCAGTATAAACTGTTCATTTTCTGTCGTATATTTGGTACAGATAAGCATTATTCGGAAGAAACTCCAACTGGGTATAGATTTATTCTATTTTGTAGCTTACAAAATGTGGCAAATTCTTAAAGATACCTAGGCTAGCTCTGCAGCAATAGAAATGAGTTGATTATGCAAGGTTGTGTGAGAGATTGTTGCCTGGTGACAGTATACACCTTTAATTGTTTTTTTTAAGAACTACGTGGATTGGTTAGAGATAAAGCTGAATTCAATTCTTTATCATGTTTTTCAGGCTGTAAAATGCTACATGAATAAAGTAAATCTAACGTAGCCCTATCAAAACGCTTTAAATTGTGTATGTTGAAGTGTAGTTCTAAGTTGAGTTTCCACACAGAGTAATGAGGCGACCATAATTGTGAGTCATGTGGACACACCTTCCACAAACAAACTTTTTCTCATGTAACCTTTTACAAACAATCACTAACTATTGAAGAGTTGGCAATAATTTAATGGGTTTTGCAATCACCCCAAAAATATGCAGGAATCAAACCCGCAAAGCACCAACATTTATCCAAAATAAAAAGTTTATTCAGCTTTAGAACACAATTGCACCGCTCTGATTTAAGTGGGTGACTAGTCCACAAATTAATAAAATTTAGGCGGAATCCTGAAGGCTGATACAATTGACAGAATACCCTCACTGTTATCCTAATGTGTAATGTAGGTGAGGTTAAAGTCTGTTCTGTTTGTATAGCACTGGGACACTGGAAACAAGTGAATTGTGCAATAAGAGATTGTTGCTTGGTGGTAATAAACGTCTAGAATTGTTTCCTATCGACATGCTCACAATGCTAAATAGACATCATATGACTACAGTTCTGGAATATGAACCTTATATCCACTGTGAACAAGATAAACTAACCAGGAGCATTAATGACCTCAATCGATCATGCTGATTAGAGCCCAGGAGATGTCAAAAGACACAGTATTGTTGACGTGGTTAGTTACATTGTGTGGGAGTTGAACAACTTCTTCACATTGTTTGATTTCATACGATGGCTCTGTTCAAACAGCCATCAAATATTTTGTAAACACTGTGACACTAAATGACACTTTAAAGAGATAATGTTCAAATCAGGACAAATTTGCCATAGCGCTTATTTTAATTGTATTGAGTCTTTAACTTCTTTTTGCAAAGATCCTTCTAGAATAATTGTACAAGCTTTGTGCAAAATATTCTCTATGTATTTAAACTTTATTTTTCAGAATGATGATCATTATAAGGGCACAGCTACTATCTCTGGATTAATCACATCTGATCTCTTTTCATTCAAGTTATGCAGCTCCTGTAGCTCAGTGGTTAGAGCACTTGCCTAACAAGTGTGAGACCTGTGGTCGAATCCAGGCAGATTAGAACGAAACCTTGGGCAAGTTTCCTTACTCCACACGCCTAATAATAATCCGTCCAAAAAGCCCCCACAATAATAAAAATTGTTCATTTTCAATCCACGACTGTTTGAGACATTGCTGTGCACAATTGGTTGCTGTGTTTCACCCACAAATCTACAGCGAATTCATTTTACAGTATATTCTGTGAAGCGCTTTGAGATGTTGATAAGATGTGAAAAGCGCTACATCAAATGCAAGGATTATTATTATTATAAAGTCTTTTTGGCCCCTTTCTTTTTGAATAATAATCCTTGCATTTGATGTAGTGCTTTTCAAGTCTTCTGGACATCTCAAAGTGCTTCACAGAATATACTGTAAAGTGAATTGACTGTATATTTGTGGGCAACATGCAGCAGCCAATTGTACACAGAAGTGCACAGAACAATTTATTATTGTTTTATTTTGAGGGATTATTATCAGTCGTTTGTAGTAAGTAAATTTGTCCAAGGTTTCACTCTGCCGGGAATCGAACCCTGGTCTCTCGTTTGCAAAGTGTGTACTGTCACCATTGAGCTACTGGACTCCACAAAACAAACTTTTGCCAAATTTTAAGTCAAGAAAAAGAGCCAGGTGCCATTTGGACAGGACAGCTGTAGTACTGGAGTTGAGGATGCAGGCATACAAACATAAGAAATAGGAGCAGGAGTAGGCCATTTGGCCCCTCAAACCTGCTCCGCCATTTGATAAAATCATGGCTGATCGTTTAACCTAATTCCAATAACCCACCCTATCCCCATATCCCTTAATCCTTCTATCCTTTTTAGAGGCAGAGAAATAGAATTGGGTTTTAGCCGCATTCATGTGGAAGTTAATCCCATGTTTGCGGACAATGTCGACAAGAAAAGCATGGAGATATTGAAGAGGAAAGGGCCAAAGAATAATAATAATAATAAGGAACACTGCACGAGTCACTGCACGGCTGGAGAGGAAGCCATACGTGGAGGCAAAGTGGAGACAACAACAACAACAAAATTACATTTGTATAGTGCCTTTCACATCTGGAGGACATCCCAAGGTGCTGGATAGTAAGTGTTTCAGAGCTGAGCTGGGGGTTGGGATCGGGGCGGGTGGAGGGAAAGTGGGGGCAATTGGGGTGACCAATGGCACTGTCGAAGAGGTCAAGTCAATCCACGACTGTTTGTGAGATACTACTGTATGCAATTGATTGCTGCGTTTAACCATAAAATACACAGTCAATACATTCCACAATATATTCTATGACGCCTCAATGAAGCGATAAGGCTAGTTGGGGGATTGCATCACAAATTTGATTATTGTACAGTATATTGTTTGGTGATTGCGCAACCCACTGAATTGCTGCCAACCCTCCAATAGTTAATGATGGTTCAAATGTAAGGATAATTTTTTTTCGCAGGAGGAAATAGATGCCCTTTGCTGCTCAGCAAAGGCAAAGTGCGGGGGCGGGTCAGGACCGCCTCCAAATTCCGTGGATGCAAATCACTGTTTAAAGGCAGGAGGGAGTCAGGGAGTGGAGTCATCCACCAGACACATCCATTGACTGGCAGCCAGCCAGCAAGGAAGCAAGCAAGCAGGCAGGTAAGCAAGCAGCCAAGAGCACTGTCACACACATTACACAGTTTATGGAAAGTTCCTCGGGAAATGCACAGAGTAACATTTCCGATTCCGTGCAGATCGTGGCTGTCATCGTACAGACTGGTTAACACGTCTCTCTCGCTTTCTTTCGCGCTGCCTGCAGAGTAACCAGAGTTGGGTTTATTCAGGAACTTGTGTCGAAAGGGAAGTTGAAGTCAATAGAGTGTTTCCCGGATTGCCTGCTTGCACACTGTATCCGGTATACCGTATGTCAGTGTGTGTGTGTGACGAACTGAACTTTTGTAAGATTCAACTTGACTTCAGCTGTAAGAAACACTAACATAGTTAGAACAATGTTTGAAACATGTGCAGGTGTGAGTGTGTATGTGGGGTAGCCAGTAAAATATCATCTCTCCATAACAAAACACATACAGTAGTTCCAAATGTAGAGGGAAACATTAAAACATTATAGGGGATTAATGGAAAGCTTAAGACATTCCATTCCATGTAAACTGACAACCTTTTAAAGTACAAGTCAACTTATACTGAGAATCAGGGTGGACAGAGAGTGTTCATACTCCATTTAACAAATTTAGTGAGGACACAACTTTAGGTGCTAGAGAATATGTCCATCTACAGAAGGAAACTGCTGCAGGAGTACATTTGGTTAACTTTCTAAAGTCAATTGTAAGGATCCAGGCTCCGTTTGTTTCTTTTTACCAAGAAAGAAGGTTTCTCATATTTTGAAATTATCTGTTGATCGTTTTCTGCTGATCCCCTCAGAACCATCTATCATGTTGTGGTGGAGCTCCTGTGGCTCAGTGGTTAGAGCACTTGTCTTGCAAGCTGGGCAAACCAAGCTGGGGAGACCTGTGTTCGAATCCAGGCAGGTCAGGGCGAAACCTTGGGCAAGTTTCCATACTCTACATGCCTAATAATAATCCCTCCAAAAAAACACAATAATAAAATTGGTCATTTCAATCCACGACTGTGTGTGGGACACTGCTGTGCGCAATTGGCTGCCACTATTCGCCCACAAATATATACAGTCAATTCACTTTACAGTATATTCTGTGAAGCGCTTTGGGATGTTGATAAGATGTGGAAAGCGCTATATCAAATGCAAGGATTATTATTATTATAACTATTATTAACATGAGCAACAAAATTTCATTTGTAGAGCACCTTTCACGTCAGGAGGACGTCCCAAAGCGCTGGAAGGAAGATGTTGCCTGGGATGATCCAGGTTTCAGTGAGGGCCATAATGTTGGTATTCTCATCAAGGGTGAAATCATTGATGGTCAGAGACATGTTTCAGAGGGAGAAGACTTTTTGAAGGCTGGTGCTGGGGACAGTTGCCTGTGGAATGTGTGAGATAGGAAGAGGTGATGGAGTGGCTGGCAGGGTTAAGGTTAGGGTGGGGATATGGATGAGGTAGGTGAGGTTAGGCCTTGGGATCTGGGTCCGGTGGGGATTGTGATGGTATTTGGGAAATGGGGCAGTCAGTGCGGCTGCTGCTGGACAGCAAACGCCGAGAGCCATGGTGAGCCCGACTGACGATTCCCAGGCTGCAGCAGAGGGAGGCTGTGGGATGGTGAAGTGGGACTAAGAAGCGGGGAGGATGGAGAGAGAGGAGAACACAGTGGGAGGGTTGCAGGGAAGGATTGCTCGGGTAGGGCAGCAGCCAAGATGTGCATTCCAAGACTTGAGAGAGCGGTTATTAGAGCATGGTCAGCCCATAGGCATGGATACTGTGGGGGCTAGATGTGGTGCAGAGGTGGGGAGAGCAGGCATGGCATTTATTGTTATGTTATCCACCTGGTTGCCCAACATGAAAGATAACACTAAGCAGCCTGCAGAGAGACAGAGGATGGGAAGGAGAAAGTCAGTGGAGGGGAAAAAGACAGAGAGAGGAGGGGAAGGAGATACAATAAACTAGACTGTACCTGGCTCCAGGACTTCCAATCTGGTGGGCGGAAGTGACGTCACACACAGGTTCGGGTGGGAAAATCTGAAATGGTGGCTCCGCCTGATCCCAGTAATGGCAGCCACTCAATTCCCAACCCCACCTCTAGCTACTAGCCAGTCCTGTGACCCTGGTCCTGTCATTACCTGCTGGCTCCTTAGTTGCCTTCCTCTCACTGGTGTTGAATCAGCTTCCGGCCGCTTCCTCTGGGTTTTCTCTACTCGACCCGCCGTCGATGACCGAACCCTTGTATTTAGTGTGATGGGTATTTTTTTTGTCTCACTGGGAGTGTAATGTTTCTTGACAAGTAAATACATGTCTTGATATTGAAATCTTTGTGTTGATGACAATTATTAATCAGCCTTTTTTTATCACTTTGATTACAACACAACGATAACAGATTCAAATCCTGAAGCAAACATTACAGTGATAGGGGTGACTGAATCACAGGAGAACACCATCAATCTTGTGACTTTTTATCGCCCATCTTTTATCTTCAAATTGGCAGACTGCCAAAGAGAAAAGCAACGACTTACATTGACTTGATATCAAACTATTCTGTGACAGGGAGCTAGTGGAGTTTGGTAAGGACTAGGGTAATCGGGCTACAAAGTTTGGCGTGGGTGAGCATGTGGGTGGCGGAATTTTGAATGAGCTGAATTTTGTGAATAGTGGGGGAGAGGAGAATGGTGAGGAGGGCATTAAAGTAGATTAGATTATTCCAGCTGAGAGATGACAAAGATATGGACAAGAGTTTCGGTAGCTTTTGGGGTGAGGTATTCGTGGAAAGTGAGAAAGTGGAAGAATGCGGTTGTGGGTCGGGTACGGGATGTGAGGGAGGAAGGATAAGTGCGGTTCGAACCTGGCGCCTAAGTTGTGCATAGGTTCAGCGAGTTTTAAGATAAACTTCCTAAAAGGATTCTAATCAAATAGAGTGGATAGATGTTTGAAAAGAGGAATGCACAAAAATTATATGAGTAATGAGAAGTGGTGTTAGATTCATATTAGATAAGTGGTGTATATGGAGAGAAGCATAGGATTGAAGGGCAAATAGGCCCATCAGGACCCACACTCAACAAGAGTGCCAAGTCATCATTGTTAAACAAAGGCAAAATACTGCAGATGCTGGAAATCTGAAATAAAAACAAAAGTTGCTGGGAACACTCAGTAGATCAGACAGCATCTATGGAGAAAGAGAGTTAAAATTATCGTTAAGACCCCTTGGGATGTCCTCCTAATATAAAAGACACTGATGACATATATATTTGTATTTGGTTCTATAAAATCATTCTGTGTTTTATTTTCTCGTAGATTTCAACCATGGAGGATCTGAGTAGAGCAAATACCCATTTCACTCTAGATCTGTTCAGGAAGCTGAGTGAAACAAATGAAGTTGGCAATATCTTCTTTTCCCCATTGAGCATCTCACTTGCTTTGGCCATGGTTTATGGTGGAGCAAAAACTAATACTGCGTCTCAGATAGCAAAGGTTTGTATGAAATCACAATTGTCAAAAAATGTGGGTACCAATGCTATAAAGGTTTGGTGCCCAGAATTCAGCCATTTTATTTTCCCTTGGAAAATAATTTATTTTCACCATCATGGACATCAGATCACTGTTCCAGAGCTTTGGATTGTCCTCCTGATGTGAAAGACACATACAAATGTTATTTTGTTGTTCTTGTTGTTCATGTCACTGGTTTGGGGATGCATGATACAAAGGAATTGACATTGACAGTGGGGCCTGATGTCTCTGAGGTCAATCTATATATAAAAACGCCTTAGGTGTGTTTCCGCAATTGGAACAATAAACTTCTAAAAGAAAAACAAAAACTAATACAGCTTAAAAATCCCCCAAAAATAATAGCAAAGAAAAACAATACAGCGATTAAAGCTCACCCATTTTTTTGTAAACAACAAATACGTTATTTAAAAAAAGTTAAAATAAAAAAAATCTAATAAAATAATAAACGTGTTCAAAAACACTAGGCCACGTATGTTAGGCTGGGTTATAGCTAGTGTTGGATAATCCTTTAAGAGGAAATAGACAATTAAAAGGGAACCAAAGAAAGAAAACCAGGAAGTATAAAAAGGGATTCTGTGAGAACAACTAATGTAGGTTTATGGATGTATTTAAGAGTAAAGTACTGCACTGTAGTTACCTTGGGGGGCACTCGATAGTCCGAAGGTTCGATAGTCCGAAGGTTCGATCGTCCGAACACACAAATTTCCTATACCCGGTGCGGTTACCGTGGTTACCGCTCCATAGTCCGAAAATAAGGTTCATTAATCTGAGCATTTGGTGCGATAGTCTGAAGGTTCATTAGTCCAAATGTTAGGTTTAGGGTTAGGATTTGGGTTAGGGTTACGGTTAGGGTTAGGGGAAGCTTTGGACTAACAAACCATCGGACTATCAAACCTTCGGACAAATGAATCTTCGGACTATCGGGTGGTAACCGTTACCTTATACACCAAACTCTCACAATGATTGTGAGAATCATTACAAGTTAGCCTTTTTTCTGGTGGTGACCAGCCTTAAAAGTATGCTGGCTGTTGGGAGTATGCACAATGTAAACAGCTAACACATCTCATTTTTACTATGAGTTGGTATTTTATGGACACGCTTATAATAGGGCTCTGCTGTTCTGTTAAATGGGAATTCAATTCTATTTGATTCTTGAAATGAGGAGAATGTTCTCAGCCAAGCTTGCTGCAATTGTTCTGTAAAAACAACATAATAGAAATACTTAAGCAGAAATCATCAGTTTTGGTATACAACGAATTCATAATAAGAATTTTGCATTTGGTATAGCAACAACAAAAACATCACAATTACATTTGTTGGCAGGACATCCCAAGGCGCTGAGACCTGGATTTGATTCCCTGTAGGGCAAGTTTCCTTGCTCCATATGCCTCTGCTTTGCTAGCAGTAAGTAGGAACCCGGTTGGCAGTCAATTGGCAGAAACTCTGACTCTTTCTCAGCGGAAACCCAAGTACAACTCTGTGTCTAGGGTGATGTTTTGAGCCTCTAAGACTCTTACAAGAAAGTTAGAAAAGGAAGATGATTATTGTAAAAAAAATTAAAAGAATGACACACTGCAGTTTGTGTCTTGTTTATGCTTGGATGATGTACTAAACTTGGTAACCATTATTATTATTCTAATAATACAGTAAAAGCCCGTTTATCCAGCAACCGTGAGACCTGGCCAATGCCAGTTAAATCGCCTGCCAGATATTCGGGCGGCCCGCAGCCGAAAACCCACTACAAAACAATTAAAGTTCTTCTAACACACACCATACACACCATACACACCAGACTAAGTAATAACAGATAATAACAGAATATTGTATTGGTAGTTATTGTTAAAACCACTCTCTTGCGCTTCTCACCTTTACTGATTGAGGTTTACAGTCCAGCGATTCTTTTTTAAATGGAGGATGCCAAGCGGGTGAAAAAAACGGCAGCGTGATTTTAAAGTCATGTGACTTTACTGGCGGCAAACTGAAGCCCTAGACTATTAGCGGCAAACCGAAATACTGCACCTGCACGACAATGTGGGTTATCGGCTAGCATTATCGGCTTGCCACTAGTATGACTTTAAAGTCGCGCTCTGTTTTTTTCACCCGCTTGGCGTGCTCCATTTTAAAAAGAATCGCTGGACTATCAACCTCAACCGCAGCATCATGGCTTCAAGCGCAGTATCTACCAGCAAAGGTAAAAAGCACAAGAGAGTAGTTTTAACAATAAGTACCAATACAATATTCTGTTACTATCTTATTTATGCATTTACAAATGCTGCACTGCTATTGTTCCGGATAAGTTCCGGTTTATCGAATGGTGACTTTTTTTGGGCGTGCCGGTTGTACGGAAGTGCTGGTGCATCAAGTCATGGATAAATGGGCTTCTACTGTAATTAATCCTTACAGAGGGATGTTTTGAGTTGCTTCGCTATACAGTGCAATAACTGTATGTTTTGTGGTCTAATGCTTATCACCACAATGCTCACTTATGGTCACGTTGATTTTGTCTCATCATTCTTGTAACAGGTCTTCCACTTTGACAAAGTAGTTGATCTCCACTCTGGATTCCAGACACTGCAACTTGACATCAACAAAGCTGGTGCTCCATATGTACTGAAAACCGCTAACCGACTGTACGGAGAGAAAACCTTTAACTTCCTTGAAGTAAGTTCAAAATTATAGTGAGGATGTTGGTACCTTGTTCCACTGCCTATCTGAGATAAAGGATTCTGGCTTGGACAAAAAATCCCATTGGAGGTTCAATCTCATGACTGGGTGCCATTTAGTCGATTCCACATTGATGTACAACCACTTTTGCTAATGACCATACAGCGGTGACAAACAATACAAATGTACATTGATATAGCACCTTTTACATCAAGGGATGTTCCAAGACTCGTAGCAGTCGTAGCTTAGTACTGAATTGAGGATAGGAGCTGCGGGAGTTGTTAGAAGGGAAACATGATCTAAGATCCTGAAACAGGTGACTGAAACAGTGAATCAGAAGGATTACAGTATAGAGTCCCAGAGAGTGGAGGCAGAAAGGCTTGATTATGCCAATGCCCTATTTATCAGCCTTCCCATCTCCTACCTTCATAAGATGCAGATCAACCAAAACTCTGTGGCCTGTGTCCTCTACCGCTCACAAGTTCCATGACCACATCTCCCCCATGCTTGCCTGACTCCATTGGCTACCCATCACCCAGAGGATTCAATTCAAGATCCTGGTCCTCACCTTCAAATCCCTCCATGGCCTTGCCCCACCCTGCCTCTGCAACCTCCCAACCCCCTACAAACATGCCCATGCCTCCGTTCAGCGGGCTCCAGCCTGCTCCATGTTCTTCAACCCACCCACCCCACCATCAGCAGATAGGCTTTCAGCCACTCTCCACTTAACCTCCGGAATTCCATCCCGCAGTCCCTCCGGCTCAACCATCCCTAGCCTCCTTCAAGTTCCTCCTCAAAACCCACCTCTTCGACCGTCCCATTGGTCATCTGAAATCCCCTCCTTTCTCTCCACCCTCCCCGACCCTGACCTCAGCTTGGGTATGAAACATTGACTTTCCAGCGCCTTGGGACATCCTCCCGATGTGAAATGTGCTATACAAATGTAATTTTGTAGTTGTTGCTTAATAGTTGCCAATCAGTAGTTGCTATTGATTTATAACAAATAAATTCTCTTGAGAACTTGCAATGATTCTGAATTGGGTGTCACTGCCTAACATTCCTTATCTCTATTTATGCAGGAGTTCATTCAAACCTGTATTAAGTTGTATGGAGCGAACTTGCTTGAGGTTAATTTTCAAAATGCTGCAGATGAGGCAAGACAGGAGATCAATAAATGGGTGGAGGACCAGACCGAGGGTAAGGTTCTATAAGTTGCAATTGTGAAGAAATTAAAGTACAAATATTTTGTCTTTTTGGGGGAAGAAAATAATGGATGTTCAATGGAAGACATGTTTTATAAATGAGCTCAAAAGATCACCACACAAAAAGCCATGACTGGTACCTTGTTCCATTTTTTTATGCATTTTTTATTCTTGACTAATTGTATTGTATTTATGAATGTTTATTTTTAACTGGCAATCCTGATAAATCATTCTGTCATTTACCTCACTGTGATTGATTGATATATTGATAAAGAATAAGGGAGCTGGAGAGATATTTCTTCACTTTAATTTATTGCTGGCAAGCCAATGGAAAGCATGGTTAATCCTTGTAATCACAACAGTTCTTGACAGTGAGTGAAATAGGAGTGGTACTGGCAGCAGGACCTGAAACATACTCTTATTGATCAAAGGAGATATAAAAGACTATTCAGTCATAAAATCAAGCTCTGTTGTGTTTAAGGTTTGCATAATTCTAAGAACCTTTTGCTTTATTTGATTTGCAAGGGTGGGCTCAAACTGAACTTTTTACAAAATCTTCAGATAAGGGTTTTATGTTGAAAGGTGTGGCCACTGTTTAATCCTTACAACTTTACAATAGGTTTTGTTTATATGTTCTCTCCATTTGGAAATTGCAAATTTATAATGCATTAAATTCCTAAAACTTACTAACTATTTTGAGTGGTGTGTGTTATGAAGACCTTTGCTTCTGTTGTGTACTATTGGATTGAATATATTTATGTTTAGGTAAGATCCAAGACCTGCTGGCTCCCGGCACAATTGACAATCTCACTAAACTCGTCCTGGTGAATGCTATCTACTTCAAAGGAAGCTGGGCCGAGAAATTTGACGAAAAAGTAACAGAAGAGATGCCATTCAAACTTAATAAGGTATTTAGATTGCTTATCTCCTGTCTTCCAATAGATCAATTTCAAGATTCTTATCCTCACTTATAAATCTTTTCACACCCTAAGCCCCCCTTATCTCTCTGATCTATTCCTATCGACTCTCTTATCTACTCTCTGCTAGAAAATTTGGGCCTATTCAGCAATCCTTGCATCCTCTGTCCATCATTGGTAGCTGCACTTTCAGTAAATATGTTCTAAAACTTCTACCCCTCCGCCTCGCCGCATCTCTATGTAATTCCTTACAAACCACCACTTTGACTGCCCTTGGGTCACTATGCCTCCCAATCTTTCATTGCTCGGAGTCTGTGAGCACTCAAACATGAAGGGTGATCCATGAATGGAACAACAACAACAAAATTACATTTATAGACCGCCTTTCACGTCGGGAGGAATGCAAGTTGTTGTAGACAATTTATACCTAATTACAATAGATAGGAAATCTTTTGTTGTATGTTTGTAGTGGAATTTTCATTGTAAGGGCATCATGAAATGATTGGATTATATCAATTGATACCAATTAAATTAGATCCCTTTTATGTGCCAAATTCCTCCCCTGACATGCTTATTAATACAATCTGTATTTCACTCCAAAAACAAACAGGACAGAAGATAACGTTGTACAGTTTAGTCCTTGAGGCATGCTTCTTAACAGCAGTATCATTTCCAAATACCCAAAGTACTGTATATTGCAACCTTTTGGACCACAAAGTCAGACAGATACTGCTTGAGTCAGACAGATACTGAACTCACATGGGGACAACTTGATTCACGAGTCACCTTCTATTAATACAGGGGAAAAATTTCAGTGGCTACCAGTGGCCTTGACAGAGACTGACAAGGCTCTTTACCTTTAAAGCATAGAAGATTGGAAGCACCTATTTTTTATCCTACATTCCCTCTCCCATCCATGGCCTTGCCACCTCGTACACCTCTGACCTGTTGACACCCTATTAACCTGCCTGCCTCCTCTGTTCAAGCTCTGGCCTGCTCCATGTCTCCTCCCATACCATCGGCGACCGGGCTTTCAGAGCTGCCCCCACAATTTGGAACTCGATCCTACAATCTCTTTGCCTTGCTCCCTTCCTTGTCTCCTTCAAGGCTCGTCTCAACAACCTCCTTTTCAACTGTGCCTTCAGCCGCCCTCCTACCCCTCTGCCCTCCCTTATCCCAAAACTGCATCCCCCTCCCCGCTCCCCATGCTCGGGTCCTGAACCCTGGCTCCAAACTTGAAGGGCGCTACAAGTATAAATTTGCTGTTGTTATTGCTTTGCTCTATAAATGTAATGATGTTGTTGTTGTTGTTGCTCGGACCCATGTTTCCCTCCCTGTTCATGTACTTGTAGCCCCAACCTAAGGTCCTCCTCTTCGGCTATGCTTTCAATCAACCTCCTTCCTCCCCTTGCCCTCCCCAATCCCGATCCACAGCTTAGTCTGAAATACTCCTGAGGTGAAAGGCGCTATACAAATGTAAGTCTGTTGTTGTTGTTGTTGTTGTTGTTTCTCCAAGCTTAACACATTCCTAGAACAGTCCAGATCTGGCCAAGTGGCGAATTGTCAGCTTCCCTTTGTTCTATCTGGATCAGCAGCCAGTATACGAGCACCGAAGAACAAAAACTTTTTCTCGACTGCAAGTGAATGTTCTCCTAGAAGTATCTGTTCATTTCTACAATGTTAATCAATGGGTGGGAGTAAGGAGTGGGTGATGACTTGTGTGGAACAAAACACTGGCACGGTCTCATGGGCCGAAAGGTCTGTTTCTGTGTTACATATTCTATGTAAATTAGTACGTTATTTTTTTCCAAGTAAGACTGTTCATGGAGAGGGTTTTCCTTATTTCCATTTCCAAAAGGTTATTTTCATGTATTTTACCTACTGCAGAATGAAAGCAGGCCAGTCAAAATGATGTACCTGATGAAAAAATTCCGCTTTAATTACATTCCCGAGGCTAAGTGCAAAGTTCTTGAGCTTCCGTATGTTGGGAAAGAGCTAAATATGATCATCATGTTACCTGATGACATTGAAGATGGCACCCCTGGACTAAAACAGGTAGAGTATTTTAATAATTTTTAAAAAGCAGTTTTGGACATATTACACAGAATCGTACTCCACATGTGCATATAAGATTCTGTCCCATAGTTCAGTGTGTTGATCAAAAACATGTAACTGATTGTAATAAAAGGATTCTTACAGTAGTTGGTTTGTAACAACTGAAGGTATCTGATTTGCCCTTATAGACATTTATTGGGGGGCATAGCATCACAAGATTGATCTGGATGAAGAAGGTCATTCGGTTCACCTGATTGATCTCATCCAACCAGAACACCCACATTCCCATCCTCCCATCACAGACACAAATTGAGTCTTGGCCTCAATCCTGGTTATTAATTACCCCTTCGGTAAAGAAAAAAAAGCTCCAATTTGTATTCTGAAATTCCCCTTTGTAACTCTACACCTTTTTTATTATATTGGTGCACGTTAATGAATTGCTGTAGGTTTACTTTCTCAATCCCATTTCACATTTTATACTCCTTTTATGAGGACAGTGGAGTCCAGCAGCTCAGTGGTTAGAGCATTCGCCTTACAAGCGTGTGACCTCTGTTTGAATTCAAGGCACGGCGAAACTTTGGGCAAGTTTCCTCACTCCACAAGTTTAATAATAATCCCTCAAAAAAACAATAATAAATTGGTAATTTCAATCCATGACTGTTTGTGAGACATTGCTCTGCACAATTGGCAGCTACGTTTAGCCTCAAATATACAGTGAATTCACTTTACAGTGTATTCTGTGAAATGCTTTGAGATGTCTAGAAGATGTCAAAAGATCTATATCAAATGCAAGGATACTATTACTATTGTTACTATTACTCTTTCATCTTCTCTCAAGAACCAGCCCCAAAAAGGGTAGTGTTTGTATTATTGAAGGAAACTGTTGCCAATAAATCATGGGACTGAGGTTAGATACAGAAATGTGATGTGCAAGCCATCTCATGATCATTGCCTTGAATTTTAGATGGAATAGAAGCTTGGAAAATTAGATGATTTAGATTTAATTTGGAAAAGAGCTACAGAACAGCAGCTTCCAAATTAAGACTAAATTTAGGAATCATGAATCTTAATCATGAACAAAGCATCTGTGGAATACATCACTTTGAGCAGATACATAAACTGCATTGCAAAGTAAGTGGTCCCAAGGCAAAAACCATGAGAATTTGGTGTCTTGTACAAATCCTGCTCCTGGTGTTCCAGTGTTATGTACTCCTTGTGGATAATATGTTTCTAACTTGGCCCACCAGCTGGAGACAAAGCTGACATTGGAAAACCTGCAGAAGTGGACAAAGCTAAACTCCGGGCCTGTGGAAGTTCAGGTTCGTCTGCCGAAGTTTAAGCTGGAAGATAATTATGAGCTGGGGTCCATTCTTTCTACTTTAGGTATGCAGGATCTTTTTGATAACGCAAAAGCAGATCTCTCTGGGATGTCGGGATGTCGTGACTTGTATATGTCCAGAGTGGTCCACAAATCATTCTTGGAAGTGAACGAGGAAGGTACAGAGGCAGCAGCTGCTACAGCAGCAATAGCTACATTTTGTATGATAACCAGAGAGGAGATATTTACTGCTGATCAGCCCTTCCTATTTTTCATCAGGCACACTAAAACCAATAGTATTCTCTTCTTTGGTAGATTCTCTTCTCCTTGAATGACAGGCAGTGTGCATACAATTATTTCTGCAGCAAGAAGGTCTGTAGCAGAGTTTGCATTTGTCGGCCAATCAACATGGCTAAGAAATACGATTCAATAAATATGAATAGATTAAATATTTGACTTATTAAATTGCTTGTACTATGAAAGATATATTAATGAATAAGATTGTTTTGAATCTCTTATCAATAAAATGAATATAACACTATGGTTCTGCTTGGTTTTTAGATGTTATGCATGCTTGATTTAGTTTATATGTTTCTTTAATGTGGAATTAATAACAAACTGAATAAATTGTAAATAAACTATCAACAACACAACAACACAACAACTTGCATTCATATAGCGCCCTCCATGCCAGATGGCGTCACAGAGTGATTCACAACAGCAGAGCCCATGGTCAAGTCAAGGGGGAGGGGGAAGATGAAACAAGTGAGTGCTTTCCCACTGAGGTGGATGATGGAGGACAGGTGGTGGAGGAGGATGGCATGATTGACTGTCGAACGTGGAAGACAAGTCAAGGAGGCAGAGGGAGTCCTGGTTACAGATAGGACATTGTTTATGACTTTGACAAGCACAGTCTCTGTACTGTGGGCAGGGCGGAAACTTGATTCGAGGGGTTCAAATAGGGTGTGGAGGGAGATGTGTGCACGGAGTTGATTGGCAACAATGCATTCTAAAACTTTTGCAATGAAGGGCAGGTTTGACATAGGGCAGTAGTGGCTGAGGTTGGATGGATCAAGGATAGGTTTTCTGAGGAGAGGGATAATGACAGTTGTTTTGAGGGGGGAGGGACTGATCTTGAGGAAAGGGACTGATTAATGGTGTCTGCCAGCAGTGGGCAGAAGAGAAGGAGCTGGGTGATCAACAAGTTGGTGGAGAAGGGGTTTGAGGCAGGAGGTGGTGGGTTTTATAGTGGTGATGATGGATGAGAGGGAGGAAGGGGTGATGGGAAGGAAGGAATATAGGATGTTGTTTGTGGTAGGAGCTGAGGACTGGGTGGGTGAGGGAACGGATTGGGTTGGTGATGGGTAACAAGAGGCAGAAGGATGAGGTTGCCAGGTGGATGTTATTGATTTTGGTGGTAAGGAAGTCCATGACCTCTTTGCACTCGGCTTTGGATGTGAAGATTGAGGATATACGTAATAGATCCCTTTACCAAAGGGTTGAGCCATCCATAATCTCACTTGTTAATTATTTTCATTAATTTAAGCACCCAAATCAAATCACCCTTAACTCTTTCTACTCATTGATCACTTTCCAAAGTTAATACATCCATCCTTTGATTAGATACCCAAACTGAACTCAATATTCCAATTAACATCTTACGACTGCTCTATATAAATGAGGAAGCACCACTTTAATGATGTACTGCAATGCATCTGATGAGAATTTGACAATGCAGGTATGGACACATTATTGTTCAATGATTGTAATGTAACACAATGCATGATTTTGTGACAGAAACTTTGGTCTGTGGTACAAAGGAAACATGACCTATTTTGCAACCAGTTTTGTTATTGTGTTCATTTTACAACAGTACTTTGAATTTGGCTAAAGTTTAAGTGTGGTTGTTTGAATACTCTTTAACGACTAAAATTATGTCCTTATTAAAGCAGATTTCTATACCTGTTCACCTTGTAAAGCATGTTTACTTTTAAGTTTGGTTGTAACATTTACAATTCATTAAGTTGCTGAAACCTGCAGTGACATTTCTGCATTAAAATAATTAAACACTGATCTATGAGTTTGGCATTTATCCTATTCTGTTTGATCATAATGGACATTTAAGCTATCTCAGCTGCAGATGTTATAGAAAGTGACACCCCCCAAAACCCCCCAATAATAAATTGGTCTTTTGAATCCACAACTGTTTGTTGGACACTGCTGTGCGCAAGTGGCTGCTGCATTTCGCCCGCATATATACAATCAATTCACTTTACAGTATATTCTGTGAAGCGCTTCGAGATGTCTAGAAGATATGAAAAGCGCAATATCAAATGCAAGGATTCTTATTATTATTGAAATGTGTTCAAGGTGCAAATTACTCAAAAGGCAAGATTGTACAGAAAACTATTTATGATGGTGTCGAACCAGGTGACATGCAAAATGGGAAATGGGAAATGCAGTGGAAAAAGTAGAAATGGGAAATCCAAAGGAAAACAAGGTGAAAAGGGAAATCCGGTGGAAGAACAAAAAGAAATAGAACTCCAGTGCAAAAAGGATAAATAGGAAATCCAGAGGAAAAAGAAGAAGAAATTGGAAATCCGGTGGAGAAATGGAGAATAAGAAAGAAAGAAATTGAAAAGCAAAGAAGAAATGGGAAGTCCAGTGGAGAAACTAAGACAGAATGGGAAACTTAGTAGAAAAACTTGAAAAAATTGGAAAATCCAGACTAGAAACCAAAAAGTGGGAACCTCTGTGGATACAGAAGATGAAATGGGCAATTCAGTGGAAAAAGAAGGATACCTGGGAAATCCAGTTGCAAAAACCATTTGCAAGAAATGTGAATGAAATGGAGGGAAATCCAGAGGAGAAATATCAAGAAATGGAAATCCAGTGGAAACAGAAGAAGAAATGTGAAATCAAGAGGATAAAACAAGAAGAAATGGAATACAACAGTTAAAGAAAACAAGAAGACATGGGAAATCCAGAGGAATAGACCCAGGTGGAATTTCTGTGATCTCTAATGTAGTTCTATCAAAACTCTTCAAGTTGTGTATTTTGAAGTTTAGCGTTACAGTTAGGTTTCCACACATAGTAATGAGGCGACCATAATTGTGAATCATGTAGACACACCTTCGACAAACAAACTTTTTCTCATGTAACTTTTTACAAACAATCATTAACTATTGAAGGGTTGGCAGTAATTCAATGGGTTTTGTAATCACTCAAAAATATACAGGAATCAAACCTGTGAAGTATCAACATTTATCCAAAATAAAAAGTTTATACTGGCATTTTTGCTGCTTGTTTTAACAAAGCTATGAACTCAAATGTGCAGGATCCCTGATGTAAAAATGGATTCCTGTTGGCTTGACTAAGGATGTTGTGTTTATGAATGTTTATTTTTAACTGGCCATCATTACAATTGTTGTATAATTTATTGCTGGTCGGCCAATGGTAAGCATGGTTAATCCTTGTAATCACAACAGTGCTTGACAGTGAGTGAAATAGGAGTGGTACTGGCAGCAACACCTGAAACATACTTTTATTGATCAAAGGAGATATAAAAGACTATTCAGTGATAAAATCAAGCTGTGTTGTGTTTAAGGTTTGCATAATTCTAAGAACTTTTTGCTTTATTTGATATGCAAGGGTGGGCTCAAACTGAACGTTTTACAAAATCTTCAGAGGTAAGGGTTTTATGTTGAAAGGTGTGGCCACTGTTTAACCCTTACAATCTTATAACATGTTTTGTATATATGTTCTCTCCATTTTGAAATTCCCAATTTATAATGCATTCAATTCCTAAAGACTCCCAACTGTTTGTTTCAGCCGGATAACCAACTGTTTTATGAAGACCTTCACTTCTGTTGTGTCAAACTGAACTTTTTAGGAGATCTTCAGAGGTGAAGGTTTTATTTTGAAAGGTGTGGCCAATGTTTAATCCTTACAACATGTTGGTATATTTGTTTTGTCTGCATTTGGAAATTCGAAATTTATAATGTACAGTAAAAGCTTTGTTATCTGGCACCCTCGGGACCTGACCGGTGCAGGTTAATCAATATGCTGGATATTCGAGCTGCAGGTTGTCGAAAAACCCTGCACAAAAAATTAGCTTATTTGAAAACATACCATATTAATAATATGGGTTTACTTTCTCAATCCCATTTCACATTTTGTACACCTTTTATGAGGTATTCTCTGACTTGGCTTCTCTCAAAACTGAAGAGCCCCAGCCCACGTTTGTAAGAAGGGTAGTGTTTGTATTATTGCAGGAAACTGTTGCCAATAATTCATGGAACTGAGGTTAGATAAACAAGATGCCCAGTCAGGAATCTGGGCATCTTGTTTGACCCTGAACTGTCCTTCCTCCCCCAAATCCACACCATGACCGGCTCCATGACTCTACCCCCACACTCTGGAACTCCATCCTGGATTCCCTTTGCCTCGCTTCTTCCCTTTTCTTCTTCAAGGCTCACCCCCCACCGCTTGGGTCCTGACCTAACTGTTCAGCACCTTGGGACATTCTCCCGACGTGAAAGGCACTCTGTAAATGTAATTTTGTTGTTGTAGATACAGAAATGTGTTGTGCAAACCATCTCATGGTCATAGCCTTGAATTTTAAATGGGGTAGAATCTTGGAAAATGAGAAGATTCAGATTTAATTTGGAAAAGAGCTACAGAACAGCAGCTTCCAAATTAAGACTAAATTTAGGAATTCTGAAACTTAATCATGAACAAAGCATTTGTGGAATACGTCACTTTGAGCAGATACACAAACTGCATTGCAAAGTAAGTGGTCCCAAGGCAAAAACCATGAGAATTTGGTGTCTTGTACAAATCCTGCTCCTGGTGTTCCAGTGTTATGTGCTCCTTGTGGACAATGTGTTTCTAACTTGGCCCACCAGCTGGAGACAAAGCTGACATTGGAAAACCTGCAGAAGTGGACAAAGCTAAACTCCGAGCCTGTTGAAGTTCAGGTTTGTCTGCCGAAGTTTAAGTTGGAAGATAATTACGAGCTGGGGTCCATTCTTTCTACTTTAGTTATGCAGGATCTTTTTGATGATGAAAAAGCAGATATTTCTGGGATGTCGGGATGTTGTGACTTGTATGTGTCCAGAGTGGTTCACAAATCATTCTTGGAAGTGAATGAGGAAGGTACAGAGGCAGCAGCTGCTACTGCAGTAATGGATTTGAAATTAAAATTAAGTGTTGATCTACCGAAGTGGGAGAGTTTTACTGCTGATCGGCCCTTCTTATTTTTCTTCAGGCACAGTAAAACCAATAGTATTCTGTTCTTCGGTAGATTCTCTTCTCCTGAATGACAGGCAGGGTGCATAAACTTATTTCTGCAGCAAGGATGTCTGTAACAGAGTTTGCATTTTGTCAGCCAATCAATATGGCTAACAAATAGGATTCAATAAATTGCTTGTACCAGGAAAGAGTTTATAAATAAGATTGTTTTGAATCTTTATCAATAAAATGAATATAAAACTATGGTTCTGCTTGGTTTTTGGATATCAAGATTTATAGTTTCTTTAACATTTAATTTATAACAAACTGAATAAATAATAATAAATTATATTAAATCATGTCTGATTTGTAGCTGAGACTCCAAACACTGCATTTGCCCCACATTCCTTGACACCCTTAGCTAACGAACATCTAGCCACAACATCCTTTCAGTTGAGTTTCAGAATTCCACTGCCATTTGCATGAAAATGTGCACGCCTTCATTTGACTCCTAAATGCTCAAATTCTAATTTTAGGATTAGGATTATTCTAAATTCCACACTGGAGGAAATATTTTCTTTGTAGCTACTCTATTAAGTTTCTTTATCATTTTAAACACCTCAATTAAATCACCCCTCAACCTTCTATACTCAAGTAAATACGGACCAAGTTTATACTTTTCAGCCTCATAATTTAACTCTTTGAGCCTGGTATTATTCTGATGAATCTGCGCCTCCTTCAGAGTCAATTTTTCTTTCTTGTGGTGTGGTGTGGTGTGCAAAATTTAATGCAGTATTCCATATGGGGTCTGATCAAGGCTCCATACAGTTGAAGCATCATTTCATCACCTTTGTATTCCAGCTCCCTTGACATAAAGGCCAACATTCCAGAAGCTTTTGTGACAAAAATTTTTTACTCGTTATAGCTACCCTATTAAGTTTCCTCTAGTGTGAAAATAGATGGAAAGTATTCATTGAATAAGTCAACCATTTCTTTATTGTCCATTATCAAATGCAAAGTATTATAGTCTCATCTATACATGTCTTTAATGGACTCACATTCCCCTTTATCACTCTATTTCTCTTAATATATATCATAATAGTTTTTACAGTTATACTGTTTTTACTTTCAAACTGTTTTTACTTAATATCCCTTGTATATTTTTTCTCATATTCTCTTTTTGCATCTCTTAGTACTTTGTTTATATCTCTGTGTTGCTTTTTATAGCTCTCCCAATTGCTGGGTTTCCACTTTTCCTTAGTGTATGCCTTTTTGTTTTTTCTTAATACTATTTCTTACCCATTTGTCAACCATAGTTGCAACAACATTTGCATAGCTCCTTTCACATCAGGAGGACATCCCAAGGCTCTGGGCACAAAGTATTTTGGATCTGAGCCAGGAGTAAGGATTGGAGAGGATGAAGGGTGGGTGTGGGGAGGAGGTTATTCAAAAGCAGGGTTGAAGAGGATGGCTTTGATTTGGATCTTGAAGGAGGTAAGGGATGGGGTGAGGTGGAGGGCCTGTGGGATGTAGTTTCAAAGGGTGGGACCAGAGAAGATGGAGATGAATGGGAGGAGGAGGCAAGTTGATAGGAAGTTAGGAGGTCACAGAGGGAGGTCGGAGTAAAGCCATAGAGGGCTTTGAAGATGAGGACCAGGGTCTTAAACTGTATCCTCCATGTGATGGGAAGCCAGTGGAGTTAGGCGAAGGTGGGAGTGATATAGAGTACTGTTGCTCAGTGGTTAGAGCATTTGCCTTGCATGTGAGAGATCAGGATTTGATTCCTGGCAGGTCAGGGTGAAGCCTTGGGCAAGTTTCCTTCTCCACATGCCTGATAATAATCCCTCCAAAAAAAAATGTTTACTTCAATCCATGACTGTTTGTGGGTTGCAGTATGCAATTGGTTGCCGTGTTTTGCCCACAAAATATACAGTCAATTCACCTAACAGTATATTCTGTGAAGTATTTTGAGATGTCTAAAAGATGTGAAAAAACGCTATATCAAATGCAAGGATTATTATTATTATGTGCTCATGGAGCCTAGTGCAGGAGAGGTCACCGGTTGCAGAGTTCTGGATGATGTGCAGCCTGTGATGGGAGGATCTGGGGAGACCGACAAACAATTAGTTTGCATAGTCAAGCTTGGATGTTATGAATGCATGTATGAGAGTTTTGGTGGCCTGTGGTGTGAGACAACGGCAGAGACAGGCAATGTTGCAAAGCTAGGGAAAGTCAGAACAGCTTGTGGCATGGATGTGGAGTAAAAAGGATAGTTGTGGGGCAAACAAAACGCCGAGGTTCCGGACTGGCTTAGTGAGATGGAGTGTGCATCCATAGATGGTGATGTTGTCAGCATCCAAGGTGTGGAGGCACTGATGGGAGACAACAACACAATTACATTTGTCGAGCACCTTTCATGTCGGGAGGAGATCCCGAACAGCCAATCAGGAGGGCCTGAGTCTTGTTGACCTTCAACTGAAAAATGTTATGTTTCATCCAGGACTTGAGGTCTGACAGACATAGTGTCACAACAGCAGTGATCCTGGAGTCACGGGTAGAGGCAGAGAGATACATTTGGGTATCATCCCCATACATGAGGACGTTGACCCCTGTCTGCAGATTGATGTCACCAAGTAGGAGCATGTAGATGTTAATAATAATAATCCTTGCATTTGATACAGCACTTTCCACTTCTTTTAGACATCTCACAGCACTTCACAGAATATACTGTAACAGTTGTGGATTCAAATGACCAATTTATTATCATCTTTTATTGAGGGATTATTATGAGGCTTGTGGAGTAAGAAAACTTGCCCAAGGTTTCAACCTGCCTGGAATTGAACCCGGGTCTCTCGCTTGTAAGGCAAATACCACTGGGATACAGGACTCCATGATGAATTTTGAAGAGGAGGTGGCCTGTGGTGACCAAGAACAGAGCCCCGAGGAATGCTGCACAAGATGGTGCGAAGGCTAGAGGAGAGACCGTTTGTGAAGATGAAGTGGAGGTGGTGTAAGAGGTACAAACTGAACAATTCAAGGACAGAACCATGAACATCAACAGGTGAGAGGAGAGGAGAGGCAGTGAATGAGGATAGAGTGGTCAATGGTGTTATTGGCAGCAGAGAAGTCAAGGTGGACGAGGAGCCAGAGAGATCCCTGGTCTCAGATGGACAGAACGTTATTTGTCACTTTGGCCAGAGATGTGTCTGTGCTGTGGTTGGCATGGAAATCCGATTGGAGGGTTTCGTGAAGGGAGTGGCAAGAGGGGAAGGAGCAAAGCTTGGAAGCAACAACTCATTCAAAATTTTGGAGAGGAAAGCAAGTTTGGAGTTGGGGCTAGGAAAGCAGGAATATGTCCAGGGACTGTGTTTTAAGGATGGGAGTCATGGGTGGGAACCATGACTTCTAAATGGGTGGGAATTGTGCCAGTGGACAGGGATAGGTTTATATAAAGAGTCCTGTAGCTCAGTGGTTTGCCTTTCACAAATCTCACCACAGCTCACCACCGCAAGTTCGTCCACCTGTGGCTTTGGCTTTTGTGCTGTAAAGTTCTACGAAGTATCATGTAATTATTTTTATACACGTACTGTACAAACATACACACATATGAGAATGCACGCTCACACACATATGTACTCACACAAAAATACATGAGAAGACAGTACCATTTTATTTGATAAGGAAATATTTGGATCACTTTGGGAACAAAAGGTTTTAAAAGAATGCCCATGATATAGTTAAGTCTGGGGCACACACTACAGTGCTACTCAGAGAGAAGTAAAACAGATTTGCAAACAGTACCACTAGAGGGACTACAAGTCCAATATATTCAACTGTCTAATTTTTATTGAGTTTGAAATACAGTACTTAATATTATTTTATGGATTGTATACTCAGCGTAGTGGTGGCTCCTCTACTAGCTCTAGCCTAGGGTAGGGCACCGATTTTTGATTCTCTCCCTTCTTTGTTAGATTAAGGAGAAACAGCAATGTGCACTTATTTAACATCTTTAGTGTACGAAAACGTCTCAAAATGTTTCACAGAGATAGGGTAGGACCCCAAGCTAGTTCAGAAAAATATATAGAAGCAAGAAAGGCTAAGGGTGCAGTCAAGGAAATAATTTTTCAAGAGAATTTTGACAACAATGTGGGAGGGAGTAAGGTGGAAGGATTTAGGGTAGGATTTAAAGAGTGGGGGCAAAGTGACTAAAAGCTAACCCAGCAATGGTGGGGTAGAGCGGGAAGGAACCATGAGTTGGCAGATGAGTGCGATGGGCCCATCGATCATTGAATGGAAGAGAATAAGGGCAGTAGAGTTAGAATCATAAGAATCCTACAACACAAAAGGAGGCCATTCGATCTAATGTGTCCATACCAACTCTTTGAAAGAACTATTATACAATTAGTCCCACTCCCCTACTCTTTCTTCTCATCTCCCCTCTAGTACTTTTGGCAATTATCTCACTTCTGGTTACCGACCGACCCACCAATGGAAACAGTTTCTCCTTCTTTACCAAAACTCCTCATAATTTTGAACACCTCCATTAACAACAACAACAACTTTTATTTATATAGCGCCCTCCATGCTGGACGGCGTCTCAGAGCACTTTACAGTAGCAGATCCTGGGACCGAGCCAGGGGCAGTGGCATAAAGGTGACCAAAAGCCCAGTCGAAGAGAAAGATCTTCAGCTGTGACCTGAAACTGGGAAGAGAAGGAGCGAGGTGAAAGGAGTGAGGAAGGGAGTTCCAGAACCTCGGGGCGTAGTGGCTGAAGGCACGGCCGCCGAGGGTGGATCGGAGGATTCGGGGGACATGGAGTAGGCCAGACCCAGAGGAGCGAAGGCAGCGGGTGGTGGGTTGGGGGGAGAGGAGATCAGAAATATAGGGGGTGCAGAGGAGTGGAGGGATTTGAAAACACGGGTGAGGATCTTGAAGTCGATCCTCTCTGGGATAGGGAGCCAGTGAAGTCTGGCAAGGACTGGGGTGATGGGAAAGCGAAGCTTAGAGCGGGTGAGTATGCGGGTGGCAGAGTTTTGGATTAGCTGGATTTTGTGGATTGTGGTGGAGGGGAGACTGGCGAGGAGGGCGTTGCAATAGTCCAGCCGAGAGGTGACAAAGGCATGGACCAAGGTTTCAGTGGCTTTTGAGGTATTGCCGGAGATGGGTGATCCGTCGGAGGTGGTAGAAGGCAGTGCTGGTAATGGACCGTATGTGGGCGAGGAAGAACAGTTGGGGGTCAAACCTGACGCCTAGGTTGCGGACAGGTTCGGAGAGTTTTTGGGGCAGGCCGGGAAGGTGGAGGAGGTGAGAGCCGTGTGAATGGAGACATTGACGAGAGCCAAGGAGTATGGTCTCCGTCTTGTCAACATTCAGCTGCAAGAAATTTGCGCTCATCCAACCCCTGATGTCTGAAAGGCAGGCTGACAGAACATCGGGGGACTGGGGGTCACAAAGTGAAGTGAAGAAATAGAGTTGGGGTCATCTGCATACATGTGGAAGTGTGCCCCATGTCTGCGGATGACGTCCCCAAGAGGGAGCATGTAGATGAGGAAAAGGAGGGGGCCAAGGATGGATCCCTGGGGTACCCCACAGGTAACTGGATAAGAGCGGGAGGAAAAGCCATTTGTGGAGATGTATTGCTGGCAGTTTGTGAGGTAACAACAACAACAACAACAACAAATTAAACTTATAGATTGCCTTTCACGTCGGGAGGACATCCCAAGGCGCTGCACAGGAGGCGTGTGACCCGAGCTGGGAGGGGAGTGTTCAGGAGGGGGTAAAAAACGTGGGGGAGGTCGAAGAATTAGGGGGGGAACAGAAGGCATGGTCGAAAAGGAAAGTCTTCAAACTGGCCTTGAAAGAGGAAAGGGAAGAAACAAGGCGGAGGGATTGGGGGATGGAATTCCATAGGGTGGGAGCAGAGAAACTGAAGGCCCGGCCTCCGATGGTGGGGCGGTTCGGGCGGGGGGTTTGGAGCAAACCAAGTCCTGCTGAATGGAGGGTCCGGGTGGGCTTATATTTGGAGAGTAAATCGGATAGATAGGGTGGGGCAAGGCCGTGTAAGGCCTTGAAAACGAGGACAAGGATCTTGAACTCGATCCTCTGGGGGATGGGGAGCCAGTGGAAACGGGCGAGGGTGTGGGTGGAGGTTATGTGGTCACGGAGGCGGGTGTGGGATAGTACATGGGCTGCAGAGTTTTGGATGACCTGCAGCCTGTGAATGGAGTCGCTGGGGAGGCCGACGAGGAGCGAGTTTCCGTAGTCCAGCCATGAGGTGATGTACACGTGCACGAGTGTTTCAGCAGCGCAGGCGGTGAGATAGTTGCGGAACCTGGCAATGTTGCACAGATGGAAATAAGCGGTGCTGGTCAAGGCACGGATGTGGGGGAGGAAGGAGAGTTTATGGTCGAACGTGATGCCGAGGTTCCTGACTGGCTTTGTGAGCTGGAGAGTACAGCCTTGGATGTTGAGGCTGGCAGCGCCCAATGTGTGGAGGTGCTGGCTTGAGCCAATCAGGAGGGCCTCAGTCTTGCTCACGTTCAATTGGAGGAAGTTGTCCCTCGTCCAGGACTCGATGTTGGACAGACATGTTGTCAGAACATCAATGGTCTGGGGGTTGAGGGATGAGGCTGAGAGGTGCAGTTGGGTGTCATCCGCATACATGTGGAAATTTACCCCATGTTTGCAGATGACATCGCCCAGAGGGAGCGTGTAAATGGTGAAAAGGAGGGGGCCAAGGTCAGAGCCCTGAGGGACGCCATGAAAAACTGTGCGGGGATTTGAGGAGAAACCGTTAGAAGATACAAAATGTAGGCGGTGGGTCAGGTAGGAATGGAACCAGTCAAGGACTGTGCCTTGAAGGTTGAGGTGGGAGGAAAGGTAGGACTCGAACCAGGCGAGTGCGGTCCCACTGAGGTGGATGACGGAGGACAGGCGGTGGAGGAGGATGGCGTGGTCGACTGTGTCGATCGCAGCCGACAGGTCCAGGAGGATAAGGAGGCAGAGGGATCCCTGGTCGCAGATAGAGAGGACATCATTTGTGACTTTCACAAGCGCAGTCTCTGTACTGTGGGCAGGGCGGAAACCGGACGGGAGGGGTTTGAAGAGGGAGTGAGAGGAGAGGTGGGCATGGAGTTGGTTTGCAACAACGCGTTCCAGTGCTTTTGAGAGGAATGGCAGATTAGAGATAGGGCGTTAGTGGCTGGGGTTTGAGGGATCCAGGGAGTTTTTTTTAAGGAGGGGCATGATAATGGCAGTTTTGAGGGGGGCACGGACTGATCCGGTGCAGAGGGACTGGTTGATGATATCAGCCAGCAGTGGGCAGAGGAGGGGGAGTTGGGTGAGCAGTAGGTTAGTGGGGATGGGATCGAGGCAGCAGGTTGTTGGCCTCATAGAGGTGAGAGTGCCTGAGAGAGAGGAAGGAGAGACGGGGGAGAAGGAGTATAGGAAGGGTGTTGAGGTAGGAGCTGAAGGTGTGGGGGGTGAGGGGGATGGGCTGGGGGTGGTAGTGGGAGACGAGAGGCTGGAGGATGATGCTGCCTGGCGGATATTGTGGATCTTGGAAGAAAAGAAGTCCATGACCTCCTCGCACTTCGCATTTGAAGTGAAGATTGAGGAGGCCTGAGGGGGTGTGCGGAGGAGGTGGTGGGTGGTGGAAAAGAGGACTTTAGGGTTGTTGTTTGCCTCCAGGATGATGTTGGAGTAGTAGGCCATTTTTGCTTGACACAAGGAACGGCGGTAGCTGTGGAGATGTTCGAGCCACAGTTGGTGGTGAACCGTGAGGCTGGTTTTCTGCCACCTGCGCTCGAGCTTCCGGGTTTGGCATTTGAGGGTGTGGAGATGAGAGTTGTACCGGGGGAGCGGATGGGGTTGGAAATAGACCTGGATTTCAGAGGTACGAGAGAGTTGAAGGTGGAGAAGAGGTGATCATGGAGAAGCTGGATAGCTGCTTCAGGATCGCTGTGGGTGGAAGACCAGAAGGGTAGGAGGTCAGAGGATGTGAGGCCATCTGTGAGGGTCTCAGGGGGGAGACTTTTCCATGGGCGGAAAAGTATGGTTGAGGGCTTGGTGGAGGGGAGAGGGATGGAAGAGGAGAAGGAGACAAGAAGGTGGTCCGAGATGGCCTTGTGGATTAAATCTCTCCACAACCTCTCTGCTTTAAGGAGAACATTCCTAGCTTCTGTAATCCCTCCAAATAACTGAAGTCCTTTATCCCAGGTATCTCTGGTATCATTCTAAAATCTCCTTTGCATCCTCTCCTAGGTTTTGATATCCTTCATGAAGTGAGGTGCCCAGAATTGGAGCTGAGGCGAAATCAGCAATTTATTAAAAGTTTAGCACAACTTCTCAACTTCTTTGCTGTTGTACTTCATGTCTTTATTTATAAAGCCAAAGATTCCATATGAGTTTTATCAGTGCTATCAACTTGTCCTATCACCTTCGAAGACCTTTGTATGTGAAACCCCTGATCATTCTGCTCTTGAATCCTCTTTAAAACTGTATTATTTATTGCATATTGCCCCCAACTCATCCTTCACTACAAATCCTTCACTTTCCCTCCACCCTCCCTATTCCCAGCTTGGGTCTGAAACAATGACTGTCCAGCACCTTGGGACGTCCTCCTGACATGAAAGGCGCTATACAATTGTAATTTTGTTGTTGTTGTTGTTCCCAAAATAGATCACTGCATTCTTCTTTGCACCAAATTTCATTCAGGCATACGTCTACCCATTCATTAGTCTGCCTATATCCTTCTGCTGCTATCCTCCTCACTCACTGTTTACAAGATTTGTGTCATCTATAAACTTTAAAATTGTGCTCCCTAGAACCAATCCAGGTCATTAGTGTATATCAAAAAGAGAGTGGTCCTAATACTAACCCCTGGGGGACACCATAGTATATTTCCTTCCGGTCTGAAGAACAACTATTCACCACTACCCTCTGCTTTCTGTCTTCCAACCAATTTAATTGGTGCCACTCTCCCTTTAATCCCATGGTCTTTTTTTTTGTTACCAAGTCTATTATGTAGCACGTTATCAATTGCCTTTTGAAAGTCTATATATACTAGATCAATCGCACTATTTTCATCAGTCCTCACCGTTATTTCATCAAAGACCTCAATCAGTTTGTCACACACAATTTGCCTTTAACAAATCTGTAATTTATTAACCCATGTTTTCCAAGTGAAAATCAATTTGGACATGTTCTTTTGATATGTTGATAAAATATGTTAGTGTTCTTCCCTGTTACCTGCCAATGTTACTCATACACTCTCATTATTCCTCTTATTTCCCTTTTCAGTTCTCCTCTGCACTTCCTGTATTCTGCTTGATTTTCTACTATATCATGAACCTGACATTAATCAGAAACCTCCCCTTTATGTTTCATTTTAATCCCATCTCTAGCTCTAGCCATCCAAGCCTGGGGGACTAAAGAAATTGCAATTAAAATGAAACGCTGCCCTCACTTCTCTCACTTTGCTATAGCACTTGTTTTCCTTCTCTCTCCCTCCTGTTCCCTCTCTTAATCACTCTCTCGCACACTCACTCTCTCTGAATTACTCTCACATTCTCACACTATCTCTTCCCTCTCATACTCTCTTCCATCTCACACTCACTATCTTCCCAATCTTGATTACTCTCCCTCTCTCCCACACACACTCACTCTCAATGGTTTTCTCTGTGCTCCCTGAATCTCCATCTCCATTTCTGTTTCTTTCTTTCCCCCTCTCCCACACATTCTCATTCTCTCTCTTCTCTGTGCTCGCACCCTCTCTAATTCACTCTCTCTCCACCCCAACCCCCACCCCACACATAGTCCCTCTCTCTCTCCATGTGCTGGCTCTACCTTTATATACAGTAGTTGCCTGTATGGCCCACTCATTGAGTGTTTATATTTTACCCAAATAAGCAGTGCTGTTCAATATGTATTTGAAATAAGCCCTGTGAAAGGAAAAATACTTGTAGACTTTCCCCTTTACTACCACTGGAGGGAGGCAAGCCATGGTGAAGCAGACATTTATAACAATAATAATAATCCTTGAATTAGCGCTTTTCATGTCTTCTAGATGTCTCAAAGTACTTCACAGATATACTATAAAGTGAATTGACTGTATATTTGTGGGCAAAACATGGCAGCCAATTGCGCACAGCAGTGTCCCACAAACAGTCGTGGATTTAAATGACCAATTTTATTATTGTTTTTTGGGGGGGGCGGGGAGGGGGCATTATTATTAGGGGTGTGGAGTAAGGAAACTTGTCCAAGGTTTCGCCTTGATCTGCCTGGATTCGAACACAGGTCTCACCCTTATAAGGCAAGTGCTCTTACCACTGAGCTACAGGACTCCACATATATTATCCATTTAGCTTTGTGACCAAATAAACAAGAAAACATAATATGTCTTTGATCATTTGATAATCATGGGATAATCATTTGATGTAGTTTTTTCATGTCGGGATGACATCTGAAAGCTTTTCATTGGATTTTCTGTGAAGTGTAGTGACTTCCTACTTCCAATCTTCCTACTGGAAAACAAGAGGACAGACTGGCATTTGGAGAGAATCCAGAAACATAATGAAGGATCATCGAGTGTGTCACTGATAGGTTGCACTTACTGTTTTTTCTTGCTTAACACAGGTTGTTGCCATTTGCATTACTCTCAGTTGTGTATTTTGTTCTAAAAGAAACGAGTTGTTTTAATAAGGATGTGAATTGTGCCACAGAAAAACATGGCATGCAACTTAAATTCCTCCCAGTTGTCAATTCCAGTGTTTACTGTCAACGGTGGGAAAGATGACTCATTTGTAAAGGTCAAGCAGTATATTTACGTTAGATGGCTAAAGTTACATAATTAAAACAAATGTAACATGGATGGGGAACATCCTGCTGGTGTCAAATTAACATAAGATTAGTCAGGAAATGCTATTTGAAGGGTGGGTGGCAGATACGTGAAGCTGCTGCTCCCTCATCACTAACAATGCCTTTACTTTCCCTGATCAAACCTTTCACAGACACAGGGAAATTTCCATGGCGTGCGTGTTTATACATACATGGAATTCTCAATCTGGTTTGAATACTCTAAGTATAGTGATGCGTTTCCACATGCGTCAGACACCTGGCTGATGCCCCCCACCCCACCATAAAAATGATAAAACTATCTCCCCTGTATTGTTTAATCTGATGGGACGTCCTCCTGACTTGAAAAGTGCTATAATGTACAAATGTAATTTTGTGGTTGTTGATTTTAAGCCCAATTTTCCAAATTCTTTTTAATTTCCTGTGATTAGCTAGAATGCAGATTTCTAAGAATTGTTTCAGGGAATGAACAATAAGGAGTGTTTAAAGGTTTATTTCAAATTGACAAGAATGGATAATAAGGCACTCTGATCTTGTTGTTGTTATTATAGTAACCCAAACTATAGTATTTGGTGCTGAGAATCATGCTGAAAAATGTCATCCTATTCCATTATTATTACTATTTTAAATTTTATGGACTGCAGGCTTCAGGTCCCTTTGGGCAATGATTAAAGAAACTGGAACTCTTCAGTCTTGAAAGCAGATGTCTCAGAAGGAACTTTATAGAGATTGAAAAGATTTCAAATAGGATTGAAAAAGTAAACTGAGAGCAGAAATTCAGGGTGTATCAAGACAGCAGAACAAAATGATATCAGTTTAAAGTTGCAAAAGGCATTTTCAGTTTTTTTTAACCCAGAGGATAGTTAATGACTGGAAAAGGTTATGAGGAAAGGTAGTTGAGGTCAGGACACTGGATACGTTAAGAAAAACAGCTTCATGCTCTTATGGAGGGACAGTAAAATAATAATCCTTGCATTTGATATAGTGTCTTACCATGTCTTCGAGATATCTCAAAGCGTTTCAGAGAATATAACGTGAAGTGAATTGATGATATTTTGTGGGAAGAATACAATAGGGTGGATATTCTAGAAGGGTGAAATCAAATGCATTGAAGAGCCGGCTTTATCCAAACCTCTCTTGTGACCTAATGCTAATATGTTTCTGAGATTAACCATTGGGATAGTAAATGGCAACAACAAAGGTTTATAATCATAATACAGTATTACTATTCCTGACGTGAAAGGCGCTATACAGATGTAATTTTATTATTTTGTTATTGTAATACTTACAAGGTCTAGTGTGCTTCATGGCAGCAGCTCATCTACAAACTCTCCACATGATATACTGTAGAGCAAAGCTGTGTTTTGTGAATAAAGACTTTCACTTAAATAGAGTCTGTCACTATTTAAGTGACACTGTTCCAGCCCCCACACTGTCACCTATACTGTCTCCCAGTGCTCTGTCCTTGGCCCTCTACTTTTTACCATCTATATGCTCCCCCTTGGTGACATCATCCGCAGACATGCAGTCAGGTTCCACATGTATGCGGATGACACCCAACTCTATTTTTCTGCCTCTACTATCGACTCCAGGACTCCTACTATCCTGAGAGAATGTCTGTCTGACATTAAGTCCTGTATGAGAGCTAACTTTCTACAGTTGAATGTCAACAAGATCAAGGCCTCCTGATTGGCTCGTGCCAGCACCTCCGCACCTCAGGCACTGGCAGCATCAATCTCCATGGTTGCACACTCAACCTCACCAAGCCAGTCAGCAACCTAGGTGTCTTGTTCAATCCTCAATTATCTTTCCTCCCCCACATCTAAGCAATGACCTGCTCTGCATTTCCTCATTGCCTGCCTCCACTATTACCTCACTCGCAAGACCGCTGAAACCATCATTCATGCTTTCATCACATCCTGGCTTGACTACACCAATGCACTCCTTGTCGGCCTTTCCAA
This sequence comes from Hydrolagus colliei, assembly GCA_035084275.1. Lineage (NCBI taxonomy): Eukaryota > Metazoa > Chordata > Chondrichthyes > Chimaeriformes > Chimaeridae > Hydrolagus > Hydrolagus colliei. The sequence continues at coordinate 27,564,369 of CM068743.1, forward strand.
TTCCTCCTTCTATAGGTCTGAGATAATCCAGAACTTTGTGGCCCATGTCCTCTACCACTCCAAGCTTTGTGACCCCATTATGCCCAACCTCGCCCAACTCCATCGGCTCCCCATCACCCAGAGGATCCAATTCAAGATCCTGGTCCTCATATTCAAAGTCCTCCACAGCCTCGCCCCACACTACACCTACGACCTCCTAATCCCCTATTAACCTGCCCGCCGCCTCTGCTCAGCAGGATCCAGCCTGCTCCACGTCTCCTGACCCATCTGCCCCACCATTGATGGGCAAGCCTTCAGTCACTCTGCCCCCAACCTCTGGAACTCCATCCCGCAGTCTCTCCACCTCACGCCCTCCCTGGCCTTCTTCAAGTCCTGCCTCAAAAACCTCCTTTTCGACATATCACCCCAAATCTTCCCCTTTCCCTCCACCCTCCCAGTGCCCGAGCCCAGCTCTGTTCTGAAACAATGACTGTCCACCCCTTAGAACATCCTCCTGACATGAAAGGTGCTTTACAAATGTAATTTGGTTGTTGTTGTCACTAGGATGATCATTTAAAAGGATTTTAACTACCATACAACTACCACCACAAGGTCCGCCCTTTGGAATTCCATCCAACATTCCCTTTGCCTCGCTCCCTCCCTTGCCTCATTCAAGGCATGTTTAAAGACCTGCTCTTTGAACGAACCTTCAGTAATACTCCCTGACCTCCATCCTGCCTGATCTCAACCTCCCTGCTCGGATCCAAATCTCTGACTCTCCAACACCCTTGGAGAGTCAGAGAGTCAACATCCTGACATGAAGGATGCTATGCAAATTTAATATTGTATTTTGTATTTGCATTTTGACCCTGTGAGCGCCTTGGGACATCCCCCCAACATGAAAGGCACTCTATAAATGTAATTTATAACAAAATTATAGATGTAATTTTGTTGTTGACCACTCCATCCTCCTCCAACCGTCTCTTCTCTCACTTCAACTTTCATGATCCTGTTAATTCTACCTTTCACAATGTCTCTATTTTGTTTCCACAAACCACTCCTTCATTCCCTGCAACATCTTGTGTGAAGATCCGCATGGCTCAGTCCAAAATCTAGCTGCTCCCTCTTGGGAGGAGGATGGTGTCACGGTTATCATATGCAGCTATGGGGCCAACTTTCACATGTATGCAGATGACACCTAACAGTATCTCTCTGCCTCCACCCTTGACTCCAGGACCACTGTCAGACATCAAATCCTGGATGAGAGCTAACTTCTCCAGTTGAATGTCAACAAAACTAAGGCCCGCCTGATTGGTTCTGGTCTACGCCTCCACACCTCAGGCATTGGCAGCATCACCATCCATGAATGCACATTCTACCTCCTGTTTGATCCTCCATTGTCCTTTCTATCCCACCTCCATGCAATTACCTATTCTGCCTTCCCTCACCTCCACAACATTGCCCAGCTCCACCACTACCCCTCCCTTCATGCTGCCAAAACCCTCACTATCATTTCCACTCTTGCCCAGCTCCACTGAGTCCACATCTCTCAGAGGATAGAATTGCTATTGTGCACTATTGTCAGTATCTGACTGTTTTCCTGGGAAAGGTAAGATAGAAGAGGAGTTTATAGAAAGTGTTAGAGATAAGTTTCTAGATCAGTATTCTGAGGAGCCGACCAGGGAACAAGCCATATTTGACTTTGTTTTGAGTAATGAAACAGGGCTGATCAGCAAACTGGAACTTAAGGCTAAGTGATCATAACATGATGGAATTTAGCATTAAGTTAGAGAGGGAAGTAGCTAAGTCTGAAGCAAAAGTCTTCCATTTAAATAGAGCCAACTTTGCTGGTATGAGAGAGGATTTAACCAGAATAAACTGGGAGACTAGACTTAAGGATTTGACACTGGACCAGCAATGGCAGACTTTCAAGGAGATAGTGCAAATTTCCCAGCGAGCACATATTCCTTTGAGGAATAAGAATGCCATGGGAATGGTGGTTCAACCGTGGTTAACTAGAGCAGTTAGGGAAAGTATCAAATCAAAAGAAAAAGCCTATAAAACAGTGCAGATGAGTAGTAAACCCGAGGATTGGGAGAACTTTAGGGAATAACAGAGGAGGGCCAAAAAATTGATCAAGAGGGAGAAAATAGATTATGAGGGCAAACTAGCAAAGAACATAAAAACAGACTGCAAGAGTTTTTACAAATATATAAAGAAGAAAAGGCTATCGAGGGTGAATGTGGGTCCATTACAGGCAGAGACCAAAGGAATTACAATAGGGGACAAAGACATGGCAGAGTCATTTAACAAGTATTTTTCTACAATCTTCACCATAGAAGACACTGGAAACATGCCAAAAATAGAGGGGAACCAAGAAGACAATGTTAGCGAGCAACTTAGGAAGGTTAACATTAGTAAATAAATGGTTCTAGGTAAATTGTCGGGTCTTAAAACCGATAAATCCCCTGGACCAGATGGCCTGCATCCTAGAGTTTTAATGGAGGTGGCTACTGAGATAGTGGATGTCTATAATCTTCCAAAATTCTCTGGATACTGGAAAAGTCCCCATTGATTGGAAGGTTGCAAACGTAACTCCACTATTTAAGAAGGGTGGGAGAGAAAATATGGGAAACTATAGACCAGTTAGTCTGACGTCAGTTGTAGGGAAAATTATTGAGTCCTTAATAAAAGATGTATTTATGGGATACCTTGAAGACCATAAAAAGATTAGGCAGAGTCAACATGGTGTTACAAAAGGGAAGTCATGCTTGACATCCTCCCGACGTGAAAGGCGCTTTATAAGTGTAATTTGTTGTTGTTGTTGTTGACTAATCTTTTAGAATTTTTTGAGGATCTATCCAGCAGGTTGGATAAGGGGGAACCAGTAGATGTGGTATTCATAGATTCATAGATTCATAGAATTTTACGGCACAAAAGGAGGCCATTTGGCCCATCTAGTCTGTGCCGGCTCTTTGAAAAGAGCGATTCAATCCCACTGCCCTGCCCACTCCCCATAGCCTAATAGACCTGTTCTCCCTAAATAAAGATCTAATTCCCTTTTAAAAGTTGTTATCGAATCAGCCTCCACCACCTTTTCAGGCAATGCATTCCAGATTCGAACAACTCGCTGAGTGAAAATAATTTCTCCTCAGCTCCCCTCTACTTCGCCTTGAAACTATTTTAAATCTGTGACCACGAGTTACAGATTCGCCCACGAGTGGAAATAGTTTTTCTCTATTTGCCCTGTCGAAACTCCTCATGATCTTATAAACCTCTATTAGGTCTCCCCTCAATCTTCTCTGCTCCAGAGAGAATAACCCTAGCCTATCTAGCCTCTCCTCATAGCTGAAGTCCCTCAATCCTGGCACCATCCTTGTAAATCTTCTTTGTACCCTTTCCAATGTCTTCACATCCTTTCTGTAGTGTGGTGACCAGAATTGAACACAGTATTCCAGCTGAGGCCTCACCAAAGTCTTATAGAGGTTAGTCAGCACTTCCTGACTTTTGTATTCTATACCCCTATTTATAAAGCCTAGTATCGCATATGCCTTCTTAACAGCCTTGTCTACCTGTCTTGCCACCTTCAACGAGTCACTAACACAAATCCCCAGGTCTCTCTGTTCCTTCACACCATTTAAAATTGTACTATCTAGCCTATATTGCCTCCCTTCATTTCTTCTCCCAAAATGCATCACCTCACACTTCTCTGCATTAAACTTCATCTGCCATGTGTCTGCCCACTTTACCAATTTGTCTATATCCTCTTGCAGATGGCTACTATCCTCCTCACTATTTACTATTCTCCCTAACTTAGTGTCATCTGCAAACTTGGAAACTGTACTCCCTACATATATATTTGGATTTTAGGAAGGCATTTGACAAGGTGCCACACAAAAGGCTGTTACTCAAGATTAAGGCCCATGGGATTAATGGGAAAATATTAACATGGATAGAAGAGTGGCTCTCAGGTAGAAAGCAGAGAGTAGCGATAAACGGATCATTCTCGAATTAGCAGGATGTAACTAGTGGAGTGCCACAATGATCAGTGCTTGGGCTTCAGCTATTTACTATTTACATCAATGATCTGGACGAGGACATTGAATGTAATGTGTCTAAATTCGCGGATGACACCAAACTAGGCAGCAGAGTGAGCTCTGAGGATGATGCAAAAAGATTGCAACAAGATATAGATAGGCTAGGGGAGTGGCCAAGTAGATGGCAGATGGAATTCAATGTTAGCAAGTGTGAAATGATCACCTAGGTAGCAAGAATAAAAAAATAGATTATTTTCTAGAGGGGGAGAAGTTAGATAGTGTTAGTATTCAAAGGGATTTGAGTGTCCTTGTACACCAGTCACAAAAAGTTAGTTTGCAGGTGCAGCAAGCAACTAAGAAGGTGAACGGCATGTTAGCGTTCATTTCAAAAGGTTTAGAGTATAAGAGTAGGGAAGTCTTGCTGCAACTGTACAGGGCTTTGGTGAGACCGCACCTAGAGTATTGTGTGCAGTTTTGGTCTCCTTATTTAAAAAAGGACATACTTGCCTTAGAGGGGGTGCAGCGTAGATTCACTAGGTTAGTTCCTGGGATGAGGGGACTGACCTATGAGGATAGGTTGAATAATCTAAGGCTGTATTCTCTAGAGTACAGAAGAATTAGAGGGCATCTTATTGAAACATATAAGATTCTTAAAGGGCTAGATAAAGTAGACACTGAGGGACTTGTTCTCCTGGTAGGAGAATCTATAACCAGGGGTCACAGTCTTAAAATTAAGGGTCAGCCTTTTAGAACAGAGTTGAGGAAACATTTCTTCACTCAGAGGGTAGTGAATTTATGGAATTCACTACCCCAGAAGGCTGTAGATGCTCAGTCCTTGAACATTTTCAAGGCTGAGACTGATAGATTTTTGAAAAATAGAGGGGATATAGGGATAGGGCAGGTAATCAGAGTTAGGTGAGAAGATCAGCCATGATCTTATTGAATGGTGGAGCAGGCTTGAAGGGTCGAATGGCCTACTCCTGCTCCTAATTCTTGTGTTCTTATGTTCCTACTGTTGCTCTAAAGGCACGCTATAAACAAATGTCTGCTGTTCCCTGTTCACTTTTTTAAATATTGCATATGACTCCATTTAACAGTTGCATACATAGAATCCTCTTGGAGTTGCCTGGAATTCTGGCCCTTGCTTAAATGACTCCAAATGCACAGTTAATCATCATCTGTTGAAACAGATTTGTGGGAACATCCATTAGGCCACAGTTAGGCTCGAGATATATCCTTTGGCGCCCCAGCACAAATACTTCAAGCCTTGTTTGCTGTCAGCAACCACAAGCGAGGTCAATTTCATAGACAAGCTATATTGCAATCAGCTGGTATGGGGTCAAGGGATGAATAACTGCTTGAAATCGGCATTCAGGAATTTGGAATGATGTTGATCTGTATGTGAGCTCAAATGGGTGAGCCAGACCCTGACATCATCTAAATCTGAAACTGAGCCCCTGACTAATATGCCAAATCTCCCCAGGACAGATGGGAAGGAGGATACCTCAATGAGCTAAACCTAGCCAAATGGATATATTTCACAATCTACATATATGAAATATAAAAGAGAGGAGTTCGCAGAAGCATTTTAACTATTACATATCCCTCCCATGTAATGTAAAATTGTCCAAACAGATTAACCAGTAAGATAACAATAATTTTATCTGGGTGAAGGTAACTTTTACCCAATGTTGCTTATATCAAGCAGGTGTGTTGGGTACAATTTCTGTAGTCTGCAAAGAGCATCCGATGAGAATAATTTAAAGGAATACAATTTTATATGTAATTTTATCTCTAATTATTTCCAGCCAATGTTCTGTAATAGTAAACCGACATCAAACCACAGTTAAAACAGAAACATTTCTAATTCTTTCAGATATTTAGTCTTCAGCTTGTTAACGTTTAGCAGTCAAATGTATAATATCCTTAGTCTTCCCTATGGTATGGACACAAGCCTCATGTGGAGTATCCTTCAATATTGGCTATTCCTTAATTTTCTAAAGTGTTGGATTGTTCACACATGGGTACGGATCATCAGCTGTATCATGAGGCAGCTTACTTTTATGAATTGATGGATGTAATACAATAGGTAATAGGAGTTGCCGATGGGACCTTCGAAGAGGAGAATCTTGAGGCGGGACTTGAAGGAGGCCAGGGAGTGGATGAGGTGGAGGGACTGCAGGATGGAGTTCCAGAGGTTGGGGGCAGAGTGGCTGAAGGCTTGCCCACGAATGGTGGTGCAAATGGGTCAGGGGACGTGGAGAAGGCCAGCGCCTGCTGAGCGGAGGAGGTGGGCAGATTGGTAAGGTCACGGATGTACGGTGGAGTGAGGTTGTGGATTGCTTTAAATGTGAGGACCAGGATCTTGAATTGGAACCGCTGGGGAGCCAATGGAGTCGGGTGAGGATGGGGAGATGGGGTCATGGAGTTTGGAACGGTAGAGGACATGGGCCACAGAGTTCTGGATCATCAGGCTAGGTGAGTGGGCAAGTAGGTGGCAGATGAAATAGAATGTACCACCTAGATGGTAAAAATAGTAGAGCTGATTATTTTTTAGAAGGGAGAGACTAAATAGTGTTAGTGTTCAGAGGGACTTCAGTGTCCTCGTACCGCAGTCACAAAAAGTTAGTTTGCAGGTACAAAAAGCAATTAGGAAGGCTAACGGTATGTTCGCGTTCATTATAAAAAGGTTAGAATATAAGAGCAGGGAAGTCTTGCTGCAGTTGCAAAGGGCCCTGGTGAAACCGCACCTGGAAAATTGTGTGCAGTTTTGGTCTCCTTATTTAAGAAAGGATGTACTCACCTTGGAGGGGGTACAGCGTAGATTCACTAGGTTGGTACCTGGGTGACGGGGATGAGTTATGAGGATAGGTTGAGCAATCTAGGACTATATTCTCTAGAATATAGAAGAACCAGAGGTGATCTTATAGAAACCTATAAGATTATTAAGGAGCAAGACAGAGTAGATAGTGGGAGACTATTTCCCCTGGTTGGAGAAACTATAACCAGGAGTCACATTCTTAAAATTAGGGGTCAGCCCTTTCTCAGAGTTGAGAAAAAATGTCTTCACTCAGAGGGTAGTGAATTTATGGAATTCTCTACCCCAAAGGGCTGTAGATGCTCAGTCATTGAGCATATTCAAGACTGAGATTGATAGATTTATTGTGGATAAAGAGATTAAGGGATATGGGGATAAAACGGGTAGGTGGAGTTAGAATAGATCAGCCATGATCTTATTATATGGTGGAGTAGGCTTGAGGGGCCGAATGGCCTACTCCTGTTCCTAATTCTTATGTATGTTCATATGCAACCTGTGGAGGGAAGAATTGGGAAGGCTGACAAGAAGGGCATTTGAACAGTCGAGCCGTGATGCAATGAGGGTTTCGGCGGCTTTGGGAGTGAAGTAATTGAGCTAATTGCGCACAAACAGTCGTGGATTGAAGAGACCAATTATTTTTTAAGGAATATTATCCCTGGTAATGCAATCCGCCAATTGACTAACAACTGGGTTTCTATTTATTGCAAGATAAACATGTGAAGTAACAAAACCTGCCCTTACTCTAACTGGCCAGTTTCAAATCCCCCAGCATAGGGTAAGTATACTGTACTCAATTATCCTTCCGTTGCCTTGTCCTCCCTTCCCTTCTGGTCATTGGCACCTAAGCCATGATGCCATCACACCTCTCCCCTCCCCACCCTGCGCTGTCTCCTGTAGCCCGAGGGTTAATGCTGTCCCACTGTTCGCTTGGTTCCAGTCTATGTGTTCATTTTGGCTGACGCCCCAACCCGAACCACCCCCCTGAAAATGCTCTTCCACCTACCACCTATCCGCTGCTCCCACTCTGTCCTTTTCTGCCATTGCCTCCATGCCTTCTCTCTCTCTCCCTCTCTCTCTCTCCTGGATCCCACCATTACCTCCCTCTTCTCCAGACTGGGCATCTTCCACAGGGCACATTGTGGTTCCCAGGGTTGGCTGTCCCAGAGCAGCCACCCCAACTGGCCCATCGCTCACTCTCTCTGCACAAACTGCCTCCAAAAGGCAAATACCCTCTTCCTCTCCCTCATTCATACTCTACCCAACTCTTCCCCTTCTCAAACTCTGCAGTCATGTCTACCCCATGACCCCAAATCCCCCCATACCTCAATTCTCCCCCACCAGTGAACCCATCCGCATTGCCCTGTGAAATGTTCTCTCCTTCTCCAATGAAGCCCTCACTATGCATGACCTCATCATGGATGAGCACATCGATATTAGGCTTATGGAAACCTTGCTCTTCCCTAGTGACCCCGTCCCTGTAGTTGGCCTCCCCTCCCAGCTACGCCTTTAACCACAATCCCCACCCTGGCTCAAACCCCTCCGGTCTAGTGTCCGGCCTGCCCACAGTATAGAGACAATGCTCGTGTAATTCACAAATAATGACCTCTCTGTCTTTGATCAGGGCTTCCTCTGCCTATGGAACTTAGGCATCAGGTTTGATCCATGGTTATCATTCCTCCCACACATCCGGTCTCTGACCAGCACTGCTTTCCTCCATCTCCGCCACATTGCCTGTCTCTATCAATACCCCACCCTAAAAAGAGTCCAGGACTCAATGTCGGACAGGCAGGCAGTCAGGACGCCAGTAGTCCTGGAGTTGAGGGTGGAAGCAAAAATGTAGAGATGGGTGTCATCCGCATACATGTGGAAATGTACCCCATGTCTGCTATGATAAGCAGGGGAATCCCTCTGGGGGAAAGAATGCACTCTCCATGTCACACAAGGAGTAATTTTCATATACAACATGTGTGAAACTCTCAGTAGTTTAATTTGGATACTCAAAAGCATCGTGATGGGTTTTCCATGTGTGATAGACACTTTGCTGACCAAACTCACTAGTAGTTGGGAACAACCTATTGGCAATCCCTTAATCAAATTATTTCATTAAATGAAATACCTCTAATGGGTTCTAAGAACATAGTTTCACCTTCATCTTATTTACTGAATCTATTGATGTATTGTTCCTCAGATGTCAACACCTCACATGTCTGCACTTATAGCTGATGACCTGATAAAGTGCTGTATCAAATGCAAAGATTATTATTATGATATCCATACATGCAGAATTCTGAGAAGAAGCTCAACGGATCAACCAGATGTTGGGTACCTGGCTCATCTTTCCCTTCTGACGTTCTGAAGCCAAAGATAACAGTTGCCACAGCTGAGATCAGCTAATTCACCACAGATCAAGGATCAAAACAGCCTTCTTTTATTACGGTGGGAGTGGTTGGTTATGTGAGAATGTTATTACTCTGCCAATCACAACATTGCTCATTAATGCTGATATAAGGGTTGAATAAATACATTATGAAAAAATGGCAGCATAAGTGGCATCTCCCACTTGTAAAAGCATAGAGTATATCTGATAAGAACATAAGAATTAGGAGCAGGAGTAAGTAGACCATTCGGCTCCTCGAGCCTGCCCTACCATTTGATAAGATCATGGCGGATCTTCTGACCTAACTCTAATTACCTGCCCTATCCCCATATCCCCTAATCCCTCTATTTTTTTTTATCAGTCCCAGCCTTGAAAATGTTCAAGGACTGAGCATCTACAGCCTTCTGGGGTAGTGAATTCCATAAATTCACTACCCTCTGAGTGAAGAAATGTTTCCTCAACTCTGTTCTAAAAGGTTGACCCTTAATTTTAAGATTATGACCCTGGTTATAGATTCTCCTACCAGGGGAAACAGTCCCTCACTGTCTACTTTATCCAGCCCTTTAAGAATCTTATATGTTTCCAATAAGATCTCTCCTAATTCTTTTTTATGGAGAATAAGCCTTAGTTTATTCAACCTATCCTCATAGGTCAGTCCCCTCATCCCACGAACTAACCTCGTGAATCTACGCTGCACTCACTCTAAGGCAAGTATGTCCTTTATTAAATAAGGAGACCAAAACTGCACACAATACTCTAGGTGCGGTCTCACCAGAGCCCTATACAGTTGCAGCAAGACTTCCCTACTTGTACTCTACACCTTTTGCAATGAGCGCTAACATGCCATTTGCCTTCTTAGTTGCTTGCTGCACCTGCAAACTAACTTTTTGAGACTGATGTACAAGGACTCCCAAATCCTTTTGTACACCCTAATTTCTACTCTTCCTGTCTGGAAAATAATGTAAAAAAATTATAATTTGTTTATCTCCTGCATGTCATAGCAAACTCTGAAAAATGTCATAGCAAACTGAAAAATTGCCTGAGTATTCTCAGGAAAGAGACAAGTTTTCGTCAGTTGGCCTGATATACACAAGATTCCTGCTGGAAACACACTTCACTTTTCCAGTTGAGATGCCATTTACCCTGTGGTTTTCAAAGTGAGCACTTTTCCAAGCCTATGAAAATCTTGGAAAATAAACACTTTTAGCTGTATCAAGGCAAGAATAATATCTTTAAAACGTCAGCCTTTGCCTGGAATCTAAATGTAATTTGTATACTTTGTAACTTGAATGGGAAGGTATCTCAAACTTGGGAGTCACTTGAGTGGAGATTTTGTAAATGAGTGTCAGCTTTGGTCACCTTCTGAGTCAGAAGGATGTAAATTCAAGCCTCACAATCAGCTCATATAGTTTGGGCTGACATTCCAGTGTTGTGTTGGTGGTAGCCTGCATTGTTGGAGGTGCTGTCCTTCAGATGAGACATTGACATTTTCAGACAAAGGGTTGTGAAAAATCTGGAATTCTTTCCCCCAATAGGCTGTGGATGCTGGGTCAATTGGAATATTCAAGTCAGATATTGATAGATATTTGTTAAGTAAGTATATCAAGGAATATGGAGAAAAGATGGGTAAATGGAGCTCAGTCATGATGCAATAAAATGGTGTAACAGTTTCGAGAGGATGAATGACCTAATTCTATTCCTATAGATATTCCAACACCTTGGGATGTCCTCCTGATGTGAAAGGCACTATACAGATGTAATGGTGTTGTTGTTGTATTTTTTAGGTCATGCTATTAAGGGAAATGGGGCAAGGGCAGGTAACTGGACTTGAGGTGCAGATCAGCCATGATCTTATAAGGCTTGAGGGGCTGAATAGCCTATTCTTGTTTGTAATAAAACCTATGAACAGAGATCCTGACTTCCTGGTCAGGTGGATATTAAATATTGCATTGCACTATTTAAAAAGAAAATGGGAGATTTTCCATTTGAGAATCTGACCGGCAATCTCTTTTACATTAATCCTTGCATTTGAAAAAGCATCTTATCACGTTGCCAAGACATATCAAATGCTTCACAGGATATTCTAGAAAGTGACTGTGCATTTTTATCGGTAAATGCAGCAGCAACTTGCACTCAGCAACGTCCCACAAACAGACATACAGTGAGTGAACTTTTTTTTTTAAATTTGGGGGATTGTTGGCCACAATACCATGGGAAAATCCCTTCAGTTTAGTGCCACAGGATGTTTAATGGCCACCTGAACAGGCACACAGGACCTTGATTTATTGTTAAATCTGAAGGACACCACCTACAAAGCACCCCCATCCCCATAAAGCGCTACACTGGAGTGTCAGCATAGGTTTTTGGTTTCCTAGTTCCCAATGTGGAGCTTGAACCTGCTGACTCGGAGGTGAAACTGAGCTATGCTAGCCCACAAACCCCAAAATGAAATTGGTTATGGTATTTTCTTCATGGCTATTTGTGAGACATTGCTGTGTGCAAATTGATTTCTGCATTTGCTTAAAAATACAGGGATTTCATTTAACTGTATATCCTTTGAAACATCCTGTAGTCCTGTAGCTAAGTGGTTAGAGCACATGCCTTGCAAGTGAGACCTGGGTTCAATTCCAGGCAGGGCGAAACCTTGGGAAAGTTTCCTTACTCCACATGGCTGTTAATAATCCCTCTCAAAAAAAAGCAGTAGTAAATTGGGCAATTCAATCCGTGTTTGTGGGACACGGCTGTACAAAATTGGCTGCTGCTTTTCATCCACAAATTTAGTTAATTCACTTTACAACATATTCTGTGAAGCGTTTTGAGACATCTAGAAGAGGCTATATCAAATGCAAGAATTATTATTATTATCCTCCTGATGCGAAATTTCAGATATAAAGTTTGCTGGATGTGCAAATTAGATCCCATTGCCTTTGAAACACAGTATCTATACCATATGGCCAATAGGTGTAATGATTGGCAATGCAGTATTTACAATTGTAGGTTCAGTGGTTTAAACAGCAAGATAGTCAGAATTATGATATTTTCTGATATCTCATGGGATAAAAAAATGCCATATTTTACAACAATTTCAACATAATAAGTAGCATACAGTTTGAGTTAATACTGGTGGTTGAGCAAAACTGGCTGAAACCATCGACATTGGTCATCTTTTATGCTAAATCGGGCATCGATTTATCTTCTATATTGTACAATTTTCCATTCCCCCAACTTAATATTCACCCACAAATATACAGTCAATTTTCCTACTCTCCTTCCCCCTACCCCGACCCCTCCCCCACTGCTCTGGTCTCTACCTGACTGTTCAGCGCCTTGGGACGTCCTCCTGACGTGAAAGGCGCTATATAAATGTAATTTTTGATTGATTGATTAAAATAGTACATGCTTTGAAACGACCTCCCAACATGAAATATAAATGTAATTACAGTATATAAATGTGTATTGAATGGTACTTGTATTCGAGTGATGGGCTGACAAAATGAAATTCACCAAAATGGAGGCGGTTTTATAGAATCATAGAATCTTACAACACAAAAGGAGGCCATTCGCCCATGGAGTCTGTGCCGGCTCTTTTAAAAGAGTAATTTAATCCCACTCCCCAGCTCTCTCCCCATAATCTCGATCTTTTAATTTGATCTTTTATGTTTTTCAAACAACGCACACACTTAGCAAAATGTGAAGTGGAAAGATAAGTCATACTCTCCACTGTACAGAACAGTCACCAACCATCGATAAACAATGTTAACATTTATTTTTGTGGTATACGTCCTTACAAGAGCAAGTTTCTATCATTGTATTATTCAAGCGTAAATGCTAATGCAAACAACCAAAGACAATTTTAAATAGTGTGAAGCAAATTGTGCACCTCATTAGCTTTTCCAAGTAGTAACACAGTAAATCTGAAGTCTCATTCTATACATTGCACAACTTCTTCAGTTTAGCTTTCCTTGTGATATCTAATAGCTGCTCTTGGCAAGGAGTTCCAATGGCTCCTGCCCAACCTGCAACTCAAGCGGCTATAACAGAAAATGATTGCACAGGTGCAGATAAACTTGTGTCTATGCTGCCTACAGCTTTATACAACAAAACAAATTAAACTTGTACAGCGCCCTTCACATCAGAAAGACGTCCCAGAGCGATGGACAGTCAGGATTTTTTGAACCTGACCTGGTAGTCAGGAGGGGTGGAGAGCAGGGTGAGGTGTGGGTTTGGGGTTGGAGATTGGCCGAAGGCCCGGTAGAAAAGTAAGGTCTTTAGATGGGACACGAAGGATGCAAGAGAGTGAGTGAGGCAGAGGGACTGCGGGATAGAGCTTCAGAGGGTGGGGGGAGAGATGCTGAATGCCGCACTGCAATGGTGTGACGGGAGGTGTGAGTGGCCTGAAGCAGGAGGGCGTGGACAGGTTAGGAGGTCGAAAAGGTGGGGATGGAGTGTGGAGGACTTTATATCCTGTCTAGACCATGTCTGGTACAATAATGTTTTATTTGTTTTATAAAAAATAATGAACATTTCTACTCCAACAGTCAACTGTCCAATAAACCATTCAACATTAATGGCATATTTAAACATTCAGATTCAAAACACATAGAAAAATAATTAGCAATGGAGGTTAAACCCTGTTGTATTAATGTATAAGTAGTATTATTATTACTGTTAAGTACTGACAAATGAAGAGAAACACTCCTCTAACTTTGATTGTGATCACAAAACTTCGAACAAAATTACATTTGGATAGCGCTTTTCATGTTGGGAGGACGTCCCAAGGCACTTCACAAGAATTTACTAACGTATACTGACTACATCTGAAGGTCCAACATGGCCGCTGACTTGCGCACAACATTAATAATATCGATATATCGAAACACGATATATTGAGGTAAAAAATTGGGGTGCGAGCACAATCAACCACAAGACCCAGAATGCTCATCTCGATACACAATGCACAGACCGAGGTGCAAAGCCGCCATCTTGTATTCATCGTCCTCGAATACAAAATGCAGGTATGCAAGGGGTGGGGGGACACTCCCCACCTCTCACCCCCCCTCATACACTCACCCCCCCCTCATACACTCCCCCCCCCCCCATACACTACCCCCCCCCTCTCAGTGCCCTGTGCCCCCATCTCTCACATCCTCCCTCTCTCCCCGTGCCGTGACCCCCTCTCACTCCCTCTCTCTCTCTCTCACATTCTTCCCCAGAGTCAGTGTGACTGACAGACATACACAGAGAGAGATGTGTGAGCGAGACAAAATAGGTGACATATAGAGATACAGAGAGTGTGACAGACAGAGTGAGAGAGTGAAAACGTATGACAGAGTCAGAATGTGTGACAGATAGAGACTGTGTGACAGAGTATGTGAGACATAGAGAGAGACAGTGTGTGTGACTCTGTCTCTCTGCATGTCTGTATCTATCCATCTGTGTGTGTGAGACTTACTCTCTCTGTCTCTCTGCATGTCTATATCTACCTATTTGTGTGTGTGTGTGTGTGAGACTGACTCTCTCTGTGTGTGTGCGTGTAAGTGAGTCTCTCTGATGGCTTCCCCTCTCTCTGCTGACAGTCTGCGGAAGCTTTCCTGGTGATGTTGATTGAGGACGCCTACCTGTGCACTCTACACGCTAAACGTGTCACTCTGTTTCCGAGAGACGTGCAGTTGGCCAGGAAGATCCGGGGAATACGCGAAGGACTGGGATGAGCATCAGATGCACCCGCCGGTCCGCTAACCTGTGCGTGTACATACTGTAAATTTTATAACACGTTTCCTCTCCCTCCCCTCCCCGCTCTCCCTGCCACGTTTGTGGGGTCTGTTTGGCTGCGGACGCCATCTTGAATTTTTAACCCCGTTGCGTTCTTTTAAACGTCTTACTTTTTTTAATCATGTTTATGACTTTCCTTATGTGTGTGTCTCTCTGTATCTGTGTATCACTTTGTATCAAAATAGTGTTGTGAGTGTGGGGTGGGGTGGGGCTCAAAACACAGTCACTACACTTTACAGTCTATCCTTTGAAGCGCTTTGAGACACCTCGAAGACGCGATAAGGCGCTGTGTCTCCCCCTCTCCCCCCCAGCCATCTCTCTCCCCCTCTCCCCCCCGGCCGTCTCTCTCCCCCTCTCCCCCCCCCAGCCGTCCCTCTCCCCCTCTCCAGCCGTCTCTCTCCCCTCTCCCCCCCCCCAGCCATCTATCTCCCCCTCCACCCAGCCGTCTCTCTCCTCCTCCCCCCAGCCGTCTCTCTCCCCCTCTCCTCCCCCCCCCCAGCCGTCTCTCCCCCTCTCCTCCCCTCCCCAGCCGTCTCTCTCCCTCTCTCCCCCCCCAGCCGTCTATCTTCCCCCCCCCAGCCGTCTATCTCCCCCTCCCCCCAGCCGTCTCTCTCCCCCTCAACCCCCCCCCCCAGCCGTCTCTCTCCCCCTCAACCCCCCCCCCCCCCCAGCCGTCTCTCTCCCCCTCACCCCCCACCCCAGCTGTCTCTCTCCCCCGCACCCACAGCCGTCTCTCTCCCCCCCCTCCCTCACACTCTCCCCCTCTCACCCCCCCCCCCCTCACACTCTCCCCCTCTCACCCCCCCCTCCCTCACACTCTGCCCCCTCACCGTCTCCTCCCTCACACTCTCCCCCTCTCACCCCCCCTCCCCCTCTCACCCCTCACCTCCCTCACACTCTCCCCCTCTCACCCCCCCCCTCACACTCTCCCCCTCTCACCCCCCTCCTCTCACCCCCCCCCCTCCCTCACACTCTCCCCCTCTCACCTCCTCTCTCCTCCCCCTCCCTCACACTCTCCCCCCTCTCACACTCTCCCCCTCCCTCACCTCCTCTCTCCTCCCCCTCCCTTCCTCTCCTCCCCCTCCCTCACACTCTCCCCCCTCTCACACTCTCCCCCTCCCTCACCTCCTCTCTCCTCCCCCTCCCTCACACTCTCCCCCCCTCACACTCTCCCCCTCCCTCACCTCCTCTCTCCTCCCCCTCCCTCACACTCTCCCCCCCCTCACCCCCCCTCACACTCTCCCCCTCTCACCCCCTCACACTCTCCCCCTCTCACCCCCCCTCTCACACACTCTCACTCCCTCACCCCCCCTCTCCTGCCCCTCCCCTTCCCCCCCCCCTCTCACACTCTTAATAATCCTTGCATTTGATATAGTGCTTTTCAAGTCTTCTTAAAGCGGTTTAGAGAATATACTGTAAATAAATTGAATATATATGTGGCCGAAACATTGTCTCTCAAATAGCCATAGAGTGAATGGCTAAAAGATTACAGAACCTAAACAAAACTGAGTTTATGAGTGATGGGGGAGAGATGGATTTCTGTATCTATCATGATGAAATGCATTAATTTTATTGAAATTAATTTCCCCCCACTTTGGGCAATATCAGCATAAAATTCTCAGATGCTGTATGGACACAGTGTATTAACATAATTATATCCAATCAGCAATGTCATGCTATTATTTGCTTAGTTGCATGATATTTTAAATTGCAACATAAATTCATCCAGTCAGTCTGAGATGGTCTCAAGAGATGAAAGGATAGCATGTCCCAACCATGTCAAAACAGAAATTTAACCTGGGTGTGAACTTACTGACTAATGAGTTGTAATTTTAATTCAGTCACTGAACCACACGGTATTTGTTTATCCCCTCATTTCTCTTTATCTGTCCCACTTCATTCACAGCTATCCTATTAGGCTGAACGTGTCCCACAGAACATCAAACTGAATTCAGAAGTAAACCTGCAATTTAATAGATACTTGTATTGCATTGCAGCATGTTGAGTCTAAAAGCTTCAAAGCCCCTTATAGGAATTTACTGTGAAGTATGGTGACTATTCTTTTGCAAATGCAGCAACAATATATGCACAACAGGATTCCACAAACAGACAGGTGAATGACTAATATATATGGAGGATTATTTTTGAAAAATAGTGCTATTGTGATCTTCAACGTTCACTTTGACAGGCAGATACAACCGTGGTTTATTGTCTCATTTGAAAGGTGGCAACTCTGACAACGTAATGCTCCTCCATCACTGCACTGCACATTGGTCTGGTCCAGAAGTTGCCATCTGAGGTGGCTCATGAATCTGCAAAGGTCTAAGAGGCCGAGAGTGCTATCAACTGCACTAAACAGCACCAATCTGGCTGTGGTATGATGATTGGTCTGATTTCAAGAATCCGAAAATCCAAGATTTCGACTATTAATCGCTTTTGAGTGATTTCAAACGAAAACAAAGTGATGGTGTGTAAATGCTGGAAATTTAACACAATTCACTAGAATCACTCAGTTACCAACATAAATCCAGGCAAATAGTTTAGTTTATAATCTTTCGATCATTCTCATCAATCACACTCTGTGCTTTATCCTTTTTTAACTGAACCTGCTCAAGATTATGCTCTAAAGATGGTTACTGGCAGAAAACATTGAGAATTAAATTAAGTTATGAATATCAGGCAGAGAATCATCAGTTCCATCATTTTCCTACCACCTCTGAATCTTGTTCTCCAAGTATTGCTTGAATTGGATGACATGATACATACAGCCTATTGTTTAGTTTAACCATTTTCCTCCTTTTGTTTACAGTAACCAGGGTGTACATAACCTTTGCCATAGCCTAGATCCTTCATAAGTTTAGTTGGAGCATTTCTTAGGTCCAGTGGGACAGAAGGCAGTGGACCCTTGTGATTCCTCACCGATTCTTTAACAGCTCCATAAGCCACACAAACTTCCACAGACTTTGGAGCTCTAGCGAGGTACATCACGCACTGTGCTAAAATAACCTGTGGGAATAGAAAAGAGTCAGTTACTTTTCAACAAGACGCACTTCATATACCTTTACTAAGATTGGCATAGAATGCTCAGTCACTTGAGAGACTTGTAGCCTCTCTTTCTACCCCGCAGAAGGTGTGTCCTCATCGGCAAGGGGTCCCGATGTGAAAGGCGCTCTATAAATGTATTTTTGTTGTTGTTCAGCCTATTTGCTCCCACTTGTTGTAACTCCATCCCGGAGTCGCTCCAACTTGCTCATTCTTTCACCTCGTTCAAGCTCCATCCAAAGACCTATTGTGTTTTCAGTCATCTTTGATTGCGATCGTGTTTTCAGTCATCTTTTCTCTGCTCAACCCAATTCACACACCAGGCACTGATGTCACACTGTATCTTAAAGTTAAGGCGATAAATGAATGTGAATATTTTCTTATTGTGTCCTGGATTTTCAGTTCTTAAGAGACAGATAATAGTCCAATTCAACGTCACCTGAATTAAACATTTTTCTTTTGACTCTCAAGATAGACCATTACATGAATGTTGACTGTAAGAACTGTATTATTCTAGTACCTTCCTCGCCAGTATCCCCAGCTCTGCAAGCATAATTAATTTTAAGATCTACTGTCTATATCCTCACCTGCACTAAATACCATTCCGCACCAATCCAGTCCCTGCTAGGCTCCTCTGACTCTCTAACACAGCACAGATCGATTTCAAGATCTTCTCACACAAGTGGCACTGACCTCCGGCACATCCTTTGTCCCCTCCATTTCACAATTGGCAGCCATGGTTTAATCACTATGACCAGAAACTATAGAATTCTGCCTCAATCACTTTGCTGTCCCGCTTCCTTAACTGACTTCAGATCAGGTGCTCTTCGACCGTGTCTACAGTCAAGCTCCATTACGCTTTGTGATGCTTCAAGCTTTGGTTCAAAGTAACGCGTTATTGTAAACAACACTGCACAGTGAGGGAGAAAACCGAGCTCGGGGCTTAATTTTTTTCTTTAAAAAATGGGTTTTTAATAACACAATTATTTCAAAAAGAATAATGATTGTGAGACACGTTTGACAACATAAACAGGATTTAAAGATCACAGTACCTCGCATTCAGGCATCCCAATTAAGTGGCAGGCTTGGAAAGCAGAAACTGCCTGAGTCAAGGCTGAAGGGTCTGCCAATCCTACAGGGATTCAATCCAAAACAAGTTTATCATTCATCTGAAATTCAACAAATAATCACTAGCTTAATTCATAAAAAACTGCATGTGCTCTAAATCCAACATTCAGAGTTTACAGCAATGTAATTTATAGTTATTTACATTAAATTAGAAGAATACAACATAATAAAAAATGCTTCAAATTAAGAATTTTCCAGATTTTCCAAGTACAGTAGATGTTCTGTTACTCAAGATTAAGGCCCACGGGATTAATGGGAAAATATTAACATGGATAGAAGAGTGGCTATCAGGTAGAAAGCAGAGAGTAGCGATAAACGGATCATTCTCGAATTGGCAGGATGTAACTAGTGGAGTGCCACAAGGATCAGTGCTTGGGCCTCAGCTATTTAATGATCTAGATGAGAACATTGAATGTAATGTGTCTAAATTCACGGATGACACCAAACTAGGTACCAGAGTGAGCTCTGAGGATGATGCAAAAAGATTGCAACAAGATATAGATAGGCTAGGGGAGTGGCCAAGTAGATGGCAGATGGAATTCAATGTTAGCAAGTGTGAAATTATTCACCTAGGTAGCAAGAAAAAAATAATAGATTATTTTCTAGAGGGGGAAAAGTTAGATAGTGTTAGTATTCAAAGGGATTTGAGTGTCCTTGTACACCAGTCCCAAAAAGTTAGTTTGCAGGTGCAGCAAGCAACTAAGAAGGCGAACGGCATGTTAGCGTTCATTTCAAAAGGTTTAGAGTATAAGAGTAGGGAAGTCTTGCTGCAACCGTATAGGGCTCTGGTGAGACCGCACCTAGAGTATTGTGTGCAGTTTTGGTCTCCTTATTTTAAAAAGGACATACTTGCCTAAGAGGCGGTGCAACGTAGATTCACTAGGTTAGTTCCTGGGATGAGGGGACTGACCCATGAGGATAGGTTTAATAAACTAGGGCTGTATTCTCTGAAGTACAGAAGAATTAGGGGGTATCTTATTGAAACATATAAGATTCTTAAAGGGCTAGATAAAGTAGACACTGAGGGACTGTTTCTCCTGGTAGGAGAATCTATAACCAGGGGTCACAGTCTTAAAATTAAGAGTCAGTCTTTTAGAACAGAGTTGAGGAAAAATTTCTTCACTTAGAGGGTAGTGAATTTATGGAATTCATTACCCCAGAAGGCTGTAGATGCTCAGTCCTTGAACATTTTCAAGGCTGAGACTGATAGATTTTTTTTAAATAGAGGGATTAGGGGATATGGGGATGTGGCAGTTAATTAGAGTTAAGTGAGAAGATCAGCCATGATCTTATTGAATGGCGGAGCAGGCTCGAAGGGCCAAATGGCCTACTCCTGATCCTAATTCTTATGTTCTTATGTTCCTTCTGCATTACTGAGGATCATCTACTTGGGAGGCAGTTCAGCTCGACAGATTCTGTTATCGGTCAGCTGAGTGCTTGACAGGTATGGAAACCCATCACCATGCTTAAGAGTATGCAAACCAAGTTGAGAATTCCATGAATCCCACCTTCACATGGAAATCCCAAAGACAGATTGGTGGAATAGTATGTGTATTCTCTCTCTAGAGGAACGCATTCTGCTTAATTAACTCCGGAAAGTAGTAGACACTAGTGTCCGGCGATATATCGATATATCACTAAAACCTGATATAATTTTCATATCGATACGCCGATATAGGCATTTCAAAAATATCGATATGTCGAAAAAATCGATATATCGAGGTAAAAAATCGGAATGCGCGCACACTGAACTACAAGACCCAGAATGCTCATCTCTATACATAATGCACAGACCGAGGTGCAAAGCCGCCATATTGTATTTATAGTCCTCGAATACAATATACAGGTATACAAGGGGTGGGGGGGGGGGGGGGGGGGGGGAGATGGCTGGTGGGGAGGGGGGGGTGGTGAGGGGGAGAGAGACGGCTGGGGGGGGAGGCGGAGAGACGGCTGGGAGGGGAGGGGGAGAGAGACGGCTGGGTGGGGAGGGGGAGAGAGACGGCTGGGGGGAGGAGGGGGAGAGAGATGGCTGGGGGTTGGAGAGAGACGGCTGGGGGGGGGGAGAGAGATGGCTGGGGAGGGGGAGGGAGAGAGAGACGGCGGGGGGCGACGGGGAAAGAGACAGCTGGGGGGTGAGGTGGGGGGGGGAGAGAGATGACGGGGGTGGGGGGTGTGGGAGAGGGATGGCGGCGGGAGGAGAGAGGGACGGTGGCGGGTTGTGGGGGGAGAGACGGCTGGGGGGGTGGGGGGAGAGAGACGGCTGGGGGGGTAGGGAGAGGGACGGCAGGGGGTGGGTGGGAGGAGAGACGGGGTGGATGTGATAATATACAGAGATGGGGGGAATATGAGAGAGGAGAGAGACACAGACAGAAAAACACAGAGATGGAGAGAGTGAGAGACAGAGAGAGAAAGATATTTACCTCCTGAGGAGATAGGCCCCGAATGCACGCGCACCCGGAACGCGCGCGCATGCGCAGTATGAAAAACCCGAAATATCTATATGTTTGTATATCTCGATATGAGCCCATCAATATACCTAAATCGGAAAATTTCCATATCGACGGACCCTAGTAGACACAAATTGGTAAAAGCCAAGGATTGGGGATCCCAGAACATTGGGGTGCTGTAGGAGTCTAACCAGCTAAAACCGCACAGCTAGCCATTCAGATTGCTGCTTTACGGCTGCTTGTCCAGCTAGGACCTCCCTACAATTAGGGCTTTGATTTACAGGGTTAACAGGAGCTAAGTGGGATGACTCCCTGCTCTCAGTGACTGGTTTGTCTTTCCAGGTCCTGCCGATGAGCCAGACTGGCTGTGTGCCCTGAAATGTTAGACTTGACTAACAAAATAATTAAACACATGTTTTCCTCTGTAAAGAGAGCATTTATACAAAAAGAGAAACTTTTGCACAAAAAGTTAGAATTGAAGGCTTGAAATTCTACCTCGTCTTAACATCCTCATATAAAATTTTGGAATGCCTCACCTACATCTTCACTGGCAAACCTCACCAGTCTCCGTGCCACATAGAGTGGGTCCTCACCACCTTCTAACATTCTGGCTAACCAGTAAAGGGCAGTTGACTCGTCTGAGGCTCGAATGGTCTTGTGAAGGGCCGAGATACAATTATAGTGTTCTTCACCTTAGAATCCAACACATGGGACATGGTATCTGATTAGCAGAAATGTTTATTTGTGACAAAATCATTAGCAACAACAAATTACACTTGCATAGTGCCCGTCACATTGGAAAGATGTCCCAGGGCTCTGGACAATCAGGGGTTTTGGACACAAGCTGGGAGTTGGGGGTCATAAAAGGAGAAAGGCAAGGGGGGCAGGGGTGGAAGGGTGGCAAAGGCACGGTCGAAGAGGAAGGTCTTCAAACGGGATTTGAAGAAGGCAAGAGAGAGGGTGAGGCGGAGGTATTGTGAGATAGAGTTGCAGAGCATGGGGGCAGAGATGTTGAATGCCTAACCTTCCAATAGTGGGGTGGGAAATGTGGGGGACCTGAATCAAGCCGGTGTCCACTGAGCGAAGTGTAAGCTGATCGGGGCTTATGAGGTTGGAGAGATAGGGGGGAGCAAGACCGTTGAGGGCCTTGAAGATAAGAATGAGGGCTTTGTACTTGATTCTCTGAGGACCGGGGAGCCAGTGAAGCTGGGGCAAGAACGCGGGTGATAGGTTCCCGGAGCCTGGTGAGGGAGAGGACACAAGCTGCGGAGTTCTGAATAATCTGCAGCTTGTGGAGGGAAGAGTTGGGAAGTCCAGTGAGTAGGCAGTTGGCAAAGTCAAGTCAGGACGTAATGAAACCATGATCAGGGTCTCAGCGACCTGCTGAGGCAGTGGCGTTGGCAGTGGCGAAGGCGGGCACCTTTGTGGAGATGATTAAAGGTGGAACAGGTCACGGCATGAATGTGGGGTTTGAAGGATTGCTGAGGGTCAAAAAGGCAACCAAGGTTTGGATTGGCTTAGTGAGATGAAGAGTGAATGGTGATAGTGTCAGTGGCTGAGGTGAGGAGGCGCTGCTGGGAGCCAAGCAGGAGGGCCTTTGTTTTGTCAACATTCATGATGTTGTCTCTAGTCCCAGACTTGATGTCAGACAATTAGCCAGGGCATCAACAGTCCTGGAGTTGAGGGTGGAGGTGGCGAGATAAGAGTTGGGTGACAACAGCACACTTGTGGAAATTAATCCCAACCGTGCAGATGACATCGGTGAGTGGGAGCAGGTATTGATTGATTCAAGGTATTGATTGAAGAGGAGTGGTCCGAGATTAGTGCACTGAGGGACACCATATGTGACAGTGCGGGGGCTATGGGAGAAGCCGTTGGTGGCCACAAAATGCAGACGGTGAGAAATATGGGTTTGGAACAAACAAGCCAGTAAAAGAGCAGCAAAAAGGGATTGAGAACATGACATTAAGCAGTAATATTTTCCTTTTCCCCGCCTTTCTCGTTCTACAGGCAGCAAATGACCTCAGGAACTGTTGCAAGGGGATTGGCCTTTGCTCACTTGTGCCTGATACACTCTACTGGAACAAAGTACTTTGAGAGGTATGTCCTCTATGAAAAACACAATTTAAGTGTGGGTGGTTGCTGCAGTGTGTGTATGTGGCACCTATTTTTAGATGTTACACTTAAGGCTGATGGCCACACTGGGATTCAAAACCCAGAACCATACAGTCAAAAATGTAGAGCTGAATTCTGGGATATTGGGTGGACTGAGGCTAAATTTCAGTTTAACGTAATTCCATCACAATACGGTTTGTGTATTTTTCCAGTTATTTAAAACCTTATGTGAGATGTATTTTGATGGAGCTAAATTTAACTTATTGTATTCAAAGATACACAATGGTGCATCGAATAGAAAGTATTCCTGTACCAAGTACAGTATTAAGGCAAAACAAATTTGAAATTTAAATTCCTATCTCCTTCGCGGGGATGGGTGGGGTTAGGAGGGGAGGGGGAGAAGGGTCATTCATAGTTATCAACTTTCATTATACGGTAAAGTTAATTGACTGTATATTTGTGGGCAAAACGCAACAGACAATTATGCACATCACTGTTCCACAAACAGTTGTGGATTGAGTGACCAAATTATTATTGTATTTTTTTCTTCAGGGATTATTATCAGGTGTGTAGGGTAAGGAAACTTGCCCAAGGTTTCACCCTGCCAGGAATCTAACCCAGATCTCTCACTTGCTAGGCGCGTGCTCTAACCACTGAGCTGCAGGATTCAGCGCCACAAATGCACCAATAACGTACATTTATATATCCCTGGTGATGAGGGGAACCTAGCACCCATCACAGCAACAAGTTTGTTTTGAAGAATTAAAGAAACACATCATTGTAACTATGCCACACCTCACATGTACCATCCCCTGCCAGTGCCACGCCCCACAACTTATCCCTGCTAGATCCTGCCAGCAACATATTTTAGGGCTCAATAACAGCAAATCATTAGTTGCAATAACAATTAAACCAAAGGCTTTGTCTACTAAAGTTTGTAGAACTGTGAAATTACAGTAACTAACACCATTAGTTGTGTATCTTTACAGACAAAACAGCTATTGACTCACAAAACACAAGGTGATTTATCCAAAGTACCCTCTCTGCGTAGTTTAAGGTTATTCATTTCTATGCATATATTTTTCAAAAAAACACAATTTATCTCAGGATCCTTGATGAACTATCCAACCTCATGCAAAAAAAATCATAATGTGAAACAGTCAAAACCAATTTAATCAAACAAATGCCAAATACACGTACAAATCTGTCACAATCCTTCAAATAGCCTCAGGAAAATTAATACTGCCTGCAAGAAAAATTGCCAACATTGGCCACGGATTATTAACCCCGGAAAAGAATTCTACCAATCGACAACTAACCATGTTCCTACTTATGTTTACAGTTGGTTCTACAATTTCAGGTTGCTCAAAAAAAGTGGCGCCTTTAGTGCCTTACCTGCTCGATCATATAATATATGTGACCGCTGCAGTCCTTCTTTTATGTCCACTTCCTGAATCACTATCCTTTTTGGCGAGTTATTTTGCTGGCTGTAACACTGTGGCTTTTTTGCAAATGCAACTTTTCCTTGTATTGCAAGATGCAGTCCATTTAATGCAGTCCTTGCATCTCCGTCGCACAGGTACGCAATGGTACGGATAGCTTCACGTTCAATACAAATGCACAGACTGAAAGACAAGGAATAATAAAGGGCAACGGATTCCGACTATTGCTTTTGGTTAGACAAAGCAGTTAAATGAACCACCACAAGGACATGTTTGCTCTTGCTAGTGGAGAGTTGTGGAGCGGTCTTATATTGCTCTGCAGGTTTGATCTAGTTCAAATCTATTTAACAACAACAAACAACAACAAATTACATTTATAGAGCGCCTTTCACATCGGGAGGATGTCCCAAGGCGCTGAACAAAATAAACTGCAGCCAGTATGATTTCTCCCCCCAAAAAAATCCCTAACCCTAATATGGCTGCGTACAGAGCAGTGCATGAGGTTACATTCAATTAGTTTTTCCTCGCAAAGTGTCTTTATCATACCTGAAATCTACACTTGTGGGAACTGTCAACCTCAGTTGAGCAAAGGGAGAGATGGAGGGGAATTAAATAATATAATAATAATATAATAATCCTTACATTTATATAGCGCTTTCCACGTCTTATCGACGTCTCAAAGCGCTTCACAGAATATAACAACTTGCTATAAAACACAATTTTAGTGGGGCTCCTTGCTGCCTTGCTTTATTAACAGAGGAGTACTGGCCCTACACAGTTGGAGGGGATAGCTAACTATCTTTGAAAGCATCTGGTTTCCAATTCCCAATATATTTGAATTTCCATGACAATGCAGTTCATAAGCTCTTAAACCCACAAGCATTCCTCTGAAGCAGCTACTCTGTTTGGAAACACATTGATATAGTAGCACCACTGACTGGCCTTTGTTGTCAGCTGTCATTTATTAACTCTTAGAGGTCCATCTCTTCTATATGCATCTCTTCTACATGTTCATCCACAAAACCAGTCCCTCCACTTCACAATATACAGTGAAAGCCCGTTTATCTGGCATCCTTGGAACAGGTGAAGAAAGATAAAGAACACAATTTTTAAAAACCGAATGGGCGGAAAAGTTTTAAAAAATAGAAAGATTGAGAAAAGAGAAGGAAAAAAGAGGCCGACGGGACTAGCATAGGATAAATAATCCCAATCATATTTCTTTGTATTTATTTTAGTCCATTAGGGTTAATATTATAGGAATATGTATCCTTTTGTGTAAGCAGCTTTATTACTGTAGAAAACTTGACTAGTTTTCTTTAATAAAAACAATAATGCTAAATGTTTAGCGAGATTTGAAAAGACCCTTCAAATTTGAACCTTTTTTTGTTCAGCTCTAAACACCTTCATGGTTATTATATTTTAAAAAGTTAAAACATTTTGTGGACATTAGCTTCTAAAATAGGGAAAAAAAACTCCTTCAGTGTCTTTTTTCTGTTGGTGAAATATTATACATTGTCTTTATGGTGCAATCAATTAGGGTGTAATCTCACTTTGGGGTTGGCTAACTTGTTCATATTTCCCACTTTCTGTTTCAACAATGATTTGGATACAAAATATTTTGACATGGTTTCAGTTGGTTAAAACTCCAGCAGTACCCCAACCAAGCCCTAGGGACCCCAAGTTTTGGCTCTTGCCAACTTGCACCTCTGTGTTAACTTGGTTTAATCGGTAACACTCTAGCCTTGGATTCAAAAGGTTCAGAATCAAGTCCCCATTATATAGTCTAAGGTGACACATGATTGCAGAGCTGGGATGTTCTGCATTTTTGGAGGTACTGTCCTTCAAATTACACATTAAACCAAGGCCCCATCCGCCAGTTCAGATGGTTGTTAAATTCCTCAGCTCGCATCAATGTCTTCTCAGCTGCGGTTTCAAACACCTTAACCTTCCCAGTTTATCCTCAAACGTACTGAACCTGTGCATAACTCAGGCGGCAGTTTCAATTATCAGCTGTCATTGCTCCCTCACATCCAGTCCCTAACTAGGACCACATTCCTCCACCTCTGGCACATTGCTCACCTCTGACTGGACCTCTCACACAACGCAGTCGAAGCCCTTGCCAATGCTATTGTCACGTTCTGCTATGTTTATTTGAATGCCGGTCTCCCCAGCTCCACCTTTCATAAAATCCATTCATTCAAAACTCTGCCACCCTGACCCTCACCAAATGCCACCCAGTCCTTGCCAGGTTCCACTGGCTCCCTTGAAGAAAAGATAAGACTTTAAAATCCTCATAATCATGTACAAATCACTTCACTCCCTAGCACCTCCATATATCTAGAACTTGCTTAGTCCTTGCTTAGTCCCAACGCCTTGGGAGGTCCTCACGATGTGAAAGGTGCTCTATAAATGTAATTTTGTTGTTGTTGCTAACACCCCGCCATTACCTGCAGCCTGCGCTCAGATGGTTTCAGCATCCTGCAGGTCCTCTCTGCTCCATCATTGGCAACCATTCTTTCAGTCACTAGATCCCCAGACTATAGAACACTGCCTGAATCACTCCACCTGTCCCTCTGTTCAGCAAGCAGAAAAGTGTCCTGCAGAATCCCACCTAAAGACCTTCCTCTTGAACTGTGCCTATCGTCACCTCCTACTTCTCCCTGGCTCAGCGTCAAGCTCTGTAGCTAGCTATTAAGCGCTCCAAGAGGCTATCATGTCTGAAGGGCTCTATACAAATGCAATGTTTTGTTGTTGTTGTATGACACATAAGAAGCCGTTCTCATTTAGCTCCGATATTTTCAGTCTGCAAGAGTTCAAGTGCTCATCATTCACCCCCTACCAACCTGCCTGGTCCCTCCGCTCAGTAGGCTCTGGCCTGCTCCATGTCCCCCCCACCTACCCACCCCACCATTGGTGGGAAGCCTTCAGTTACTTTGCCCCCAACCTCTGGAACTCCATCCTACAGTCCTTCCGCCTCGCCCACTCCCTGGCCTCCTTCAAATCCCGTCTCAAAAGTCTCCCCTTTGACAGTCCCATCGGTCACTCCAAATCTCCCACTTTCCCTCCACACTCCCCGACCCCAGCTCGGGTCTGAAACAATGACTGTCCAGCACCTTGGGACATTCTCCTGAAGTGAAAGTCACTATACAAGTGTAATTTTATTGTTGTTGTTGTTTAGAAATGTCAGGCTTGCAGCATATCCACTTATTACTATTATTATTGTACTGTCGCATCCTGGCATCCCACCACCAGATTCCAGGCATTCTGTTTTTACAAGCTGCATTCTGCAGGGACTTACTCAGACTCTTTACTGCCCTCCACTGAGCCAGCTTCTTTATCCTGGGCTAATACACTGATCCCAAGAGAGTTTGCAGCACGAAGCAGAATACTTTCCATTGCTTCCACTGACAGCTTCTCAAGAACGATGACACGGCAACGACTCAATAGTGCCGCGTTGATCTGAAAGGAAGGGTTCTCTGTGGTTGCACCAATCAGTGTGAGTGTGCCGCATTCTACGTGAGGCAGAAAAGTGTCCTGCAGAAAAGCGGTGGGAGGTAGAGAGAACGAAAGTTTTCATTCTACAAAAGGGCAAGTCATCAAGAGGCAGCAAATGTAAGTTTTGCTTTTCAAAAGTATCACAATGCGTCAACACTTTAAATGATCTCTGAACCCTATCTGCGCACGAATCTGTCGTTCATGCGCATTTAGTAAAGACCTTAAGTGAAAGACGTATTTAGAGATGTCAGCTTCTGACTCCAGCTTCTGAACAAAGTTTTTAGTAGTACTGTATTATATATAACGCTGGCATCAAAGTTTTTAGTAGTATTATATACAGCGCTGGCATCTTAAGCTTTCAAACTTTATTCAATGAATTCTGCACGATTAAAGTGACACATAAAATAGTTAAATTGTGATGCAGCACAAAGCTGCAGCAGATAAGTTTTTATCTGAAATACAGGTACTGTATTAAGATTCCCAAGGTTGAAATACTGAAAACTATTGAGATCCTGAACATCTAAACCTGGTCCTGAGACAAAAAAAAACAATTCTTGCAAACTAGTATTGGCTGTAAAGAGTTGCAGCCAATGGATTGCGGGTGAAACAAGCGTTATCTTTACCTGTTGTAACTTATTAAAGCGGTGAATCTCGTCAAAAAATACAATGGTTTTCCTCTTGAAAAGCCGTTGCTCATTTTGAGCTATCTTTACCATCTCTCGAATGTTGTTGGTGTTTGCATTGACCGCTGAAAGGCTGACAAATCGTGTGCCATTGTGCTTTTTGCTGTTTTGGGCAAGAATATGGGCAAGTGAAGTCTGAAAAAATTAAAAAAACAAATTGGTGAATGTTTGTAAGGTGCACTGTAATGTATCTTTAAAGCTCTTAGGACAATTACAATTAACCTCCATTTGATCTTGCAACTTGGATTTCCCCCTGAAGCAGTTACTTTTGAATAAAAACATCTCTCAGAGTTAGCTCCCCTAATAACAACCAAATTACATTTGTATAGCTCATTTCATGTCGGACTTCCCAAGGCGCTGGACAGTCAGTATTTCGGACCTGAGCTGGGGTCAGAATCAGAGAGGGTATGAGTGGGGGGGGGGGGGGGGGGGGGGTTGCCCGATGGCACTGTCAAAGGGGTGGGGGGCCTTGAGGCGGAACTTGAATGAGACTTGGAAGGGAGAGGTAGAGAGACTGTGGAATTTTAAAGGTTGGGGGCAGAATGTCTGAAGGCTCATCTGCTGATAGTGGGGCGGGTGAGTTGGGGGACGTGGAGCAGGCCGGAGACTGGACACAGGCTGCAGAGTTCTGGATGATCTGCAGCCTACAGAGAGAGAAATTAGGGAGGCTGACAAGCAAAGCGTGGAAGTAATGAAGGCATGAATGAAAGTTTTAATAAATTTAGACTCTAGAGGGTAAAGGCACTGATTGTCACGGGTATAATCTTCGGCTGTGCTGAGCGAGCCAATCTCAGCTCAGGCAGTAAGTGGGTGCTGCAATTCACCTCAGTGCCCTTAGGCTAGAGGGAGGAATATTAACCAGGATCCCTTTTCTGATCACTACCAGGCAACCCTGCTGGAAACTGTCCGTATGAATGTTAGGAGAACAGGTTTACACTCAGTCCCTTGGAATCAAATATCTTGCCAAAACTCATGGTCAAGGATGACATGTAAATAAAGAAAAGGGAGATTAGGACAGGATTATGTGAAAGATTAAAAGTTGACGGGTGATAATTGAAAATTGATGGGCAGAAACCCTCATGTAAACATAAACAGAATGAGGTACTAATAGCAAGAACAGAGAAACATTCAGGGACATAGAAAGGAATGTACTGTAATAGGAAAGTTAGGATGGAGGAATGTTATTTGCATTTACATAACATCTTTCGCTTCAGGAGGATATCTCACAGTACTTTATATTGCTTGTGGGGCAGAGAGGAGCTGGCGGTGGGGAGGGGAAAAAACTGAAAGCATGGTTAAAGAGGTAAGTCTTGAGATGCACACTGGGAGAGAGGGGTTGAGTTGGAGGGACTCTAGGATGCGGTTCCAGAGAATAGGACAGAATTGCTTGATAGGTACTTGAGTGAGAGTGCAGTTGATCTGATAACAGAATAAACATTTCTGTTTTCTATCACTTGCTCATTCCAAAACATTACAACCTTAACTCTATGCCAGTCTCCACCTATTTTGTGAAGGAGTTAATTGATTCAGCATCAACTGCTTTCTGTTAGGAGTATGCTACACAGGTTTACTGGTCTGTGGGGTTAAAATAATTCTCTGATCTCAACTGCCACCATTTAATTTTAAACCTGTCTTTTTTTTTGCTTTCTTATTCAATATTATGTACAGTTAGTCATTTTTCTATTTTCATAAATGCCCATTCGCTATGAATGCATTTATAAAAATATTGTTTGCTAGATTCCCCATAATCTTGCCGAGATGTCCCAAAGCGCTTCACAGGATAGATGCATTGTAAAATGGATTGACTTTGTACTTTGTGGACGAATAGCCAGTTTATGCACAACAATTTCCCATATACAGTGGTGGAGCGAGTGACCAATTTTATTTGGGGGATTGTTGGTTAGGACATTAGAACAAACTCCATTCTCTTTTCAAATAGCGCTGTTGTATGTGTTCCAAAAACATATTTTCACTACTATTCCTCCCATTATAATTCTCTCAATTTTATTAAATTGAATTCACTCATGTATTGTGCTTCATCTATCACACGCTTCCCTTATCTGAAAATAATGTGTTAGGGTATAATGTCTAGACGTCTCCCCTGGACCTGATAGCCTATTCCACATCTAACAGATGATTTTTCCCCTTAATAGACCATTGCTCAACGACAACTACAATGTTTCCACATTTTCTGTACCCAATCCAAACCATAACTTTAATGTCATGACTTTTACACAAATAGCTCAATTTCCTCCAATTTCCATCCTTTCTATCTCTGTACGTGTAGAACCATATATCTATATGTACAGTAAAGCTGTGAAACCTTATTAGTTATTTATGAAAAATAGATTGTTTCATCATAATGATAACTTGACACCTGTTAGCATTATTAACAAATAAATAACTAATTCAGAAAATTAACTGAATGTGACATTTCATTCACTGATGAGTCAAATGTTCATTTGTTAACACAAATCATCCAAGACGCTGGGAGTTACATCTTAGCTTTCTTTGAAGCACTTATACGATTGGTCTGAAATTTCTTCTGACCGCAGTTACCCTTCGTAAAAGACTTATTCACCACAGATGGCAGCTTCACAGGGTGACATTGATCTATTGGTTGACGCAGGTGTTAAGAATTGTTGTGGGCAGAAGTGAAATTGATTCCTGGAATAGTGACCCCATCATAAAGCTGACCTTCACTGCTATCTTACACTGGTCAGTGTCTATATCTCTATTAATGATAATACCAATATTCCTGGTAACCCCTCGACCACTGGCTACTGGTTGGGATATGAACAGCCACATTGTGGAGTCCTGTAGCTCAGTGGTTAGAGCACTCGCCTTACAAGGGTGAGACCTGTGTTCAAATCCAGGCAGATCAGGGCAAAACCTTGGGCAAGTTTCCTTAGTCCATATGCCTAATAATAAATCCTCAAAAGAAACAATAATAAAATTGGTCATTTCAATCCACGACTGTTTGTGGAATACTGCTATTGGCTGCCGCGTTTCGCCCACAAGTATACAGTCAATTCATTTTACAGTATATTCCGTGAAGTGCTTTGAGACATCTAGAAAATGTGAAAAGCTCTATATCAAATGCAAGGATTATTATTATTGTCTCCAGGTGTAGCAGCTGTCATTGCACAGTCTGTTTGTGGTGGACAAGGCTTTACGTGTTATTTATTTTCTGATAATTCTAACAAGTCAAGGAAAAGTTATCAATATGATAAAATTATCATTTTTTCACAAAATCCCTGACGCTTAATTTCAGTGTTTTAATAGATTCCCAAGTTTACTGAAAATGTCCTGATTTTCCAATTTAACTGAAAATTTCAGTGATTTCTCAAAATCCCTGTAATCACAATTGTACTGTAACATATAAGACACTTTGTATTTTTGTGCAGAAATTTTAAAGCTAAATTTTAAGACATTTTATTTGTGTTCAGATAAAACATTATTTTCAGAAGTAAGTACTTAGCACCGCTAAGTTTCATTGTGTTTAAATAGTTTTCTACATTATAAAGTAATGGAATATGCTTTGTAAAATTTGCTGCCTTTACCCAAAGGAAATACAACTAGGCTGCAAGCACATAGACACTATGACCAATTGTGAGATTTTCAGGCTGATACCTACTCAGTTGTATGGAGTGATTAGTCATGATAATAAATAATAATCCTTACACGTGATATGGCATATTTCATGTCGGGGAAGGACTTATGACCATATTTTGTAGGCAAACAAGGCATCCAGAGGACACATAGCAATATCCCACAAATAGCCATAAAGTGACTAAACTATTTTATCTGGCTGATTGTTGGTGAGGACACGAAGAGAAACTCCCTTATATCGTTGAATAATACCATTGGATCTTTACCATCCACCTTGTCTTATCCAAACAATGGCATCCCCAGTACAACACATCCCCAGCACTACACTGGAGTGTCACCAAGATCACATTTGCCCCAAGTACTGATGTGGGGCTTGAATCTTCTATCTATAGAAGTGAAACTGAACTGACACACTCTGACTTCCCAACATTGAAAATAGATGAATGTAAATTATTGTTGTTTTTAATACCATCACTATCTCTGATCTTCCAAAACCAGAAAACTCTAAACTTTAATAACAATCTAAATATTGCCCTTGATCTCCAAAATCAAAGTTTTTATGGAATGCATCTATTATAAAACCATAGCATCATTAAAAAATACCACACAGAGTTTTCTTCATTCAAAAAAAATTGGAAGAGAAGCAATTTCTAGACTATTTCAGCAACACAGAGTAAGGAAGCAAAGTTGAGGACATAAGACAATTTACACATAACTCTAATCTCAGCATAGTTTTACAACCTGCTTTGGGAGTTACTTTCTAGAGTTTCCAGGCACAATGGCCAATATAATAGTCCTTGCATTGAAATGTTTCATTTCAAAGAAATAGAGAGGAGCTGAGGAGAATTTTTTTCACTCAGCGAGTTGTTCGAATCTGGAATGCATTGCCTGAAAAGGTGGTGGAGGCTGATTCGATAACAACTTTTAAAAGGGAATTAGATCTTTATTTAGGGAGAACAGGTCTATTAGGCTATGGGGAGCGGGCAGGGCAGTGGGATTGAATCGCTCTTTTCAAAGAGCCGGCACAGACTAGATGGGCCGAATGGCCTCCTTTTGTGCCGTAAAATTCTATGAATCTATATCAGCTCATTTCCCACATGAATAAGGTGCAACCCTGTCATTTTTCTACTGCAGCTGCCACTCATCATTCTACTTACAAGCCTTTATTTGGCTTGCATGCATTTTTTAAAAAAAGTGCTGTATATATAATTTTGTCATTAGCAATTTTAAAATGTTAGCAAAATGAGTGGAGAAATTCTGCAGCTCTGCTGATCCTCATATCTATTTGAAAATGGATTAAGCCTACGAAATATATCAGTGAGTCACTCAATAAAACTATAAATATATAAAGCTTGTGAAACACAATACCTCTGCAAGGCCAGGCTATCATGTTTTAAGTATAATATAATGACTATAATATTTCAGTCAACACTGACCCTACAAAATCACTCATGTACCCGACCAAAATTAAACTTAAAACAAAACTATAAATAACATTGAAAGATTTTTATCATCTCAGTTGTTTACCAGATACAAAATCTCTACTTTAAATCTATAATAATAGATAACCAGTGAAATTGCTAGTAAAAGTTGCAAATACAAAAGTAATTTGTATCCACCATCGAAACCATATAATGAACCTGCAACCTCATAATCACTCTAGAATTTTTTTTATAACATGTACTGTGAATTTACTAGGAAGCTTTATTGACATAGCTCTGTTTTTGAGCTAACAATTTGGTCAGCGGCTCCCAGCACACCGCAGCTTCACCAATGCACAATTAACAACAACCATTTGCATTTACTGTATATAGTACACTTTACGAGGGGTACCATCTCGTACTCAACAATAGCAGACTTTGATGCCGAGATGGGTAGAGCGGCTTGCTGGCAAAATTGAAGTAGCTTACAGATGCAGGACATATAGTAAACAATATCCAATTGCACAACAGTTACTGACACAGATCAAGATTGACATTAACTGGGATTCATATAACACCCTTCACGTAGCACTAATGGAGTCAAACACAAGCAGGGAACACCACCTTGCGTTTATATAGCGCGCTTCACAGGGATAGCGTCACAGAGCTCTTAACAGTGGCCCAGCTTGATGTCGAGCTGAAGGGGGCGGGGAAGCTGACCAAAGGCACTGTCGAAGAGGAATGTTTTCAGGTGTGATTTAAAGGCAGGCAAAGGAACCAAACTGAGGGATTGAGGCAAGAGGCTCCAGAGATTTGGGGCCATTGCGGCTGAAAGCATGGCTGTGAATTGTAGAGCGGAAGGGACGAGGGACGTGCAGCAGACCTGTGCCAGTTGAGTGAAGGTGGCAAGTAGAAGAGCGAAGTGTGAGGATATTGGCGTACCCCTACAAAATACAGTCACTGCACTTTACAGCAAATCCTGTGAAGAGCTTTGCCCTCAAGATGAGAGATTCTATACCAAATGGAAGGAATATTATTGTTATAATATCATGAATGCAGTTCAGGTCCACCTTACTTTCAATTTACATAATTGATTTGTGAATCAACAAATCATTGTTCGAGTAGAAATGTCTACATCAAACCATACAATGTTTAGAAATCTCATTAAAAACTTGACCATGAAATATTTTTGAAACAAAAAGCTGTCAAATCTGTGTACTGTGGTATATGTGTGTGTAAAAAACATCACCTGCAGTTACCAGTGGGGTGGGTGGGATTAGGCCCGAGAGATTTGGGAAATCGAATGAGACCTTACATGTGCTGCATCTCATTACTTTATAGTTTAATTGGAGCAAATTCAGTTTGCTCACTGGTCAAAGGAGAGCATCTCACCACACTGTATTAAAGTCTATGGGATACAAGTTTCAAATATGCAAACATTACTCAAAGTGAAAAGTTAGCAGGTGTGAGGATGCTTCTTTTTTGGAAGCATCCAAAGCTTGTTTGGAAAGTTTTTTTGATCTCAAAGACCCAAAATGTTGAAATAAAATTGCAGAGGCTGTTTGTGGGACACTGCTATGCGCAACTGGCTGCCACGTTTCACCCACAAATATACAATCAATTCACTTTACAGTAGATTCTGTGAAGTGCTTTGAGACATTGATAAGCTGTGAAAAGCGCTATATCAAATGCAAGGATTATTATTATTGTATTCTACAGTATATATATGCCCATGACCACATACATTCCAATTCCAGTTAAGCAGAATAGGAATGAGCAGGCTCTTAACAGAGGCTAGCAAACACAATTGGCAAGACTTCAGGACATGGAATATACTTATGGGAACTTTTACTCATTTGAATTGAAAGTGGATGGTGCTTTAAAAAAAAAGGAAAATTGGAACTGCTAAAACACTAGTTATACGGTACTTATTATAGCTTGATTGGTGCAATGTGGATAAAACATTAAGTAGGCAAAAACTGTGTGGCATAACTAAGTGGATGAATTTTAATTCTCAATGCAAAGCTTTGAAACTATAAACTTTGGATTTTAAAAAATATTTGAACATGATACCCAATGGGATGTTTGGTAGCCTTGCCATGGTCAGTCAGCTCACAACAATGCCAATTATTGTAAAGGAATTGGAGATCATAACATTTGATACTGAGCCTTTCACATCAGGATGACTCAAAGTGCTGGACCGTAAAGTGCAGCTGCAGATGATGTATTTTGTCGGTGAATGCAGAAACTCCCTTCTGTCGGAATAGTTTCATGCGATCTTTAACATCCACCTGGACAGGCAGACAAGAGAAAATATGGGAAACTATAGACCATTTAGTCTGACGTCAGTTGTAGTGAAAATTCTTGAGTCCTTAATAAAAGACGTAGTTATGGGATACCTTGAAGACCATAAAAAGATTAGGCAGAGTCAACATGGCTTTACAAAAGGTAAGTCATGCTTGACTAATCTTTTAGATTTTTTTGAGGAAGTATCCAGCAGATTGGATAAGGGGGAACCAGTAGAAGTGGTTTATTTGGATTTTAGGAAGGCATTTGACAAGGTGCCCACAAAAGGCTGTTACTCAAGATTAAGGCCCACGGGATTAATGGGAAAATATTAACATGGATAGAAGAGTGGCTATCAGGTAGAAAGCAGAGAGTAGCGATAAATGGATCATTCTCGAATTGGCAGGATGTAACTAGTGGAGTGCCACAAGGATCAGTGCTTGGGCCTCAGCTATTTACTATTGATATCAATGATCTAGATGAGAACATTGAATGTAACGTGTCTAAATTCGCGGATGACACTAAACTAGGTACCAGAGTGAGCTCTGAGGATGATGCTAAAAGATTGCAACAAGATATAGATAGGTTAGGGGAGTGGGCAAGTAGGTGGCAGATGGAATTCAATGTTAGCAAGTGTGACATTATTCACCTAGGTAGCAAGAATAAAAGAATAGATTATTTTCTAGAGGGGGAAAAGTTAGATAGTGTTAGTATTCAAAGGGATTTGAGTGTCCTTGTACACCAGTCGCAAAAAGTTAAGTTTGCAGGTGCAGCAAGCAACTAAGAAGGTGAACGGCATGTTAGCGTTCATTTCAAAAGGTTTAGAGTAGGGAACGGCGATATGGGATTTTTCCGGATATGGATATATCGGTTTGCTCATACCTGCTTAAACCGATCTATCGAGTTTTTATACTGCGCATGCGCGTGCATTCGAAGTGCGCGTGCATTGATGGCGCGCGCGCATTTATGGTGCGCGCTCAGTCACGGTGCGCGCGCATTGACGGTGCGTCCGCACTGACGATGCGCGCGCAGTCGCGGTGCACGCACATTTCGAAATGCGTGCTCTAGGTCCAGAAAGTTTGTAATGTTGGTGTCAAGGTCTGTTGAATTATACAATGTTGTTTGCTCCCTATCTCCCCCTCTCCTTCTCTCTCTCCTCTCTCCTTCTCTCCCTCCTTTCCCCTCTCCTTCTCTCCCTCCCCCTCCACTCTTCCTCTCCCTCCTCCCTGTCTCCTCTCCCTCCTTTCCCCCTCTCCTTCTCTCCCTCCCTCCTTCTCTCCCTCCCTCCCCTCTCTCCTTCTCTCCCTCCCTCCCCTCTCTCCTTCTCTCCCCTCACTCCTTCTCTCCCTCCTTTCCCCCTCTCCTTCTCTCCCTCCCTCTCCTCTCTCCTTCTCTCCCCAACTTTCCCCCTCTCCATCCCTCCCCTCTCTCCTTCTCTCCCTCCTTTCCCCTCGCTCCTTCTCTCCCTCCTTTCCCCCTCTCCTTCTCTCCCTCCCTCCCTCTCCTCTCTTCCTCTCTCCTTCTCTCCCTCCTTTCCCCTCGCTCCTTCTCTCCCTCCTTTCACCCTCTCCTTCTCTCCCTCCCTCTTCTCTCTTCCTCGCTCCTTCTCTCCCAACTTTCCCCCTCTCCTTCTCTCCCTCCCTCCCCTCTCTCCTTCTCTCCCTCCTTTCCCCTCGCTCCTTCTCTCCCTCCTTTCCCCCTCTCATTCTCTCCCTCCCTCTCCTCTCTTCCTCTCTCCTTCTCTCCCAACTTTCCCCCTCTCCTTCTCTCCCTCCATCTCTAAACACAAAATAGAACACACACACACCAAAAACAAAATCTAGAGATTTATTCTCCTCCATTTCTTGCTTGAAAGTAGCATGTAATGTCCACGTGTAAATGAGATCTATTACAATAGAAAAGAGAGAGACAGACTGTTAGAGTTAGAAGCCAGATTATCACTGCTGTGTGTGTCTGACTAGACACACACATAGAAGCAGTGATAATCTGGCTTCTAACTCTCTCACACACAAAAATAACACTTACAGCCACAAAATGCCACTTATTTTTATGTAGTCTGAAGTCTGAATTAATGTCCTTCGCTATATGGTTTGTACCTGGGGTCCAGTTCGTTTAGGAGTTGCTTAAACCCACGCGTCTCAACGATCGCCATTGGCAAGCTCTCCTTTGCTGTGCAAAAAGTGACAGCGTTCGTGATACTTTGCCACTTTTTGTCCCCTCTCTGGTACAATGTTCTCCTCTTAAATAAAGCAGGAATTGTTTGAGCTGCACTGGCCCCACTACCTGTCGCTTTCTCAGAAGCGCTGGTTCGACTTCCTGCTGTTGCCGACAATGATTTCGCTCTGAGGGCAGCGTGCTGGGCGGGGTGGTGCTGCTTAATGTGTTGTCGCAGGTTGCTCGTGCTCGAATCAGATGTCTTAACCAAGACCTTGCAAACTGTACATCTATACACACCATTACTGACTGCATTGTTTTCAAAGTAGTCCCATACGGGGCTTCTTTTCCCCAGGATGAGAAAGGTAAATTTTCAAACTACAATTTTCAGCGATGCGACTTTGTTAAGACGCCACGACTCACGTCGAGTATACACAGTAAAGTGTGCGCACGCATCGGATATGCGCGCCCGTTAATTGTGCGCGCGCACCGAATGTACGCGCATTCCATGCTCTAGATCTAGGAGGTTGCAATGCCGGCGACAAGGTAAGCTGGAAAATATCGCATTACACTGATAATACCAACAATATTGATATATTGCCAGGAACGATATTAAAAATATATCGATGTATATTTTTTAAATCGAATCTCTCGATATAACAGTTTTTTTAGAATCACCATATCGGCATACCGATCTGAAAATCATATCGGGTTTAATCGAAAAACCGATTAATCGCCGTTCCCTAGTTTAGAGTATAAGAGTAGGAAAGACTTGCTGCAACTGTATAGGGCTTTGTGAGACCGCACCTAGAGTATTGTGTGCAGTTTTGGTCTCCTTATTTAAAAAAGGACATACTTGCCTTAGAGGGGGTGCAGTGTAGATTCACTAGGTTAGTTCCTGGGATGAGAGGACTGACCTATGAGGATAGGTTGAATAAACTAGGGCTGTATTCTCTAGAGTACAGAAGAATTAGGGGGGATCTTATTGAAACATATAAGATTCTTAAAGGGCTAGATAAAGTAGACACTGAGGGACTGTTTCCCCTGGTAGGAGAATCTATAACCAGGGGTCACAGTCTTAAAATCAAGGGTCAGCCTTTTAGAACAGAGTTGAGGAAACATTTCTTCACTCAGAGGGTAGTGAATTTATGGAATTCATTACCCCAGAAGGCTGTAGATGCTCAGTCCTTGAACATTTTCAAGGCTGAGACTGATAGATTTTTGAAAAATAGAGAGATCAGGGGATATGGGGAATAGGGCAGGTAATCAGAGTTAGGTGAGAAGATCAG
Source organism: Hydrolagus colliei (assembly GCA_035084275.1). NCBI lineage: Eukaryota > Metazoa > Chordata > Chondrichthyes > Chimaeriformes > Chimaeridae > Hydrolagus > Hydrolagus colliei. The sequence goes on from CM068743.1 coordinate 27,604,466, forward strand.
CCATGATCCTGTTGAATGGCGGAGCAGGCTCGAAGGGCTGAATAGCCTACTGCTGCTCCTAATTCTTATGTTCTTATAAGTTCTTAAACTCAGTTTCATGTCTCAACTGCAGGTCAGCACCTCTGACGATGCAATGCTCACGCTTGACCTCCCCCGACAGGGAGTGTCATCCTACCCTGAAGGGAGTTCCAAGTCCTAATGTGGAGCACGACCATCTGCCTCAGAGCCATGTGCTCCCAGGTTGAGAAGGGAGCTCCTCGCGTACAGCCCGAAGCCTTGCAACTCGCTGACGGCAGTTACCGCCCTTACCTTCCCACAGCCCGGCGGACCCCACAAGATGATAGACGGGATGTCGTACGATTCGAGCACAGTCCCCAGGAGAGTGTTTTCTCCGAAGGCTTTATGTTGACCCACCAACGCTTCCAAGACGTTGGGTCTCATGAGCTCCGCCAGAGGCTTGGTCTCCAGATCTTTCAGAGACAAGAGATGCTGGGTCTGTGGGTGGGTCTTGTGCAGGCTCAGTCCCACAGACTGGCCCGGGCTCTCTGTCTGGCTGTGGCTCTGGCTGTGTGTGTGTGTCTGGCTGTGGCTGTGTGCGTGTGTCTGGCTGTGTGCGTGTGTCTGGGCGGCTGTGGGACTTGCCGGACTCGGAGAGACCTCTGGGGGAGAAGACCTTTTGCAGCCAGGGGAAGCCTCGGCCATTTTGTATCCCTGGGCCTGGGCCCGGGCCCCCTCCCCGGGTGGGACAGGTACAGACGCCTTGGGGGTCCTGTGGAAAATAGTAAACAGGGAAGAGGCGGCGGCCGAGGTCCCCGGGCCGGGGCCGGGGGCGGGGGAGAGGGGGCCGGGGGCGGGGGGAGAGGGGGCCGGGGGCTGCCGGTGTCGGTGCCGGCGCCTCTTCCGGGCCCTGGGCCAGGCGCCGTCTCTTGCTGGGTGTCTCCTCTGGGCTGTTAGTGTGGCTGCCGCCGTGAGCCCCGGCCTCTCCCTCCTCCTGCCCCAGGCAGTGGTCGAGGTGAGCGTTGATTCCCAGGCTCTGCACCCCCCGCAGACACACAGGGCATTGCACCAGCGAGTCCTGCCACGCCGCCTCCATCACACCCTCAAACACCCTCCCTCTCTCTCCCTCCCTCCCTCTCTCTCTTTCCCTCCCTCCCTCTCTCTCTCTCTCCCTCCCTCTCTCTCTTTCCCTCCCTCCCTCTCTCTCTCTCTCCCTCCCTCTCTCTCTTTCCCTCCCTCCCTCTCTCTCTCCCTCCCTCCCTCCCTCCCTCCCTCTCTCCCTCCCTCCCTCCCTCCCTCTCTCCCTCCCTCCCTCTCTCTCCCTCCCTCCCTCCCTCTCTCTCTCTCTCCCTCCCTCCCTCCCTCTCTCTCCCTCCCTCCCTCTCTTTCCCTCCCTCTCTTTCCCTCCCTCCCTTTCCTTTCCCTCTTTCCCTCCCTCCCTCCCTCTCTTTCCCTCTCTCTCTTTCCCTCCCTCCCTCCCTCCCTCTCTCTCTTTCCCTCCCTCCCTCCCTCCCTCCCTCTTTCCCTCCCTCCCTCCCTTTCCCTCCCTCCCTCCCTCCCTCCCTCTCTTTCCCTCCCTCCCTCCCTCCCTCCCTCTCTTTCCCTCCCTCCCTCCCTCCCTCCCTCTCTCCCTCCCTCCCTCTCTTTCCCTCCCTCCCTCCCTCCCTCCCTCTCCCTCCCTCCCTCCCTCTCTCTCCCTCCCTCCCTCCCTCCCTCTCCCTCTCTCCCTCCCTCTCTCTCTCCCTGCCTCTCTCTCCCTCTCTCTCTCTCCCTTCCTCTCTCCCTCTCCCTCCCTCCCTCCCTCTCTCTCTCCCTCTCCCCCCCTCTCTCTCTCTCCCTGCCTCCCTCTCTCTCCCTCCCTGCCTCCCTCTCTCTCCCTCTCCCTCCCTCCCTCTCTCTCTCTCTCTCTCCCAACCCTCCCACTCACTTCCCTCCCTACTCACTCACTCTCACTTCCTCTCCCTCACTGCAACGTTGTCTACATTGACTCTCCAAGGCTGTGTGTGTATGTGTGTGTGTGTAGGGGTTTAGGGGGTGTGCGCTTCATATTGCCCCTTCACTTTACAGTATATTCTGTGAAGCGCTTTTGAGACGTCTAAAAGACGACGTGAAAAGCGCTATATCAAAATAGCAAGGATTATTATTATCATAATATCGCTGGAGCTGAAGTGATTTCATAATAATCCGTGCATTTGTAAATAGCGCTTGTCAGGTCTGCGCGGTAGGAGTGCTATATCAAATGCAAGGATTATTATTGTATGTCTTATCTTAAAAACAGCTATAGTATCACTTCTCAATCTTCTCTATTCAAGTGTGAGCATGCCCAGTTTACTTAGTCGCTCCTCCTAATCCAGTCCTTCCTGCACTTCAATGATTGTGGCTGCCCTCCTCTGTATCCTCTCAATCACTGCAGGAGACTCTAGAATCCCCACCCCACCATATCAAATAACACTGCAAATTGGGATTAGATTTCTCATATAATTAAATGTCGTATCACGCTTCGTAACATTTATAATTGATAAAAAGAAGCCAGTCAGGAACCTCGGCATCACGTTCGACCATAAACTCTCCTTCCTCCCCCACATCCGTGCCTTGACCGGCACCGCTTATTTCCAACTGCGCACCATTGCCAGGCTCCGCAACTATCTCACCCCCCCACGCTGCCGAAACACTCGTGCACGCGTACATCACCTCACGGCTGGACTATGGAAACTCTCTCCTCGTCGGCCTCCCCAGTTCCTCCATTCACAGGCTGCAGGTCATCCAAAACTCTGCAGCCCGTGTACTATCCCGCACCCGCCTCCGCGACCACATAACCCCCACCCTCGCCCGTCTTCACTGGCTCCCCATCCTCCAGAGGATCGAGTTCAAGATCCTCGTCCTCACCTTCAAAGCCTTACACGGCCTTGCCCCGCCCTACTTAACCGACTTACTTTCCCCCTATAAGACCATCCGGACAGTCCGTTCAGCAGGTCTTGGCCTGCTCCAAGCCCCCCGCCCGAACCACCCCACCATTGGAGACTGGGCTTTCAGTTTCTCCGCTCCCACCCTGTGGAATTCCATCCCCCAATCCCTCCGTCTTGTTTCTTCCCTTTCCTCTTCGACCGTGCCTTTTGCTCCCCCCCGAATTTTTCGACCTCCCCTACGTGTTTCACCCCTTCCCGAACACTCCCCTCCCAGCTCAGGTCACACGCCTCCTGTGCAGCGCCTTGGGACGTCCTCCCGACGTGAAAGGCGCTTTATAAGTTTAAGTTGTTGTTGTTAATTCCGAAAAATCAGTAGAGTGACCGCCCAACACCCTATCCTCAAAGTGATCTCTGCAGCCCTACTCCAACGGAAATTTATTTTTGATTTATAATCCTTGCATTTGGTATAGCAAAGCTTTTCAGATCTTATAGATGTTTCAAAGTGCTTCACAGAATATATCAATCAATCACTCAAATCAATCAATCAAAACTTATATTTATATAGCGCCTTTCACATCGAGAGGATATCCCAAGACGCTGTACAGTTAGCTACGGACAAGAGCAGTGGGGAGTGGGAGGGGCAGGATGAAGAAGAGTAGGAAAATTGACTATATATTTGTGGGTGACACGTGGCAGCCAAATTGGGAGTGTCCCACAAACAGTCATGGAAGTGGGATTAAGGGAAAAGGGGAGGAAAAATGGCAAGGGGACGGGTCGGGTAGGGGAAGGAGAGCAGGAAAGCCGACTGTATGCTTGTGGGAGAAACGCGGCAGCCAAATTGTGCACAGCAATATACTGTTAATTGCGGACAGCAGTGTTCCACAAACAGTCGTGAATTGAAGTGACCAGTTTATTATTTTTTTTGTCTCAAGGGATTAGTAGCAGGTGTGTGGATTAAGGAAACTTGCCTGAGGTTTCACCCTGCGGGGAATCAAATCGCTTGTGAGGCAAGTGCTCTAAACACTGAGCTACAGGACTCCAAAAAATGTTACTTGCTCAGGCCCAAATTATACTGATTTTCTCATTTTAAATACAACAAACAACAAATTATACTTGCATACCAGCTTTCATGTCGGGAGGACATCCCAAAGCTAAATATTCAGCAATAGAGCCCAGTGTGCACAGTTGCCTTCTTCGATGCACCATAGCAAGGGAATAAAGGGACGCATGTTTATTGTTGTGAAGAGCAATTTCAGGAAAGGAACCCGGAAGTGTTTAATCACGGAGAGGGTCATTAGTGACTGGAACAGATAGCCAGGAAGGGTTAAATCCAAGGACATGGCACTCATTTACAGCTTGATGCTGTGGTGGAAAGATGGATGGATGTTTATTCTGGAACGAGGGGATCATATGGGCCAAAGGATTTACTTATGATCATATATTCCCGTCCAATTAATGGCAGCATTACAAAAGACTTTCTCCATCTGAATCTCCCTTGTGATTATGTTACCTTATTACTATATACAATAGAAGCCCATTTATCCGGCACCCTCGGGACCTGGCCAGTGCCGGTAAAATGTCTGCCGGATATTCGGCAGAAAACCCAACACAAAAAAATTATACATTTTTAATTTTTGTTAAAAAAACATAGCATGTTAATAATAGACTAAATAATCATTTATATGATACATAAATAATAATTATAATCATTTTACACACAGCGGACAGGCAGTTCAGAGAAATCTTTAAACTAGTGCAAAAGTTACAAGTCTGAATTACACTGATCTCATTGGGGGCAGAAGAGAGGAAAGCAAACGTGTTATTGAGAAACCAGCCCCGCTGTCACTGTTGAGTTAACTTTCCTTCCAAATGATCCAAGGATCGGAATTGAAAGCAAACGTTTCATTTCACTTTTAAAGTTAGATTTGTTTTTAATATCAGAGTGGGGTAAGGGGAGGCGCTGAGTGTGTTTCTGATATACACTGCAGCTTCCCAACCTTAAAGGTATTTGTAAAATAAACCAGACTTGAGATGTGTTGCAGGGATTTGTTTTTTTAATTCATTTATTCAATTTATTAAAATAAAAGCTAAGGCTGTGATATGCATTGATGTGCAAGCTTTGCTTGTGTGTGTGTTAGGGTCTGTCGATATGGAAATTTTCTGATTTAGATATATCGACGGGCTCATATCGAGATATACCCAAATATTGATCTTTTCGGGTTTTTCGTACTGCGCATGCACGCGCAGCGCGCGCATTCGGGGTGCGCGTGCATTCGGGGCCTATCTCCTCAGCAGGTAAATATCTTTCTCTCTCTGTGTCTCTCACATTCACTCTCTCCATCTCTGTGTTTTTCTGTTTGTGTCTCTGTGTCTCTCTCCTCCCCCCCATCTCTATCTGTATATTATCACATCCACCCTGTCTCTGCCCCCCCCCCCCCCCCCCCCGCCACCGTCCCTCTCTCCCACCCCCCCCCCCCCCCCAGCCATCTCTCTCCCCCTCCCCCCCCGCCGTCTCTCTCCCCCTCCCTCCCGCCGTCTCTCCCTCCCCCACCCCCCAGCCGTCTCTCCCCCTCCCAGCCGTTTCTCTCCCCTTCCCCCCTCTCCCCAGCCGTCTCTCTGCCCCTCCCCCTCCCCCCAGCTGTCTCTCTCCCCCTCCCTCCAGCCATCTCTCTCCCCCCCCCCCCACCCCTTGCCTGTATATTGTATTTGAGGACTATGAATACAATATGGCGGCTTTGCACCTCGGTCTGTGCATTGTGTATAGAGATGAGCATTCTGGGTCTTGTAGTTCAGTGTGCGCGCATTCCGATTTTTTCCCGCGATATATCAACTTTTCGATATATCGATATTTTTGAAATGCCTTTATTGGCGTATCGATATGAAAATTATATCGGGTTTTAGTGATATATCGATATATCGCTGGACCCTAGTGTGTGTGCTTTGCTGCTTTGTGGCTAAATTAATGAACTCTCCCTCCGCTCAAACCCGGAGGGTGTACCTCTGCACACTCTGCAGAATGCTGTACCAGCAGCAATCTGAGCTCGCACCACCATCAGGCACCTAGTAGCAGCATTCCAAAATACTGACGCAACACAAAACACCAAAAAATGCATTTTTCTGGATAAATTCCGGTTTATTGAATGCTGACTTTTTTTTTTGCGGTGCCAGTTATACGTAAGTTACGGTTGATCGGGTCACGGATAAACGGGCTTCTACTGTATTCCTTTTCAATGAATAGCAGCAATAACTCCATCTGCTGGAAATCTGTGAAATTTATAAATACAGTACTACCACGATGTGCATTGCAATTTCAGTAGCACAAATTGGATAATTCAACATTGAAAAATATTGTCATGTTTCAAATTCATGAAAATTGTTGGATGTGTCTTCTTATGATGTGATAAAGAAAACAATATATGTGCCTGGAAAAAGTCAAATTGCTATAGTAAAAATTAGTCATTTTTTTTCTGATCTAGTATTAAACAGAATGGACTGTATTCCTTACCAAGGAGCTGAATATCTTTCTATTAAAAAGATCCTCATATTTCATTTCAACGTATATACTGTAACATAAAAAATATCTCAAAGTGCTTCACAAAGTTTTCTTAAAATGTGGTGATTGTATCTGTAGGTGAGCTACTATTTTATTAACTTTAAATTTTTTTTAATGCCTTAAGAGTCATATTTTGAATTACAAATCATGCAGTTGTACTCACACAACCTCAATCAGCGTTAGGCTAGTTGTGGCAACTAACATGCTTTGTTTGTCTCGGGCAATATAAATTATATCCTGTTTTCTGTGGCAACACATTTGCCTTCCATTAGTAACTGCCAACTTTCAGCATCCACAATGTAATTTTGAGTACTACATTACACTAAATTCAGAGGGACAGATAAAAAACAACTCAGATGATACTCACAACACCAGACACACACTGATACATGAGGTTTATGGCACCAATTTGTTACTGACTTCAGTGCAAAAAAAAATCCGGACTATAAATAAGGCATCAGTTATTTCCTGTGGCTGGATTGAAATTTTGTATGGAAAAATCTAACCTCTTTCTGTAAGTCTTACTGTATTTTTTTTAAAAAACACTTCATTTCTATTTGTAAACCTTTGCAATCAATGGCACTGTTCTTCCATTTAAAAAAACATCTGTTATTCAAGGGTCCAATTTTGGCAATACCTGTAGTGTATATATATATTCCTGTACCCTACACGTTCTGGGAAACAAGGTCAGATTGGAGCTCAGCCAAACATTTCTTCAGTCTGCACATGTTGAAATAATAAACGTAACTAAATCAATACACAACAGAAAAGTACACCTTTGACATTGCACTGAAACTTTGGAAACAATTATCTTCCAGCATATCTAGAGTAACAATACACACACAAAAAATGTTATTCAATTCACACAGATGAGGACAAACATAGTCACACACCATTCACACACAGTGCACTGAACAAATATATTCCTGTTTCTCTTCAGGATGCTGTATGTATTTCAGAATTCTACTTGATTTTGTACAGAATTGCCTGATATCCAAAAATTTCCACTTTGTGTGCTTGTGTTTTCATCTATTTTTAATGTTAAATCCCTTTGGTAAGAGTTTTCCATGCATAATTGTGTTGTTTTCTGGGAGGAAGGCAGAGAGTTCCCAACTGTTCATATTTTAACCATGCAGTCAAGGCTTTGTCCAAATTAAGCGGAATATTTTTCTGATATCTCTAGAAAAAAGCATCCAGATGATTGTTATATGCAACTCACTCAAGATTTTATGTTAATCATATTTTTTTAAGGATGGGACAATAACTATTGCTTTTAAAAATGGTGTGAAAACTTGGACTAAGTAAATACTTGTAAACAAAGCTTTAAGTTAAAGTTGTTATTAATCGATTAAGTACCTGTATTCATGGAATACAAATAACAAAATAGTGTTTCTTAATTATATTTTAAGTTCTAATTTGAGGCTGTTACCGGTACAGTTGATATCTTTGGAAATTGGATCAGAGGATTTGTTTTATTTTTGGAGTAAACAAAATATTTATCTTCAGTATATTAACACCCTGACACCTCCAGCCTGCCCACTCTATATACAGTGGAACTGACAGAACAATGGTAGGTTAAAAAATGATTGGAAGAATTTTCCACTTGGGTCTACATTTACTCTAGTTAACCATTTCAGAGCATCCAGAGTTTGTTAAATTGTTGAATTATCTTAATTTAGAAGTCAGTATTTTGATGTTATTAAAATAATAAGCAGAAAGCTGGCATAAAAATTAAGGCTATACAGTATTTAAGAATTTGCCAAATTCTGGATGCTGTAAAATGCAACAAAAATTGAGTGAATCTAGACTCGAGTGGAAATTCTTTCCAAATGTGCCTTAATAATAATCCTTGCATTTCATATAGCGCTTTTCACGTCTAGACATCTCAAAGTGTTTCATAGAATATATTGTAAAGTGAATTGACTATACACATGTGGGTGAAATGCGGTAGCCAAGGGTGCACAGCAGTGTCCCACAAACAGTTGTGGATTGAAATGATCAAGTTTTTTATTTTTGAGGGATTATTATTAGGCATGTGGAGTAAGGAAACCCAAGTTTTTGCCCTACCTGGAATTGAACCCAGGTCTCGCTTGTAAGGCGAGTGCTCTAACCACTGAGCTACCGGTCTCCTGTATTGTCAATACACTAGAATTAATACCACAGAAAATTTAATAATGAAACATTTTAGATCTTCATTACTTTAAGATAGATTGTAGTGCAATTCAAATTTGTACAGAAAATTCATTTTGAAAAGCTATAAATTCCCAAAGGATTATCGGATCTGAGTGATTTCACAAACATTGAAAGATGGATATGATGAATACTAGAATATAATCTGTTTACAATCAAAAATATTTGAGCTATTATTATATTTTAAAACACAATTTTTATCATTTTATACAGAATTTAAAAAAGTTCACTGCTTGTTGAATATTACAGGTCATGATAAAGAAACAATTTCTCAGTTTTTCATCGTTACATTTGTGGCGAAATTGACAAGGAAAGAAACTTTTTTTTGGTGATCTTGCAACACTTAAGTTTTTAGGTTTAGTCTGAATGCACATTTTACTCTATTCAGTTACATATTTTTTACTTCACAGTAAGAAACAACATTTCCTTTACATTTTATTAAACATGTAAGTACATTTGCCTTTGAAAGAGATGTCCAGGTCTCAGCTGCCTGTTCAGGTGGATATTAAAGATCTTTTGCAAAACGAGATGTGAGATTCTATCACTGACCTAGTCAATAAACCCTAGGATAACATTGATCATTCACTTCATGGCTATTTGAAGGACAATGCAGTACCATATTGGCTGGCACATTCGCTTACAACATACACAGTCACTACACTTTACAGTAAATGCCATGAAGCACTTTGAGATGTCCGCCTGACTTGAAGGGTGCTATATCAGATACAAGGATTATTAAGAATTATAACATTTTTAAAATTCACATCCAGTTGAAACTCAGAATTAAGATACTCTTAAAATTCTGGGCACAGCATTACAAAGGCTACCCAGGAGACAAGAATGTTGGACCATTTTAACATTTTATACAGTTAGGCATGAATACCAAAATAGTGTAGATCTAACTTTTCTGTTGGCTGGTTTCAAGACACTGATTGCAATTTTTAGTGTACAATATTATTTTATTATAAACACCACGGAGACATGCAGAGAAGGTAATGTGAATTTATTACAGATGAGTGACTGTTTCAAATAGTTCTAGCGGTGAGTCATACGATATACTGTACATACAAATACACCCATGCATGAATAATAAATCATTCAAACCATATTTGTTCCAAAAATATGTAAGAATTTCCTGTGGAATAGTTTAGTGAGAACATTTTCTAGTACAGTACAGTTCAAATTTGCTTAGGATTTGTACTCCGGCAAACATCCAATAATTGTTGCCATTTCCAGGTTACAGGCCCCTTTGGACCTCGTGGCGATAACTCTAAGGTTCTATGGTAACTATTTATCAACCTGTGTTGTTGGAGACCTTTTACTCCTTTGCTTTATGAAGCCTCTTTGTTAATATCTGGGTCTGAAAGCACACCCAATATGGTCTATGAAACCAAAAGACAGCAATGAACTGAATAACCAATTTTATTTAGGTTATTGACCAGGACACCAGGATAAATTACATTCTCTTTTGAAGTCATGGCATGGGGTCTTTAAGGTTGACCTGATCAGACAGACAGCAGCTTGGCCTAATGTTTCATTCGAAGGACAGCACTTCTGACACTGCATTGGCATATCAGTCTAGAAGTTTAGCAATTTTAGCAATACTCTAAGGTCTACTGATGATATACCAGCCAACATGATTCATCAGTAGGTTAAGATAACTACAATTTAGCCACATTTGTGGGAATGCCTTGGGACGTCCTCACGACGTGAAAGGCGCTTTATAAGTTTAAGGTGTTGTTGTTGTTGTTGAATGTGAGGTAAATTAAGAGTAATTGTCAGCAAATTTGTTGTTATTGAGTCCCGACATGCAGCGTAAACCCACAACCTGCAGACACTAGAGGCATGAATGCAACCGACTGAGCCAGACCGACACTTTAGAGCAGTGGTAGCCAATCTGTGGTCCATGGGCTGGAGAAGCAGCTCCCACACAAGTCTAGGTAAGTCCATGTTCAATCGGTAGTGTGTTTCACCTTTTTCTTGATGGAATTGATGGCATAAAACTCAAGAAATATTCAATCAAGAAAACTTATTTTGTTGTCCACAATAATAGGGTGGCCATCACTAGACTAATAACACTGCCACTTTACATATGAATGGATGTTACTTTTCTTAATATATTTGAGCTTACTTAATAGCTTGTTTTTGCATAATGATAATAATAACTGCTAGTAATAAACCCATAAATTACTTGTGCACAGGTAGTTTCCGCCACACAGACAATAAATCAATGTGCTTTACATAACTACACTATCATTTCAATAGTCACATTCAGAGATCTGATCACTGATATGATTTGTTTCCTTCCTGTATCATTAGCTGTACAGTATTTAAAATTGCTATACAGTACTGTATTTAAAATTGTGCATTTTAGTAAGTCCCAGTTTTAACCAATGTGTCAATGAATGGGGACATCTAGTGGAATAGGATTAAATTGCTTCTCTTGATGCTGTTCGTGGTAGTCCGTTTCCTGAGGCATACGATTCATTTATTTAAGGGAAAAATATATTTTTTAAAATACAATACCCAAATTCTTCCAACAATCTAGTGTATAAACCCCAGGATAATTATTGGTCATTCACTTTGTGGCTGTGCACAATACAGTAAAAGCCTGTTTATTCGGCACCCTTGGGACCTGGCCAATGCCGGTTAAAGCACATGCCGGATATTCGGCCGAATACACCAAAACAACTTTAAAAAAACAAATTTTTCCGGATAAATTCTGGTTAATCGAATGCAGACTTTTTTTTTGAGGTGCTGGTAATATGGAAGTTATGGTTGATTGGGTGCCAGATAAACGGGCTTTTAGTGTACTTACCAATATGCTTCTGACCACTCTTTCTAGTCCTTTTCATGAACTAATGAGAAGCAATTCCACTTGGATCTACATTTACTCTCATTATCTGGAGCATCCAGATTAGGCAAATTGTTGAAAACAGCCTTAACTATGAAGTCAGTTTTCTGTTGTTCTTACAAGTACATAATTCTGGATAGTACATAAGTGGGGGTGGGGGGGGGGGGGGGGGGGGAGTACATTGAAACCCAGATGGAATATTTCCCTGTTAATGAGTAAAGTTTGGCATTTATAATAATAGATAATAGTTACATATCATATAGCACCTTATTAGGCCTTTATACATCACATCTCAGTACATTCACTAAGACTGAATAATATAAATAATGTATGTCAATTTAAAAGTTGGAGGGCTTAAATATGCAGGATATGGTTGTATACTCAATCTCACCAAGCCAGTCAGGAACCTAAGTGTCTTGTTCGACCCTCAACCGTCTTTCCTCCCCCATATCCAAGCAATAACTCGCTCTGCCTTTCCCCACCTCCACAAGTTTGCCCACCTCCACCATTACCTCACCCCCAAAGCCACTGAAATCCTCATCCATGCCTTCATTACATCCCGGCTCGATTATGCAAATGGTCCGCTGATCCGCCTTCCCAATTCCTCCCTCCACAGGCTGCAGATAATCCAGAACTCTGCGGCCTGTGTCCTTTACCATTCCAAACTCAGTGACCCCCATCTCCCCCATTCTTGCCTGACTCCATTGGCTCCCCATCATCCAGAGGTTCCAATTCGAGATCCTGGTCCTCACATTTAAAGCCCTTCCCAACCTCACCCCACCCTACATCCATGACCTCCTATCTCCTTACCAACCTGCCACCCCTCCGCTTAGCAGGCTCTGGCCTGCTCCATGTCCCCCGACCTACCCGCCCCACCATTGGTGGGTGAGCCTTCAGCCACTTCGCTCCCAACCTCTGTAACTTCATCCTGTAGTCCCTCCACCTCGTCCCCTCCCTGGCCTCCTTCTAATCTCGCCTCAAGACTCTCCTCTTCGATGGACCCATCAACAACTTCTTATCCCCCACTTTGCCCCCACCCCCCTCCCCAATTCAGGTCTAAAGCAGTAACTGTCCAACACCTTGGGACGTCCTCCTGACATGAAAGGCGCTATACAAATGTAATTTTGTTGTTGTTGTATAATTTCTTTATGATATCCATTATTTTAGATTTTATAACTTCATTATATACACCACACAACAATATTTACTATATATCTATGCAAGTTTCTTCTTGCAGCTCAATTAATTCTGGAACACCATTTTGAATTAAGCAATTATATTTATTTTAAACTGAGGTTCTACCTGTCTTAACCAGTGCATCAGGTGGGCATTAAAGAACTCCATGGCATTATTTCACAGAAGAGCAAGGAGTTTTCCCAGACTGGTCAATATTCCTCTGTTGTCTGAATGGATCGATGTCAAGATCCTCAATCATACAAACAAATCCCGTAATCCCCAAAACCTTCCTATTTCTCTGACCTGCTTGTAACCCACTCCTCTGCCCATCCCTCTTGCTCAGTTAACACGACCTTGCCCCTCAGCGCCATCATTTGTGGCTTTCCTTCAGTCACTATGCCCCTAACCTCTTTAATGTCCCAACCATTCCAACTCACCCTATCTTTATCTTTAAATTCCATCTAAAGACTTATCTCTGCGACCGCACTTATCGTGACCTCCTCCTCCTCTTTGTGCGTTGGTTCAATCTCACCTTTGGGTCGCCCTCTGAGACACTATTCAGTGTGAAAAGCTCTATATAAAGGCAAGTTGGTGTTTCAGTGATACAATAAGATGGTATATCAATTGCAAAGATTGTTATATTGTTACTATTTTTGAGCAACTATTTAAAGCCAAATTTATACCACGGTCTGGTGCTTACCATTGCACTATTTAGCTAAATCTACTATCCATTAGGACTTTGGTTACAAAATGGATAATAGAAGCAGAGTGCGAAGAATCTAGGTTGTCACCTGCCTGTGAATGGTCTATCAAGTCCTACCAATGCGCTAGACTGACTGATCTGTCATCAGTAGCGCTCTTGAATACTGTGGAACCATCTGCCCCAGAAACCAAATCACCATGACTGGATATTGTCACTCCAGCACACCAATTATCTTTTACATTCTGACAACTCTCATGTAAAAGTCCTGGTTTTAGAGCACACGGTTTGCTTTTTCTTTTCCCTGATGGACAATTCTAAGATAAATCCTTAAGAACAGCCACAAGTTTTAAATCGCTTGAATCTTCTACTCAAATGTTCAGTTTTTCCATCAGCTACATAGAACTAAAGATTGTACAGTGAAGATCGCCCTAGATTGTTGCCTTGGTGGTTTGATCACGTATAGACCAGAGAAACTGAATCAAAAATAATTAATGTTACTTCTCAAATTTTGTTAAGCAAAAAAAAATACATATGGGTAAGAATTCCATTCACAGTTATGATTGCCAGTAAAAAAAACAGGAAGCTGATTTTGTAGAGTTCGTTCTGCATGTATACACAGAATAGTGTGGTTAATCCATATTAGTTGTTGTTTTAACATGGGGGCTTTTCCACATTCCTGGCCACCAGGTAACTGGGAGAAGTCATATGTGATTCACATGATTATCCTTGTATTTGATAGAGTGGCTTAACGCATGATCGAGATGTCTCAAAGCACTTCACCAAACTCATTGTGAAATGTAGTGACTATATGTTTGTAGGTAAACAGAATTGGAAGCTGAGAGCAGCAGAGTAGAAAATGTTCAGTTTTCCTTAAAACTTTCCTCACAATAATTATAACAAGAAATCTGTTTCTAACCAACATTATCTCTCTTTGTAGGTCTGTTTGTGTTCAACAGTGCAACATTCACTACAAGATACTATGCTACCACTTTCAGTATTCATCACCACCAATTACAAACTATGGGTGCCAATGGGTCTCACTCCTTGTGTCTGCTCTTTCTTGCAATGTTATCATTTAATGCACAAAAACATATTTGCTCAGAGCACTGATTTGTAATTGCATACTGCAGCCTATAATTGTTAGTTATGGTGAAGGAACATTAACTTTGTGAACTGTGAGATAAAAGTGAGTTAGGTGCCCTGGGATAGGAATCTTTCTACAGTATATGGAAAAATACCTGCCAGCGTAAGGAGAGCTAATAGCAATTTTCTTGTCTTCAATATCCCACACCATTTGCCTTCTCACCAGGAGGAGTCCTGTAGTTCAGGGGTTAGAGTGCTCACCTCACAAGGGCAAAACCATAGGCAAGTTTCCTTCCTTCATACACACACATGCCTCTATTTACATAGCAGTAAGTAGGAACCTGGTTGTTAGTCGATTGGTAGATCACTTTTCTGTGGGTAATAATCCCTCCAAAAATTAATAATTATGCGGTCGCTCAATACACCACTGTTTGTAGGACACTGTTGAGCACAATCATTTCGCCCACAAAATACAGTCACTAAACTTTACAGTTTAAACCAGCACAATCCTACAAGTGATTTATGAGTCTATGGGACAAATTTAATCATTGGAATAACATTGCATTAGCAGTGATAGCTTCAGTCAGGAGTTACCCATTCAACTCCCCAAAATATTTCTTAGACACATATGTCTTGTCATTTCTTAACCCTGAATCCTTTTAATTTTTAGAAATATGTCTAGTTTCTTTATGAAACCTTGATAGTTCCTTGTTCCACTTCCTGTACCAGTGTACAACTATCTTTGTGCTTGTCCTGAATGCATGCAGTGTTTCAACTAATGTGAGCCACGTTTATGGCTTTGGTCTTAGAGAAATATCTGGGCCAAAGAATTTCAATTCATATTCAGTTACAGTTTGAGTGGGTAAATGGGCTGAGGTACAAGTATTACTCGCCAGTTATCCTGACCCAAGCATAACATTTCTTGGCAAACAAATGTGTTTGTCAGGATTGAACTGCGGTTGGAGTTAGCAATCTCCAAATATGTTCATTTTGGAAATTAGGCATATCCATTGAACCGAGGATACAAATGTCATGTTATATTTCAATTAATGTTAAATTTCCTGGTCTCTGCCATCTGAATCATTTACAGAAAATTGATGCATTGGTACAAGGTTTGTGCTTGTTCAAACATTCATTTAATTGGAGATGCCAAGATGCCCCAAATTTCCCCTGAGGCTTTTGTTTCACATAAACAGCAGCTATTTAGTGGTTTAGTTTTCATTCTGTTTTACAAGAACTAAAGCAAACAACAAAATTATATTTGTATACGGTACTTCACGTTGGGAGGACGTTCCAAGTTGCTGGACAATCTGTATTTCGGATCTGAGCTGCAGGTCAGGCTAAGGGAATGGTAGAGGGCAGGTGTGTGGGGGGATGGAGGGTGACCAAAGACACAGTTGAAGAGGAGTATCTTAAATTGGGTCTTGAAAGAGGCTAGTGAGGGGGTGAGGTGGATGGACTTCAGGATGAAGTATCAGAGGGTAGGTCAGAATGAATGAAGGATTACCTGCCAATGATGGGGCAGGGGATGGGAAGCAGGCCTCGCTGAGAGGAGGGAATGGGTAGATTGGCAGGGGGGTTAGGAGATCAAAGAGGTAGGAGGGAGCAAGATCATAGTGGGCTTTGTAGGTGAGGACCAGGATCTTGAACTGTGTCTTAAATGTGATGGGGAGCCACTGGAGTTGGGTGATGATGAGCGTAATAGGGTCGCATAGCCTGGTGTGGGAGAGGACATGGGATGCAGGATTCTGGATCATCTGCAGCCTATGGAGGGAAGAGTTGAGGAGGCCGACAGGCGGAGAGTTTGTGTAGTCATACCTGGATGTTATGAATGTGTTTATGAGAATTTTGGTGGCCTGTGGTGTGAGACAGTATAATATAACACTTTTCACTTCTTCAAGAGTCTCAAAGAACTTCATAGAATACAGTATGCATAAAATGAATTGAAGGTATATTTTGTGGGTGAAACATGACAGCCAATTGCACACAGCAGTGTCCCACAATCAATTGTGGATTGAAGTGACCAAATTATTATTATTATTAATTTTTTAAAGGAATTAATACCTCCAGAAAAGCGATCCATCAATCAACTAACACCCGGGTGCCTACTTACTGCCACAGGCAGTGGCATGTGGCGTAAGTAACCTTGACTAACATTTTGCTCTGCCGAGAATTCAACACAGTTCTCTCACCTGTGAGGTGAGTGCTCTAACCACAGAGCTACAGGACTCCACAGAATATACCGTATATGCAATTTACTCCACAGAATATACTCCACTGAATATCTGATATAATGTCCTTAAGCAGCAAACAGTATCCGTAATATTGCACTAAAGCACCACATTAGAACTTGAGCTCTAGAGTTTAAGATGACATTCCAGGTGCAATATCCTTTGAATTAGATATTTAATTCAAGGCCTTTCTGCCTGAAGAGATAATAAAAATAATAATAATCCATGTATTTGATGTAGCGCTTTTCATGTCTTCTAGACGTCTCAAAGTGCTTCACAGAATGTACTGTAAAGTGAATTGACTGTATATTTGTGGGTGAAACGTGGCAGCCAATTGTGCACAGCGGTATCCCTCAAACTGTCTGGATTGAAATGACCAGTTTTTAAAAAAAAAAAGTTTTGAGGGATTATTATTAGGCATGTGGAGTAAGGCAACTTGGCCATAGTTTAGCCCTGTCCTGCCTGGATTCGAACACAGGTCTCATGCTTGTAAGGCAAATGCTTTAACCACTGAAATAGATATTAAAAGCCTATGGCACTATTTAGAAGACGGGCAGAAAACAGATTAGCTACTGTATTAGCTACATAACTGCATTCAATACACTTCAAATTAACTTGTAGTGTAAATTTTTTAATATTTTGATGTTACATTAAACAGCAGATTGTTATTTTACTTTCTCCATTACAAATGTCAGGCTAACTGGTATAGAACATAAGAACATAAGAATTAGGAGCAGGAGTAGGCCATTCAGCCCTTCGAGCCTGCTCCGCCATTCAATAAGATCATGGCTGATCTTCTTACCTAACTTTGATTACCTGCCCTATCCCCATATCCCCTGATCTCTCTATTTTTCAAAAATCTATCAGTCTCAGCCTTGAAAATGTTCAAGGACTGAGCATCTACAGCCTTCTGGGGTAATGAATTCCATAAATTCACTACCCTCTGAGTGAAGAAATGTTTCCTCAACTCTGTTCTAAAAGGCTGACCCTTAATTTTAAGACTGTGACCCCTGGTTATAGATTCTCCTACCAGGGGAAACAGTCCCTCAGTGTGTACTTTATCTAGCCCTTTAAGAATCTTATATGTTTCAATAAGATCCCCCCTAATTCTTCTGTACTCCAGAGAATACAGCCCTAGTTTATTCAACCTATCCTCATAGGTCAGTCCCCTCATCCCAGGAACTAATCTAGTGAATCTACGCTGCACCCCCTCTAAGGCAAGTATGTCCTTTTTTAAATAAGGAGACCAAAACTGCACACAATACTCTAGGTGCGGTCTCACCAAAGCCCTATACATAGTGTAGATGCAGGTTAATATCTCATTCTTTTTATGAATATTGGGATAAAATTCACTATCTTCCTGTCCTCAGGTACAGCATGAATATTTCAATCTCAACAATTATTTCATGAACCTATTTCCTGCCTCATTTCCTCAAGAATTCCACCATGTACTCCATCTGGCCCAGGTGCCACAATTGACATTTTACTCTATGAATTTCTTCAGAACATATGCTTTACTGATGTCTAATTGTGTTATAAACTCCTGAACCAAAAAGCCTGCAGTTGGAATCTGACCACAATCTTGGTTTGTAAAGACTGATGTGAAAAATCTATTCAGCCCATGAGTCGCTTCCTGATCCTATGTGGAATGTTTTCCTCACATATCCCTAAAATTTCCACCTGGTGTTTTGTATCCTGGTGATGACAGGAGAGGGGTGTTGTTTACTGCATGCAGAACTCTATGTAAATGTGGTTGTAAATGTTATGCTAAACAGTGTGAATTTGTAACTTGCCTGAACACTATTCTGCTCTGCAAGCTTTTGTAGTTTGTCCCTGTACTCATAGAAATAAACCGAATACAATTTTAATTTGCAGATAACATGACATTTTAAATGTAAAATGCAATCATATTTTACATAGAATCATGTTCACGCTTGTTTGTAGTGTTTCATGTAACATTTTAGTGTGGGAATACAAATTATATATTTGATATAGTGTGATGGTTACCTTGAAGTGAACAAGGAATTTTGAATATAAATGGAACTCTGAAACTCGACCCTTCCCTTGGCTCCTTCATGTTCAGTCAAGACCTTTTCCTTTGACCATGCCATTGGTTATCTTCCACCTCCCTACCCTTCCAGTCAATCCATGACTGTTTGTGGGACACCGCTTTGCATAATTTCACCCACAAAAATCACAGTATATTCTATGAAGCGGTTTGAGACGTCCCAAATGGCATGATAAGGTACAATATCAAATGCAAGGAATATAATTATTGAACTAATTATGTTGATCGAGGTTTTAAAAAGTACCCTCTGAACTATATTAAATGGTCTCTTAGTTATTTATAAGCCACAAAACTGTTTTACTCTGGGTTGCTAAACATTTGTTTAAAGTATTCAAAGTTTGTTGCATCTGCACAGTGCGGGGAATATAAATTATCCATTTGCTGCCCAGATTTCGTAAATCTATAATTTTTTTTTCCACATATTTTTAAATTGACATTCCAGACTGTTGGCCAAGAAACATATTGAACATTTGGAAACAGCACGCCTGCCTTCGGCTGTTAAATTTGTTAATGATCAGGCAGTGTGATCGTTAGAGGGAAGAAAACATTCTGGATGTGATTTAATATTCATTTGCTACAATGAAGTCAGAATTCTTTCTACTTTGAATTTAAAAGCTGGCAGTGGAAAATATGGATCATAAACCTTAGTCCTGCGTTTTTTATCTTACAGAACAGGACAGGGAGAGGTGCCCAGAAATTCATTTCACCTAATGTCACTCTTTTTGTAAGAACATGAAGCAAATACAGTACATATGGCACTCATTCATTTACACCTGCAAAGAGGTGTTTAAAAAATTAGAGCTGAAAGAACAACAAGAAAAGTATGAAATGAGAGAAGCCAATTTGCCTAGGAAACCTGTTCTTTACAAGCACCATTAGCATTTTATTTCATCTCCTGAGAAAGGTAAACCTTCTATGAAGATCTAAAGAAAACTGTAAAGGTTTATATAAACATATTAGAAGTGAAAGGATAGCTCGGGAGGCGGTTGGACTACTACTACTACTAGTAACAGTGGTACATTTTTTAAAAATCCCTTGTTTTCAAATCCCTCCACTCCTCTGCACGCCCCTATCTCTCTGATCTCCTCTCCCCCAAACCCAGTACCCGCTGCCTTCCCTCCTCTGGGTCTGGCCTCCTCCATGTCCCCTGAGTCCTCCACTCCACCCTCAGCGGCCGTGCCTTTAGCCATTACGCCCCGAGGCTCTGGAACTCCCTTCCTCACTCGCTTCGCCTCGCCCCCTCTCTTCCCAGTTTCAGGTCACGGTTGAAGACCTTTCTCTTCGACCGAGCTTTTGGTCACCTCCCTGCCACTGCCCCTGGCTCGGTCCGGGGATCTGCTACTGTGAAGCGCTCTGAGACGCCGTCCGGCGTGGAGGGCGCTATATAAATCGAAGTTGTTGTTGTTAAATTAGTGGTAGGAAAGGAATGCATGCCAGTTACTTAATAAGTGTTTTTCCTCAGTTTTCACTGAGGAGATAGATATTCTCACAATAAAGCTTAAAAAGTGAATGAGAAATGCTGAATACAACAGCAACTTGAGAGAAGGGTCGAAAAGAAAACAACAGCAATAAAATTACATTTATAGAGCGCCTTTCACATCGGGGGAAGAACCTAAAAGTTAGGAGAACCAAAAATCTAAAAATCATAGGGCCCTGATGGTTTGCATTCCAGATTATTGAGAGAAACCAGAGACAAGATAGTTGAAGTTCTTTCAGTAATTTTCTAAATATCTTTACTGAGTCTATTGGGGTGCCAGAGGGTAGCAGATGTGGTCACTCTGTTCGAGAAGGGCACCAAGGATAAGGTAGCTACAGGGCAAATGTAATAGGGGGAAACATAGCGGTTGGGATTTAAAGTTGGTTGAAGGATAGAAAGGAACAACACCAACAAAATTACACTTGTACAGTGCCTTTCACGTCGGGAGGATGTCCCAAGTTCAGGAGTTTTTAACACAATTAGACATCAGTAAAGCATATGTTCTGGCAGCAGAGAATATGGGTCATATTCATAGAGTAAAATGTCAATTGCGGCACCTGGGCGCAATGTTTCAGACCTGAGCTGGGGTCGGGATCGGGGAGGGTGGAGTGAAAGGAGGGGATTTGGGATGAGTGATGGGACCGTCGAAGAGGAAGGTCTTGAGGCGGGACATGAAGGAGGCTAGGGAGGGGGTGATGTGGAGGGACTGTGGGATGGAATTCCAAAGGTTAGGGTCACAGTGGCTGAAGACTTGCCCGCCGATGGTGGGTCGGGGACATGGAGCAGGCCGGAGCCTGCTGAGCAGAGGTCAGGTTGTTGGGGGGGGTTAAGAGGTCGCAGAAGTAGGGTGTGGTGAGGCCATGGAGGGCTTTGAAGATGAGGACCAGGATCTTTAAGTTAATCCTCTGTGTGTGGGGAGCCAATGGAGTTGGGCAAGAATGGGGGAGATGGGGTCACAGAGCTTGGAGCGGTAGAGAACAAGGGTAGCAGAATTCTGTATTATCTGCAGTCAATGGAGGGAGGAATTGGGAAGGTCAGCAAGCAGGGCGTTGGCGTATTTGAGCCTGTATGTGATGAAGGTATGAATGATAGTTTCAGCTGCCTGAGGGGTGAGGTAGTGGCGGAGTCGGGCAATGTTCCCTTGTAAAAAAGTACCATGGTTATGGTGGTAGTACCATGGTGCTACCATGGTACTACCATCATTATCATGGTACTTTTTTACAAGGGTTGTGGAGGTGAGGGAAGACGGAGTGGGTCATAGCATGGATGTGGGGGAGGAAAGAGTTGAGGATCGAACAAGATATAGTACCTAGGTTCTTGATTGGCTTGGTGAAGTGGAGTGTGCAACCATGTAGGATGATGCTGCCAGCACCTGATGTGTTGAGGTGCCCAGGTGTGTTCATCTTAAAATAGCCACAGAATTTATGCACGGATACATATGGAATGAATCGTTCTATGTCTGTTTACATCCTCCTGATAAATATCCCCTCCTTGGTGTGTCCTCTCTGTGTAGTTTCAGGAATTCAGTGAGTGGGTGAATTGCAAATCTAGGTGGGGCTCACACCCAACCATACCGAGACATTCGGGTAAGAACATAAGAAGTAGGAGCAGGAGTTGGCCATTCGGCGCTTCGAGCCTGCCCCGCCATTCTATCATGGCTGATATTCCATTCTAAAGTGTTTAAATTTTGCTGGTGGGATATTCTTAAAACATTATTCAAGTTACATTTCAGATTGGTTAATGTAGTTCAACAGGTGGCATTATGAAAACTACTTCTAGTACGAAAGCAGAGATAATCTGACTGACTCAGTTGGTTGCATATTTACCTCTCAATCAGAAGGTTGTGGGTTCACAAATGGGTCTTTGTGCTCATAATAATAATAATTGCATTTGATTCAGCACCTTATATGTTCTCTCAAAGTGCTCCACAGTATATATTGTAAAATTAATTGATTGTGTATTCTGTGTGTGAAATGCGACAACCAATTGCTTGCAGCCGTGTCCCACAAACAATCATGGATTAAGTGACAACACTTTTTTTGAGGGATGATTTATCCTGGAAATCCTGGAAATCATGTAACAACCGGATTCCTGCTTACTGCTGAGTATACAGAGGCGTGTGGAGTAAGGAAACTTGCCTCAGGTTTTGCCCCATCTGGGAGTTAAACTCAAGCCCTCTCACTTGCGAGGTGAGTGTGCTAACCACTGAGATATGGGACTTCACAAACATCATAGCATAGTCGATCACAGCTGAAAAAGGTGCTCTGATGCACTACCAGCGGAGCGTCGGGTTGTTCAGAGGTGCTATACTTCAGATGAGAACTTAAACTGAGTTCCTACCTTCCTGTCCAGTTGCACCATGATGCTATTCAGAAATAAGTTTTTTTTCCCAGCGTCACGGACGAAAAATCCTGCAGAGACACAAAGCAATCATTTATTTCCTGACTGTTTGTGGCATATAGTAAATTGAGTGAAGTGCTTTGAGATGTTTAACAACATGATAAAGCACTATATCAAATGCATTTTTTTAGTCAAATCAAAAACCATATGATTATCTATCCTGCACAGTGGTGGGAGAGAAGAGTGACAGCTGTTCAGCCTGAAAAAGCAACTCCTTCCACTTTAAAATAAGTGTTTCACTTCCCCTCCCACCTTCCCCTCCAATGAATCTTCAGGCAACATTAACAAATTGCATTTAACAATAACTACATAGTGCTTTTCATGTCAGGAGCATTTCCCGAGGATGTCCCAAGACCTTCTGTCCCCTCTCTTTAGATCTTCATCTCAGAATCCCTCTGCCTTGCCACCTTTTTCTCCACCTTCAAAGTCTGCTTAAAATTTATCTCTGACTGACTTTGGGCCAACTTTTGCCTTCTCCATTAGCTCCACCTGCCCGCTCTGCACACTACCTAGTTTGGCCTCCCAGTCAGTTGTGTGAAATGCTTTGAGATGTCCTCCTGATGTGAAAGGTGCCATGGAAATGTAAATTGTTTATTGTTGTTTAAACTCATTATCAATGTATGATATACAAGCTACGGGTTTCCTGTCACAATTCAGTAGATTTGGATTTTGTGCTGGCAAGATCGTTTCACTTTCTTGACAATCAAGAGCAGTCTCCACTGTATTATAACTTCAGAACAAAATAAGTGATGAGTGATCCAGTTCCCTGTGGCGCCCAGATGTCGTTCTCTGAAGGCTGTTTAGAGCAGGGCTTACACAAGACTTCAGCTGCTGGAGGTGTAAATCTGGAAGCAACTCGAAAAAGATCCCAGCTGAAGCTCCATCAATGCTAAATATTTCAACTATTCTGACTGCCTCTCTCCCTTCCAGCCACCCCCAAGAAAGCTCTGATCCTGGGCGATCTTTCTCCGAGACAAGTAACTTTTAGAAGGATCATAGGCCTTCGGGAGACATTTCACTGGCATTTACATGATATGCAATCTTCTTCGACCAGCTTCACACAGCTGGCAGGCTATAAAGGAATCATTGCTTTGTGTATAGTCACTGAAATATGAGAATGATTCTATACCAAAAAGTTACCATATGTCATGTGATTTTTATGTTTCTATGGATATTTTTGATGAGAAAATAATGAGCTCACCATTAATAGTCATGTTAATACACAGGCATATCTGTTGAGGCAAAGGTAATCGATATTAAATTGTAATTATTGATACTCCTTCTTGATTAATCACTCATTCCACTTAGGTTAAGAAAACATTATATTTCTATTTATGTGATTTTGAGGAGTTTGTCAATCTGAAGCCTGGGTAGTATTTTAAAGTCAATTTACGATTTGCCGACTTTTTCCATCTCTCTGAGACGTTAACCTGTGTGAAGATGTTTTATATAAATGCTTATTTTGTTATTTAGTTACAGTGTTTGTGAGTCTTAGTCTGTCTTTCTTCAGATCTGTACTCAATTTTCATAACATACCATATACCATATTTGTCGAATCCTGTAGCTTAGTGGGTAGGGCACTCACCTCATAAGTGAACCTGGGTTCGATTCCAGGCAGGGTGAAATATTGGGCAAGTTTTCTTACTCCACATGCCTCTGTTTACCTAGCAATAAATAGGAACCTAGTTATTAATCAATTGGTGGATTACTTTCGGTAAAAATTCCGAAAAAAAGAAAATTGGTCTCCTCAATCCATGACTGTTCGTGGGACACTGCTGTGTGCAATTGGCTTCTGCATTTTGCCAATAAAATATACAGTATATTCTGTGAAACACTTTGAGATGTCTAAAATATGATAAAATATGATAAGCTGTTATATCAAATGTAAGGATATTATTATTACTCTTATTTGTCCTTGTTCACCCAAAAATACGCTCAGAAGACCCTGAATCATACACCTATCACAATCGCCATGCTGCAAAACAGAGTAAGCAAAATTAACTCTTACAATACCAATCTAAACAAAAATTCTTACATGAACACTTGCTTACAGCACAAAACACACAGCCACTGCACTTTCCAGTATATATTGTGAAAAGTGTTGGGATGTCCTCCAGAAGTGAAAGACATCATACCATAAATGTAAAGATTATTATTATTCTTGATTCTATAACTGCCTGTCAAATTTGTTTTTGCCAGTTATGAAGGAGATGTGATAATGACGTAGTCCTCATTTAATACTGTTCTTATGTTCACAGATGCTGTTGATCATCGAGAATACATCACAGTGAACCACAAATCATTGACCCAATTCTAACAAGTGTCTTTGCCTTTGCTGTGACATACTCCACTGTTCCACTACCACATAAACACTTACTTAACACAAGAAATGTTGGACCGTCAGATCTCAGAGGCAAATTGGAGCCACATCTGTTAGTGTGGAGAATTGGCAAGGTTGATGTCCCTGTGAAGAAGCAGGTGAGGAAAGAAATCAGTCACCAAAGCTTCTAAGGAGTACTACAACCTTCCTGTCTTAACCTTAATTTGGAAATTATAGTACTTTTTGAAAACTGCGGGAAAAGTAATATTAAGTGGCTAAAGCCTTCAGAATTTGGAGCTTTTGATTAGCTATGCCCAGGTCCATGAAACCAATATGGTTGGAAGAATTAAATCTTCTGTAACTTCTCAAACAAAAAAACTATATTACAAGCTGCTCTGTTTATATCTGTTCTAATATACGAGTCACTGTGTGAGGAATTTTTCAAGGCATACTTAGTATGTGATCTTCTCCCATCATTGAGACTGCCATCAGAAGGGGATTTACATGGTTCAGATTATACAATAAATCTCGCCCTTCCATAAACTTTACTTAAAAAATCAACATAGTTCTGTGTAGTTCTTGATTTCGCACTTGCTTTGAATGCAGCACGAAGAACCTTTTAGCCTTTAACGTGCATGAAAAAATGTAGCCACAGTTTCATGCATAAAGAATGGGAAAACTGGATGCTTTCTTTCTCCTTTGCAGAGGGAAACTAGAAACTACTGGGAACCAGCTAAGTGAGAATTTATAGGAGCAACATGAAAGACGGGCATGAATAACTAAGGTACGAGGATGTGAAGGCGATGGAACCCAGTAAATCATCAAAGGTGACCAGAGTGAAGGGGTCCATCAGTGGAAGTCTGGGGAAAATGGCTTTTTCTCATTACTTGGAAAGCGTGGAAACTATGAGAAGTTTCTGGGAAGAGAAAACAAGTGAGCCAGTTGGTAGCACTGAAGATGATGAGGTAACCGTTATTGCTGAATATAAACTCAGTCTGTCACCTGACTTTGGCAGATAAAACCCCAGGTCATGCACACTTAATTAAAGCAGTCTAGAAGCAGTCTTTATGATTTTATTGAATTAAATATGACCTAAGACTCCTGTGATGTACTTTGGTGACTGGCAAGTATCCATTGTGTTCATGTTTCAATGTACCTCAATGTACAGTATTTCTAAAACTATGAATTGATTCACACGAGAAACTAGAGCAGTTATGACAGAACATGAGCCAACGAGTGAGCTAGCCATAATTGGCCATAACTCACCAGTGTCAAGGTTCAAGGAGATGCTGTTCCTTTAAGACAAGCAATTTACGAATTGTATCCCATGGGTCTTCATAATGTTTTCTCTTCATTAAAAATGAATTATGGAAAGAGTGAATGAGCTTCAGGTTAAACCACTTGCTGCTGGTGACAGATTTTGCAATAAATATCAGAAATGGGCCTTGTAATGATTTGCTTTCGGGAGTTCTAGGGAGAGTTGGAAGCTAAATGTATTGAATGGCAATGCCTTAAAAAAAGAGCATTCAGTAAAGCTTTTTCTTTTTCGCTTGAGAATAGAAAATAAATAAAAGCATCCTTTGTTATGCCAATGATTTTATATACAGTTATTCTATTTGGCATTGCTGTTGTGTCTGTGTTGTGCATTTTGCAAAGAGATGAATAGAAGTTTGTAATAATTGGTTTGCAAAGGGGAATTGGACAGATATTTCTAAAGGAAAAAAATGTAGTGTTTGGTAGCTATTTCAAAGAGCTGATGCCAACTGATGGGTTGAATGGCCTCCTTCTGTACTATAAGATTCTATGATTCCATGAAGTATCTTTCAAAGGGAGCTAACATAGGGGTTACAATTGCAGTATTCCTAAACAAATTGCATTACTTAATTAAGGAGTTGTGTTAAAATGTGTTTAGAAATGCCCCTTGAGTTTTGAACACTTAGTTGTACTCAAAGCTGAGTGAAAATGTTGTGAGCTTCCATCTTGGTTTCCTGTCTTGTAATAGTGTCATTTTGGTCCCTGGATTGAGTCTTTGGGATTTTTTTATATTTTATATTTTTTATATTATTTTATATTGATTTTATTATATTGTCCTATAAATAAAGGCTTTGATACTAAGGCTATAAAAACAGTTTCCACTGGTGGGCGAATCTGTGACTCGTGGTCACAGATTTAAAATAGTTTCAAAACGAAGCAGAGGGGAGTTGAGGAGAAATTTTTTCACTCAGTGGGTTGTTCAAATCTGGAATGCATTGCCTGAAAAGGTGGTGGAGGCCGATTTGATAACAGCTTTTAAAAGAAAATTAGATATTTATTTAGGGAGAACAGGTCTGTTAGGTTATAGGGAGAGAGTTGGGCAGTGGGATTGAGTTGCTCTTTTCAAAGAGTTGGCACAGACTAGATGGGCCAAATGGCCTCCTTTTGTGCTGTAAAATTCTATGATGGTATGGGCTGAAAAGCTTCAATTTAAACCAAAAGTACTACAAAAACTGTTGTACAATATACTTAATGTCTATGGAAGCTACCATGTTTGTGGTTTGTGCACCCATTATTATGGACCTCACCTGCCTGGGTCTTTGCTTTTTTTAGGCCTAACTACATGGAACACCTGCGTATCTCAACATTCAAGCCAGAATTTCATGAATCTGTGCAGCAGGGTCTGGAAACAGCAGTAGAAAAATTAGAATAGCCTGGTAACATTTGCTGTCTAGCCTTGAAAATGTTCACTGTCAGCTACCCATGAGCTACTATTATCCAGAGAATCAGACTGTAGTGCAATTGTCCCCCTTCTTGGAAGGTTAAACCCTTTTTAGTAGGAACAGATTAAATAAATATCCATATAATGAAAGGTCATAATATCACAAGAGTTGTTCGGGTGAAACAGATAATGTAGTTCTGTTAATCTCATTCTTCCAGAATGCCCATCTCCCATTATAGCATTAGAGTCTGGTTTCCTGGTTTCAACCAACCTGCTGGTCATTTGATCCAATCATTAATTATCTTCTGGGTAAATAAATAATTTCTGGTATCTTGCCTGAAACTAACCTTTGCAACTTTGAACCCACTTGTCCTTTGGCTTTGGTGAATCTTTAAGTATTGCTTACTTTCTCAATCCTATTTAGAATCTAGTGGAGTCCTGTAGCTCAGTGGTTAGAGCACTCGCCTTACAAGCGAGAGATCTGGGTTCAATTCCAGGCAGGATGAAACCATGGGCAAGTTTCCTTACTCCACATGCCAAATAATAATCCCTCAATAAAGTTTGGTCACTTTAATCCATGACTAATTGCGCATAGCACTGGTATACTACTGTGCGCAATTAGCTGCCGTATTTTGCCCACAAATATACAGTAAATTCACTTTACAGTATATTCTGTGAAGCGCTTTGAGACATCTAGAAGACGTGAAAAGCACTATACCAAATGCAAGGATTATTATTATTATTCAATTACCTCTGAAAGGTATTCAAGTAGACCCCGCTTAACGTCATAGTTTGGTTCTTGAAAAGTGCAAGCTTAAGCGAACCGACGTTAAGCGAATATATTTTTCTCATTAGATTGAATGTAAAAACTGAAGTTAGGTCCTTTTGGACATTTTTTGTCAAAATTATCTAAAAACACAACCATAATACTCGCTCGCTGACTGCCTGCTTGGCTCACTCACTTGCTGCTGATCTCATTCACTGCCGGTCTCACTCACTGCTGGCTGTCTTTCTCTCTCTCGCTGCCGGCTTGGCTCACTCCCAGATCCTAGCGACGTTGTGCCCCCTTTTCACCCATGCGAGCGATGTAATAGCGAACATCAAATGAACATATGTTCCCAGTGTATCAGCAACATAATAATGAAATAAAGTTAAACGGGTCAACGTAAAGCGGGGTCTACCCGTATTGAAAAGAAACACCCATTTTCAGGTCCTAGCTTGTCTAATTGTTGCTAAGCTCATTCTTCTCAAATTGGGACCACCCTTATTACCCCTATTTCAACTTAGATCCTTTAGCCAATTTATATCCATGTCTTGCCCTTGACATCCAGTGTTTTCAGTTTGTGGAAGGAACTTTTAAGTGGTATTTTGTCAAGAGCCTTTGGCAGTCTACCTATGAAAGCTGCAGTTCCCACCAGTAGTTTGGTATGTCACTTCCTCAAGGAAGTTTATTAGATGTGTCAATCAACATCCACCCCTTCTGAACACGTGTTGGCTTCCAGTTATAAGAATAATTTTACACAAGTAATCTCCATTTTATCTGTAATATTTGACTCAATTATTTTTCCAATTATTGAGTCAGGCCAATGGTTTATAATTGCACCATTTGGAATATGGGTACATTTCCTTGTTTCCAGCTCATTGGAATCTGCTCGGTGGTGATTGACTGTTATGATGTCTATCGGTTCTTCACAAATCTCCTACCTTGTCTCACTAAGAACCTAAAATAAGGTTTATACACTTTGGGGCATTTGTGATTTTTTAGCCTTTGAACCTATCTAGAATTTCAGTCACATTTATGTAAAAATCCTAGTGATTAAATAGTGTTCATTGGATGTTGTGGGACAGGTGTCTAGTTTTGTTCCTGGTAAAAAAAAAAGCAGTTTCTTTGAAAATCCTGTCCAAAAGTACTCCATGTAGAAAATTGGCAATTCACTTTATGCAGGTTTGTAGGACATTGCTGTGTTCAGATTTCCTGCAATTTTTACCCTCTAATATGCAGTCACCGTGCTAAATATCATAAAATACTATGAAGCACATTGAGATGTTATGGCAATGTGATAGGGTGCTATATCAAATGCAAAGATTATTATTTTATTGTCAGTAATCTCCCTTGTTCACATTGAATCTGAAGGGTTTCCAACATAAATATAGCAAACAAAATCACGGAGATTTCCCTCTCTTCTCTGAGAGTAACTTTTATCTCTCATGGTGTAAGCATAACCTTCTAGAGACCTGCCATGCTAGTACTTTCAGTACAAACTGCTTATGTGATGTATGTGACAGGTTGGCCTACAGCTGGAGAGAGTAGATTAATAGCAGCCACAGGGAAGATGGGCTGCGGGATATCCACAGTAAATTTGGCACTGCTGGCCACCAGCATGTAACCTTTTCCAACACTCAATGTTGAAGATTTCCTCCTCAGGGAGAGAATTTTTTGTTAACAATTTCAATAGAATTTTTTAGGGAGTAATCTAGCCTATCTTCCATTCACAGTATTGTCTTATACTGGTTTGTATTTCTGTGCAAAAAAATGCAAGTGCCAGGAATCCAAATCCTCAGGTAGTACAAATCTTACATTTTTATTTATGCCTCATAATTCCCTTGTAAAAAAGTACCATGGTACTACCACCATAACCATGGTACTACCATGGTACTACCACCATTACCATGGTAGTTTTTTACAAGGGTTTATATCCCACCCTCAGCTATCAACTGACTTGGGATGTCCTCCCAATGTGAAAGGCACAACAAAAATGTAAATTTGTATTGTGTTGTAATGTATCCATATCCAGGAATAGACAGAATTTCAATTCTCACCCTGATCCATGGAAACAAGACAGAAAGATGCACCCACTGATATCATTTCAGCATGGCTTTTCACAAAATGAAAGGTGTTCACGACTCAAACTAAACCTGCAGTAAATAAATCCTGATCAGAGTCCATTTTGCAGTATTTATAAATCGGATTTCAATAATGAGAATAATTAAGAATCTTGCAAATGGGGCTCCTTTCAGCATCTTACCTATTTAGAGCAACTGAGTCTACTTCTGAAGTAGAATTCCTGTGGGTTGAACAGAATTTCGTATGAAGGAATTCAATTCTAAAAAATACTACAACTTAAATCTCCTTTATTTCATGTTAAATTCAACTAATCTCTCATGACAATATTCCAATTTAATCCTTGAACCAATCCTGGACAATCTGTGGTAATATTTATCAATGTTTGAAAAACTATTTTATTAAAATACAACACATTTTACAATATAATTTGCATACATTTAGCACCTGTGCAACAGGAGGAGTTCAAAGTATTTAAATAGCAATTCTATTACTGTCACGTTCAGTTTGAAGTACCAATTGTTCCCAAATCATGTTGGGTTTTGGACAGACACAAAGCTAAATCTATGTGTAAGTCTGGATGCATAGCTGTACACTGTTCGACTATGTTGTTCAAAGCAATTGGGAAGAATGACATTTATGCACTCTGGTGAGTCCAGCGGCCACTCAACTCCTAATCAGAACACATTGATGGTTTGAGGTAAGAGTACATAAGTGTATTGATTCAGATCCCTTTCATGCTTCCTCAGTGTAACTCATCAATCTCTGGGGAAAGGCCTTTGCATAAATATTCCCCGATTCTCAAAGATCTCAAGATGAATCCCCCCCACCCCACATCCCCATTCACTTTTATGGTCCCTGTATAGAAACTATCATGTCCCATTGAGTTTCTTCAGTCCTTGCCAATCGCTAAGACCCTCAATTTTGTACCAAGCCATGGTTTAAACATTTATTTTTCAAAAGAGTTATTCATTACAGCATCAACAACAACAGCAAAATTTAACTTTGCATAGTGCCTTTCACATCTGGAGGACATACTAAGGTGTTTGGACAGAATATACTGTAAAGTGAATTGACTACATTTGTAGGTGAAACGCGACAGCCAATTGCACACAGCAGTCACCCATGAGCACTCATGGATTGAAGTGACCAATTAATTTATTTTTCTTCTTGAGGGATTATCAAGTGTTTGGAGTAAAGAAACTTGCCCAACATTTTGCCCTGCTAAGAATCAAATCCAGGTCTCTTATTTGCAAGGTAAGTGCTTTTGCTGAGAGTTTGTTTCCCATATCCTATGAGCAAACTTAATCATCTACTCTCCATTCCCACATGAGAATTGTTCATTTAAAATCTTTAGTTCTGCATTCTGCTTCAAGCCAAATAATTATCCTTCCTTCACTTATGTCATCTTTGCCTTTTGGCTTTTGAAAGACCTGAATCATTCCCTCTCAATCTTTTCCTCTCCAATGAAAACAAATTTAGCTCTGCACAACTTGCCTGATAAATCAAAGACCTGGAATCAATCATACTGGTGTTCTCTGAACCCCTGCCAACATATAAATATGAATTTGAAGGCTAACTAACTAAGCTTGGACACAATATTCCTAATGTGGCTACAGCAATGGTTAGAACAACTTATTCTGAAAGGAAAAGTGAGTTGACTTTTCAAGTCCACAACCCTTCATCAGAACAGGTCATGGACCTGAAACGTTGACTCACTTTTCCTTTCTCCATAGATGCGGCCTGACCTGCTGAGTATTCCCAGCGATTTCTGTTTTTGTTTCAGATTTCTAGAATCTGCAGTATTTTGCGTTTTTGTTCAACTTATTCTGAGTTGTGCTCAGGCTGTAACTTAGTATTTGATGAGATCTATTGGTAAACTTGTAACTGGTTATGTGAGAGACTGAGGAAAGACAGGTCTGATTATTCATATTTCAACATTGAAGTTTGTACTGAAGAAACATAACATAATAAGGCACAGGTTGAAACCGTGACTTTTGGCCTTTTCACTGATCTACCTACAGTCATAAAAAGCCTATCCTATTATGGACTTCAAACTATTCCATTGTACATTTGGTAATCAGGCTTAATCCTCTAAATTAAGCGAAATCTTCAGAATATTTATCCTTACCAACATCTCTGCTTTTTATACCTGGTTACCTGGTCCCCAGACAGCCTGTCTTACTCAACCAGGTTTAATGGTCCAGAGATCATGATGTCTTACAAGATATTGCTCACCTCATTCAGCATCTGTCCTACAATACTGTTTCAAGCAAATAGAAGTTACATTTTAAAGATAAGCAATGTAACATCAGCAACGTTTGATATGAGTCTATTCCACATTTCCATTGTTATGTGGGGTACAAATCTTTTGATCTCTAGGCCAATTAGAATTTTTAATCTAAACCTACACTTTCTGGTTCTGTGCTCTTAATCAAAGTTAAATACTTCTGCATCAGCAATGGCAGCACCTGGATCATGTATCTCCTCAACTACATTTATCCACCGAGACTGAATAATCACTACTAAAACTTTTTTTTTATCAATAATAATAATCCTTGCATTTGACATAGCATGTGATCTCATTGAAACAATTAACAAAGTTTTCTGTAATATGTATTGACTACGTATTTGTAGGCAAATGCAGCAGGTTGTTTGTGTATGTCCTCCCGCCATGAAAGGCGCTCTATAAATGTAATTTTGTTGTTGTTGTGTACTTCAATGTTTGACTGAGCATTTAGACAAGTATGAGCGAATCAAAAATAGTTGATTGGCAGGTGTAACAAGTGGTGTTCCTCAGAGATCTGTATGGGGGGGGCCTCAGCTTTTCACCATTATGCAGTATATAAATGACTTGGCCGAAGGCATAGAGGGTTTTATATCAAAATTTTCAGATAGCACAAAGTTAGGAGACACAGTAAATTGTATAGATGGCAGCAGAAGTTACAAAGGTACTTAGATAGATTAAGTGAATGGGCAAAACTGTTGCGGATAGAATTCAATGTGAGTACATATGAGGTAATCCACTACGGATCCGAAAATAGTAAAACAAAATATTTTTGAAATTGTGAGAAACGAAGAACTGTGAAGGAGTAAAAAGAGTTGGGTATCCGCATACACAAATCACGAAGAACAAGTTCACAGTTATAGAAACGCTAATGGGATGTTGTCCTTTATTTCAAGGGGGCTGGAAGATGAAGGAGCGGGAAAGGTGCTTCAACTGCATAGACCCTTAGTCAGACCCTATCTGGAGGTGTTCATTTTTGGGCACTGCACCTCAGGAAAGATATACAGTGTTGGCTTTGGAGAGGCTGCAGTGCAAATTAATCAGAATAATATCAGGGCTTAAAGGGTTAACTGTTCAGCACTTTGATATGTCCTCGCAATGTGAAAGGCACTCTACAAATGTAATTTTGTTGTTGTTGTTAAATTATGAGGCCCAGTTGCCTAAACTTGAGTTTAGAAGGTTGAAAGATGATCTGATTTAGATTTTTTAGAAACAGTGGGGGGATTCAATAGAGTCGATACAGAGAAACTATTTCCTGGAGAATCCAGAACAAGTCTTAAACTTAGAACTAGCTCTTTTAGGAGTGAATCTACGAAGTAGTTTTTCACCCAAACACACCTCTAACAATATAGCGCATCCCCAGCATTGTTTTGGAGTATCAGTGTAGACTATGAGTTCAAAATGGGGTTAATATCACAATCTTCTGACTCAGAAATGAGAGTGCTACTAACAGAGCCAAGTTGACACCATTAAGGGGAGAAAGAAACAAATCCCTGAATAGTTAAGAAGTATTATAAGTATGGATTACCATACTTTTATGTTTGTGGGACATTGCTGTGCACAATTATCCAGTTCCTATTTACCATTACATGATCTAAGAAAAACAAATCAACGAAAATAAACATTGTATGCAAAAAGGAGATAAAATGGAGAAAACGAGGTCTCGGGAGAGGTTCAGGACTTCTGTGGAAAGCAATAGGAGATAACATTATAATAATAATCCTTGCATTTGGTAGAGCACTTCTTACGGAAATTGAATTTTGTAAGAAAAATTAAACCAATCTAGAGTTCTCTGATCTCATTTTTTTAGTATTGAAATAATTCTGTAAATACATATTGGATTTGTTCAAACAAGAATGTTGGTTATGTGGCTTACAAGTTATGCATTAAGCCTTATTACCTAGCATAGCTAGTAACAGTTGGAAGATATTCTATGGTATTAAATGCCCAAATACATTTCCGATGTATGACTAGCAATAAACTGATCATCAACTGCAATGATTCGCATGGTCTGATGACAGAATAATGTCTATATGGTGGCTTTTGGCAAGATGGATTAAAGTGAGCAATAGGTGGAGGATCAACTTCATACCAGGGAGTATTATGGCAGGTAACTGAAAAGCAAAACAAAACATTGTTCTCAACTGAAGCCAATACTTCTTCCAGGATGATTAAGCTATGATTGGTCGGTCAGTCAGTCGATCGGTCGGTCGCTTGGTTATTAATTTTTATTTATTTATTTATGGGGAAACGACAGGGAATTGGCTTTAGTGTAGTTTGCTCCAGTAGCAAAGATGGTGCTAACACAGGTTCCATGTTTTGAATGGCCTTGTTTTGTACTATGATTTCTGTGATAAATGACCTTCCATTAATCAATGCAAATAAAAGCCAAAGTTAAACTATAAATATAGTGTATTCTCATGCAGTTCTCAATGGGATGGGAAAACTCAGTTTAGGTCAAAATTTCCATTTAGCTTTTTGAACACACATGCTCATGAATGAAACTTGTCTCATGTCCTCAGTTCCCACTGAGTTCTTCAGTGCCATTGCACTTTAGGCTACTCCATTTTAAGCCATTGTTTGTGCCCCTTACACAATGTGTTGACTATTTCTTTGCTAAATTTATTCAGTCATATCTATGTTTGGATGTGATTGTACTAATTGCTACTCAAGATCTTAAATGCAAATCCTATCAGATTATTTTTCTTTGCTAAATTTTGTTTTTGTTTGTCACCGCTGTACATTCTGACTGAGCACCAGTGTGTGAAGCAGAACCTATTGTGAAATCTGAGCACATATTAATTCCTCTGAACATAGATCATTTTGAGGTTTTTGCTTATTTAGCTTGATGGCTTGTACAGTTCTCAATATTTTATTCATGATAAAATGATTAATCTACGTTATTCCAGGCTTTGTTCTTAGAGTTTAGAAGGTTATTGTAGGTTCTGATTTTACTATTACAGTATTATGGAAAAAGAAAATGATACTTCCATTTGGTGAACACCCAACATCTGCGTGACAATCAAATAACCTTGTAGACTTCAATGAGCCCAAGACATTAATAAGATGAAAGCATAAAGTAGTGAAATGCATAATAAGATTAATGTTATCAAAAAATAGCCAACTAATAGAGGCTCAAAATGGATCGAGGTATGATCTTGAAGTGAGTTAGCAGCTATCAGTGTCTCCAGACACTTTTGATTACTTTTAGGTGTCTAATCTCCAAATGAATTCATGAGATGTTTGCATTGTACCGATTTATGTACACATCACATCAATCTAGACAGTGTAGAATCAATTCCGATATAAAGCTGGCAAAGAGCTCCTGGTTCATGCCAATAAGCTAGTTTGGGCTCAAACTTGCACTTGTCAAATGAGCATAGTGTCTATGCTCATTGTAGAGGTTGGGTGTGGGGTACATGAGGCCTTCTTGGAGTTAAACTGGCTGAAATTGATGGGCTTGGCAAAGGAATGTCAGAATTGAATTAATCCTTTGTGCTGGTCTAGGTAGTCCGGTTCCCGGGATCTGCTGTTGTGAAGCGTTCTGAGATGCCATCCAGCATGGAGGGCATTATATAAATCAAAGTTGTTGTTGTTGTTGTTCCTGAGACAGGCAGATCAGCCTATACTCATGCAAGCCAAAGCCAAGCCAAAGGGTAGGTTGTACAGATAAGCCTCTATTTAGAATGCTTCTATTTAGGAAGTTTCAATTGAAGTACCATAATTTTTGTAACACCTTTTGATCAATATAGGACACTTGGATTTAACGAACAAAATTTTTGTTTGCGCATGCGCAGTACCTATTTTGAATATCGCAGTTGCATTTTGCATGACCTTTTTGTCCATACGCACAGTCCATAGTCTATTCGCAGGTAAATCGCGCTCGCACTTGATATCTAAGCGTTTGAACTGGCCAATAGCATGTTGCCACGTCATTGTTTAAAAGCCAGCTGATTTTGAAGCGACATCACGCCATGTCAGTATCACAGTAATTTCCAAACATTCCCAAGCAACTTCAAGCAATTTACAGTCTCTACCACAATTATAGCAAGTTTACAGTAAGTGAAATGAGCAGCGGTAATACCGCTAGCGGCCAGAAACCCAGCAAAGTCATCACTTTAAATACCAAATTAGAGGTGATAAAGTGCATTGGGTCTGGTGAAAAAGGTACGGACGTCGGGAGGGCTTTAGGACGAACTGGATCGATGGTGGCTACTATAAAACAGAAAAAGGACAATATGCTGGCAAGTTCAAGGTGTGTTACAGCTACAAGTGCAAGCAGATTATCAACACATAGGAGTGATGTGATGAAAAACATGGAAAGCTGAGTGTCTGGACTGAGGATCAGAACCAGCGTAATATACCACTCAACACCCTGGTTATCCAAGAGAAGGCAAAATCATTGTTTAGGGAGTTAAGTGACCAGGAAGGAGAAGCTCAATGACACCATCTTTCAGTGCTAGTAGACGGTGGTTTCAAAGGTTTAAAAGGCGCTATGGGCTCTACAACATCAAGATGAGTGGGGAAGCTACAAGTGCCACTGCCACTGTCACACTGCCAGTGGGGTCCGGCGATATCGATATATATTTTCATATCGATATGCCGATATCCGAATTTAAAATATATTGATATATCGAAAAATGCTATATAAAAAAAATTGGTATTTCGTAAATATCGGTATATACCAATATATTGGTATTATCGGTATAATGCAAACTTTTTAAACTTACCTTGTCGCCGGCATTGCAACCTCATGGGCCTAGAGCACGGAATGCGCGCGCACATCGGAATGCACGCGCACACCCAAATGCGCACGCACCTCCGAATGCGCGCGCACCTCCAAATGCGCACACGCCCCCGAATGTGCACGCCCCCCCGAATGCGCATACGCCCCCCCGAATGTGCACATGCCCCCAAATGCACACACGCATGCGCAGTATAAAAAAGCCCGAAAATATCGATATATTCACATCGGAAAATTTCCATATCGACGGACCCTAACTGCCAGTATTAAAGTTTGCCAGTATTAAAGTACAATACTGCACAGTTACCCCAAGTACCCCTTCTTGCCTAAGTGTGTTAATTTGTGTGTTTTGTTGTGTGTTTTTGTATGTTATTTAGTGGTTTAAGGTCCAAAAATTTTGTAAAAAGAACGCATCTCTGGTTATATAATGGGACTGCATGGGAAATTGTGTTTTGATTTAGATATAGTTTTTCAGGAACACAACCCCGTCCTAAATAGAGGTTTACCTGTACATGATTGAACAAGCAGGGGGAAGCTTCGTAGACAGTGCTCTCAGTAGCAAGCTATGCTGTTTTGATTGATTAAACACCAGCAGTTCTCCAATGTGCACTCTGGAGTTCACAAATGTTGAGTCTTGCCAATCTGAGACTAACACTGTCCGGTATTAGGCAAGCAATTCACCTGCAATTACACACAGAGAGACTGAATAAATGTGGAAAGGGTTGTACGTAGTCAGCGCACCTCCAGGTTCACCAGTGATTATGCACAGGAGAGAATGTGTAAGTGGGTTGAATGTGGATCTTGTGCAGTGAGCCCCCAGAGACACCAGTGATCACACACAGGAAGGGGGATGGTATAAATGTCCTGAATGTGAAAACAGTTTTTCAGTTATGTGGACCTCCGGAGACATGACTGATCACACACAGGAAAGAGACTATAAATGTACCTGTAACTCAGTGGTTAGAACACTCGTCTTACAAGCGTGAGACCTGTGTTCGAATCCAGGCATGTCAAGGCAAAACCATGGGCAAGTTTCCTTACTCCACACACCTAAAAATAATCCCTGAATAATACCCCCAAAAATATTATAATAATTGGTCATTTCGATCCACGATTGTTTGTGGGATACTGCTGTGCGCAATTGGCTTTGAAGATGAGTATGAGGATCGTGAAATTGATCTGTTCAGTGATAGGGAGCCTGGCTAGAATTTGTGTATTGTGGGTACAGAATTTAGTATTGGTGAGTATGTGGGTAGCAGAGTTTTAGATTAACAGGATTTTGTGGATGGTGGAGCTGGGAAGACCAGTGAGAAGAGCATTTGAATAGTCCAGGTGGGATGTGAGAAAAGCATGGATGAGTGTTTCAGTGCCTTTGGGACAAAACTATCCATTTCCTTTAGAAGTATGTTTGCATCAATAGCATAATCTTGGGAATGCTAACAAAATGCCCATTTGAGATTTTTAAACTTGTACTTGAATGATCAACTTTTAATTTTATTTGGAGCATTTCTGACCAGGACACAGGGAGAAACTCCTTTCTCTTTCCAAATAGTGCCATAGGATCTTTAACATTCACCTGAACAGGCAGGCAGGATATGATTTAACAATTCATCTGAATAATGGCATTTCTGACAATGCAGCACACCCCAGCACTGAATTAGAGTGTCAGCCTCCAAATGTGATTCCAAATCCTATTGTGGGGTTTGAACCCACAGCCTTCTAACTCAGTGGCCTGAATGTTACCACTCAGCCAGACTGACACACATAACAACATATATGACAACTATATAATAATATCTTGCATTTATAAAATGACCATCACACAGGATAATGTTGGAGCATTGTACAGTGGTGGAGTTGGATGTAAAGCAAAGAAGAAGGGGATAATAACATAATAATGCTTGCATTTGATATAGTGCTTTTCACATCTTCTAGACGCCTCAAAGCACTTCACAGAATATACTGTAAAGTGAATTAACTGCATATATGTGCGTGAAACGTGGGAGCCAAGTGCGCACAGCAGTGTTCCACAAACAGTCATAGATTGAAGTGACCAATATTTTTTGAGAGATTATTATCAGGCATGTGGAGTAAGGAAACTTGCTGAAGGTTTCACCCTGCCTGGAATTGAACCTAGGTCTCTCGCTTGTAAGGTGAGTGCTCTAACTTCTGAGCTACACGACTTCATAATGGATGGGGGAAGGTGACCACTGGCACTGTTGATGATGTAGAATTTCAGGTGGGACTTAAAAGGAAAAAAATAGGTTGGCTCCTGTGAATGGCCAAGTCAGCCCCTATTAGGAATTAGGTAATCCTGTACAACACAGAACAACAACAACAAAATTACATTTGTATAGAGCCTTTCATGTCAGAAAGACATCCCAAGGTGCAGAAAGTGACTCATAAAATTGCTGTAGCTCCTCTGATGACCTAGTGAGTAAAGGCACACCCGATGCAGAACTGGGCCATACACAGCCTGGAAAGTTGTGAGTGGAATAAATGTTTCTGATGTCATCCAGTCTCGGTAGACATTTAAAGTATTGAACTCTACACCCTAACAATCCACTGAGTTAAGAAATTCCTTCTCACCTCTCCCACATCAAAAGTTATCATGAGGTGATGTATTGGGTGTTATCTGCAGGGCTCCCCAGTTGAAGGGAAAAGAGAGAAAGTATGTTGAGGAAAGGAAAATATTAGAGAAGATCACCTCTTTCCCTTTGGCCTTTCTTTGGAGTAGACCCTGCATGACATACATTTTGTTACTTGTGGCATGGTGTTAGAGTACATCCACGTGCTTAGTGCTAACATGTCAACGATATCTCTACAATTGCCCAACACAGCGTATTTCGCAGCACCTGTTTCAGACTTGTCATAGGAGCCAACATGTATTTTCTCCTTTTAGGTCTGGCTCCTGGCAAAGTTTGACAGCGTAAAGTCTTGTGACTTTTCAGAGGGACTTGTACATGCTTGCTTCATTAAAGCTACGTGATTTTTTTCTGAATTAAGAATTTTACAGCACATTTATCAACTGCATGCACATAATCAAAAATGGAGCTTTTTCGTAAAGCAAAATCGGTCTGGATAGATGGCAGCGTTTGCCTTTTAATCTACCTTTGGTACACTTTCTGGACACTGTTCAGCTTCAAGAGGCACAGACAGAATTCATCATGCCATGAGTCGCAGGTAGTGATTCATTTTTAACCATTTGTTCAGCGCCTTGGGATGCCCTCCCGATATGAAAGGCGCTCTATAAATGTAATTTTGTTGTTGTTGTGTTGTTGTGATTATTTACTATGATGTGTGGAGGTTGATTTGTGTGTCGTTCTGTGATCAAAGATTTTGTATACGGAAGAAAGAAATAGCATTTGCTGAATTTGTTTCTCATTTATAAAATGTTTCCCACACCAGGCTCTGAAGGCCTATCACCCCCATCCTTGCCTGGCTCTACTCTACCAAACCATCTGCTCCCTTCATTGTTAGGCATTGTATTGCTTTAAGTCTTCTACCTTCATGCCGCACCATTGAAGATCAGGCCTTCAGCTCTCCGCCCCAACCTCAGGAATACCATCCCAGTATCCCTTCACCTCACTGCTTCCCTCAACCTCTTCAAGATCCATCTCAAGACTTTCCTCTTTGCCCCCAACTCGGTCATCTTCATGCCCCCACCCCCAATTCTCCCTTGACCTCACACTTCCCGAATCCAACAACCAACTCAGATGCGAACCCTAAGCTGGCCAGCACCTTAGGGTGTCCTCCCAACATGAAAAGTGCTATATAAATGTGATTATTTTGTTGATGTTTATTTTGTTATTTTATGATTGTCTCAATTAGTATTTTAAAAATACAACGAGCATTCCAAATGTTTTTTTGATAAGGAAGACGAGAGAATTTAATACATTTTCATCTCTGAATAACTCAGTATGCAGAGTTTGATATGTTGACTGGAAGTGCAGAGATAAATGGTCTTTACACATAAATCAGCCATATTGCAATATACAGTAGCATGTACCTCAGTTATTTAACATGTCCGGTACAATATTTATTTTTACACAGACATTAAAGGGACTCTGGTTGGAAAACTGTCTTGCAAATAAATAGAAATACATGATACTGGCATAACATTGTTTCCTTTGGTTAAGAATAAATCGTTTCTCTGTGTGAAACCAACTTGTCTTATTATACCGACTGCTGCTTATGTTATTTTGTGGTTTGAAACAGAAAGAAAATGCAACTACAGTATTAGCTATTCAGTGGAAAAGGTAGCTGTAGATAATCACAAGTGTGCCTAGTCTATTGAAGGCCGTTTTTCTCTGGTAAATGTGTTAGCCATTTTAGAACTCGCTAAATCAATGTGTTGTTCATTTTCCAGGGTTCAGGCTCTGAGATATTATACTCATGCGCAATATTATAGTTGCTCATGAGTCATGATTCAACTTATCAGTGGCTAAATAGTACAGAGGTTGGCAACGGTACACTCTCAGTGACATAATCAAAGAGCAATAATGTGGCAGCAATGAAAACTGTTGCTTCTGCAAGAGACATTGGTGAAACATGCAATTGGTGATTCACATCTGCATTGTTTTCATAAATTGTTTTCGAATCTCGTGCAATACTGCTTAAATTCTCATTGAGTTAGAATATCACCAAAATAATAATAATAATAATCCTTGCATTTGTTGTCGTGCCTGATGACCTTTCTCTTCGACCATGCTTACGGTCACCTTCCACCTTGTCCTGGCTCAGACTCTGGCTCAGCCATTGTAAAGTGCTCTGAGATGCCATGCAGCATGGAGAGCGCTATATAAATGCTAGTTGTTGTTCTCCCTAACAAAACCCCTTATAATCGTGGACAAGTTTATTTTTGGTTTGAGGAGATCTGATAGTGTACAAGACATTAGAGTCTGGAAATATAACGGTTGGAGTAGGATGATGCAAGTGAGGATACAAAGAAGGAACAGTGTGTAGTAAAGATTTTTTTAAGCTTAGAAGGGGAAGGGACTTTGGGGGGAAACTGTCCACAGTAATAGTGATGACACTGGTGAAAAATTGAATGGTGAGAGAAGGGGAGAGTGCTTGGGAGTTAAATTTAAGAGATGGACAAACTATCAAATAATTGTTTTCTTGCATACTGTCCAGTGGTGAAAAAAAAAAATGCTGGTCCAAACTAGGGTCCGGCGATATATCGATATATCGATATATCGGTAAAACCCGATATAATTTTCATGTAGATATGAGCCCATCGATATATCTAAATCGGAAAATTTCCATATCGAAGGACCCTAGTCCAAACTATGTTAGCAGTATTGAGATATTGGTTGAACTTGGTGTTGACAGTACAGTATGGTGAGGAAAATCAAAAGGTTTGGCATGAAAAAAGAAACATGGTAAACAACAAAATACTGTACAACAAAACAACCAAATTACATTTGTATAGCACCTTTCATGTTTGGAATTGTCCCAAACCGCTGGAAATTAATGTTTAGGACCCGAGATGAAGATTGAGATCAGAGAGGATGGAGGGCAGTGGGGGAAGGAGAGTGATCAACGGCATCGTCAAAGAGAAGGGTCTTGAGACAGGTCTTGAAGGAGGCAAGGGAGGGGGCGAGGTATAGTTCGAAAGGATGGGGGCAAAGTGGATGAAGGCCTGTTCATCAACGATGGGACATGTGAGGCAGGAGACGTGAAGCAGGATGCAGCCACCTGAGCAGAGGGTGCGGGCAGGGTGGTAGCTGGTTTGGAGGTCAGAGAGGTAGTGGGGGAAAGTCCATGGAAGGCTTAGAAGGTGAAGACCAGGATCTTGAACTATATTCTCTGTGTGATGAGAAGCTAGTGGAGTCTGGTGAGGATGGTGGTGATAAGGTCATGATGCCTGGTGCGAGAGAGGCCATGGGCTGCAAAGTTCTGGATGATCTGCAGCCTATGCAGGGATGAGTTGGCAATGCCGACAAGCAGTGTGTTTTCATAGTCAAGCCTGGATGTTATAAATGTGTGTATGAGGGTCTCAGTGTGAGACAATGGTGGAGCTGGGCAACATTTCAGAGGTGGGGGACGGCAAAGCTGGTCGTGGCATGGATGTGGGGTAGAAAGAATAATTGATGGTCAAATAAGATGCCATGGTTCCATCAGTGATGGCTCAGTAAAATGGAGTGCTCATCCACCTTGGATGGTGATGGTGTCAGTGCCTGAGGTGTGGAGGCACTGATGGGAGCCAATCATAAGAGCCTCGGTCTTGTTGATATTCAACTGTAGAAAGTTAGCTCTCATCCAGTATTGACAGACGTGTGACAGACATTCTTTCAGGACTGCAGTGGACCCAGAGTTGAGGGTGGAAGCAGAGATATAGAGTTGGGAGTTATCCGCATCCATGTCCAAGTTGGCCCAATGTCAGCTGATAATGTCAACAAGAGGGAGCATATAGATATTCAAGAAAAGCAATCCAAGGACAGACTCTTGAGGAATACTGCACAAGACGATATGATGATTAGAGGAGAAACTGTTTGTGGAGATGAATTGGAGACAATGAGAGGTAGGATCTGAACCATTCAAGGACAGAGCCATGAAGGTTGAGGTGAGATGAGCACCATGTCTGCATCCGGTGAGGAAAATAGCATGATCAACAGTATTAA
The DNA here is from genome assembly GCA_035084275.1 of Hydrolagus colliei. Lineage (NCBI taxonomy): Eukaryota > Metazoa > Chordata > Chondrichthyes > Chimaeriformes > Chimaeridae > Hydrolagus > Hydrolagus colliei. The sequence goes on from CM068743.1 coordinate 27,648,618, forward strand.
AGACAACAGAGAGATCAAGGAGGATGGGTAGGCAGAGGGAGCCCTGGTCGTAGATGCATAAAATGTCCTCTGTCACTTTGACTTGTTGCTGTGCTGTGGGTGGCACAGAAACCTGATTGAAGTTGTTCGTAATGGGAGTGGCGTGAGAAGAACAACAACAACCACAACGCAAGGAGCAAAAGCAGGGAAAGGAGGCAAATCTTCTCAGACTGATTAATTACAATTACAAATAGTACTAGAGTTCTGAGACTCTATCCCATATGAAGGGTGCTATATAAATGCAAATACTGTAGTTATTGTATCAAATCATTGTTAAAACTGCTGAGGAATTGATCAGTTTTGTTATGTGGGTCCCATTGTGGAGTGGTTAGCATTCTTGCCTTGCAAGCAAGACGATCAGGGTTCCAGTAGCAGATGGGGCAAAACCTAAGGCAAAATTTATTATACTATATATTCTTGAAGCACTTTGACATATCACATTTCATCAACATAATTCCAGGCAGGGTGAATCCTTTGGCAAGTTTCTTTACTCCACACGCCTGATAATAATAATCTCTTGAAAAAGAACACTAATGAAAATTGGTCATTTTCAATCTACAACTGTTTGTGGGACATGGCTGTGTGCAATTGGCTGCTATGTTTTGGCCACAAATATACAGTCAATTCATTATATTTTATGAAGTGCTTTGAAAGGTCTAGAAGACGTGAAAAGCGTTATATCAAATCCAAGGATTATTGTTGTTATGATGATAAGGCGCTATATCAAATGCAAAGATTGTTATTATTACGCGATGTAGCATTAGAAAATATACATAGATAGCAGTAGAGATTAGATTTCACTGAGTGTGATTATATGAAGTAAACATAGCATATGGTTAATGGATATCAAATTCAACTAACTGCCGTTCCATGATGTTGCCCCTAATCTGAAATGAATGCAAGATCAGTACCACCAGTGCCAGAAAAAGACATGTGTCAAAGACATTCAGAATTGCCTTTTACAGCCATGGAAAGAACAGTTGAAATGACGGAGGACTCCCTCTAAATATGGTATGATTATTTAGCACAAATCATGTGTAATCAGTTGAGGTTACGTATTTTACCACACCTAAGAAATTTATACTGGTATATATTCTGAGTCCTTCTTGTCCTGAATTCTCCCTATCAGGGAAACTTCATTCTATTTCCATTCATGCCGTGACACTTCCCTACCTCTGGACCTTCTTACTACCTAACCCACTATCTGCTGCCTCTGCTCGACTGGAGCTGGCCTCCTTCATGTCCCTCGTGTCCTCCGTTACACCATCAGTGACCGCGCTTTTAGCCACTATGCCCTGAAACTCTGGAATGCTCTTCCGCTATCCCTCCACTTTGCCCTTTCCTTCCCCATCTTCAGGTTGCACCTAAATACCTTCCTCTTCGACCATGCCTATGGTGTCCTCCACACCCCCACGGCACAGCGTAATGCTCTACTACTGTCAAGCACTCTGGGATACAACCCTCCTTGAGGGGCTGTATATACATGCAAATTGCTGTTGTTGTTTTCCTGTTAGTCAGGCAAAGCCATTCTGGCTGTAAAAATTGTTTTGAGCCATTTGCAATGTGTGCACATTACAGGCTTTAGTCCTCTTGTGTAATATCACAGGTTTCGTAATACTGCAAATTGATTTCCTGCAGTAATCGAATCTTCCTCCATAATAATTTCCCAGGTGATGTTCTAAGTCTGCAGCAAATGTTTACCACAAAGATATTTGTACATTTGAAAAGCCACCTTGGCATTGATAGCATTTCAACTTGACCAATGCCAACTTTGCTATTTTATCACTGACACAAAGTCAGCACACAGATTCTGAGCACATGTATAGAGAAAAAGATGTAGTTAGTACAACAGCAACAACAATTGCATTTATACGGTGCCTTTCACATCACGAGGATGTCCCATAACATGTGTCTTGCCATTACTGCAGCTTGATTAAGACATATCCTCAATTGATTTATGACATGTGTGGAAACCCATCACAACAACAACAAAATTACATTTGTATAGTGCATTTCACATCGGCAGGACATTCCAAGGTGCTGGACAGTCAGTGTATCGGGAATGGGGAGAGTGGAGGGAAAGGATGGGAAGTGGGGTGACCGATGGCATGGTCGAAGAGGAGGGTCTTAAGGCGGGACTTGAAAGAGGCTCGGGAAGGGGCAAGGCAGAAGGATTGCAGGATGGAATTCCAAAGGTTGGGGGCAGAGTGGCTGATAGTGGGATTTGTGAGTCGGGAGACATGGAGCAGGCCGGAGTCTGCTGAATGGAGGGAGCGGACAGGTTGGTAGGCGTTTAGGTGATCGCAGTGGCAGGGGGGGCTTTAATGATGAGGAACATAATGTTGAATTGAATCTTCTGAATGATAGGAAGCCAATGGAGTGGGGCGAGAATGGGAGGGATAGGGTCGCGAAGCTTGGTGCGGGAGAGAACAACAAACAACAAAATCAACAACAAAATTACGTTTATACAGTGCCTTTCACATCGGGAGAACGTACCAAGGTGCTGGACATGGATGATCTGCAACCTATGGAGGGAGGAGTTGGCCAGGCCAATAAACAGGACAATGACATAGTTGAGCCTGGAAATGATGAAGGCATGAATGAGAGTTTCAGTGGCCTGAGGGGTGAGGTAGCGGCAGAGTCGGGCATTGTTGCGGAGGTGAGGGAAGGCGGAGCAGGATATGGCATGGATGTGGGGGAGAAAAGACAGTTGAGGTTTGAACAAGACATCTAGGTTCCTGACAGGCTAGGTGAGGTAGAGGTTGGAGGTTGATGCTGCAGTGTCTGAGGTGCAGAGGTGCCAGTGGGAGCCAATCAGTAGGGCCTTGGTCTTGATAACATTCAACTGTAGAAAGTTAGCTCTCATCTAGGACAGTAGTGGTCCTGGAATCAAGGGTGGAGGCAGAAAGATAGAATTGGGTGTTGTCCGCATACATATGGAAGTTGACCCCATATCTGCGGATGATGTTACTAATGAGGAACATATAGATATTGAAAAGGAGAGGGCCAAGGACAGAGACCTGGGGGATGCTATATGTGATAGTGTGGTGGCTGGAGGAGATGCCATTAGTAGCAAAATAGTAGAGGCAGTGGGAGAGTTAAGAGTCGAACCAGGCAAGGGTATGTCCACAAAGATTGAGCTGAGAGGAGAGGCTGTGTAGGAGGATGGAGTGATCAAAGGCAGCAGAGAGGTCGAGGAGGACAAGGAGGCAGAGAGAACATGACCATGCTTAACAGTTTCCAAATTGGATTGAAAGTCCAACATATGCATTCCATCTAAACATGGAAGTTTCTCCGTGACTGAACGCTTTTGCTGGACGAACACTGTATTAGCTAAATTTGGAGAGGATTAGCATAGGGTGGCAAGAGTCAAAGTTTGGAGATCCCGGAGTGTCCATTGGAGTACTGCTGTTTAACCAACTAAAATTCAAATAACTTATTATTGAGCCACTGCTTGGTCGACTTAGACCAACCAAGTTGTAGAACTTTTAGCTTACAAGGACACAAAGAGGTGTCAACCATTCATTCAGCACATCCAGTCTCAAGATCTTCCTCTTTGACTGCATCTTCAACCTACCCCTGCAATCCCTGCTCTCCACTCAAAACCTATTGAAGTGATTCCAGTGGAAGAATACTTCTTACAAATTGAACCCACAAAGTGGACCCCTATAAAACGATTGCTATTTTTAGCTGTCAGAATTTGATAGACTCCATGTACTCTTGAAACAGAACAAATTCATTGTCATCTATAGCATTCCAAATCACAAATATAAATAGTACTGAATGCAATTCCAACTCCACACAATAGAAAGCAGCTTTACTAAAATGAGAGTTTTCAAAAGAACTGCAAATATATTTGGAAATTTGGGGATTTCTTATTTGTTTTTGTACGGGCAGCATCCAAAGCAAAGGTTACCACAAAGCATCAATTTGCCCTCAACAGGATTGGTGGGACAATGTTGACTATTACTTTTCATATCTGTCAAGAATGTAAATGTGGTATTAACATGGCTTGGTGAAGAATTAGTGAGTAATCTACCCTGTCTGAGAATGCAAAAAAAAATTGCTAATGCTTTGAAATACATTCGGGAATATACCAGCTTTGGCAGCGAGAGCACATCTGATTCTCGATAATAATAGTTAGAAATAATAATGCTTGCATTTGATATAGCACTTTATCACATCTTCAAAATACCTCAAAGAGCTTCACAGAATATACTATAAAGTGGATTGAATGTATATATTTTGGGTTAAAATGTGGCAGCCAATTGCATGCAGCAGTGTTCCACAGTTGTGGAATGAATTACCAATTTTTTTAATGGAATTATTACCCCAGGAAAAGCGATCTACCAATCGACTAACAGCTGAGTACCTACTTACTGCTAGGTAAACAATGGTTTGTGGTGTAAGGAAACTTGCTTAATGTTTCTCCCTGTTCCCGTATGAATCAAATCCAGGTCCTCTTGTTTGCGAGGTGAATGTTCTAATCACTGAGTATTCCACATTTCTTTATCACGTAGAGCAAACTATATATTTCTTTGTCACAGAGAATTTTTTCTCCACTTGCTTTTGATGTTCCAATTTCAATTGTGTGGATCAATTATATCATTGTATCATTTGACTTAGAAGAGTTCATTTGCCCAGCAATGTAAGCTAATTGGATACCATCATATGGGGTTACATACTCTCTAAGCTGAAGCAGTCTTGTCATTTATCACAGAGAGCATTGCTTAATGCCATTTACAGAGAGCACAGTGTAATGATAATTCTTGCATTTATGTATTTCTGAAGATCAAAGAGAACTGAGGATACACATTTGGATGCTGCAGCAACAGAAAGCAGGCTCAAAATGCTGATGGTTATTGAAATTCATAATTTGTGTTAGAAAATGTACCACAGTGCTGCTCTGTTCTTATTCATGAGAAAAATACTGTCTACTGCATATAATGTAGCTTCTCTGACATCACACCAACTGAACAACTTCTAATAAAACACCACTGAGCTAAAATACAGTAGTTGGTTCAAAATAAATCAATTAGAGGAATCTATTGATGATAATAATAATCTTTGCTTTTGATATAGTACTTTATCACCTTGTCGAGATATCTCAAAGCAAATCACAGAATATATTGTAATGCAGATTAACTGTGTTTTAGTGGGCAAATTTTTTTTTATAGTAGTTCGGTTAAATGTTTGGTGAGGTTCTGGCTGCCACCAATTATTTTAACAAATAAAGAATTAACAAATCGGACAATACAAAGATCTGCCATGATGATAATAATAAGCATTTAGGGAGAAATTCCACTTGGAACTATATTTACTCTATTCATTTAGCATTTTGGCGTGTCCAGAAATTGGTAAATTCTTAAACATAATCATTGGAGCAGAGATCGTTGAGGGAGACCTGATTGAGATGTACAAAATCATGAGGGATTTTGTCAGATAAATAGAGACAAGTTATTTCCTTTGATTGGGAGTTTGTGATTGGGGACATAGTTACAAGATAGTCGCAAGAACAGCGAAAGGAGAATTTAGGAGGAATATTTTCACCCAGACGTTGGTTGGAATGTGGTGGAGACTGAGTCAATTGTGTTTTCCTAAAGGGAACTAGACAAGCATATGAAAGAGAGGACCTTGAAGTGGTGTGGGAGTGAAGTAATATTTTTGCTCTGTGAGCAGGTGCGGACTCGATGGGCCAAATGCCTTCTTCTGCAATGTACATTTCTATGTTTAATCTTAATTTTGAACCTGCTTACCTATGACTTATAAGAAACCCGTGAAAAACAAGTTAAAACCAAACTCAATAATTTGACAAATTCTGGACGCTCTAAAATTCTGAATGAACAAAATAAATAGAGACCCCAGTGGAATTTTCCCCCAGTTGCTTTTAATGTTTTAATTTCAATTGTGAGGATCAATTATTTCATTTGACTCAGAAGAGTTCATTTGCCCAGCAACGTAAACTAATTGGATACCACCAAATGGGGTTACATACTCTCTAAGATAAAGCAGTCTTGTCATTTCTTTATTTCAGCAGTCTAATTAATCGGACACAATTCCTTCAGCCCAGCAGCACCACCAAATCCATTCCCTTGAATCAGCAAGCATCCAGAGGCTTTTAGAATTAGTGCTATTTGTTTTTTTTATCAGGTTTTAAATTGGATTTTGATTGAACTTGAGACTCTAATTATTAATACGTCTTGGCATGCAGGACATTTGACATGTGGTAACAAACAATTGGTTAAAGGTATGGTAAACTGTAGTCTTACAGGACTATAAATACTAGATCTCTCCATCAAATGCTTTTTGGGAGAGCAGAGACAGGAAACAAGGTTGAATGCAGCATTTTAAGCAGCAATTTTCACTTATAAAGCACGTTTCATACACAATAACAACTTATATTGGTATAGCACCCCTCATGCAGGGTAGCGTCTCAGCACTTAGACAGTTTATGAAAGCAACTGGGAAAGGTGGTGGAATTTGAGGATATTATTAAAAGCACAATCAGAGACAGAGGTTTCTGATTAAGAGGGATTTAAAAGAAGAGAAGATGCCTGTTAAATTTGGTGAAAATGTTTCATGGAGCAGGGTATAGTGGCTGAGTATGATGAAGCTGGTTGAGACTGTAGGCTGTGAGGCTTTCTGGTGAGCATCAAAGACACTTGGGGAAACTGATATTCCTTCTTTTTCCTTTGCAAGCTGCACTCCCAAATGCCCACCCCATCACGCCCCACCACGCGCTTCACACTCACCACTTACACAGAGCTCTGCATCTAGCCCTGCTGCTTCTGCTAAAATACAGAAACTTTTCATATGGTTCTTGTCTGATAAGCTAGACTGTTGCATATCTGTCATTGATGACGGTGCAAATTATAAAAATGGATCCTACACTATGTTCGTTTCTCCCGCGGCCATGTAATTGGGACAGAAATATGTACCTACTTCAGTCTGGGGAGGAGGAAAATGCCATTGATGTCCTCCAAGCCCATTATAGCTTCTCCTCCAAAGATTTCCAACATCCTTTCTTTGTGGGCTGTCAAACATTTCATCATAGCACATTTCTAACACCTGCTTTCTTCCATCACATCAAAATCATTGTCTTCGTTGTCAGCTTGATACATTTGGTAGCATTATCGCCTCTGTAGCAGATTATTATAATTTTAGGTCCTCGTGAGGACTTTGATCTTATAGTCTATGCTGATATTCTACTGCAGCGCTGGGAGATGTCATTTACTACGTTGTTAGAAATTAGGTCACACTCCCTGTTCAAGAACCCATTGTTCTACTTGTAAAGAGAAGTTTCTATCTGTGCTCTGGCTAACAATCCCCCCAGATAAAATAAATAATTTACTTCATGGCTGTAGGACACTGCTGTAGATAAATTTTGCTGAGTTCGCCTAAAGATACATAATCATTACACTTTACAATAAATCCTGTGAAGTATATTGAGACATTTCTAAGACATGGTAATGCCCTATATCAAATACAAGGATTATTATTGTGCATTACTGAAAGCTCACATTAGTTGTAGGTTGAGAACAAATGAAACACTTCTCATAGTAAAATCTTTAGTTAGGAATCATTGAAATTTACAGCACCGAAAAAGACCATTACAGTTTAGACTGTTTTTGCAGCATTCACTTATCACAGCCAGTACCAAGGATTTTGCTGTAAACATTGGATGGAACAATGTCTGGTTCCCCCAAGGAAACATTTTTCGAAGTAGGGAAATGTGAGTCATGAATATCAACCAGAAATATTCATTCATTGAAGGGCTGCTCATAAACAAAGGTGGAGTCATTTTAATTGACCTGAAATTTCACCTAATGTTAGCCAATAAATCCTCCATTTTGTCTTCAAATAACGCATGTGCAGAGGTGTACAGAAATCTTAAATTCAATGTTATTTTGAAAGCTGGATCCTTTTCAGCAACTGAAGGAAACAGCCTTTAAATCTAAGAACTTTACACAATTCTACAAAATCTCAAGATTTGGGAAAGACAAGGTAGAATTTCAGGCCTTAAATCACAATTTACTATATTTACTGGTACTTCGGCAATATTAGATGCTTTGTCGTCAGTTAATTTACAAAGGAAGGATTAAGCATTGCATATCATTTGGGAGATTGAATGGTAGGCTGGATAAACTAATAGATTAATCCTGTCTGAAACTGTTATTCTACAATGTTACTTCCCCAAGAATATAAAAGTAAAATGTCGAATTACTTCAATTTGAGAATAATATGCCTGTGTCTACTCATGGAATTGTACTGGAATAACTTAGCAGTCTGGCAAAGATCATGGCATTTGCATTTGGATTGCAAGGTGGCTTGGACTGCATTAGTTACCAAAGAAATAACAGAATGTACAGCCTGCAGTTTGGGAGTTAAGGCTTGTGCCACTTCAAATACTGACTTCATGTTGGTATTTGACAGCTGGGATATTGTTGATATCTGGGAAAGGTCCCTACAGGTAAACAATAGATTTGATGTGACATAGAGAAAACTACCTCTTGAGAAGGGGCTTGTAATTTTAGGGTAATTTTGTTGTTGTAAGGAACTGAGCTACCATTCAGTACCATAGTATCCATGCAGCAAATGATGACCATGTGTGTACTAGTAGTTTGGATGCCACAAGCAATAATTTCACAAGCAATCAATTTAGCAGTCACCCCCACAGCCTCTCCCCCCCCCCCCCCCCACCACCCCCCGCCACACACACACTCACACACACACACAAACACACAAATAGATATTTAGCTATAAACAGGAAACTATAAGATAATGTAAAAATAATATTTTAAGCAATCCACCAGTATGAGGTTAGATTCCCTGTCACCGTGCATCTCCTTGCATCTTCATATCACTTTGGGACTTTTCCGAAAAAGTAATAGAAGACTTCAAATTACATGCTGTTCCAATGGTGTTTGGAACACATTCAAGAAATGTTTGTATTACCCATAACATTGCTTTTTTAAAAACCCTTTAGCTGTGTCGTTTCAGATATCAGTTGGTGCCAAACTCTGAAAGAGGTACCTTCTAAAGCTATAAACAGTGTAACGCCAGGCATGAATCCAGTTATTATCCAGATTAGTGTGCCCAGTTCAAAAGGGTAAAATGTTATATCATTTTGAAGCTGCTTATTTGTTGATCTTAGTTTTTCCTTGCATCAGCGACTGCACAGCAATGACCATATTAGCCAATGATTCAGGACAGCTAATCTCTAAACATTCACCTTCTGATACAAGAAAAACAATTTGTAACAAATTCCCATTGTTTTAGGAAAAAAATAATTTCCTGATACATTTATGTTCCGAAATTCATGCAGTTTATTCAGGTTTCAGACTGTTCTTTTAAAAAAGTGTTGTAGAACAATACTTAAAATGGTTGCAGGGATAATGCTTATCTGATGCAAGAAATATTCACTGCGGTTCTTTCTTTAGAACAGCCAAAGAAAATACAGGATCTCATTTCATCTGAATTGTTATTGCAGAAAATCGATTTCATGCTGGTTGCTGGTGTAAATGAAAGTTTACATAAGCATCAGGGGAAAGAAATTTGATATACTTTGCTTTTGTACTTCTAGCATTCAGTGCCTTGGGACGTCCTCCCAATGTTATATAAAGGCTAAACACAATTGTTGTTATATAAGCCAGTCCCTGCATCCATACTGTGCTTCTTAGTTGGGACTTGTTTGGTCCACAGAAGCCTACTTTAACTCTGTCAATGTAACTCTTTGATTGCTAGAAGCGACAGATCTGTAATAATAATAAAATAATAATCCTTGCATTTGCTGTAGTGCTTTTCAAATTAGGAAGATATCCAAAAGCACTTCCCAGGATTTTACTGTGTATTTGTCTGCGAATGTGATAACCAATTGTGCACAGGGATGTCCTACAAACATCCATGAAACAACTAATCAATTTTATTTGGAGAATTGTTGGTCAGGACACCAGGAGAAACTCCTGTGTCTTTTCATATAGAGCTAGGAGATCTTTAACAGGCAAATGAGACCTCGATTTAATATCTCATTCGAAGTACGGCATTTCTGATAATGTAATATCCCCAATATTTCACTGAAGTGTCAGTTTAGGCTATCTGAGCTCAAATCCTGATGTGGGACTTGAATCCAAAGCATTCTGACTTAGAGAATGCTACCATGAGTGAGTATGACATACAACAACAAATTACACAGGAGCCCAACAGTACACAAGAGATGTGGCTATGCCACTTTCAGCAAGTAAAAGACCTTTATTGGTTCAAGTTGTGGTTGTCCCCGAAGTTAATTTGTATCATGAACACTCACTAATTTTGCTGCAAATCTGAAAAATGATACTACAGCGTATAATCATTTTTTTAATAAATGTACCATTTTGAGTTCTGGAAAGTGTTCGTAAATGCCAGTGTGCTTTGCTATACCCTTGAAATCATATGAACATTGGAGACGTAACTAGTTGCTGAGTGTTGAGCAATATGAAAAACGATAGACAAGTTTTGTACATCATGGAAATAGAAAGCAGTAAATAGCAGGTGTTAAATTACTGCGAGGGGCCAAACCGACTAAGAGATGGCATGTTAGTCAGCAATGGTAGTGTGCTGACGTCAATGCTGTCACTTAAACTATCTGTCAATATTGAAAAGCTCATAGACAAGAAGAGGCAAAAGATCAGCTATTGCGCAGAGTTAGAAACTCGGTTTGTATTGATTAATCCAGACTGCAGCTACATGTCATTGTTGCACTTCCAAAAAAGGCATTGGCATTCTACACTGTACTGTGTGCTATTCTTGTACATGGTTCGAGAGTAGATTGTTGGGCATCCAAAATCAGGATAATCCAGATATCTGAGCTATGTCTCAAGCCATTTGGGAAATGTGAAGCTAGGACCGTGGATTAATAATTTAATGGTTTAAACTGTTTTCCTAAACATACCAGTAATTATTTTCATTTTTCGCCTTTCTTATTCAATTTTCACTTGTTTTGTAGTGCTGTTTTCCCTTATTCTTCAATCACTCTTCATTCCTTGATTTTATGGTGATGACACAGTCGACCATGCCATCCTCCTCCTCATCCACCTTAGTGAGACCGCATTCGCATGACTTGAGTTCTATTTAACCAACTGGCAACACATCATCTCAGAAAATGTTTTTTTCCTCTCGACTCCTCCCGGTCACCTATGGAGTACCCCAGTGTTCCAACCTTACTGCCCTTCTTATCCTCACCTACATGTTACCTCTAAGTGTTGTCATCCGCATACATGGGGTCAACTTCCACATGTATGTGGATGAAACCCAAATGTTTCCCACTTCTCCTTTTCCAACGGACATTAAGGCCTGGTTGAGTGCACGTTTCCTGCAGCTGAATGTCGGCCAGATGGAAGCCATACCCTTTGGCTCCAATCAATGTCTTCTCTCTTGCGAGTCTGAATTTCTCAACCTCCCTGGGCTCTCCCCCAGATTCTCCGAACCATGCATAACTTGGACGTCAGATTTGATGCCCAGCTTTCCTTTCTAACACACATCTGTTTTCCGACCAGGACTGCTTTTTATCACTTCTTCCACATTGCCAGCCTCTGTCTATCCCTCACAACCAACACAGCTAAAACTCTCATCCACTCCTTTGTCACTTCCCGCCTGGACTATACTAATGCCATCCTTGCTGATCTCCATGGCTCCATCATATACCAAATCCATTTAATTCAAAACTCCACCACCCAGTTACTCACCCGCACGAAACTCCATACCCTCCATCGTACCACTCCTTGCCAGGCACCACTGGTTCCCAATCACTGAATGCATCAATTTCAGGATTGGCTGAAGGCTAGGCAATGGCCATGCCTTCAGCCAACACTCTCTAAAACTTTGGAACTCTCTCTATCAATCCCTTTGCCTTGCCCCTTCCCTCCCCACCTTCAAATCCCACCTAAAGACTTTCATTTTGGATTGTGCTTTGATTGTGGTCACCTGCCCACTCCCTCTAGCCCCTGGCTCATTGTCAGACTCTGCCACCGTAAAGCGTTCTGTGCTGCCACCCAGCGTGAAGCGCGCTATGTAAATGCAAGTTATTGCTGCTTCAGTGTGGCAGCCAGCTCTGTTCTGAAGATCTTGGTTATCTGTTTCTTTTAATCTTTCCTGACCTATTAGCTCTGTTCTTTAGCTACCCATATCTGTATTTTGTTAAATTGGACTTTGATCGGTTATTTCATATTGTATTAAATGGAGTGGTGATAGAATAAAATTATGAATGGTCGTACCCAATAGTGTGCAATGAAGATTAACATTTCATATCAGGAAGTGTACTGACTGTGTATTTTAGTGGTGAAGCGCAGCATCTAATTTGCAGAAAATTATAATTACGCATATCGGGACATTGTTGTGAGCAAATTGGCCACTACATTAATCTACAAATATGATGGCACTACACCTTACAAGGAGAACTTTGAGATGTTTCGACACTGTGTTATGGTACTACAATAAATTCAAATATTATTATTATGGATTAATTCTAAGGTGAACATCAGTCAATTCACTTTACAGTATATTCTGTGAATTGCTTTGAGATGCCTAGAAGATGTGAGAAGCACTATACTGTATAAAATGCAAGGGTTATTATTATTTATTATTATTCAGCAATTCTGTAATTATAGCAATTTATTATCTACATCCTCAAACTTTGCTGCTCCCTCTGCTTTGCAAACACTGGCCTGCTTACATTCTCTCCACTCCTAGTCCATCCCACCATCAGTAGGTGAACATTCAGCACTCTGTCCTAATTCTCTGGTATTCTATCTCAGAGTACGCCTACTTGGCCCCTCCCTAGGGTCTGTCGATATGGAAATTTTCCGATATCGATATATCAGTGGGCTCATATCGACATATACCAATATATCGATATCACCGGGTTTTTTTATACTGTCTATGCGCGCGCATTCGGAGGTGTGCGTGCATTCTGGTGTGCGCGCCCATTCCGATGTGCGCGTGTATTCTGATATACATGCTCTAGGCTCAGGAGGTTTGCAATGCCGGCGACAAGGTAAGTTGAAAAAGTTTTATATTATACCGATATAACCGATATATCGATATATCGCCGGACACGATATATTGATATTTTGCAATATACTGATTTTTTTTATACCGAATATTTCGATATACAGATGTATTCAAATTTCCAATATCGGCATATCGATATGAAAAATTATACCGATATAACCGATATATCGATATATCGCCGGACACTACCCCTCCCTCTTTGCCTTTAAAGCCTGCCTTAAAACCTATCTCTTCACCTTTCCCATTTGGTACTCACCTTCTCCCACCCCCAGTTTAGGCTCTCAGTCAGTTGCGTGAAGTGCTTTAGAATATCCTCCTAAAATAAGAAGCTCCAGGTCAATGAAAATTGTTGCTGTCTTATTTTAGTTTATTGACGAGGTTATTATTATGGAAATAGAAGTACTTCTGACATTTGAAAAGCTCCTTTGAATAATCAATGGTTGAGATTTCCAGTTGAGGGTTAAGAAGGATGAAGGTGGGAATGGTTATTTTAGTTTACCAACCCAAATCATAGGGAAAATCATAACTCAAAAATATACACAAGGCAAAAGGAGGTAATTAGATCAGTCAAGTCTGCACCAACAATCAGAGCAAATTCGGCTTAATCTTAAAGATTAAGATAATATTTTCTTATTTGCTAACAGCTGATGTAATTTGGGGACTATTGTATTCTCAATTCAATTCACTCAGCACCATTATAAAGAATAAAGTAAATCCGTAGGAGTGGGATGCAAAACAACAATAAAAAACTGAGTATTCAGCTGATGTTGGTAAACCATTCTATTACATGATTGATTCATCCAAAGTACATACTCTACCGACTTAAATTAACTAGAATCTACTTCACAGTATAAGTACTGGAGCAAAAACGTTTGACTAATACTTGCTCTTGTTTGTCCATACTAAACTGTGGTAAATATCATTTTGCTGTTGAGTCCAAATATAGGACAGCTATAGGGCTTCAGGGGAAATGTTTGTTGGTTTGGTAGCAAAGGAGCAATGAGAGGAATGTGCTGGGTCTGCCACAGGAAAGCTACTCAATCATCAACAGAGCAGACTCCTACTGAAACAGGACAGAAGTGTAGAAGCTGAAGCATGCAACAGAATATACAAAACCAGAAACTATCAGCTGTTATCACACTAGAGAATATTTATTTCTAAATGGCTCAATAGCAGTTTGTTGTTGTTGTTGTTGTTGTTATTTAGGCTTAATATTCTTTCAAATTATCAAACTGAGGCCCATCTGCCAATTCAGTGGACATTAAAGAGAAAGTGTCCTGGCCAACAATCCATCATATAAAATTGTTTATCCACTTCATGGCTGTTAGTGGGACATTGCTGTTCGCAATTAGCTGCCACATTTTGCTCACAAGTATACACTCACTACACTTTGTAAAAATGCTTTGCAAAGTGCTTTGAAATGTTCTCAATGTTATAGGTGCTATATCAAATGCAAGGAATATTATTATTATTGTACCTTCAAGTTAGCAAGATTTTTGTTGTAGTGTTTCTGCTTATAGTGAAGCACATTGTGTTATACTTTCTGATCTCAAGGTATATTATTGTTGATTTTTATCGTAGGCTGGTAAATCATTCACTAAGATTGATGTTGTCTCTGAAGGGCTAGTTAAATACTGCCCTGACATTACATTTTCACCTGTGCATCTCCCTACATTGAGCAGGGCATGTGCACTGTAAGGTATGAATGTCCAAGGAGCAGCAAATGGCCTGTGATTCCACATCAGCTACTTTAATGAGATTGAAACTGAGGGAAAAAAGTACCCTGTTTCTTTTCATACTGTGGAGTATGTCCATGCAGCAAATCATAAACACAAAGGTGACTGTTCTACTGATTCGTGACATTGATGCTGCTGGTGTTGAAGTTTTAGATTTTGAACTGCGGCCATTCAATGATGCTTTAAAGAATATTGCCTTAAGAGGAACAACAGTTTATTATTGTTCTCATTATTATTATTACCATGGATGGCAATGTAAATAGATTGAGATTCTTTAAAACAGCACCTGATAGACTTCTCCCAGCATTGAAAACAGGAAGATAGATTGTTAAGCATGCAAAACAGTAAGGTGGATATTTTGCAAGGATGCAATCAAATAGACCAAAGGATTTTCTTCGTCCAATCTAATCTTGTGATCCTGTGAGTTTAAGATTTATTTGGGATTGACTGTGGGTTTACCATTATTGATAAAATCGACACTGGGGATTGTTTATCAAAACATTTTAACACTGATAAATATGGAATGGAATGCAGTTAGAAATACCATCATTTTGAACCTTAACATGCTGTTCTTTAATTCCTTGGAATTTAGTGTTTAATATTTTTGAATGTAGCTTCCTTCAGCCTCGGGTCTAAAGTTCAATTCATGCAACCCATAATGCTTTAGGTTCTTCAGCCACAATAACAAAACAGCAGCAGAATTACATTTGTGTAGTGCCTTTCATGTTGCAAGGATGACTCAAGGCCCTGGACAATTAAGAGTTTGCATCCGAGCTTCAAAATTCTCTGAACTATATTGCTTGGTCCTAAGATGCCAAAGCAATTGTTGACCATGATTGATCTTACATTAGGAAGTTTCCTTGAGGTCATGTAGTCTTTTGGCACCTTCTTGTGAACCTTGTTAATTCCAATCCATTCCCTGGATCAGTTACCTCAGATGGCCTTGGATAACAGACAACATTCCCTCAGAGAGTCAAATAACCTCTAAGGCATTGCATCACTTTCAGTGTTATCGTACCACCACGGTAGGACTCTTGTCTCTAAGTCAGAAGGTTGTGGGCTCAAGCCCCAATGTCAGGATTTGGACTCATAGTCAATGCTGACATTGCAAGGCAGTGCTGAGATTATGCCTCATTGTCACAGGTGACGTCCTTCAGATAAGCCATCAAACCGAGTTCCATCGGCCTATTTTGGAATTTAAAGGATTAGTTGAGGTATAGATCAGCCATGATCTCATTACATGGCAGAACAGGCTCAAAGGGCTGAATGGCCTACTCCTGTTCCTATGGTCCTATTCAGGTGGACATTAAAGGTCCCATTGCATTATTCAAAAAGAGAAGGGAGCTTGAATATGTGTCCTGGCCAACAATACTTCAAATAAAATTGGTCATTCAGTTTATGGCTGTTTCTGGGACATTGGTGTGCAAAAATTGGCAGCTGCATTTCCCCCACAAAATACACGATCAATTCACTTTACGGAGTATCCTCTGAAGCACTTTGAGACATCTCTATGATGCGTTGAGGCAGGCACTGTACCAAATGCAACGATTATTTATTGTTATTAATTTAGGTCATTTGACCATTGGGGTCATTTGCTCATTATGGCTATTTTCACTCTCATCAAAACACACTTGGTGGCTGTGTTTGTTTATTGTTAACATTTAATACATTTTCATCTCATTTCGAGACCGATTAACCTTGTTCTTGTATGTACATTTGGCTGCAATGTGATAAGGATTATTATTGTAATAAGTCAAAGCACTTGATATATCCTCCTAATGTGAAAATGCAATTTGTTGTTATTGTTGATGTTGATGCAGCAAGGAAATGCTGAATTATTTATTGTTATTTTTACTAAATTGACTATTTCTGTGCAATAATGTGTATCACTGAGGTCCATTAAGGCAATTTTTTTATTTGCCTATGTTCATTGAGATATACCTGTTTGCTTGGGTGAAAATCAGTCAGTAAAATATTTCTATCTCGGAAACAGAATTCTCCAATTCTATCATTTTAGTGCGCAGACAATCTGAAACTCGCTGCACAGCCAGTACCAAGAATGTGTGGATATGGAATGTATAGATGTGCATGTCACATTGCGTGCATATTCCTGAAACTAGCATTGCAGTGAGACAGTTTTCAGGACGCATGACATTGCTTTACATGTGCTTTGGTGGCTCACAAAACTTGTTTAATTTGTGGCTTTGACCTGTGAATTTTTTTTGAATTCAGAGAAGTTAATGTTTTGTTGGTATCCAGATTGATTTAGAGAATTTTTTGATGCTACAAAATAAATCTTAAATTTATTTTGTGTCTAATCCCCTCCCCCAGTCACTCTCACCATCACCTCCTGATTTTCTCCCATTTTCAGCAGAACAAATAGACCTAAAAATAAGGGTTTCTATCTTGTGTATATTTTAAAAATCCAGGGTAAAAAATCTACATCTACCAATGTAGTTTGAGTTAAATGCAGTTTCATCAAAGAGTTCAGATGACTTTTTGAAATATTTAAGCTTTACTTTGACATCTTTATGTTGCTGAATTAATTTCCTAGTGATGATTAATCTACATTTATTATTCTTTGCAATTTATACTGTACTTGATCCTCTTAATGGTTCATGGTCCTGAGTTACTTGTGTACTCACCTCCTTTTAATCTTTATCAAGCTCTACCACAGTTTAGAGTTCTAAGATGCTACCCATGTGAAGAGCCCTGTATAAATGTACGCTGTTGTTGTATCCCAGTTATAGATAGGATTGTATATTGTATTGTTAGATAATGTTAGACCTCAATGCACATTTCCAAGGCTTGGTTCTTATCTTTCTGCACTTTAGGTAACCAGGGTGCATCCAGCTGTGGAAAAAGTACACACGTGATGGAAAATAAATAGAGATAATACTCTTAAGCATGGTGATGAGTTTGCACGTGCATCAGGTATCAGAGTTCCTCACTCTTGTGTTTAAATCCCTTCATTCTTAGGCTCCCCCTTACCTCTTTAACCTCCACTCTCCTCACAGCAGTACCAGCTGCCTCTACTCTACTGGATCCAGTGTCTTGCTTGTCCCGCAAATCCTCTGCTCCACCATCGGTAGCCGTGAGTTCAGCCACTATGCCCTGAAACTTTGGAACTCCTTCCATCAACCCCTGCGCCTCACCTCCTTTGCTCCATTCTTCAGGTCGCGCATGAAGACATTTCTCTTCAACCGTGCTTATGGTCTCCTTCCCCTACCCTTGGCTCTGCCTCGGGGTCCACTATCGTGAAGCATTCTGAGATGCCACTCTGCGTGGAGGGTGCAATATAAATGCAAGTTTTTGTTCTGATCTTAAAAAAGCTTATCAAAATTAGCAATATCCCTGACAAGGATTCAATGTGCTGTGTTACATTTTCCAATTGAATTCTACTGCTCGCTGATTTTGCTACCACTTGCCAGATGATATGTATTGGTCCATTTGGTCCTAATTATCTCCAGATACTGTCACGGTGGTCTCCTTTCTCTTTGGTAATCATATAATTTTCAAATGAGCTCCATATTTATTCAAAGTGAATTAATTGACCTTTCAGTCTAAATGCTAATCTCTGTAGGTTAATGATATCCAGAACTAAATGGATTGAGTGATGATTACCAGGCAATAACTAGCCACAATATTAGTTGCATTTGAGTGAGTGCCTTGTCATGTTATTGAAATGTCTCAAAGCGCAGGACTTATTATAAAATGTAGTGATTGTGTATCTCTAGGTGAATTTGCAGTTAATTTGCGCACAGTAGTATCCCACAAACATCTAGGAAGTAAATGACCAATTTTATCTGAAAGATTGTTGGGATATATTGAGGGATGCTACAGACCGAGCAGGATAACATATAACTGAGCAGAGCTCATCATCAATTATCGATTATTTCATGACTCATTTATGCTATACTTTCAGTATTGATTTGACGTGTTTTCTGCATCACAAAAGCTTTGGTACAATCACAGTTTTAAACTGGGGAGCTGCCATCTATCTGGTTTCCAGTTTCCCTGCAAGTTGGTTTCAAAATTGGTGGGGTGGGCAAGGTGAGGATGTGAAGCAGGTTGAAGCCCGCTGAGCGGAGGGAGTGGTCAAGTTGGTTGTGGGTTAAGAGGTCACAGAAGTGGTGAAGAGCGAGATCATGGAGGGCTTTGAAGATGAGGACTAGGATCTTGAACTGTAACCTCTGTGTGATGGGAAGCCAGTGGAGTCGGGAGAGGCTGGCAGTGATATGGTCACAAAGTCTAGTGCGGGAGAGGTCAAGGGCTGCAGATTTCTGGATAATCTGCAGCCTGTGGAGGGAGGAGCTGGGGATGCAGACAATCAAGGAGTTTTCTTTGTCAAGTTTGGATGTTATGCATGCATGTATGAGAGTTTCGGCAGGTGTGAGAATATGACGGAGCTGGGTAATGTTGAGAAGATGGGGGAAGGCAGAGCAGATCATGGCATGGATGTGGGGTAGAAAGAATAGTTGAGGGTCAAACAAGACACAGAGGTTCCAGACTCGCTTTGTGAGATGGAGTGTGCTGAACAAAAGAGTTTCTGATGCATTTGCATGACAAAGTCAATGAACAGGTCAGCCCATGTGTAGGAATTATTGAATTGGTTTTAGATTGACCACAGTTTATACCTCTATGCTACTCAACATTAGTACAGCAGGAACTATAGATTAATCCCTGCCTGAAGTCTCACCTGCCAATTGTAGGGCGGGTGGGTTGAGGGACATGGAGCAGGCTGGAGCCTGCTGAGAGGAGGGGGCGGGCAGGTTAGTACCCCACCCACCCACCCACACACACACACACACGTCTTCTCAAATTCACACTTCAATCTGCAAAGGTTGTTATTTAAATACCCCAGGAGCATAAGCAGATGTGTAGGCACTTGACCCTTATCATGGCTGAGAATTTAAATTTCATTTAGAACAAACAGCTGGCAAGAGATGTGACCTATAACCCTTAACATGACTGGTTTATTAAACCAAACTGACCCCCAAATCAATGGGTTTAGTCACATAGTAATACTTTTCCCAATCAACCTGAGTACATTTAACTGCAGTGAAGCTCATGCAAGCTTTCCTCAATTTGACATCCAAGCTTTTCTCCAGCTGGGGTTTCTCTGCTTTTGAACAGAATGCAGAAAAGAGTGTGCTATCAATCAAAGTAATGGGCGTTCAGAAATTTTAATCTTAAACGTTGTCTATAGATCGACATATAATCTGTGGGCGCCACTGGCATTTATTAATAACACTTCTTTAGTGATCCAGCACCATGGGATTAAAACTTAAGAAAAAGACATCATGCTGAATCTTTTCCTTTTATAAAGCAAGTATCAAACATGGACCAATTTACAGCATTTCTTAACTGATTTCTCATTAAGAAGAACTGTATGTGTAATGATTGAATTTCTAAGACATTGAATTTGCTGAGCAGTGCATTCTTCAACACATTTGATACTTTGGCAATTTGATAAGTACACATTAATTGTGAAGAACTTTAGAGATGGACAAGGAGTTATTCCAGATGTTAGAATACCGGATTATGATTTAAATCTAAGGATTAAACAACAACTTGCATTTATATAGTGCTTTGAAGAGGAGTAGTGTCTTCGATTTCTTAACAATAGCAGAGCCAAGGAGAGAGGAAAGGAGAGCATAGGCATAAAGAAGAAGGTCTTTAGATGTGTTCTGAAGATGGACAAAAAGGGGGCAAGGCAGAGGGATCTAGGAAGAGAATTCCAGGATTTGGGGACATAGTGGATGAAATCACGGGCACCAATGGTGGAGCAGAGGGGACAATGAAAATGAGAGCAGCCAGGGCTAACTGAGCAAGGGGTGTGGCAGAGGAGTGGGATGTAAGCAGGTTGGAGAGGTAGGGAGTTGCCAGAAGTATTTGGATTTGAGTGCGAAGAGCTTGAAATTGATCCGTCGACAATTATTATCAGTATATTATATATTATTCTGCAATAGAACATAATTGTTAGTTGATTGGCAGATGGCTTTCTGGGGATAATAATCCCTTGAAAAAATAAATGAATAATGATGTTGTCACTCAATCCATGACCGTTTGTGGGATACTGCTGTGCTTAATTGACTGCAGCGTTTTGCTCACAAAATACAGTCAGTCCACCCTACAGTATATTCAGTGTGAAGCTCTTTTGATACTTGCCGATGACATGATAAGGCACTATATCAAATGCAAGGATTATTATTGTAGGGAGCTAGTGGAGCCAGGCATGGACTGGTGTGATGTGGGTATGGAGTTTGATGCGGGCGAGGATATGGGTGACAATGTTTTGAACTAATTGAAATTGTGAATGATGGAGCTGGGCAGATCGGCGAGAAGGGCAATTGAAAAATTCAGCAGATGGTGATGAATGTGTGGATACGATTTCAGCTGCATTAGGTGTGAGGTATAGTTGGAGGTTTAAAATAATACAATAATCCTTGCATTTGATATAGCGCTTTTCACGTCTTCTAGAAGTCTCAAAGCGCTTCACAGAATATACTGCAAAAGGAATTGACTGTATGTATGTGAGCTATCCAAGTGTAATTTTGTGGTTGTTGTTGTTGAAACGTGGCAGCCAATTGCACATAGCAGGGTCCCACAAACAGTCTTGATTGAAGCAACCAATTTATCCCTGTTTTTTTTTGAGGGGTTATTATCAAACGTGTGCAGTAAAGAAACTTGCCCAAGATTTCACCCTGCCTGGAATTTAACCCAGGTGTCTCGCTTGTAAGGCAAGTAGTGCTCTAATGATTGAGCTGCAGGGACTCCACGTAGCTAATCAGGGATCGGATGTTGAATAGGAAGGACTGCTAGGGATCAAACTAATGTCTTCGGTTGCACATAGGTTGTGATAAATCTATTCTCATGTTATAAAAAATAGCTGTAATTTCCCAATAACAAAGAGTATAGATTAATAAAGTGGATGAAGATGGGTAATGTTATGTAAAACCATAGACGTACTGAATGTGAGAATTGAGTACACATAGATTGCGACTCAAGAACAGCAGCTAATCCCATACGACAATTCGGGCCATATTCTTTGCAATGGATCACTCAGATTTGGCACGTCTGGCACCATATTGACCATACACAGCATCAGCTAATCAACTCTTCGCTGTATGCAGTTGAGGAAGTCAGCTGAACTGAAATCAATGCTTGTGTTTGATGTTTGCTACATCCTAAATTAATCACTGCATACTATTTTGTTGCAAGAGCTAAGCATTCCTGAACCAAGTGCCAATGTATATCTTTCAGCTTGGAACAACTATAGCATTCTCTTAATATCTTGTGACAGCTGCAAATAGAATGTATGTGAGTGAGAGAGAGAGAGAGAGAGGAAGGGGGAAAAACGATAAAGGATAGGACACAATTTTAAAAGAACAGATTATGATCTGAAAATCTGGAGATTCAAATGTGATTGTTAAATTTTAAAATATCTGGACGCCCAGGAATACTGTTTGTGGGACTGCTGTGCTAAATTTGGTTGCCACGTTTCGCCCACAAATATGCAGTCACTTTTCCTACTCTTTTTCATCCTGCCCCGACCCCTCCCCCACTCCTCTTGTCCCTACCTAACTGTACAGCGCCTTGGGACGTCCTCTCGACGTGAAAAGCGCTATATAAATGTAAGTTTTTTGATTGATTGATTGTTTGATACTGACTTGTGGGAACTCTGCTCTGATTCAATTGTTTTTGAGTAACAGTCCATCAAGGCCATGGGTTCAATCCTCATTTTAGGAGTTGGAGCTATTAGTAGTTCTGGGTTTTGGCTTTCAGAGTGAACAGGAGTTGAGAGATTCTCTCTGTCCCCAGTGCAGTAATTGGCCTGCCCTTCCAAGTCTTGCCAATGAGTCGGACTTTCTGTACTGTTATCAGCAGTGCCTTGAAATGTTGTGGACCTACTTGGCTCAGAATCTGGACTACCATGATTGCCACAGAGGGCTGGGTCAATTCTGATATTCCATTGCCAGGCGATCACTTTTGAGTCAGTTCAGCTCCAAGCAGCCCCTGCTTTACAGAAAAAAAAATCAGATTCCCCTGGCGTCTTGGCTAATAATCCCTCAAATAAAATTGGTTATTCACTTCACAGGTATTTGGTTCATTGCTACTTGTAATAATTAGCTGCCCTATTTGTCTAGGATTACTACGTAATAATAAATAATAATCCTGGCATTTGAGATAGCACTTTTCACGTCCTTTGGATGTCTCAAAGCGCTTCACAGAAAAAACTGTAAAAGGGAATTGACTGTATATTTGTGGGCGAAACACGGCAGCCAATTGCACACAGTGGTGTCCCATAAACAATTGTGGATTGAAATGACCAATTTATTATAGATTTTATTTTGGGGGATTATTATTAGGAGTGTGGAGTAAGGAAACATAAGTTATTGTTGTCATTTTACACCCCAAACTATATCAGTTTGTCATCAGAAGACTAACTTATAGGTGTCTGACCTGATCAAACTTCATCGGGTCAGTACTTCATTAATACCCTATCTATTCCGCAGTTAACATTTGCAAAGTACTGGTGACAGTGATGTAAGGTGGAAAGTCACGTCCATATGTCTGGGTAATGAAAACATACTTGGCATCTCATCCAATGCTGAGTATCCTATTTGGTTCTGTTAGATTGCTGTTATGGAAAAACCCTTGAACTGAACATCTCAGTTACTGAGTTAACACTAATTCAGCAATTCAGAAGAGCTTCTGGAACCAGCTTTGTACATTTGAGATTGACAAAAATAACCTTGTTTATAGCATGGGTTGCAGTGGCTTCACGGGTTGTTATGTGAATGACTTATTGGAATGTTTAAAGAATTATTAATGCATAAAAAACTCATCAAAGAATTTCTACTCAAGTAATAGAGTGAATGCATATGCACAGCACATGCATGTATAATTTAAAAAGATATATAATCCTTACAGTAAGTAAATTACCCTATTTTGGAGTGTGGTTAGAGGTGCAAATGACATACAAAAATTAAAAAATAATCCTTGTGTTTGGTATAGCACCTCATTATGTCGACAGGATGTCTCAAAATGCGTCACAGGAATTATTGTGAAATGGACTGACTGTGTAGTTGTTGGCAAATGCGGCAGGACAACCGTGCACAGCAATGTCCTAAAAACAGCTATGAAATGAATGACCTATTTTTATTTGGCCTGGATACCCTGAGAAACTTCCTTCTCTTTTCAAATAGTGCAATGGTGTCTTTAATGTCCACATAAACAGGCAGACGAGATCTCGATTTAAAATCTCATCCGAAGGACTGCAACACCAACAATGCAACTCACTCTACCATTGCATTGGAGTGTCATCTTAGACTATGTGAGTTCAAGTCACACTGATATTGAGGGGAAATTTATGGTATGTGATACGATAATTAGCACCATTGATAATTATCATGTCAATTACAAATTAACCTATCACACAGTGCAAATTTCCCTTGCCCAAACTTTGATTCTTGGAGTTCACGTCAAAAGTAACCGTTGGAGTCAGTTTTCAAGTGGTGAAAAATATAATCAACCACATCAATGAAGAACAAGACTGGTTACTCTCAAGGTGGCTAATTTCATTGATCTGTTTGGTCAAAGGGATAACTAGCTTTCTAGCTGTTACTCCAAAAGCATGAACCCAAAGTGCAATGGCCACCATATGCTGCTTCATGCCCAAACATAGTCAATCTTATTATTGACTGATATCTTTTGACTACATTTATCAATGATGTGATCATGCACAACCTTTACTGTTACATTTCTTAGCATTTGATTGTTTTTCTCTGAAACATTACTTTTAATGGGGACATGTTTAGACCATTCTATCAGTCTGATGAAAAGGGTCATATCTGAGAAAATCATAATTTTTCCCTCTGAAATAAAACTATTCAAACACAATTCCATGGAGATGTATGAGATACAACTAGGAAGCAACAGACAGGGAGTCTCTAACCAGTTGATCGCCACTAGGTGGCATCTCCTTGGCAAAAACTGCCTTAAAAAAAATTGGTCACTCAATTCACAACCGTTTGTGGGGTACTGATTTGCACAATTGGCTGCCATGTTTCACTCACAAAATATAGTTAACTAATTTTACAGTATATTCCATGAAGCATTTGGTGACGTCTCGAAGATTTGATAAGGCGCAATATCAAGGATTACATTTATTATATTGTTAGATCTCGCACATACACAATAAAACAAGGGGATGGAACAATATTTATTGCATTTAAAACATTAAAGTTTATCCTTTTATTTTGAGATTAACAAAGTATTTTGTGCATCTCCAAATAAAAGTATTTGGGCATCTGGATTCATTTTCCATTGATAAGTGATAAGCTGTATGCTCCATTCAACCCTAATTCAATTGTTGCCCTAGCTACTTAAATACATTTTCATAATGAAATACACATCTCTGAAATAAGTTTTCCAAAGCACTTTACAAAATATAACAACAGTTTGCATTTATATAACACCTTCAGGCCAGCAGCATCTCAAAACACTTAAGAGTTTGTGGTTTGATTCCAAGGTGGAAAGAGAGAGGAGTAACTGAAGAAATATAATTGATTAAAAATAAATGGAATGTTATACTAATAAACCTTGCATTTTGTATGGTGTCTTTTATATTGGGAGGATATCTCAAAACATTTCATAGGATTTACTGTGAAATGGAGTGACTGCATTTATCGGCAAACATGTTTAAGCTGTTTTCACTATTATTTACCAAATGTGACAGACCGCTAATAGATTTTTTAAACTAGAAATCATATGGGATGTTACACATAATTTTTTTCAGCTTAGCAACAGGATTGCAAAAACGGCCTTGCACTTTGAAGCATCTCATATGTCACATAACATATGTACTGCCAAATGAGTGCCCAAATAGCCTTCTTCATTCCATGCTTGCGTCACAGGATAGAGTACATTTAGAATAGGTCTGAAAATCTCAGTCTCACTTTGCTACGACTAAATGTAGCCATTGTATGCCTTTTAAAAATAGATGAAAAGAATAAAGGACAGCAAGTAGGCAAAGGAAGCTTTCTCTGACCACTGAGGCTGTTTTCCAGACAATATTGCACTGAATCCAGCTGCATGAAGTTGAACATCTAGGTGCTCTAATTGGAACATTTGAAAGCATTTAATCCAGGTCTTTAAAAGCTTCTGTACCAGGTACTGAAAAAGATCCATGCAGGAGCTGCTGAAGATTTTCACAGGAAAATCCCTGGAATCAGGAAAAATAATCTCAAGATTCTTCTATCCATCTTCAGAGAGATACAGTTGCGTAAGAACTTGCACAACTCTGCATTCTTTCAAATTGTTGTAAGGTAAGCCTTTTGGGCATTGCCTGTAATACAGTGGTGTTTGCAAAGTATTGATTTTCTCCCTGTCCCACTGAACTGTTTATAATGAGCACTCCTCCAAGGAAGAACTCTGGTACCTTGGTCCATTCTCTGGCTAAGGTTTTTGACCCCAATGCCATTCAGAGCCAAGGACCCCCTACAAGCATGGGAAGTTTGAGAAGATTTTCTATGAGCAGCGATTACAATTCTGTGGATAACTTCAATGTAATAAATATTAAGATGGAATCTTTAAGTCAGAAGATTGATAACCTCACAGGAGCTCAGGAGAAGGTCATTCAAAAACTAAATGACATCACCGAAGACATTGATAAAGTTGGAAAAGACATTGAAATGCTGAAGATTGACAAAAAAGGAACAAAAGAGTCCAGCAAATGTGACGAAGATACCAATAAAAAGAAAGACGTTTCCCATGAAATCACTGATGTGCTGTCAATTCTGGATCAAAATTCAAAGGAGCATAGTAAAAAGATAGATGGAATTGAGAATATTGTGCTAGGTATACAGCAGGTCATAAACTTTTTAGGAGAGTCGTTTAAAAATTCCAGATTAATTGAGTTTCTTGTCAAAGGCCAAGCTCCTTCAAGTCGGAAAAGTAGTGGCGGCAGTCCAAAAAGTAATCACCTACAAAAGACTTCTAAAAAACTAGTTGCCTCAGAAAGAATAGTCTTGAGAACAAAAAAAGAAAGGGTAAGTACTCTGACCAACTATCACAACAGTAAATCAGTAAGCGCTCTGAGACACCGTCCGGTGCTATATAAATCAAAGTTATTGTTGTTGTAAATCAAATGCTTTTAAAGTTGCACTAAATAAGTAAAATGTTGGTTGTTTTTCCGGTGGGAGAGAAAACAATTTGTTGTTCTTATTTCTATTCATGCTTTGGCCCGTTTAAATTTATTTATCATCATGTTGACCTGCAGATTTACATTTTCAGTAAATGTCATGTAAAAGAAGATTTACACCTCACAAACAAAAAATTGCTCAGCAATATTTGGGGCGTTTTTCCGTAGTGAGAGTATCTACACCGGTTTGTTTCTACATTCAAAATATTTATTCACTTGCAATGACCCCAGTCAACCTTCTTTTCTATAATACGAGGCAGTAATTTGTAACCTAAGAAAGCAGGGCACACTTTGTTAGTACATTTTGTAAGTATGTCATTATATAATATACCAGAGGTTAAAGTGAGGTCAGGAGAACAGCGTTCCAGATTTTCAGCAGCATTGCTTTAGATCTCCTTAACATTCTGATGAATGGCTATCCAGCAGCAATCGGTGGATTAAATAATGGTTTAAAGGTCAATGTCCAGAACCAAGCATAATGTTTCAGCAGTTTTACAGCTGTGCAGAGGGCATCGATGGCATTTCATTTCTATACTTTTTGTGTTCAAAAGCTAAGTAAGCCCAGTGAAGTTCTCACGCCAGAAATGTCACACTTTTAATTTTGTATCTCAGTGTTCTCCACAACAACAACAACAAAATTACATTTGTATATAGCATCTTTCACATCAGGAGCAGCATTCCATGAGCAGTGGGAAGGCTGCACAATGGGAACCCGCTACACCTGCTCTTAACCCTCCACAACCCTCCCCACCACCCACAAAGAAAGTTGAAGGTATCCTATGAACAGGAGGAAGTCATTCAGCCCATCAAGCCTGTTCTTTCTCATGGGCTGAAAACATTGCAGGAAATGTTTCTCGGAAAGTTTACCGCCATATCCCCCAGTCTTGCTCATATCCTATTTCTCTGTTCACCCCTTCGCTCAGCTAACAGATTCCTGCCACACATTCTCTGAACCCTCAGTGCCACCATTAGTGACCATACCTTCAGCCTAAATTCTGGAACTCCCTGCCTCAAAACCTCCACCTCACTCCCTCTTTATCTTTAAATCCCACCTTAAGATGTGCTTCTTCTTCTGCACTTATGGTCACCTCTCTCACCCACTTTTCTTGGGATGAGGGGGTGACCTATAAGGACAGATTGAGTAAACTAGGCATAGTTTAACCAAGGTCCAGTACAATTGCAGAAAGACTTCTCTACTCTTGTATCCTAACCCCTTTGCAATGAACACTAACATGCTGTTAGCCTTTCTAATTGCTTGCTGTACCTGCATACTAACTTTCTGTGATTGGTGTACAAGGACACCTAAATCCATCTGAATTACATTACATTACATAGTCTCTCCCACTCTAGAAAATAATTTGCTTTTCTATTTTCTATAGTGGGTAATGGGTGAGTTGTAGGTTATCATGTCATACCAATGTAATTTCCTGCAACATGTGCAGAGAAATCCACTGAGATCACAGTACACAACCAAACCTGCTTACGGAAGTAAGTCATGTTGTGCATTCACCTGTTGCACAACCACAGCAAGAAGGTTAGATTGGGTATTGAAGTAAGACCCATGCTTGACTTTTACGTGAACTAGTGCTACACCAAAGCACATTATAACAGGGCTGCACTATACTTCCCGATGTATGTCCTAAAATGTAGCTCCTTTCCTTTGATGTTTTTCCGTAAGATATGCAATTCCGTCCTGCTGCAAAACATGAGTTGCTGCTAGGAGCGGCTGAGTTCAAATAAAATACTTTTCAATCTTTACTTCTCAATAAGACATAAAGGCCTCTTTGGTTGAGGGTTAAAAATTGCATCAAACTATTTGAAAAGAGAATTGAGTTTCTCCCAATCTTAGATAAAATTGGTCATTTACTTCATGCCTGTCATAGAGGCATTGCTGAGCACAGATTCTCAACTATACAATACTATAAGAGCCCTACTTTTTTTTAATGAGTTAAATTAGCCTTTTTTTCTCAATTTTCGCTAAAGATTCCTGAGGTGTAGGAAGCTCTAATCCATCTGTTGGTTTGACTTCCTAAGTTATGTCTGAACATCCACAATTTTTGCTAAAATTAGTTAACACATGAAAGTTAGACCCTAATATGAAGAAAATCTCTGTGATGTGAAGAGAAAGTCATCATAAAAGAGCTAGTGTTATGCGTCTTAAAGAAAGTTTTGATGAAGGGCATGAAGGGCATTTGTTTCTGGTTATGTTAATTGATCCTTCAGCAATGTATTTTAATGAGTCCAGCAAGCTGTGTACATTGGCTTCCTGATTCAGGAATTAGTATACATTACTTTTAACGAATTGTTGTTTGTAACTGGATCCCGAATCATACATCAATATGTAAGATGCATTTTCAAACTTTATGTATCAATTCAAGCAAAGTATTGAACAAAATATGTGTGCCGCTTCCTAAAGTAGTCATAATCCAATACACGAATATTGTGAAGTGCTTTGAGATGTCTTCCCAATGCGAAAGCCACCTCTTAACCTTCTAAACTCCAAGGAAAACAATCCTAGTTTCTCTTGCCTCTCCTTATAACTAAAATCCCTAATTCCTGGTATCATCTCCTTTGCACCCTCTAAAATGCCTTGACATCCTTCCTAAAATGTGTTACCCAGAACTGAACACAGTACTCAAGCTGAGGCCTAACCAGTATTTTATACAAGTTTATCATAACTTCCTGACTTTAGTATTCTATGAACCTATTTATAAAGCATAGTATCCTGTATGCTTTTTTTTACCTGCCATTTTCAAAAAATTGCTATATGCACCCCCAAATCTCTCATTTCCTTCACCCCCTTTAAAATTGTACCATCCAGCTTATATTGCCTCTGCTCATTCATCCCCCATATTATTTGGTCATTTCATATTTCTCCACATTAACCTTCACCTGCCACATGTCTGCCCATTTTACCAGTTTGTTTTTATCCTCTTGTAGTCTACTATTATTCTCCTCACCTTTTACTAATATTCTAGCTTGGTATCATCTGTAAACTTGGAGGTGATACACCCTATACCCACGTTGAGATCATTTATATAGATCAAAAACAGCAGTGGTCCCAATACCAACCCCAAGGAGGACAACACTACACACTTCCCTCCAATCAGAAAAACAACTGTTCACCACTCTCTGCTTTCTGTCTCCTAGTCAGTTTTGTATCCATATTATCACTGTCCCTTTTAATACAAGTCTTTTATGTGGCACTTTATCAAGCACCTTTTCGAAGTCCATATAAACTTCATCAGCTGCACTACCTTTATCCATCCTCTCCATTATTTCATCAGAAAATGTTATTAGGTTTGTTAAACAAAATTGGCCTTTAACAAATCTGTGTTGGCTGTCCTTTGTTAACCCTTAATTTTCAAAATGAAATTTAGTTTTGTCCCAGATTAAAGTCTCTAGAGGTTTTCTCACTATTGACGTTAGACTGAAAGGGCCTGTAGATCACAAGTTTATCGTTCTGCCCCTTTTTGTACAGGGGAGTAACAATTGAAATCCAAAGTCAGAGCCTTCACTATTTCCATCCTTAACCTAAGATGCATCTCGTCTGGACCAGGTCTATCTTGAGTAATCTTTTTATTACCGCCTCTCTGTTTTTTCGTATCCTGTCCAATTTCTCTACCTTCTCCTCTGATACTGTACCATTGGCTGCATCCTCTTCTTTTGTGAAGACAAAGTACTCATTTAGTACATCAGCCATGCCCTCTGCCTGCACAAGAAGATTTCCTCTTTGCTTCCTAATTGGCCCAACCCTATTTTTGACCAACCTTTAATTCTTTATATACTTATAAAATACCTTAGGGTTCCCTTTCATGATATGCACTAATCTTTTCTCATACCGTCTCTGCCCCTCTTATTTCCTTTTTCAGTTCTCTTCTGTAGATGGTTCTATATTCTATTTGATTATCTTCTATATTTTGGACCTGACATCTATCATGTTTCCTTTTTATGTTTTATTTTAACCCCAATTTCCACGGTCACCCAGGGAGGTTTGGATGCCCTCTGTGGGAATGTATTTGTCCTGTCCCTACACAAACTCCTCCTTGAAGGCTTCCATTGCTCATTTGTTTTGTTTCCAGGTATTGAGTCAACACTTTAGGGTTTAGGTAAGGGGCATGACTTCACACTGAGGTTTTCAGGATTAGATGGAAAAATGCAAAGTTTCGCATCAAATTTGGTAATAAATTTGATAATTATTAAATCAGAACGTAGGAACATAGGAACTAGACAAGGCCAAGCATCAATCAAGCCTATCCCACTTATTTATTAGATTTGGGCTGTTATTTTAATCTCAATATCTTTTCACTATACCGAAGGAAAGTCAGGTGTACTGGCTCAGTTTATTCGCACTCTGACCTCTGAAGTTTGTAGATTCAAGACCCATATCGGGATTTTGAATTCATATAATTTAGTCTGACATGATTGTCACTGAAACATTGCTGTGCACAATTCGGCTGCTGCATTTGCCTACAAACTGCTCATTTACTACAATTCATAATAACATCCTGTGAAGCACTTTGAGGCATGTCAATGACTTGATAAGACCCTATTTCAAATACAGGGTTATTAGTAATATAAATGTGTTATGAAATTATATGTTTCCTTCAGTATTCCTAAATTGTTTCTTTTCTGCTCCTTCCAACCTTGCTGGCTTACAACACTGGGCCTTGCCTTTTCACCTTGACTCTCAATTTAAACAATAAGTGAAGCAATTACAGGTCTGCACGTTTGTCGATTATGGTGAGTGTGCATGCTATTGCACTAGCCTGTCCCTTATCGACTCAGCAAAAACACAGTGAAGTGATTTCATAGTAGCATAATTGGCAGAAATTGCTTATCTTAGGAGCCATAACCCATAAAAGTAACCCCTGAAAAACTCAACCAGGACATCTGAACATTTGGAACTCACTTCATCAATCTCCATTGTTTATCTGTGCTTCCAGCCCCATCCTGAGTAGCCAGCAATGGGGCTGCAATATGCAAGCCGACTGTAAGAATATGAACATGTAGTTTATGACTTACCTCTGGACTAAAAAATGGGGTCAGACTGATTTGTAGCAAACCTTTTCTAAGTAGATGGCTGTTGTCCAGCACTTCTCCCATCAAACTTTCTCAGTGAAGCATGGGTGAGAATGATTTTCATTTCAGTGTTACTCAAGAAAGGAAAATACTCCCAACCCCTTCACGCATCCCCTCCAGGCCATCCTCATAACAGTTGACAAAATCCCAGTATAAACAGGACAGTATTATTTCTGATATCCAGGTGGGATTTATCAAGAGTAGGTGGGGTAATATAAGGATAATACCAAGAATCCTCTCAATTTGCTGCTGATAAGTATGAGAGGGAATATTTTGTCGTGGTAACGTGTCCAGACGTGCAAAAGACATTTGACAGAGATGAGTTGGAATTTTGCAACTCTTGGTGATAAGTGAGAGCCACCTGAAGAATATTAACTGCTCAGGATGAGCAAAAGAGGTAATAGTCCCCAGCTGCCCAATGTCAAGATACACAAGTGTGTGGATAGTTAATGCCGCAGAAAATGTACACAATTACATTGAGAAGCAAGATAACAGAATAAAATATATTTGTGTATATTTGTCAAGAACATGACGTTCGTTGTAAAGCGTCGCAAATGTCACCCCGCTTTGTTTTCCAAACTTCACAAAGTGTCACTTCACTTAAAGCCTGATTTTTTTTACAACTGTAATAAATTATGAAGGTGTTGTGGTGTGCGTCTGCAGAGATATGAGTCCAGGTGGTAAATGACTGCCTGTAGAGTCCAATAACCTGTGGGTTTTTTCCTGAGGAATCAGCAGATATGGGATGATATATGAGATGTGTGCAAAACTGCCCTGATCAGAACCACCAATGGGAAAATACAACATAATTGGCAGCTTGCATAACACAGTGCTTTATTTTTAACGTGGTTATAAATAAAGTTTTCTTCAGCTAACTTTAATTCACGGATGGCTTTTAAGGATTTTTGCAACTTTAATTCACGGATGGCTTTTAAGGATTTTTGCATGAAATGTAACTGTAAGAAGTGGTAAAGTTGCTCAGTCGAGCCTTCCTGCAACATGAAATATTTTCAAATACAAACATATCCATTAAAAGGCAAAGCCCAGAGGAATCTTTTATTGAAATACTGTACAATGTCACCACGAGCTGTAGCACGAGCTGCAAAACCCTTCTATTCATCAAATAGAAGCACTTTCTCAACGTTGATGCTAACAAAGCCCTAGCAGAAGATGGTGTGAATATGCGAAATATGCAAGACATACATATTCATGGATATTAGCTGTGAATAAAATGACAGTAGTTGCTTGTTCTTTGTTCAAATGTAATGTGTAACAAAGATACTGAAATTACTGAGGTTAGGAAAAGAACATGTATAGACTTAGAATGAGCAGATAGTTTTTCCAAACGGTTTAGATCACCAACCATTAGGATTCATTCTTGGTTGTACTCATCTCATGAATGGCCAATTGCAGCCATGTATTATCAAATTTTAAACGTCAGGAGCTAAACCACAGAGTGACCTAATAGCAACCAGATCTGAATCTTTGTTACACCAATCTGAAGCAAGCAAAAAATAAAATACTGTATGGTCGACGGACTTTTGATTGTCCCTAGTAGAAATCTGCATTTTGTTTTTATGTTTATAGTTAGATGGAATTAAATTTAAAAAATTATGTCAGTCTTAATTTTCAGTCGATTTTCCACAGTTCAACAGTCAATAAACAGTTTCCAAGTCAAGACTGAACTTTGAGAATTTTCCTCAATTCAACACATTTTTATAATTTTAATACAAAATGGTCTGACGGGCCAAGACTAAATCAAATTTGGGGCTCTGTGGAGAACTGTTACTTCAAAACGAAGCTTGCAAAAGTCCTTTTCTCCAAAGCATTGTGTTTGGAGGTGTGCACTTGCATTTAGTATTCACAGATCACTGGCATATGAGATGGATTTGTTTTCCAAGAGACATGCAGTGATAAGAAATAGATAGCTCTTTCAAAGTACCAGCACAAACATAATGAGCTGAATGGCCTTCTCTTCTGTAAATTTCTATGGTTATATGTGCTCCTTATGGTATGTGTTTTGGGGAGTCAAATATAGAAATTGATGGTTTACAAAGCTTGCTATAATATTGAACTTGTACAATAGTTGGTTTTAATGTTGAACTTCTATTTGGTTTTACTGTTGCTTTTGCCTGTAGTCTATGAGTGTAAAACTCTTTTTGTTCTTGACACATGTCATTTTGGCACGTGTCTTTAAGTCAAAAATGCTTACATTTGAGATAACTTCCCAGGTAGCAAGTCCATATGGGCCCCATATGGGACAAATTGGGTTGATCCATGCCCATATGGGCCCCATATGGGCTTGCTACCTGGGTTGTACCAATCCAGATAATTAATTGACCATTTCTGAAAATGTTTGCTGTTTACGAAGATAGCAAATCAATAAAATACCCTGAAAAATTTAAGGAAAAATGTTGCCACTTTCCAAAAGCTTAACGAATGGACCCAGTAATTAAGTCACTAGTTGTCAGAGGAATTTTGGTTATAATGCCCGGTTGTTCAGGTGAGTGTTAAAAATCCCAAGAGTGGTGTCCTGACTAACAATCCTCCAGATAAAACTAGTCACTCACCTCCTGGCAGTTTGTGGGACCTTGCCGTGTGTACATCAATGACAAATACACAGTCACTACACTCAGCAGCAATTACAAGTAACTTGAGATGTTTTTACTTCATAGCCAATGTATGAAATGCAAGGATTATTATTGTAAAAACAAAGCTTGCACTGTGTCTAAATTATGCCACAATATATGTGGTTTGAAGGAGCGATCATTCCTGGCTGGATTATTTTTTCTGGCATCAGTTGTTAGCGCAGTGATTCTATTGGAACCATCATGTAACACAAGGCAGTAATTTTCAGTTTTATGACCTTTTTTAATCTTTACAAGTACAGAAAGTGAAAGAGTAATCCTTTCCATTTGCCAAGCCTCCATTCTTGGCCATTTGCCAGAATGGTAACTTTGCTCATGATTCCTGCCTGGCCTGTTTCTCGAGCTATATGGTCAATGTCAAATTTGATGTGTTACTGGTGCCATTTTAAACTGCGTGTCAGAAACGGGTATAATTGAGAGAGCTTTACTGTAAAAGCATTTCAATGTTACAGTCAAACTCAGTTGCAACGCTCTTTGTGATAATGCTGTTTCACGTACAACATAATTGTGGTGTAAATCCTGATATTTGTTTGCCTACAAACACACAGTCACTACACTTCACAAAATTCATGTAAAGCAGCTTGAGACGTCACAGCAATGTGGTCAGTGCTGTATTAAATGCAATGATTATTATTAGTTGTTAACCCAAAAGTTCAAAGTTATGCTCAGAAAGTCAGGCAGCTCACTTCAAAACGCTAGCAAGGTTCTCATGAGCTAAAAATGGCCAACCTCCAAGTCATCAGGTCATTACTGTCATCATTTTCTACATTTATTTTAATGAGTAATGAAGTGCTGATTGGGATTTGCACCTCACTATAATGCTGGTTGCGATTTCATGGACTCCCAATTATTGCTATCAACGGGGCTCTTCTGTATTTATAACACAATATTTCAAGACCCAGTGATAAACAATTGTTTTCTTTAGCAGTATTTAATAAACTAATGAACTCTAAAAAAAAGCTTGAAAGATAATACTTTGAATGATAAAATAGTTAATGAATAATAGATAGATAAACATAATTTGGCTCCAGTAGCAATTTAGCTATGATCAACAAAGCAAAGATCTGAAAATGTTCTCTCTATTGGTTGCCTTCCTTCTAAAAATATTAAAGGTAATCAAGCAAAACTCCAAACTATCAAATCTTACACACAAAGTGATTGCACCCTGAATGGTTGATATCTATGGCATGGTAGTTGTTTGGTTTCATTTCAGGAATCAACTTATTACACAGAGTATTTGATCATGTCTACCGTTGATATCATCATTTGAGTTTCTATCCCCAATTATAACCACAAATCCACTGATGTGCAATTAAATTAATCAACTACTCAAGAACTTATTACCTTTTAGGGTTTGGTGAAATGCATATGTGTATATCAATCAATCAATCAATCAATCAATCAATCAACCAACCAATCATTACATTTATTAAAAAAATATGTTTGGACTAGGGGAGATACTCTAATTCTAGGTATTATTTCAGGCTAAGTTTTTTTGCTTTCATTATGTAGTTTGTGTTCAGAACACCTTTCACTTCCACTTGGGATCTTACACCTGAAGCAACTCATGCTTTTGTGAAAATGTATGAATCACTCACAAAATTCTCAGTCAGTGAACTTTCAGACATTCTCATGACAACAAAGGCACTATATCAAATATGAGGATTATGAATGAATGAATTATATTATTATGATGTGCAATTGCTCAAGAATCTTCAATATAAGCATCCAAAAGTGTAATGAGAACATTTGGTTTCACAAGCACAAGCAGAGACATTGGAGTCTCGAGCAATTCTGTTTTCATCAATTTCCATTGTTTCAGTCAATGCTTTTTTGGCATGCACTCTTTCCCTATTAGGGCTAAGTACAACTTGTAAAATTTGTATCACCTCTCACTGGGGAAAGACATTCTCCTTAATGCTCTTTGTCCTACCCACCCTACCCTACAAACAAATAACAGTAACACACAGTGTACAGTAGGTCAATATAAAACCAATTGTCCATTACACATTGATACTCAGTTAATGGACTTTGACAGAGTATAGGGCCCACTTGAATTTGAACAAAAAATTCCCCAAGTCCCCAAGTCTAAGCGAGTGCTCACCTAACCCAACTACTTGGGATATTATTCACTCAGAAACTGAGCAGGCACATTTGTTGTGTTTCCTGAATGTACTGCTTGTTTTGCTCAGCTGGCACACAGCTAAATTCAGGCCCAATTAAGTGTTTTATGATCAAAAAACATAATTTTGTTTTATTAGTTTAAACTCCATTCTGTTCATATTAAAGCAATTTTCTATAGTTTTAGAAGCTCATTCATTTGATGAATGCTACTGAAGTAAAACAATAAAACTTGACAAGCTGTGGGGCTTTAAATACCCTATACTCAAATAAAACTAAGCAAGCATTTCAAAAATAATTAAATGATTATTTTAAAATCAATAGATTCATTAAAAAATGTAGCTCTAAAAAATAGTTCTTATTCATTTCATTATCCACTGAATTAATTTATTTCACCAAGTGGAGCCCTGTAGCTCTGTGGTAGAGCACTCACCTTACAAGCGTGAGACCTATGTTCAATTCCAGGCAGGTCAGAGCGAAACTTCAGGCAAGTTTCCTTACCCCACATGCCTAATAATAATCCCTCAAAAAAAAGTAATAAGTTAGTCATTTCAATCCACGACTGTGTGCGTATACTGCTGTGCACAATTGACTGCCATATTTCGCCCACAAACATACCATCAATTCACTTTACAGTATATTCTGTGAAGCGCTTTGAGACGTCTAGAAGACGTGAAAAGCGCAATATCAAATGCAAGGATTATTATTACTATTATCTATCTAGTTATCTAAAGCAAGTCCTCAAATATGTAAAACATATGTAACAGAATTCAGTTAGTGAAAAAAGTTGAAATTAAAGGCCACTCTGGTTGAGCTTCGAGACTTAGCTGTGGACTCATGCTCATCTTGGTATATCCAGCCTCTGGTGATAAACAGTTGGCATCCTTCACTAACTTTCTGGGTTATCATGTCATTACTACTGTCACTTCCTCTGCTTTGGGATGTCCTGCCGATGTTAAAAGCGCTCTATAAATGTAATTTTATTGTTGATGTTTTGTCCACATATGCACGATAAGGTGGTAGCATATCTGATCCTATCATAATGAAACTGTGTCGAAATGTAGAAGCATTATATTGTAAATTAGAAGAATAAAAGGGATTCTGAAATATAGAGATATAGTTCAGAAAAGACTATCCAGTATGTTTTTACATACGCTTCCCATATTGTACCTTCATGAATGACTAAGCCACTTTGTGATGTATTTTGCTTACTCGCTTTCAGCAAAATTCAGGACTGACCTGCCTCAATCCCTCCATGTTTCCTGCTTGTAGTCCGTCTTCAAATCTCACATGAAAACTTTTCTCTGTGACCATGCCTTTGGTCACCACCCATCTCTTTATTTTAGCATCAAATTGTATCACTGATAAGCACTTTGAGATGCCATTTGCATGAAGGGAATTAATCCTTGCTTTGTTCTAGCACCTTATCATGTAATTGAGGCATCTCAAAGCACTTCACAGAACATATTGTAAAGTAGATTGACTATGTGTTTCTCCAATTGTGCATGGTCATGTCCCACAAGCGGTCCATATCCTGGATCTGCAAACAGTCGTGGCTAATTTGGGTTGAGTGGCTCATTTGGGGGGGGAGGGATTAATAATTATGCCCGAAAAGCAATCCGCCAATCGACTAACAACTGGGTTCCTACTTACTGCTAGTTAAACAGAGGCATGTGGAGTAAGGAAACTTGCCTAAGGTTTTGCTCTGCCTAGGATTCAAACCTGGGTCCTCTCGCTTGTGATGCAAGCTCACTCATTACTATGCTACAGGACTCCACAATATAAATACAAGTTTTGTACTTGTTGTATTTTATAAACTTGACCTTGGTGTAATAACATACTATAATTACAATATGATGAACTGTTTTAAAGGTTTCTGATTTCCAGAGGCTTCTTTCCAACACTAAAGAATTCTCTGCAGTGGCTCTTGCACCTGTTCTTAAAGGTTACCTGATAGCTAGTAGCAAGACTGTGACCAGTATTCTGTACTGTTATACAGTAGTTATAATATTTAGAATGCTAATTCAGAAAGATTGTGCTGTCTAACTTTTGCAGCATGAGGTGACTTGGCACTGTGACGCTCTCGCCATACCTTCTAAATGTATGGAGTAGCAATGCCACGTTTGAGCAGCTCTTGCTTTAACTAAAGCTTGAAGCGATTGTGCAGAAGGAAATTAGAAAGAAAATAGCCAACAATAAAAAGTGACCAATGTGCAACATGCAGGCTCGAAAGTGATTACTGAAAAGCAATTTAGAAAAACAGAAATTCCTGATGATAATGATAAAGTATCAGAGATTCTTCAGATGACATAGAAATCCTGTTGCTCCATGCATGGGTATTTCACAGACTGTCAGCTGCCACATTATTGACATAGGAGCTCCAAATTTGTATTTTTGGCTCTTCTAAACATACTTCATATAGGCGCAAGGACATCTGTAATACCCCGACATGAAACCAGACATTTTACCCTGGTCTCCTCTAATAGACATTCTCAATGGGTGGCACTATTGTGAAGGGTATAACCTAATACTAAAACTTTGAGATGTTCTGAATATCTTTATGATGACACTTTTTGTCTAAAATGCTTGATTATAAGGCAGAGATATACTCTGTGAAATAAGTCTCAATATTAAAGCATTTTGTGGGACTGTTGTAAATTGCTTTAATTTGAATCATGAAATTGCAAGATTGGTTTGGATGAAGAAAGCCCACTAGATTTCTTCATTTCAGAATACGCATTCCACCATCCGTCCATCATAACTTTGACCTGTTTTTTTAAAAATGAATCCAGTGTCTGGACCTCAAACACCATTTTTACCAACTTGTTCCAGTCATAAATTGTCCTCTTGATAAAGTCTAAAGCTATGTCCTCTTGTTCTACTATCTCGGTGTAACCTGTAATACCTGTATAAGTATTGTTTTGATGTTCTTTCTGTACACCTCCAGAGGAACCCCTCTGAAATATCTTCTTTCAAGACTGAAGAGCCATATCTTATCTAATCCGTATTCAATTCCAAAAGTCTAGAGAAAGAAAGAACTTATATATTCGTAACTCCTGAACACATCGAAATATCTCAAAGCACATTGCAGCAATTTCGGTAAACTGTAGTGACTGTAACAAACAGATAGGAAAATGTAACAGCCAGTTCAGCAAGCAAGGTTTCACCAATGGCCACGAGATCATTGATCTGGTGTACTGTTGGCCAAAACATTGGGATGGACTTTATTTGCAAATGTATTCTGAATCATGATGTGTATTTATTTCATTTTAAATTGCGTAGGTTTCTTTCGTTGGTCAATAAATCTGTAATCACCTTTCCAATCTTCTGTGCAGGTGAAAGATCAAAAATCAAGTGATCCGAAAGGGAAGCAGTACTCAAATATTAAAGAAGCAAAATCCCATAAAAAGAAGAAACCCCCAGATTCTGCAGGTATGAACTTGAAATATTTTGCAGCTGTATTAGATTGAATGCCACAAATAATGCAGAGTATCTTTTCTTCTTTTGTGCCACAGTGAGTTCATCTCAGAAGAATGCACTAATTTTGCCTGATAAGAAGATTCAGAAATTAAATAAAGAAAACATTGACAAATCTAGTAACCTAGGGGCTCAAGGAGATGTCAAAGAAGCTCATCACCTGGGAGAACATAAAACTACCTCAAAACTCAAAGAAAAGCCACTTGAAGAGGAAGATGGAGCCATTGAGCCAGAGTCTTCGAGACCTGCAGAGGGCATTGACGAATACTTAACTGAGGAGGAGCAAAGTGAAAAGGATGAATCAGGGGAGAGTGAGCAAACAACCGATGAGTCCGAGAACACAAGCATCAAGATCGAAAGCCAAAATGAAGCAGCAAAAGGGGCCGAAGCAAAAGTGGATGATGTACACAGAGAACTAATTATGGAACCTAAGACTAAAGAAGAAAATGAACCACTTACAAAAGAAGAAAATGAACCTCTTATAAAAGAACCAAATGAACCTCTTATAAAAGAAGCAAATGAAAAAGCAAAAGGAAAAGCCATACAAGCCAATACATCAATAACTGAGGTGGTTTTATGTGAGGACACAGGCGCTGTTGCTTTCATTACAGAGGAATCCAAAAGCAGTGTAGACGTTTTCCCAATGGAGGAAGCACCCGAGTGTCAAAAGGTTGCTGAGTATAGCAAGAACTGCACCATCTTGCTGCAGAGGTACTTAATTAATCTAGTTAATTAAAATGTACTTGATGTGTAGGTTAAGTAAAAAGTGGAAAACTTTGTAACATTAGCTTCAATGAGAATATGTGCAGTTGTGGGAGTCTCTTCTCTTACATTAGAGTGTTATGTCATGAAATCCTTATTATTTCAATTCTCTGAACTGTCTTCAATTGTCTTTTAGTGGGGCTTGTGCGAGGGGGTTCTTAGCTGGGTATCTGACAAATGAGTAAACCCATCCACCACCACACTTAAGAGTATCCAACCAAACTGAGAATTCCATGAATCCCACCTATACATAGAAATTACAGAGATAGATTGTTGGAATAGAATGTGCACTCTCTCCCTGGAGGAAGCATTCTACTTAACTGATTCCAGAAAATATTAGGCAAGAGCCCTCTTCAAAAAGTCTCAATGAAACCTTTTATAAGATCGAGCATGTATAATGAAGAGAGGACATGAGGAATTCTATGTTATAGAGATGCATTCAAGCTTACGGTTAAGGCAGGGACGTGAAGGATAGAGGCTTGAAGGGGTATGGGTGTAAGGCAGAGCAGTGGGATTAAATAAGCGCTTTGAGACATTGATAAGATGTGGAAATCACTATCTAAATGTAAATATCTTGCTCTGAGTTATTATTGCTCTGCACTTATTCTTTTATAAGTGGTTCATTTTCTTCTTTAGCCTTAGGTTCCACAATTAGTTCTCTGTGTACATCATCCACTTTTGTTTCGACCCCTTTTGCAGACTTATTGAACCATATGTCCTCCATCTGAACTGTCAATTTTATTGTAGGATGAGCAAAGCAGAAGTTAAAATGTATGAAATCAATTTTTGTTATAACATTCCTGTTCCCTGTTTGCTTTTGAAAGATATGAAAATAATGAAACTGAAGCTGGTGCTTTGCAAGCAGCAGAGCCTGAGGTCTCAGCAGAACCAGAGGCTGCAGCTTCAGACAATACTGAGCTAGATGAAGCCAAGCACCTCGGTACTACCAGTAAAAGAAGAGTGACTAATGAAGACCTGACTAAGGATGACGACAAAAAGTGCAGAGTGGAGGAAAGTGTCAGCAGTGAGCAGAGCACAGCTCAGTCTGAGTCAAACGCAGAGATACCCGTGGACAGTCAGGAGGAAAATAAAAAACTGTCTGACCAGGCTGAGAAAGAGGAAGACACAGCAGTTGTGATTGGTAAGTGCAGCCCAATGTGCTAAGCATTTACATCCCAAAACAATGTAAGTAAATATCATTCTCCATTACGATCAGAGAGAACATTTTTTAGCAGCTTTGTGAATTTTTGTTATATACAAATCTTTGTAATATTCATTTGAAATAACCATTCGGATCTATTTTCTTGCATTAATACAACTATTTGTCCAAATAATACCAGCACTTAACTTTTGGCTCAGGAATGGGTATTTTGTACCTTTGGACTTGCACTTCACCCAGCCACACCCTGGATTTATTCTATACATTACTCTGAATGTAATACAGTAAAAGCCCGTTTACCCGGCACCCGCGGGACCTGGCCAATGCCGGTTAAAACACCTGCCGGATATTCGGGCAGCCCACTGCCAAAAACCCACCACAAAAAAAATTAAAGTTATTTTAACACACACCATACACCCCAGACTTAATAATAACAGAATATTGTATTGGTACTTTATTGTAAATGTTGTAAACTGTACCATATTTCACCTTTACTGGTAGATGCTGCGCTTGAAGCCATGATGCTGCAGTTGAGTTTTACAGTCCAGCAATTCATTTTGCAATGGAGGATGCCGTGTGGGTGGAAAAAAATGGCAGCACGACTGTAAAGCCGCAAGCCAATAACCCTAGACTCTGCTTACGGCAAACCAAAATACTGTACCTATGCGACAATGACTCACAAATGCTCCATCGCTATTGTTCCGGATAAGTTCCGATTGATCGAATGTGGACTTTTTTTTGAGTGCCGGTTGTACGGAAGTGCCGGTTCATCGAGTCACGGATAAACGGGCTTCTACTATACTTACAATAGCTCTGTTCGTGATCTATTCACCAGTTTTGATCACACATCTTACAATGTATAATCAGAGCTGTTGTAAGTATAGTACTATATTGACAGTATCGTATAGAATAAATCTTTCTCTTTACACAAGGAACACA
This sequence comes from Hydrolagus colliei, assembly GCA_035084275.1. Classification (NCBI taxonomy): domain Eukaryota; kingdom Metazoa; phylum Chordata; class Chondrichthyes; order Chimaeriformes; family Chimaeridae; genus Hydrolagus; species Hydrolagus colliei. Next base: position 27,691,833 of record CM068743.1, read on the forward strand.
CTCACATTATAAATATTCACCTTGAACTGACACAAGCTGTGTTTATGCTACATTAACACAATTTTATCAGGCCTGCCTCATCCATTGGCAGATGTGTGTGAATCGTCAGTCTGTATGTGGCCTGAGGTGCTGTTCTCAATGTGATGCTGGAATGAGAATCACAAAACAAATAAACTAAGCTGGGGATGGCAGCTTCAGCAAAGTTCCTCTTGGCCTATAAATGGGACCAGAAGTGTGTCCAATATTTCAATGTGTGTCCTATGATTTATTTTGTCATTAATATCAGCTATCAGCCTGCCTCAGCTGGAGGGCCTCTCACTTCTGAATCAAAAGATTGTGGATTCAAACCCCATGTTGGGAATTTAATTTCATAGTCTGGACTGATATTGGTTGTCTACAAATAACCAGTCACAACATGTTATAGAAAACTCTGGAGTGGCTGATGGGTTTCAGAGCCTGGTGTGGGAGTGGATACAACCAATGTAAAGCTATGATATCCTTCACATTACTCTCACTGAACACATGAGCTAAAATGTTAATTTGCTTATTTTCTCCTGACCTAGATGACAGTCCTCCTGCGCCTGCACCATTTGAACATCGGATTGTCTCAGCCAAACCAGCAAAGATCAGCAATCACTATATTGTCCACAAATCAGACGTTCTTGGAGGGTCAGTTCTCTTTCAACTTTATCTAAAAATTATACTTCAGTAAATAAACAATTCATTGTCTTTTTGGCAAATCCAGGAGAGGGACTATTGAAACAAACAGAATACAGGATATAGTATTTGTTGGTGAATTTTTTTGCATTGTAATGACACATTTCAATATGTTTAGGTTTTAACTGCCAGTTTTTGGTAAGTACAGAAAAAAGGTTGAGCAAATAATTTTTTTGCATATATCATATCCTTTATAATTGATATCATCTGCCCACCTGCAAATTGATCTTGTCTCTGTGTAAGGAGGTTGTGGATTTAAGACCTATCAGGAATTTGTGCTCATATTCTAGGCAGTGGAAACCTCCACTGTGATATATATATTAATAATAATGATCTTTGCATTTGTTATAGCGCTTTTCATGTCTTCTAGACATCTCAAAGCACTTCATGGAATATACTGTAAAGTGAATTGAGCGAATGATGTGCTGCGGGTTGCAGGTGCCATCCTTAGTTGATTCAATAAACTGACTTTCAATCTGTTCAGGTGGATAAACAGCAGAAAATATGGCATTCACTTAATGGCCGTTTGATGCAACATTAATTGGTTAATACATTAGTCTACATGTATGCAGTAATTAGACATTTTGACTTAATAAGGGACAGGATAAAACAGAAAGATTATTATCGTTATCCAATCAAAAATCCTATTAGCTGCCTGATGCTGCCTGACCTGCTCAGTGCTCCCAGCGATTTTTGTTTGTGGTTTCTATTGCTCTGGGTTAGGTGTATTATATTTTTATACCATTAGCAAACAGTTGGGAGAATATTCTGGGTAAAAAGTCAACTAATTTTCTACACTTCCATTATTAGATTTTGTTTATTTCTTACTTTGGGAGGTTTAAAAGGATTCTCACTAAATGCATACAATATGACATTTTTAATAATCATAATAGTTGTGCCTCATGTATTAATACTGTATTATTCAGAAAATGTATACGTTCAGTTTTCATAGGATATTTCTCATAATACAATGTCACTAGTGTTACATGTTTATTCATTTCAGAGGGCGATTTGGACAAGTACATAAATGCGTAGAGAAATCAACAGGTCTCACCTTAGCTGCCAAGATTATTAAAGTCAGATTCGAAAAGGACAAGGTACAGTACACCAGAGACAAGAACAATGAAAATTACTGCCTTTAGAGTAGGCTTCACTTGATATAATTAAAACATTACCTGCCCCGCCTTACGTTTGTGACCTCCTGCTTCCCAATCACACTCTGCTCTGTGAACTTTGGCCTGCTTCATGAACCTGACCATTTGTCCCACCATTGGTGAGTAAAATTTAAGCCATTTTGCCTCTGGTCTCTGGAACTCCATCCCGAAGTATTCTCCTCAATCATCCCCCCACGTGTAAAATCCACTTTAAGAACTTTCTTTTTGACTCTGTGATAGCTCTGTCGTGATATGTCCGCATTTCGCCCACAAATACACAGTCAATTCACTTTACAGGATATTCTGTGAAGTGCTTTGAGACGTCGATAAGATGTGAAAAGCGCTCTATTAAATGCAAGGATTATCATTATTATTGTGACAGTCACTATCTAACTGTAAAATTATTGCTGTTTTTACTGAACAGGAGGATGTAAAGAATGAAATCCAAGTAATGAACCAGCTAAATCATGCAAACCTCATCCAACTCTACGATGCTTTTGAATCGAAGAACGAAATCATTCTGATCATGGAATAGTAAGAACTGCTCATTTCCTTTGCTTCAGCAATCTATTAATGCTGAACGTTTGACAGCGTAAATTGTGAGAAGCTATTTCTACTCTAAATGTTTCCATTTTACTTAAGAGTACTGTATCCAAGAAAATGAGATTTCCATATACTATATTTGTGCCACCTACAAATGGAAATTCTCTATATCCGGAAAGGAATGTGAATTCCCTCTTTGATTGGGCACATCACACTTATCAAATTATGGAAAGTGATAGGTGTAGGTTGGCAAGAGCAAAGCCTTGGGGTACTGTTAGAGACTAACAGCTAAAATAATATGGCCTGTCATTATGCATATTGTTAAAACTGAATAGCATTTGAATCCAGAATTAATAATCTCTAATCTTGTTAAACCTCTTGAGTCAGCATTACATATAGCACCTTTGGTGATGTCTGAATCCAATGGGAAAATTTCATTTATTGCCAACATTAACAAAGGCTCTATGTATAACACTGACCTGATTTGAACTAGGTCCAGTATCCATTATTTAAAATGTATCAGATGATACTGTAACAAATCAGTTTAAATGCCTATCTAGAAGACATGAAAAGCACCGTATCAAATGCAAACGGTTTATTATTATTACTGTTTTAATTTATTTCCTTAGTATTGAAGGTGGAGAACTATTTGACAGGATAATAGATGAGAGCTACAATTTAACAGAACTAGATACAATCTTGCTCACAAAACAGATTTGCGAAGGGCTTCGGTACATGCATCAGATGTATATCGTTCACCTGGATCTGAAGGTATGTATCGAAATAATTTAACTTATTGCAAAATACCTTTGCACAATGGAACACAAGGTGCTTTATTAGAATGCTTGTACATTTATTGCATGCTTGGGATATGGATTTAATTTATATGTACCTGTATTGGTTTGTTATACAGTAAAATCCTGTTTATCGGCACCATCCGCGGGACCTGGCCAATGCTAGTTAAAGCGCCTGCCGAATATTCGGGCGGCCCACAGCCGAAAACCCACTGCAAAAAAATTAAAGTTCTTTTAACACACACCGTACACACCAGACTAGGTAATAGCAGTTAGTGGCAGAGTATTGTGTTGGTGCTTGGAGTCACGGATAAACGGGCTTCACTGTATATACTAAACGAATAGTAAATGACTATACACCATATGGAATAATCTAATCATAATTATTAAATCACATAATCTGGTCACTATATATAATTGTATACAATGACTAAATCCATGTACATTACTTAACCAGTACTGATCATTAAGTATTATTTAAAGTCACGTAACTCGAATATACAATTTCAAGTAACAGTTCAGTTGGGGTGAGATGAAGTTCAATGACTGTTTTTACTGTGCTGCTGCTGCTCATGTCATTGCCTGAATTTCCTATTGTTTGTGTTTCAAATCCAATCTCCTTCAATCGTGTCTTCATCAATATAAATATGATGGTAATATGGCAGAATGGTGCTGAAAACGTCTAATACAGAGTATTCTCAGGCTAATCTTGTTAAACTTCTTGCACAGAGATACATTTTGTTGGAGGTGAAAAGTTTGGAGCAGTATTTTTTTAATATGGTATCAACACGTTCATTCTGTTTATAAACCGCCAGCCTGAGAACATCTTATGCGTTAACCGAGTAGCCAATCAAGTAAAGATAATCGACTTTGGCTTTGCGAGAAGGTAAGATGTGTTATTAGCGTGGCTCAGTTGGTAGCACTCGCACTTCTAAGTGATTAGTTTGTGGGTTTGAGTTCCATGTCGGGACTTTGAGTTTGTAGGCTAGGTTGACACAGTTGCATTTTCAGAAATACCGCCCTTCAAATGAGTCGTTAATCTGATGTCCCATCTACCTGTTCAGGTGGACAGTAAAGATCACATGGTATTAGAAAACAACAGAGAGTTGGAGTTCTGCTGAAATCTAACAAGCAGTCCCAGCCAATAATCCCACAGACTGAAAAAAACGGTAATTCACTTCATGACAGTCTCATGAACATTGGAGGTCGGGCTTTCAACCTCTTTGCCCCCCATCGTTTCCTCATTTGCCTCCTTCAAGGCCAGTCTCAAGACCTTCCTCTTTGATTGTGCCTTCTGCCACACTCCCAACTCTCTCCCCCCTCCCCATTCTGTCACTCGCCCTTGCTCGTTTCCGACCCCTGACTGTTCAGTGCCTTGGGATGTCCTCCTGATGTGAAAGGCGCTCTATCAATGTAATTTCCCTTGTAAAAAAAAAGTACCATGGTAGTACCATGGTTATGGTGGTATTACCATGGTACTTGTGGTATTCTTGGTATTCTCATGTACTTCTGTGGTACTACCATGGTAGTACCATAGATATACTATGACAGTACCATGTATGAGGAGTTCCACTGTAGTAACATGATAAATGATAACGAGTACAATGGTGATACTATGAACGTTCATGGTACTGTTATGGTACTGCCATGAATGCCCATCGTAATCTGCTGGGCATATCACAGAATTCAATGTATTATGTAGGCCAGTACTCGTTATTTAGTGGAATTGCATGAGTTATATACATACACCATGCTAGTATATTGGGAGTGCAATGTATTGTGGTTTTGCCTAAAACCTGGCAAATAATATATATTAGTAATAATTGTATTAAGATGAAATATGCCTAAGAAAGTCACTCAATATGTAAATTTTAAAACACAGCCCCTGAAGGATTGTGCATTCAGTTGTGTGGACTGCATGCAGCGTCTGAGTGACTGATAAAACTGGGGTGGATGAGGAGATACCTTCAGTAGCAGTTAAAGCACACTCCAAATTTTCACATTAACACATTCTCAGATATAATACACAAGAATTCCTGAAGCACTACATGTGATATATTGCAGCACAGTTTAGTGTTCTTGCTTGAAGTAGATATAATTTGTGACCCAAGCCTACAATATATATAATAAATCATATATAAATAAATCACAAATCATGTTGTTATGTGGTTAAAGAAACACGTACAGCAAGCCTTATAATTCGGGAATGATTGCAGTGAGTGGCCTGTGACTCCTGTCATATACCAGTATCTTAATTATACAAGTACTTTACTCCAAGGTTAATATGCAGCATACAATATACTTCTTAACGAAAACATAAAAAAACAAAATACCACATTGCTACATGGACACATAACCATATGCATCATCTAAAAATGTACACCAAAGGTGAGAGTGACAGTGGATTTTGTGTTAAAACTATATGTCAGCATGGTATATGGTGGTATATGCATGGTATACTAATGAGGGTCTAATGTCATGGTACTACCATATTCAGTACCATGGTATCAGGTACCATAGGTACTGTCCAAAATACCATGGATTTTAGTACCATGGTACTTTTTTTACAAGGGTTGTTGTTGTTGTTTAGTGATGAATGGGAAATTCCATTCATGCACAACACTGCGAAAGGCAATGTGAGAGATACTAAACTGAATTTTTCCCCAATTGTGTATTACAGAGAGAGGGAATCAGTGTTTGATAAAATCAAAGAAAATCTGAGAATCCTGAAGTTTTAAATTCTGAGAATATTAAAATAATGATTCCTCCTTGCCTGGAAAAATGGAAGCTTAAAATGCTGAGGTTAATTTGGTTTTGTGTTCAATATAGCTGTGGTATGTATGGATGAAGTTGGCTAAGAGATCTAATTTCAACTTGTTTGTCTTTTATGTTAGATACAAGCCTAGAGAAAAACTAAAAATACATTTTGGGACTCCAGAATTCCTATCTCCTGAAGTTGTCAATTATGATTTTGTGTCGTTTCCTACGGATATGTGGAGCCTGGGAGTAATTACCTACATGTTGTAAGTATAATACGGGGCCTCGGAGAGGGGAGTATGGGAAACAGAAGGAATCATATTCTGAATTTATCACCTTGATTCTTGTTATTCCATACGGAAGCATTTTATCTTGTTTCTCTCCTGCATATGTAATTGGAAAATGACAATGAGCAGTTCTATAGAATTCAAAAGAAGGTTAGAGGAATGCAAAAATGCACAAATGAACAATCAACCATGATATTAAACCTGCTGTAAATCATTGAACAACTGGGTTTGTTGTATTTGCTGAAGTTGCTGCCAAGTCCGGGGGAAACTGTCTGTGGATGTGCAATCAAGAACTTTCAGATCTGATGTAACTCAAAGGGCAGCAGCAATAATCTGACTATCCTCTGCCTTTGCAGCCCCAGCACAAATCTTTCCAGACACACAGATAAATGCTGGCTCACCTTGCAAAACTCTCTACAAATGTCAGTATTTCTCATTTACATCAAGAAATTATAGTGCTCAGATACTTGCTGGCTCTGCACTAATGTTTCCAATCTCAGGGAATTTAGAAAAAATATAGTCAGCCAGGTGTTTCACACATGCAGAAGCTTTTCTGCACTTCTTAAGAGTATTCAAAAAAGAATGAGCATTCCACATATGTATGCCACCCACCTTTGCATGGAAATTTCTGTCTGGAATAAAATGAACACTGTTTCCCTGCCTAGAGGGATGCATCCCACTTATCTATTTCCTGAGATGGGGGGCTTAGGGACACTATATGGGGAGTAGGTTGGGGATAGTTAAGATTTGGGGACCTTGTAATGTGTCAAGCACAAAATGTAAACAATCACTCCATCTTACATTATACCCTTGTGACATCTCAATGATATATGATACTACATTACATTAAATGTAAGGATTATTAGTATAAGTATATTAATATCTAAACTGCAGTACCCAAAATGCTGTCTGGCTTGGAGGACATTATATCTGTCTCTCTTTCTGTCTATCTCTCCCCCAGTTTCTTTCTCAGTCTCTCTCTCTCTCTCTGTCTTTCTATCTCCCTCTTTCAATCTCTCTGTCTCTCTATTTGCGTCTCTCTATCTCAGTCTCTCTTAGTCTCACTTTCTCTCAGTCTATCTCTCAGAATCTCTCTCTCTATCTTTCTCTCCCTGTCTCTTTCTCACCATTTCAGTTCTCTCTCTCTCAGTTTCTCACTCTCTCAGTCTCTCTCTCTCTCAGTCCCTCTCAACCTTTCTCTCAGTTTCTCTCTCCCAATCTCTCTCTATCTCTCTCCTAGTCTCTCTCTCTATCAACCTCTCTCACTATCTCAGTTTCTCTTAGTCTCTCTCTCTGTCTTATTCTCTTTCTATCTGTCTCTCTCTCTCAGGCTGTCTTTCACAGTCTATCTCTCTCTCGCTTTCTCTCAGTCTCTCTCTCCCAATCTGTCTCTCTATCAGTCTTTCTCTGACTCCAACAGTCACAACACTTTAGAATATATTCTTTCTCACAGTCTCTCTCTCTCTCAGCTTCTCTCTCCCAGACTCTCACTCTCTCTGTCTCCATCTCTCTCTCTGTCTCTCTCAGTCTCTATTTATCCCATGAAGGACTTTAGCTCCCATGACAATCAGAAAAAGGCCCATTCAATTTTGCAGAGTATAGATGTATCCCTCCGATTGGTGTGTGCTTTCCTTCATCACTACGTAGTTGCAGAATAACGAAAATAACTAACCTGAATAAGATTCATAACTCATATTTTGGGGCTAAATTAAATCATTTTTTAATATAGCTCATCAATGATAGCAGATCACCTGCACCTCCCAAAAAAATGCCAATGACACTGTCAGATGCAAGACCTTTTCAATGAGGTATAAATCATGTCTCTACGGTAATCGCTTATTATGTGATTGATGGATACACTGACACACAAACAGACAGACCTTGTCATTTTATTAGTATAGATAAGAACTGACTTGGTGATTTCCAGCTTGGACCTTCCTATCAATTAGGGGATTGGCTTGCAGGGTTAACAGGAAACAACAAAAATTATGTTGCAGGGTATAGGAAAATTATTGTAACAATGACTGTGCTTCCGGGATTGCTTTGTGGGGCATTGGCTTGGGGAGGTGAGGGCAGGAAAGTGGGAACTTCACTCTGACTAAACTGTAGGCTACACTGTGGAACTCCATCTCGCAGCCTCTCCGCCTTGCTTCCTCCCTTTCCTCCTTCAAGGCCAGTCTCAAGACCTTCCCCTTTGACCATGCCTTCGGCTGCCCCACTAACTTTTCCCCCTCTCCCACTCTCCTTCCACTTCCCCCTACCCCGACCCTCCCCCCCGCTTGGGTCCTGACCTGACCGTTCAGCGGTTTGGGACGTCCTCCCGACGTGAAAGGCACTTTATAAGTGCAATTTTGTTGTTGTTGTTGTAGGTTTACTCAATTGACTTGGTCTTCAGGAGCATTTATTTCTGAACACTGGTGGGAAGGGTGGTCCTAGCTGGACAAACAATGAGAGGGTTGCCAGACTGTGTTCAACATGACAAGCTATGCTGTTTTTGTTGGTTAAACTCCAGCAGCACCTAAACACACACACTTGGGTCAAACTAGAGAGAGAATGTGCATTCCATTTACAAGCACAGGGTATTTTCCATGTGATGGTGGCATACATATGTGGAACTCTCAGTCTGGTTTGGATACTGTTAAGCATGGTGATGGGTCTCTGCATTTCAGACATCTGGCTGATCAAAACAAAGAAATCGGAGAGTTGCACTGAGCTGTTTTAGGAGGTTGGTTTAAGAGTACCATTATAACCCTCTCTTTGGCTCAGCAAGTTTATCCAGTGAGGAACTGAACCATATAGGTTTGGCTTGTTCACAAGTTTGATCCCATCTGTGTTGCATTAGTCGATCTCACCCAACGCAGCAGCAAGTATGCTATAATTGGCACAGATTCTCCCTAATTTAGGATGGGAAAATCAGCCTGAGCTCACGCTCCTGTTAGAAAGCCCTGCTGGAGGTTTGTGGACTTTGGGTGAGCATAGAATCAGCCTGCAAAATCCTCACTGAAGACAGGTGCCAGTTAGCAACTGGTGCCCATGCAATGGTACACCAGCATAAGGTAAAAATAGTCAAACAGCTTGAGAGCAGATTGGCAAGGAATGAATGAAGACTATTAGAAGAAATCTAAGTTACATTTGTGATTTTAAAGGAAATAATACATATCTCAAATCTGTAATGTAAATTCCAGGAAATAGCTGTCATAAAAGTAAATTATTTGCAAGATATTTACAGGCACATTTTATTTAATTCTGTTAGCAGATGGATATTTTGACATTTAAAAATCTTGTAATATTATTTCAGAACGTGTCCTGTGAAACATGCCTTCAGGACTCTGAGTCAACAGTACCATCGTCCCATTGCCTGCTTTTGTTGGCAGATCCAACCAGCTAACCTCAGCTCTGCTCTAACTAATATCTCAGCAGTATTTGTCTGACACTGTTCATTACCAGTTAGCAGAGGTCCAAGTTAAGCGTGCCACTCCAATGGTATCTAGCTCAGTATGTCCTGTAGTCTGCTTCTCTCTGAACAAATCTTTACCTTTCATTCCAAGAAAGTCTGTAATTGGCATAGTCAAATATCCTTGTAGTTCTGCTTAATTAACTTCTCACTCTCACTCTGAACCAAGCTGCCTCCTTAGGGGCAGTCAACCAGAACCTCATTAGATGATCAGCATTCCTCAGTCGCTCTGAATCCCCATAGAGGAAAACTATTGAAAGTTAAAAGCATTCAGTCAGTGCAGTTGAAAAATGATTATATTCCCTTAAAAGCATTGTGAATGTAAGAGGGACTTTGTGCTAACTGTAGCTAATAATTGGATTCAACATGTGGAACACACGGCTGTATTACCATTCATCTACGAAACCAGGAGAAAGAATGCAGTATGTGGTATGAGGATTACCACTGGGACTAAAAATCACATCACATTGTCTGTAACATATTGTGGTTAGAATTAGGAACATAAGGCTGTCCAAAGCCAGAAAAGACCATTATAGTCCAACCGTCTATCTTACTTTGAGAAAGAGATGAGAATATACTACTATACGTGTTTACTTTTTGATATGGATTTATATGCAAAAGAAATCCAATTCATTTTCATTCGTGATTTCTTACTACACTTTAATTCATTTTGGTTTGGTTTCTTTCAGTTTATACTTCACAAACTGAAAATCCTTTCTGCAAAGATCTCGAGATTCCAAAATATGGCAATATAATTTCTACTTCTATATTTCCCAATGGGGTTTATTTGTGAGCCAGTGAACTCAATAGGCATAATTGCCTCTTTCTGTGCTGTAGATTTCTATGTTTCTAATCCAAGTCACTCAAATAACCAGAACTGCAATGTGTTGATTTATGAGAACTCTACTAGAATAGAATCTAAGGAAATTTAAATGTTATTCCTCATTATGTAATTCCATTATGAAATATTGCAAATTACACCCTTTTTTTTTAGAGCAAGGATTGCAACTTTTATATTGATGGCTCATGACAAACATTGACAGAGATAAGAACAATGCTGTTCTGATTCTTTTATTACTGTTTTTGTGTTATTTTACTGTACACTGCTAAATCTAATGTAATTCCCTGATGATTACTCCAGGTTTCCTCTGTTGCTGATCGTGGCCCATCCTTGGTATGGAAGGATGCATGTGAATTCACAGGAGCTAACAAACAAATTCCAACAAATAAATAGAATTTCAAATGTTTATTCTGTTTGGTCCGGAAGACAGTTATTCAAGTCATTCACATTTTGGCAACAGCTAATACTCAATCACAGACTGCATGTTTATACACAGCAGATGATTACTGACAATAATGACAGTAATCCAGCCAATTTATCTTTTTCCATTGACTGTAGGCTCAGCGGACTTTCTCCATTCCTTGGAGAGGATGACAATGAGACTCTGAACAACATTCTTACCTGTAGTTGGGACTTTGACGATGAAGAATTTGACAATGTCTCTGAGGATGCCAAAGAATTCATATCCAAACTTCTCATCAAGGAAAAGGGGTACATCTGCTTATTCTATATCAAACACCACGTTTCAGCTTCCAGTTATTATTTGCAATCGAAACTTGTGTTTTTCACATGCTTTTATAAAATAGTACTGAAGAGTATAATTTCAAATAACTTGCTGTACATTACTAATTTTAACACTTCACTACCATAACATCACTTGGGGGCTCATAAATTTCTGTTCCAAAGTCAACTCGCTTTGAGTGTAAATTAGATACTATAATTGCATAAAAGAATAGCAGCTCATTAATTGCCATCTAGTAGAAATAAAAATTGTTGTAATGTTCTTCTTACAAATAGTAATGGGAGTGGGAGATGAAGAAATAAAGTTTGTACCTATAAATAATATACTAATGTCAAGTTGTTAATATAGTTTATTTATGTAAATGCTCCCTGAAAGTCAATCGGTCTATTCAATGCATGCTTCCTATATAAATTTTATTTTTATTTTCCTTTAGCTGGAGGGTTAGTGCAAAAGACGCCCTTAAACACCGCTGGCTGTCAGACCACAACGTGCATTACAGGCTCAGTCGCAAGGTCCTATATTCTCTACATCCGTCCTGAAAACAGTGAACCTTTTCATTGGCTTTATCGTGCTGGTCAGACCCATATTCATTGAACTTCGCACTTGCTTAGATGATTGAAGTTCTTGCTTCAAGTTAAAACACGTGAGAAAAGGCTGTTATCAGTGTTTTCATGAACATGGGCCTCGATGTTGCATAAGGATCTGCTTGTAAATGTGATCAGTTATCGTTTTGCAAGTCAAACAAAAAGGGGGTTTTCTTATGATATGCTGCTTTTATCCAGACTGCTTCATATGCCTGGTGATCTTGCTAGAATGGAAGGTGCAAATGTCATTCGTGGAGCTCATTAATAAAACAGAAAAAGTAATATAATATTCTTGTCAAGGATCATTAGCTGCCCGATACCTGCATGCAGTCCAGCCAGCTATACATTATAGTTAATTTATAGCTGCTGTTCCCATCTTTCAGCAAAACAGCTTTGCTCTGCTGCAGATACCAGGTCATCCATGTGTTTGCAAAATTACAATTATTCCTCATAAACTCTTACATGAGCGTCCCGTGTTGCCTGCAAACTGTGTGTGTGTGTGCATGTTATAAAAACTTTAAAATAAACTTTCAGAGAAGATTTAATTAGCCATTTTCAGAAATGTAAACAGTTTAAACGCAGACGTGGATCCAACTATTGGCGATTTTCTTTTCAGAAGTCTGCATAATTTCAATTGAGAAATGTTGTATTCCTGAACTGAAATTTCACACACCATAGTTTGCACAGGGATATGGAGTTTCTTGTGAACAAGATTCTGGTAAACCAGAAGAGACATAGAGTCCATTCATAAGGAGATTGCTGTTCACTGCGGCCTTTTCACTGTTGCTCTTCACATGACAGCAAATGCTTTGTGGGGTAAGTTCTATTATCCCCCATTAAGTTACCAGCTACTTGCTGCACATTCGACTGGGGCCTCTGCTTTGTGTTTTACACTTAGCAGGTTGTGAAATTAATTCTGGAACTCTGTTTCACTCCAACTCCATGGCAATGGGAATGACAAATGGATTTCAACTGCAATCTCTGAATGTCAGATCTTACACTGCCACCTGAATCATTGTTCTATTGTATTGTTCACTGATAAACAAAAAAAACTGATAATCTCCTATCCTTTCCACGTCCCAGAATGAGAAGGTGATGCGGTGAATTCACTGTGTGGTTTATCTTGTCAGACCACTAGATGGGAGTATCTCACCTATTTTTTGAAAATGGAATAATCTGTATTTAGTTCAAATTGTTGCTTCAAAAATGCATTTTTAAATCCCAGCCCCATCCCTCACCCCTCAACCATCAGACAGCTACAGGTTCTGTATATTGGTCTCAGATTATTAAAGGAATAGAGTAATTCAAGTTAACCCCACGACGGAAAGTGAAAACAATTTACTGATAGGTTAAAGAGGCACTGTTTTCATGACAAATTGGCAAACTTATTTTGTCTATGTGTAAATGCATTACAAGGTGACATAAATCACATTGAAATGCATTCCTGGTTCCCTGCCGGTCAAATTGTTGTGATGGAAATGATGTATGACTCTTCTCCATCTCCAAACATGACTGAAGGCTATGATTTTGTGAAGCCTTTTTATGAAGACAGTTGCCCCATTACCTTTAATCATTACACTTTGCACTGACACAATCTGCTTCCAGTCAACAGACAGGAGGATAAGCTGTTTTAGCTGGGTTGCAATTTAGGCATGATATGCAAAGATAGGAGGAAAAAAAAGAGAAAACAAGTAATAAAAGATCTTCATTTATTTTATATCAGCCTTCCCTAGGCAATGATCTAAACTGTTTCAATCTGGAGCAAAATATTTGCAACCTCACCTTACTACATCACTGTCAATGTATTTTCCTAGTGCCACAATGCAGGGCTACTTTAACATAAGAATAACAAGCACTGCAGTGCTAGAAGTCGCTGCTTACATTCTTGGCTAGCATGTAGGGAGTGGTGTTTTACTGTGGCTGTGTTTAATGGGGCATAATGTTGATCTCATATATACAACTACAATATAAAATTAAGTTGCTTGTTCCAAAGTCTTAATATGACTGGGGGCATCTGGCTGCCAAAAGAACTCTGAGAACTCATTGTGCTACAAGTAATCCTACAGTCTGCCCATCATTCTGTCTCCACTCTGCCCCAGACTTGCACACAACAGAATGTGTAAGTACATGCCACATTGTGGATCAATCGCTGTATATAAAATGAGGGATAGATTTATGTTTTTTGAGATTTTCTTGCTCCACTATTAATTTCCCTTCTCGAAAAGGGAGAGGCCAAAGAACATACCCGGAGGCCACTACTAGTGCTGGGGTGTTGTGGGCTGATACTTCATGAGTACGCATGCTCGAGACCATTTTTGTAGATTAATCGTTAACAATATGTTTAACAATATAATCTCATCCGAGACCTCTGTTAGCCTTAAATATTGTTCTGTGTTTATATGAAGCTAGAATAAATATTCAAACTGCGTGTAAAATGTTCATGCAGTTTGGGTGTTTTCTTTGACTTTAAGTTAAATGGAAGATCCATCTCCTGTTAATCATCATGTCATGGCAGCCAACAGTGTAACGCCTCAACTGAATTCTCGAAGCAAGTCAGTCCAAAATCTTTGATGACAGCACAATTCAGGATTGATGGTCACAGACCAGTTTCACCTTTGCTGAAACTTGAAACAGTCTGAATAATTTATTTCACGGTTGGCCCCATTTATATGGAATTGTTGTGTAGCATCACATTTGCTGTTGAATTGTTTGCACAGCTACTTTTGGCCGTGTAACAGCTTGCTCATTGTGGGCATATTAATCAAAAGGCATTGTGGCATGATTTGCGTTCACAAATTGGGTATGTGTAGCTAACATGCCCACACTAACATTGTGCTTTAACTGCACCCACTATATCACGCAGATCTCGCCATGACAGGAGCACAGTAAAACAGGCCATTCAGCCCATCAAGCCTGTTCCCCCACTCCTCCTGACATGAATGGCGCTCTACAAATATAATTTTGTTGTTGTTGTTTATTACAGATTAGCAGATTTTTCAATGTCAATTCTGTGTCCATTGCTCATACCCCTCAATAATATTAATAATTAATCATGTTAATAAGTATAGTTCTTGCCTTTGATATAGTGCTTTACCATGTCATCAGGACAGTTCAAAGTGCTTCATTAAATCATTCTGTAAATTATAGTAACTATTTTGTAGTACAATGTGCCTCTACCCAAGTCTAATAATAATGTAATAATAATCCTTGCATTTGGTATTGAGCTTTTCACGTCTTCTAGACATCTCAATGCGCATCACAGAATTTACTGTAGAGTAAATTGACTGCATATGTGTGGGTGAAACACAGCAGCCAATTGCGCACAGCAGTATCTCACAGTTGTGGAAGTATCTGTCTTTCAGTGATTCTGCCGTTACAGCTCAAATGCAAATCCAACCATGCATTGTGTGCATGAGTATCTTTATGTGTGTTATTGTTTTTGTTTTTGTTGAGATGACTGAAGCAATTTATAAGGTGCTTCTTGAATAGCTGTTTTGTGCTAACAATTACCATAGAAATGAATTGGTCCCTCTTGTTACATGTGGCTTTCTCCTTTTTCTGTATGTAGGGCAAGAATCAGTGCTGCCCAGTGCCTGAAGCAGACTTGGCTAAATAACATTGCAGAGAAAGCCAAACAGTGTAAGGTTCGTCTCAAGTCCCAGATCCTTCTTCAGAAATACATGGTGCGACGGCAATGGAAGGTACAATGATAGCTCGCAACAGAATTTGATGTATAATTTCCCCTTTTTATGTTTATCCAATTCCAATCAAAGTGATGAGCTTCAAAATGCCCAATTTTATGAAAACAAATCTGCTAAAAAAAATCTAAAATTCTAGCTTTTTAAAACTTTGATGGCTTTACACTTTTCTGTCAAGTGTTTACTGCCACATTATTATGTGGACTCTGGCTTGTATGCTGTTCATAATTTGGGTTTACTCCCCAATAAGACTTTTGGGACAAAATGTGACCTGGGTCTAGATTTGCTCTATTTATGTAGCATATTGGAGTGTCCAGAATTTACAACAATTAGCATCTATGTAGCGGCCTTCACACGGGGTAATGTCCCGGATACTTAAGAGTGGATTCTAACACCAAGCCGGGGAGAAAGGGAACGCGGATCAGCACAATCAAAAAAGATCAGCAGCCTGTAGTGTGAGACAGTGGTGGGGCCAGGCGATGTTGCAGAGGTGGAGGAAGGCAGATCAGGTCACGGCACAGGTATGGTGTAGAAAGGATAGTTGAGGGTCAAACAAGGCACCATGTTTCTGGAGTGGCTTGGTAAGGTGGAGTGTGCATCCTTGAATGGTGATGCTGTGGTAGCAATGAGATATGGAGGCAGGTGAGGCATGCAATGTGAAGCAGGCCAGAGCCCACTACCCTGCCCCTCCCACTTATTTGGGTCCCAACCTAATTGTTCAGCATCTTGGGACATCCTCCCAATGTGAAGGGCGCTATATAAATGTAATTTTTTTTTTGTTGTTGTTCAACTGAAGAAAGCATCCAGGAATTGATGCCTGACAGACATCTTGTCAGGACAGCAGTGGTCCTGGAGTCAAGGATGGAGGCAGAGAGGTAAAGTTGGGTGTCATCTGCATACATGTGGAATTTGATCCCCTGTCTATAGATGATGTCAGCAAGAAGGAGCATATAGATGTTGAAGAGGTGGTTGCAGATTGTGGGGTGGGAGGGAAACGACAGAGTACCAGTACAGAGTACCTCTCATCCATTGATGGTCAGGCATTCAGTATCTCTGCCCACTATGGAACTCTCCTGCAATCTCTCCGCTTCAGTTTTTAGTAAGTTATTTTGTGAACTGCAGAAAATCGACTTCAAAGATAAGGCTGAATTCACCAATCTACCAAATTCTGAATGCTCTGAAATCCAATACAAATAGAGTAAATCTAGACAGGGCTGAAATTTCTCCACATAAATGTGGGTCAGATATTGAACAAACATAGATGGCAGCAAAATTCTCCAATATCTCATCCGAAACACAACATTTAAATTGATGTGTCTAAATAGAAATAGCCCATATTTTGGATCTGTAGGCAATGTTCATCCTGCCACACTATCTGGCTCTTGTACCTCTGGTAAGTGTTGTTAAAATGAATAAGCTAGAATTTTTTCCATGCCTCGCACCAACATAATCAAGGAATGTTGACTCCTCTAGGCGGTCTATATTGTCTAAGCTGTATTTCTATATTGCAACACCACTGGTAAAGTTTTCAATAAATGCTGAACAGATGTTTCTTGTTCTCTCTAGGCATATTAACAAATTTCACTTATTATGAACTTATTGCATTCGCTATTTAATATCGTTTGTTTTTGTTTTCATTTTTGAGTTAAATTTTGCTTTTCCTCCCCGTTCCGTTTCTTCCACTGAGTGCAACATTCCTCCTGCATTGTAGAAGATTATGGCACTACCATCCGCAGTTTGGTAGTCATGTTTTTGTTGGGACTGTTCCTCTCCGGTTTGCCTAGAATACTTAATCTAGTGATCCAGTCTGGAATCATTAAAGCAAATAAATTCAAACCCGTGGAGAAGGTGGGTGGTAGAGGTTGAAAAGTGGAGGATGGGGATGGAGAGTCCAGTACAAAGTATCTCTCATTGGTGTTGCCCTATTCTGTGTTTGATAACAATAACAACAAAATTACGTTTATAGAGCGCCTTTCACATCGGGAGGACGTCCCAAGCTGCTGAAACATCCCAAGGCACTAGGAGAGTATTATCCAACATAGAATATGGCAACACCAATGTAACAAATGTCACTGCTTCACTTTGCTCCATGGCTATGTGAGGTCATTGATAAAAACGTTACACTGTACTTCCCTGCCTCAAAACTCTGTCAATCTCCCCTTCTCCTTTGATCCTCCATTGCCATCTAGGTAACAGAAGGATGTGAATCTGTGGGACTGTTGGCAATCATTTTAATTTTATTTCTCTGCAGAAAACCTACCATGGAGTAACAGCTACAAACCGATTTAAAAGAGTCAACAATTCTGATGCTTCAGCCTCAGTAGAAGCGTGAGCTGCCACTACTAGTTGGACCAACACACTTTTGCTTTTCATCTACAACAGCAGAAACTGCATCCCACTCATGTTAATGAACCACCTCTCCTAATCCAAGGCTGTTAGCTGATCATACTCCTTGCATTCAATATAGCGCCTATAACATTGAGACATCTCAAAGCGATTCACAGAATATACTGTAAAGTGAATTGGCTGTATATTTTGTGGATTAATCTATGTTCAGAATTTTGGCAGCACGACCATGATTCAGTATGCCACTCAGACTTATTTTGATGTGTCATTCTTTCTAAAAAAAAATGTAAGCATAGTTATAGTGTGACATTTCAGTACTATCTCGACATACAAAAAATATATATGTAATTTACTGATATTAACTTTAGGTTCAGAGTTTGTGCATCTATATCATTTGGTTTGTGCTTAATGTTTCAGTGTCCATGTTTTAATGCAGTCTTTAGACAGAAGATAGAGTACTTCTCCCCTTTGATCACAGATAAACCAATTTCAGGATGGCCTTCATTTGCATTAAAATTAATCTCACTCCGGAGAAACTGGCAATTAAATGATTCAGCTGAAATTCGTTCAATGCAACTTCTAGCAGTGAATCCTGCTAAATATTGGGGAAATAACTTTTTAGAAATATTTTCTGTCTCCCTCCTCTCTGTTAGAACTTAAAAGCTTCTCCCTCCCAATATGCTCCAGTTCTGACAAGGGTCGTGGACCCGAAACGTTGACTCACTTTCCTTTCTCCATCGATGCTGCCTGACCTGCTGAGTGTTCCCAGCGATCTGTTTCAGATTTCTAGCATCTGCAGTATTTTGTGTTTTTGTCTTCTTATCAGGAGTTCACTATACTTCAGTTATACAAAAACTCTGATAACTCATCACTTCAGGGATGTAAGATTGTGCTAATACAGCTTAAATATATAATGTTTTGCGAATATATAAAGAATAAGCTAGCTTGACTGAAGAATGTAATCGGCATGGGGTTAACTTCCACATGTACACCCTGACACCCAACTCAATCTTTCTGCCTCCACTCCCAATTTTAGGACCACTGCGGTTCTGATTGATTGCCCATTCTCACAAGACATAACCACTTCTGCTTAGTTCCTGTCAGCACCTTCTTACCTCAGGCACTGACAAAATCAATCCACCTCATGGATTCAGTGTAGAAACTGAGTCTTGTTTGACTCCCAAGCTATCTTTTACACCCTACACCTATGCCTTGACTGATTCACCTTGCCGGTCTCCACCGCTCGTCTCCCCTCAGACTGGCAAGACCCATATTCATGCTTTTATCATATCGAGGCTTGACTATGCCAATCCACTGCTCACTGAACTTTCCAACACTTCACTTCACTAGCTGCAGACCATTCCAAACTCTATAGTTTGTGTCCTTTCCTGCACCAGGCTCCACAAGCCTAACTCCTATCCTCATCCAGCTTCAATGCCCCCTCCAGCGAATCGGGTTCAAGGTCCTTGTCTTCACTTTTAAACCTCACCATAGTCTTGCCCCACCCTACCTTTGTGACCTTCTAAATCCCTACCAACCCTCTCACTCTCTCCGCTCAGGCACTGATCTGTTCCCCGTCCCAGCCCTGCTCACCCCACCATCAAGAGGTCAGGCCTTCAGCCTTTCTGCCACACCCTCTATGACTTCATCCTAAAGTCCGTTTGCCTCATTCCTTCCCTCACTCCCTTGAAGGTCTTCTCTAGACCTCCCTCTTTGACCGCATTGTCAGTCATTCCTCCGCTTTCCCCCCCGTCCCACCTCCACTGGCTTGCCACCCACTCCCCCCAAATCCAACCCCAGGAACGAATGCAAACCCTAGACCATCCAATGCTTTGGGATGTCCTCCAAATGTGAAAAGCACGATATAAATTTTGAGCACTCCGAGATGCCATTCGGCATGAAGGACGCTATTTGATTGCAAGTTGTTGTTCTTGTTGTAAATGCAATTTTTTGCTGATCTTGTTGATTAATGTTTTAAGTGCTCTGTCATATTTATTGCAGGCCTCTCGCCCAAGCTAACCTTTAATACATATATCTCTTTATAAAACCCTCAAAAGTTGCACTCCTAATGCCTTATTTTGAAAAGGGAATCAAACTAGTGTGCAGAACCAAAGCTCAGAGATTCCCACAAACCTATCATGTTGTTCTCCTTGTGACAATTTTGCTTGAATTTGCTCAGGAAATTACACTTCCCGTATCACATTGACTTTTTAATTTAAACTGAAACAAGTAAATTAAGTTGTGAAAATGTTTTTGAAGCCACTGCAATGTGAGACATGGTTAGTGAAGAGCAATAGAATTGAAATGTAATATTTCAATGTTCAAAGCTAATCTGACTGTGTTTTCACTGGAGATCATCTGATTATTTTCACTATGGGATCACTATTGACTACAAACGCCTTAATGGAGTTAATGCAAATGAAAATATTATCAAATGTTATCAATTATATTTTCTCAATTAATTTTGTTTTAAAAACACAATGAATGCAAATCTTCGAGTACAACTGGTAATTCTCCTGAAATTAAAGTTTTTTTCTCCCCATCCACCTGTATGGTGCAATATTTAAGTCATGAGCAAATTGATGCAAAAAGTGTTTTGGTTTTCATTTTGATAATTTCATAATAATCCGACAGAGTGTGTTTCTTCGTAACTGCATATTACTGTATTAAGATTCTGTACTAACTGTGTATTGTAGAGAAAATGATTACATTCTGTTTGTAATAGTGGAAGATCTTATATTTTAGAAACTCAGCTAATAATAGACATATGATTGTGAATACTACGAGAATTATTATGGTATCAGTAGTCCTTCTTTGTAAAGAATCTGCTGAATATGTGTAATACTTATTAGGTAGGGGCTTTTGCTAGTTCAGATACAGCTAGAATTTTAGAAAACAAGACTAGACACATCAAACACACCTGAATCTCTGAATTTTGAAGGACTTTGTTAAATGCACAAGGAGGTTATTTTGTTGGTGTTGTTTTATTCACGTGATGTATAGGTTTTTACCATGATTTTAAACTCCCCCATCCCCAATCAAATGCACATATTTGAAATATCTTGTGGATGAAAACAATGCTATGTTGCTTGAGTCTAGAAACTGCAGAGTCTTCTTTTCACCTTCCATAAAGGCCAGTTTGTCAACAAAGAACTACCTAAAGTAAGATATGTCACTTGGATATGAGGTCCGGCCTTCTGCTTACAAATCATAGTTGAAATGCTTGTGGTATCAGTGATAGTTCACATTGACTATTTGTTCACTTTAGGATGTATTGGCATTACATTTTGTGACCTTAAATATCACTTCAACGTTAAACTTTCCTCGTAATGTGCTTTCTTTGTCTTAATGAATTGAAAAAATATATGTATTACACATTGATGGAAGTTATTTCCTTTATAATTTACTCTTTGTTTGTTTGAGCCAAGCTTGTTACCAACCTGCCCACCCCCTCCACTCAGTAGGCTCCAGTCTGCTCCATGGCCCCCAACCCACCCATCCCACCATCGACGGGTGAGTTTTTAGCCACTCTGCCCCAAACCTCTGGAACTCCATCCCGCGGTCCCTCGGCCCCTCCCTAGCCTCCTTTACGTACCACCTCAAGACCCTCCTCTTCACGGTCCTATTGGTCACCTCAAATTCCCCCCCTCCACCCTCCCCGTTCCAGACCCCAGCTTGGGTCTGAAACAATGACTGTCCAGCACCTTGAGACGTCTTCCTGAAGGGAAAGGTGCTATACAAGTGTAATTGTGTTGTTGTTGTTGTTGTTATTATTATAAGTGGCACGGCTGTTTAGAATAAAACCATTGGTATTGTATATCTAGTAGAAACATCCACTGTAGTTCATAGTTGATGCTGACTTTGTTTTTTGTTTCAGTCATCAATCGCAATTCAAAAAATTCAGTATGTTATAACAAGTAGCCTTTTTTAAAAACAATTAATTACATGACCATTACTTTTTGGATTCAGTTTAAAGCCACTAGTGGTCACTAGTATAACTCCTACTTCAGAAATTAAGGTTTGTGTTCACCGTCCCCCACAACTCGCATTTCCATAAATAAATCCTGAGCCTTACAAAGTGACTGTAATCTTACAAAATGACTATACTGTGGCCTCACAGAATGTCTTAACCCTTACAAAGTAACTATAGCCATACAAAGTGACCATGGCTGTGTGAAACAGCAGGATCTGCCCACGGAGGGATGCGGAAACTGAGAATTTGATACAAAGTCAGTACAAATATTATACAATTATATGAAAGGTGAGATTGTGCTGTTGGCAGACTCAACTGGGGATCTTGTATGTTCCACTCACAATCCGGAACATCTGGAACTCAGTGGAAAATTATTGTGGGCCAAGTGCATTATTATGGATCAAGAGGAACCTTGAAGCCATTGACTCGCAGAACCAAGGGGCATCCATCCCAAATGCTGGTCCATATTGGTATCTGGGGAGGTTTAATGGACATTAACTTTGGACCAGCCTTCACCACTGTGCTGATCTGACATGCCATGCCATGGAAATTATTATGTTTGGAATGGAATGCACACTCTCTTTCTGGAGAGATACATCTTCTTACCTACTTCCAGATAGTATTAGATGCAGAATGGTAAGAGCCAAGGCTTAGGGATCCCAGCGTGTAATTTGGGATATTGCTGGAATCTAACCAGCCACAGCTGTATAGCTTGCTATTGAAAGCACTCTCTGCTGCTTCTACAGTTAGGACCACCCTGTCCATTATGGTTTTGGTTGGCAGTGTTAATAGTATTGAGTAGGAAGATTTCCTGCCTTTTCAAAGTTCTCTTGATGACCTGGCTGGTCTGTCAACAGCAGTCAAGTTTAATACTGATAAATGCAAGGTGCTACACAGAAGAAACATGAATACTGTACAAAAAACATGTGTACTCCATGGATAGGGTAGTAATTGCCAAGAGAAAGGCCGAAGGAGTTTTAGGCGTGTTCTCTTTGGGTGGGAGAGCTACTGTGTAATGCTGTTTATATTTAATTTCCACCTATTGGGCCACTTCATCTTTGTAAACTGAAGGAATGTACTTCACAATCCCCAACCTTATACACATTTTCCGGAACCATATGTAATTTTAACACCCGTGGTAATTTCCGATTTTATTGTTTGCTAGTCTGCTCCATCTATGTCACCTTCAAATCCTTTGTATTGCTATGCCACAAACCCCTCTTCTATTAGCAGATGTAATGCAAATGTCAGAGTCCTGGCCAACATTCCCCCAAGTAAAATTGGTCATGCACTTCATTACGTATACAATAACAACAACAAAATTACATTTATAGAGTACCTTTCACATCGGAAGGACAACCCATAGCGCTGAGTATAATGCCTTACCATGTTGTGAAATCACATTTAAAGCATCCCACAAGATCTAAAGTAAACTGACTGTGGCAAGTACAGAGGCCAATTTGCACATGGCAATGTATCACAAAAACGACTATGAAGTGAATGATCATTTTATCTGGGGAATTGTTGGCCAAGGCACTGAGAGAAATTCCCTTCTCCTTTCAAATAGTGCCATGAGATTTTTGACATGCACCTGATCACAACCAAAGGACAACACCTCCTGACAATTCAGCGCTCCCTCAGCACTACATTGGAGTCCCAGACTAGGCTGTAATTTCAAAGTCCTGATGTAGGAATTGAAATGAGTGAGACTGAGATTTCAGGTAGGTCCAAGGGTCTGAAAACCAATATATCTCCCAGGTCAGATGAACAATATGCCAGGCTATTTATGGAAAACAGACAAGAGATTTGTGTAACAATTACATATTATAAGAGAGTCAATCACCATCGGTAAAGTTTTAAAAGCTCAGAAACACAAAGTAACAGAAACATAATTAGCAACTAAAGACCCATTAGCTTGACTTTAATAATTGGAAAAATGACAATCATCTGAAAAAAAACAGGATGCTGGACTATATTGCCAAATCAGTTGAGTCCATATCTCCATAGAATTCAGCTGGTGTATTTGCCTGTGAAATATAGAGTCACTACAAGTTACAGTAAATTCTATGAAACCTTTAAGATGCTATACTGTAATTTAGCAGGCAAACATACCAATGTTGAGAAATGGAGAAACGGAGGATTCCAAATGTATACCGTATATCTCCGCGTATAAGGCGCACCCCCCGTTTTTGACCTTTTCTTGGTGAAAAAAAACGGAAGCATTTTCAATGATATTGCCGGCAGAAGGGAGGAGAGACAGGAGAGACAGGTAGGTAGGGAGAGAGAGAGGCAGACAGCCAGGCAGCCAGGGAGAGAGAGAGGGAGGCAGGGAGAGAGAGAGGGAGAGAGGCAGGCCGGCAGCGTGGGAGAGAGAGAGGGAGAGAGGCAGGCCGGCACGCAGGCAGGGAGGGAGGGAGGGAGAGGCAGGCAGGGAGAGAGAGCGGCAGGGAGGGAGGCAGGCAGACTGGGTTCGGCAGAAGGTAAGCACTGAATTCCGCTGCTGCTGCCGCTGCCCGGGCGGCCGAGGCCGAAGCCCCGTCACCCGCTCCTCCCAATCCTCGCCGGACACTGACCAAACCCCGGCTGACAGCGCGCCGGCCGCCCCTCCTGTTTACTGTATTTCCGAGGCTCAAAATTGCTTGTACCTGCGTATAGGGCGCACCCCCAACTTTCGAGATCTTCCGACCTGAAAAAAAGTGCGCCTTATACGCGGAGATATACGGTAAGTCTTTAAAGATAATATTGCAAATGTAGATACCAAGCCATTGGCCGATTACATTCATTATTACATTGAAAGACAACTTTCTACAGCTGAACATCAGCAAAACCTAGGTCCTCCTGATTGAATCGTGCCAGCGCCTCCGCACCTCAGGCACTGGCATTCACTCCACCTAACCAAGCCAGTCAGGAACCTGGGTTTCTTGCTTAACCCTGAACTGTTGTTTCTCCCCCATATCTGTGCCATGCCCAGCAACACCTTCCACCACCTCTGCAATATTGCCCCTCTCCGCCACTGCCTCACCCTTCAGGCCTCCGAAACCCTTGCACATGCATTTGTCACCTCAAGGCTTGGTTATGGCAACTCCCTCCTTGTCTGCCTCTCCATCTCTTCCCTCCACAAGCTGCAGATCATCCAAAACTCTGGAGCACATGCCCTCTCCTACACCAGGCTCAGCGACCCCATCAACCCCAGCCTCGCCATTCCTCAGAGGATTGAATTCATGATCTACTTTTGCAATACTATCTTTAAAGACTTATACACTTGGAATCTTCCGTCTCTCCAGTTCTCAACACTCTGTTTAGTATTAATATTCGGTGTACATTTCCTTTATTTTGTCCAGAATGTACTTCTTCACTTTTGTCCACATTGCCACCTATTGGCCAATGATGATAACCCACCCATATTGTTCTGTTCTCTCGGCATTCCTTCTCACAGCAGTGCTCAGAGAATAATAATATATAATAAATAATGTACTGAATAGAGGGCACATGGCTCCATAGTGCCACATTGTTGTTAGCTGGTATCTAAAAGGAGTATTCCTGAAGTCAGACTCTCATTCCAAAGAATGTACGTATTCAAAGAAAGCACTGGGATTAGGAAAATAAACATTCCCCTAAAGCCTCTAATGTGGTATCATCAACACATTTAGACAACGTGCCCTAAATCCAGATCCTTTCCATCTCCGGAAACCATAATTGCCCAAGCGCAGGACCCAGAGTGTGCCACTGACTCCATTCCTGGCCATATGAAAAACATGCCCTTTACCCTGATGCTTTGCTTCATTGATTAAATAAATTGTGAACAATCCCTGTACATCGCACAGTGTTCTATACTACAATCTAAATTATCAGAGTTGAGAAAAGGGGAGTAAAGAAAGAGAATTCTTTCTTTTCTAATTAATCCCAGTGGCTTCTTTCGTACACACATATTCTTCAGATGAGAAGCTGACCCATTCCTGGACCTCCAGGGATACCCCTTTCATCTACCAGCTTGCAACAATGTGGTACTTAGCATGGAGCCATCCGACCTCTATTCAGTAATAACAACAAATTGCATTATGGTGTGCTGTAGTGTATTGGATAGAGCACTCGCAAGCAAGAGGACCTGGTTTTGATTCCCAGGCAGGACAAAACCTTAGGCAAATTTTCTTACTCCACACAGAATCAGAATATTACAGCACAGAAGGAGGCCATTCAGCCCATCGTGCCCTTGATAGCTCTTTGGAAGAGGTATCCAACAGTCCCACTCCCCTGCTCTTTACCTATAACCTTGCAAGGTTTTCCTTTTACCTATCTAATTCCCTTTTGAAAGTTGTTATTGAATCTGTTTCCACCACACTTTCAGGTAATGTATTCCAGACCGTAACAACTCTTTGTGTGCAAAAAAACAATCTCATCTCCTTTCTGGTTCTTTTGCCAATTATCTTAAATCAATGTTCCCTGGTTACTGAACCACCAAACTGTTTCTCCCTATCTACTCTATCAAAACCCCTCTATCAAAACCCCCAAAAGAATTTTGAACACTCTATTAAATCTTACCTTAACCTTTTCTGCTTTAAGGAGAACAATCCCAGCTTCTCTAGTCTCGCCACGTAACTAAACGCCCTCATCATACCTGATAAACCTAATAATAATAAGACCTCAAGAAAATAAAAGAATAATGAATTAGTCATTTCAATTCACAACTGTTTGTGGGACACTGCTGTGCACAATTGGATGTCCTCCCGGCATGAAAGGTGCTCTATAAATGTAATTTTGTTGTTGTTGTTGGCTTCCGCGTTTCACCCACAAATATACAGTCAATTCACACTACAGTATATTCTGTGAAGTGCTTTGAAATGTCTAGAAGACGTGATAAGGCGCTGTATCAAATGTAAGGATTACTATTATTATCATTTTGATAAATCTCCTCTGAACTCTCTCCAAGGCCTCAATATTGTTCCTAAAATGTGGTGCCTGGAATTGGATACAATACGTCTGTATCATCCCCCCTTCCACCCCCACTCCGTTTCTGCTCTGATTAAAAGCAATTCTAAACAGTCTGGTAAAAATATCTCATTAATAATACTCCTTGCATTTGATGCAGCATCTATAATGTTGAACCTTTCAAAATGTTCCTCAAAAATTCTGTGACATGTAATGAATGGGTATTTGTGGCAAGCAGAACAGATAATTTGCACAAAGCAATTTCTCACCATCAGTCATGAAGTGAGCCGCCAATTTTATCTGGGAGATTGTTGAACAGGATGCTATGAGAATCTTCCTTCTCTTCTCTTGCCATTTAACATCCAGATTGTCAGGTAGACAATGCAGCTCTTCGCCAGCAGTGCATTGCAGTGTCAGTATCCTAAAGTTCTATCGTTGCCCCCTACTTTTTCTCATCTACACACTCTCACTCAGTGAAATCATCTGCAGACATTGAGTTAACTACCACATGTATGCAAATGATACCCAAATCTACTTTCTCTCCGCTATCCATAGCGCCAGGTCCACTGATGTGTCTACATGCTTGTCAGACATCGCCTGAAGGAGTGCCAACCTTCTGCAGCTCAACATGGACAAGACGAAAGCCATCCTCCTTGACTCCCAATAACATCTTCCCACCTGTTTCTAACAGGAGTTTGTTTGTTTTAAGTAAAGAATCAGAGTTGTGTAAATGGGGACTCCTTTTGGGAACTTGAAGTATGTTACGCTGACCTGTGTGAACTACCCTTCGAACTGTTCCACTTCCGGGAGAGGAGCAACATTCCCACGCATCTTTGGGTTTGTGGATCTCCTTGGTCAATTGCCACTGAGTTCAGTGCTTTGAACTTGTAATTTTGCCTTTTATTTTGGCTGTGAAATAGACCCCTGCTATTTTTTTGTGCTTGTTCCTTATTTTAAGGAGCAGTGTTTGTCCTAAGTAAAATATTTCTTTTATTAGATCTCGCTAGAATTATATGTTCAAGATGTTTCTGTGGAATTTGCCTCCTAGTTCCACATTCAAAATATTTGTGACACAAAGTTTTCATTTGAACTCCGCTTTAAAGACACCTGGCTAATTTGGCATCAACTAGGCACAACACATGTAAAAGCCAGGTAATTCTATATGAGACTTGGACAAGCACAGAAAGTTTTTGAGTCACATGAGCTATGCAGAGGCAATACAGTAAACTTCTGTTTAACGGAATCAATGATTTTCCACAAATGCACATAAGCTGCTCAGAGGTATATTCTTACAGGGGCAGATAGAAGCTATGAAGCAGTGAAAAAATCAAATTTCTTCTGAAAAAATGCTGTTTTTGGTTTGGAACATTGTAGCACTGCTTGTAATAATAATATTGCTTGCATTTGATATAGCACTTTTCATGGATTCTAAATGTCTCAAAGCACTTCACAGAATATACTATAAAGTGAATTGACTATATATCTGTGGGAAAACAATGCAGCAAATTGAGCACAGCAGTGTCCTACAAACACTCGTGGATTGTAATGACCAATTTTTTTTTTTGTATTTTTTTTCTGTATCAGGTGTGTGGAGTAAGGAAACTTGCCCCGGGTTTCGCCTTGCCTGGAATCAAACCCAGGTCTCGCACTTGTAAGGCGAGTGATCTAACCACTGAGTTCCAGGAATCCAAAGTCACAAAAGAGGTTGTCTCTCATATTTCTGAAGTTGAGAGAGAACTTGACCAGGAAGCATATCATGTTAGGTCTGGCCTGTCAATGGTGACCAATGGTCAGGTTGACACTAAAGGGCGCTATCTAAGCTGTTGAAATTGGGAGTGAAATTGGCATCGAAGGAAACAGGTTCAATTGTAAAAGTGCACAATTATAAAATGGCACAACTGTAAGTGTGCACAATTATAAACAATTACAAGGTACACAATTTTAAGGGGAAACAATTCTAAGCGGGCGCAATTATAAGGTGAAACAATAAAAAATCAGAGAGAAACATGGTGCTTTTCCTCATGGGATCACAAACTGCAGAGTATTAATTATTTAAACCAGCATTTACTTAATGCACCCCCGTTAATGGGAGCCGATCTCTTCAGGGCATAAATGTTAATTTTTTTTCATTTCTTCTTCTAATGTCCTATTTAAATTGGACACTTCCTGTCACTCCAGTGTGGTTTTCGACATCAAATAGCTCTGAACGTATAAATCTATACATTAGTTTAAGATAAGTTGGTTCAATTTCCAACCTCTCTTGAAACCACTGCCAAGAGTATTTCTGTATACAATAGGTTGCTGTTTCCATTGGGCTTGCACTGCCCTAATTCCAAATTGCTGTTTGTCTTGTTCGTTGAACGAGCCTTGAATGATTGTAATCAATTTTTATAATTGACAATGGTCATGGGGGCGAAGACATGAGAGATTCCAGGTCTGAGCAAGTGAAGATGATTTGGAGCATGTAATATAATTCTCAGTCTGAACTCCAAATGCTGTAGCTCTGCTGCTGGAAGTCAGCTTGGATTGCTTCAGCAGTATGAATAAGGCATTATATGACCAAGTGTAAAAGTTCAGTCCTGATGGTATAAGTTTCAAAATATGTATATATTACAATTCAGAAACAGCAGGAAACATGGTCAAAGGATTGCCTTCACATTACAGTATCATGTAGCCTCATCTTTCAAGAGGGTTATGCTATTTAAAATTATAATTCCTGAAAATGTTACACAAGCTGAACTCATGCACACAGGACTACTGTGCATTTGTATGGAGTTGTATGGAGAGGAATTCAAGTACAAAAAATGTACAGTGTAACATCTGAGATGTGTGGCAATAAATCTGATTCCCTTTAATTTTATGATGTGTTTATTGTAGTAGGTTTGTTGTGTAACTAACACAAATTATGCTCGGAATTTAGTCTAAATGTAAAGAAAGAGCTGAGAGCATTCAGCAACATGTGGATGAAAAATGCAATGCTTCATCACTGGAATCCTTGCCCGAATTCAGTCTCCCTGTCCTCCTTTGAAAGTTTACTGCCATATCATCCAGTCTTGCACGTAACCCTTTCCTCTGCCCATGCCTTCGCTTAATTAACACGGGCCTGCTGCGCATCCCCCCTCTAATCCACCATTGGTGGCCATGCCTTCAGCCATTATGTGCCTGCAACTTAACCTCCAGAACTCCCTACCTCAATCCTTCCAGTTCACACTCTTTATCTATATTTAAATTTCACTTTATAATCTATCTCTTTGACCACACCTCCCTTGTTCTGTGCCCAACTGTGCACCGAGATGCCATCTTGCATATGCGTCGTGTTACGAATGTACGAATGCAGTGTTTTTGTTGTTCATGAGAGATTCAATATAAAAACATTGAATCGACAAAAGACCATTGGAATTTCACGCAATTGGTCATTCACTTCATGGTTTGTGGAATATTGCTGTGCGTAAATTGGCTGTGATTATGTTCACTCATCAACTATATAGACAATACCACTTCACAGTGAATCCTGTGAAGCAGTTGCCTTGCTGACATGAAAGGTGGTAATACGAATGCAAGGATCATTACGATCAATAATCCTCAGATGGATTCCGGTGTGAAAATTCCCTTGCCCTTCCTGGGACTTTGGCAACTTTGATTTGGTCAAAAAGATTTTGTGGTCAGCATTGTTTTCTGATTCACCGAGTGAGGTGTTTATGTTGCTGCTTCATACGATATTCTGGTATGAGTGATAACACAACGCCATGGAACATCCCCTCATCATGTAATCCTCTATATAAATGTAAAATGTGGTTGTAGTTGTTGAGAACAAAGACAATGGTCACCAGCAGGTTTAAACCGAACAATTGAGTTCAAGGTGGAGAAGCATTACCACTCTGTGTGAAGGATGATATATAAATGCAAGTTCTTGCTGTCAAAAAATCCAGCTCATTCAGATCTCTGCTGCCCACATACGTACCTGCACCAAACTGCATACCCCATTTCACCAGTTCTGGCCAGGCTCCACTGAATTTCCATCACCGAGGGACTCACACGCATGTTCAAATCTGTTCTTTGTTCATATCATGCTTGTCCCATCCCACCATTCAAAGTCGAACTTTCAACCATTATGCCCTAAAACTTTGGAACACTCTCCCTCAATCCCTCCACCTTGCCCCCTCTCTCCCCTTTTTCAAGACATGCCTGAAAGCTTTTCTAAATCACTGCTAAGCTCTATGAGATGCTACTCTGCGTGGAGGATACTATATAAGTGAAAATTTGAGTTTATTATCTGTATATGTTGATGGATATTTGCAACAGGAGTAACAAATAGATATTATTATTAATAATAATCAAATCCTTTCATTGATATAGCGCCTTATCACTTCATCAAGATATCTCAAAGGACTTCACGGCGTACACTATGAAGTTGTATGACTGTATGTATCTTGTGGGCATGAGGTAATGTGTAACTGGTAGAGGAAATGTGTTCTGAAAGTGCAGGGAAATCTTGTTACAACACTGTTGTCCGAGCCCAATATCACAGACAGCATCTTAAGAGAAAACAGGAAATTTGGCCAACTCTTGCTCTGTCAGGTTGGTGTCGCCAACATAATTGCCTGCGCATTGAAAACACAGACACTCAATGCAAACAGTGCCTCTACAACAACAACAATTTCAATTTATATAGCGCCCTCCACGCCGGACTGCGTCTCAGAACACTTCAATGCAAACGGTGCCTCAAACATTACTTTCTTTGCAAAATGATGTCAGTGGCACTCGCTGCTCATAGCGCTCATATGGAACTTACAGAAAATGATATTAACAGAAATCTGACCACCTTGGGAAGGCGTAGACTTGGGAAGCCAGCTGGAAGTTACTATACTTCTGGTAACCGTCGGTCCAAAGAGCATCCGTGTTAAAGCTCACTCCTTCAGTGAGATTGTTAAAAATAAGGTTGCCCTGTAGACTTAAGCACGCTGAGACGCCACCTGCTATATAAGTGCAAGTTGTTGGTATAGATTGTGTTGCAGCAGAGTTCCTGATTTACACTTCCAGAAGGATAGCAGGGAATTGGTATTTCTGATTTTGACATATATTAATTCCAATTCCAAAATGGTAAGAGATAGTTCAAAGGGATTTTGAGGCTCCCGTCGAATGTCTGGCTCCAGATTACTGTTGCACATAACTGTAGCTGTTTACAAAACAAACTAAACTTCTGGATTGGATCACAACAATGTACAGTAATAACTCCTGTGAGTATCCATCATCCTCTTCCTGTTTTCTAAACCAAATCAAAATGGTACGCAGAAGAAGCCTGATCGAGAAAAATGCAGACCGAAAGTTGGTCATGTTAATGCCGCTGTTTATTTCACACTACAATTTGTGGTTCTTTGTTGCCAAGAAAAATAATTGTGCTTAACTGGTCTGTCATTGTAATGTACCATAAAAAGGTCTTTTCATGTGGTGGTTGTGGAATAAAATGTGAGGTTTCTTGCGACCAAAACCCCCTCCCCTTCTAAATCTCAGCAATTAGCCTTTTATCTTTTTTTTATATATATGCCTTCAATTAGCTGGGTAAAAATACATTGCTTCAATACTATAAAAGGACAAGTCGACTGACGCAGATTCAGCGCGAGATGAAAGGGGGATTCAGAAGCCTAATTAAAAGCAACTGACAAACTGCTATCTGATACAAAGTTTGCTCACCTGAAAAAATAAACGGAAACTGTTTAGTGGGTTTAGTGCAGCAATGTGGGAACACAGAGCGAAGGGTTTTCAGGAGGTCAGTGCAAGGCACAGCTATGTTGGAGCGAAAATGTTTCCACGTATCTGTGGTTAAAGTCATAAGAAGGTCAGGGTTGTTTAATGCTGGATAAAATGAGGGGCTCGCATAGTTAACCTTATTAACCAAGAATGCAAACCACCATAAGCAAAGGACATATTATGACCCATCCTGGGTCAAACAAGGTTCAAAAATGTCCTGTCCATTAGTTTTTTCACGAAGTCCATCTGCCATCTTATAGGAGGGTCAGTCGCTTGGCACATTATTGTGTTGCCACGCTGAGCAACAGGGTAGTGGGAGCAGGACTCAGGGATGCCTTTCAGTCACTAAAACGACACTTGCAGAGCTGACACAATACCTTCTTGTAGTCAGAGTTACAGACAAGAGTTACTTGTTCAATCTTAAATCTCTGGTTATTTATTTATTATAGCTTCCTCTTCAGGGTGTCTCCTCAGGGACTCCCACTTCATTCATCATTCTCAACCTCAAGAGTGTGGAGGTGACCTGTTCCCAGGCTTCTGGTAGAGCCACTATAGTAATAATAAATAATCCTTACATTGGCTAAAGCGCCTTTCACATCAGGAGGATGTGTCAAAGGACTTCACAGGTTATACTGTAAAGTGCAACGACTGTAAAGTGCAGTGACTGGTGAATGTGGCAGCCAATTTGCTCACAGCAATGTCCCTCAAACAGCTAAGCAGTGATTGCACCAATTTTATTATTTGGGGGATTGTTGACCAGGAAAAACTCCTTTCTCATTTTGAGTAGTGCATGGGATCATTAATGTCTGCCTGAATAGAACCTCAGTTTAACTTTCGTCCAACTCAGACTAGTAGTGGCCAATCTTTTTGGTCGACCAACAAAATGAATTTTCTTGATTGAATATATCCTGATTTATACCATAGATCAGGAAATATTCCTACAATAATGGAATTATTGGAAACACTACTGATTGAACACGGATTTAACTAAACTCATGCGAATGTTCAGGAAGTCGTGGAGTCCTGTAGCTCAGTGGTTAGAGTACTCGCCTTACAAGCATGAGACCTGTATTTCGAATCCAGGCAGGTCAGGGCAAAACCTTGGGCAAGTTTCTTTACTCCACGTGCCTAATAATAATCCCTCCAAAAAGAAACAATAACAAATTGATCATTTCAATCCACAACTGTTTGTGGGACACCACTGTGCACAATTGGCTGCCGCGTTTCACTCACATATATACAGTCAATTCAGTCTACAGTATATTCTGTGAAGCGCTTTGAGACATCTAGAAGATGTGAAATGTGCTATATCAAATGCAAGGATTATTACTATTAGTGATTATTATTGACAGCACCATAAGCCTTAGTGGGACAGGCATTGGTTTAGATTGTATAATATCCAAGTCATAATGATAGGTGAGAATGCCATCAACCGAGCCAGCCTGTGCACTGCAAGTCAAGAGTGCACAATTTTTGCCAGAATGCAGAAGCTTGTCAGGTAGACAGGCACAAATCTAAATTTCTCTGCTGTATGTTGCAGTTAGTTTGTAGGATGGGCAATATCACTGCCTTCTGCATTATTCATGCAATTGTTTGATCAGGAACATATACCAATACAGGTTATTTCACGGAATAAAAATTGGTGTCAGTGAAGATGGGTGTTTCAAACCCCGCTGCTGGATTTCGTGCTCATAGTCCAAGATGGTGCTCCAACAACAACAACTTAAACTTATAAAGCGCCTTTCACGTCGGGAGGACGTCCCAAGGCGCTACACAGGAGGCGTATGACCTGAGCTGGGAGGGGAGTGTTCGGGAAGGGGTGAAACACGTAGGGGAGGTCGAAAAATTCGGGGGGGAGCAAAAGGCACGGTCGAAGAAGAAAGTCTTCAAACCGGCCTTGAAAGAGGAAAGGGAAGAAACAAGACGGAGGGATTGGGGGATGGAATTCCACAGGGTGGGAGCGGAAAAGTTGAAAGCCCGGCCTCCAATGGTGGGGCGGTTCGGGCGGGGGGCTTGGAGCAGGCCAAGACCTGCTGAACAGAGGGTCCAGGTGGGCTTATAGGGGGAAAGTAAATCGGTTAAGTAGGGCGGGGCAAGGCCGTGTAAGGTAAGGGAGTGCTTGAAGGGAGTTTCTGTCAGTGTTCTGGCCAACAATCGCACTGAAACAAAACACTTTATAATTGTTTGTACAACATTCTTGTGCACAAATTGTCTGCAGTGTTCACCTACTTACATAAAACTATGTGAAGCGTTCTGTAAGGCACCATGTAAACTGCATGGATTATTTAAAATATAAAATCATCTTGATTTGCTAATCATTATTGCAACTACGTCCTTGTGTATAAAGATGTGTTTATACAAATATTAGTATTGCCGCCCTCAAATGCACTTGATCATATTGTTAAAATACTGTATTATGAATTGCTGAACATCACATCAAAACAAATTGTATTGACTCAACAAAGATAATAGTTTTAATCTAAAACTGAACTCAGTGCTATCTATCCACTATAATTTTGGTACAGGCTTCAGGATTAATAGCAGATGGTAACAGTTAAAGAGTGTGTTCATTTAGATGAATTATTTACCCTTTATTAGCTCCAAACCCATAAGGTTCAATGCAGAGAACAGCTGCTAGTACTTACTGATAGTGGCCTCATGTGATTAACTCCCTCCCAGTCCTTCTGTGTTAATACAGTTGCAAGTGACTCAGCTGATGAGAGTAAGGAAACCTGTAAATTGGATTTAAGTGTGATGTGAAGTTACAGTATTCAATCATGTTATAATAAGTAATTTTTTAAAGAAAATATATATTGCAAAATGTAATAATTGTGTCTGACAACAACTTTTCATTGTTGCTAATATAACTGAAAGCTGTTGAGAAAGCACCATAGATACACTCACTGTGCAAATTTAGGGCAACAATGGGCTAATTAACTAATTAACCCACTTCACAAAACAGTTGAGAGGTGTCCCCATTTCAGTGGATCAGAACAAGTATGGTCAACGGCTTTCCTTGTGTGACCATTGGTAAGAACAGGCAAGTTCTATCATGAGCCTTGGACATATTACCGACTATAATTGGATGGTGTTTAAAATGAAGGATATCTGATGAGATTGTTTCAATACATTACCCAAATTGGTGATGCCTTTCAGTAACCAGAATATGGTGCATGAACATTCTGGAATGTTCCCACAGGATTATTTAGGAATCCCGATTAAAATCTCACGTTTAGACAACACTAAACACAGCCTCTTCCTTAATAATTGATGTTCTTTAATGGTTTACTGAGTGGACAGAAAGGGGAATTAAAATAAGCATTTAACATGGCCTTTAAAATGTTCAGTTACTAATAACAACAACAAATAACATCAACAATTTGCTAATAAGGACAGATTAACAATACATTTTAATGAAATTATTTGTCTGGTTGATAAACCACCCATTAATTGAGGAACCATAATTCAGAAACATTCTCCTCCCACCACCTATATCTGGTAGTCTATGCTGGCAGGCAGGTGTCATCATTATGAAGGTGACATTTGACCACCTTTGAATTTGATGTGCATTAAGCAGTTTATATCTGAAGCTTTTGCCTCAGGATCCGTTCAGGTGCAAGTATTAGTTTTTGTTCTTGTAGCTTGCAGTGCAGGTTTCTGGTGTCTAAGTTTCCCTCACATACCAGTCTGTATCTCCTTTCATGTGGGCACCTTTCTTCAGTCTGGGATGATTGAGATGGGACAATGGATATTGAAGAGCTGATGCTTTTTACTGCTGACCCATGGGTGACATTTACATTCTAGATGGCTGCTCTTACTGTATTGAGAGTAAAATCAACAGATTACAGTGGCAGTAAATAAATTGTAAAGTACTATTACTTATTATTGACATAAAGAAGATATCAACATTCTTGGTAGAACAATGGTCCTACCGAGGGAGATTTCGGATGTCAGTTGCCATGGAAATCAAACCAGTGCAGTCATAATAATGGTTCCAATTCTTGCATTTGATATAGTGCTTTTCACATCAGATTGTCTCAAAGCACTTCACAGAATTCGCTGTAAAGTGTAGTGACTGTATATTTTGTAGGCAAACACACCAGTGAATCTACACACTATAATATCTGCAAACAGCCAACTTTATTTGGGGTTTGTTAGCCAGAACGCTGGGAGAAACAGCCTTCTCTTTTCAAATAGCGTCAAGGGATCTTTAAGAGCCAACTGAACAAATAGACACTTTTATGTCTTATTTGGCAGATGCACTGCCATCAATGAAGCACTTCTTCAGAATTGTATTGCCATCCAAAATTATGAGTTCAAAATCCCAATAATTATTCATTATTATTATTGGAGTGGTTCAACAGAATTATTGTCTGGAATTCATTGAAATTAAACTTATAGTAATCAACAATGTACAGTGAATGTTTCATGTTGAAAGATTGTGGGTCTAATTTGCAATCGTGCAAAAATAGTTCTGGTTGCTGGAGGTGCAACACGCCCACCCTCAAGGGGCCTTCACTCCATTGTTATCTATGAACAGAGTTCCTGCCAATCAATGTTAATCTCTGTTTGTCAGCCTTAAGGTATCCTGCTAAGAAATACAGTATAACCTAATGGACTCCAATTAAATAAAATGAATTAGCTTTTCAGTGCTGCACCAGGATTGCCATTGGCTAAATTCAACTAATGTAGTGTTATATGCATGAGACATGATACCCCATAAGATTGGTGCATTCTGCAGAACAACTACAGAAAAGCAATCTAAAAATTAAGACTGAATTCAACAATTTGTCAAATTGTTCATGTTCTAAAGCTGACATATTGAGTAAATTTGGATCCAGGTGCAATTTCGTCCCATTTATGTTTGATAGTGTGGGGCTCAACAGATGGAGAATAACGCTTTGTTAATTTCAATATTTGGATTTTTAAAAAATAAATACTATTTTAATAACATACGAGTATTAGGTTATAATTGTTTTGCTTTTTTATCTGAAACCTGGAGAAATATAAAATTTATTATGAGGAATTTGATTGTTTTGAGATTAACCTTGGGGAGAAAATCATTCATCGATAGATTTCCATATTGTATTATTGCCTTTTAAAATAGTGATGGACAAAGTGAAAAAAAGAATGATACTTATTAAAGGAATTAAATAGCTTTTTTAGTTAGGTGCCTCTGCCATTTTCCAGGTGTTCCAAGTTAATACATGCCTCCCAATTTATTTGTTCTTCAGGGAACAATCCACCCAAAACAGCTGTTGAGGATTCATCTGTTCTGAACAGCTGTTTTCAATGAGTCTTTTGCAAACACAATCTCTGCTTCAGGGATTGCAAATCAACCGCTCAATTGGGATATTAAACTGAAATCCTGCCTGCTTGCTCAAGTTGATGCTGGAGATTCCATGACACTATTCAGTAAAATAATTGCTCCCGTTGTCTTTTCCAGCAAGTCTCCAGATAAATTGATCAGTTAACCAAGGCAGTTTCTGGGACTTGGCTGATGCAAATGTTTTGCCAATTAATTCAATCGGTGCACTTGTGAAAATCACCTGTGAAGCATATTTCAAAGTGATAAGGTACCACAGTATTTGTTTTAAAAGGAGGAAATTCAAATTCTGTAATGCGTGCTCTATTTAAAAGCTTCAGAAGACTAGCAGAGAGGTTGAATTGTGGCATGTCTCATGTTACAATCAGGAGTTGATATCACTGAATTTCTGCACTGATCAATCCATATTAGATGTGCACCACGGGTTTAACTGCTGCAATAAATCTGCATTTTGAGCCATAATTTTGGAAGAAATGTTCAGGCTCCAGCAAAATGGAACAGTATTTTTCCAATATTTATTTGTTTTTAATATTCATGGTAAGATTGCCTGAATTTTGTTTGACTTTTTGGAACTCTTGTCCTTTTAGAGATCCTTGGTTTAAAGGCATTTTTTTCTTGCATAAGTCTGGGTCTTCAAAGTGGGTCAAAAGTCATTCTGTGGAATTTATTTCTATGGCAACTAAGAATTTTCTGCACTGTTAGTTTTACGTACATTTGTCGTATATAAAATAACGTGGGAATGAGTTATAGGCTGAAACCCAATCTTGGAGTTCAGAAGACAACAAAGACCATGTTATCTGTTATTCTACAGAATACATACTGTGTGGAATATTAACTTAACATGTTTCTCTATCCTATAAAAGTTTCCATTTATTCATAGCGCAATCCACAGTTCCAGCCAGAAACAAGTGATGTTCACAAAATGCCATTCTAATAATAATCCTTGCATTTGATAAAATGCCTATATACTGTATATTGTCACAAAGTGCTTCAGAGATTTTTTTTACTGCATCTGTAGGCAAATTGTAATGTCTTATCAGAAAATAACTTGCTCTGAGAACAACTAGCACAGATTAATATTGTTAACTGTTGATTAAAGATTGCATCCTGTGATTTTTTTTTCATGATTTATCAAGAATTAGCTGTTTGATGAAGTGAAAAGTAGTGAGTTCTCATTGTAAATAATACTTGCTATCCAATGTTCAATTCGAAAACTGTCCACACACATCGGAGGTGTGGATTAGAGTTAAAAGTTATGGTGAAGCAAACAACAATAAGGTGCAAACTGTGAGTCATAACAGACCCAATTTGATAACTACATTTTGTCATCCCATTGTTGTTTAATTAGGGGGAAAAGATGGGGCTTTCTATTCTGCATTTCAAACTAACTGTGGTCTTTTCTTTCTCACAACAACAACAACAAAATTGGACTTGTGTAGAAACTTTCATGTCGGAAGGACGTCCCAAGACGCTGGAATACAAGTCTTCAGATTTCATGAACAGTGAGAAATAACCTTTATTTTTTGGAAGACTAGCGTAATTCAGGAAGGAGGGGATCAATGTTCATTAGGATTTTTGGATGTATTTTTAAAGCTTGAAAACATAAGGTGAGTTTTCCCCCACCACAGATCAAAACATATCCAGTAAATCTACTCTATAAATATTAGTATTTCTCTTTTCAATAGACAATCCTTCTCTTACTTCTAGATTTCTACCTCTTTATTCATCGTAGTCTTTCTTGTATGTCTGACACATGTGGAAATCCATCACCATGCTTGAGAGTAATCAAACCAGAATGAGAGTTCCATGCATCCCATCAACACATGGAAATTCCTCTATTCTGGAATAGAATATACACTCTCAACCTGGAGGGATGCACCCTGCTTACCTAATTGTGGAGGTTATTAGGTGCAGGTTGGTGAGGCCCAAGACTTGGAGACCCCAATAGTGTGTGGGATGACTGCTGGAGTTTATCTACCCCAAACCATTTACAGTAAAATCTTGTTTTATCCAACACCCTCGGGACCTGGCCGTTGCCGGTTAAAATGCATGCCAGATATTTAGCCGAAAACACAATTAAAAAAAAATACATTGTGCCAGATAAATTCTGATTAATTGAATGGGGACTTTTTTTGAGGTGCCAGTTATACGGAAGTTGCAGTTGATCGGGTCACGGATAAATGGGCTTTTACTGTAATTTGTCATTGAACTCACTCGCTTGCAAACTTCATACTGATTGCTCACCAGGACCAATTCTATCTGGGGGATTG
The DNA here is from genome assembly GCA_035084275.1 of Hydrolagus colliei. Taxonomy (NCBI): domain Eukaryota; kingdom Metazoa; phylum Chordata; class Chondrichthyes; order Chimaeriformes; family Chimaeridae; genus Hydrolagus; species Hydrolagus colliei. The sequence continues at coordinate 27,731,993 of CM068743.1, forward strand.
TTGGCCAAGATTCCAGAATAAATTCCCTTCGCCTTCTGGACTTTGGACCACGACTTTAGGCTGCTGTGGTTTGCCCACAAAATATAATCAATTTGTTTCACGGTATACTCTGTGAGGCACTTTGAAGCATCTCAAAAAACATAAAGCATTATGTCAAATACAAGAATTATTATAAGACAAAACAAATTTGCCCAAAACCAACAAAATAATTTGAGATACAATGTTCTGCAGATGATGTCAATTCATCAGATTGTGGACAATTGCAGCTTCACAATAAATATTTACATAAATCTATGAAATTTCACTTAGTCTTAGTCTGCAGGAAAATTTTGTCAAAGAATTTGCTATTGCTTACAATTGTGGAAAATTCTTAAATTTTGTTTTAATTTGGAAGCTGGTTCTTTTTATTAACTGCAGTGAAGTCCCTTCTGAATTAAGACTGAATTCAAGAATTTTTCACAACTTGTTGCCATCTAAACATTTTTTAAAACAAAATGTTATTGCAGGCTAAGACTAGATGGAATTTTGAGCCAAGTGTATCACCTGGAACTTAAATAGACATAGTCTTTCACGGCAAATGCCAAAGATCTGTTAAGGACTCTCATTAAGGATTATTTATCTGCGACCATCCCCTAAAGCAAACAAATTCCACTGTAAATGGTTCTATTGCCGCCCCTTGACACGGTTGCTATATTTAACTAGCCCATTGAGTCATTTAACTGACTGTTTAAAGGCTTTTGCTTAGTTCAGTTAAGATTTATTTTGCATCCCTGTTGCATTTCAATGCCTCGTCAGAAATAATACAATGCTGCGGTAATAAAAATTAATGCACTTTACTTAAGTTATGAGAAATTCAGCCCTCTGATGTCTTGACAGTAGACCACTATAGCTAAAGTTTCTAAAATAAAATAAATTAAGTTCCTGCATGATTCTGAAGTCAAATAAATAGGTCAGAATATTATTCAACTGCTGCATATCCATAAGACAAATTATATTTTTGTATTCTGATTAAAGGCCACCAATAACTTCATATATTCTCCAAACATAGCCATCATCCCAATTCTCTCTTTATTACAAAGGGTATCCAGTGAAAGATTTGCTATCAATTTTCATTGACCCCTGAAAAATTCATAACTGTCTTTTTCAAAATAAGACTATCAAAACTCTACACAATGTTTCAAACACAGCCACACAGAGCAGGGAAAAGACAAAACAAAATAAAGCCTTCAGGCTTGTATTTAAAAGCCTTTGAAATGTCCTTCACAATATGATTAACAGTGTTAATGGTAATCTTGCATGAAGAAGATTTTAAATTATATAATAAATTATTATATTTTAAATAATTTTTTACTTTGCCAACAATATGCATTAATTATCTACGTATCCTATACCAATTTCATTTTTAATTAACTTTAAGTTTTATTTAATTTTACTCAGTAAGTAACATTGGAGATTATTTAATCCATCATTTCACTTACATATATCTCCTTGCCAAATAATTGGATCTCAACAGCAAATATTGTGTACACTCACAAAATAGTGATTGTAGTTTACAGGATATGCTGTGAAGAGCTTTGAGATGTCATCCAAAAGTGAATGGTGCTGCATCATATGAAGGATTACAATTTTTATTATTACTACTATAACTGTTCACATCTAATATACAGTAATTAGAAATGGAAATAACAGGCATCCAGAACATAGCACTATGCATTTCAATAGACAATGCCCCAGATAATTCTTACTGATGTACAATTTCTTCCACTTTCTAATACTTTACTGAATTTCAATTCAGTTACCTATTTTGCTATTTCTTCACAACAGATGGAGAACTGAGGTCCACATATGTTACAGATTGTAGAGCTGGTTTGATGCGACCAGGAATCTGCCCACAGTCTTCATTAATGTCAGCTAATTTAAGACAGCTGCCATTTCTCTGACCTCAAGAATTCAGTTTCTGTCTCAGCGTAGTGTGTGGTTGGTAATCTGAACAATCAGAGCATTGTTCCCATCACTGCTGGTTTGACTCACAAGGGAGGGGAGAGGTGTCATGAAGACGGGCACTTCTCTGCTGATCAGCTTTGATTCCCCACACTGAAGAGTTTCTTGATTCCAGCAATACAGTCCACTACAACAATTGTCAACTCCTGAAGCTATCAAGAAAGACTTAGAGGTAATATTTCCATCTTTGGTGCAGTTTGCAACTTCAGCAATTAACACAACTGAACCTGACTCAGAGAGTAGCACACAGCGGAATTCATAAATACTTCAACAAACTGAGTGACAAAGTTCTTGGATGACACATCCATTAATTGTTCAAGTACCAATTTCGACATACAGATTGTGAAGACCAGGTACCTCCCCATATGAGAATCTACTCATAAGGCAACCCAAGGTTGTACCTTGAACCTCTAAACAGATATATTAACTGAAGCTTGAAACTGACTTAGTTCTTTCCACTCAATTGGGGAAATGGCACATGCATGTGAAAGTCAAACATGGATTTAAAAATTATATTTGTGTTTCACAGAAAGAATTCACAGCTACACACAGGTGAAAAAATCTAATGTTTCGGAAAAGATTTGTTTTGATGCAACATTGGATTGTTACAATTGTTACAATTCTCAACCCATGTTTACAACCTGGTTTATCCTACAAGTTAAAGCCGCAATGGGTAGCATGGTTTGCCTTCTGTCTGTTTGTAGGACATTGCTGTGTATCAACTTCAAGAATTACAAATAATAATCCTTGCATTTGATATGGCAAATGTAGAATTGTGTAACACATTGGTTAGAGCACTTACCTCGCAAGTGAGAGAACCCAAGTTCAATTCCCAGGCAGGGTGAAACCTTAGGCAAGTTTCCTTACTTCACCTCTGTTCACACCTCCACAGCGCCTTGGGATGTTCCCTGACGTGAAAGGCGCTCTATCAATGCAATTTTGTTGTTGTTATATAGCAGTAGGTTGGAACTCAGTTGCCAGGTGATTGGAGGATTACTCTCTGAAGGTAATCTGTTAAAAATACTTTTAAAATAATAATTTGGTCATTTCAATCCATGACTGTGTGTGGGTCATGCTGTAAGCAATTTGTTTTCACATTTTGCCCACATATTTGCGTCACATATTTTGTGACGTGCTTTGCAATGTCTTTCTTGAGGGTGGGGTCTGCCACATGCAGAAATCCATCACCGCGTTTAAGAGTATCCAAATCAAACGGAATTTCAAGCATCCCACCTGCATACAGACATTCCAGAGAGAGGTGGTTGGAATGAATGCGCACTCTCTCCCTGGAGGGATGCATCCTGCTTACCTAATTCCACAAAGTATTACGCGCATCTTAGGGAATCCCAGAGTCTGCATTGGGATACTGTTGGAGTCTAACCAGCTAAAGCCACATAGCTTGTTTTCCCACTGCTTGTCCAGCTTGGACCACCCTACCCATTTGGGCTTTGGCTTGCAGTCAAGCTGCTGGAGTCTAACCAACTAAAACTACAGAGCCCGCTGTTGAAAGCACTATCTGGCAAGCTTCCCATTGCTTGCCTAGCTAGGACCACCCCCTATCCATTAAAGCCTTGGCTTGCATGGTTGATCCCAACATTCTGATATCAAGCAAGCCACCTTAAGGCCTTTAGTCACTATGACCCGAGGCTCTGGAACTCCGTTCCTCACTCCTTTCACCAGTCAGGAACCTCAGTATCTTATCTGACCCTCAACTGTCTTTCCTTCCCCACATCCATGCCCTGACCTGCTCTGCCTATTTTCAGGTCTTGGCTAAAGACATTTCTTTTCGCCTGCTCTTTTGGTCACCTTTTTCACCCTCCTAGCTCAGTCCTGGGATCCGTTATGGGGAACAGCTCTGAGATGCCGTCCGTCGTGGAGGGCGCTATATAAATCCAGGTTGTTGTTGTTGTTGTAAAGCCAGTTAAGCTCTAAGAAGATTCAAGTTGTTTAAAGCGTCCCAATCCCAAGGAGGATTATCACTAGTTGGTCGCTGGGTGGATTGCAAGTCCAGAGTACTTGTAGCCCCAGGAGATTTCTAGTGAGCAGCACAAACAAGTGAAGTGCATTGCCACCTACTTTTTGCTGACAGCACAGAAACCCATGCCTACCCAGTAAGCAACAATTCTACCAGTTAAAGGGACAAAGTTTGCACAACAGCTGCTTGCCTCCCTGCATACTAATCATCAATGTTGATTCCAAGCCCTGAATCAATAAATCAATCAATCAATCAAAACTTACATTTATATAAAGTGCCTTTCACGTCGAGAGGATGTCCCAAGGTAGGGAAAAGAGCAGTGGGGGAGGGGTCGGGCTGGATATTCATCCTGCAATCTCTCTGCCTCGCCCCATGCCTGGCCTCCTTCGTGTCCCGCCTCAAGACCCTCCTCTTCGACCATGCCATCAATCACCCACTTCCTCTCCATTCCCTCCACCCTCGCCAATCCCGATACCAGCTTGGTTCTGAAACACTGACTGTCCAGCACCTTGGGAGGTCCTCCCGACATGAAAGGCACTATACAAATGTAATTTTGTTGTTGTTTGTTGACTAGTTGTTCCCTTTTGCTGGAGTCCAATTTGTGAGATTTGCAAAAGGATTTGTAAACCTTAGATCCTAGAAGTTTTTCAGACCAGTTCTCTGGAACTCAGCTAAAATACCGAATGCACTTTCAACTTTGCAAAACCTTATTGCAAGTGACAAAGGTTCTAGGTGCCTGGCAAAAGATATGATCATCCTTCCATTTGATATAGCATCTTATCACATCTTCAAGATGTCTCAAAGCATTTCACAGAATATACTGTAATAATAATCCTTGCATTTGATATAGCAATTTATCTTGTTTTCTAGAAGACCCAAAGCATTACACAGAATAAACTCTAAAGTGATCTTGACTTCTTGGCATCTGAACTCAATGTTTTGGCAGCATCCTGTTTGCTGTCTCACATTGTTTCAGAATAATCAGAACTGAATGTGATCCTATGTGGTTTATGCTGAAACTGCTGATACTCACCATTATGCTGTAATAAGTACTTATCTATAAGTAATTTTTTTCTTGCTAGCTGTTGGGAATTTATATCAAATTGTTCCATCTTGATTTGAATCTCCCAAATTCATATCTCAGGTTTGCACAGAGGCGAGAGATTGAAAATGTTATATTGCTGTGCAGGCAGATTAAATACCTTATTCTTTGTTTATGGTTCTTTGAAATACATGAAATGCAGTTTCTCAACATTTCATGATATCCTCAAACAGATAGTTTCCCTTATTTACAAAATAATCAGGTGCCACAAGAGGTGAACGTTTGTGTAGTCTGAACCCAGAACAGGAACAGTCCCATTTGAATGTCACTTATTTGACAATCTCACTCTTGTGCTCGTAGACTGCCTCCTTGTGTTGGTTGGTTCATTCCATTCAGTACCATCTTCAACAATTGTAGGCTCAGGAGCTGGCAATGGTGCTGACTATTGTGAAACAAACCACATCATAAATATTAAGTGCTTCAGTCTGCAAGTGAGAGATTTAATTTTGTGCTATTTCTTTACACAATTCTCGATGAAATTGACAAATTTCTAAACCATTGGATATGTTGTATCATTAATTGGTATCCATCTTTTCAATCTTACAGTCTGTAATCGATCCTGCTACACATATCATTCTGAATCCAAATTGCCTTTCATTTTCTTCACATTACCAGAAGTAGTGTGAACAGGCATCTGTTGTTTTTCCACATAGGACATAAACTCAGTACTCCAATTAGTTAAAATGAAATTATGGATTATTTTAACCTTGTTAAAATGTTAAAAGCACAGAATTTCTGTAGCACAGAAATTTGCCTTAAAAATTATTCAGAGGAAAATTAAAAAATGTTCCTACTTGTGTAATTTCAAGACACAAGAACTGTCCCACTGTCTATAGTGAAATAAATGTTATCTACGCATTGGGTTTCTGTAGATCTTATTAAATCATTAGGCCCACTTTCTTACATCTCCGCCATATTGACCGTCTCCATCAATACCCCACCACACAAGCTGCCAATACACTGGCCCATGCCTTTGTCACTTCTCGCCTGGACTACATCAAACTCCTCCTCACCGGACTCCCCTCCTCCACCATCCAGAAAATTCAGCTCATACAAAACTCCAGCGCCCGCATTGTCACCCATACCAAATTTCGTACCCCAAATACCCGAATCCTTGCCAAACTCCACTAGTTCTCTGTCACAAAGTGGATCGACTTCAAGATCCTTACTCTTGTGTTTAAATCCCTCCACTCCTCAGCATCCCCCTACCTCTCTAACCTCCTCACAGAAGTACCCGCTGCCTCCGCTCTACTGCATCCAGCCTCCTCCTTGTCTTCAGAATTCTCCACTCCATCATCGGCAGTAGTACTTTCAGCCACTAAGCCCCGAAACTTTGGAATTCCCTCCAACAACCCCATTGCCTCACCCACCCCTGCTTTCCAATCTTCAGGTCACGTCTGAAAACCCTTCTCTTCGACCATGCTTACGGTCACCACACCACACCCCACCACCTCAGGCTCCACCATTGTGAAGCACTCGGAGATGCTGCCCAATGTGGAGGTGCTATATAAATGCAAGTTTTTAGATCTAGCTGGTAGAAAGTTGAGAGTATTGATATGTAATTCTCCCTCCCTCCCCCTCCTCCACACACACACACACACACACACACACACACACACAGAATAAACACTGACCTCCATCTTATTTATGGTTCAGCTCTGGTTTTTATTGAGTTTTCATCGTGTTCATTTACAGACTCACAAAACGGTGCTGTACCTGTTAGTATTTTATTTTACGCTGATTTATCAGTGTGAAATATCAGTAAATTTCCTTACTCCAAATACTTGAGAAACGAAAAAAGAATTGATCACTTCAATCCACAACTGTTTGTGGGACACTGCGGTGTGCAATTGGCTGCCCCGTTTCACCCACAAATATACAATCAATTCACTTTACAGTATATTCAGTGTTGCGCTTTGAGACGTCTAGAAGACCTCTCAAATGCAAGGATTATTATTATTATTATTAAACTGAATTGACTGTATGTTTTGTGGATGAAATGTGGCAGCCAAATGTGCACAACAGTTTCCCACAAACAGTCATAGATTGAGTGACCAGATCATTTGTTTTTTGAAGGGTCTAATATCTCCAGAAAAGCAATCCATCAATAGACCAACAACCGGATTCCTAATAGCTGCTAGCTGAAAAGAGGGGTGCGGTTTAAGGAAACTTGAATCAAACCTAGGTTCTCTTGTTTGTGCTCTAAACTGAGCTACAGGAGATCAGCATCTGAGAGAATTCCATGTTGTCCAGCCAGACCCTGCAGCATATAATGTTTACAAATCCTTTTATGAATTTTGCAATATAAACTCTGGTCTTCTCTTCACACTCTTCAGTTTTCATGGAGTCCTGTACTGTGACCCATCATTTATTTCCTGATTTTCACTTTAAATTAACTGCTGTTAGCACCTTTTTGGCACTACCTATGATCGTCATTGTCTGAATGAAATGCATATTAAACTGGCAGCATGTTATATCATGTCTGTACATGCCAATTTCTGCTTTGATGAAAGTTGTCTGACCTTGTGTTGTGAAATATATTTATGTGAAACAAAGCCAGGGGAATGCAGTATTATGTGGGAACTGTACATATCTTAATCCAGGAAAAATTCTACACTAATATAGCCTGTATAGCCTGTATGGCCTGTATGTCAACCTACCTCAGTTGGTTGCACTTTCACCTTTATGTATAAAGGTTATGGGTTCAAACCCCATGGAGCTTGGACTATAGTCCCTGCTGACACTCTACTGCAATGCTGATGATGTGCTGCATTTATGGGGGCCATTTGGATGATACATTAATCCGAGGGCCCTGTTCGGGTGGACATTAATGATCCCGTGGCACTATTTGAAAAGAGAACATAGTTTCTGGCCAACAGCCTAAACATGATCAATTCACCCAACTGAACAAATATATTGGCATTGTTTTTAACTCTTTGGAGATTCCATAAAATGCCATAGTGCACAACAGTGCCAATTCGCATTCAGATAATATAAAGAGTGCAGTTTTCTTGGAACTGAGTAGTTGTGAGTGCCACTGTTCCACGGAGCCATACACATAATCATAATTTCAATTTCAGTGTACAGCATGCACTGCACAAATAAAAAAGATAAAAGTAGTGTACTCTTTGTGTAATCTGAGTCATGCATTTTCTTGTCTTAAAATTACTGTAATTAGTTATAAACAATTTCGGAGTTAAAATTATTCAACGTACATTACTTCTGACTAATTCTTAAAACCTCATTCTTGTGACAGAAAATTAGATAGTCTTGGCAAGTCAATTTCATTAACTCTTCTTATGCTTTGAGATAACTATCTAATGTGAAAGGTGCTTTATCTATGCACCTCGCCATTTCCTATGTGAGACATCAAGCTGTGGAAACGGATGATAGTAATGGCATTAAAGTAAACACTAGGTTTCGCCTTCCACTAAAAAAACATGACTTAACTGTGTGCTTTCCCAAACCTTTAAACCCTGGTCCCTATGTATTTTCTCCTCTCTTCTTGCATTATTTATTTTTCAATCTTGTCTATACTTCCAATTGTGAGCAGCTAGCAACATTTGTTGGCCTACAGCTTAATTGGAATTTCTGGAGAGAAGGCAATGTGCTTGTGCAGAGAATGAGCGAGAATGGAAGGAGATTATGATTGATGCTCCAATATACCGTTCGAGGTGCTCCATCTACTTAAACCAAGTTCAAATCTGCCAACTCAAAGAGAAAAGGGAGGCACTCATAGTGCCCTGGCCAACAACAGCTGGAAAATACAGCCGACAAAATAATCTCACAATTCATACCTTGTTCATACAGTTTTTCAGTGTTGCTGTTGGTAATGTATAGTAAAACTACGCTGAAACCTTTGCATTGGCACCATCAAGAATACTTAAATATCACTTCAATCTGAATCATCTTAGCAGTTAGCGCATGAGAACATATTTTACAGTTCACAGCTGAATGAGAGGGTTCTCCTTATAATACAGTAGTGGGACATCAACACTGGTGATTTCCAATACACACTCTGGTTTCACATAGGAAAGTTTCAATTGTTCATTTATTTCCAGGGCAATCCATCCATTTTTATCTATTTGGTAATACAGTAATTTTCTTCCTGTACTCATACCTCTGCTGCAATTAGAACACATGGGTAGGCTACTCTGAGAGCAGTTTGACCAACAACCAAGTGGACGGTATGTCACTGCTAAGACTCTTTCTGATGTTTTTTCTACCTCCCTCATCTGCCACCATTTGCCTAAAACTTGTACCACACCTGGATTGAATGTGTATTTAATCTTTGTGTAGTTCCAGTCTTTAACTTCCAATGTCTGGGCTCTAATAACAGAACCATTCTAATTATTTGAAATATTAATTTTAAATATGTGAAGGGTGGTATTAAATGTAAGATGTTGTTATTTTTGTCTTAGTCTTGATAAAAATGTTGTTGTTCTTCTGACATGAAAGGTGCTATACAAGTGTAATTTTTTGTTATTGTTGCTGTTCATACTATTGTATTTGACAATACCCAGGCAGGTCAGGGCGAAACTTTGGGCAAGTTTCCTTACTGCACACCCCTGATAATAATCCTCAAAAAAATAATAAATTGGGCATTTCAGTCCATGATTGTTCGTGGGACGCTGCTGTGCGCAACTGGCTGCTGCATTTTGCCCACAGATATACAATCAATTCATTTTACAGTATATTCTGTGAAACGCTCTGAGTCATCTAGAAGATGTGAAAAGCACTATATCAAATGCAAGGATTATTATTATTATTATATCAGCGGTTAGAATTTGCCTTCCAGCCATTACCAATGTCTCTGAATGTTAATTTATGTTGCAAAATGCTTTGGTCCAGGATCAAGTCAAACTGGTTAGAAACTACACTGGGATCACACCCAAATTATTTGGTGAATGGAGTCAGGGTAATAGCAGCAACAGTAGAAAAATTGTGCATGCAAGGGATTGCACCGCAGCTTTGATCTTCTAGTTGCAAACCTTCCCATGTATCTCTAGGCATTGAAAAAAAATCAGCTGCTTCAAGGGGTGAGCTGGTAGCAAACGCCTATGGCAGGAGTGGTAACTAGAACAGGGTGAGGAAGCAATGTTGATTAAAGAGCACTGAGACCTGAATGAAGCCCGATCAATACAAAACTGCATGTCGGGAAGTAGAACATGGAGTAGACCAGGCACAGAGGGCTGGAATTTTTGCCACTTGATTTCTGTTAATTTTGCAAGCCAAGCCCCTATTGGTTAGGGTGGTCTGAGCTGGACTAGCAGCAGGAGCTTGTCAGCCTTCACAAGGCAGCAATCCTCCAGATAAACTAATCATTTGCTGCATGGTTGTTTGTGGGACCTTGTTCTGCCATGACCTTGGGTACAATAGTTACCTTCAAAACATAGGAATTGCTAGATGATAAAAGATCAGAGTACATCTAGTTCTAGACTTGCCAATAATTATCGTGAAGTGTTTTGAGATGGTTGGATAATATGCTAAAAAAAATGAAGTTCTTTCTTTGTATTGCTTAATACTGGGAGGAGCTGTAGAATTCTTGCAACATAAGACACAACTCAACTGACCTCCGAAAGATAGCAGCCCAATGTGACCCTCCCTCCCTCCAGAGGGTAAGTGAGTCGTTCACTGCTCCCAGCAGGACCTTGGCTGACACTGGGAACTCAGCGTGATGGGGGATCACAGGCATCCCACCACTCTCACTCGGCACAGCGTGGTAGAATACAACACACCGTGTCACTGTCTGCCAACAAAAATATTTTTTCACAACTGAAATCACAGTGCACGCTCCATCACATGAGGATCACCCAGGCTGTAACACTAAGGCAGTCACTTTGGTGCCTCTCTGTATTCCTTCTAGTTCTGCACTGGTATCTGTATGCTGCCTTTGGGCAGAAGCATATTGTAAATAAGATTTGGGGCTTATCTGAGACATTCTGTAGAAGTAGATTTCATACACAAATAGGTCTTTTTTTCCCATTTAATTCTCACAGCTGCTTTTATTTTATTTAAATTGTATAAGAGCTTTTGTGTTTAAAATCAATCGTCGAGTTTGACCCAAAGTTTCATTAATGCTGTGAAGAATGCAGTAAAATGCCAGTACAGTGTCCAAAGATAACACTCCTTCAGAATGGTTCATTTTCTCACACTGTCCTGTAACAATTTGAAGTGGCACCAGACCTTGTAAAGCCTGTGTGAGACTGTACCAGCCTTGTACGTCATTCTACACTGTCTGCAACTAAAGCCTATGAAACAAGCTTCACCCACAAGAAGGCAGATATTGCAACATAATTTATTTTTCAGTTCAAACCTTTTCCTTTTATCACTCAAGACTGCTTTCAGTCAAATTATAGATGACCTTTGCAGAAAAGGAACCTGAGGCTGTCCAATGATCTAAAATCAAAAATATGATAGCACCAGCCACATCCTGGGAATGAAATGAACAGCCAAGACTGAAATTCCTGACATTGAACTAAAACACAGTTAATGCATTGGTTTAAGGTGCTGGTGACATGAGAGACACTGGAACCATCAACAGTTCGCAAATATTTTTCTAAAGCAACAATATTAAGCTTTACTAAATATCTTTCACTCTTAACTCTTTTATTTTATTTATATATTTTATATTCTGTGAAGCACTTTGAGACGTCGATAAGATGTGAAAAGCGCTATATCAAATGCAAGGATTATTATTATTATTTTCCCTTTCATCTCTAAACATGTCAATTCTCCATTTGCTTGTTAATTTTCTCTCTTTATCTCTCTAGATTTCTTTATATCTTTATATAGCTTAAATTCATAGTTTCTTTCATGTAGCCATCAGATTAAGACTGAATTCAAACATTCTACGCAATCTTAATCTTTAAGGCGAAATCATTTTATAAGCTAACTGTCCAAATGGATATTAAAGCTGAATGAATCGTTAGGCTGACACGTGGAGGTCACCAAATATACACTGCAGAACTCTCGATGTCATGATAATGATAATAATAAACCTTGCATTTCACATAGTGTCTTTGAGGGTCTCAAAGTGCTTCACAGAATATACTGTAAAGTGAATTAACTGTATTTTGGTGGGAGAAACTATATCACTTCAGCACTTTGGGACATCCTCCCAACATGAAAGGAGCTATACAAGTGCAATTTTGTTGTTATTGTTATATCAAATGCAAGGATTTGCACTATATCAAATTTGCACTAAGGTCTGTTGATATGGAAATTTTTTGATTTAGATATATCGATGGGCTCATATCGAGATATACCGAAATATCGATATTTTCGGGGTTTTCGTACTGCGCATGTGCGCGCGCGCATTCGGGGCCTATCTCTTCAGGAGGTAAATATCTTTTTCTTTCTGTGTCTCTCACACTCACTCTCTTCATCTCTGTGTTTTTCTGTCTCCGTGTCTCTGTGTCTCTCTCCTCTCTCACATCCCCCCATTTCTATCTATCTGTATATTATCACATCCACCCCGTCTCTCCCCCCCCACCCCGCCCGCCGCCATACCTCTCTCCTCCCCCCCCACCGCCGCCGTCCCTCTCTCCTCCCACCCCCCCCCCCCCCTGCCGTCTCTCTCCCCACCCCACCCCTTGCATACCTGTACATTGTATTCGAGTACTATGAATTCAATATGGTGGCTTTGCACCTCGGTCTGTGCATTGTGTATAGAGATGAGCATTCTGGGTCTTGTAGTTCAGTGTGCGCGCATTCCGATTTTTTCCCTCGATATATTGACTTTTTCGATATATCGATATTTTTGAAATGCCTATATCGGTGTATTGATATGAAAATTATATCGGGTTTTAGCGATATATCGATATATCGCCGGATCCTAATTTGCACTATATCAAATGTACTATGTGCCCAGCATCTTGGGACGTCTGTGAAAGGCACTATACAAGTGTAATTCTGTTGCCCCAGAGTGAGGGAGTGGGCGGATGGGATGGGGGTGGGGGGTTCATAGAATCATAGAATTATACGGCACAAAAGGAGGCCATTCGGCCCATCTAGTCTATGCCGGCTCTTTGAACAGAGCAACTCAATCCCAGTGCCCAGCTTTCTCCCCATAACCTAACAGACCTGCTCTTCCTAAATAAAGATCTAGTTCCCTTTTAAAAGCTGTTATGGAATCTGCCTCCACCACCTTTTCAGGCAATGCATTCCAGATTCGAACAACCCGCTGAGTGAAAAAAATTCTCCTCAGCTCCCCTCTGCTTCGTTTTGAAACTATTTTAAATCTGTGACCATGAGTCACTGATTCGCCCACCAGTGGAAACAGTCTTTCCCTATTCACCGTGTCGAAACCTCTCATAATCTTATAAACCTCTATCAGGTTTCCTCTCAATCTTCTTTGTTCTAGAGAGAATAGGCCTAGCCCATCTAGCCTTTCCTCATAGCTGATGTCCCTCATTCCTGGTACCATCCTAGTAAATCTCCTCTGCACCCTTTCCAATGCCTTAATATCCTTCCTAAAGTGTGGTGAACAGAATTGTACACAGTACTCCAGCTGAGGCCTAACCAAATTCTTATAGAGGTTAATCAGCACTTCCTGACTTTTGTATTCTATACCCCTATTTATAAAGCCTAGTATCCCATATGCCTTCTTAATGGCTTTGTCTACCTGTCCTGCCACTTTCAAAGAGTCACGAACACAAATCCCCAGGTCTCTCTGTTCCTTCACACCCTTTAAAATTGTACTATCTAGCCAATATTGCCTCCCCTCATTTCTTCTTCCAAAGTGTATCACCTCACACTTCTCAGTATTAAACTTCATCTGCCATGTGTCTGCCCACTTTACCATTATCTATATCCTCTTGCAGATGGCTACTATCCTCCTCACTACTTACTATTCTCCCTAACTTAGTATCACCTGCAAATTTGGAAACCGTACTCCCTAAACCTAAATCCAAATCATTAGTGTACATTAAAAAGAGCAGTGGTCCCAAAACTGATCCCTGGGGGACACCTCTACACACTTCCCTCCAGTCTGAAAAGCAGCCACTCACCACAACTCTCTGCTTTCTGTCTCGCAGCCAGTTGTGGATCCACGCTACCATTGTCCCTTTAACGCCAGGGGCCTCTAGTTTCCTACTAAGCCTCACATGCAGCACTATGTCAATTGCCTTTTGAAAGTCCATGTAAACTACATCAACTGCGCTGCCCTCGTCCACCCATTCTGTTACATCGTTGAAAAATTCTATCAGATTTGTACGGCAAGATTTGCCTTTAACAAATCCATGCTGGTTGTCCTTTATTAGTCTATATTTTTCTAAGTGAAGATGTATCTTGTTCCTGATTATAGACTTGAGAAGTTTGCCCACTACTGACGTTAGACTGACTGGCCTGCACTTTCCAGGTTTGTCTTTCTGCCCCTTTTTTGTACAGGGGAGTAACATTAGCAACCCTCCAGTCTTCTGGTGCCACCCCTGTGTCCAAGAAAGATTGAAAGATTGTGGCCAGAGTCTCTGCTATTTGCTCCCGTACTTCCCTTAGTAACCTAGGATGCATCCCATCCGGACCAGGCGACTTATCTACCTTGAGCGCTGTCAACCATTTTAGTACTTCCTCTCTGGTTATGCTTATCTTATCCATTTCTACTACACTCTCCTCCAATACTGTGACATTGGCTGCATCTTCTTCTCTTGTGAAGACAGAGGCAAAGTACTCATTCAGTACATCAGCCATGCCCTCTGCCTCCACAATAAGATTTCCTCCTTGGTCCCTTGTTGGCCCCACCCTACCCTTGACCAATCTTTTACTCTTAATATGTTTGTAAAATACCTTAGGATTCCCTTTAATGTTAGCTGCTAATTGTTTCTCGTGCTGTCTTTTTGCCCCTCTAACTTCCTTTTTTAGTTCTCTCTTGCACTTTCTATATTCCGATTGGTTGAATTCTGTATTCTGGGCCTGACACACATCATAAGCCTCCTTTTTTTGCTTTATTTTCACCCCAATTGCCCTGGTCATCCAGGGAGGTTTGGGTGCCCTACATTTTACCTTTGTTGGAATGTTTCTAACCTGTGTCCAAATTATCTCTTCCTTGAAGACTGCCCACTGCTTGTTAGCCGTTTTACCTGCCAATCTTTCTTTCCAGTCCACCTTGGCTAGGTACCGCTTTAGCTCACTGAAATTAGCCTTTTTCCAGTTGAGCGTCTTCAACTTGAGTGTTCCCTATCCCTTTCCATAATTAACTGAACCTAATGATATTGTGATCACTATTACCTGGGTGCTCACCTACAGAAACCTGCTCTACTTGCCCCAGCTCATTTGCCAAAACTATATCCAGAACTACTTCCTTCCTTGTTGGACTGGAAACATATTGGTCGAGAAAGTTGTCCTGTACACATTTCAGGAATTCTTCTCCCTCCTTGCCCTTTACACTACTGTTCTGCCAGTTGATGTTGGGATAATTAAAGTCACCCAATATCACTACTTTATTCGCTCTGCATCTTTCTGAAATTTGCTTGCAGATCCGCTCGTCTATCTCCTTCCCGCTATTTGGTGGTCTATAGTATACCCTAATGGTATAACTTATTTTTTGTTCCTCAACTCAAACCAAATAGATTTGGTTTTCAGGCCTTCTTCCACCTCGATCCTTTCTAAGGCTGTAACCGAGTCCTTAATTAATATTGCCACCCCCCCTCCTTTTCTCCCTTCTCTATCCCTCCTGAATACATTTAGCCAGGAATGTTCAGTTCCCATTCCTGCCTTTCCTTGAGCTAGGTCTCTGTTAGTGCTACCACATCATATCCCCTTGCAGCAACTTGAGCCTGTAGCTCACCAATTTTGTTTGTCAAACTACGTGCATTTGCATACATGCACTTCAAGGCAGAATTGGCCTGCTCCGTACTTTTCTCCTGTCCTACCCCTCCCCTTGTCCCCTGTCTTACCCCTCCTCTAACTGAACTACTGTATGCATTCCCATCCCCTCTCAAAATTAGTTGAGAGAAGGGGGGGCTTGTTCTCTGAGGTGAGGAGCGAGGTGAGAGGTCTCTGGGTGAAAAGAAGCCTATCCCCAGGGTTGGACGGGGATGGCAGGTGGAGAGGCCTATTCCCTAGGAGTGAGGATGAGCTTGGTCCCTGGCGTGAGCAGGGAGGGAGGGTAAATGAGAGAGAGGCCTGTTCCCCTCTCCGGGAGGGTGAGGAGAGGGGCGAGAGGTCTCTGGAAGAGAAGAAGCCTGGTCCTGAGGGTGGACAGAGAGGGAGAAAGAAATGTGTCTCCTTGCACTATATCAAATGTAAGGATTATTTATAGAAGATTATTGACTTTCTAGGGTCATTTGGATGAGGGTTGGGGGAGAGGAGGAATTAAAGGGGAGCCTCAAAAGAATACACTTTAGAGTTGCATAAATCTATAAAGCAACCACCCATTAGATTACAACATATTTGAAGTGAACTGTGTCAATTGAGACATTCACACGGTTATGAACTTATCTCAATCCATTTAAGTCTTATATTGTGAAGAGTCTTGCACTCACTGGAGCAGTATTCTTTTTATATTGCATGTGTGGGTAGAACGTCAGCAATATTGTATTCTCACGCACAAGTAAAACAAAAGATTATAGTTCACAATGTGTTTTGGCCTCACCTTGTGTACATTGCCTTTGTGGAAATTTCTATTGCCTTTATAACAAGTTATACGTATACAACTTGCAATAAATATCTCAAACCAGTTTGCAGAATCAGATTATATAGAATGAAGTGAATGTGATAATGTGGTAATTGTGTAAACATTTCACAGACAAGTAATGAAACTAGGTAGTTTTCGATACAATTTACATTTATATAGTCCCTTTAATGTCAGATGGAAGCCTCAAAACTCTTCATAATGTTGAATAGGCACCCAAGCTGGGGGTGGGAGGGATTGAGGGCAGGAAAGAGGTACATTTTGAAACTTGCCTTGAAAGAGGGGAGGGAGAGAATGATTATATCAAGAGACTTGGAAGAATGGAGGACCCCTGACTCCAACCATTGGACACTGGAGAGCACTTTGAGACATTTCAACATTCTAGGCCATATATCAAATGCAAAGCTTATTATTATCATAACAAACTGAGAATTCCAGCAGTGAGAGAAATGAACAATCCACTGGAAAAAAAAGAAGAAAGCAGAAGGATAACGTAACTCACAGCAAACAAATGACAATGTTTTACATTACCAGAAAATAACATTGAATAATAGTCTGAAGGGCTTTTTGTACTATTTACTTTTTAAAAATGCTGATCTAAATGCCACCAGAGAACATGAAAAATTACTTTGTTAAAAAAAGTCATATATTAAACAATTCTATAGTGTTATTGAGGTCCAGTTAAGACTGTTATCAAAACAGATTTGTTGTGTTAAATTGCAACTGCAATTTCCGATTTGCGAAATCGGATTTTAAAATTTGTGACATAATTCGTAGTCAGTGGATTGCAATTCAACAAAGTCTGAGAGAAGTCAAGTTGTTTCTTAAAAGCATTTTGCTTGCCGGCCTTTTTTGTTAGTTTTTGTTGGTTTGGGATAATACTGTACATCTATTTTCCTAGTTTGAGATGAGCCAGCTGTTTATGCTTGGATTTTACTGGATTTTATACGAATTTCACTGTAAATGTCACAATCTGATATTCACAAACAGAAAATGAATTCTAATACAAAAATCCTGATTTCAAAAGTGGCAGAATAGCCACCCATTATCGGGTGCCTAGTATTAACACATGCTTTATCATTAGCTTGGGAATTTCACCCCAAAATTGTTAGAGATATTTTAATACCTTTGAAGCCTTCATTGTGATGTTCGTTGGGCCTATGAGGCAAATATTGCTGCTTGAAGTTTTTTTGTGGCTGTTATCATGTGTTGATTGAAAATAATGTTTAACCATTTCATTTTGAACATGTCTATAGTTCGCTATTGGAGCCAATTTGGTGAAAATCTTCTGACTTACTGACAGTGCTTTAACAGGATTTTCGTAACACTTCTGTGAGTAAACCTCGGACATGAAGTTAGACCATCCAATGGTGTACAAACAGTAAAAAGGCATATTCATAAAGTGGATTGTTTGACTTTTCCCAATGAGAATAGAGCATATTCTCCTAGACCTCAATGCCTCAGGTCTGAAAAATGACTGAAATAATTACAATATTAAATAAGACAACATTGTCCTGCATTTGATATCGGGATCCAAAATGCAGCAATTTTATATTCGATAGTAAAAATCCTTACAATTTATATAGCGCCTATCATGTCAACTGAACATCTCAAAGCTTGACTGGACTGAATATACTGTGCATTGATTGTGTACTAACAATTGGTTGCCTTATTAATGACCCAGAAACATAAAAGGGTACCTTTTGTTAATCAGAAGTACATCACACTGCTCCCACTTAATCTATTTCCAGTTGCTATCGGTTGGGGTGACACCCTTTTAGTTATTTGAACAAATCCCCATTGTGACTTGGAGTTTATTATTATTAGTTTATAATTATTATTTGAGTCATTAACAAGGAAATCGTGATAGAAATCATGTTTTAGACCCCATAGGCTCCATTATCCACTGACTGTTAAAAAATAGTGTACATCACTATTATTTTGTGACAAAAGCAGGGTTTATTGGAAAGCTATTCTGAACTCCTCACAGCAGTGTTGGCTCTGAAGACCAGACAGACACATTTCAGGAATGCACATGGGCAGCTTCTGATCAGAGAAGTCTTATGCAGACAAGAGTCTAGTCTTTGGCTATCATAATAGCCTCATACACCTGCTGAGCACCATATTGCCTGTGTCTGGGTAGCCAATAAAACAAATGGAGTTCAAACATAACTCAGGAGAGAAGACTGTCTCAAACATCTCATTGGTGTTGAAGCAGCATGCAGAGAAAAACACTGGCACAGAATGGTTGGGCTGAATGGTGTGTTTACATGCAGCACAATCTCTATAAAGTCTAGCTCTATAACATTTTAAATTTTAAAAGTTGAGTTTGCATTGGTCGCAGCTATACTACACATTCCCCCAAACACACAATCGCTCCATTTCATAGATAAACCTATGAAGCACTTTAGGATTTCCTTATTCCAAGGATTATTATTACTAATGGCCCAGAATAGAAGTGAAGCGAAAATATGGATGTCACTGCGATTGCTGCTAACCACTTTTTGGAATCATTGCTCTTTAAACTGTGGTTGTACTGTATGACAGAATTTGTGCCAGTTCAACAGGAAAATTACTTCCAACCAGCAAACCCCCGGAAGTACAACACAACGCGGTTCAGTTCAGTAGCATAGTCACTATGCCATGGTGGACTGTAAACTGAATAGGAGGTCGTTATGAGTAAGTGTTGCATAAACTGTCGTGTTTACTTATCTTCATATTTGGCAGCAAAGGATGACAATTCCGACTACTTCACAGTTGATGTTTGGTTACGTTTATAGTACTAAATGTTTCATAAAATAAGAGCCACCCGCAAACAAAAATAATCAAATTCTTTGGCAATTTTCTGAAAGGAATGCTTCTTCCCAGTTAAACTTGAACTTGAAAATATCATTTTCCAAGCAGTGTATTAATGCTTCTGTAATGTGAGATGCCTTGTTCTGTCTATTGCAAATTATCCAAACTAAATAACATTTAAAATTCCCCAAAGCTGAAAATCCAAAATGTAGCTTGAAGCACGAAGAAGAGGAAGCACTATATACAGGAGTTTATAACTTGATTTGCAAGATTTGCAAGATCACATGATTGGCTTGGAGGTCCAGTTGATCTCATCCTTCCTGAACTCATACCTAATTACTAGAAGTGCTGTCTTTTCGATGAGACATTAAACCAAGGTCTGTCTGTTCAGGTGGTTGTTAAATATCCCATGGTACTGATTCCATTTGAAATTTCTGCATATCAGAACCCCATAAGAATGAACAAAGATCATTTAACCCATCTAGCATTTTAAGTCATTTATGTCCTTGAACCTCATTCATAATCTTCACGGAATGTTTATATTTGCTTCCCAGTTTGATACCAATTCAAGAAAGCATTCATAGATCATGAGTGGATTTCCCCAAACGTTACATCACCTTCCCATTCGGTGAGTGAAATTGTAGAATTTGCTAACAAATTTGTAAGCGGTTCTTTTTAAGAGCTGCGGAAAATATGCTTTCAAATATAATTCAGCATGATATTAAATTATAAACAAATTGGCCTAACTAAGGTGAAATTTCAAGTCTTTGCACCTTAAATACAAAATTGGACATCTCCTTCTCTCTCTGAAGATTATATGCTTTTTGTCCTCTCCTCCCTGAATGGATACATTTTCCTGAAGCAGTAAAATTCCTTTACATTTGGAAATGCCTCCAATCCCTCTGAGACCTTTGTTGGTTAGTACATGCAAGTGGTTTTATGCAATGTAATTCTTGCTTAGTAATACTTAGGGTCGTCTCCCCCCCCCAACGGCTGTTGGGGGGGGAGAGAGACGGCTAGGGGGGGAGGGAGAGAGAGATGGCGGGGGTGGGGGGAGAAAGAGACGGCTGGGAGGGTGGTGGGGGAGAGAGACGACGGGGGTGGGGGGTGCGAGAGAGGGACGGCGGGGGGGTGGGGGGGGCGGAGAGACGGGGTGGATGTGATAATATACAGATAGATAGAGATGGGGGGGATGTGAGAGAGGAGAGAGGGAGAGAGACACACAGACAGAAAAACACAGAGATGGAGAGAGTGAGAGACACAGAGAGAGAAAGATATTTACCTCCTGAGGAGATAGGCCCCGAATACGCGCGCACCCGGAACGCGCGCACACTCCAAATACGCGCACTGCGCGCACATGCGCAGTACAAAAAACCCGAAAATATCAATATTTCGGTATATCTCAATATGAGCCCATTGTTATATCTAAATCGGAAAATTTCCATATCGACGGACCCTAGTAATACTTAATCCAGCGACTTTGGGGGTTTCTATACTTGTAAATTGTGTTGAAATGAGAGCAAAACCAACCCTCCCTTCGCAACACTGGACACATAAACAGTGATCTGAAACAACAATGGTTTGTTGTTGATGTAAAGATTTTTTTAACAAGAAATTTAATTATATTCAGTTTCAGAAATATGTCCCAATGCACTGGACAATGAGGTGCACACAAGTTGTGGATTATGACAAGAGAGGGATAGAGGGAAAAGGGAGTGGAGTGGAGTGTTGGGAACTCTGGCGAGCAGGGAGTTAGTATAATCAAGCATGAATGTGAATAAAAGTGTGGAGGAGATAAGACAACCGAAGGCACAGTTACAATGGAAGGTCTTGAGATGGTACTTGAAGGAGGCAAGGGAAGGGGTGAGAAGGAGGGGCTTCAAGATGGGATGAAGGCTCGACTGCAAATACAGTAATCGAACAAGCAGGGAGTAAGTGGAGCCTGCAGAGGAGGGAGTGCACTGGTTGGGAAAGTTTTAACAGGTCGCAGAGGTACGGTGAGGATAAGGATCTTGTACTTGATCCTCTGGGAAAAGAGCGAGGAAAGGTTGGGGGTGACAGGGTCACAAAACTAAGAGTTCGGAAATCCAGAAAGCAGGCAGTTAACACAGTCAAGTCTGAACATAATGAAAGTGTGGATGAGGGTTTCAGCAGCCTGAATGGAGAAGTAGTAGCAGAGATGGGCAATATTGCTGAGGTGGGGAAAGGCATAATGGTAATGGCACTGATGTGGAGTTTAAAAGATAGTTGAAGGTTGAAAGAAGCACCAAAGTTCTATACTGGCTTAGTGAGGTGGAGATTGCATCCATGATAATAAATTATCCCTGCATTTGATGTAACGCTTTGCACGTCCTCTAGACATCTCAGAATGCTTCATAGAATATACTGTAAAGTGAAATTGATATTGTGTTGGCAAAATGTGGCAACCAATTGAGCACAGCAGTGTCCCACACACAACTGTGGATTGAGGGATTATTATCAGGCATGTAGAGTAAAGGAAGCTTGCCCAAAGGTTCGCCCTGCCAGGACTCAAACTCAGGTTTCTCGCTTATGAGGTGAGTGCTCTAACTACTGAGCAGTAGGACTTCTCGATAGTGATGCTGAAGTGATATATTAATTATCTGAAGCCTCACCTATCTAATTAAATCTTAATAATGAGTGTCAATCAAAGAAACATGGAATGGCTTTTGTGGATTCCTTTAGAAGCTGCTTTAGATCTACCAATCTCACTGTCAAAATACTTCATACCTTTTTTTAAAAAAAATGAAAAAACGTAATCTGTGATCTGTGTTCTTGAACTGATTTAGAGATCAGAGAGTCAACAATCAGATCAGCAAAAAATTAGTCAAACATCACAATCACTCTAAATCCATATACTGTACATGGACTTGCGTAAATTTGGTTCGGTAACACTCTCACCTCTGAGTCAGAAGGGAATAGGTTCAGGCCCCATGTTTGGTCTCTAAACTCATAGAATCGAGACCGACAGTCCAGGGAAATGATGGGAATGCGTTGCATGGTTGGAGGTGAAATTCGTTGGATCAGCCATTAAACAAAAATTCCATCAGTATGTAGATATTACAGACTACAGATTCCATGGAAATACTGTATTTGTTTCTCCCAGTTTCCTGATTAACAACCCCCACATGTCATGGCTGATTGTGAGACAATGCTATACTCAATTGGACTACAAACAGTCACTGCACTTTATAGTATATCCTATTAATCACGTTGAGACATCTCCTGACATGAAAGGTACTAAACCAAATTTGAGGATTATTAACATTACTGTTAGCTAGCAAGGATCCCTGGATAGTAATCAGTAGCAGGAACCAAGTTGCTGAAATTGGTTAACTCCACATACACCAGGGATTGAACTTTCATTTCTCCCCCACTTCCAAGCCGTGACCCACACAGACTACACTCACCTGCAACATTGCCTGATTCTATTACAACCATACCCCTCAGACAACTGAAACTCTCATTCATGCCTTCATTACATCGAGGTTCAACTATGCTAATGCCCTGCTTGTCGGCCTCTGCAATTGCTTCCTTCATAGGCTGCAGATCATCCAGAACTCTGCAGCCTGTATCCTCTCCCACACCAGGCTCTGTGAATCTATCGCCCCCATCCTTTCCCGCCTCCACTGGCTTCGCATCATACAGAGGATTCAGTACAAGATCCTGGTCCTCACCTTTGAAGCCCTCCATTGCCTTGCCCCACCCTACCTCTGTGATCTCCTAACCCCCTAAAACCTGTCCATTCCCTCCGCTCAGAGGGCTCCAGCTAGCTCTACATTACCCGACCCATCAGCGAGGGAGCCTTCAGCCACTCTACCCCCAACCTTTGGAATTCCATCTCTCAATTCCTCCACCCCCTCCCTAGTCTCCTTCGAGTCCTGGCTCAAGATCCTCCTCTTCAACCATGCCATCGGTCACCCTCTTTCCCACCCATTCCCTCCACCCGTCCCGATTCCGCCCCCAGCTCAGGTCCAAAACACGTCCAGCGCCTTGGGATGTCCTCCTGTCATAAAATACACTCTACAATTGTAATTTTGTTGTTTATTGTAGTTTTATGGCGCCTCCACTTCCTCATTGAGCAAATGATTAAGAAACCACTACTCAACCAAAAACTGTGGATTCCAGGAAACTGGTTGAATTCCAATTGTAAACAAGTAGGAAAATGATCATTATTTTTCATCCTAGATGTATGATATATTGTGGACTTATGTAAGGTCAAAGAAAGGTAGCCCATGTTCAACTTTAGATGAGTTAAGTAGCCACATAACCGCATTAAGCACCATTGTGAATCTAGTTTCATGTGTGCAAACAAGGTTATTATTACATCCAGAAGATAGTTTGTGATTATTTAACTAGGGCCACAAGAGAATAAAGATTTAAATGCCTGGAGCTGGATTCTAAAACACATCTGTGATCATGTTTTCATTGTAATTGCAGTGGTGTTGCTGTGACCTGATTGTTCACCTCTTCTTCACCTCCACCAGATCGCTCGGTTTTGCCATATCTCACACCAATTGCTGCCAATGCCTTTATCTATACCTTCATTACCTCTTGCCTGAACTTTTAAAATGCATTTCTTGCTGGTGTCCCTAACTCCATCTTCCATAAACTTCAACATGAAAAACTGCACTACGCATTTCCTTACCTGCTGCAAACTCTGCACTCGAATCATCTCAGTCATTGCCAAGAATCCCGTTGGATCAAAGTTAAAGTCCTATTTCTCTGAACTTCTCCAAGCTCACTTCTCTGCTGTCCCTACCCTCAGCCAACTGGGTATGCTGCATGTCCTCTGCCCTATGAACACCGCAATCAGTAGTCTTGTCTTCAGTTACTACACCCCTAACCCCTCAACCATGTTGTTCCCACTATATCTATCTTCAAGTACAGTACTGCCTTAAAACCTAACTCTTTAACTGTAACTTTGGTCACCTCCCACGTTCGCTCCATCTCCCCCTCTCTCTAGCTTTGCGTCCAACCCTTTCTTTATAAACAACTCAAAACTTTATGTAATGTGAAACGCACTATACAAATGCAAGTTCTTACTCAAACTGTTCTTTAATTTTTCAGGCAACAATTCTCTTGTAATAAAAATATACTCTGCTATCGATGGCAGAATCAGAGTATAATTGCTATCCCTATCTCCGTATGGTTTAAGGATGCTCCAAACAACTGCAACTCCAACAGTGCAGTGGATTCCAATCATTTCCCTGGACTGTCAGCCTTGATTCTACGAGTTTAAAGTCCAAACATGGGGCTTGAACCTTCACCCTTCTGACTCAGAGATGAGAGTGCTTCCAACTTAGTCAGATTCATGCATTTCTGTGTATATAGATTTTGAGTGATTGTGAAGTTTGACTCATTTTTCATTTATCTCTTTATTGATTCTCTGACCGCCTCCTGCTTCACATTGCCTGTCCTGACTGTCTCACCATCAGTGTTAGGGCTTTTAGATCTTGTGACCCCACTCCACCTCTCTTCTTTCCTCACCATCTTCAAAATCTGTCTCAGCACCTTCCTCTTTGGTCATCTTTCCCCCACTACCCCGATCCCACCAAAATCCAATCCCCCATCTCAGGTACAAATGCTTGACTAGCCAGTGAATTAGGACTGGACACTCAGGACATCCGTCCAACATGACAGGCCTTATATAAATACAATTTGTCATGGTTGGGTTTACACTCCATCATAAATGGTCAAGTAGGAGCAGTCAGTAGTTCCCTGAGTACTATTTTGGCTGAGATCAGAAAACGTAAGCCAAACCAACACTCAAATCTGTCACAATCTCAGTCCATTGGAAAAATTTGCTAAGCTTTACTTTGAATTTATTATTTACTTTAAAGCAAAGCAATTTGACCCAATTGCTGTCATTATGAGTTCTGGGCCATGAATTGGAACTCTCGTCTGTACATTCATGTATGTTTGTCCTCTTTCAGATGAGTTTGAAGATACCCTGGCCAGAGCAATGACAGGAGTTGCACACCTTGAAAAACAGAGCAGTGAGGAGAGAAAGGCTGTCTGGGGAGCAGAAAGTCACAGCTGGCAGCTGACCGGAAGGCAAAAACATGGGATATTTCCACCCACCTGGTTGAAGGATGAACCATGGCCAGGTAAGGAAAGTTTGAAGCGAAAGTTATCATGTTATACAGATAAAGAAGGCCCACCCTGTAACATTACAGAGTTTTCCACCCACAGCTTGAGGTCGCAAAGGAAAAACAGGCTTTGTATTTTATATCAGCTTTTGAGATGTGTTCTGAACTCATGTGTGACTGTGAAGTCTTTGAAAGTTAAAGGGTTATAGACATTTGAAAGAAACTGACTGTAATACCTTTTAAACGTAATTACTTAAGGCTCGGTGGGCCTTTATAATCAGTTTACAAGAGCAATAAAAATGAAATGTGGCAAGCGGGGTCAATAGGGGTTCACTTCATTTTACATCAGAAAACACGCAGGGAAAATCTGATCCTGCTAATGGATTTTTATTACTTTTAATATGTGCTCGCTTGTGCCAAACAGGTGAAAATGATTTATATCAGGTCTGTGAAACCAAAGGCCACGGAGTGAATGGCTGGTCTATCGCATTGAGCACAAGCCTCCGCTGGTTCTCATCCTCAGCCTGAAATTCTGGGGGAATTCAGTTTATAAGGGAGAGAGGGAGGAAAAAAAACCTTTGAAACTTCAAGCCGATCCTGAAGACAAACTAGACAAGCAGAATCAAAACCAGATGTATTTAGCGGCTCTAAAGATAACAAATAGCACTTTGGTTTCTCTTGGAGGACCACCGTGTAAGAATCAGAAATGACTTTTCTCACTGAAACTCTAGCAGCGATTCACCGACACATATTGGCACTTTCCAAATGCATAATGAGAGCCTTTTTTGTATGGGGTGGCTTGGTGGAGTGCATTGGTTACTTGAGAAGGTTAAAGTGAAACGGGAGCCACATCGCTGTGAAAGCCAAGCCTTTAAAGTGTGCCCATGGCAGAGGATGGTTTGTTTTGGCAAGGAGAGCAGGTGTCTGCCCTGATCTGAGAACTCGATTGTCAGCAGTGACCTGAGGACTCTGGGTGGCCTGCTTCACGCACTCATTTCCTCCGTCAGCTGATCCCTGCCACACACACACAAGCAGGGCCGACCCAGACAAGTTCACAGGCACTCCCGATGTGACTCTAGCCATTGATGTACTGAGGCTCCTTGGGACTTAAAAGTGAAAGAAAATCGAACTTTGAAATCATACTGTGCAAAAAATTTACTTCCTGATGCCAATCTTCCAACTTACTGAACTTAAAAGTGCAGCAATAAAATAAAATCTTCTCCATAACCTTCAGCAGCCATGCATGAAAGCCTTTCATTGTTTTAAACTAAACATATTTTGAAGCGCTCCCTTAAATAACATTGAAAACCCAGTCACTGTCCTTTGTACAAGTCCACTAAGGGTTATTGTATTTGGTTTAAATTGTAATGCAGAAGATAGCTGAATAGAGATTTTTTGATGACTAAAGTATAGTTTTAGTATTGCAATATGTTTGACTTCAGTAGTTATAGGTATATACATATACATGAGGGTACTGGCCAGGATGATTTACAGACATTTCTGTGGTCAAGTTGGTTTTCAGACAGTATGTGCATGAGAGGTCCAGTCATACATACAATCCTGAGCCCTACCAAAATAAAGGAAGTCCCATGTCTGTCTACCCCCCAGCCCTCATGATCATTCATCATTTTGCAAAATATACACATTATTTTAAGCTGCCACTTTGAGCCGAGTGGCTGCAGGTTGCAATGTGGGTCACTATTGTCAAAAAATTATTTGGTACAGCACCTGAAATGTCAAAATGCTTTGCATTGTCATTGTTTAGTGACTGCGTATTTCTAGGTTAGACAACCATGAGTAATGAAGAACAATGATCCACAAAGCCTGAGGTGCAACATTAGAATGGTGTCTGAGGCAGCAGAGGTACAAGAAATAAGATAGAATCCCTCAATTGGCTGTTTGTAAGACATTCCTGTGCGCAAACTGGCTACCACATTTTGCCCACAAAATTCACTTTGCAATCTATCCTGTGAAGCACTTTGAGACACCTCATTGCTGAGATGAGGCGTTTTATCAAATGCAAAGATTGTTGTTGTTATTTTTTCATTGGTGTTTAAATTAGAGTTAGAAGAACAATAAAGGATTTGCAAAGGTTGAATTCGGCAGGTAACTGAATATGGGTCTCGCCGACCTACAGGAACTGCACTCCCGTAAATAACTCAGGAATTGTGAGCAGATTCAATAGGGTGAACAAGGAGAAACTATTTCCACTGGCGGGTGGGTCGGTAACCCTTGGGTTTAAAATAGTTGTTAAAAGAAACAGAGGGGAGGTGAGGAGAACTTTTCTCACACAGCGAGTTGTTCGGATCTGGAATGCAGTGAAATGAAAGGGTGGTGGAAGCTGATTCAATAAGAACTTTGAAGAGAACAGTAGATAATTATTTGTGGAGGACATATTTGCAAGGCTGTGGGGAGAGAGAGGGGGAGTGGGATTGTTTTGGACAGCTATTTCAAAGAGCCAACACAGACACAACGGTCCAAATGACCTCCTTCTGTGCTGTATAATTCTATGATAATTCCAGATGCATTCCAGTTTGTTGCAAGTCAGAACGTGGTTCAGTATTAAGTCTTACAGACAAATGTGATTCCTGATTAGTACTGTTGTAATTGAGCTGAACTGGAACAGCAGGGCTACAATTAGCATTAGCACCTCTGGGAAAAATCAGCCCGATTTTCTGACTCCTGGTCACCATCCAGGGATCAGATGCTAAATCCAAGAACAATATCTTCAAGGTAACAGGACAAGAGAGCAGAAGATTAAAGTAGTGAAGAGCAGGTTTACCTCAAACCTCAGGAATTAGTTATTTACAAGAGGTAATTAATAACTGGAATAAATTATTTGGAAGGATGCTTGAACTGGAATAAATTATTTGGAAGGATGGTTGAGCCAGGGCACTGGACTGATTTAGAAACATGATGTACTCACACTCGACACATTTGATGCTGTAAAAGATTGATTATCCATGCTGACTATGCCAACGCCCTGCTTGTTGGCTTTCTCATTCCCTCCCTTGACTCCTTCAATGTGTGCCTCAAGACTCTCCTCTTTAAACCATACCTTCGGCTGCTTTCCACCCATCCTGATCCCAATTGCCCCCCCCCCCCCCCCCCCCCCCCCACTACCCCTGATTTGGGTCCTAATCGTGGACTGTCCAGCACCTTGAAACATCTTCCTGACGTGAAAAGAGCTTTAGAAATGTAATTTTGTATTGTATCATGGAGATGGGTATTCTGGAGGTTAGAGATCAAATGGAGCAAAGGGCATTTTTGTGCATATGATCATGATCTTGTGCCCCCTGGTGTTGTGGATAGTGAGAGCGGATGGAATTGTGCTCAGCTGTGATGTCCATCTATTCAAATGACCCAAACAACACTCATTCTCTGGCCTCGCACGTGAAAAATAGACATTATTAAAAGTATTTATGGAGGGATGCAGGCAGTGATGGAACATACCCCCAACATAAGCCAGCACCTCCAGGAGAAGAGAAGAGGAGTAAGATGACAGAAAAACAAGCAAGGACTAAAGAAAGTCCTGCAAATCCAGCCAAGAAGATCAGGGGGGCTGGGTCACAACAAGGGAAATGACTTTGTTATTACACACACACACCCTGAAAACAAAATTTGGCTGAAGAGCTTAAGTCCTCCCCACTGAGACTGACCTCCAGACCCAGTTGGGGACGAAACAAGCCATTAAAATTTAAAAATTTGACAGTGCCAATACAAGCCATTCGACCTGTGTCTGCTGACGTTTAAAGCTGGAAGATTAGGAAGTGGTTCTATAGTTCTGTTAACACTTCCTAGTTACCCTAATTGGTAGCTGATTGTTTTGTGTATCAATTGCCATTACCACCAGATAACAAGAAGACAAATATCAGACAGCACACAGCATTACCCAGGCCTCAGTCTCCAAATCAAGGCTGCAGACTTCCTGTTGGCAGTCCTGTCCGGAACAGTATTACTTCTGCCAATTGCAGATTTTTCATCCCTTGGTAAGTGGAAAAATCCATAAAGCAGCCAGAGTTCTGATTCTCTCCATTTCAGAATGCTGGCCACAGGGAAAGGAGAAGCCACCAGGGTGTAAAGAAGGGGAGGGAGGCATGGTGAAGCTACTGAGTAAGCTTCACAGTTTTCCTCTTCACAGGGTGTGCTCCGATGGGTGGAGATAAGGCGAACGAGAAACTGGCTCAGTCATTACTGCCACTGAGTTAATGTTCTCTTCTGGGCCAAGTTGATTATAGCATGGAGTCCAACAGGACACAAGAGAAAATAGTTTTATTTATTTAGATTTTAACAAACAGATTTATTTACTTTTTAAAAAACAGTAATATGAATTTCAATCCACAACTGTTTGTGGGACACTGTTGTGCGCAATTGGCGCACAACAGTGTCCCACAAATATGTGTTTCACCCATAAATGTACAGTCAATTCACATTACAGTATATTCTGTGAAGTGCTTTGAGATGTCTAGAAGACATGAAAAGCACTATATCAAATGCAAGGATTATTATTATTATTATTAGTTACATAGACTGTACAGCAAAGAAACAAGCTTTTTGGCCCAACTGTCTATGCTGCTGTTTAGACTCCATATGAGTCTCCACCCACTCATTATTCCCTCCAATACCTTTTTATTCCCTTATCTCTTGTTTGTATATCTAGCTTCCTCTTAAACACATCTATTAATCTCTCTAAAATGTATCCAGGGCCTTTTAAATGGATTGATGACAGCTATATGATACAGCAGTGCATCAGGACGAATGTAAAGAGTGTTAGACACCAGTTCCTGTCTTTGAATTGTACCTTTGCAGCGTTGCTAATCTCAGGCGCATGAATGTGAGATACCAACGAAAGTAACAACTCCCAGTGCCATGCTCAGAGCTTCACTGATTCATGGTGTAAAACTGTCCATCTGTCCACTCTGCAGGTCAAATTAGGTCAGGTCATGGGCCCAGAGAGATACTATGCAAAGACCCTAACTGGAAAAAGTGTAGGAGTAATTAAAAATATATATTTAATGTGCAATCTCTTAATTCTACAATACTGAAATGTGTGGAAAATTTTATCTCAGATCATATGAAGTCCACTGGCCATCGATGTGTACGTGAAACTGTTGAAATACCACTACTGAAAGATTAATCCAACTGGTTGGTAAATAGTAACAAGATAGCCTAACTATAGAATTGTTATTGGAAGAGTTAAATTAGGAGGTTAGAAGAATGGTGTTCACACACAGGGTTATGAGAACATGGAAAGCTTTGCCAGAAGGGACTGTTGAGGCTAAGATCATAACATTTAAGAAACTATTGGGGTTTAAAGTGCAGAAGTCGCAACCTGGATTTGCAAAAGATGCATAAACGCTCTGAGACGCCGTCCGGGGTGGAGGGCGCTATACAAATCAAAGTTGTTGTTGTTGTAAACACTGAATCGTTACTAGTGGGAACTTTGCTCCAAAGCAATGCCTGTCTTGTTGCATTGGAAGGAAGTTCCCATAAGCCAGCGTCACCCACATCTGCTTATCAGCAGCATGCAATATTTATCACTCCTGTAGGAATACTGGTTGTGCATACAGTACTGCGCTTTTGACTTCAATATAATTGGAATGGGGAATGAGCAAGGATTTGGGATTTTACCAAATAGCTCTAATGGAGACACCAGTTTGGGTTCATTGACCAAACGACTTCCTCCTGTGCTGGAATTGTAATAAGAGATAATTAATAATAATAATAATAATCCTTGCATTTGATGTAGCAGTTTATCATGTCTTAGAGACGTCTCAAAGTGCTTCACAGAATGTGCTGTAAAGTGAATTGATTGTATATTTTGTGAGTGAAATGCTTGATTTCTCGGAAGTAACAATAGCTACTCTGATAAGCCTGTCAGTAAATTTATTACCAAGGAGGGAGTGGGAGATAAAAAGGAAAATTGCACCCCAGGTCATGGTGAAAATTGTCCCTGGTAATGAGTGGGAATGAGTAATTACATCGAAAACAAGTTCACAAATACACATACATTTCAGAAACCAAGCACAGGTCTAGACAGGATGTGTGTAAAAGCAGTTTTAAAAAATACGCAATGTGTATTTGACCCTTTCATGGCTGGACCTTTCTGCAACTAAGTCACAAAAAGAGGTCGAACAAGATGAGAATATTTCAGAATAATCCAGGGAATCAAGAAATTGAGAAACTCCAAATATTTTGTGCCCTCTCAATTACATTGTATGATTTTCCATACAGGGTGTCATACAAAATAATGTGTGCAGTGGTGGACTGAAAGCTGGGGAGAGGGATTTCATTCACAAAAATGAGATTGACTCCAGCAGTGAGTTAAAATTTAATAACTTCTATGGATAAATTTTTGGCGATGTTCCTTCTTTAAATCACGCATATGCTGTACCCACCAGATGGCAGCCCACCATTCCAGGTCAGAGGTTGCTTTCTTTTCAAATCCCAGCATCAGGCAATTGTTAATGCTATATTGAGCTTGTCAGCCCTACTGGGCATGGATGCTAGCATTCTGTTAGCAGCAGTGGCAATGAATTGCTGCAATAAGCAATAAAACTAAGTG
Source organism: Hydrolagus colliei (assembly GCA_035084275.1). Classification (NCBI taxonomy): domain Eukaryota; kingdom Metazoa; phylum Chordata; class Chondrichthyes; order Chimaeriformes; family Chimaeridae; genus Hydrolagus; species Hydrolagus colliei. The sequence continues at coordinate 27,764,174 of CM068743.1, forward strand.
CATTCCTTTATTTATAACAATTAATATAATTGAGATGTCGATTTTAAAATTTTGTATATTTTAGGCCCCAAATCTGTCTCTAAATTATTTTTTGGCCGGCATTGTTTGTCTAACATTCATCTGCCAAGGAGGACGGAAATCGGGACTTTCCTTGGCCAGAAATTAACTTTGACCAAGTAGACCAAGGTTGAGGCCGCTGGGGCAATTCATTAAGATGTGTGGATGGGTGAACACCCTTTAGAATGTTTGAAACTTTTGGGCCTAATATTTGCAGCGGATATTGATGAGGGCCTTTAGAGCACTCCAAGCGCTACCCAGCATGAAGGGCTGTATATCAAGCAAGTTCTCGTTGACATTGTCAGGAGTCAAAGTTTGGAGCAGTGGTGGCCAACCTGTGAGCCAGAAGTGGCCCAAGGTGCCATCAAGATGGAGACCCCTGAATATTTGTATGAGTTAGGGTAAATCCGTGTTCAATCAGTAGTGTGTTTTCATTTTTTTCTTATGCCATGAATCAAGCAATATTCAATCAAGAAAATTTATTTTATTGGTTGACGATAAAGGTTGGCCAGCACTGATTAAGTGAAACTGGACCATTTTCATTGGAACAGAGAAAGATGAAGTGAGTCCTGATTAAGGTCATCAAAATTACAACAGGTTTCGGTATGAACGATGGGGAGAGATTATTTCCACTGGCAAGTGAGTCATTGACTAGAGGACAGCAATTTCAAATAATAATGACGTAGCACAGTATCATTTTGTCAAGGCATCTAAAAGCGCTTCACAGGATTTCCTGTATATTTGCAGGTGAATGCAGTCAATTTGCAAGATGTTAACAAGGGAGCAAACCAGCCCCTCTTGCTTGTGAGATGAATGCGCTAACCAATATGTTACAAAACTGCTCCGTTGTTCTCATTGCTTATTATAGACAAAAAGCCTTCCTCACCCACCTATCTGAAAAATGTCCAATGAAGTTATGTAAAGGAGCATTTGAGGACTGGGGAAAAAATCAAGCAATTGTGATTCCTTTAAGATTTATTACAGTGCCTGTAACATGAAAATGATTTAAAGCACCTTTCAGATACAAGTAGATTCTGCTTAACATTGCCTCGGTTAATGTTTTTTCGTTATTACGTTGCTGATACATTGGGAGCACATATTCATTTAACGTTGCAAAGTTTGCTATTACGTGATTCGCCAGTGGGTGGAAAGGGGGCACAATGGCGCTAGGACCTGGGCGTGTGCCAGGCCGGCAGTGAGAGAGACTGGCAGTAAGTGAGACTAACCAGGCCGGCAGGGAGTGAGACCATCAGCGAGTGAGTGATCTGGGCAGGCAGTCAGGGAGTGAGTATGTTTTTTTTCAGAAATGTTTGACGAAAAATGGTCAAAAGAACCTAACTACAGTTTTTACATTTATTCTTATGGGAAAAATGTAAAATCACACTTTTCAAGAACCAAACTACAATTACACGTAGCGGGGTCTACGTGTAATTGTAGTTGCTGTGCATTTGTAAATAATTGTGACAGCCATTTGCACATGGCAAAGTGAATGATGAATTTGATTAGGAGGCTTATTGACCAGGACAGTGGAGAAACTTTTCTCTTTACAAAAAGTGCCATGGGATCTATAATGCTCACCTGAATAGGCAGACAAGGCCTTGATATTATGTGAAGGATGGCACCTGTAACTCCAAGTATGGAAGAATTTGCTCCCACAGTGTGAATGGGGGTGGAAATTCCTCAGCACTGGAAGCTTGTAGTTTATTGAGTGAATCAATAATATATAGAAAGGTCTCTGATGAACACCTGTATCCAACAGGACACTGGAGAGCATTCTATACTAAAGGTCTAATGTGATTCCGATGCTGTCTGGGGTTGTTGCATGTAACACAACAGGACTTGTGTCTTGTTGCTGCTGTCCTCCAGACTTGATCTTTCTTGCTCTGTACCTGCTCCAGATCAGACAAGAAACTACTAGCTTTTAAAGCATTTGAAAGGAAAAAACATAATTACTATGCACTTGTTGTAAAAAAAACAGATGGGCTCTTCAGTATTGTAGATGATTTGTGGTCTCTCATGCTGATCATGATAGAAAACCACTCCACTTTATTTCCCCAGGTTTTTCTCTGCTTTAGCAAAAACAATCTGTCTTCACATATGTTTTCCAAGTCTTGTCTTGCCAAAGTCCTGCGTTGGTTCACATAGAACTCCAGAGGGCATGAGCAACATCAAGATGGTGAGATTTTCCTGAACTCTCATTATTGTGCCACCAAACAACACAATAGGTTTGATTTCTATGTGCAATGCTAAGAGGCACAGAGACATGCCCACACCGCTCTGGGTCTGAATGGTTGTGGGTTGCTGCTCTGTACCAGAGGCGCTACATTGTTCCTTTAGATTAGGCTTTAATCTTGTCCGGACAGTCACATGGAGTCCTATAGCTCAGTGGTTAGAGCACTCGCCTTGCAAGTGAGAGACCTGGATTCAATTCCACACAGGGTGAAACCATGGGCAAGTTTCCTTACTCTATACGCCTGATAATAATCCCTCAAAAAAATTATAAATTGGTAATTTTCAATCTATGACTATTTATGGGACACTGCAGTGTCACCTTCTTCCCCCTTCCCCTGGCTCAGCCCCGGGATCCGTTATTGGGAAGCGCTCTGAGATGCTGTCCAGCGTGGAGGGCGCAATAAATCCAGTTGTTGTTGTGCACTATTGGCTGCTGTGTTTTGCCCACAAATATACAGTCAATTCACTTTACAGTATATTCTGTGAAGCACTTTGATATGTCTAGAAGACATGAAAACGCTTTATTAAAAGCAAGGATTATTATTGTAGCAAATCTTGAAATATGATAGGTACATCTTGTCCTGTTCTCATTTGGCATTCATGTGTGTTCTTTCAGCACGGGAACTGAAATAACATTCATAAACAGAAATGCTGCTTTTCTAGGCTGAGGTTTCTAAGGCCAATTGTTGGACTTTGCTCCCACTTTACCTCAGATCAATCAATTCACCACTTGCTCACTGGCATCTTGCCTTCTTGTACCTTAAACTCAGGCTTACAACACATGTTCCACTTATTTAACACAATTCATCCTATGTGATCTCCATGATCACAGGCTATTTTATTCAACAGGGCAGATAACTGGTGATTAACAATAGTGATGTGCCATTGAGCTGTTATTTGGGGTCTACTTTTTCTTAAAAAATTGGTCTTGATGCTCTCGTTATAAATGCCAATTGTGAAATTTACAAAACAGTTCATTAGAAATCCTGCTAGTCAGCAAAAGTAAAAAACAAACAAACACCAGTGAGCAACACACCAATATTTTGCTTGGCAACCTATTTTCAGACTTTGTCACTTTATAGGATTTACAACTAGTTTTTTAGCCAATATTGCAAATTAGAACCCAACATTCAAATGAGTAGTTTAGAAAGAACTACTTCATTAAGTGTCTCATCCGACAGACCTCCCCAGAGCAGACAATACGGATATGATTTCTCTGAAGCTGAGAACAGTTTAACATATTATCACAGAAGATGATTGAGGCATTTCCCTTTCTTGGCACTGGTATTGAGCGAAAAATCTTTATTTAATTCATAGCAGAAATGCTACCCTGTTTGAAGGGTACAAGTTGTTCGATGATGATCTGCTCAAATTATGAGGTCATTATTATTATTATTGTTGTTGTTGTTGAAAATGGCCTGAGAGGAACAAGGATGGCAGGCAACTGAGCCACAGGAAAAAAATGTCCCACAGTTTTGCTGCCAATGTGGTAATAAATAGTAAATCTGTGAGTGTGAAGAGAGCACCTTTCTTGTTAGGGGGATACTTCAAAGTGCTTCTTCACTTTGGAACAACTGAAATAAATGGGTATTTCGTGGGTGAATTGTACAATAGCTCGTTGAAAAGGGAAAAATGTTTATGTATAAATGAGTATGTCAAGAAGATGGAATGTAAGGTGCAATGCTAATCTGCTATGGTTCATGGTATCATGGATCACAAAAGACAAGTGATACCAATGATGATATGAAGACCCACCTGTTAAAACAGAGCAAAGTACAATCTCAGACAAACATGTGTAAATTGTGCTGCAAAGAACCCTCTATATCTGCACAAATTAGGAGTAAAACTGGACCAGGACATTTTTGTTTTCTTTGTTGTTCCTTTAAAATAATATATAAAAGATGCTTGAAATTTTTTTTGCTTTATACCTGTAGTTTGAAAAATAAAATCTGACTGAACTAAACCTTGTTACATTATTCAGGATATGGTAAACGTTCTGATCGTCAAAAATCAGACCTTATTTGTTTGCAAGGGAAATGTACCTTGGTGACTGGCTGGCTCAGTTGATAGTATGCTTGCCTCTGAGTCCAAAGGTTGCTGGTTCAAGCCCCATGTTGGGACTTGAAAACCTTAGAATCTAAGTTGACACTGCAATGGGGATGTGCTGCATTGTTGGAGGTGCCAACCTTCAGATGAGATGTTAAACTAAGTCTGTCTGTTCAGGTAGATATTAAAGATCCCATGGCACTATTTGGCTCCAAATCCCATAAATAAAATTGGTAATTTGTTTCATGGCTGTTCGTGGGACATGCTGTGCATAAAATCAGCCACCTCTTGCACAAAATGTACAATTGCAGCAGTTTACAGCATATCCTGTGAAGCACTTTTGCATCCTGATGTGAAATGTATTATACTAAATACAAGGATAATTCTTATTTATTATTTATTTTACAAAGCTGTTTAGAAAGTTGTAACACAATTTATTGCTAGCGCCACTAGGTTCCAATCACAAAATACTCAATTCACTCAGTCAGTACCCAATGATTGTGGGGATCAGAATTGTATAATTCCTAACAAATTTCCTGGGAGATTTTTCATCTAAGTCTAGATATACTCTGTTTATAGAGATTTTTAAAGTGTGCAGAATTTGCCAAAGTGTTGAATTCTGTCTTAACTTTGAAGTCTGTTTTCTGTGATTTCTTTTTAAAAAATCTGTAAAAAAACAACAACTTCAGAATTAAGGATGCATTGAAAGAACTTACCAAATTCCGGACACTCTGAAATTGCACATAAACAGAGTAAATATAGAGCCAAGTGGGATTTCTCCTCATCTGTTCCTTATACTATATTAAGCATTAAAATGTGTTTTGAATATCCTATGAATAAGATGGAAGATGTTGCTTTCTGTGCAGTGGATGCCTTTGTGTCCCATTTGGAATCAGGGGCTGTGGAGCCCTAACAGAAAATGAAAAGCAGGATTGCTGGTGGAAAAGAACATAAGACCAGGTCAGCATAGTTGGAAGAGGTTGTAGAGGTAGCATGAGGCAAGGCTACGGAGAGATTTAAAGGTGAGAATTAGGATGGAGGATGTAGTGATAGGCTCGCGGAGGCTGGTGAGGTAGAGTAGATGGGCTTACAGTATTCTAGCTGGTCTGCGCCTCTGTCGGGAAGAGCTATGGAGTCCAGCGAGCAGCCCATTGGCACAGTAAATTCCAGCCATGATAAAAGCATCCAGGTGATATGACGTGGGTTTTATATGTAGGAACATTGACAACAAATGTAAGGAAATGATATTGAATCCTTCCAAAGTTGATAGTTAGGCTACAGCTTGAGAAAATATCACAAGACAGTATTTAAAAGGGTACAGAAGAGATGCAACAGGATGATACAAAGAAACAAAGCATATGATTGAGATAAAAGGCTTAAAAGCAGTGCATTCACTAAAGTAAAGATAATTAGGAGGTGATGGAATAAAAGCATTAAAAATTCAGTAACATTTTGTATCCTTTGGGCGGTGAATTAATACAGGGTATGACTTCAAGATTATTGCTAGAAACATAAAGGGAGGGATGAATTTTTTTTACAGTAATATAGAAGGATGTGGCACATATAACACTAAGAGGATTATTGAAAGTAGGCCACTTGCAGCAAATGCATTAGATAGGCTTATTTGATGTAGTGCTTTTCATGTCTCAAGGTGCTACACAGAATATATTGTGAAGTTAATTGAAAGTATATTTTGTGTGCAAAAATTGTACATAGCAATGTCCCACAAACATTCGTGGATTGAGAGACCAAATTATTATTTTTCTTAATTGATTTTTATCAGGAGTGTGAAGTAAAGAAACTTCACAAGGTTTCACTCTGCCAGGAATCAAACTCGGGTCTCTCACTTGTGAGGTAAGTGATCTAACCACAAAGCCACAGAGCTAATAATCCTTAAAAAAAAATACAATTGGTCAATTCAATCCATGACTGTTTGTGGGACACTGTTGCGCACAATTGGCTGCCGCTTTTGCCCACAAATATAGTCAATTCATTTTACGGTACATTCTGTGAAGTGCTTTGAGATGTCTAGAAGACTTGAGAAGCGCTATATAAAATGCAAGGATTATTATTGCAACAACAAAACAACAAAATTACACTTGTATAGCGCCTTTCATGTCAGGCAGGGATAGAGCAGTAACAGGGAATTAATTTGAGTAGGAGAGCAAGAAGAGCACAAGCATAATGGGCCAATTGGCCTCCTCATGTGCTCCAATCGCTCTAATTCAATTATATAGATTACTCTATGAGCTAAATGTTGCCATTTGATACACTGGAGTTAGACTAATTTGACAGAAAACAGTATATCACTATACCAAGCTTTTGCCATGTAGAGATTTATGGATATTTTTAATGAGAGACAATCTAGCACAATGACCCTGGTATTTATTTTTTGCCTTAGTTCCAGAACAAACACTAGTTCAGGTAGAATGCAGGGTGTTTCACGTACAGAGTCTATTTTCTAAATTCTACACTGAAATTTTGATAAGGTTTTCATTGTAAAACACTACAACGATAATAATAACAATAATAATAATAATCCTTGCATTTGATATAGGGCCTCAATATGTCTCCAAAATGTCTCAATGAGCTTCACAGAATACACTGTAAAGCAAATTGACTATACAGTATTTTGTGGGTGAAAGGCAGCAGCCAGTTGTACCCAACAATGTCCCACAAACAAATAAAACAATGAATATTTTGTCAACTGCAATGATGAGATACAAGGGCATGGACTTCTTCACATTCCCATGGAGCATCTCCAGCCCGATGGCCACAGGTTGGCCACCACTGTTGTAGATAGAAGACGCCGTAAGTCGAGACTGCATTAAAACCTCCACTCCTCTGCAGCCCCCTACCTCTCTGATCTCCTCTCTCCCCAAACCAGCACCCACTGCCTTCGCTCCACCGGGTCTGGCCTCCTTCATGTCCCCTGAATCCTCCGCTCCACCCTCAGCGGCCGTGCCTTCAGCCACTATGCCCCACGGCTCTGGAACTCCCTTCCTCACTCCCTTCACCTCGCCCCCTCTCTTCCCAGTTTCAGGTCACAGCTAAAGACCTTTTTCTTCGACCGCGCCTTTGGTCACCTTTCTGCCCCTGGCTCAGTCCTGGGATCCGCTAATGTGAAGTGCTCTGAGACGCCGTCCGGCGTGGACGGCGCTATATAAATCAAACTTGTGGTTGTTGTAAAACCCAGAGATGAGAGGCTGGCCTATCAGAGCCAAGATTGGGAAACTTAGAACTCAACAGTATCCATTGGATGAAGAGGCCTCCAAGTAATATTGCACATATCAAATTAGTCAGATATTGACACTAACACCAATGTGCCTGAATGAATATATTACCCTGATGTTTCTCCAATATATGAAGTCCATTTTACAACATTGCCTATTTATTCATCAGTTTAGTCATTTATATCAGTTTTCTTTTCAACATTTAACCTGGTGAAATAAAAGACATGAAGTACATACCTTGCCACACTGTCTGCTCTCCTGTGGGTGTGAGAAAAGCTACGATAAAGGATTCCCATTCCACTTGTACTTGGTAAAAAAAATTTGATTAACAAAATTTATGTCCAACATGTCAGAGAGAAAATGGAGCTTACAAACGAGAATGCTCTGGCTCTGTTTTGCTCAATTGCACTAGAGTTTGCTAGATTCTTCCACACTCTAAGGGTAAATGGTAGCTTCTGAAATCATGACATTTTAATGTCCCTTATTTTATGGTGTAGCTGAGGAAGATTGCCCTGCAGACTCCTCCTTTGATTCCTACATTTGATGTAGATTCCTACATTTGAAGCTATTGATTTAAGAAAAGAGTATGGCCAGGAGAAATGGTATGAGGCTGGAAGGGTCTGTCTTCTTCAAAGAGATGCTGCCTCTTACACTATCAGTTTGTAGATCTTAACCTATGTTGGAGAATTTACAGCCCATAATTATATGCTGCATCAGCATGGAATATGCTGAGCTACCCATACAATCGACTACATTTCTAATCTTGTTTTGTTGTAAGATCGTGCCTTGTTCTGCAATTCCTTTTCTTAAAAAAAATCACTGTCAAAGCAGCTGCAGCTGGTGTTTGGTACTTTTTGTTGGCAGCAAATTGATGGTATAATATTACGGCAATATGACAGGCCTTTGTTACCTTCTGCTATTGGCGTGAAATTCATGGAATATATTTGTTTTGGAAGAGGTGGAAGGAAATTGTTTGAGCCTTGGTACTACAGAAGAAACCGCTCAGTATATTTAAAATAGGCTGCATTATATTACATAAAACACATGGGATACAATCCATAATCTCATTGGACTCTCAAATATTTTAACTTTGCTGGTTCTGTTACATTTTTCCATCTATGAAATTCCCAAAAAGTAATATCTGCCCTCTTTCCTCATCTTTTCAATTTAATTTGACCAATTATTTTACTAATGTTCTCCAATGCCTCTGTGCTGATCCTAGTCTGACCTCCTCTTGCTGGGATATGGTTTGACAAGAATAGTATAAGAAGGACACTCTCCCAGATCTCGGAAACACCTAAGCTAGTGGTTCCCAACCTCGGGTCCAGACCCAAATCAGGGTCACGGGGTTCCTCAGTAGGATCGCGAAGGACCATCAGAATTTTTTTTAATTTTTTTTAATGCTGAAAAGTGCCTGAGGCGACACCACCGACCAATTTGTATGAAAGACCATACTAGCGAGTTGCCCTGAGTCCACAAAAGAGGAGATATCATCTTGGCTGAGCTTCGCTTCAGTTGCGCAGAGTCGGGAGGACCTATTGAGGACCAATTTAGGGTCACAGCAAAAAAACGTTGGGAACCACTGGCCTAGGCCAATGTAATCTACTGAACTAGCCTTGGATGAAACCAGCAAACTCAGCACAGAGCAGGATTCAAATGCACTTCATTTCCAATTAATTGAAGAACAATCGATGTGTTAAATAGTGTACACAACAGTATTAGAGTGATTTACACTTAACCGTGCAAAAACATAGAAAGGTTACTCCTATCTTTTCAACAGCATTTGATAATCCTCACCCTATAAACATTAGAGACATCAGTCAATTTGTCATACAAAGAAAATAGTGGAAAGGCATTAGTTTCTCATTTAACATTTGTTGGCTGGCATTGTTCGCACCAGCCTGTAAGGGAAAGTTTGAGAGGAGAGCAAAATGAATCAAAACTGTGCATTGAACCTCAGCAAAGTATTGAAAAGACACTTGAATCAGGTTTATGGTGGTAAAGTATAAGCAAGTGGTGGAATAGTAAAATGACAATGCTGATCATGTCTGCTATTAGAAATGTTAGAGTTAACTATAAAAAGAAAGATGCTTTCGATTCTAATGCAAAAGAAGCCTGAGCAAGAAAATAAATTAAAAGTAAGAAAGGTTCAGTTAGATTAGAAAACAGCACAATGAGTCTTAATTTCAACACCATGATGTTGCAGCTAGTAGAGAATGCAAATAGAATAATTGAAGCTTCAGGGGAAATGTTATGATCATGCACACATATAATATATAGATTTATTTATATGTTTATAAAACTAGAAACCTGATATTGGATTGGCTTTGCATTTATTGGGAGTTTGAAATTGTTGGGAGCAAGAGACACACTACGGAACAGACTGCTATTCAGTCTATCGTATCTGTATTCGTATTCTTTTAAAGGGCAATCCTTTAGGTGTGTGGAGTGAGGAAACATGCCCAAGGTTTTGCCCTGACCTGCCTGGATTCGAACACAGGTCTCATGCTTGTAAAGCAAGTGCTCTAACCACTGAGCTACAGGACTCCACAATGACCAGTCTCATTTGAAATAATGAGTATGTTGTTTCAGCATTGCAATGTGAGACAATGAAGGGTGTGCAATCTGATTAATTGAACACCCTGATTAAATGTTAATGAAGATAAAGTGAAATCACCAAAACACGAGTGGATAGAATTAAATGATGAGTTGAGGAGATCTCAGTCAAATATAGTACTTACATCAATTTATTCTATGCCTCTACTCATTACTTTATCATTGGTCATCCTGGTATCTGACATGTACATCACCGTTCTTCTGTGCATCCAAACCAGAATGAATTCCAACTATACTATCCCATATCATCCTCATTACAAATCCGGATTCATTCCTCACCCTCTTATTTAACCCCTCTCGACGTGTCAATGTCTTGTTGAAAGTAAGGTGCCCAAAACTACTCAAAATATTGGATTCACAAATGATGTATAGAATAACATTTGCTTGACATGTAGTTGAAATCCATTAAGAACAAGGTGGAGTCCACTGTGTGATTCATTCTGTTGGCAGCAGCTTCAGATTATTTCTAAAGCTGCATTTCATACATTCCTTTTGGCTTTCCAAACTTTTCTAAAAACCTCTTTGATTATGTTTTTAGTTATGACCCTCTGATGTTCCAGCTTAAATTGTTTTCTACTCCATTGCTATAAATTTTTTTGAAATATTATCCTATTTTAAAGGTTATAAAAATCTATCAAGTTGTTGATGAATTAGAACAACAATAATTTAGAGTGCACTAAAGGGTACATTTATATAACACCCCATAATGTGCAAAATGGATACTCTTATTTATTATGTTCGGAAATGTTTTCAACAACAACAAAATTACATTGATAGAGCACCTTTCACGTTGGGAGGATGTCCCAAGATGCTGAACAGTCAGGTGGGGACCCGAGCGAGGTGGAGGGATAGGGTAGGGAGGAAGGGAAGGAGAGAGTAGGAGGGGAGGTAGAGAGTTGGGAGGGCCGCAGAAAGCATGATCGAAGAGGAGGGTCTTGAGACTGGCCTTGAAGGAGGCAAGGGAGGGAGCGAGGCAAAGGGACATTGGGCTGAAGTTCCAGAATGTGGAGATACCCTTGTTAAAAAAAAAAGTACCATGGTAGTACCATGGTTATGGTGGTATTACCATGGCACTACCATGGTACTTGTGGTATTCTTGGTATTTTCATGGTACTTCCGTGGTATTACCATGGTACTACCATGGCAGCACCATAGATATACTATGACAGTACCATGTACGAGGAGTTCCACTGTAGTACCATGGTAAATGATAACGAGTACAATGGTGATACTATGAACGTTCATGGTACTGTTATGGTACTGCCATGAATGCCCATCGTAATCTGCTGGGCATATCACAGAATTCAATGTATTATGTAGGCCAGTACTCGTTATTTAGTGGAATTGCATGAGTTATATACATACACCATGCTAGTATATTGGGAGTGCAATGTATTGTGGTTTTGCCTAAAACCTGGCAAATAATATATATTAGTAATAATTGTATTAAGATGAAATATGCCTAAGAAAGTCACTCAATATGTAAATTTTAAAACACAGCCCCTGAAGGATTGTGCATTCAGTTGTGTGGACTGCATGCAGCGTCTGAGTGACTGATAAAACTGGGGTGGATGAGGAGATACCTTCAGTAGCAGTTAAAGCACACTCCAAATTTTCACATTAATACATTCTCAGATATAATACACAAGAATTCCTGAAGCACTACATGTGATATATTGCAGCACAGTTTACTTTTCTTGCATGAAGTAGATATAATTTGTGACCCAGGCCTACAAGTCTATAGATAAATCACAAATCATGTTGTTATGTGGTTAAAGAAACACGTACAGCAAGCCTTATAATTCGGGAATGATTGCAGTGAGTGGCCTGTGACTCCTGTCATATACCAGTATCTTAATTATACAGGTACTTTACTCCAAGGTTAATATGCAGCATACAATATACTTCTTAACGAAAACATTAAAAAAACCACATTGCTACATGTACACATAACCATATGCAGCATCTAAAAATGTACACCAAAGGTTATGACGGGAGTCAGACACTTGTGTGTGAGAGTGACAGTGGATTTTGTGTTAAAACTATATGTCAGCATGGTATATGGTGGCATGTGCATGGTATACTAATGAGGGTCTAATGTCATGGTAGTACCATATTCAGTACCATGGTAGCACCGTGGTTCTTGTACCATGGTACCAGGTACCATAGGTACTGTCCAAAATACCATGGAGTTTAGTACCATGGTAGTTCAAAGCAGGGTGGGTGGCATGGAGCAGACCGGAGCCCGCTGAACTGAGGGGGCTCCCATTATAGGGAGACAGCAGGTCGGAGAGATAGGAGGGGCAAGGCCATGAGAATAAGGATCTCGATTGCAAAAATTGCCCTTCTCCACTTCAATTTCAGAGAAGATAGAGAGTAAAGTTACATGGTATTCACATACCAGCCACAAGCAGAATAAACAAGATGTGTGTAAAAGACTAAAAAAGGTTATCACCAGCTTTATTAATCCTGTGATAATAAACAACAATGTTCACAATGTGCAGTGCTCAACAATAGAGAATGTACTGCAAATACGACACACTCTTCACTCTCCTAGGGAAAGACATTCATCAAACAAAAATGAAGCCAGCGCCCTTTTAAAGACCTCACAGCTCTTTCGTCTTGTTGCTCCTAATAATGTTTTAAATCATTTCTTTTGTGATAGAAAAACCAAAGGGTGCAGTCCAGCGAGGAGTCTCTCCCGCTGTCCTGGAACTAGCTCCATCATCAATCATAAAGACAGTTTTTTTAAAAATCAAGCCATATTTCAAAAGAAAGAGTTCAAATTCGAGGTTGGTGGGGAGACTAGCCTGGCATGAGCTTTCTAAAATATACAAAATTCCTCATCTCCAAGCAGAGAAACGGGGAATGAGTGAAAGCAAATAAGTATGTCAGTCGGAGTTGTATTCACTGAATGACCCTGCACTCGAGGGAGCCCAGAATGTACCAATCCCTGAGATACGCATTAATGGAGCTGTTAAAAATTGCCCTTCTCCACTTTAATTGGAAACAGGACCAACTATGACACGCTTTCAGAATCTTGTGAAATATGTATTTAACTTTTCCCACACATTTCAATAGATAACAGCAATGGAAAGGTGTTGATTCTCTCCTATCTGGAAAAGTTTGCTTTCTTACAATTTTTTTGAATAAATGTGGGCACTGCTTAAATAAAACATCCTTTTAATATTTATTGTAGACTTTTATTTTAAAAATCTACTTGTACTTGTTTGTACGTGCCGCCCCCATTCGTTCTCCTAAAGGCTTGTGACTTCTGCTAGGTATTATTTCACAAGAGCCCTACACTGTCTCACTCGAGTGACCGTTCTTCATGTAAGAATTCAGACAGCGATATGTGACTCCAGACAGTGAGTGTCTGCAGGCTATTTGATCGCCCGGGACACTGCAGCGAGCCCAATCCTGTTTTCCACCCAATGTCTACAGATGTGTGCTCTCTAGATAGTCACCAGACAGGAAGCAGGATACAGTACAAGCCTGATGTTATTTTAGGGGACACCAAACACCACAACTCTAAGCTTGGCCCACCATGTCTGTGCCAGCTCTTTGAAAGAGCTATCCAAATTCATCCCACTCACCCACTCTCTCCCATAGCCCTGCAAATTTGTCCTCCCCAAATATTTATTTACTCTCTTGAAAGTTGTTATCAAATTGGTTGACCTCATCTCCCCTCTGGTTCTTTTCGCAACTATTTTAAATCTGTGTCCTCTGGCTACTGATACACCCACCAATGGCAACAGTTTCTCCCTGTTCACCCTATCGGAACACGTTTATTAAATCTCTGCTTTACCTTCTCTGCTCCAAGGAGAATAATCTTAGCTTCTCTAGCCTCTCATCATAACTAAAGTCCCTCATTCCTAGTGCAATGCTGGTGAACCTCTGTTGCACACTCGCCAAGGCTTGACATCCTTACTAAAGTGTGGCGCCCAGAACTGAACACAGAAATCTAGCTGAGGCTTAACCAGTGTTTTACAAAGGATTATAACCTTTTTACTTTGTATTCTATGCTCATATTTATAAACCAAGTATACCTTATGCTTTTATAACAGCTTTATCTACCTGTCCTGCCACCTTCAAAAGTTTGCTTTTGTGGACCACCAGGTCTCCCTGTTCCTACACTGCCCTTAAGATTTTACCATCTACAGTAGTTTATATTGCAATTTTCACTAACATTGATTCAGATATTCCTCCAGCCATGTTGTCAATTGAGTGTTTCCACAGCGTTTACTGATTGACAATGTTGTACAATTGCCACTAATTAGCAACATATTACCATAGTAATACATGCAGACGAAGAATCGTCCGGGATATTTAGAAAAGAGATACTGGGGAAGGTAAAGTGTTAAGGTTAATTCTGAAAAATTGGATTAAAAGATCTGCCATGAAAATAGAAAAGTGAAGGTTGTTTTGAAGTTACATTTTTCAAGAAAACAAGAGAGAAAAGATAGAACCCAACAGACTAACGAGAGAATTTTTAAGCCTAAAAACAAAATCCGAATGGTAGAACAAAAGGCCAACAAGTTGAGCAAATTTTTATTTTATTTGAAAAAATTATTTTTAATATTCTTTAGTTTGAGGTTAATCTTACAGCTAGAAGGCTATTTCTTATGTTGCTGTGATTTTAATACTGTAATAAAATCACCACTTCCTGGACAAAAGGTTGTGAGATCAAGCCACAAGTTGGGACTTTAACTTGCAGCCTGGGTTGACATTCCAGTGGAGCACTGGGGAGAACTGCATTGTTAAAAGCTACAAAGCTATTACAGATACAGTTTTGCCCACAAAATATACAGTCAATTCACTTTACAGTACATTCTGTGAAGCGCTTTAAGACATTTCTAAGACGTAATAATGCGTTATATCAAATGCAAAGTTTATTATTATTACTGAGGTCAATGCTGCCTGTTCAGACAGATGTCAAAGATCCTATGACACTATTTGAAAGGATAAGGATCCTAGCTAACAATGTTCCATACTCATGCCTGTTTTAGGACCTTGCTGGTGTGTATGGCTGCCACTACACCTGATAGCATTAGATACCTGTGAACCATTTAAAGAAATTATGAAGAATGGAAGTCCTTGCTTTATTGGTATTATTTTTAGCATCAATATGCAGGAGGTGAAAGTGCACCAGATGAAGGTTTACTTAACCTGTAGAGACTTTTAAAATCATCAGGGAGATATTTACCCTCCCTTTTAAAGTGTTTTTGCCCTTATTTTTCATAAGTCTTTCTATGAAGTAACCTCTTTCCATACAAGAGAGCAAGCAAGCATCTGGCAATGCCAAGTGATAAAGACCCCTGAGGACTTTTCAAAGGATGATTTGGGCTGACACAGCTTGTGAGGGAAATCTGTGGAGTCCTGTAGCTTAGTGGATAGAGCATTTGCCTTGCAAGTGAGAGGACCTGGGTTTGATTTCTGGCCAGGGTAAAACGTTGAGCAAGTTTCCTTACTCTATACAGCTCTGTTTATCCAGCGGTATGTAAGAACCCGGTTGGTAGACAATTGGCAGATGGCTTTTCCAGGGGTAATAATCCTTTCAAATTTTTTTAAAATAAGAAAAATATGGTCACTGAAATCACAACTGTTTGTGGGACACTGCTATAGAAAATTGGCAATGAGTGTGATAAAAACACATACAAAACAGTGAACAAAAAAGGCTATTTGGACAAATCAAGCCCACTCTTTCCATAGGCAATGCACAATCTCCTTAACATTGACTTCGACTCTACAAAGGCTGCATTCTCCAACCTTACACCTTTTTTGATGTTAGACAATTACAAAATTCCAGCCTCCCTTAGTTAGCTTTAAAAACACAAATGTTGTTTACAGTCAAGTAGTAACTGGAATCACAGATAATGAGTACTGCTGATAACTGGGCTGGGTATGGGTCATGCTGAGTAGCAGTAAATCCACCATTTACTTAATAATAATCATCCTTGTATTTGATGTAACAGCTTATCACGTATTCGAGACATCTCAAAGCGCTTCACAGATTATACTGTAAAGTAAATTGACTATATTTTGTGGGCAAAACGTGGAAGCCAATAGCGCACAGCAATGTCCCACAAACAGTTGTGCATTGAATGACCAATCAAATTTTGGGGGGATGGAATTATTACCCCCAGAAAACCAATCTGCCAATCTACTAACATCCAGATTCTTACTTACTGCTCAGTAAACAGAGGCGCAGGTAGTAAGGAAACGTGCCCAATATTTCGCTGTCCAGGCAATTCAACCCAGGTCTCTCGCTTGTGACGCAAGAATTCTAACCGCTGAATAAGTCAGTGAGCTGCATAGCTGGTTTCCAGCAGGAAAGCTTGTATACCATTTTAAGTCGCTGATTGTGAATCAGATTGGAAATATCAAAGTATAAAATATGAGATTAAATAACTCACGACACACAAATGGGGACTCCTAACAGTGACTGGATATGCTTGTTGCTTATCACCTTGGATACCAGCTACATCTGGAGTAGGATCAATGAGATTTCTAGTGGGAATTCTATGTTAAGAAACCCCTTTAGAAAACCCACGTTTGACTCCCATCAGTACTGAAATCACTGCTGCTTGTTGTGGTACAGTATTGCCTCAGACAAGACTCCTGCTGGTCGTCAAGCTCCACTAAACCACAGCTTTGTATAGAGAGCATTGTCCAATTTATCTTTAACATGTCGGACATAACTCAAAACTGTCAGAATCACTGCCAGCATTTGATTTTATATTACCTCCATGGAGGCACATTTGCGAGCCAAACTGGAGAGGAAAGGGAATGGGGGAAATAAGAGGAAGAAGAATGAATACATAAGTTATTTGAGACTGTAACAGATACAGAGGGACACAGCAGCTTAGTGGTGAGCCCTTTTAGGTCTCATTGAATATCGGTATGCTCTCAGCGGTAGTATTGGGAGGAAAACTTGTTTTGGAGCCTAAGGAAAATATAGTTTAGAGACGTTTGCAGTGGTGAACTGTTCGTCTGATCTAGCAGTCCCATTACTCTTTGATCCCACAGAAGGATTTGGCTTATGTGTGTGTGTGTGTGAGACAGACACTTGCTTTTAAAAGCACTTTTGAATTCACCTCTGGTAGTTTAAAATATGCCACAGTGTAATGCTCTCAGTTATGTTTTCCTACATCAGAAAAAATGATAGATAGTGCTTCTCTTATCTATAGTGGAACCCTGTCACTCCCTGGCTAACAAAAAGGACACTGTTGCCAGGACAAATAACACAGAACAAAAAAAAAGTTAATAGTTCACAATAATTGTGGTGTTTAAATATTTCCCATGAAGGCCAGACATCAGGCCTGCTGCCTGGAATATCTGAGATTTGTAGCATTTTTCTTTAATGATACATGCCCTGAATAACAAGAAGGGAGACTGTGGGCAATGCAGACACATTTCCAGAAAGGTCATCGTGAATCTTAGTTTCTGCTGTCCCAGTAAGATCTGGAATGTGAGCTCAGGAGCCAATAACTTATCCTTCTCTCTTCCTCCAGGCCTTACCAAAAGCAGCTACTTCAGATAACAATGACAAGTATATTATATATAGTTCACTTTCCAATGTGGCAGGAATGGGCAATCATTTTGTCTGTGGATTAATTTTGAGCTCCTTTTATGCAAAGGTGTTTTATGACGGATCAAATTGGCTGCTATATTCGCCTACGAAAACACAGTCACTAGTCTTTGTGGTCCGCAGACATGGGGCACACATCCACATGTACACGGACGACACCCAACTCTATCTCTTCACTTCACTTTGCGACCCCCAGTGCCCCGATGTTCTGTCAGATTACCTTTCAGACGTCAGGGGCTGGATGAGCACAAATTTCTTGCAGCTGAATGTTGACAAGACGGAGGCCATACTCATTGGCTCTCGTCAACGTCTCCATTCGCATGGCTCTCACCTCCTCCACCTTCCCGGCCTGCCCCTAAAACTCACCGAACCTGTGCGCAACCTTGGCATCAGGTTCGACCCCCAACTGTCCTTCCTCCCCCACATCCGGTCCGTCACCAGCACTGCCTTCTATCACCTCCGACGGATCGCCCATCTCCGGCAATACCTCACATTAAAAGCCGCTGAAACCTTGGTCCACGCCTTCGTCACCTCTCAGCTGGACTATTGCAACGCCCTCCTCGCCGGTCTCCCCTCCACCACAATCTACAAAATCCACTTTATCCAAAACTCTACCGCCCGCATACTCACCCGCTCTAAGCTTCGCTCCCCCATTAACCCAGTCCTTGCCAGACTTCACTGGCTCCCTATCCCAGAGAGGATCAACTTCAAGATCCTCACCCTTGTTTTCAAATCTCTCCACTCCTCTGCACCCCCCTATCTCTCTGATCTCCTCTCCCCCCAACCCAGCACCCGCTGCCTTCGCTCCTCTGGGTCTGGCCTCCTCCATGTCCACTGAATCCTCCATCCACCCTCAGCGGCCGTGCCTTTAGCCACTACGCCCCAAGGCTCTGGAACTCCCTTCCTCACTCGCTTCGCCTCGCCCCCTCTCTTCCCAGTTTCAGGTCACAGTTGAAGACCATTCTTTTCGACCGAGCTTTCGGTCACCTTCCTGCCCCTGCCCCTGGCTTGGTCCCGAGATCTGCTACTGTGAAGCGCTCTGAGACGCCGTCGGGCCTGGAGGGCGCTATATAAATCAAAGTTGTTGTTGTTGTTGTCTTCACACTATATTCTGTGAATTGATTTGAGACACCTTCCTGTTGTGAAAGTAGTTGGATCAAATATCAGGATTATTATTATTTCAAACAAATACATAATACAACACAAATTTATGTTTACATACTGCCTTTCTAATCAGGAGGACATCCTAAAGTGCTTAATAGTATTGGCTGGATTGAGGAAATTGCACTAGTAGGGCAAGACCATGGAGGGGTTTAAAGGTGAGAACAAGAATCTTAAGCTTGATCTGCTCGGCATAGGGACCTGGAAGAGGATGGGGTAATAGGCTCTAAACGTAACTCTGTTTGGTTTGGATACTCAAGTATGCTGATGTGTTTTTCTGCATGTGTCAGAACACATGGCTGATCCTCCAAAAAGATTACACTTATCTGGAGGATTGTTGGCCAGCACATTGGGCCAAACTCTCTTCTCTTTTCCAATCAATCTTTAATGTCCACCTTGAGCATGCAAAGCAGACTTTGATTTCAGCATGTCATCTGAAGGAAGGCACATCTGACAATGCAACAATATCCCATTTGCATTTTACTTCAGTATAACAATAATAATAATCCTTGCATTTGATATAGCGCTTTTCACATCTTATCGACGTCCCAAAGCACTTCACAGAATATACTGTAAAGTGAATTGACTGTATATATTTGTGGGTGAATCGCAGCAGCTAATTGCGCACAGCAGTGTCCCACACACAGTCGTGGATTGAAATGACCAATTTTATTATTGTTGTTTTTTGGGGGAGGGATTACTTTTAGGCATGTGGAGTAAGGAAACTTGCCCAAGGTTTCGCCCAGATCTGCCTGGATTTGAACACAGTCTCCCCAGTTTGGGCTCCCCAGCTTGCAAGACAAGTACTTTAACCACTGAGCCACAGAAGCTTCACAGGAGTATCAGCCTAGACTAGGAGCTCAGCGTCCAACATAGAACTTGAATTTATAAACTTAATAATAATCCTTGCATTTGATATAGCGCTTTTCACATCTTCTAGATGTGCCAAAATGTTTCACAGAATATACTATAAAGTGAATTGACTGTATATTTGTGGGCAAAACATGGTAGCCAATTGTGTACAGCAGTAACCCACAAACAGCTGTGGATTGAAATGGCCAATTCATTCATGTATTGTTTTCAAAGGATTATTGTTAGGCTGAGTGGAGTAAGGTAACTTGCCCAATGAAACCTTCTCATTCAGAAGCCAGGGTACCTCTATCTGTGTCATGCTAAAGCATTATAACAAAAAGGGAAGAAATCCAAGCTCTTTCCCATCCCAAACCTAGGGAGAGGCCAATTCCAGCATCTGCACTGCTGCCCAAGCTCATGTCAGTTAAATCAGTAAAGACTGGGATTGGTACATATTCAGAGGACCTCGCAGTTAGGCTATGTGGCTGCCTGCCATATTTAGCCATTGGCCATCAGAAAAGCCCTAAGTGAAAATGTTTTATTTAATTGTATTGTGTGAATATCTAAATCTTTACTGTGAATGCCAATCTCATGGCCCAGACTTCTTAAGATTTAAGCTTGAAGCTAGAATGACATATACAGGCCATTCGGCTCAATTAGACTGTGTCAGTCCCATGCACCTCTATTCCCTTCATCCTCATGTGTGCAGAGTGAAACAGAATAATTCCTGTAAATATTACAGTAATAATATTACATGAAGAGGTTAGTAATGTTTTATTCAATAATAAAAAAAACTTTAAGATGCCACTGCTTCTGCTTATCCTTTTTTTGACCCTGTCCTATCTACCTTTTCTTTCTTCCATCTTTGTTATTTGAACATTTGAGTTTGATTTGTTTTACCTAAAATAGCCATTTTACCTTAATTCATACTTTGGTTATCAAAACAAAAGATGACTGTTTATCTGTGTCTCTGCCATGCGAACATCTATTCTGGAATTGTGATAGACCTCAGTGAAATGAGTTGGCTGTAAATTGCTTCTAAATATTATTTTTCCATTTGGTTGCATCCTTGGAGCAGTCAACTTCAACGTTGACTTGTTTTTCAAGATGACATTCAGAAGACTGAGTCATCCAACCAGATAATATGTTGGTAGTTAAGCGAGTGTGTGCATTGAAATGCGATATCTCATTGACAGTGTAGAGGGGAGTGTGTGCGCTGAAGCATGGTGTCCCACTAGTATCGCACAGGGGAGCTGCAGTAACATACTACCTTGGTTCTCAATTTATTCTGTTAACATAGCTATTCAGAGCATCCAGAGTTTGACAAGTTGTTGAAGTATTCAGTTTTGATGTCTCTAAGCTATTTTAAGACCTGCGGAAATCAGGCTTCAAGCTTAAAAATTAATTCAACAGTTTACTGAGTTCAACAATTTGCCAAATTCTGCACACTCGGAAATATTGGATTGATAGTGTAAATCTAGACCTGGGTGGCATTTTACCTCCTGGTATTTTTTTTTAGCTATGTTGTCTCACATGTTCCCAAGTCCAGGAGTGACCCAGGTGAACGCTTCCACTGAGGAGGGATGGCCCAGGGGAGTGATTCAGGAGGGGTTGACCCACTGGCTAAAACATTACTTCAAGATTATGTGATTTAATAAATAAAACAATTGTGCTTTCTTGATTGTGCTGACTTATATGTAGGCTTGCCTGGATTTGATAGAAATAGGTAAATATCGATATTACAATATTTTATAACCTGGCAATAAAGTTTCAGTTTTTAAAAAAAAATTATGATGCAGGAAGGCAGAGAATTAATTGAGAATACAAATGATTTTAAACCCAGCTGAAGGTTTAGAAACAGTGTGGTGGGTATCAAAGGTAAATGAGGGGATGGAATCTAAAAACAAGCACTTGTACTGAGTGCTTGGTGTATTTTTTATTATCTAAAAACAAGCATTTGGTCATCGACAGGTGTCTGAAATGTGCACTTTTACTGAAATGGCAGATCAGGCAGAGAATGTGTCATAATAATCCTTGCATTTGATATAGCGCCGTATCACATCATCAATGTGATGCAGTGCTTCAAAAGATGTACTGCAAAGTGGTGCGATTGTGTATGTTTTGTGAGTGATTTCGATATCTCTGTTTGTCCACAGAGATAATGCCTTGCAGCATTAGAGGCGCTAGAGTCTAGCCAAATGTAATTAGTTGCTGCTGTTGTATGTATTCCTGAAATGTGTAACTTAAAAATATATTCTAAATATTTTCCATCAACGATAACTATGTGTGACTTCAATTTGGCTGTTTTAAGTCCTCCCGAATGTGAAAATTGGCATCAAAAAACATCAGTTGTGTTTCTAAAAAATTAAAAACTAATCGGCATTGTTATCCATCAAAACAATCAGAAACCAAAATAAGTTTCCATCAATTCTAGTTCTAAAGTGCTGAGTGAGCTTGGGGACTCTGAGGTATACGTTTAACTTATCTGTACACATGTTCTGACATTATTTTAAAAACTGAAATGAGTGCTGAAAGTTTTAATAGTCATCATCACTTTAATAGTCACCAAGTACAAATTGTTAAACGAATGCTTCTATTATGTATTTTGTGTAGTTCTAATTGATATATGCCTTTCACCTCCTCCTTACATGAAAAGCTTTATACAAATGTAATTTGTTGTTGTATAACTTTGGATTATTTACATTCCTGCTTGATTCCAAGGTACAGTATTTTTCCCTCCTGTAAATTCACCAAAATACCGCACTGCTTTGCCCATTGTCACAAAGCATGGGTGCTTTCCCTGACTACATTTTAAGTAATAAGCCTTTCATTTGTCATTTCGTCCAATCACATCATCAACACGCTTCACAGAATGTACTGTTAAGTAATGTGACTTCACAAATCTTCTGGGCAAACGTGGCAGCCAATTCGCATGCAGCAGTGTCATAGAAAGCCATTGAGTGAAGAATTAATGCAGTATACTAAAGAATCTGTTGAGTTTACTAGGTTGGGGATGTGTTGTGAGATGTTTCCTGAAATGTTGCCTTTTTCCAAAAATTAATTCCTTGAAACAATCTATCAAATGACCATTTGGTTCACTTGACCCTCCAATGTGCCAACACACCCTGAAGGTGGCGCTGCTTTAAACTGTATTGCTTCGAAGCAACTATTTATTTGACAATGTTGGACAACAGGAAAGTTTATGTCCAAGAAAAGCTTCTGTATTTTGCCAATCCCAATGTAAACATTGTGTGCGGTTGTGAAACATAGAAATATATTGTTTTTTTGCCCCCCACCCCAACACATTTGAAAACAGAGATAAAGGTGTGTATTCCTGAAATGTCTTATTTTTAAATATAGCTCAGATGACAATGATATCTGAGGAAAACCAAATAATGAGTCATTTCCACATTAACTGGCCAGTGAGCTTCCTGCAGCCAATAGTAATCAGCTCTGCAAATGCGCAGATTATGTGGTGTAGGAGGACATGTCAGTGGAGGAGGAAAGTTGTAAAATTTCCATTATTATTTTCTGCCCCTCTTTAGAATAGGTTTAAACAAACTGTGTAACTACTTGAAATATTTTTTTCTCCCCTTGTCCTTGGCTTCCGTCAACTGCTGTAGACATTGAACACAATCAGATTTTACATTCCTTATAAATTCCTTGCACTCTTACATAACAATGCAGAATTTGTCTGCACCGAAAGAACCCATTTCTCCTACTGTGTCTGTGCCACAAAATGTCATATATTCTGTGCAGATTCTTTCAATTTGCATGCACAGTCCAGCATATTCTAGACTTGCTTCACTTTTACAAGTTCATCATTTGAATTTTTTTTTGTAAAACAGACTTCAATTTTTCACATGTTTTGAATGTGAATGTGTTTAAAAACCTTCTCAAACCTAAAGGAAAGAAACTTGATTATTCTGCAATGGAAAGTATTGGTGGGAAAGGGAGGAAAAATAACAGGTATCAGACAGGTTAAAATGATAGAAACTTGGCCAGGACCATATCGGAGAGGAAGACCAATTTATTGGGGAAACAAATTCACCACAAAGAAATGTTACATGCTGAAACCATCTCTATTGTATCAGTCACAAATCGAATTCTGCAATCTTCCATGTATCATCCAAAGTCTAAGTAATCGAAATATGCTTTCCCCAAGATACTTTAGTTTTGAACAAGTGATGCTTCTAATAACATTAAAAGTACACTGATAATGAAAATTGTCAATTTGGTTAAATTTGTATGACTGGGTTAGAAGATTGGATACTTCATAGCTATTTGTGAGATATTGCTCTGCACAAATTCTCACAAAATATAAAGTCACTGCACTTTACAATAAATCCTGTGCAGTGCATTGGACATCCTCCTGACATGAAGCCACTTTACCAAATGTAAAGGATAATTATTTTTATTGTGAATTTGAATCCTACACCAGTACTTGAGGTGATAATCTCTAAAATTATCAGCCACAAATCAAATAGTCAATTTATTTTACAGTGTACTATGTGAAGCACATTGAGATGTCTTGAAGACGTGATAAGTCATTATGTCAAATGCAAGGATTATTATTTTAAAATAACACATTAGTCAGCGCCTCAAAGTACATGAAGTATTCCTTCACATTAATCCCAAAAGAGTACATACAGTGTATACTTTAAGGTACTGCTCTTCATATGAGATGTTAAACCAAGGAAGATATTTCTGGGACATCAAAACATTCACAATGATGTATTGAAAAAGAAAGGGGAGTTCTCCAGGAGTCCTTGCCAATATTCCTCCCACGTTTCAATTCACCATGAGTAGATTTCAAATAAAAGTGATTTTGCCTTTTGTGAACAGATTACATTTGGTCATTCATTCATTGCTGCTGGTGGGATTTTGCTGATACAGATTGGCTGCTGCCTTTGCCAGAATAACAGACATACATTTCAAAGTTACTTAGTGTGAAGCATCCTGAGATATTTTGACATGATAAGTTAAAATAAATAAGAGAAGTATGATAATAGTCAAGCCGCTAGAATAATTCTGGATGTTTAGTGAAGTTAAAGACGCTATACAAATGTAATTTTGTTGTTGTTATTGTCCATATTGCCCTTAGGCAACAACAATAACTTGCCAACATTCAGGAAATTTGCACTCATTCAGGCTTTGATGTATATCAAACAAGGTGGCAGGAGACTGACATATCAATAGATAAAACTTTTAAAAGTATTTTCTCCCACCTCTTGCCCGGGTCTCTGCAGTCTGCAGGCCATCTTTGGATATGAGAATGAATGGGTACCTGATCCCTTGCTTCTGCCAATTGTTCTCAAATGTCTACACAAGATTAGCAGGGATCACTCTCTCTAAATCCTCCCTTTCTAAACACACCACTTAAGCTTGTGTTGTGCTCCTGTAACTTCTCCTCATTTGTTTGCTGCATGATTGCCAACACATCAAGCAAGTACGGAAGGAGGATTGAACAAACAGTTTCAGTATCGAGTATTTTCTTATTTACAGTTTTTTTAAAAAAAAGCCAACATCTAATATGAATACATCAAAAAGATGAGAGCATGAGATCACTTAGTGCTCAGGTGATTTCAAGATCTCCCTGCCACATTTTGTGAATTGAAAGTTTATGTAACCCATCTGTATATATCTTTTGAGGGATGGGGTGTGTTGTATGCATTTCTTTATATGACGCATGTCATATAAAGAATTACTCATGAGAGTTGGTAATAAGCATGTAAATGTTTCTGAGTCCAGAATGGATTACCTGCTCTCTCTCTCCCCAGTACGTCACACCCTGTTCACATAATAACAGAAAATATTAGGAACCGGTTGGCAAGATCCATGGTTTGGGTAGCTGGGCATACATTGGAAATACTGTCAGAGTTTTATCAGCTGAAGCCACGTAGTCTGCCTTTATGAACACCGATGAGGAACCTTCCTGCTGTTTGTTCAGCTAGGGCCACACTACCTATTAAGCTTTTAGCTGTTTACTTTGGGAGAGCAACAGCTACATATACAAACATTCCAATCACATTATTTTCCTTTCCTCCCCATTGCTTAGTGTAGTTGGTGTGTTTCTATTGCAACCATTGCTAAATGATTAATTAATTAGAAAACATTATAATAAAAATTGAGTTTCAGGAGGTGAGACTTACAAGTTATCATATAATCTATGGAATTTCACTCCCTGACTTGAATCATCTTGTAGCCCATGGGAGGGTCTATTACTTTGACTGACATTTTCCAAAATTTAACATGAAGCAGTTTATGTTCACAAATAAAACTCGCCTCCTAATTTGGTTTATTGGAATTTTAGAGCACAGGGCAATGAACTATACCATTTACTAACAACTAGAAAATAATACAGTGAAACTCTGGGTAACTCAATCCTGTGTTGACTTTTCACCACCATTTAAGTCATTAAGCTGCCAATATACCGGCCATATT
Organism: Hydrolagus colliei; assembly: GCA_035084275.1. Lineage (NCBI taxonomy): Eukaryota > Metazoa > Chordata > Chondrichthyes > Chimaeriformes > Chimaeridae > Hydrolagus > Hydrolagus colliei. Next base: position 27,790,406 of record CM068743.1, read on the forward strand.
TATTTATGTATTTATACATATGCCTATCGAGCCACTCCTAATAATGGATCACTGGGCCCTTTTCCCTTGGAGTGACAAGTTATCAGCAAGTTTACTGTAGTTGGGGGGTATCCCTGGTTGAATCTACTGTGGGGAAGTTTTTCTTCCTGGGGCCATCATATTGACTGTTGCTGTCTCTTCATTTAGCCCACTCATACTGACACACAATAAGGATATATGTAGATATGAAATGTGGGGGAAGAGGAACATATGGATCAGGATAATCTGTGTAAGTTCCCTATCAGTTCAAAAACTGTATGCACTTGGCAAATTTATTATCAAGTTTCAAGTTATTGATTGTTTGTGTATCTGTTTACGTCAAAAGTACCTACATGGTGCCTGATACTCTTCCACTAATTCCCAGCCTAGAAATTCTCTTAATTCTCTGTGAAGCCTGCAGTGAATTAATGCCTGCAGTGAAGTGGTGCGAGCTGGCAGACTGGTTTTGCACTAATCGCTGACTCCATATTATTTTCAGCCTGGGCTTAGCACAAGTGAAGAGGCCCCCAAATACCAGTTAAGATTTAATATTGCAGTAGTAAAGAGCCAACTCAAGTCATATTCAATGCCTTAAAGGCAGTCAAATTGACCAACCACCAACAAACTTTTGTTTGAACTCAAATATACACGAATATACCTTACCGTATATCCTGTGAAGCGCTTTAAGATATTTCAATGATCTGATAAGGCAGTGTATCAGCTGCAAGGATTACATTATTATTGTTGTTAATATTATTATCATTTAAATATTGTTAAACTGGTGGGGTGTGAAGGAAATTAGAGTGAAACTATACTGCAAGGTTTCCAGTAATTCAATGCAAAATTCAATTGATTTGAATTGACCTTTGAGCAGCTGCTAGAAGAACTGAGCCTATTTTCATTCAAATGGATAAGGGTAATAATGAATGATAATCTTTGCATTTGATATAGCGCTTTTCACGTCTTATCGACATCTCAAAGTGCTTCACAGAATATACTGTAACGTATATTTATGACCAATTTTTATTATTGTGTTGAGGGGAGACCTAAGAGAGAATGTTAAAATTATAATGGTTCGATAGAATTGACAGGGAGAAATTATTTCCACTAGTTGTTAAGTTGGTGACTAGAAGGCATTACTTTAAGATCGTAAGGAGTAAGATGAAAGATTAGGAGAATTGTTTTTAAACAATGTGGAGTCCTCTCGCTCACCTTACAAGCATGAGTCCTGTGTTCGAATCCAGGCAGAGTGAAACCTGGGCTAGTTTCTTTACTCCACACATCTAGCAATAACCCAGTAATAAATTGGTCATTTCAATCCACGATTGTTTGTGGGACACTGCTGTGTGCAATTGGCTGCCACGTTTCGCCCACAAATACACAGTCAATTCACTATACCGTATATTTGATGAAGCGCTTTTAGACATCTAGAAGAATCAAAGGATTATTATTAATAAACAGACTTGTTAGGATTTGAGTGCTATGTTGGATAGGATCCATATTAATTTCCAAGCGAGATATCTAAAAATGAATAATTTACAGGGGCATAAGGAAAAGGCTGGTAAATGGGAGTGGTGTAGAGGCCAAAGTCCCGGACTCCTTAGGGAAATCACATTGTGCTTCCCTACTTTCTCCTCATTCCAATATCCGCTGCCTCCACTTGGCTGGCTCTGGCTTCCTGCTCGTCACTTGTCTCCTCCAATCCACTAACAGTGGCTATGCTTTCAGCCAAAAGGTTATCATTTGCATTGGATGATGGGGGAATCTGCAAGATGCATTAGGCCACTTCAGGGGCGATAAGATTTTCTCAGATTTGTTGATACAACTTCTGTGAATCCCATGAGCAAATACATTGTGATCACAAGTGTGCCATGAGAAGCACTCCAAGATTCTACCCACCTGAAGGGCACTACATAAATGCAAGTTGTTGTTATAATAATCCTTTCATTTGGTATATCGCCTTTCACATTGGGGGGAGCCCAAAGCACTTAATTGGATTTAATGTGAAGTGAAATGACAGTGTATGTATATTTGTGGGCAGATGCAGCAGCCAATTGTGCACAGCAACGGCCATGAACAGCCATGAAATGAATGACCAATTTTATTTGAGGGATTGTTGGCCAAGACACAATTTCTCAAATCTTCTCTTTCAAGGGACATCTCGAAACATACCTCTTTCAACATGCTTTCACTCATCTTTTCCCTCACCATCCCCCTTGGCTCCCTACCCCCAGCGCAAGTGTCCATCCAGCACTTGCTTTGAGACATCCTCCTAATGCGAAAGGCCTTACGTAAATCGTATTATATTGTATTTCTAGCCTCTGACATTAACACAAATAGCAAATCTTTATCACTGATCCATTAATGCAATATCAGAAGCAATTTTCTTCATGGTGATTTACCATCAGCTGTAATTTAAAACATCCAGTGATAAATTAGGTAGAATAAATTACCACTTGAGCAGCCAGAAATGAACCATTTAACCTTTTAACAAGTGTGTCCCATAGAAAACAGGCAGTAAATGTCAAACTTAATCCAAACCCAGTCCCAGAGTCACAGAAATGAATGCCACATTTTACAGAGGAAGACCTGTATAAAGTGATTATAGTGAGTGCTAAACAGAGATGCATGTAATCTCAGATAGCGCAGCAGAATCTCAGCAGCTTCTGTGTAGCCCATAAATGAAGTGTCTAAAGTGTGTTGGAGGACGATGCTGAGAAACATTAACAAACAGATGAATAACTTTAAAAGAGAGAATGTTATCTCACAACAAAAGAAGAAAGATTTACCAAATAAAAAATTGCTGAGTGAATGTTAATCATTTTTGAAAAAAGTAACAAAATGGAGGTCAGCATTAACCAACTCCAGAGCAATTTTGCTCAACATCCCTGTAAATGACCAGTCGATTCTTTAAAGATTCCCCCACTCCTATGAAAACCTATTTAAGATTCAGCAAGAAATAAGGGCCCATTGATAAGAAATTATAACAATGAGCTCTGAGAGTTGGTTGTGCAATGGTTCAGTGTGCTGTCCTTTCCATGGACCTAGGGTCAAATCCAATCTGGAGTGATTGAACAGATGTTTTTCTCACTCTGCCTCTCTGCTTGTTGGCAAGATCTTAGAGTTAAACAAAACGTGCTCAAAAGTTGCAATATTCCTGAATGCATTCCATTCCTTATTTAAGGAATAGTATTAACATGGGTTTTTAGATAACCCTCCCCCAACTTCTGAGCAATGGTAGCACACATGCAAGCTGAAAATCCAGCACTTGGAGCCATCGTCTCAGATTCCTGCTCAGCAGGCCCGCTGCTTTTGAAGCTGCAACAGACTTTCAGGTGCCATTTTACAGGATATTAATTTCATTAAAGTTGTTATCCTTTTAAAGGACATTGAGAAGCTCCAAGCGAACAGCCAGAACTTTAATGTCCGATGCAAACCTTCAAGAATTCTTGGACGAGGCCAGATTCTCAATGTTTTTGTGTGATTACTGGTGACGTTTGATCCTCTGAATTGTGCCCGTGCAGTGCTACTTTACATCAGGATTTTAAACTCACAGCCAAGGCTGATACTCAGCACGGTGCTGGGGTGTGCGGTATTGCTGAAGGTGTCATCCTCCAGTTGAGAAGCAAGACCAAGGTCCTGTCTGCATGTTCAGGTGGACGTTAAAGATCCCATGGGCACTATTCAAAAACAGAAGGGAGTTTCCTCGTGTCCTGGTCAACAATCCCCCTGATAAAATGGGTCACTTGTTTAATCGCTGTTTGTAGGACATTGCTGTGTCCAAAATACATCAAGTTCACCTACAAAATAAACAGATGCTGCACATTACAGCAAAATGCTGTGAAGCATTTAGAGATATCCTCCTGATGTGAAAGGTGATATATGCAAGGATTATTATAATTATTATGATTTTATACGCTAACTTAGTTGAATGCCTGCTGTTCAAATACTTGTTATATATCAGGCCCAGAATTCTTAAGGTCTTTGTGATAATATCATTGTATTACAAATTTAATATTGTACAAAATTTTGGAAAATTCTTCAATTTGGTCTGAACTTGGAAATTGGTTTTCTTAAAGAGAACTCTGGAAAACTGCCTGAATTGAAGAATTTTCAATACTTCTGCATGATCTTAACTTTTGGGCGGAGGTCTTAAGGCTAAACATATCAGCCAGCAAGGCACGATGCAGGTCTCAAGTGATGCACCCATTTCGGAACTGCTAGGAGAATTATACCAGCTCGTAATACAGGGACAGGAGGAACACTAGCAAACTGACCGCAGCCTTCCAAACATTCAGAAAATACATAAATAGATGCACGCATAACAAAAGATCTCTCCATTCTGCTGAACTACATTTGGTCTATTAGTCAGTGTACAACAATAATAATCCTTGCTTTTGATATAGCGCTTTTCACTTCTTCTAGATGACTCAAAGCGCTTCACAGAATATAATTTAAAGTGAATTGACTGTATATTTGTGGGAGAAATGCGGCAGCCAATTGCACACAGCAGTGTCCCACAAACAGTCGTGGATTGAAATGACCAATTTACTGTTGGTTTTTTTGAGGGATTATTATTAGATGTTAAAAGTTATGTAAATTGAGTCCTCAAAAAATTGCTAGGTGCCTGTTACAAGTAACATTCACATTAGTAAAAAATATTTTGCAGTTATGGCTTGAGTGATTGTGTAGACTTTTCCCTGTGGCAATTAAATTATTAGTTACGGTCATAACTTCACACTGACCTTCACAAAGTTTATATCTTCAGCATTCATTTTCACAACATTCAAAAGATGCTCTTCCTCATGACATTGTTCTTTACCATTCATGTCCCGGCTTCAAATTCAAAATTTCATATTAAAGTAATGAATCTGAAGACTGAATAAACATAATATTTACTTTGGTAATAATTGACTGATGACCCAAAAACCTTTGATAGATATTTCCATTATTTTTCAATTCAAGTCTTTTACGCTTTGGAACTCAATCCCTTTGCCTTGCTTCCTCACACCTCCTTCAAGGCCAGTCTCAAGACCCTCCTTTTCAACCATGCCTTCAGCTACCCTCCTACCTCTCTGCTCTCCATCAACCCAACCTTGCCCTTGCCCCCCCCCTTTCCCCCATGCTCGGATCTTGACCCCTGACTGTTCAGAACTTTTGAATGTCCTCCCAACTTGAAAAGCACTCTGCAAATGTAATTTTGTTGTTGTTGTATCACTGTTATGGATTTTGTTAAAAAAAAATCAATGGCTTGAAGCTCAGACTATTCTGCTTGGAGAGATAATCCCAACAATATTCCCTCTAAATCTTAATGCAGATAATAATAAAATAATTATGTTGCACCTTTCATGTAAAAGGTCTCAAATGTTTCACAAGATGTATTGGAAAGTGGAGTGACGATACATTGTGTACATAAACAGCTAATTTAAGCCAGCAATGTTTCACAAACAACCATGAAGCAAATTATTCATTTTATCTATTAATAATAATCCTTACAATTAGTATAGTATCTTTCATATTGGGAGGACATCCCAAAGTGCTTTACAGAATATTATTTTGAAGTAAAGTGCTGTGTATTTGTGGGCAATTGCAGACAATTTGAACATAACAATGTCCCACAAACAGCCATGAAGTGAATGACCAATTTTGTTTGGGGAATTGTTGGCAAGGGCCCTGGGAGAAACTTCATTTTGAATGATGCCATGGGAATTGTGCAGACAGGATGAACACCAAAGCCAAAATGATCCAAATCAGGCTGATTCAGATCGAATGGAAATGTTTAACCAATTCAAATCCACTGGGGTCATTTTCTCCTTTGCTTTGAAAAATTATTAGTTAATAATAATTCCTGGCATTTGATTATAGTACCTTATCATCTTTTCATCTAAAAGTGTTTCACAGGATTGACCTTAGAATGCAGGCACTGCCTATTTGTGTAAGCAAATGTGACAGTCAATTTGCATACAGCAATGTCCCATAAACAGTCTTGACGTAAATGACCAATTTTATCTGGAGAATTTTTGGCCAGAACACCAGGAGAAACTCCCTCCTCTTTTCAAATAGTGCCACAGGATTTTCAACGTCTTGTTAAACAGACAGATGAGACTTCGTTTTAACGTCTCATCCAAAGGATGACACTTCTAACAGTGAAACACTTCCCCCTGGAGTGTCAGTGTAGACTATGAGCTCAAAATCCAGCCGAAGGTGATTAACTAACAAAAAATTCCTTTCTTCATGCTAATCACCATCATTTTTCAAAGCAAAAGGGAATGTGAACCCTTGAGGAATAATGGGACCTGAGCCCACAACCTTCTGACTCAGAGGTGTGAATATTACTAACTGAGCCAGGCCCGATAGTATTGCACCACTGCAGTGAATGCTGAAGCACAATGAGGTTACTAGCTGGTTTCTATTCCTGTTTAATCTTATGTTTCATGAAGGGCATTCTTCTGTTCTTCATAACCATTCTGTGGGTTTTGTTCACTTTCCCAGGCGCATTAGTAAGGAGTTTCATTCCAGCTCCCTAGCGGTTTGGTGAAGGAAATAAATTGCTTCTTATGTACTATGGTGTGCATGTGGTTAAGTGCTTTGTGATTTAGGAGAGGGTGTGGGTCTCAGTCCCTAGCGATGCGGTAGAAGGCGTGGACCCATGTTTGTGGTAATTCAGTGGAAACTGTCCCCTTCAATATAACACTTTGTCAGAGCATGTTTGAACACATGGGACCCATGTTCTCTAGATTGGAATCCGGTGTCAGAAAGCATCGGAACCTCGTATTGTCTAGTCACTGATCAGAGCTGCCAAAGATCATCCATTGAGCCAAGACGGGTTCAGACAGAGGTTTCTGCTCCCTTCGAACCTATGGTAATGCGATTGGGAGTTCAACGCTTTACTGCTATTGGGTCATGTCCAAATTTACTATTCATAGGAAAGTCTTTAAAGACTAGGGTGTTCAGCAAAGCTGAATGGGAAGAGGAGAAACAAATCATATCTATGTCATTCTCTTTCGGCCTGCGCCAAATTCTTGCAGCATTTCCGGTGTTTTTTGGTCAGTTATCCGTTTGTGGAAAAAAAAGTTGGAAATCTTCACTGATCATATCCTCATTCCCAAGTGGAATGCTCAAGACACGTCATGTAAAAAGACTGTTAAATTTCAGAGCTTCAAGCTGAAATCACTGGAGGTCCTTCTCAGAGGCTGTCCAGTGGCTACTGTAGGATTAGATTTTTTTTTCAAGTGAGTCATAACTCTCTGAAATATAAATGGTCCATTTATAATTTGCTGACCAATTATGGGAAACTGTGCTGTGTTATGATTTATCACAAAAGATTTTCCCATATGTATAAGAGTATCTCACTAATCTAGAGAGCATGCTCATTGGCAAAATGCAGCGTGGGAATATGCTCGCTTCACAGACGCAAATGGAAGGCTCAGCAAAGTTAAATCCCGTCAAGCATTGCAACTCTGCAGACATGCACAGTAGGCACTGGAACAGTTTCACTGCACCATAGTATGTGTGTGAGCGCTTTATATTAATCATTTATTCTCCGGCAAATATCCATCTAACTATTTTTTCCCAAACAAAATGTGGCAAACGGCTTGATGCTGTAATGGGAACATGGTAGTGGTGGGTGTTCTGGAAGGATGAGATCAAATAGGCTGAAGGGCCTCCTTCATCTGAATCAATCTTTTGATTTGCATCAATAGGAAAATCTACACAGGAAAAGGATAATAAGCAGTAGGATGAGTATTACATTTGCTGCCAGGATTTGCACATAGCATTGCTGGTGCTCCATAGCAACCCATGGAATCTCTGCTCTAATGAGTCCTCAGCAAGAAATTGTGTCAGAGCAGAGTTCCAATGGATAGGTGTGACACACATCAACTTATCTGCAGAGGTAGCATTCTCACCCCCATTTGCATCCCACTATCCAAGATGCCACAGGATGCGCATCTGAGTTTAGGATGGGAGCTGGCGGGAATGGGGAGGGGATAGACAACCAAAAGTGTGGTCACGGGAGTGTGGCTCAAGTTAACAGTCCTTACATGGTTGTCCCAAGCAGAGTAAGTGTCTCTTTCCAGAATGTGACTGAACCCTTACACGAGTGAAAAGAGGCTCACCATGCTTCCCTTTTAAAAGGAGCAGTGGTATACTCAGTTTAAAGCACGGGTCTCAACAACTGGTAACTCTCCACTGTTCTTTAAACCCACATTTGAGCTCTAACCAGCTCAATTTTCCCTCATCTCTGTGACATTCTCTACCCCCACCATTACCTCTCCCCTAAGACCACAAAGATACCCAACTTATTACATTCAGACTTGACCACACCAGTCCTCTGGTTGCTGGGGCACCACTCTATCTCAGCAATAACAACAATAAATTATATTTGTATAGTGCCTTTCACATCAGGTTGTGGAGGTAAGAGTTATGAAGGCCAAAAAGCAGGCAATTGGCTTAATCAAGTTAGGATGTGATGATGAATGTGTGGATGAGGGTCTTGGCAACAGAGATTATTACACTGGATGTAATAAATGCAATCTCCTCAAACCATACCAACCTGGCACTCTCTTTATTCAGTGGACAATGGCTGCTTCATGTTCCCCATCCTTCGCCGGGTTGGGCTTTCAGTCTCTCTGTCCCTACTCTCTAGAAATCCATCCTGGAATCCCTCCAATATGTCCCCTACCTGATCTCCTTCAAGGTCTATCTCAAGACCTTCCTCTTTGAACATGCCTTTGGTAATCTTTCCCATCTCTCACTGTCAGCCTACATGATAAGCCAAGATTGTCAAGCACCTTGGGGTATCCTCCTGAGATGAAAGGCACCACATGAATTTGTACAGTACATAAACCTCTGGAAGTACAGAGCAAGTTGACCGCACAGTGAAAAGCATTTACCCACGCTGCTGTGAGGCAACATATAATTCCTGCCAGATGTCAAATACAGGTTGCAGGCACTTAAGTAGGATAAAAAAAAATTCATCCCATACAGGAGACAAGCTGTAAGGCCCAGTGATGTTAATCCATTGACCCTAATATCAGTGAAGGGAGTCTCTTGGCTGATTGAGAGTCTGCATAGCTGAAGTCATTTGTAAGAGATTGCGATCCTGCACTTTGGAGATGCCTGAAATAGCCAGAAATGGCTTGGAGCAAGAGTCAGCACTTGGAGCGAAGTGGAGAAGAAAGTTTGCAACCAGCAAGAAAAACTTTGGGTGGTAAACGCCATGTGGTGTGATATACTTTGCGTGATGCATCCTGAAAAGCATTTTGAGATGTCTTGATGATCTAATAATAAATAATAATCCTTGCATTTGATATAGTGCTTTTCATATCTTCTAGACGTCTCAAAGCATTTCACAGATACCAAATACTGTATAAAGACTATTATACAGTATTTGTATAATACTGTCCCAAGGGGCTGAACAGTCAAGGATCAGGACCCGAGCATGGGGTAGGGGGGGAAGGTGGTAGGGTTAGGATGAGGGAGAGCAGAGAGGTAGGAAAGGTAGTAAAGTGCTACTTTGATCAACAGTGTGTAATGGTCCATCAATTTATCCCACCCCACCTTTCCCTCCCGCTCCCCCCTTGCCCTCTTTTCCCCCTTTCTCCCCTGACCCCATTTCCGCGACTGTTTGTGGGACACTGCTGTGCGCAATTTGGCTGCTGCGTTTCGCCCATAAATATACAGTTGGCTTTCCGGCTCTCCTTCCCCCTACCCTGACCCCTCCCCTTGCCATCGTTCCCCCCTTTTTTCCCCTAGTCCCACTTCCATGACTGTTTATGGGACATTGCTGTGAGCAATTTGGCTGTCGCGTTTCGCTCACAAGTATACAGTCGGCTTTCCTGCTCTCCTTCCCCCTACGCCCCTACCCCGACCCCTCCCCTTGCCATCTTTCCCTCCTTTTTCCCTTAATTCCACTTCTATGACTGTTTATGGGACACTGCTATGCGCAATTTGACTGCCGCATTTCGCCCACAAATATAGTCAATTTTCCTACTCTTCTTCATCCTGCCCCGACCCCTCCCCTCCCGCCCTTGTACCGACCTAACTGTACAGTTCCTTGGGATGTCCTCTCGATGTGAAAGGTGCTGTATAAATGCAAGTATTGCTTGCTTGCTTGCTTGATTAATTGATTGATTGATTGATTGATTGAATAGGGTCAATTGATTGAATAGGGTCGATTGATTGAATAGGGATTGAATCGATTGATTGATTGGGTCAGAGAGTACAATACTGTATATTAAATGCACATAACTATATTTTGCACTCTAAATGTTGGCCACACCCACACAAATTCCCTTACCCCTATCAGACAAGGTGACCTCTCAGAGTCCATATATCAAATTTGCTTTAGTGTCTGTGTAGCACCAGAGGCCCAAGATTGCTGATGATCTTAGTCAATTGTAAAATTGTAAAATTTAAGCCTGCTGAATTTGGGAAAATTCTAGAATTGTGCTTAGAAGCAAATTTTCCACTAGTCTTAAAACAGTGGTTTGATACTGTTTTCGAATAGTTTTAAGGCTTTGTATATGAAAATGGCACTTGAAGAAAATTGAATTGACTGTGAACTATACCACAGCACAGTGGTGTACCCTTTTTCATTGACATAATAAACAGTAGGTTAGGGTGTGCACTTGTGTGTGTATGTGTGGGGGTGTATTGGGTGTGTGGGGTGGAGGGAATGTCTTCATGTAGGATTGTGAGGTCCGAATGAAGATTGGTTGGAGGAGCCTGAGTGGGACTAAGAATTTGCCAATAAAATTGTTGTAATGGACATGGCATTGAATTGGCAAGTCCAGATCCCCCCATCCCTTTAAACACTACCACACATGGCTGTGGGGCAGAGCAATTTTTTTTAACACAACTCCACCTTGTTCTTGAAATTAGACTTGCACTAGTTTGCTTTTAAAAAAGAAAGATCAGCAATGCTATATGCACTTGGTACATGTCTGCCCCAGAGTGAGTTAGCAACTCCAGGACAAGAAATAAGTAAATTGAAGAAGCAAAACAAGTAGTTAAAATTAGTATGTTTTAGTCATAGGTGGTTAATATTACAGTAATACAATTCATGCTGACATCTGAGTAGTTTTACAACTGCGATGTTAGGCTTTGTTGCAGACTCCCTGGTGTATAAACTGAAAAGTTTTATAGAGTAACAGCCAGCCCAGTGAGGCTGGAATTCCCTGGAGATGGCAACAATCTCAGGAGTAACTTACCAGGGTAGTAAATTAAGGTACAAAACCTGAAAGTTGTATGACACTATTTGGGTGGTAAATAGGGGAAATTACCTTGCATTCACCACTAAAGTAGCTTTAAACAGCATAAATGGCATGATATAGCCAAAATATTATCTTGCTTCAGGGAATGGGTGGGAACTGAAAGCCTGGTATTAACAAAAATTTACAAAATAGCTTTTTTGTGCGTGGTGGATGGGGGAGGGGATATGCTGGTAACAGGCACAAAAATTTTAACATGTGGTGACTCAAAAAATATGTAATCAGGCCTAAACTTTGAAAATTGTTGCAGTCCAAGAATGTTCTAACTAGACTTAAATTTACTGTCTGGTTTTCACTTCCTGACAGATATGAACCATAGGTATGCCAACAGCTTTAGACACGAGAGAACGTGTGGCGCTTGATCGTAGTTCTTTTCACCAGCTGCTCTCCTCATGTCAAAGCACAAGAACTACAATTCCCTATGCCCCCCTCTTTCATTCTAACATGAATGCTACTCCCAGAGCTGGCCTCTGTGTTTTATCTGCTACATCGCTACTGGCCTGTTTAATTGAAATCACTCTTGCAGCACAAAAAGGAAAGCTTACTGCCAGAGGGTGTAACCAATTCCCACCAGAGCAAATTTAACAGCGCAAATGGTTTTGTTTAAATGTTGTAAAATTGACAAATTCCGAACCTATATGGAAGTGCAGAGAACGTATATGTAGAACTATTAAACAAAGAACTTAAAACATCAGTTTCAATTTGCCACCACAAAAACAAATCTGGCAATGATTGGAATTTGATCTCAAATAATACCTCACTGATGATTACTGGAACAAAGTTCATAAGTACTCATTTTCTGACACTAGATGTAGCTAAAATACAAAATACTGTTTTAGTAGAATGTAGTAGAGACATTTAGAGATACTAAAGGAACTTTGTGGGCTTATTATTGTGTGTATATATTGAAATATTGGGAGTAGGATTTTTTACCGCTGTACATCATACCTTTTGTCATCTTTTCACTCCCAGCCTTGATTGTGTTACATTTTAAGAACATAAGAAAACTCAATACAGTATAAGGAGAGAGCATTTAGCTTATCAAGAACACCCCTTTCACAGGTCATACAAAACTTATCAGACTGTATAACCACGCTACCTCTTTAGGGAAAGCTCCACATAAAAACTTTGGGATCTCAAAGATAGCTATATACTGTACATTACTTCTCCATATTTCCACTAATCTACACTGGGTTTCTTCCCACTGAGCACAACCTTCTCCTTGTCTATGGCACCATATTTCATGTCCCATGAAGTAAATGGTTATCTCAGTCTGTACCTATCCCTGAAACTTCTGGCACTATTCCTAACTATAATTATCCAATTCATTTTTGAAGGTGTTACATGACATACTTTGGTTGGGCATCTATTCTATGGATTCATCAGCTCTGCCAGCAAGTGGAATAAAACTTGCATAGCTCTCTTTAGTCAGAAAGATGTCCCAGGGTGCTGGACAGTCAGGGAATTTGGACCTGAGCTGGGAATTGTTGTCAGAAGAGGTGGAAGGCAGTAGGGGTGGGAGGGGTCCAAAGTCATGGTTAAATAGAAATGACGTTAGATGGGAATTGAAGGTGGCAAGAGACGGGTTGAGGTGGAGGGATTGTAGGATACAGTTCCAGAATACGGGGGCAGAGATGCTAAATGCCCGACGACCAATGGTGGGGCGGGATGACTGGGGGACCTGAAACAAGCTGGTGTATGTTGAGTGAAGATAGTGGACAGGCTGATATTGGGTTAGAAAGTCTGAGAGGTAGGGAGGAGCAACTCCATGAGGGCTTTGAAGGTAAGAACAAGAGTTTTGTACTCAATTCTCTGAGGGATGAGAAGTCAGTGAAGTCCGGCACGAACGGGAGTAATTAGTTTGCGAATATATTTATGTCCTCTCATTCTGCTCTTAGGTTTGAGTCAAATAAGCTGCTAACATCTATTTCATCTATGCCTTTGATTATTTTAAATACCTGTGTCATGAACCTTCTAAAGGTTCTGCAGTGATAACACAGTAAACCTCCTTCTTATAACAGAGCCCCAAGAATTAGAATCATTATTGTTGCTCTACTCTCAATTCTCTCCAAAGTAATGATAGATTTTGCACACTGCACACAATCGGATAACATTTGGAATACAGTATTCCTTAACTTGTCTGACACATGTTAGCCATCTGCCTTGGTACAGATCTCCCGAATATTATTCATCCCCTTTATATTATTCATTTGGTCATGTAACTTAGTATTGGTAGCAAATTGTATATTGCAATAATAGCTTTCTTCCCCTGCCCTCTCTGCTCTCATCCAAAAATGAAACCCACCATCTCCTGCCTCGACCCCATCCCCACCTCTCTCCTCATCTCCCAGCTCCACCTCCTAGCCCCTCCTCCGAACTGACATAATTAGCCTCTATCTATCCTATTCCCACTGTTCGCATCCCTCTAAAAACAGCTGTCATCACTCCATTCCTGAAAAAAAACCTTCGCTGGACCCATCTCTACTCTCCAGCTACCGCCCTCTCTAAGGCCCTGGAATCACTCCAAATCTCTCCCTTTCCCTCCACCCTCCCCATCCCTGACCCCAGCTCGGGTCTGAAACAATGACAGCCTTGGGACGTCCTCCTGACGGGAAAGGCGCTATACAAATGTAATTGTTATTGTTGTTATTGCAAGTTACTTTGCATTGTGTAAGGAGCAAAGGATTTAGAGCCACTCTGGTTAGATACTATAGTACTATTCAAATTGAGAAGGCAGTTTCTCCATGTGTCCTGGCCAACAAAACTTGTGATAAAATTGATCATAACAATAATGATATATACATTTCAAGCACTCACAGAATATAAAAAGAGCGTTAGAATCTTTGTTAAAATTATTGTTTGGTTAAAAACCCTGCAGGATATAATGTAAAGTAGTTTGACTATATTTTGTGGGCGAAATACAGCAACCAATTTGCTGACACCAGTTTCCCACAAATAACCATGGTGTGTGTGGCCTATTTTATTTGGGGGGTTGTTATAATTATAATTCTTACATTGCCCTTGAAATTATTGTAAAATGTTCCTTTTCTAATTTCATGTTTTTATTCTGAATTAGAACTATTTTCATTTTTTTTTATTTGGGTAAAAGGTGCGTGCAAATCAGTTTGACATGTTTGCAATCTGCTATTTTATTGCATAAGCAGCCCTATGGAAAAATGAGCCTGATAATTGTTTTCAGAGAGAGCCACCTACCAGGATCAGGTGTTGAATCAAACTTAGATCTAATATTATCCAAATTTAGTCAACTCAGGTCTATTTAAAAGGATCTGAAATTGCTAAACTTTGGGGACAGATCTTTTTATCTATCTAACATCGCTTTTCAGTTTCCAGTCCAACTGGCTGAGCTGTTAATTCCTTGAGTTTAGATCTTTGTTAAAATGCTCTTGTGAAGAATCTTACCATTTAGAATTTTAAGTTTTCTGAAATCTCAAGTGATGATATTAGGTTTGGAACAAATTTGCAATAGAATTTATAAGATCAGTTTCTTTATTCTGAGGAATAGTTTAGGGACATCAACTCCATAGCCTTCTGTAAATGTTCTCGCTGTATTCCTACCACAGAATTGCATGCCAAGGCCAAAACTATTTTCCCTAAAGAGATCAGATCGGCATGCTGGTGTGAGAAAAGAACACAGATTATGAATTGAAAGGAACTAAGAAACCCCTTTCCCCACAAATTTCCATGCTACCAGATGCAGAATAACATTCGCAGATGCCTAGTAATACAAATTGTCTTTCTTTCTTCTTTCTGTTGCACAGCATGTAAGTCCAGTGAAGCCGAGAAATGGTGAATAAAATATGGAGAACATTTTTTAATCCTTTTTATAAAGGCTTTCTTTACATTTAGGGTTGGATCCAAAAAATATTAGTTGCGGTTTCACTGTAATATTAGCACTGTTTGGCAGCACACCACCACAGTGTAAATATATATTTTTGTCTTGAATATCACACTATTTTCTTGGGAATATTTATTGGCATAGCTGGAGTGTTAGCTTGGCAGTTCAATTTGGACTATAACTCAGCACAAGCATATGAAGCGCGGCTCATACCCATCTATTAATACTTTGAAAACAATTATTGTAAAATGTTCCTTTTTTAATTTTGTTTTGTTATTCTCAATGAGAACAGTTTTTGCTATTTTATTGCATAAGCAGCCCAATGGAAAAATGAGCCTGATAATTGTTTTCAGAGAGAGCCATCTACCAGGGTCGGGTGCTGAATCAAACTTAGATCTAATATTATCCAAATTTAGTCAACTCAAAGCTAATTAAAAGGATCTGAAATTGACAAACATTGGGTGTCTTCCATTGAAGTGGAACTTTAATGTATGTCTGCAGAATTAAAATGTTCCTAAAAATCCACAAAAGAATTTTGAGCATCCCACCACAGTTTCCTGCTCCCATGGCCGATTGTCAGGAAGTGGCTACATCTGTAATTGGAACCTTAACAATGGTGTCTATCATATACTGAGGGCTAAAAATAGTGGTCTTTCCTTTACCAAAATCCCTTGGTGATGCACCAAGCAGAGGAGAGTCATTCTTCCCAGAGCAGGAGGGAAAATCAAAAAGATTATCATTCAAGAACTATTACTTTCTCCCACTCATCTTCTAGTCAACAGTAATAGAGCAGAAATAGCACAAAACTGGCAACAAGCCATGGGTATAGTCAAAAGTGAAACAGAACGTGAGGAAACCGAGAATCAAGGGCAAAAACAAAAGTTAAATCAAAGGGGGAAAATAAAACTTGCATTTCCTGTGTTAAAAAGGGAAAATATTTCTCTGTTAGATTTGAGAAAAATTAATGGTGGGGGTGGGGGGAGGATAATTAAATATTGCTTTGTTGTTTTGGCCTATATTTATAGGGGCATTTTGTATCAATGTAATTTGTATGTACCTACTCCCCCATATAACATGTGGTTAGTTATTTCACTTTTCAATACACCTGTTTTATATTCCTGCTTTACAACAATAACTTGCATTTATATAGTGTCCCTCAAGCAGAGTAGCTTCTCAGAGCACTTGATAGTGGTAGAGCATGATACCAAGCCGAGAGAAGGGAGAGATGACTTTCGGCATGGTCAAAGAGGAAGGTTTTCAGGCACGATCCGACATTGGGGATGAAAGGGCAAGGCAGAGGCATAGAGGAAGAGTGTGCCAGAATTTCGGGGCGTAGTGGCTTTCACCAATGGTGGAATGGTGGACTCAAGCGACGTGCAGAAGGCCGGAGCTAGTCGAGCAATAGAAATGGATTACGGGTTGGGGAGTAAGTAGGTTGGAGAGGTAGGGAGGTGCCAGGGCATGAACGGATTTTAAAAGATCTTGAAATCCATCTTTCAGCGATAAGTAACCAATGGAACTCTACTACAACTGTTTTGATGGGGGTACGGAATTTAGTGTGGTTCAGTGTGAGTTTGGGTTCAGCTAGATGCTGTGCATGGTGGATCTGGGGAGACAGGCGAAGAGGGCATTTAAACATACGGGAGGTGATGAACAAGCATTGTAATGCTTTACAAGTGTTTACAATTAGGATAATGTAACACAGTTGTATAACGATATCTCAGCAGCTACATTTAGTGGGATCCAATGACATGTAAAGAAGAATAATAAGTTTCAAAGCAACCGGAAGCTATTCCAGTTGCCTTGAAAGTGTCCAGAGAAACACCAAATAGTGTAGATCTATATTTAGATGTTGTTGTATATATTTAGATGAGGGAACTGTGCGTTCTTATTGAGGGGACCTGAGCTCTGAGATTGGAGTGGTATATGTTCATTTTCTACTGTAATTCCTTAATATGTTAACCTGCAATATAATAAGAATAATATTCCTTGCCTGATCATGTTATTGACGAATCTCAAAGTGCTTCATGGAATATAGTGTTAAATGAAGTGACTGTGTATTTTGTGGATGAATTCTGCTCCATTTTCTATTTTCAGAGGAGGTTATCCACAAGTCAGCACAACTCGTGTGATACACCTCTGGTTAATCTAAGGATTCCCAACGCACATTCCTCATTACGCAATCTCATTAGATATTACAACATGTATCCCATACCCATTCTCTGCTCCAAGATATACCTGCTTAACTTGAATCATGCATCTTGCCTTCCTACTTTGACAATTCCATAGTGCTTTAATTTTCCAAGCTGCACCAATAAATTTGTATAAATTAAGTAATTAAGGTTATACTCTTTTGGAGATGTGATTGATTAATTTACCGTGTAATTGATTACCTACTACTGTACAATGAAGCAACCAAACACACTCATACTAGACCATCTACCATCACAGACTAGCAAATGTTTCTAAAGAACAATGCCATGAATAGGGCTAGTTGCAAGTGCTTCACACCAAAATAACTCTTGAATACCAATACTGTAAATAATGTGCAAGGCACAGTTGAGATGTACTTAAGGTGATATCAAAATTTAATTTGTAATATTAATGAGACGATTATGTGCTAATAGCAAGATTTATGATATTCACATTATGTCCAAAATGTGTAAAATGGCTGGAACAACCTGATACCAAACCTACACCAAACTTTCAGCCACTATGCCTCTAAACTTTGGAACTCCCTCGCTCAACTCCTTCCCCTCACCCCCACCTTTCCCATCTTCAGGTAGCACTTCAACCGCGGTTATTGTCATCTTCCCTCTCACACTGGCTCAGCCTTGCGCTCTGTCATTGTGAAGTGCTCTGAGACACTGCCTGGTGGAGAGCGCTCCATATATGCAAGTTGTTGTTATGATTGTTGATACCACTTTGTTCTATGGTCTCTTTCCACACTTTGCTGCTTTTAAGTAATTGCTATTAGGTTTTTTTTGCAAATATTGCAGATCAAAGACTTTTAGTATTTTAATATTCGCAGATCAAAATTGCAATTTTGCTTCTGGGTTGACAAATATTGCAAATTAGATCTCGATGCACTAGGGTCCGGCGATATATCGATATATCGGATATAATTTTCATATCAATACGCCAATATAGGCATTTAAAAAATATCGATATATCGAAAAATCAATATATCGCAAAAAATCGGAATGCGCGCACACTGAACTACAAGACCCAGAATGCTCATCTCTATACACAATGAACAGACCAAGGTGCAAGCCGCCATATTGTATTCATAGTCCTCGAATACAATATGCAGGTATGCAAGGGGTGGTGGGGGGAGAGATGGGTGGGGGGGAGAGACGGCGGGGGAGGGAGAGACGGCGGGGGGGGAGGAGAGATGGCGGGTGGGGGGGAGAGATGGTGGAGGGGGAGAGACGGCGGGTGGGGGAAGGAGACGGGGAGAGAGACGGGGAGGGAGGGAGAGAGGGCGGGCGGACGGGCGGGTGGGCGGACGGACGGACGGACGGTCGGACGGAGATGTGAGAGAGGAGAGAGATACAGATACACAGACAGAAAAACACAGAGATGGAGAGAGTGAGTGTGAGAAACACAGAGAGAGATATATACCTCCTGAGGAGATAGGCCCCGAATGCGCGCGCACCTCCAAATGTGCGCACACCTCGCAACGCACGCGCATGAACAGTATGAAAACCCCGAAAATATCGATATATCGGTATATCTTGATATGAGCCCATAGATATATCTAAATCGGAAAATTCCATATCGACGGACCCTACAATGCACCAGGATAGTGGGGAAATGGGAGGCAAGATGACATATTCTGCCAAGGCTAATTCATGCAAAGGGAGGAAATAGTCTGTTGAATTTGACGGATAGGAATCTCTGAAATCTGTGTATTACAGTGTGAGGTTATTGAACCAGTTGTGTCCGCAAGTTCAACTAATGGTACTTATATTGTGAAAAATTTGTTTGGTTGTCAAAGATTATAATTTCCATTTTGTTCTTAAAATAGTCAAGGGGAAGGGAGTCAGGAGACTTCCACATCAATCTTGGCTGCAATGAATACAACGTCTATAAATTCTACAGAGTATGTAACCAGTTAGGGCTGAGACAGGAGGCCCAAAAGGAAAACAGCTGGTACAGGGTCTAGTTTACATTCATACTTTTTTGTAAAAGTCAATTAGTTTGTTTCAAAGGGTTTCGATTGCTGAACAGTTTCAAACTAAGAACATATGTGTCTGAGTTAACACACCTACGACATAAGAAAGTGTCTTATTTAAAACAACGGTTGCACAATAATAATAAATAACTATAATAATCATTCTCAGATTTTTATTATAGCAGTTGATCCAAATCACACTTCACCTTTGCCATCTTCCAAGTGGTCTTTATTGCTGGGGTATTCAGTGATAAAGTGCAATGAAATATTTTTGTGAAGTTTGCATTTGGATGTTTCAGCTGGAAATTAACAGTTGTGGTTTTGGTTTGGTATATTTTCCCGATCCATTTTCCCCCTCTCCTCTTCCTGCAGTTCTGATTTATGCTGAGTTACATTTCCAATGACACGTTTGTCCAAATAACTATTCCTTCACGTGTGAATCTATACAGTGAATGCTGTTAGGTTACTAGATTGCTGCCACAAATACTAATTCTGTCCTCTTTCAAGATTCATGGATAGTGAGGAGTACAGGAGGACATAGTCAAGCTGGTGAAATGGGCAGACACATGGCATTTAATGCAGAGAAGTATGAGGTGATGCATTTTGAGAGGGGAAGTAAGGAGAAGCAATAAAAGGTAAATCATACAATTTTACAGGGGGTGTCGGAACAGAGAAACATGGGGTTCACATACACATACACAAATTTTTAAAGGTGACAGGACAAATTGACAAAGTTGTTTTATAAAGCATTATAGGATCCTTGGCTACAAATAGAGCTTTACAGGATGAAAGCAAGGATTTTATGCTGAACCTTCACAAATTGTTTGTTAAGCCTCAGCTGGGTTTATTGTCCCAATTTGGGGTACCGCAGTTTAGGAATGATGACAGGGCCTTGGAGATTTATAAGAATGATACCAAGGTTGGGGGACTATAATTATGTGGAGAGACTAGAGGGCCTGGGATTATTCTCCTTAGCAGAGAAAGTGGATGGTAGATTTAATAGAGGTGTTCAAAATTATGGGGGTGAGAGGGGATTTTTTTTACCCAGGGAGTTGTTTCAGTCTGGAATACATTCCCTGAAAAGGTAGTGGAAGCAGATTCCACAATAGCTTTCAAAAGAGAATCAGGTAAGTACTTAAAAAGAAAACATTCACAGGTCAAGGGGTACTTTAACTAATTGATAGCTCGTTAAAAGAGCCAGCACATGCACGATTGGTAGTCATTGGAAGTGATCAGGAGCACAGAGCATGACTGATACTTTTCCAAGCCCAACAGCAATAAAGTTAGTCATAGTAGTCAAACCTTGTCCAGTCTGACATTGGATAATTCAGCATTGGGGATTGAGCCTGGCCAGTTCTGAGTTCATAAGCTTCACTCCAAGCAGTGTCAGTTACCAGCTGAGTCATCAAGAGTCGAGTGTCAGCTTGCTCAGTTGGTAACATTCTCAAAAACTTCCTGACATGAAAGATGCCATATCAACTGCAAAGATTATTATTATTGGGAATGCAACTAATGTGTTTGGAATTGCTGAATATTATTGTAATGATTGTGAATTGTTTGATCCCCATTTTATAGCTACAATTATCTGAAATTAGGAAAGTTAAGAGTTTAGTATCAAAGGGAACATTGGAGAATAATGTGAAACATTTTTGAAAAGCATTGTTTTGGATATCTATTACAGTATAATTGAAACGTAAAAACAGGATGAGGCTATTCCGTCCATTGAGGCTGATCCACTCCAGGATATCCAATTATGGTAATTTTTTTATCCTTAATTGTCAAATAACCAACTAGTGACTGTCCTCTTGAGGATGGAAGTAACCCTGGTCTGTTTGCCACAGAAATAGCTACAAGGTGACATGCTTGGCAGTAGAATGTTAAAATCTAGCCAACCTTCTGTGGCGGTCTCAGTAGTCCAATTCCTAAGGCAAGTGGGTCCACAGCACTCCAGGGCACCGATGATACATTAGCCAGCCTAGCTCATCTGAGAGATTGGGAAGGTTGGGAGGTGGGGTGGGTGGCAGACCAACGCTGGGGGCGGGGACTCTTCACATTCAGCTCCTGTTAACCCTACAAAGGCCAAATGGGTAGGGTAGCCTAGCTGGGAATGCTCATTCGATAGTGCTTTCAATGGAAAACTATACATTTTAGTTGACTAAGCTCCAACAGTACACCACTGCACACTTTGGGGTTCCTAAACGTTAGATCTTGCCAACCTGTGTCTTTTACTCTCTCAAATTATATCCCTCTGGGGAGAAAGCGATTATTCCATTCTAACTCCTGGAATTTCAATGTGTGGTGGCATACATAAAACTCTCAGTCCAGTTTGGATACTCTTAAGCATAGTGATTTGTTTATGCATGTATTAGATACACGGATTACCTAAAATAAACCCCAAGTTTCTGTCCATAATAATCATTGCATTTGATATAGTGCATTATCACATTGTTGAGTTATTTCCAAAACATTTCATTGAATATACTATCAAGTGGTTTGACCGTATATTTTGTGTGTGAAACTCCCTCTTAAAGATCCAGATTGATGCTGCTTATGCTACAGTGCATTTTTCATTTTCACCAGCCTCTGCATGAAGAAACATTTTCATACCTAACTGGCTTCTATACAAGCAGCTTCTATCAAATCTGAATGATACAGATTTATGTTTCAGCACTGAGATGCATGGACAATACAACAACAACAACTACTTTGATTTATATAGCGCCCTCCACGCCGGACGGCGTCTCAGATATAGGTGGAATTGGAACAAAGGGACAGCTCTGATTCCAGCTTTCAATTTCCTTTGATCAAACAATTGGTTTTATATCCCATCTTTCATAGTTGGAAAGATTGCTTTACCCTGAATATTTGCTGAGTATAATTTTTAATGGGCTGATCTTTTTTCCTCAATTCACATCTGCATTTATTTACAGGCTTATGAATGTGTACAAAGAAAAGTCTTTGAGATATGAGAGGAAACCGATTACAGTTAATGTTACTTAAACCTGGGGGCAGCACAGGTTCCTCTGCAAAGACTAAGTACTGTCATTTTAGTTTATACTTGCTTTAAGGATGGATTTGCTTTGTTTGTAATCTAGATTTATAATTGTGGAGTTTCGTATCGCAGTGGTTAGTGCACTTGCCTTGCAACTGAGAGGACCTGGGCCTGGGTGAAACCTTAGGCAAGATTCCTTCCTCCACATACCTCTATTTACCGAGCAGTAAGTTGGAACTCGGTTGTACATCTATTGGCAGATCACTTACCGGAGGTAATATTCCCACCAAAAAGAAAAAAAAAGATTACTCTACCCATGACTATTTGTGGAACATTGCTGTGCATAATTGGCTGTCCTGGTTCGCCCACGTAATATGAAGTCAATCCGCTTTAAATATATCTTGTGAAGCATTTTGAGCTCTCTCAATGACATGATGTAGCACTGTATTAAATGCAAGGATTATTATTATAATATGTTTCTGAACTGTAATTGATGTGCTAAGAATCCATGGTTGTCACGTTGTTTAAAAAAATCTTCATTTTTGTTCTATAGCCCTTTGCTCAGGCAATATTAAGTGCGCTGAGATGCCTTCCGGAGTGGAGG
Organism: Hydrolagus colliei; assembly: GCA_035084275.1. Classification (NCBI taxonomy): domain Eukaryota; kingdom Metazoa; phylum Chordata; class Chondrichthyes; order Chimaeriformes; family Chimaeridae; genus Hydrolagus; species Hydrolagus colliei. The sequence goes on from CM068743.1 coordinate 27,813,326, forward strand.
GTGCTATATAAATCTAAGTTGCTGTTGTTGTATCAGGTTATTGTTCAGGAAAGAAAAGGTTATGGATGCAAAAGAAGTTGTTCCTAGAGAAATATAACAGCAACTTCTCTCATTCAACATCTCAAAGCACTTCACCATATGCTATTTATTATCAGGTGCAGTGACTTTGTTTTTGCATGCAAACACAGCAGGTATTTTGCATTCAGCAAGGTCCCAAAGATAGTCATTAGATAACAACAACAACAACAACTTGCATTCATATAGTGCCTTCCATACCCACCGGCATCTCAGAGTGTTTAACAAGGCCCAGCTGGGGGAGGGAGGAAGGTGACCATAGGCATGACCGTAGAGGAAGGTCTTCAGGTGTGACCTGAAGATGGGGAAGGAGGGAGCGAGGTGAAGGGACTGGGGGAGGAAGGAAGAATGGGTTTGGATGAAGAAAGTCCTATCGCTTCTTGCACAACATTGGTCTGGATGAAGAAGGTCTTTCAGTCCATTCAGTGTCATCCCTCCAAAATACCCATAGTGGAGTCCTGTAGCTCAGTGGTTAGAGCACTCACGTTATATGCAAGAGACCTGGGTTCAATTTCAGGCAAGGCGAAATCTTGGACAAGTTTCCTTCCTCCACATGCCTAATAATAATTCCTCAAGAATGTATATAAAAAAATTAATTGATCATTTCAATCCACGACTGTTTGTGGGACATTGCTATGCGCAATGGGCTGCCGCGTTTCACCCACATGTATAGTCAATTCAATTTACAGTGTATTCTGTGCAGCACTTTGAGACATCTTAAAAAGAATGAAAAGCGCTATATGAAATGCAAGGAGTTTATTATTATTATTATTGTCCTCCACCCTATTACAGATTCAATCTACATTAGTATTTTGTCAGTGAATGTGTCCAGGGTCCTGGCCTTTACCACCTTTCCTGGCAACCTGTCACATTCATTAATTCCCCTCTGTATAAAGAACAATTTCCTGGTATCTCTCATGAAATTACTTTGTACAACTCCAAACCTGTGTCCTTTTATTCTGCCGTCTCTTTTTAGCTTAAAGTATTGACCTGGGTTTACCTTTTCAATCTCATTGAAAACTATGTAAAGCTCTATGAACTCCCTTCTAAGTCATCTTCCCTCAAGATTGAAGAGGTCTAGCTTGTCGATTGTTGCTCATAGCTCACTCCTCTCCTCATTGCTCTCTCTGTACTCCCTCTAGAACCAGGGCCTCCCTCCTTATTTTGCAGTAATCACAACTATTTGATCTCATCCTTCCAGATTACCATCATCCCAGCACAGCATTAAACTGTTTTAAATGAGTCTATTGTCCTGGCCTCAACATACTTCCCAGTAACCTGTTGCAGCTGTTAACTACATACTGGGTAAATAAATATTTCCTGGAGTCGGCCCTGAAATTGCTTTTTGCAACTTTAAACCTGTATCCTCTTATCTTACTGTTTCAATTCATTGCAAAATTTAGATTTTGGTTTACTTTTTCAATCGTAATTAAGATTTTGTGCCTCTATATAAAATCCCTTTTCACACTGCATTAGAGTGTCAGTCAAGGCTATGAGCCAACTAACCCAAATGAGAATATTATTACCGAGTCAAGTTAATACTAAATTAAAAAAAGTAAATAAATATTTTAGAACAAACCTCGGTTACAGTAAATTTGCATTCTGTTCTTTCATCTCTGGAAACCTGGATTCAAACCCACACTGATGAGACGACAGTTTTCTCTGTTAAGTGTAAAGCTCTTACTTGAAATACATTTGCACAACCTCAAAGCTTTGACAGCACACAATTATCCAGAAGTTTGCAGTCAGTAGTATTAATTTGGCAATATCACTAAGCAAGGGACAACAACAACAAATTACATTTATAGAGCGCCTTTCACGTCGGGAGGACGTCCCAAGGCGCTGCACAAGAGGCGTGTGACCCGAGCTGAGAGGGGAGTGTTTGGGAAGGGGTGAGACACGAAGGGGAGGTCGAAAAATTCGTGGTGGAACAAAAGGCACGGTCGAAGAGGAAAGTCTTCAAACCGGCCTTGAAAGAAGAAAGGGAAGAAACGAGATGGAAGGATTGAGGGATGGCATTCCATAGGGTGGGAGCGGAGAAACTGAAGGCCCTGCCTCCGATGGTGGGGCGGTTCGGGCGGGGGGCTTGGAGCAGGCCAAGTCCTGTTGAACGGAGGGTCCGGGTGGGCTTGCAGGGGGAAATTAGATTGGTTAAATAGGGCGGGGCAAGGCCGTGTAAGGCCTTGAAGGTGAGGACGAAGATCTTGAACTCGATCCTCTGGAGAATGGGGAGCCAATGGAGACGGGCGAGGGTGGGGGTTATATGGTCGTGGAGGTGGGTGCGGGATAATACACGGGCTGCAGAGTTTTGGATGACCTGCAGCCTGTGAATGGAGGAACTGGGGAGGCCGACGAGGAGAGAGTTTCCGTAGTCCAGCCGTGAGGTGATGTATGCGTGCACGAGTGTTTCGGCAGCGCGGGGGGTAAGATAGTTGCGGAGCCTGGCAATGTTGCGCAGGTGGAAACAAGCGGTGCCGGTCAAGGCACGGATGTGGGGGAGGAAGGAGAGTTTTTGATCGAACATGATGCCGAGGTTCCTGATTGGCTTTGTGAGGTGGAGAGTGCAGCCTTGGATGTTGAGGCTGGCAGCGCCCGATGTGCAGAGGCGCTGGCTTGAGCCAATCAGGAGGGCCTCAGTCTTACTCACGTTCAATTGCAGGAAGTTGTCCCTCGTCCAGGACTCGATGTCGGACAGACATGCTGTCAGAACATCGATGGTCTGGGGGTTGAGGGATGAGGCAGAAAGGTACAGCTGGGTGTCGTCCGCATACATATGGAAATTTACCCCGTGTTTGCGGATGACATCGCCCAGAGGAAGCGTGTAAAGGGTGAAAAGGAGGGGGCCGAGGACAGAGCCCTGAGGGACGCCGTGTGAAACTGTGCAGGGGTTTGAAGAAAAACCGTTGGAAGAAACAAAGTGTAAATGGTGGGTCAGGTAGGAATGGAACCAGTCAAGGACTGTGCCTTGAAGGTTGAGGTGGGAGGAAAGATGTTGGAGGAGGATGGTGTGATCGACTGTGTCGAACGCGGCAGACAGGTCATGGAGGACGAGGAGGCAGAGGGAGCCCTGGTCACAGGCGGTTAGGATGTCAGTTGTAACCTTAACCAGGGCAGTTTCTGTGCTGTGGATAGGGCGGAAACCTGATTGGAGGGGTTCAAAGAGTGAGTGAGTTGAAAGGAAAGAGCGGAGCTGGGAGGCAACCACTCTTTCAAGGACCTTGGATAAAAACGGGAGGTTGGAGATGGCTTGATGGTTGCGACGCATCAAGGGAGGGTTTCTTCAGGATAGGGGTGATGGTGACTGTTTTAAGGGAGGTAGGGACGGTGCCTGAGGAGAGGGAAAGGTTGATGGTGTCAGAAATGAACGGGGCCAAAAAATGGAGCTGGGTGCGGAGGAGGGGGGTGGGGATAGGGTCCAATGAGCACGTGGTGGGTTTCATGGAGGTAATTATTTTTGTGACTGAAAACGGGGTGGTGGGGTTGAAAGTGTGAAATGGGGGGTGAGTAGGGGTTGAGGTAACTGATGAGGGCGCGGAGGTGGAGGAGTGGTGGGGGGAGGAAACCGCAGAGCGGATTCTCTCTATTTTGGACTCGAGGAAGTCCAGCATCTCCTCACAACGATCGTTAGAGGAGAGGATCTGCAAAGTGAGGCGGGGGGGGGGCGGAGGAGCTGGTTGGTGGTGGCGAAGAGGAGGCGGTGGTTGTCCTTCGCTTCCAGGATTATCCTGGAGTAGAAGGCTGATTTGGCGGTGGCTAGGGCGGAGCAGTAAAATTTGATGCGGTCCAGCTAGATTTGCCAGTGGACCGTGAGGCCAGATTTGAGCCAGGTGCGTTCAGCTGCTCTCACTTGGCTTTTGAGGGAGCGGAGGTGAGTTGTGTACCACGGTGATGATCGGGAATGGGAGACGGTTTTGGAGGTGAGGGGGGCCAGGGTGTCGAGGGTAGTGGAGAGGGTGTTGTGGAGGGCGGTGGAGGCGGAGGATGGGTCGGTGCAAAAAGAGTGCCATTGTGGGAGGAGGTCAGAGGTTTCTAGGGCAGAGGTGAAAGTTTGAGGGGGAATCTTCTTCCAGGGCCGGTAGAAGATGGTGGTGGGTTTGGAGGTGGAGGGGGGGAGGGATAGAGGTGTTGCAAGAAATGAAAAAATGGTCGGAAATGGCCTTGTCTGTGATGGTGACGCCAGAGACGTTGAGGCCTCGGGTGATCACCAGATCGAGCGGATGGCCGTAGGTGTGAGTGGCAGTGTTAATATGAAGGGAGAAGTTGAAAGACGAAAGTAAAGAGGAGAATTCAGAGGAAATGGGGCAGGAGGGGGTGAAGTGGAGGTTGAAATCGCCAAGAATGATAAGGCGATCAGAGGAGGTACAAAGGGAGGTTAAAAGTGAAGAAAAATCTGAAATGAAAGTGGGAGAGGGTTTGGGGGGGCGATAAACTAATAGGATTTTGAAAGAATTGTGGGAGGAGTGAGAAAAGGTGAGCTGTTCAAAAAAGGGGAAGGAACCGGAGGAGTCGGGGGATAGGGCGAGGGATGACTTTGAAATGAGGGCCACACCACCGCCACGACGGTTGGGTCGAGGGGCATGGTGGAATGTGTAGTTGGGTGGTGTGGCTTCAACATGGGGGAAAGTGTCGCCTGGGGTGATCCAAGTCTCCGTCAGGGCCATGATGTCAACGTTCTCATCAAGGATGAGATCGTTGATGGCCAGGGTCTTGTTACAGACAGAGCGGACATTTTGGAGGCCGATGCGGAAAAAGCAATTGGCCGAGGGGTGTGAGGGGGGACTGGGATGGTCAACGGAGAGGGTGGGGATCTGGATAAGGGAGGAGCGGTTGACCCCCCGGGTTTGTGTCCGGTGGGGCTGGTGGGGATGGTGGGGGACAGGGCACTTGGTGTGGCTGCTGTTGGACAGCCAGCGCCGAGTGCCGCGGTGAGCCCGACGGAGGATTCCCAAACTGGAACAAAGGGAAGCAGTGGGAGGGTCGAGCCGGGACAGTAGGCGAGGAGGGCGAAGAGAGAGAAGGGTAGAGAAGGAATAACGAAGAGGGGGGGTTGGGGGGAAAAACATGAGGAGGGGGAGGGAAGCTCGGGTCATGGCGGCAGCCATATTGCGCACGCGGGAGACCAGGAGCGAGGGTCAGTGGGGCGGCATCATCCCAAGGGATGTGAGGCCGCGGCTGGGGGATGCAGAGGCGCTGCGGTCTGGAACCTGGCCGGGACTGAGGCCGAGGCTGGGGTTGTGGGTTTCAGGGCCAGTTGCCGGGGCTGCGTGGGCCCGGGCCATGGGTCGCCGGGTCAAGGCTGGAGCCGGGACCGGGGCCATGTTCATATGGGAAATGAAACAACTCATATCAATATACGGTATTGGGAAAGCAATTTTTTGGAGCCATGGCTTTGAGTATGTTATTAGGGTTGAGCAGAAGCAACTTTGTTTTGTACTAATTCATGCTCATGCTATGCCTGCCTCCAAAAAATGGAGGCAGGCATAGCCTGTGAAAAGTAAAAATGACCAAACTGAAGGTATCAAGTCTTGTGAAAAGTGGAGGAAGTGAGAAATTGATGCAACCAGATTGTTCTTGATAGTGAAGGATTAATTCACTTGGGGACATTAATATTACAAACAAGGAGGTTGGGCAAACTTTTGGAAAAAAAACTATCTCTTCAACCATACTTTTGATCTTGTCCCCCAACAAGAAAGTATCTACCTGGTTTGTGCAAACTTCATAGCATAAAGTGTAACAAGGAGCTCTGTGTTATTTTCTTTCTGAACTACATTTGGAAAGGTTGGCATCGCTTTAATAACTGCTACATGAAATGTTAGGTTTGTAACTTGTACCGTGTTACAAAAACATCTTCTGCACTTAAAAAGAAGAGCCTCAAGATATTTTGTGCTACTGGAAATTGCGAAACATTTGTTGCTAATTCATGTAGTGACTATAAAGTCATATCACATTCCATTGAAACATAATTTACGACAGTGTTAAAAAGCGCTCATTTGGTCTCTGCAGCTTATATTTCAAGCATACCATAAATCAAATACAGTATCCTTTTTTTTCATACTTTGAATCTGTTCAAAACATTCCCTGGAATTCTTTCAAAATAGTAACGACTAAGAAATTTATGGAATAATTATTCACTGTCCCCAAGGAGGGTAGATGCCAACCAAGCATTACTGGTAAATTCTTTAATGTTGTCATAATTTCTTGGAGATAAAACGTGTAAGAACTGGTGGAAAGTAAGAAAGGACAACTAAAGTTCAAGAAAGTTAACACTGTGTTAATTTTATTTGATACAGTTTGACAATCTGGCCTGAGCCAGACCTATAGTGAGATGTGATGTTTACATTGCAGTCCAAACTTGATACACAGCAAGAGTGCCATACAAACTCAGGAGAAATACCTTTAGCCCCAATTACAATAACTACAAGCACAGCAAGTATAACAGTTCATTTGTCTTTGACAATTATGAAACTGAAAATTACAGAAAGTAATTGTATAGACTTGTAAACTTCAGAGTTTGTTCCTCCAAATTGTGGAAGGTTTATGTAGAAGGTTAATGTACGTCACAGTCCCTATTGACAATGTGGCTTGTGATCTGAAATCTTAATGCTCTTGTAAGGCATCAGCCTATTCAATCAGCAGCACTCTTGCCTCTCAGTCAGATGGTTGTTGTCTCAAATCCCACAATTTGCAAGGTTCACATGCCACTTTGCTTGCCCTTGACCAATAAAGCTCCAGCTAAAATTAGCCATTTCTTCATGGGTGTTTGTATTTATGGGATATTGCTGTGTGCAAATTAGCTGCCATGTTCGCATACAAAAACTCAGTTACTACACTTTACAGTAAACTCATGGGAAGTACTTTGCTTTGCAAGGACATGATAAGGCACTACATCAATTGCAAGGATTATTATTTTACTATTTTGTACTCTGCAGTAATTAGTTAATTCCTAGCCACCTTTCACCTATCATAATAATTTGCCAAATGTGTAATCTAATTTTTAGATATACAGTATTTAAGCAAGTGCATCTTAAATGAGATACTTAGCGTGTTGCCTTCTCAGCTTCAGTGACTTGGTAATATGTGATTTACAACTCTCCACTCTTAGACCAAAAAACATATTTACAAATTGGTGTTTTAAAAACAAGACAACAGATTGTGTGGGGTACAGTTTTAGATTTTGCCAGAAAACTCGGGCATTAAAGTTGACAGAAAAAATAATAGGCAATTAATCATTGATCCTAATATGTATCCTGTTCTGTGTTTTCTTTCCCTTTACTAAAGCATTATCAAAATAGAAAAGGTGGCCTGCTGCCTTGTGTTCAAATTGCTGCAAGACCTACAACTGTTACCGTGTCTTTTCAAAATGTAAAACGTTTATGACATGACGTATTTCTGCTCACTTTTATTATCCCACATCTGTCATGTAGATACGATCTGAAGGGTCAATTTGAAATAATTCATGACCCTCTTCTTCAGCAGAGCTTCCTCTGTTGGGCACTTCCTGTCCAGACTATAGTATACTGGGAAACTGAGACTTATAGAAATTTTGAGGAGATGGGGAGGAGGAATAGGGGTAGGAGGAAAACGTCATCTCAGTTAACTGGTGCACAAATACCCAAATCCTTTGCTTTCTGAGAATGATGCTAGTGCCAGCTGATGAGGAAATAGCAAACAGGACATGTCCTTATCACACAGACCCATCAAGGTTCACTGATGTGAACTGTTACAAAAAGGATTGTTTGGGTAAGGTATTTTTTGCATTAGTGGTGGGAAAGAAGCATTGAAAGGTATGGTAGAGCTGCTCACATTCAGCCTGTCGATAAATGATCTATTGGAGTCAAACGCTATAACAACAGCTTATATTTATGGAGTGGCTGAGATGCTGTAGATTAGCATTGCAGATCACTAAAACTGATGTTAGCTGCAGTCTATTGTTCATAAAACACTTATTTTAAGCACTTTGCTCTTTCACTTAGGTTATTATGTACTTGATGGGATTTAATGAGTCCATTCAGCATTGATAACAATACTAATATGAGGAATACTCACGTTGCTGAAAGATGAATCCTTGTTTTGTTGAAACTAATTTTCTAAACCACTAAATCATATCCAATTTTAAAACTTTAATGTTATATTTGTCCATTTCTTTGGAGAATGGCAACATTCATTTACAGTAATGATTATGGTACAATCTGCAATTGGCTGATGTTTGCAGGCTAAGCCTCTGGAGCAAAATTATGTCTGGTTTAGAGTGTAAAGTAGCTACATTTATCAGTGAGAATTGACAAAAATAGGTGGAATGGATTTACAGCTATGCTGATAGCTGCTGAGAGCAAAATCTGTGCTGTTTAATGATGTAGTACATTGGTGAATAACTTTCCATGGATAATAATCCCTCAAAAAAAATACAGTCACTCAATCCACAACTATTTGTGGGACACTGTTGTGCGCAGTTGGCTGCCACAGTTCACCCACACAATATACAGACAATCCACTTTCAATATATTTTGTGAAGTACTTTCAGACTTTGAAATGACATGATAAGGTGCTATAGAGCCCTTCATATTTACAAAGCACTTCTCAGGATAATTTGTAAAGTTCAGTGACTGTGTTTTGTGCAAATACAGCAACCTGCACAAAGTAGTGTCCCCCAAACATCCATAGAGTGAGTAATACATTTTATTTGGGGGATTGTAGGCTTGGATACTGGTAAAAAAAAATCCTCTTTTCTCATTTTGAATAGTGCCATGTGATCTTTAACGTTCACCTGAACAGACAGACTAACGTTCACCTGAACGGATATTGGTTTAAAGTTTCGTCTGAAGCTCAGCTCCTCCGACAAACCAGCCCACCCCTAACATTGCATTGGAATGCAGCCGAGACTGGGATTGTAAAGTCCTGATGTGGGACTTGTTTCAATTGTAAGTGCAAATGAAAGTGATCATAGATGTTACGGGTTCCAACTGTGGCTTGAATCCACAACCTTCTGACTCAGAGGTGAGAATATTACCAACTGAGCCAGGTTGACACACAAATGATATTGGAATACCAATGAGGAAGTCACAAATTTCTCCATAATGTTTCAGCAATCCTAGTCCAGCACATTCAATCGCGAACTATAAATCATTCTTCCAAAATTGGGAAAAATACATTACTCCAGAGTTATGCTTTAGAACTCTGAAAGGACTGTCAAGAAGGAGTGACCCAAACACTCATTGGCACAATCAGTTAAGTGTCACTGAAGCACATCATTGCATCAGATCTACAATTCTGATATTCCATTGCTGAACATTTCACTTTGGAGCCAGATCAGCTGTATCAGACACCTGGCCTGCCTGACCAAAAAAATTCCACTACTCCCACAACACTGCATTGGAATGTCAGCCAAGACTGTGAGTTCAAAGTGCCTTGATGGGGCTTGAACCCAACCTTCTGACTCAGAAGTGAGAGTGCTACCAATTGAGCCAAGCTGACACACTGTGAACAATATGTTGGGGTAAATAGTCAGATTGTCAAAGCTTTCAAGCAACTCTCAGGATAAATACACTGGTGATTTGAAATACTAATCTCCATTGAGGATTTGCTTATTGGAAAAGAGTAGGATTAAGTGTCATACGTACACAGACTTTTTTTCAAAGTATTGTATTTAATAATTAAGATTTTTTAAATTAATCCCACAAAGACAAAACTAAAGCAGCATAGAGAAAAAAAGTCAAAATAGGATGTAGCATTTTCACAAAAGAGCAAAATTCTTCTAAATGTGGAATTGCTCCACTCTAATTGATCATACTTGCTGTAGTCTAATCAGCTACAACTGCATAGTTTGCCATTGATATCACTGTCTGGCAAGCTTTCTCGCTGCCCAGATTTGACTGTATATTTATGATCTCATTGCTCCAGAACACCCACCCTATGGAGGGTCAATAAATTAGGTGTTCTGGATGCGATTGGATGGGCCAAAGGGCTTTCTTCATCCAGAACAATCTTATGATTTTGTAATATAATGGTATTATAGGAACATAGGAAACAGGAGCCATTCAGCCCTGTTTCACCATTTAATTAGGTCATGGCTGATCTGTACCTCTACTAATCCTTTCAATTCCATTTTCCCACTTTCTCCCCCTAGCCCTTAATACCCTGACCAACCAAATATTTATCAACCTCACTCTTGAAGGTGTGAATGGATCCAGCATCCATGACCTTTTGGGGGAGAGAATTCCAGATTTCTACCACCCTTTGAGTGAAAAAATGCTTCCTGATTTCACTCTTAAATGACCTGGTTTTAAGTGTAAGACTGTCCCCTTGTTTGGGATTCCCCCACCAGAGGAAATAGTTTATCTCTATTTATGCTATCAAATCCCTTTATTGTCTTAAATACAGTACCTAATTTTGGTTGGGAGAAAGTAAATTCACAGGAATTTACTTTCATGTGCATGACTGCATTTTGTAGGTGAATGTGGCAGCCAATGTGTATACAATATTGTCGTGTAAACAGCCTTGAAATGAATGATAAATATTACTGGGGAGATTTTTGTCCAGATTACTTCTCTTTTCGAATAGTGGGATTATGGGATTTTTGAAGTTTGTCTGAACAGGCAGACAGGGCCCCAGGTTATTGTCTCATCTGAAGGACGGCATCTCCAACAGTGTATCACCTCCACCCCCATCCCCACACATATATACAGGTCTGCACTGGAATTCAGTCTAGATTTGCGTGTTCAAATTCTTAATGTGGGGCTCTAACCCACAACCTCCTGATTGAGAGGCGAGTGTTGCCCAGGTCAATGCAATTTGCAAACACTGCTGTCAAGATTACAGAGCAGATCCATACAATTCCAGTCGCATTGTGCTAAAGCAAAAACTAAATAGACTTTATAGCAAATTGTTAGAAAAAGAGGAATGTCGGACTCAATGTACCATATCAGAGAGTTGGTTTTACATGTAAGAGCTGACAGCACTCTTAAATCCTAATTTATTACCAGTGATTATCGTCACACCTAGCAGACTAAACATTGCATGGTAGTAATTCAGTGTAATTAGAGCCACCTGTTATAGGGTGGAGGGCTTGAGCCAAACCATTTCCTATTCATTACCATCACCATCCAAAGGATATTACAACACAGGCATACATTTGAAACCTTGTCAATTTTATTATGTTTGTGTTTAGTTTTTTTTCAGATACTGGTATTTTTTCCTTAAGTAAGCAAGCAAGTAAAAGAAAATACCTGTACTGTAATTTCAAGTTAGGTTTTTAATGTTACATAATCAGTGCTGAGAAGAACTTCTATTTTGTTGTTATTGTTGTAGCTGGTGTCTGACACTGTGGAAACCCATCGCCACGCTTAAGATTATTCAAACCAGGTCATTACCGCATACAAATGCCACCTAAACATGGAAATTTCCCAGAAATTTGCTTGGAATGGAATGAGCATTCTCTCCCCTCAGGGACACACCCTGGTTATGTAAATCCAGAGAATATCAGGCAGATGTTGGCAAAAGCCAAGACTTGGGGTGCCTAAATGTGTGCTGGAGTTCTGCTGGGCTACAACCAGTTAGAAACTCATAGCTTGCCATTGAGTGCAATGTCTGGCAAACTTATTGCTGCTTGTTCAGCTAGGGCCACCCATTTTTTCCGAAATTGGGCTTTAAGACACGATGAGCTGAAAATTATAACATTTTGAACCTACAACCTTCTGAGACAGAGTGTTGCCAACTGAGCCAGGCTGACTATGACTGCCATTAATTGTTTCTTCTGCAGCAGCCCTGTGCCCATTACAATATGAAGTACCATGACTAATACAGGCCATGGTACATGGAGTTTAGGTGTTGCAATCTCACAAAAGACTATCTGTGTAATTGTATATAGAGCTGGGTAGCCTCATGAGCCAAAATTTAAGTTTTAACTAAGCATGAAAGTTCCCAGGTCACAGGTCATTCAAGATAAACATAACATAGCTTATTACTGAACCCAGCTCATTTCCTGCTTAGTGATTCGACTCAATTGCATTCATTGGCTTTCTTGGTGCCATGATAGGATTTTGTGATATTCTTATTATTCATAATACATAATATGCACAGATATGTGTATAATATGTATTAAAATGTACAAAAATGACACACTGCTGCTGAAAACATACCATGAGATATGACTGATTGCCACGAATGAGAACCCTTTCACTTGCATTGCATCATTTCATTCTTACCGCTAGGCTTAAAATGGCAGGTTTGCAGCAATAAGGACGTGATTTGGCTTTTGCTACATGAAATATTAAAATATGTACATGTTAGATACTGTACAATATGTTACATTCAAGTTAAGATAAATAAGTTAATCAACTTGGTTGAGACCGGGACCCAGAACTCATTTGAAAATCAGCTTGATGCTGCAATAATGGTAGGGTGGGTTCTGATGGTCCAAAAGGCTTTCTTCATCCCATCCGGTCTTGTGAACTGTCAATAAAATTTTATCTCACACTTTGTATAGGACTCTTTCAATGTACCACAGCTGATTATCCGCTCCCAGGATACTGTATGTTTTATGACCCTGTTATCTATGACTGTTTTCCTTGACTGATGGCAGATAACTCAGCAAATATGTTGTTTGCAATGAGGTACATATTTCCTGCTTTGTATTGGATGAGCTAATAAAATACCTATATTAACATCCTTGGTAAATGTACTCCCTTACCTCTGGAAAAAAAAGTTTCTTGCCCAAATGTTTAAAAAAAATGAATTTTTGACAAATATTTCCAAGTCAATTACATGTTCAAAATATTTGAGAAAATGTGGTATCAAAATATTACTGAGCTGGAGTTTTGCTTCCTCAAGTGTGCTGGAATGCAGACTGGACCTCTTCCGAGCTATATTTCATGCCCTTCCAATTCCTGAAGCTTGGTCCTTTTGGTGCTTTTACTCTGACAGCCTGTGTGGCCCGCTGTTATACTGCTCAACATTCAGCTGGAGCCCAGCCCTGATCAGCACAATACACATTTCTAGGGTTCACTGCAATGAATGTATAATTGCTTCAGTGTCAGGTCAGGGATTTAAAGCGCAGGAGAAAGGGGCTTTGTGTATTTTAATTGAAACTGAGAATGATGTATTCTTTTCTTGATTTCTTCTCTCTCTTATATTTGATATGTTGCCTCCTTTTGTTTTCTTGTTTTCATCTTTCACTTTCTTTAGTCTATATTTTGTATGTCTCTTTTTTATCTGTTTGTTCGGTCTGTTTTTCTACCTCTCTTCTGTCTGTTTGGTGAATATCAGCCTGGCTTTGTCTGTTGAAATTTCATATTGGCTTAAGTGGTGGTGGCTTTAAGTCCCACTTTGCTAGTGCACAACCTTGACGTCCAGTTCCATCCTCAGCTTTTTTTTTCCTGCTTTCCTGACCCCTAACCAAAACCTCTTTCCTTCCACCATATCGCCCACCTCCAGAAAGATTGGCAGGTAAACCAGCTAACAAGCAGTGGGCAGTCTTCAAGGAAGAGATAATTCGGGCACAGGTTACAACCATTTCAACAAAGGTAAAATGTAGGGCATCCAAATCTCCCTGGATGACTAGGGCAATTGGGATGAAAAGAAAGCAAAAAAGGGAGGCTTTCTTTTTTTGCCCAGAATACAGAATTCAACCAATCGGAATATAGTAAATGCAGGAGAGAACTAAAAAAGGAAGTTAGAGGGGCAAAACGACTGCACAAGAAACAGGTAACATTAAAGGGAATCCTAAGGTATTTTACATACATATTAAGGGTGAAAGATTGGTCAAGGGTAGGGTGGGGCCAATAGGGGACCAAGGAGGAAATCTTATTGTGGAGGCAGAGGGCATGGCTGATGTACTGAATGAGTACTTTGCCTCTGTCTTCACAAGAGAAGAAGATGCAGCCAATGCCACAGTATTGGAGGAGAGTGTAGTATAAGTGGATAAGATAAGCATAACCACAGAGGAAGTACTAAAAAGGTTGACAGAACTCAACGTAGATAAGTCGCCCGGTCCGGATGGGATGCATCCTAGGTTACTAAGCGAAGTACGAGAGCAAATAGCAGAGACTCTGGCCACAATCTTTCAATCTTCCTTGGACACAGGGGTGGCACCAGAAGACTGGAGGGTTGCTAATGTTACTCCCCTGTACAAAAAAGGGGCAGAAAGACAAACCTGGAAAGTACAGGCCAGTCAGTCTAACGTCAGTAGTGCGCAAACTTCTCAAGTCTATAATCAGGGACAAGATAGATCTTCACTTAGAAAAATATAGACTGATAAAGGACAGCCAGCATGGATTTGTTAAAGGCAAATCTTGCCTTGCAAATCTGATAGAATTTTTCAACGATGTAACAGAATGGGTGGACGAGGGCAGCGCAGTTGATGTAATTTACATGAACTTTCAAAAGGCATTTGACAAAGTGCTGCATGTGAGGCTTAGTGGAAACTAGAGGCCCATGGCTTTAACGGGACAGTGGTAGCGTGGATCCACTACTGTCTGCGAGACAGAAAGCAGAGAGTTGTGGTGAGTGGCTGCTTTTCAGACTGGAGGGAAGTGTGCAATGGCATCCCCCAGGGATCAGTTTTGGGACCACTGCTCTTTTTAATATACATTAATGATTTGGGTTTAAGGAGTACGGTTTCCAAATTTGCAGATGATACTAAGTTAGGGAGAATAATAAATAGTGAGGAGGATAGTAGGCATCTGCAAGAGGATATAGATAAAATGGTAAAGTGGGCAGACACATGGCAGATGAAGTTTAATACAGAGAAGTGTGAGGTGATACACTTTGGGAGAAGAAATGAGGGGAGGCAATATTGGCTAGATAGTACAATTTTAAAGGGTGTGAAGGAACAGAGAGACCTGGGGATTTGTGTTAGTGACTCTTTGAAAGTGGCAGGACAGGTAGACAAAGCCATTAAGAAGGCATATGGGATACAGGCTTTATAAATAGGGGTATAGAATACAAAAGTCAGGAAGTGCTGATTAACCTCTATAAGAATTTGGTTAGGCCTCAGCTGGAGTACTGTGTACAATTCTGGTCACCACACTTTAGGAAGGATATTAAGGCATTGGAAAGGGTGCAGAGGAGATTTACTAGGATGGTACCAGGAATGAGGGACATCAGCTATGAGGAAAGGCTAGATAGGCTAGGCTTATTCTCTCTAGAACAAAGAAGATTGAGAGGAGATCTGATAGAGGTTTATAAGATTATGAGAGGTTTCGACAAGGTGAATAGGGAAAGACTGTTTCCACTGGTGGGCGAATCAGTAACTCGTGGTCAAGGATTTATAATAGTTTCGAAACGAAGCAGAGGGGAGCTGAGGAGAAATGTTTTCACTCAGCAGGTTGTTCGAATCTGGAATGCATTGCCTGAAAAGGTGGTGGAGGCAGATCCCATAACAACTTTTAAAACGGAACTAGATCTTTATTTTGGAAGAGCAGGTCTGTTAGGTTATGGGGAGAAAGCTGGGCAGTGGGATTGAGTTGCTCTTTTCAAAGAGCCGGCGCAGACTAGATGGGCCGAATGGCCTCCTTTTGTGCCGTATAATTCTATGATTCTATGCCTCATACCCAATGCTGCTGAAACACTTATTGATGCCTTTAAACTTTGTTCAAAGAAGTTCATCCTGTTTAAATTTTTCCAATGCACTACTGACTTGTCTTTCCTAACTCTACCATTCATAAGCTACAACTCATCCAGAACTCCATCACTCGTACCTTCACATACCAGAATGTGCACCAGATTCCACGTACCTATCACCTCTGTCCCGCCAGGGTACACTGATCTCTCCAATATTTTCCTACACTCGTTCTCCGCTTCCCTCTCCACAGAGGTAACTTGGACTTGCTGTACATTACCAGGTCTCTCTTTGCCATCATCAGTGGCCAAGCCTTCAGGTTCTATACAGCTAACATCTCCCTCAATTTATTCCTCCATCTCACCCTCTCAATATCTGTCTTTAAGTGCAACCTCAATACCTACTGCTTTGAATGTGCTTAGGACCACCTCCTCTAACTTGCTTGACCTTGTCTTTGTGAAGAGCACTGAGATGTTACCCTATATGAAGGGTGCTGAAGAAATACAAGTTGATGTTTGGGCCTTAACCTCAAAGTTTTGTGGGGAGTTGCATTATAAATGTGCTGGAAGACATGTTAAACCAATACATGTTATTCAATTGAATATTAAGGATCCATTGGCACTCTTTTACATGAGAAGGTAGTTTCTGGCCAAGAACTCCTACAAAAATAATCACCGTGCACAAAATGGCTGCTGCCTTTACTTACAGAGACCATTGCACTTGACAATAATTACTGTAAAGTGTTTTGAGGCATTTTGATGTAATAAGTTTACTAAAAGATAATTTATCAGCACTCTTTTTGTTGATATGCTTTGCTTTTAACATATATTTGAATACTTGCAATTTTGAGACAGTAATAACAATCCTTGCATTTGATGTTGTGCCTCATGAAGTCATCAAGGCATCTCAAAGTGCTTCACACAATATACTGTGAAGCCGATTGACTGTGTATTTTGTGGTCACAATGGCAAATTTGGGACGGAATAAAACAGTCTGCAATTTGATACCCAACACTTTTTGAATCTTGAGAGAGCACAAATATTAATTACAGTTTTATGTGCTTTCTATGCCTTAATGCTGAAGCTCGATGCCTTATGCAGTCACTGGAGACCCTTCTGCAACCACACCAGAGAGAGTCAGATGAAACAGTTCAGAGGCTGGCAGGGTTGAAGTAATACATATTGGAAATATGTTTTCAAATGAAAAAAGATTTTTAAAAAATTCATAAAGTTGAAATCTTACTCTGTATGATAGACAAATGCCTGGGAGCTATGAGAAGGCTCAGCTTCATATATGTCTGTCGAGAAATGCTGACTAATGATTTGATGACACACAGACAGTTTATTGAATTAGACAGGCTGGAATGCAAGCCGGTGCTGAAAGACGTTGCATGGGAGAATAAAGAAAGGAATGGAGAAAGAACAAAGTTGAATTGCTAGTGCATGTTGCCAAGGATGTATTTATAAATGTCAGACTGTTCCGAAATAATACGCATAGTCCGCAGTATTCCCAATTGATATGAAACATTTTCTGATAATGCACATTTGTGAGATGTTTATTTCTGTTACATTTAGCACTTTATCCAGAAGCATCTACCAAAAATGGACCCATATCGTTTAAATTTTCCCTATTACTAAAAACATCATGCTCAGCATGGCAGACCATTTCCACTGATGAATGAGCCAGTGGCAAGAGACCATAAACTGAGAATTACTCCAGAGAAATAAAAGTTAGAGGTTAGGAGACATTTGTTTGCACATACTGTGGATTTCTTCCATCACAAATGTCTGCTGAAGCTGAGTAAACATCATTGTAAAATAAATTGTATAAATACTTAAAGAAAATTGATTTTAAATGTAGAATGTAGAAACATGGAGTACGGGGAAAAGAGCATATGATTAGTGTAGGTAGTACTGTACATTGGAAAGTCAGGACCAATACAGACACAATGGGCTGAATGACCTCCTTCAATGTGACAAATATTCTATGTTGAGGGGAAGGCATGGGCCTATGGGTATATGCAAAGACAAAATAATGGCTTTATGAACTAAGCTTATTTTTACATGTGACAATAGCATCTTTGCTTGTATAAATTGGTTGTATCTTTTCAAATTATTATGCACAATGCTGATGATTTCCGTGATAATATTCAGAGTTTTGTAATATTGCGAAATATCAGAAAAATTAGGAAAACACACGCACACCAACCATGCATGCCCTTAGAAGTAAGGAATCGGCTGATCACTTTGTATAGATGTAAAGTGTAATGACTGGATATTTTTAAGTGAAAGTGACAGCCCTATTTGTGCACTGCAAAGTCGCAAAACAGCTATGGAGTGACTGACCAATTTTATATGGGGAATTGATGGCCAGGTTACAAGGAGAAACTCCCCTCTCTTCGAAGCTTAACATTTAACATCAAACTTGGTTGAACGTCTCCTCTGTTGGAACGTCTCCTCTGCATTCGAGTGTCAGCTTATTGTGGCTGTACCCATTGCAGCTACTCTTGCAATCAGTTTATTTTAATCGGCCTTCTCCCTTTCGCCTGCGTAATTTTATTTATCCTTGAAATGCTTGATCTTCGCTTCTTAGGCATTTTGTCTTTATTAATATAGATCCCTTAAGATTAGAAGATGTGTTCCTGAACTCTTTAGCATCCCTTGTTTACATATTTGCGTGAGCAGTTATATCCTTTTGGGAGGTCTCCTGTGGGAGGACTGCTGTTGGGAAGACTCAGTGGGAGGACTCCAAGTTGGGAGGACTCATACACACATTTCATCTTCTAGTATAGATGCATCTATATCTAGTCAAGAGCACTGCCGGTTGAGCCAGACACAACAAGAACAACAGCTCGCATTTATATAACTCCCTCCACACAGGCCTGGAGTGGATGCGCAATTCAAGTTTGTGCTGCTGGCTTGCAATACTCTCGGATCTCCGCTACATTCCCCGAGAGGGGCAGCAAAGCGGAGGTGTAGAGCTGCACAGGTTAGAGCATTGCAAACAAACAAAAAGCACCAACAGAAAGCAAGCACAGCATTCACCAACACCATCCCAGAAGAGTAGAACATTGCAAGCCAGCAGGGCATGCTGGAATTGCGCATCCACTCCAGGCCTGTAGGTGCCGCTGTGCGGGGTGATCGACAGCGCGTTGTCTGGACGGTCGGGTCTCAGGTGAGGCTGGACGCTGGCGCTGCTCTTTGTCGCTGCCCAGTGAGTGTGTGAGTGTGGGGGGTGGGTGTGTGTGTGTGAAGGGGGCGGGGGAAGGGGGCGGGGCCTGGAGCCACGTCACAACCAGGAAGAGCCGGCGTGGGAACCAGGATCATCATCAGCAGCAGCAGCAGCGGATTCAGCTTCAGGATGAGTGAGAACGGCAGCCGCAAAGTAGCAATAGTGACCGGCATCACTGGCCAGGTGAGAACGGCAACAGTCACACCAGCGCAGGCAGCGCAGGCAGGCAATAGGACCGCAGGCACGGGCAACAGGGACTGGCACCACTGGCTGAAGAGAGAGCAGCAGTAGGAAGGGGAGTGTGGCAATAGGGGACAGGCAGGCAGGCAGGCAGGCAGGCAGGGTCAGGTGTCACTGGGCATTGTGAGGGCGGCAGTAGCCCACTCGTGCAGGAAGGGGAGTGTGGCAATAGGGGGACAGGCAGGGCTCAGGTGTCACTGGGCAGGTGAGAGCGGCAATAGCTACAGGGTAGGCATTGGAGAGTGGTATTGGAGGGTAGGGAGCCAGCAATAGTGACTGGCATCACTGGACAGTTGAGCATGGCAATAGTCACCAGACAGGCAAGGGCGACTGTGACCTCATCACCGTGCAAGAGAGAGTGGCAGTAGTCACCAGACAGGAATAGTGATCACCGTCGCCGGATAGGTGAGAATAGCAAATGGGGGGGTGGGTGGGGGTGGCCAGGCAGCGGAGAATGGCAATAGGGGGCGGGCAGCTGCAATTGTGACTGGCATCACTGGGCAGGTGAAAGTGACATGAGGGGGCGGGAGAAAGCTGCATTAGTCACTGCCATCACTGGAGAGGTGAGAGTGGCAATCAGAGGGTCGTGAATTTACGGAATTCTCAACCCCAAAAGGCTGTAGATGCTCAGTCCTTGAACATCTTCGGGACTGAAATTGATAGATTTCTTATGGATAACGGGATGAAGAGATATGGGGATAAGGCGGGCAGATGGAGTCAGATTAGAAGATCAGCCATGATCTTATTCAATGGCGGGACATGTGGCCGAATGGCCTACTCCTGCTCCTAACTCTTACGTTCTTATGTTCTGTTCAATAGTGACTAGCTTCATTGGGCAGGTGAAAATGGCTACAGTAACCAGCAGGGGAAAGTAGCAACAGTAAACAAATCAGATGGTACCAGTAAACACATTAGAGCGCACTAGTGGACAGGCGAGAGTGGGAATAATGATCGACGCCACTGGGATGAAGAGTGACAACAGTGGAAAAATATTGCAATATTTCCAGAGCTTCAGAAAGTCACAACTCTCTGAAGCTCTGGAACTCTCACCTGGAATCCCTCTGCCTTGTCTCTGAATGTAATAGTGACCTGTGTCACTGGGCAAGTGAGAGTGGCAATAATAATAATCCTTGCATTTGATAAGTTTTTTTGGACAGGTGTTTGACACATGCTATATTTCTATGAAATTCTCAGTTTGGTTTGCAAACTCTTAAGCCTTGTGATAGGTCCAATAATCACCCATCACCATGCGTAAAAACCCTCCAAGATCCCTCAAACCCCAGCCACTAACGCCCTATCTCAAACCTGCCCTTCCTCTCAAAAGCACTGGAACACGTTGTCGCAAACGAACTCCGCGCCCACCTCTCCTCCCACTCCCTCTTCGAACCCCTCCAGTCCGGTTTCCGCCCTGCCCACAGTACAGAGACTGCGCTTGTGAAAGTCACAAACAATGTCCTCTCTATCTGTGACCAGGGTTCCCTCTGCCTCTTTATCCTCCTGGACCTGTCGGCTGCCTTTGACACAGTCAACCACGCCATCCTCCTCCACCGCCTGTCCTCCGCCATCCACCTCAGTGGGACCGCACTCGCCTGGTTCGAGTCCTACCTCACAAACCACCAGCAGTACATCTGCACAAATGGTTTTTCCTCCCGCACTCACCCAGTTACCTGCGGGGTACCCCAGGGATCCATCCTTGGCCCGCTCCTTTTCCTCATCTACACGCTTCCTCTTGAGGATGTGATCCGCAGACATGGGGCACACTTCCACATGTACGCGGATGACACCCAACTCTATCTCTCCACTTCACTTTGTGACCCCCAGTCCCCCGATGTTCTGTCAGCCTGCCTTTCGGACATCAGGGGCTGGATGAGGACAAATTTCTTGCAGCTGAATGTTGACAAGACGGAGGCCATACTCCTTGGCTCTCGTCAACGTCTCCATTCGCATGGCTCTCACCTCCTCCACCTTCCCGGCCTGCCCCTACAACTCACCGAACCTGTGCACAACCTTGGCATCAGGTTCGATCCCCAACTGTCCTTCCTCCCCCACATCTGGTCCGTCACCAGCGCTGCCTTCTACCACCTCCGACGGATCGCCCGTCTCCGGCAATACCTCACATTAAAAGCCGCCAAAACCTTGGTCCATGCCTTCATCACCTCTCGGCTGGACTATTGCAATGCCCTCCTCGCCGGTATCCCCTCCACCACAATCCACAAAATCCAGCTTATCCAAAACTCTGCTACCCGCATACTCACCCGCTCTAAGCTTCGCTCCCCCATTACCCCAGTCCTTGCCAGACTTCACTGGCTCACTATCCCAGAGAGGATCGACTTCAAGATCCTCACCCTTGTTTTCAAATCCCTCCACTCCTCTGCACCCCCCTATCTCTCTGATCTCCTCTTCCCCCAACCCAGCACCCGCTGCCTTCGCTCCTCTGGGTCTGGCCTCCTCCATGTCCCCCGAGTCCTCCACTCCACCCTCGGCGGCCGTGCCTTTAGCCACTACGCCCCGAGGCTCTGGAACTCCCTTCCTCACTCGCTTCGCCTCGCCCCCTCTCTTCCCAGTTTCAGGTCACGGTTGAAGACCTTTCTCTTCGACCGAGCTTTCGGTCACCTTCCTGCCCCTGCCCCTGGCTCGGTCCCGGGATCCGCTACTGTGAAGCGCTCTGAGACGCCGTCCGGCATGGAGGGCGCTATATAAATTGAAGTTGTTGTTGTTGTAAGACAAACTGAGGACAACTACAACAAACTTACACTTGTATAGCGCCTTTCACTTCAGGAGGAAGTCCCCATGCATCCCACCTACACATGGAAATTCCAGATATAGATTGTCGGAATGGAATGGTCGCTTGCTCCCAAACCAGGGGAACCCAATATCAGTGGAGTCAAATACTATGGGAGCTCCCCAGAGGGACACATCCAGTGCCTTGGGATGCCCTCCTGACAGGAAAAGCGCTATACAAATGTAATTTTGCTGCTGTTGCTTACCTAATTACAGAACGTATTAGGTGCAGCTTAGTGTATGGTACCCTTTCTGTCAATGGATCTGAGATGTTGCTTTCCGTGAAAGGTGCTGTACGAATGGAAGTAGCTGTTGCTGATTTTTTTTTACTGATTCTTCCTTTGCAGTTTTTAACATTTGTCATGGCTTCCTTTCATATTTGTTGTGTAATCATTTATTGTTTTCCGGCCTTCCATTCATTTGCTGACACCCTGCTTTACTACCATTTAAAATGTTAACTGCTTCCTGATTAATGTTTCGGTTTACCATTTTGACTTTTGGAATTCAATATCTTGATTATTGGCCTACTATCCTCCAAGAGCATTTTCTTTATCAATTTAAAAAGGTTTTTTTCAAAAAACTATGTCTTATTGCTAACCTTATGTATATACCTGGGGGCAGGAAATTATAATAAATTATAACATCCTAATAAGAATGAATTTATGTTTTGCTTGTATTTAAATCTTAATTGCTAATTATACATTCAGTAACAATGCAGTATAACTGGTTATACTCACTCGCCCAGCAGTCAAAATCCTTGGTCACGCCTTTATCACTTCCTGGCCGGAGTTTCCAAATGCTCTCCTCATGGTGGAACTGGTCTCCCCAGTTCCACCATACATAAAATACGGATTCAGTTAATTCAGATCTCTGCCGCTCAAATTCATAACTCTGCTACTCAGACACTAATCCACACAAAACTTCTTTTCAAATCCCTTCATGCCCTCGCACCTCTGTACCCTTCCAACTTGCTCACCCCCAACTCCACCACCCACTGCGTGGCTCCGATTCCTGTTCATCCCTTGCTAGGTCCGCTCCACCATCAGCGGCCTTTCAGTCACAACTCTGAAGCTCTGGAACTCTCTCCCCCAATCCTTCTACCATGTCTCTTCCCTCCTCACTTTCAAATCCCACCTGAAGACCTCAGCCATCCCTCCCTCCTTCCTTCCCTCCTTCAGACTCTTCCACTGTTAAGCATTTGGGATACTAACCAGAGTGAAGGACGCTATATAAATGCAAGTTTTGCATGTTAAATTCCTGTTGGCAATTTAATTTTACACTACATGTAAATCACTACAAAAAGGCAATAAGTTATGGAGTATGTAACTTCTTTGATAACGTTTGATAAAAGTCATCAAAGAATTTAAATATTAGCCATTTGAAATGAGTGTTCATCAATTTGACAACAGTCTCACATTGAACAGAAAATGTATGATTGTACAAATCTATTGTCCATTCAGATCACCGAGTCAGTGTTGCATGAGACATGTATGTGGGTGAAGTTCTTCTTAATGAGCATCAGAATATCCAAAATATGCTTGGCCACTGGAAATTCCACTACTACTGTAATTAAGGTATCTCAACTGGGGCAGAAAAAAAACCTGAGGACCTACATTTGAAGGGCTATAAAAACACCTTCCATTCCAGTACAATAATCAGAAGTGCATCTAGTAATGTGTAATCCGAGTGTGGGCTGAGCAGAACACTGAATAGCTTGAATTCTCAACTTCCGAGGATTCAAACTCGACTATTTGGCAATATATTCCATCATCCTGTTTGCTATGTTTGGTGCTGGGCCACCATTGGTAGCCAAGTCAACAACATCTGTGGCCCTAACCTCTGCAGCTTCCTCCCTCTACCCCTCCGTCGCACCCATTCCCTCCCTGTCAGTCTATCAGTCTGAAAACCTTGCCTCTCGGCTCCTCCGAACCTGTACAGTATTTGCGAAGCTCTCTGAGATGTTCTTCTACACGAAGAGCAAATTGTTGTTTTTGTTGCCAACTCACATTGTCTGGACTTGATGAGCAACTAGTTAACTAATACAAGAGCAATAATTTTACATTTATATAAAGCTTTCATGACAGAAGGATATCTCAGAACAGTTTATAGAGCCTAAACTGGGGGTGGGGAAGCAGAGGCAGATCTGGGGGAAAGATGACTAAAAGTGCGCTTGAAAAGACAATTCTTCAGGTGTGCTTTAAAGGTAGGGAGCAAGGGAACAATGTGTAGGGAGGGGCCTTTGTCTCCCATGAATAGTTTTTAGGTGCAGTACATTAATTCTGCATTGAACTTCAGAGGCCAGTGCAATTTGCTGCCACACCTTCACATAAATATCTCATCTACCTCTTTTAATTCCATATTATGTTTTGCATTTGCAGATAAATCCCTTTCCAGTTCTACATAGCAACATAAGAAATGCTAGACGAAAATAGACTGAGGTCCGTCTAGTTTGCCTTCCACCTTCCTGGTGGTCACATGTACCTATGCCCAGAACCACCTATGCACTGTATCCCATAATGTTATTTCCTAAAAGAAAACTATCTAACCTGTGTTTGAAAGAATCAACACTTCCTGTTTCAACCGTCTGTCTCCCCAGGGAGCTTTGTTCCACAGCTTCACTATTTGCTCACTGAAATAGTGTTTGCCTAGGTTCATTCTCTCTTAGCTCTCCTAATCTTTTTTTAAAAAAAAGCTCCTGTATGTCCTGTTCTCAGTAACTTTCCGTCCTCTTTTGTATTGTGGAGTCCTGTAGCTCAGTGATTAGATCACTCGCCTTGCAAGCTAGAGAGCTGGGTTTGATTCCCGCGGGGCATGGCGAAACCTTGGGCAAGTTTCCTTACTTCACACACCTGATATTGATCCCTTGAGAATGCACCCCCCCCCCCCCCCCAATAATAAATTGATCATTTTAATCCATGAATGTTTGTGGGACACTGCGGTGCACCACATTTCACCCACAAAATATACAATCAATTCACTGTACAGCTATTGTCTCAAAGCGCTTTGAGACACGTAGAAGATGTGAAAAGCGCTATATCAAATGTGCAAATGTGAGGATTATTATTATTGGGAGATTTGTACAGTAATTACTTTATAGTTGTCATTCTCATGCATTGAATGGAAAGTCTGATGCAATTTCCAGAAATTTCAATGCATCTTAGAGTGGGTATTTATGAAGCAAAAGTTGCATGCTAAGGTTTATTAGCAGGTGCTTTTATTTTCCAGCCATAAAATGGTCCTATAGAATGAAATGTCTCTGTTGTATTGCGAGACATCAACCCTCTCTCTCAGTTGCTTTTTAGTGCCTCTTCAGACCACCATGATGATACTTTTATGAGGATATGACCTAATTACTGTATATAAGGATATTGGACCTCCTGCCTTTGAATGAAGCTTGTGAGTCCTGTCCAATTAACGTGAATACAATACAGTACAAGACTAGTACTGCCTGAAATGAGAGGTTTTGCAGAAACCATGTTCTGATTGTTTCTCTGGTATTATTATTCAGTTTAAATAATCTCTCCCGTATATTTCTAGACATAAAATTAAATAAAACTTACATTTGTTATAGCCAGGACCTCCTCTCATCATCAAAATGTATCAAAGCACTTCACAGGATTTACTGTAAAGTGTAACAACTGTGCATTTGCTGGTGCAATTTAGATCTTAAATTCAGAAATGCTCTTACATTTTGGAAATCAATATGTTGCATTTTATTGTCAAATTTATGCATCCAATGAACTGTGCTATTCATCAAGTTGTGAGTTGAATCTCCTCAAATTCAATCATTTTTCATCAGAATGGAAACCTTTGGCACCAAAGGCTAGGTGTAGCTATTTTACCCTGTAAAACGTTAATTGCTGTGAAATTTACCATTCCTTTGCATAAAGTACATTTATTTTCTCGCTGCAGGTTCTGTTTCTCATCCATTGACACTTTAATTTGGCAACGATAAATAGCAGGTTATGACTGTAGTGAAATTCTACAATGGAAACTAAAAACCATCATACTAGACTGCCAAAGTACTACATTTGGTGCCAGGTTAACCAGTCAGAGGGTATATAACTTTTTCATGTTAACTAGATTTATGACCCCTTCTGTCAAATTAATAAGCTATAATATATTTATACACATGGGACCTAAAATTCCAGCCACTCTTGTAAGACTGTTTTGTCTTACAATTTTGCAAATTTATGCATCCAATGAACTGCACTATTCATCACGTTGTATATTGAATCGCCTCCAATGTAATAATTGCAGAAATTAAATTCAGTCTTAATTTGAAAGCTGTTTTTTGTTTTCTTGTTTTTGTTAGCCATGTGTCGGACACATGTGGAAACCCATCACTATGCTTAAAACTATCCAAACCAGACTGTTTCCCATATGTATGCCACCTACATTTCCCAATGTCTGGAATGGAATGTGCGCTCACTCCCTTGAGAGACGCACCCTGTTTACTCAATTCATGTAGATTGGCAAGAACCAAGGCTTGGTGACCCCAGAGTATACAGTGTGGTACTGCTGTTTTCTCTGTTTGAGTTTAACCACAGTTTACCATTGAAAGCAAAGTCTGGCATGCTTCCCACTGCTTGTCTAGCAAAGACTATCCTACCTGTTAGAGTTTTGGCTTGCAGAGTTATCAGGAGCCAAGTAGGAAAACTCCCTGCCCCCGGGAACTGGTCTGCTCCTCCAAATCTTGCTGCCAAGCCCAACTGACTGGTCCATCATTAACAGTGCCTTTGAGTACTGCAGACCCCTGGCTCATGCTTTTAAAATCTGGTTCCTTTTAAGATTTGCAGAAAACTAATTACTGAATTAAATCTGAATTTAGCATTTTTCCAATATTCTGCACATTTTTACATTTTAAGTCAAAATGTTTGTAAAGGCTACAATGAGACGCAATTTCAGATCTTCATGCAATTTAATTTGAGTCATCCCTATCGTGACAAATGAGCCTTGAATCTTAAACTGCCTACAAATGCACAGCGACTACAATTCACAGTAAAATCGTTTTGAAGAGTTTTGAGGTATCTCTACAATTAGATGTAGCATAATATCAAAGGCAAGGATTATTGTTAACAATAATGTATTATTAATGAAATTGCTTTCTGTCCAGTCTCACCTCAGGCAAAGTATCGTATGATCATGTACGATCTCACAGTAGGGTATTGTTCAAACATAAATAATTGCCACTGATCCAGGCACTGCAGATTCATGCGACTGAATGTTCGGTACAATACAAATCATACAAATTTACATTCATGTAGCGACATTCACATCAGGAGGACATCCAACGGTACTGGACAATTTAAGCAGAGGGGGCAACTGAGTTTGTAGGTTTTAGAAGGTCACAGGTTAGGTCAAAAATGTAGTACTTGATCAGTTGAGAGAAAACTAAGAACATGAGTATTTTGTCACAAAGACATTCCATACCCTAATCACCATCTATAAGTAAATCAAATTGTTAACCTCTCCCTTAGGTTTTCTTTAACTTTCTTAAATTGTTGCACTTTGGTAACTCATCCCCTAATGGAAATGCAAGATGGTGAAGATGCGGATTTTGGACTGTATTCTCCAGTGACTTGGGATGTCCTCCTGACATGAAAGGCGCTATACAAATGTAATTTTGTTGTTGTTGTTGAGTAGGAATTATAGGGTCATGGAGCAGAATGTGGGAATGGACATGAGCTGCAGAGGTTTGGATGATCTGCAGTTTGTGGAGAGAAATCTGGCAAGCAGGGAGTTAGAGTAGTTGAGCCTAGGTATAATAAATACATGGATGAGGATTTTGGCAGCTTGAGGGTAGAGGCAGTGGCGGGGTCGGGCAATGTTGTGGAGGTAGGGAAAGGCAGAGCAGATCATGGCACCGAATGGTTGTGTCGAGAGTTAAATATCAAATCTGTTTTCCACCAAATTACTTGTGTTATCTGCATGCATGTACAGGTAAACTTCTATTTAGGACGGGGTTGTGTTCCTGAAAAATAGTATGTATATCGAAACGTCCTAAATCGAAATGCGATTTCCCATGCGGTCCCATTATATAACCAGAGATGTGTTCTTTTCACAAAATGTTTGGACCTTAATCCCACTAAATAACACACAAAACCACACAACATAACACACAAACACACAAATTAACACACATAGGCAAGAAGGGTTACTTGGGGTAACTGTACAGTATTGTACTTTAATACCGGCAAACTTTAATACAGTACACTACTGGCAAACTTTAATACTGGCAGTGTGACAATGGCAGTGGCACTTGCAGCTTCCCCACTCATCTTGATGTTGTGGAGCCCATAGTGTCTTTTAAACCTTTGAAACCACCATCTGCTAGCACCACTGAAAGATGGTGCCGTTGAGCCTTCTCCTTCCTGATCATTTAACTCCCTGAACAATGATTTTGCCTTCTCTTGGATAACCAGGGTGTTGAGTGGTATATTACGCTGGTTCTGATCCTCAATCCAGACACTCAGCATTCTTTCCATGTTTTCCATCACTTCACTCCTACGTTTTGATAATCTGCTTGCACCTGTAGCTGTAACACACCTTGATCTTGCCAGTATATTGTCCTTATTCTGTTTTATAGTAGCCACCCTTTGATCTAGCTAGCCCTAAAGCCCTCCCGACGTTAGGGAACGGCGATATGGGAATTTTCCGGATATGGATATATCGGTTTGCTCATACCCACTTAAACCGATCTATCGAGTTTTTTATACTTCGCATGCGCGTGCATTCGAAGTGCGCGCGCATTGATGGCGCGCGCGCATTTATGGTGCGCGCTCAGTCGCGGTGCGCGCGCATTGCTTGACACTAGCATGTAATGTCCACGTGTAAATTAGATCTATTACAATAGAAAAGAGAGAGGCAGACAGTCAGACACACACATAGAAGCAGTGATAATCTGGCTTCTAACTCTCTCACACACAAAAATAACACTTACAGCCACAAAATGCCACTTATTTTTATGTAGTCTGAAGTCTGAATTAATGTCCTTCGCTATGCAAAAAGTGACAGCGTTCGTGATACTTTGCCACTTTTTGTCCCCTCTCTGGTACAATGTTCTCCTCTTAAATAAAGCAGGAATTGTTTGAGCTGCACTGGCCCCACTACCTGTCGCTTTCTCCGAAGTGCTGGTTCGACTTCCTGCTGTTGTCGACAATGATTTCGCTCTGAGGGCAGCGTGCTGGGCGGGGTGGTGCTGCTTAATGTGTTGTCGCAGTTTGCTCGTACTCGAATCAGATGTCTTAACCAAGACCTTGCAAACTGTACATCTATACACACCATTACTGACTGCATTGTTTTCAAAGTAGTCCCATCTTTTCCCCATGATGAGAAAGGTAAATTTTCAAACTACAATTTTCAGCGATGCGACTTTGTTAAGACGCCACGACTCACGTCGAGTATACACAGTAAAGTGTGCTCGCGCATCGGATGTGCGCACGCATTAATTGTGCGCGCGCACCGAATGTACACGCATTCCATGCTCTAGGTCTAGGAGGTTGCAATGCCGGCGACAAGGTAAGCTGGAAAAGATCGCATTACACTGATAATACCAACAACATTGATATATTGCCAGGAACGATATTAAAAATATAACGATATATATTTTTTAAATCGAATTTCGCGATATAACGATATTTTTAGAATCACCATATCGGCATATCGATCTGAAAATCATATCGGGTTTTACCGATATACCGATATATCGCCGTTCCCTACCCGACGTCCGTACCTTTTTCACTAGAATCGATGAGCTTTATCACCTTCAATTTGATATTTAAAGTGATGACTTTGCGGGTTTTCTGGCCACTAGCAGTATTACCGCTGCTCATTTCACTTAATGCTGCCTTTTCCCCGACATGGTATACACGTGGTAGCGGCTGTAAATTGCTCGAAGTTGCTCGGAAATGTTTAGAAATTACTGTAATACTGACGTGGCGTGATGTTGCTTCAAAATCCGCTGGCTTTAAACAAGGACGTGGCAATATGCTATTGGCCAGTTCAAACGCTTGGATATCAGGTGCAAGCTCGATTTACCCACGAATAGACTATGGACTGAGCATATGGACAAAAAGGATGCGCAAAATGTGACCTCGATATTCAAAATATGTACTGTGCATGAGCAAACAATTTTTTTTTCGTTAAAACGAATCCAAGTGTCCTTTATTGATCAAAAGGTGTTAAAAAATTATGGTCCTTCAATCGAAATGTCCTAAATAGAAGTGTCCTAAATAGAGGCTTACCTGTACGGCAATGGTGTCACCCCATCTGTAGGTGGTGCTAATATCTGCAGGGAATTTGAAAAGGTGGCCGGTATTGAAATATTTTGTGAATAATTGTACCCGTGTTTATGGAATCGACAAAGTAAGGGTTGGCATCTCTGGTCTACAGATATATATCTTGATTCTAAATTGTATAAGGTGTTAGATTTGTGCAGTTGAATTGCTTAACTTTTTTACAGTATACTTCTGTCCTTTGGTTTTTGCAGGGCCGGGTTTTGGCTTCAAACCTCTTCTCCATTCTAACCTTGTTTTTAATGTGCGCTGATGTTACATGTACTGATGATGTGACATCATGTTGTCGAGATTATAAAGATGGCTGTATTGAGAATGGCTAGAGCAAATCTGACATTGACTTTCACCTCACCAAGTGAGTCAGAAACCCGTGCTTCTTATTCGAACATCAACTGCCTTTCTCCCCCATACCCGTGCCATAACCCATTCTATGTCCCTCACCTCTGCAACATAGCTTTTCTGCCTCCACCCTAGGAACTCCATCCCACAATCCCTTCACCTATCTCCCTCCTTTGCCGCCTTGCTCCCTCCTTTGCTCCTTTTCGACCTTGCCTTCAGCCACCCTCCTACTTCTCTGACCTCCCTCATCCCCCCTCGCTTGGGTCCTGATCCCCGACTGTTCAGCACCTTGGGATGTCCTCCTGGCGTGAAAGGCACTTTACAAATGTAATTTTTTTGTTGTTGTATTGGTTACATGTACATTAACAGAACAACATCTGATGTTTGCAGCATGTCCAATCTCAGTTCACCGAGTCAGCGGAACTCCATCCCAGGCAGTGTCAATACCTGTGGAAATTTTTTAACGCAAGGATTTAAATGTTACTCATGCTCCATCGGTTGCTGGAGCATGAGTAAAGCTGTTGGAAATCTATGATTTGTCCAATGGTATTCTTATTAGTAATCTGAGTCCTGTAGCTCAGTGGTTAGAGCGTTCACCTTGCAAGCGAGAGACTTTGGTTCCTGACACGACAAAGCCTTGGGCAAGTTTCCTTACTGCACATGCCTGATAATAATCCCTCAAGAAAAAAATAATAAAAAAAGTAGTCACTTCCATCCACGACTTTTGTGGAACACTCTGTGAGCAATTGGCTGTCACATTTCACCCACAAATGTACAATCAATTTACTTGTACAGTATATTCTGTGAAGCACTTTGAAATGTCCAGAAGATGTAAAATGTGCTATATCAAATGCAAGAATTATTATAGTACATTAAAACATTTTTCAAATTATTTTGTTCTTCCAGCAATCTTTTGCTCAGTTGTTAGCACGTTTGTCAAAGATCCAGAATTTTTTGAGCTCCACAATATAGCTTAAATTCATTACCTAGTCTGACACTGGAGTGTTCAAGTGCTTTTCTTTCCATGAGCCTTTAATCCAAGTTCCTGTCTGTCCATTCTGGTGGTTTAGTTTGATATTAAAGCTCCCATAACACCTTATGCAGTATATAGTAAGTGGCTCTTTGAGATAGTAATAATATAATAATGATCCTTGCATTTGATATATCATAGAATCATAGAATCATAGAATCATAGAATTTTACGGCACAAAAGGAGGCCATTCGGCCCATCTAGTCTGTGCCGGCTCTTTGAAAAGAGCGATTCAATCCCACTGCCCTGCCCGCTCCCCATAGCCTAATAGACCCGTTCTCCCTAAATAAAGATCTAATTCCCTTTTAAAAGTTGTTATCGAATCAGCCTCCACCACCTTTTCAGGCAATGCATTCCAGATTCGAACAACTCGCTGAGTGAAAAAATTTCTCCTCAGCTCCCCTCTACTGCGCCTTGAAACTATTTTAAATCTGTGACCACGAGTCACAGATTCACCCACGAGTGGAAATAGTTTTTCTCTATTTGCCGTGTCGAAACCCCTCATGATCTTATAAACCTCTATTAGGTCTCCCCTCAATCTTCTCTGCTCCAGAGAGAATAACCCTCGCCTATCTAGCCTCTCCTCATAGCTGAAGTCCCTCAATCCTGGCACCATCCTAGTAAATCTTCGTTGTACCCTTTCCAATGCCTTCACATCCTTTCTGTAGTGTGGTGACCAGAATTGAACACAGTGTTCCAGCTGAGGCCTCACCAAAGTCTTAAAGAGGTTAGTCAGCACTTCCTGACTTTTGTATTCTATACCCCTATTTATAAAGCCTAGTATCCCATATGCCTTCTTAATAAAGCCTAGTATCCCATATGCCTTCATATCACCTTATCACATCATTGAGATGTCTCAAATCGCTTCACAGAATATGTACAGAATATATTGAATGTGTATTTTGTAGGCGAGAAACAGCAGTCAATTGCGCACATTCGTGTGTTGAGTCACCAATTTCTTTGGAGGGATCATTAGATGATAAGTTGCTGCATCAAAGGCAAAGTTTAATCTATTTTGATATAAATCAATTGCATGAAAAGTGGAGAGCCATGTGTGTAACCTTTAAACCAACAACTTCCACAGTAATCATGCAGACATGTTGACTATTCACCCATCATTAGATTTTAAAGAATAGTTGTCTTCATACAAAGTGACAGCACATGTGACTAACAAATGCCTTCCATGTCTGCTTTTATTTTTCTAGTGTTTGTTTTGAAACAAATGCTTCAAATAATGCTACTGCAGAATTACTAAATTACTGTGCCTAGTAGTTTTTTTTTTGCAAGTTATTCATCTAATAAAGAAATGTAGGTAATAAGTTATTTCAGTTGCCGTGTATAAAAATAAACGATTCCATTTCATGTTATCGTTTTCATTTCAGTTGTTGATTTGTTCTTTGTGAACATTTTACTGTTGAACTGCCAAAAGGAGCTAGGTCAGGTTTGAAAAGTATACCATGTTGTGTGTGTGTATATAATATATATAAAATATAATCAATCTATGTCTATTTAATACTAGAGGCATAATTTATATTTGAGGGTAGTGTAAGAAGGTCATATTATTTTTCATATAAACAAAAAAGTAATTGTTTAAGGGGCTAAAATTTTAACCAATTGAACCATACACTCGTGTGCGTTTACTGGGTATTTGTTAAGCGCTTTCCAGAAAGCCATAATTTGATACAACAACAAAATGACATATATAATACGCCTTTCACGTTGGGAGGACCAAGGCAGGTTATTAACTAAACGAAAGAAGTGTGCAATTCATAAACTGAATTCACTGCTGCATCCCGTTTGCGGTTTCCGATCTTGCGACTTTAAAACCCCCCAAAAGGCTGGCATTTTGCTGGCTCGACTAAAAAAAGGCCCTCAAACAAAAAGACTCCCATTACAAGCTGGAAGCTGCGATTGCCTGCCAAGGACCAAGCTCACTAAAATGTATCCTGTTTCTTCCATTTGCTGTTTGTTATTGTTTACCAAAGTTTTTTCAATTAATGGTTTGGGGTTTTGTTCAACCTTTTTAATGTGGCGAGGGGGGAAGAGAGGAAACAGCCATGCTCTATTCGTTAGGTATTTATCAGCACAGTAACAATTCCGGTCGCAGGTGAGGATGCTTGAAGGCTCCACTGCAGCACCTCCTGTGAGCTGATGACATCTGGGGATAATATTCCAAATGTGTTCTGTGCTTTAATGCAATCAAGCCTGAACTAAAAGTTATGCTGGAATTTTCCAATTGAATAATAAGAACCTATTCCATTCTTTTGTCAAATTTTGTAAGTGTACTTCATTATGGTATTCATGAAACAAAAGCATTGTAGCTTCTGATGTCTTAATATTGAGTGCTTTTTGAATCAGACTTTAAAAAAAATCTTCTGCTCAGCTATTATTAATCTGGTCGCCCCAAACGTATTGAATAAGTATTAACTTTAATTGTATTTACTGGAATTGAACATGTATATCAGCCCAGCGCTCTCGCCTCAACCTCAACAACTATAACTTGCATTTATATTGCGCTCTTCACGCGGAGGAGCATCATGTAAAGCTGGAGTCAGAAGGTTGTCGGTTCAAACCCTACGTTGGAGTTGAAATTTATATAGTGCAAGATAGCACTTCATTGCAGTCTGTGGTGGTGTTAGGGAGTGGGAATTGTAGGAGGTGCTGTCCTTTGGATGATGCTTAAATCCAAGGCCCTATCAGTCTGTTCCGATGGACGTTAAAGATCCTATTAACCTATGCGAAAAGAGTTTCTCCTGGTGTCCTGGCCAACATTCCCCCAAATACAATTGCTCATTCACTTCATGTTTGTTTTGTGGGACATTGCTGTGTCCGTCTTCAAATCGCATCTGAAGATTTTTCGCTTTGATTGTGCTTCGGTCACCTCCCTTTCCTTTCCAGCTCAATATCAAGCCATGTTCTGTTAAGCGCTCTGAATGTTAGTTGTGTGAAGGGCACTGTAAAAATGCAGTTATTGTCAATGTTGCATATCCTTTGATGAACTTTGAGATGTCTTCCAGAAATTAAAGACCTATCCCAAGTGTAAGTACGCTATTATCATTATGTATGTGAATGTTATCTGTGCTTCAAAGGAAAGCTTTCAATATGCATATTTTCCATTTTGTTAAAAGAATATCAAATATCTATTGGCTAAACACTTGAATATGTGCGAGTAATATTTATATGCAGCGGTTCACCTCCAAAGAACCTCCTGAAAACTGAGCAACTTGTTTTAGCTATTAAAATATCAGAATTTCATAAGTAATATAATTGGAATTAATAAAAATGCAATGCAATTTACATTAAATTGTAAGGCATTTCACAGTACTTTGCATAGCTGGCTTGGCACTTGAGTGAAGATCTGGTGGAGGAACAGAACTGAAAACATGGTCAATGAGCTGAATCCTAATAAGGCTTTAAAAGTGAGGAGAACAAGATAACAGCAACACTAAATTGCACTTATATAGCACCCTCCTTGCCGGGTAGCATCTCGAGTGGCTTAACAGTGGCGGAGCTGGGGGAGAGGGGTGGGGGTTGGGTGGGCCCATAAGCACAGTTGAAGAGGAAGGTTTTCAGGTGGGACATGCAAGGGGAGAGAGGGGCAAAGTGGAGGGAGTGAGGGAGCGTGAGGAGGGAGGGATGCTGGAATGGAGTTCCAGAGACGGGGGCAGAATAGCTGAAAGCTCACCCACCGAATGACAGGGCAAACCAACAGTACTTAATAGTACAGTACAAACATACAAATACAGTAAAGTACAAGTGCACACCATTGTCAGTATTTTATGACAGTTTTTTAGTTGTCAATACAATTGCACTGTTACCCTGTGAGTGTTAAGATTTTGTTTACAGTATTACTTCAGAGATTTACCCACATATTTTAGATGTCTTCCTGTTTGCGGATCCATTGCGTTTATTCTTGGTTTGTGGCATTTCCTTTTCTAGCTGCTTGACCGTTTTCGTCTTGTCACCAGACATTGTCAAGTTTCAGACTGACACGTTGTGCTACAGATGCAAGCAGTACATGTTCAATCATCTGCAAAAATATACACTGAATATACACGGAAAACAGGCCACTTGGACCAAACAGTCTGTGCAAGCGTTTATATTCCACAAGACTCTCCACTCACTTCTTACTCCTTCCCACACCCTTTTATTCTCTTGCCTCATGTGAAGGTCTAGCTTTCTCTTAAATGCATTTATGCTATGTGATTTAACCACTGCTTCGGGCAGTGAGTTCCACATTCTCACTAGCCTCAGCTTACAAAGTAGTTACTTCTAAATTCTCTATTAGATCCCCTAGTCGTGATCTTACGTTTGTGTTCTTGGTTACGGACTCACCAATCATTGAAAACAGCCTAGTTATGCTAACTTGTCAAATCTTATAATTTTAGACACCTCTATTAGGTCCCTTCTTAAATGCCTCTTCTGCAGTAAAACCATGTGCAAGGTACAGAACCATATACTGTATCTTATTTGCTGAGAAGCAGGTGGGAGGCTAAACTTAATTGATTCCAGAAGAAGTGTGGTAATGGCAGAGGGAGGGAGAGTATATTAGACATTTTTGAGTGTAGCAAATTGATTTGGGAATAATACTCATTCAAGATCTTTGGCAGCTGGTCAACACACATCTATGCATCAGGTTTGAATTTCCACAAGAATATACTATTTAGCCTTTTTTTAAAAAAAAAATTATCGTGTACAATTTTTCTAATTTTCTTACGATTGGCATATGCTGCTCTCCTCTTGCTTGGGTGTTGTATCCCAGGAGTGGGTGACCTGCCCAAATGTCCGCTGTTTAAATAAATGGCCCAAATGGCTATCAAGAAGTGGCCCGCCGAACAATCGCCTGTTTTACATCAATATTTTATTTCTAGTAGTGAGTGAGTGACAATGTTTATGGTGGGGTGGAGGCATAAATCAAGAAATATTCAATCAAGAACATTTATTTGGTTGACGATCTCCAAAAGATTAACCACTACTGGTTTAGTTTGTTTAGATTGATTATATGCTTATTCTGTAAGCTGTACAGTCTATATCCCTCAATTTTGGAATTAACCTCTCTCTCTCTATCTCGAGTGTCGGTGTAACCAGCACAGACCTGTTTTATAGAAAACAAAGGATGCAGACACGCTTCTTGAAACATTGGTGCAAACTATAAATTTGTGATTTTTTTGTACAGTAATTTGTTACAGAGTTAGTGTTGCTTCAATTCTGGTACTTGTAGTTGCCAGCTGTCAAGTTTTATTCTACGGCTTCACCTTGTCAAGCAGGCCCACTAAAACTGCTAGACGGAAACCAGGGCATTTATGAGCAAGTTCCTGTTATTGACTTGAACTGGATGCCAAGTCTGGTGTGGGAGTTTGTTCTTGAGTCCTGTTTTCACAAGGATGCATTTTTCAGGATATTTTTTTTTAAAGAAGCATGTTTTAATACATTTCAAGTTTACCTTTCTAGATGCTAAACGTTAATATGCAGCAGTGTCCCACAATGTTCTCATTCAGAGGCATATTTAAAGTGTTGGAGTGGAGCTGTGAATGTATGCGGACGACACCCAGCTGTACCTTTCCGCCTCATCCCTCAACCCCCAGACCATCGATGTTCTGACAGCATGTCTGTCCGACATTGAGTCCTGGACAAGGGACAACTTCCTCCAATTGAACGTGAGTAAGACCGAGGCCCTCCAGATTGGCTCAAGCCAGCGCCTTCGCACATCGGGCGCTGCCAGCCTCAACATCCAAGGCTGCACTCTCTACCTCACAAAGCCAATCAGGAACCTCGGCATCATGTTTGATCAAAAACTCTCCTTTCTCCCCCACATCCGTGCCTTGACCGGCACCGCTTATTTCCACCTGTGCAACATTCCCAGGCTCCGCAACTATCTTACCCCCCGCGCTGCCGAAATACTCGTGCACGCGTACATCACCTTGAGGCTGGACTATGGAAATTCTCTCCTCGTCGGCCTCCCCAGTTCCTCCATTCACAGGCTGCAGGACATCCAAAACTCTGCAGCCCGTGTATTATCCCACACCCACCTCCGCGACCATATAACCCCCACCCTTGCCCGTCTCCACTGGCTCCCCATTCTCCAGAGGATCGAGTTCAAGATCCTCGTCCTCACCTTCAAGGCCTTACATGGCCTTGCCCCGCCCTATTTAACCAATCTACTTTCCCCCTACAAGCCCACCCGGACCCTCCGTTCAACAGGACTTGGCCTGCTCCAAGCCCCCCGCCCGAACCGCCCCACCATCGGAGGCAGGGCCTTCAGTTTCTCCGCTCCGACCCTATGGAATGCCATCCCCCAATCCCTTCGTCTTGTTTCTTCCCTTTCCTCTTTCAAGGCCGGTTTGAAGACTTTCCTCTTCAACCATGCCTTTTGTTCCACCCCGAATTTTTCGACCTCCCCTTCGAGTTTCACCCCTTCACAAACACTCCCCTCCCAGCTCGGGTCACACGCCTCCTGTGCAGCGCCATGGGACGTCCTCCCGACGTGAAAGGCGCTCTATAAGTATAATTTGTTATTGTTGTTGTTGAAAGGGTGACTTATATAGAGAAGAGTTTCAATGCACTGGCATCTGCCGTGACATTTGACACCCTCTTTCATCATTACGATTGTAATCCTCAGCAAAAGACGATGCTTTCGATCAACCTCCTTTGTCCCCTGCCCTCCACCCTCCACAATCCCAACCCGCAGCTCGATGAGAAAATCTCCACTTTGCTCAGTGCATGTATTTGTTCGGTAGTAATTCGATTGTAACTTTTATTCATATATTGGCTACATTTGATTTTAGGTTTGTTTAGGTAGTTGGATCCGAGGCAAATAAGTCTTTGTACTCTCTATGTGCCCTCCACTTCGATCGTGCATTCGGGCACCTTCCTAACCCTACCCTCCCTGCCGTCCACCACCCCTTATCCCAACCCCCTGCCCGGGTTTATCTCCCTGACTCCTCCCAACATGAAAGACGCTACACAAAGAGACCATGCATGACCTGGTGATAGGAAATATTGCTTGAAGACTTTTATCTTCCCTTTTATCTTGTTAGTTATGCAGACAAAGACACCTAGGCTGTTGCTAGTTTGTGATGGTGTTTTTGGAACTAGTAATTGAAGTACAAGATTTACAAAAATATGTAAGTACAAGATTTACAAAAATATTAAAATCCATTTAAAATATTTATTTACTGATCCAGTAACAAAGAGGGTCACCCAGTGTTTAAGAGAGCCAATATACTGCATCATGATGTATTATTACAAGACATGTAATTTTGTTGTTCTTGTTGTATTTTTTTCTAAGGAGTACTATGTCTCCTCGACAGTCACCCCAGTTTATTTCTCCAAACAGACTCTTACCTCACCTGCCATCTGAACTATTGTGGTGCCTCTGTGCTGTTCCCTGATCTGGCTACATTAAATGGTCATGATTCATCATCACCTTCAGTTTACGGTAGTTGGATCCTAGGCAAATAAGTCTTTTGTACTCCTTATGTGCCAAGTCTCCGAAGACCTATAATAATATAAATGAGCAGATTGGACAATAAAACAGCAAAAACACATTAATTTACAGCTCTTTCAATCACTAAACACAATTTACGAATCGTTCAATACTGGAGGCTTGAAATTCAATCAGAGTCTTTGAGACCATATTG
Organism: Hydrolagus colliei; assembly: GCA_035084275.1. Lineage (NCBI taxonomy): Eukaryota > Metazoa > Chordata > Chondrichthyes > Chimaeriformes > Chimaeridae > Hydrolagus > Hydrolagus colliei. The sequence continues at coordinate 27,852,512 of CM068743.1, forward strand.
GCTTAAAGTTTAACATTGTGCAGACTATTGAAAATTCTTCAATCAGTCCTAGTTTAGAAGACAGTTTTCCGAAGTGCTCAAAAAAATACAATTTTACTCTGCAGATTAAATATATAAACCTCAAAAATGTTCTGTTACCTCTCTTCTGTTACCAATAAGAGTGTCTCTGTGTATTTGTTTTCTCTGTGGATTCTCGGTTGCGGTCTTCCAAAGACTGAGATTTCTTATGGCTAAGCAGCACTGTGTGACTAAAATCCCAGAGTTCATTTAATCTGTGACTGAACTGACAAACTGCTTTCCAGCTCGAGTTTATTCAGTATCTGCTCATGAATTTATCTTCAAAGTGGAATTACAATACAGTTTACATTTATATAGCATCTTTCACATCGGGAGGATGTCCCTAAGTGCTCAAAGCTCATAAATTCAACTTCAAAGCGTAATTACTGTTGATCAAAGGAAGTTCTTTTGATCAACACTAACTACATTTTGAAAGCAAATTTATGAGTAGATATTAAAATTTAACGATGTATTCCAATGGTATTCCAAACATTACTCTCAAGTAGAATTATGATGAGCAAAGATGCAATTTGTACCCTCTTAATAGCTAAAAGACACTAGAAGCTTTTGAATTTTTACTCGTCCAAACACGTCCAAGTACACTTTGTTTTCATTAGACTGACAAACATTTGATATACAACAATTTTAGAAATGGCAATACAGTACATTACTCAAAAGTGTGACAACATGTGATTCTACAAATACTAACGAGTTGACTTTAATTCTGCCATTCTTGGAAGCTGTGGTGCTACCGAGTGGGAAGTAAAAATCTAAGGGGGAGATGCATGTAGGCTGTCAGAATGCACCTCTCAGTGGTTTGTTATAGGCTGTCAAAATGCACCCAACAGGTGCCTATTTTTATGGTTGGGCTTTGTCCAAGGCATGGGGACAATTAAAAAGACAAGAGAAGGAAGTAAAGAATAAATTCTGTTATTATGCTTTTATTGCTGTCATAATACTATCTTTATAATGGTTCAATCTACAACAAACTTATTGCTGTTATCTGTTATCAATGCAGGCAATGTTGCGTGTTATGCCATCTGCTCTGTGCACATGTAACTGAATTGGTGAGCACTGGGGTATCTGCTTCTCTTCCTGTATCAGCCATTGGATTAATTTAAAGTTGAATATGTTTCATTGGCCTGCAGTGTACATGATCCATCTCAAAATTTAGTATTTATTCAGATGGATTTGAATTTAAATGTTACATTTTCACCTGCACTTTCAGGCTGGAAAAATAAAATACTGGATGGGGGTGTGGTGATGGGGCGGGGGGGGGGGGGGGGGGGGGAGAAAGGCAGCATAATTTTATATATATACATATATAACAAAATGTTCTTGAGCCAAGGGAGGCATGTTTTTAATTTGAGAAATAAGTGTTTCCCTGTGCATATGGTTCAGTAGAATGCTAACAGTTTGGCCAAAGCAAACATTTAAAATTATGGAATAATTAATAAAATAACAAGACCACCACTAAATAATCCGCCCCTTGTGTATCTGATAATATTGTACAGGCAGCCAGATGCTGTTGCTGCTGCTGTCTTTTCATAAATAGATGATGTGCGTTTGTGATGAATTCTTCTCGCTCTCAGCAAGGTAAAGGCCAACCGTGCTGGGAAATAGATTGTGTTCCCATTGCAGGCAACACAGTATTATATGCTATGAACTCAGCTGTGGCGCAGGTGGGTTGTTGAGACAGCTTCCTCTATTCTGATGTGGCAATATGGTTTAAACCTCTTGGGTGAGCTTTCAGCTATTCTGCCCCCGCTCTCTGGCACTCCATCCTGTATCCACTGCTTTGCCCATACGTTTCCTCCCTCCCCTTATAGTCTATTTCTTAGACTGTGCCTAGACTTGAGCTGAAGTCCCAAAGTGTCTTAAGACGTTGAGTAGGTGCACCTCCCTAAGAATGCTCCGAATTTTTAGGAATTCATTTTATTTACCAAACTCTGTTCCCAACACCCAGACAGAGTCCCAGAGCAATAGAGTGTGAGACCTCAGGACTGAAGCATGATGTTTCCAGTGGGCTACGGTTAAATTAATAATTTACTGTACTTCACAAATGCTGTTAATGCTTTAAGAAAATATCTTGTTGGGTTGTATAGAGTTTCTGAAGTCAGTAAGACATTTTGTAAGACATTGTTTTGTGCAAATTGTTTTTCATGTATATTTACACCGGGGGTTGGGAGGTAAGCAGGGTCTCCTTGGAGCTGAATTGGCTTATAATAATATAATAATAATCCTTGCATTTGATATCGCGCTTTCCGCATCTTATCAACATCCCAAAGCGCTTCACAGAATATACTGTAAAGTGAATTGACTGTATATATTTGTGGGTGAATCGCGGCAGCCAATTGCACACAGCAGTGTCACACACACAGTCGTGGATTGAAATGACCAATTTTATTATTGTGGTTTTTTTTGGAGGGATTATTATTAGGCGTGTGGAGTAAGGAAATTTGCCCAAGGTTTCACCCTGACCTGCCTGGATTCGAACACAGGTCTCCCCAGCATGGTCTCCCCAGCTTGCAAGACAAGTGCTCTAACCACTGAGCCACAGGAGCTTCATGGTGAAGCCACAGGGCTTCATGGTGACTCTCCTGGAATCGAGCCAGCCCTTTGTGGCGGTCCCAGGATGTGTCCCTCCAGGGAGAGAGTGAGCATTCCATCCCAACAATCTATCTCTGGGATTTCCCTGTGTAGGTGGGATGCATGGAAATCTCAGCTTGGTTTGAAAACATTTAAGCACGGTGATGGGTTTCCACATGTGACAGACATCTGGCTGGCCTCCACCCCTCAAAAAAAATTCACTTACAAAATATTCAATCAATACACTCTACAGTAAATCCTGTGACGTTGCTTTGAGGCTTGATAAAATGCAGTCAACAATTATTCAATGAAAATCTTTTCTAAATCTTTTTTGAAACAAAACACAGTTGCCAATAATAATGCCTGCATTTGATATAGTGCAGTATCACATCTTTGAGATGTCTCAGAGCGCTTCACAGAATATACTGTAAAGTGAATTGATTGTATATTTTTGTGGGCGAAGCATTATTTTGTGAAATAAAGACTGCCAATTCAGTAATATTAGTTAGTAATCTCACATTTGTTTTAACAAGCAGTATACTTTTGATGATTAGGATTGATCAGAAGTGTTATCCTGAGGGTGTGTGGCATTGAAACAGTTAATGATTTCAGTACTTAAAATGTAGTTTGATATGCTCTTGGAAAGAAAGGGAAGCAAACACAGTTTCCAGTTCAAACTACAGAAGGCACCCCTGCTGTAATTTACCTGCCATTTACCCTGCAATGTTGAACCACCTGTGCACATACGGCAGTCAGGATTTACAGGTGTTGTTGTGTGGAAGGGAGTTGTTTGAGGTGAGACTGAAGTCTCTAATGCCATCTACAGGTACGTTAATTCAATGAGCAAATCAACCAAAAGTAACCAGTTCTTAAAAACTGCTGTAGAGGCCGCTTGATACCATGTTTGTTTCCTCTTCAGACTTGCTAGGGTTGATAACAAGGTGCTGGGTTCCACTTAGTAAATAATTTACTTGTGTTAATTTTTATTCTGTTTAATTTTTATTATTTTCCTTTGTTTAATTTTTTCCTACGTTCCCAGATTTCGGTGATTGTCACTCCTGGTGTACGTACCAGAGCACACGCTTTGCAAGCGAGAGGATCTGGGATCAATTCCCAGCAGGGCCAAACGTTGGGAAAATTTCCATATACCACATGCCTCTCTTTTCCTAGTATTAAGTAGGAACCTGGTTGCCAGTCGAATGCTTCAAAATTATTAATAATAATTTGGTTACTCAATCCACGATTGCAAGGATTATTATTGCTTAATTTCCTATTATTCTGTAACATGTTCTGCATTTCTTTTGCGTTAATTACTGCATCAGCTGAGCTGTAAACTCTTGCGCATATGACAACTTACCTGTTGCATCTCCCTTCTTCTTCATTTAAGACCATTACAGGCCTGTTTGTTTGAAAGATCAGCTCACTGGTAATCTGCTCACTGGTGAGGTTCAGGATCTGGAGGCAAGGTTACTCTTGGCTTTAGGCAGGAAATGGAGCATATGGTTTGACTTTAACACATGGAGTAAATTTACTCAAAAAATTCAGTCTTCCTTGTGTTTACAATATGTTAAGTGTACAGTTTTGGCACCTGTCGTGACCTATCATAAATGCTCTGCGGTGAGATTGAAAACTTAAAAATTCTCAAATCATTTTACCAGCACAGTTGCCAAGATTATGGGCGGGTACGGGAAAGTATTTTCAAAAAATTATATTAACCCATTAGTCCAGCAGGCATTTTGGATAAATCTACATTGCACAAATGGGTTCTGTGTCACCAGAAAGAGAGTGCTTCCATTTTTTATCATGTTCACAATGTCAAATCAATCTCCAAACACTTCACATTAATTGCTATCCTGTGAAGTGACTGATTATTGCAGGCTTAAAATGCAGCCAAAATGTTCCGCATTACTCAGTACAGTGAATTTTGTGCCAACAAGGCTGGAGTGCTGGCCTGGGTGTTGGTACTTCCTGCCCACATTGTTACACTTAGTCGCTTTGGTCCTTTTTACATAGGCATTCTTTTTGCTCAAATCAGTTTTATTCATCTAAGTAGAAAATATTTCTCATATCCCTCTAACTTCTGAAAATGTTCATTTTTGTTTGTACATTTGGAGACCAGGCTCCACTTTGCAATTTTTGTCTGAATCTGTAGACAAAGTCAATAGCCGTCCTGCTGATTCGTAGACCATCAGCGAAAATCGCTGAGAGTCTACATGCAAGTTTTGTTTCAAGTCAGCATTTTTCTGACAGTGAGTGGAAAGGTAAGTGAATGAATAAACTTGTGTAAGAAGCGTGAATTCTCAAACTCAACAACACTACAATATGAGAAATGGCTCCTATAATTCTTTGTAAAGTGACCTTAGGTCCCGAAGATGGGCTAAATGAGCAGGATCTGTCTATATTCAGTTTTCAAGACACCAGCAAATATTAGTTCAATTTTACATATCATTTGCTTTGATTTATTAAGAGTAAAGTGAAAGCATTCCAATCTTGAGGTAGTATAGTGGTCTGGGCCTGGCAGTTTAACGCATAAAAGCCTTTATGCTATTCAAAGATTTTTCTCTGAATTGTAAACACAGGGCTAGTCCTTTAATCCTCAAATTGCTGTGGTTTGATTTAATCTTACCAAAATATAATGTAACCAGTACAGCCATTAGTTTATGAAGAAAACCATACTGTGCTTTGGGTATTTTTGTCTTTTCACTTATAATATTTGTAAGAAAAATAAAAAAATTGTAAGAGACATTTCCTTTTCATTTTGAGTAATGCCATAGTATCTCTAACTTGTATCTAAACAAGCAGACTGGTCCTGGCTCATCATTCCTTCAAAGCAATGCAGCCCCATACTGCACTGAAGTGGCAGCCTAGACTGTGACCTCAATGTCCTCTCCCACAATGCTTTTCTGTTAACTAAGCATCATAAGAAAATTTGAGTTCTGACAAAAGGTCATCGACCTGAAACTTTATCTCACTTTCCTCTCTCCATAGATGCTGCCTGACCTGCTGAGTGTTCCCAGTGACTTGTTTTTATTTAAGTTTACCATCATCTGTAGTGTTTTGCTTTTTCATAATAATAATCCTTGCATTTTATGGGTCTTCTAAATGTCTCAAAGCGCTTCCCAGAATATACAGTAAAGGAAATTGACTACATATTTCTAGGTGAAACACAGCAGCCAATTGCGCACGGCAGTGTCTCCACAAATACTTGTGGATTGAAATGACCAATTTCTTTTTTTTAAGGGATTATTATCAGGTGTCTGGAGTAAGGAAACTTGCCCCAGGTTTTGCCCTGCCTGGAATTGAACCCAGGTCTCTCACTTGCAAGGCAAGTGCTCTACCACTGAGCTACAGGACTCTACTTTTATCCATAGTAGAATTTTGAAGTTAAATTCCTCTCACTTTGAAAATTAGTTAATTTGAAACAAAGAAAATCCCAGTAGTATCTTGAGCAATTGATCCATTGTATATTTATTGCTGAAGTCCTCTTTATTGTACTGTATTTGCATTGCGTTACATGAATAATAGATAAGCATAGTGACTGTGCCAAATTGAGGAGTATCTGTCGCACCTCTTCCTGCTCTGAATTTCCCCTATGTACACTATTGAATAATTACTAATAGTCCTTCCCAATCCAACTCTGTATTTCAGAAATTGTCCGTAGTACCAAAAAAATCAGTTTCAGTTTGTGGTTTCCCAGACATTGCGTGGATACATATTTTTTTTCAGATTTTTCTTCAGTAATTTACCTTTGTTTGAAACAAAGGTGGAACAATGTGGGAAGAGAGTAAAGTGAAGTCAGAATTACTAAGTGAGGGATATCATAACCACCCATCATTTAAAGCACATGAATAGATGCAACCTGCAGTGACAAGTCACAGCTTGGGAATCGCCAAAAACTCAACTCACGGAAGCAGTTGAAATCCTCATTAAAGTGATGCAATGCGCTCCTGTTTAAGGTTTATTACAATCGCTCTTTTGAAAACATAGAAAACATGGGTTCTGTTGGCTCTCACGTCAGCAACATTTTTACATTCATCTTATATTTTTAAAACCCAAACTAATTTATAGCAAAGTGAGTGCAAATTGAGAAACAGAATCTGCAGTTTTATTGATTCCTGCAGTTTAGCTATACTGTATAATTCAGGGGTGTGGGAAAGCAGGAGGTTACGAACATATCTGAGGTTGCTTTTAAAGTACACATGGTGACATTCATTTATGTGTTTAGTTTGAAAGTCATCAGTGAGATTGAGCATAATTTTCTGCCTCATTAAAATGGCCCGATGAAGCTGCTGACTGATTGAACAGACCAGCTTTAAATATCTTTTAAGTCTCACTGCAAGAAGCTAATTCTAAATGAAGTATGCTTTTCTCCCAGTGCCCAGGCAAATAATTCCCCCAAATAAAATAGGTTGTTTGCTTCATGACTGTTTATGGAAGATTGCTATGTGCAAATTGGCTGCTGTGTTTGCTCATCGAAATGTTGTCACTATACTTTACAACATGTCCTGCAAAGTGCTTGCAAATATCCCCCCAATGTGAAACACCATATATAAATGAAATTATTTATTATTATTACCATGAATGTATGAAATACGCAACAACAGACAGTTTTAAGCCATCCATCTCCTGTGCAACAGGAGATGGATGGGTGTAACAGATTTTCACAGAGAATTTATATTGCTATTCTTGTCTCTGGGATTGTTCTTGTTTGTTGCTTTATGCAGTGGATATTAAATAGTTTACATCCCCTTCTGCGCATAGCGATTGTCTCAAAAAATGCTTGGGATGCTTCCACCCCAGATTTAGCATCTCGCTTATTTATTTATTGGGGGAAAGAAGGTATTTCTACTGTGTATTGTGTACAAATCCGAAATCGTTACTACATCTTACCTACATAGTTAATTAAATTCACATAATGTACTGCACAGCTCCCCAGATTGTTGTCCAAAGCTTTGCTTAGGTTTCATTTCATTTCACGTCTCATAAAACATAATATATATAACTACATAATATAATATAGTATAGTATATTACTGTATATTGTGCTGAGAGCATATTTAAGTATGTTGCTTATTGGCCCTCTTATTTGGGGAGTATATTTGCATAAATATTTTATTTTAAGACAAGATTCAGAGCCAGACAATACTACCAGTGAAAATATATTCTGCAGTTCCTACTTTACAATGAATAGCATTATTGAAGTTAGATGGAGTGCAATTTTGCATCGGATATATTTGTAGAAATCATACATGGGTTTAGGACTACCAAAGTACATTCAGCACTCACAAGAACTAAATCAGTTTAGCATGTTAACTATTTTTGTGCAACACAGTCTAATATTATGTTTCCAAATAAAAAATGAGAGAAACCTTTCCCCGTGGTTTCATCTACTTTTGAAACAGTTCATGTTCACTTCGCTCCAAAGCTATTTGGGGTGCACAAAGCAGAGCTTATGCATCAAGGTACAGCTGCCATCATATTTATGAAATTGAAGAAAGTAATCCTTTGTTCTTCACAAAAGTTGTATAATTGTTTTAGAAAGAAATCAAAGTCCAAAGTGGATCTCGGTATTACTAGATGTATACTAGTGGTGTAAAGGTTATGATTAAGGGTTTCCTGAGGAAGAATTAAAGAATGCGACAAAAAAAATCTGCAGAGTACTTAGCTTGAAAAAGAGAGGTATTCAGTCGTTATTTACTGTGGGTTTCCTTTTTCGTAATGAATAAAAATATTCATTGCACTCCAACATTTCTGAAGGAGAACTTTCTGGGGGATATATTATTAAATGCAAATAGCTGTAGTGTTCTGTTCTGTAAATTGAATGTCTAGACAGCAGCTACATTTTGCTCTTGTTCCCGAAGAAATTGCGGTGGCTCTCTATTCGTGATTTCTTGGGAGGCTGGGTGCAAATCAGTTGCAATTATACAAGTGAAGTCAATTTCTGATGATAGATGGTTTTGTTGCTTTCATGGCATAACCATGCCAGACTGATATTTGCTTCCTGTGCTGCATTTTCTTTTTAGCTACAGCCAGGAAAAAACTTAAATTGTGGAACTTTAGGGAGATCCGAGATGCATCTTGAACAACATTTTCATAGTGTGTGCCTTTGATAGGCTAGATTAGCAGGAAAGCCAATGGAAGTGACGTAGAAGAATGATTTAAGTTAGGGTGATCTGCATTTGTTGTCTATGTGTAATTAGGATCTGGAATGGGGGAGGGAGAGATAATCTGAATCTGACTGGGCTTCTTGTTGGAAGAAAAACCATGCGCGTCTCGATCTTCTAGGACAAGTGCATTGATACAGATGCAGAGTTTTTGATCGAGAGACTGCATGGGCCAAATCTTATGTTGGTATCCCTTGAGTTTGATGGTTTGAGCAATTCTGTTTTCTTCAGAAAAAATGCTGTACACTGCCAACAAGGTGTTATCCATATTATACATTCAAGGAGAATTTGTTGCAAAGTCAGTTTATGTACTGTAAAAAATACTCCACATGAATTGTTTTCGACAATTAAAGACTTTAAAAAAAAAGCATTTGTGATTGTTTGACAATTCTCAGCCAAATAGGTAAAGCAACTTGGTGACAGGTTCAGATAACTATTTAATTTGGGGAAAATTAAATGACTAATGTAATGTTAGGTGCCTTGCTTGTGGTCTAAGATGAACCATCTAAATTGAACAGTCATCTACGATAAAACCTATTTGTCTCTGATTTGAAAGATAAGGCACATAGATTATTTGTATAGAACGCTGTGAGATGCATCAGGACTAATCATAGAATCCTAGAATTTTACAGCACAAAAGGAGGCCGTTTGGCCCATCGAGTCTGTGCTGGATCTTTGAAAAGAGCTATTAACATTCAATCCCACTCCCAGGCTCTCTTCCCATAACCCCGCAAACCCATCCTCCCCAAAAGGCACATTTTGACTGTTGACTGTAAGATGTAGAATACAAAGTTATACTGTATTTCAATCTCTTGTTAATCTTTTTAAGAATCTCTTACAACTGTTGGATGTCACACCAGGTGTTCAAATAAAGGGGGAAAAAGTGAAGAGTCAATCTTGAATTTCTGGCATGTCTGGAAGTCATTGAACAGAAACTGGTTTAAGGTCACAGGCTGAATTGTGCAAGTATATACACCCAGGTTTCCATTGTCTAGATACAGGTTACAGTGAATGTTAAGTACTTAAGAGTGAGGTGTTTGTGAAACCATTGACTCAGAGAAGTCTGAAACCTTTTGCAACTCATATTTGCTCTTTATTTTCTGGTGAAATAATCAATAGAAAATTCATTGCAATTTGCATGTACAGTATTGACATTGAAGGGAGTGCATAAGACTTTGAATAATTTTTAATTTACCAGCAATAATCCACACAATCCCAGTGTTTTGCCTGCAAAATATATAGTCAATTCACTTTGTAGAATATATTGTGAAGCGCTTTGCGACATCTCGAAGATGTAATAAATTGCTATATCAAAAACAAGGATTGGTATCGTTTAATCCTACCGTTTTGAGGGTATGTTTCAGAGAACCATGAAAGCCAGCAACCCTTAACTATTGTTGCTATTTCAATGGTCTTGTGCCTGTTACTGAAAGGCCTATATGACATTAAGATGACTCTCTAATGTAAGACATTCCTGAAATTGAGCTCTTAATCACAACATTGATAAATCCCAAGATCGTAAGAAATGTAGAGATAACAGAGGCCCACTGGTTCTACTTCCAGAATGCCCAGAATAATGGTTTTACAACTCTGGCCAGCTGTTTCTTGAATCAGTCCAGGGTGTTGGCCTCAACCACTTTCCTGATAACCTCCTGCTCCATTCACGATCCTGGTCCTCACATTCAAAGAACCTGCATGGCCTCTGTGACCTCCTAACCCTCTGCCATCCTGCCCAGCCACTCTGCTCAGCAGGCTCCGGCCTGCTTCACGTATCCCGACCCACCTGCCCACCAGTGGTGGGCGAACCTTCAGCTACTCTGCCCCCAACCTCTGGAACTCCATCCCATAGACCCTTCACATCTCCCCCTCCCCTAGCCTTCTTCAAGTCCCACCTCAATACCCTCCTCTTCGATGGCCCCATCGATCACCCCAAATCCCCCCTTTCCCTCCACCCTGCCCATTCCCGACCCCAGCTCGAGTCTGAAACAATGACTGTCCCACGCCTTGGGACGTTCTCCTGACGTGAAATTTAATAATAATAATAATTAATCCTAGCATTTGATATAGCGCTTTTCACAGCTTATCGACATCTCAAAGCGCTTCACAGAGTATACTGTAAGGTGAATTGACTGTATGTTCGTGGGCGAATCGCGACAGCCAATTGCGCACAGCAGTGTCCCACAAACAGTCGTGGATTGAAATGACCAATTTAATTATTGTGTTTGTGGGGGGGATGGATTATTATTAGGCTTTATTAATAATGGATTACTAGTTATTAATAATGGATAAGGATTATTAATTATTAGGTAAGGAAAGGCACTATACAAATGTAGTTTTGTTGTTGTTGTTGCTCCAGTTGTTGATCACTCTCAACGTAAAACAGAGGGTGGTTTCTGTTGCATGAAGTTCAAATTGCACGTAGTTCAGGCAACTTTGGCACGTATTTTGACATTGTGGGTGTTATTAACTGGAAGGTACAGCAGATGATGTTCCACTGCAATGTGTCATTAAGTGTGTCATAGCCCTAACTTGTTTCTTTCCCATAAAGAGTTCCAGGTCTTGGCCAGGATCTCTGGGAGATGATTTACAGTGATCCTGTGTCAGCAGACAGATCATATATCATACGTCCGGTGGTTGGGGAGTGGGGCCACGACAGTTGGGGATTTGGAATGTTTCTCATTGCTCATTTAGGGAAATTCGTGCTGGAAGTTTTAAAATATTTTCAACATCAAAAGTTGTAATTGATCAAAATACAGGATAATTCTCGTATCCTACATCAGCTTCTCTAAACTTCAAACTTTTGTAAATTTGTGCTTTTTCTGTGCATATTTAATAAGCTTGTTATTGGTGACAGTATATTAACTGTGATTTCATATTGGGTTTTGTTAACTCAGTAACAATGAGTGAGTTAGCACTAATGAAAATAGCAATAGGGTTTTAATTAAAATCAGAAATGAGAAATGCAGAAATCCATTACCCCAACCGCCCAGTTTACTTAATCCCAGGGAATGTTGGCGCAAATTGGAAAGAGCCAAGGCAAGGCAACCCTATGTAGTAGGAGTATTGCTGGAGTTTACGTAGCTAAAACTGCAGACACTGGCAAGCTCCAGTGAACATTGCAGCCACTGCTGGGCCATAATATATCAAGGTGACATTACAGCACTCAGAGTTTCCAATGAACTCTTATTTTGAGGCTTTGAACCTATTTACTATCAGGGGACTGCAGTTGATATGTATGTGTACCAGTATACTGTATACTTGTTTATTTAATTTTTGTACAACTCAAACTCTTGCCCAGTTGAAGATAAAACAGCTGATGGCTACACATCCAACTGCAGACCAGGAAGGACACAGAAGTTTGTGTAGGTCTACACTAATGCCACAGGGAGGTGGTGCAGGGACACATGATGGCACCGAGCTAGGTCTGGCATGAAAGTGACCAAATTGAACCTGAGTCACTGCACACATGGTGCTGCTGATTTGTGAGGGTTTCGATTCCTCATAGCTGTTTCCCAAGAAGGATGAAGTCAGCCTTAGCTTTACTTTGCAGATTTTGCCCGAAAGCTACATCCACGTTTGTTGGGACATTGCTGTGCGCAATTGGCTGCCGCGTTTTGCCCACAGATAAATGTACAGTCAACTCACTTTATAGTATGTTTTGTGAAGTGCTTTTGAGATTTCTCGAAGATGTGATAAGGCACTATATCAAATGCCAAGATTATTATGGAAGCAGTGGGGACATTCGTAAGAAATGCTCTTTCTGTGTCAGTTGTGTTTTGGGAACATTTTTGAAAACTCATCTTACATAGTCTTTAAAGAAGGTCAAGATTACATACAACTGACGAAGGGTCATGCACCTGAAACGTTGACTCACTTTCCTTTCTCCATAGTTGCTGCCTGCCCTGCTGAGTGTTCCCAGCGATTTCTGTTTCTGTTTCTGTTTCAGATTTCCAGCATCTGCAGTATTTTGCGTTTTTGCCAAAATTATATTGCCTGGGTTTGGAAAAAAATGATACAGTTAGATTGTTTAATCAATTAAATGGGAAACCATTTGAAAGCCTTCATGCGCAAAAGAAATGTTGTGCTACTTTTCTGATGGGAAGTTTTCTCTCTACTCATGATCTTATCAGGAGTCAATTTATTGAAAGGGTTTTATGGAAATTGAAGCATTTCAAAGTTGTGCTGATAGATTTGTAGATTTATTTGGAAGTCCTTTGTTATTTTCGTGTACTATATATTGCTGTAATCCTGAAATAGATTCACCTTGCTCAATTCTACTTTTTAACAGTGCAAATTAAGGTGTTTAATAGGATGCTTCATTGATTGTAACAGGTTTGTTGACCTATTTTGAATGCAATGTACAATAAAAGCCTGTTTATCCGTGACCCAATCAACCGTAACTTCCGTATAACCGGCACCCCAAAAAAAAAGGTCCGCATTCGATTAACCGGAATTTATCTGGCACAATGTATTACTTAAAAAAAATTTGGGGGTGTTTTCGGCTGAATATCCAGCACGCGCTTTAACCGGCATTGGCCAGGTCCCGAGGGTGCCGGATAAATGGGCTTTTACTGTATCTGGTCTTTCACCTGGTCCTTGGAGATGTTTGATAATTTTATTGCTCTGAAGGATCATTGTTACATTTATAGTTGCACACATCATATCCATAATCACTTCTGATGGATTATTAATGCCAGTTGTATTTAAAACCCACTATATTGTATATAACCATAATTTGATTGTGGTGTTTCAATAATGTACTTTAGGTGCCACTGTTGTTCACCTCTGGTTTTCAAATATTTTCCATGGAATAACATTAATTAAATCTGTTAGATTGACATCTCCAAGGTTCATCTTTTTGGGTCTCTGCCATTTTTCTGCTACCAACTGAGCCAGGTTGACATCCAATAACTGAATGCATATGACAGGATGGCAGAAGAGCAGCTGTGAGCATTATTGTGTGGAGGATGTCTTGTCAGCTATAATCAAGCAAGTAATGTGTCTTTTGGGTGGTGTTGTGTTTTTGTTACAGTTACTATTTACTATATAATTTGGCACTTTCAAGTACAGTATTGTGATGAGGTGTCAGCCCTTCAGGCTAGTTTGGATGATATGCAGTCAACACCTACCAATCAATACTTCATGAAGAAAGCTTTTTAAGTCAACGGCATCAATGCATCTTCGGAAAGGAGTAACTTGGCCATTGCTTAATATTATATTGTAAAATCTGCTAAACAAATGGTTCATGCAGGGCCGTACGCAGGATTTTTTTTGGGGGGGTGCGAATTGCTAGTGATGGGACCAACAATGGCCGGCGGCTTGGGGGCTGCCCCCGAGGCCCCCTCGAGGCTCCGACGTTTTACACAGTTTGAGGTCTTATTTAATCGGTTCAGAAGATCCAATATGAAGGTAAATGTTTCATGCCCTTGGTGTTTAAGAGCATCATTATTTATTCAGTGTTTTTATTTTCCCCGGTAGTCCGTGTCTAATTGGGAAGGTAGAATGTGTTCACCGATAATAGCAAACACGATTGTTGACTCGATGATGTAAGGAATGCGAACGATAAAGTAAATTACAATCCAATTAACACAGTACAATGACGAATGCTTGATAAATGTATTCGTATAGAGAAAATGATCATAAACTACAGATTGACGGTAATTAATAAGTTGTTCTGCATTGTTATCCTAAGACTCAATTTCTTTCGGACTGTAATGAACAATAATGTAAGAGTAAAGTATGAATTATGTGCTCAGATATTCCAGCAAAGCAAATTTTATAAAAGACAAGAAAATATACAGAAACTGAAAATCAGTGTAAAACAGTTAATTCACACGTGTTACAAGCCTGTTATCAGCATTATCCTGAAAATATCGTTGAACTGTGAGCAATAGTGTAGTTAGTTTTTATTTACTTATTTAGAATCAAAATGAAAGGCAGTGACCCATCAAGCAATACTGACCTGACGAAAAAATACTTGAAAAAATAAGGGAGGGGAAATTAATTCTTTAATAGCGTTCCGTATTCGAGACGCCTCGGTCGCTTTGAAGCCAATACGTCAACCATTCTACCAATATCGATTTCCATATTATAATGAATGCGCATTAACATGAGGGCTGAAAGTCGCTTCTATATGGAGCAGAATGCTGGACACTTAGGCAAACCTCGACCAGGAGATTAGGTGACTCATGTGGTATATACCAGGCTTCTAAGAGACGCCCTGAACGTTTACTGGCGACAGCATCTGACAAATAGTGAGCTATATGGTACACTACCATACTGGTATCACAGACATTACTGCAGAGGCGTCTTAGGTTTAGCGGACATAGCTGGAGAAGCCGGGAGGAAACTGTCCATAGTGCTACTATCCTATGGGAACCATTGCACGGTCACAGAACACGAGGTAGACCGACCCTAACCTACATCAATACTCTGGAGCGCGATTGGGGTATTGGCAGGCGGGAGTGTTCAGGCTGCGTGGAGAGAAGGGATCAGTGGAGAAGTGTGGTTGTCAATGCCCGAGTTCGCTCGATCGGATGACGGTGAAACTATTTTTATGCCAAATTCGTGCGACATTGATGTTTTTTCACTCTGGGTACAAAACTGAATGTGAAATAAAGTCGCACTGTTTATCTTTGCGGTCATATTTTTTTTGCATGCCAGTGGACGTCTCTAAAAGCAATTTTTAATGACAGGAATACATTTTTAATAATATAAATCAAATGTGATAATCAAGACAAAACAAGAAACATGATATTTCAGAAACACGCCTATCAAAACTTAAGTCATTTTTACTTACATTTATCAGATTAAAATACGATTTCAGCTTCCACAAAGTGGTGCTACCTTTTTATGTAGTGACTGTATACGGGATGATTTCCAATTGACACACCACGTGGAATAGGCGCTAAAGCATAGGCCTACGTCCATGAGTATTTTTTTAAAAGATAGGCATTCCCGTCCAGACACATATAACTTTTTTGTTGGGTTCTCAAAAGCTTTAATTTCTCAGAAGCTTGTAAATATGTTGTCATTGTTTGCTAGCATTACAGTCACACCTCTCAAAACTTGAGCAATTTTTACTTACGGTGATCAGATGAAAAGATGATTTTAACTCCAGAATTGGTGCTGTCCCTTGTGGCTGTTTACGGGATGATTTCCAAACGAGGATTTGAGTCTTGGCGCGCACCTATGTTTATCCAATGACGAGTCACAGACTCGCCGCGTCATGGACTGGTCTATCGACGCGGTATGTTTTGGGTAGACGCCGATTCTGGTGTGCGACTCGATAATTTTATATTAATACTAAATCATTCAAAGATGTGTGTTTATAATTTATACATAGTTTTGAAGAACTGATTGTTGCACAAATGTTCAATAAATTTACTTGGTATTTAAATTTGATAAAAAATACAATTCTCTACCCCGGAAAATGTGGACCTTTTATAATTTGGGGGGGTGCGTACGCACCCGTCGCACCCCCCCTGCGTACGGGCTTGTTATGTTAATCAACATCTAAAACCGTAAGATAATAGTAAAAGTGTAATTATATCTTGAGCAAACATCTTACCAAAGCCTCACATACACAAGAGTTCAGACGATGGATGCACTGTCAAGGAAATTGAATTATGGACTATTGCAAATTACACTTTTGAGAATGTAAATAAGGTGTTTACATATTTTGAACTTTAAAACCAAAATGTTTAAAATCTGTACAACCGTAGATAAAAGGAAGGACAAATGTGTTCAACCACTTTTTTTTTAATCAAGTGGCAGATTTATTTAACAATTAATTATTATATACTGATACATCACATTCATAGATGTGACACCCACATCAATCATAGATACGGCAATTTATGTGCATTCAACGTAAGTAAATGATTAACTACTGTCACAGTCTTGTTGCTAAATGCAGCACAATCATTTTTTTCCCTCCTCTATCAACATAATGTACAGTAACGCAGAACCACAATTAAAAGTAAAATCTGATCAGATTATTTCCAGGCCTTCCCTTGATATTCTGCACAATCCACAATCCTAGCGATTTTCACACCAACACAACCCTACAATGACATTCGCCTTTCAACATGTCCCCCAACATGCTAGGGGCTGAATGGCCTTCTCCTGTTTCTATGTGAATATTAGCCTTGGACTGATGCCATTTGGAATTGCAAGTTGAGTCGATTAAAGCAGTAGCCAGGGTCTACCTTTTGTGTAAAGGATTTGGTTCAACAGGAACACATTTTCCAGTTTGTGGAGATCTTAAAGGTGACATTATCCAACATCTTACATTTACTATAACTCCCTTCACTTGGGGTAGCACCCTGGAGTGCTTGACAGAGGTGGTGTCTGGCCCCGAGCCAGCAGAAGTGGGAGGGGATAGGTGACCTTAAGCAAGATCAAAAATGTGTTTCGGTGGAGGTAAGGTGGAGGGAGAGAGGTCCATAATTTCGGGGCGTTGTGGCTGAAGACACAGCCAATGACAGTAGAGCAGATGAGATGAGGGACAAATAGGCGGCCTTGTCTGGCATTTGGCAGTTCAGTGATGTTTCGGCCATCGGTGGTGATGAGGTCCAGGGGATGGCCACAATTGTGGGTTGGGGAATTTACATGGAGGGTGGACTATACTGTAGAGAGGAGGGCTGTGAAGTCAGAGGAGATGGTGCAGGGGAATAGAGATAAAGGTTGAAATTGCCCATTATAAGAAGCCTTTTGTGCAGAGGGACAGGTATCAGAGGAGAGCAGAGATACCTGCTAGGAAGGAGCCAGCAGGTTTGTGGGAAGTAAACTAGGAGAATTTTTAAGGAGAGAGAGGAGGAATGGTAGAGTATGAGGTGCTCAAAAGAGGGCAAACAGCCAGAGGAATAGGGGGATATAGACCATTGGAGGTTTTGGGAGTTGAGGGTCACCTTGCCGTTGGGTTAGTTGGGGTGGGAGGTATGGTGTGAAGTAACCAGGCCCCGAGCCAGCAGAAGGGATGATGAGGGAGATGGTCGGAAAGCCAGGTTTCCGTGAGCCAAAGAATATCTAATTGTTCAGCCAAGGTTGAGGTTGTAGATTATAAAAGCTTTATTAGAGAGGGAGTGGACATTTTTTAGGCCAGTGCCAAGGCTGCGCAGGCACAGGAGGGATTGGATGTGGTTGTAAATTGTGTGGGAGAACAACTGTCACGTAGGAGGGCTGAGAGGTGGGAGCAGAGCCATCAGTGAGGTACTGTCAACCAGCAGGCATGGCGGCTTAAATATGACATTATCCACAGTGCTCGACAGTAAAATATTAGAAATCAGTGAGTGTTAGATGGCATCTCAAGGTAATTAGTTCCACTTTGTTACTTTGTAAATTAAAACACCTCCGTCCTTGACTTGATATTTTAAATGTTCTCCTCTATTTCAAAGTGGCTTTCCTTTTTCAAATTCTTCCCATGTTGCTCATTGTACCTTGACTCAGCTGATCGGGTGATCTGCTTGAAATCCTCTGCTTAATATGTTATTAATTAATCAAATGACAACAGGCAACTCCCTTCTTTATGTGTAGCACATTCTTGCTGGATTTATATTGCTCCATACTGCAGAGCTGGTTAAAATTAATCACCGACAGTGAGAGCAAGGATGCAGTGAAGCATACAAACATGTCCTGATTCGCAAATTAGGATGCTTTCCTGTCTGTTAATTTTTCCTCCCAGTTTTGGGTGGAATGGTATGCGGAGGGAAGCAATACCACAACTGCATCATTGACCTGTAGAGATATCAGGGCTCTAAGAGATTTAAGCGCTCTGAGACACTGTTTGGCGTGGAGGGCGCTATATCAATCCAAATTGTTGTTGTTGTTGTTGCTGTTGTTATCTCTGTTCTCACCACCAGTTTTTTTTAAATTTGGCCAACCAGCAGGTGGCGATACTTAACACATGAATAATAACCACTTGGACATTGTTCTACAAAATTTCAACTTCACAAAATAGCTCTGCAGTGTACAGAGGTGTAGGACACATTCCTGACGCACAACTTCAATGAATGGTTGCATCAAATGAAGGCGAAGCTGATCTTTAGAATGAGCGGCGACGGTTGAGTATTTTATATTCGGATTTCATTCAGCGCCATGACTTTTCGCTCACAAAATACACAATTAATCCACTTTACAGAATATCCTATGAAGTGCTTTGAGAAGTTTCAAAGATGTGATAAGGCGCTTTGTTAAATGGGAGGATTATTATTATTAGGATCCATGCATTTTTAGCCAGGTTTTTCAATTGAATTTTCAGACCGGGTTAAATCCGAATAGGCATATTTTATGTTAATGAATTAATTCAGGTAATTCCTGCAAATTCTGACAAAATGTGCTTGAATGTTAATGTAACTCAAATGAGAATATTGTTTTCATTGCTGTAGTTTACTCAAGATGGCTTGTGAAGCATACAAACATGATGGCTTTTCATTTGAAACAGAGTGCAAGACATTCCTTGTGTTGTTGAATGTTGTCGCTGGGTAGTGTGCACTGAGAATCCCATGTCTAAACTGACAGTCCAGTACAGAATTGGGGTATGCCTCATATACCATTCTTTGTTTGAGACGTTAACCTAAGGCACCACCTGGATGTTCAGATGGACGATAAAGATCCCATGGCACTATTCAAAAAGAGATGAAAGTTTTGCCTTAATGCGACCACCTATTGAAGTTGTGGCTTTTTGTGGGACATTGTTGTGTGCGAATTGGCTGACGTGTTCGCTAACAAAATGCACACACTTTATTCTATATTCTGTGAAGCGCTTTGGGACATACTCCTCATGTTTTGAAAGTAGTGCCACTTGCTGGAATGTTGCACACTGAAACTCTTCAGAATTGCCATAGCAGAATTTCACAGATGCTGACGGCAATCGCTCCGTCTCCCCGAAGTTTGAGACCATGCAGCTGCTCTCCAGTCTAAGTGTGCAACTGCGACGTGAATACGTGTCTAAATAAATCAAACGGCATTAAGGGCCATTAAATTTGGTTTAGAAGTGAGAAAAATCTCACAGATCAACTGTTTGGTTGAAACCACAATCACTTTTCAACATAAAAGTAGGGAATGGGAATACTAAGTTGCATCACACTATCTTGGTAGTACATAACAAGTGTGTTCCCTCAAACCCCAGTTACTGTTGGTTAAACATGTTGCCTTTCGAAGCTGAAACATTGTAGTTGTGGTTCATTTCACCCACCTACTTCACTGCTGTTACAAATATATCCTCTCCTATTCATAATAGGTACTTAGTTGTCATGTGGTTCAGAGTGGTTTTAAGTACAGTAATGTTCTCAAATATTTAACTAATCTTGCCAAATTGATGGTGGCTGAACAACTGTTAGATAAATCCAGAAATTGTCAGTCCATATTTGAACCTATCCTTTCTTTGCCAAGGCACACAACCATAAAGACCATTATTGCTATCTTTCTTTTGTATTTTTAAAGTTTTTATTTCCTAATATTTTGTTTCTGGAGTATCGTGACATTTCTATCAATCGCACCACGTCATCACATTCTAGGCTGAAGTCAGATATCTTAACACAAAGTTACGTGTTCTATAAAATCTCCTACTATTGATTCACAGGTATTCTGCAAGAAATCTCATAATTATGTAAGCACCTTGGAACGTCCCTGTGACGTGAAAGGTGCTATTAAATGTAATTTTGTTGTTGTTTTATGTAATCAATATGCAACCTTGAATGCATTCAGGCTGCAGATTTTCTCTTGACAGTTGGCAGTTCTGTTTAACAACTACTTAATATTAAGTGTGTTTGTGATGGAGGTAAAATCTCCATTTTAAGTATATCCTCTTTGCCCTGCAAGGTGAAATGTTCAACCTTCATGGGGTGATTGGCAACATGACCCAATAAATTTAACTTGAATTTTACGTTTTTCTCGCCATCTGTTTGTGAAGACGTTGCAGTTATTTCACTACTATTTAGTTGACACTCCAGTACTGGGGAAGGGGTGGGGTGGGGGGGTAGGGGGGCACTGCATTGTCACAGGTGCAGTTTTTCAGATGAGACCTCAAACTGAAATCCCTTCTGCCTGTTTGGGCTGGATGGTAAAGATTCCATGGCAGTACTTGAAAAGAGAAGGAACTTTATCCCAGTGATGAATAAACCCCAGAAGTTTTTTTTAAAAAGGCATTAACTTCATGGTTGTTTGTGGGGCATTTGCTGAGAAGAAATTGACTGGCTTGTTTGCCTAAAAATATACAGTACAAACATTTGTGCACTTGACAAAAAACTCATTGAGATTGAGTGCTTTGAGATATTTAATGTAATAAATTGCTGTACCAAATGCAAGGATTATTATTTTTATTATTTCACCCACAAAATACAGTCACTCCACTTTACAGTATGTTCTGTGAAGCGCTTTGAGATGCCTCGATTACATGATGAGGCACTATATCAAGTGCAAGGATTATTATTATCATCACCCTTGATGATAATATTATGGAGCTCTATGGATCCACCCTTGAATAATGAAAGGTGCTGATAAATATGAGAAAGAGTCTGAAATTTGCAAGAAACTCACCCAAAATTCTAATCTATTTAATTCATTTTAATTTAGTTTGACTGCAGTCTATAGTTGCTTGAATCCAGGTTATGTACGTGTCGAGAAAGATTCAAATCCTGGATTTCATTACCATTGTATGACCTTGAAATTGGCATACAGGTTCAGTATTTAAACAAAATCGGTTATGCTTAGCCTTACTGTATAAAATCAATTTGGATCAATATTTCATTTGGCTCTGTTTGAATTAAAAATGCTACCATAGTGTAAGTGGGGCTTGACCCTTACAGGGCTGCAGTAGCATTTCAGCACCTAAATAAATAGAAGATTAGGATTTGTTCTGTGAGTAATTCCCCAAATGCTTTGAATTAAGTAATGTGCTTTGTTACTTTGTAACCCTCCGTCACCAGAAAGTTAATTTTTACAGATGTTTCTACAAAGGCGAAGTACGTACATAAGTTATTTTTGAAAGCAGGGGAGTCTTTCAATATTTGAAAGGTTAAAGTTCCATTGGAATCAATGTGGTCTCGTACTAATTTATTCCCAAATACAACATGGTTCCAGTAACTGCAGGGGCACAAAAATCACCCGCTGTTCCTGTAGCTTTAGGCCACTGAGACTTTGTTTGATCTGGTCTGCCCAATGTTCAAAATTAAAACTTTCTCAGTAGGCCGTTTGCCTTCTTACAGAACTTCAGTTGTCTAGTTAACAAACACAAAATTACTATGGAAACCGTCATCTGCCAATTCTTCCGAGTGGAACTTTTTGAACTTATTTTTCTCCTCTCCCTTGGAATGGAACAAAATGTGGGTGGACAAAATTTCCTGTGGGTATGTACTATACTTCCATTTTTTTCCCCCTGTAGCTTCAATTGAAAATAAAATTTGATGTACAAGGATATTCAATTTATTAAGTCACGGTTTGGTTCATTCTGGCACAAAGGGAATCCAAGTGTTAAAGAGTATCCTGATGTTCAACTATTTATTTTCCAAGGCGAGCAGCAGCATCTAGTCTGTATTTATTAAATTCAGGGGAAATGTTATTTGTTGAGGAGAGCAGAGATGAATTGTCAGGATGGATTATGTTTGGCACTGCGTGCATGATGTGCTTGGGGTCGGGCAGTATTTATGTAGAATTTTCTCAGAAGGGACAAACCACAACAAATGTGGGACTTGTGTGGTCTAAGGATGGACCAAAACTCGATAGACTGAACAAAGTTTATCCACTACAGTTTGTGTCACGTTCTATAACAAGACATACTGAATACTCAAAAACTTCAGTAAATGCATCATGACCTCTATCTTAAAATCTAATTATTTATAGATATGACTTACCAAGATGAGTCTATTGTAGGTGAGAGCTCAGCACTCTGAAGATTCTGAAGTCATAGACAGTCTGAACAGAAGGACACAGAAGACAGAATCCTGAGTTAAGATAGAAAGACATCTTTAAATGCCTTATCAAATTGAAACGTCTTAAAGCAATTCTGAAATCTAGTGACATTCTGAAATACAGTAACATCCATATTGAAACATCCAGATTCTTGGGCAAACATTACTTTCACATACTATCACATGAGGTGAATAACCAATTAATGATAACCCTTGTATTTGATATAGCGCCATGTCATGTCTTCAAGAAGTCTCAAAGCGCTTTACAGAATATACTGTAAATTGAATTATCTGCATATTTTGTGGGCGAAAAGTGGTAGTCAATTGTGAACAGAAGTGTCGCATAAATAGTCTTGGATTGAGTGACCGAATTATTTTCTGTGACAGCATAACACTGCCCCAGCTAGATATAGATAGGGCTTCATCCCCCAGCCTTTTGATCCAGAGCCGAGCGTCTTTTCATTCAGTCTTGCTAAAACAAAAGTGAGAGTTTGGCTAAATATAAATAGGGAAGGATAAATATGGAATTGTGTTTCTTTCCAAATGTGCAGTGTGCACCTTTCCTTTCTGGGGAATTCATTGTTCCCAATGAAGTCCGGGAAAAGAATGGCAAGGCTTCATCTGATTGATCACATGGGATTGATACTTCAGTCACTGGGATATGCACGTGTTCTGGCATTCCTGTCAGGCTTTGATTTGCATCATTTGATTTACTGATGATCTTACTGTAGATTGGATTGGGGAAAATACAGTAACATCCATATTGAAACATCCAGATTATGATTACATTCTATTGTTTTTTGAAATGAGAATGGAATCCATTTATTAATAATAATAATAACCCTTTCCTTTGATATAGCACGTTATCACGTCTTCAAGAAGTCTTAAAGTGCTTCACAGGATAATCTGTAAAGTGGATTGATATTTTGTGGGTGAGATGTGGCAACCAGTTTGCGCATTTTGCAGAAGAATGATGAGTAGAGGGAACTCTGGGCTCTGTTTTACTTGTTTTACTTGAATTAATTCTTCTTGAAAAGTGTATTTATTTCCTTATTTGCAATAGATTGCTTTGCATTGTACTCATAACTGCTGGTATACTGTAATTCTGTCATTCATGGCAGTAACTGTACAGATTGGAATCTACAAGGCAGTTTTTATATTAAATTTTTCAATTACTGTACTGCATCAAATTTGGATGGTGGATTTTGTGTGACAGACTTTCCAATCCATGAAATTTTATTTTTGAACATTACTGTGACTATTTTGTCATTTATCTGTGGTAGATTTTTAAATTGATGATTTCCAATAAATAGAACCATATGTAACTGTGATTTACTGTATGTTCGCCAGGAGGTAGGATGCATCAGCAACATTATGCTCAGCTGCAGAAGACAGTAATAAACTGATGTCTAACTAGAACTGGCTAGAAATGCTACAAATTACACCTTAAGCTTTATGAAAGAAATGCATGCAAACATATATATATATCTATTTATATATGCATATATGTATAAATATGCACTCCTGATAGGAATATGTACTCCTGAGGTGTAAACAAGTTCATAAATAGGGAAACTTGGAAGTGGGATAAGTCTACAAAAAATGTTCACATCATTGTCAAGGTCAAAGGGTTTCCCATGTAACCATACCAATGCCTCATCTGAAATCCACCGCCTCCAGCTGTCTTTAATTCATTTTTCTGTAGCTGGCATATATGTCAATTGCGAAGTATCATTGTATTGTTTTCTTTTATCCACTGTACATCTTAGTCAGTGACCACAACCAATTTCATGGCCCAAAGAGCGCCTGTGGTTTGTAATCTTTCAAGCGAAATCACAGATGTACCCAATAAAAGACATGTCTTTCATACATGCCTGTTTGCAGACTGGGCAAGACACAAAAAAGTTGTCTCTGAAACAGTAGAACATTTGGTGATGCGTCATATTGAACAATTTTCAAATTTTTTGGCATATCTGTTGTCTGACACTGCATGGAACTTTATCACCGTGGTTAAGTGTATCCTAGTCAAACATTCAGAATTCCACATATGTACGGATGGAACAAACAGTTGCAGGGCTCAGGATATATGTGCAGCATTTGTTCGGCTAGTTTCTATAAACGAATCCATCTCACACATTGGTCTCGCACACTGCATAATTTGCACTGAGCCGAAAACATTGCATAGAAATGTCTTCTGTGGTGGGCACAGAGTGCTAGTTTTTTTGGCTCATTTCTTCACCTGCAATCACCTTTCCTTACTAGACATAGTGACTGATGCCTCTTGTACAATAGGAAGCACATCTGGAGAGAACCTGGGCATACAGACTGTGTAATACTCATGGTATGTAAACAGACTTGAGGTCCAAGACGTTTGGATGATCTTGAACAATTTCAGGATCAAAAACATAGCAGAGAAGTGAAAATGTAAATGAACAAAGTCCAATTGTGCTGACTATGTCAACTACGGGGAGGAGACTTGGCTCTGGCACACCTTGAAGATATGACAATAAATCAAACTGAACTCTGTGGATCCATTAGGAAACATCTATAAGGATCCAGAGAATGAGCTATTGTATTCTCAACAGAGGTAGCATTCAGTACAATGCAATCTATATTTATACAGCATCTTGCACATTGAGAGGGTGTCTCAAACCATTGGTGGGGCATCCAAGCTGGAGGTTTGAGCTGAGAGAGTGGGGAGGGGAAAGATGACTAAAAACGCAGACACTGTAAATCCTAGTCAATGACCACAACCGATTATTATTATTATTATGATGATGATAAGCGCGGTCAAAGAGTAATGTTTTAAGACATGCCTTGAACGAGTGAGGAAATAAGTTGGATGTATTCTGGGATGGAGTTCCAAAGAATGTGGGCAGATTGGATGAAGGGGCGAGAACTCATGGATCTGGCAAGTGCTCATTGAGCAAAGGATGGTATAATTGGAGGAGATCACAGAATGATATTGGGGTAAGACTGTGGAGGAAATTGAGCTTGAAACTGGATTTTGAGCTTGGAATGGGGAGCATTCAGCCACACAAATAGGATTTTCCATTCTGGATTGCCAACATGTATCTAATACTCTCTGGAATTAAGTAGGCTGGGTGCTACATTCCATTCCAGTTGCAAGGAAATTTCCACATGCAGGTAACATACATATTTAGAATTATGTCTGACCTGGAACATGGCTAACCAAAAAAAACTTAGCGAATCTTCAGCTCTGCTTAAACCACTAAACTGTCATAAGTTACACTGGCAAGTTGAATTCAGCAGACTTATGCAGTAGACTTTAACTGTGAATCCTAGCCTTTAACAATGTTTTGACTTCAACTTAGCAAAACAAATCAAATCAGAAGTGTTGTAATTTAGCAATAAAGTAATTTTGTATTCTGAAGTTAACATTCATTTTGAATTATAGAAGCAAAATCAAAATGATGGGATATTGTTTTTCCTGAATGCTATACATGGCATATCTTCTTTGGCAATTTTATGGTTTTCAGTTGTTTAAAGATGCAATTTGGTGCTGCAGTTTCTTGCGGTTTGTACAGTTGACAAAATATGCTGATTTTGAAGAATTCTGCTATGGTTGAGTTTAGCATAGAATCATAGAAGAAGGCCATTCGGCCCATCATGCCTGTGGCTGTTCTTTGAAAGAGCTACCCAAATAATTCCGCTTTCCCACTCTGTCTCCAGAGCCTTGCAAGTTTTTTCTTTTCAAATGTGTACAATATTCAATTCCCTTTTGAAAGTTATTATTGAACCTGCTTCCACCACCCTTTTAGGTAGAGCATTCTAAATTTGTGAAGTATTTGCATTACAATTTGAAAAGAAAACTATAATAAATTGGTCATTGCAATCCACGACTGTTTGTGGGACACTTCTGTGCCCAACTGATTGCCGCATTTCGCCCACAAATATACAGTCAAATCGCTTTACAGCATATTCTGTGAAGCGCTTTGAGAGGATGTGAAATGTGCCATATCAAATGCAAGGATTATTATAATTATAAAAGAGGAAAGGTTCATGTTCCTGCATATTTTCTCATCATTTTAAGCAATATGCTGACCTTGTACGAGCAAATATTGTTCCGTAAGCTTTCCTGTTCGAAAGCCATGCAGGCTGTTACATTCTAAGCGAATTCAAGTGGCATAATGTTCATCACGATATGTAAATATTTCAAAATGGAAAAAAATGCTCAATTGAAAGTCCGTGGATTGCTTATGTGACGGGGGCTCCATGTTCTTTTGCAACTATTGCGGCCCGTAGTTTGCTGAACAGATTTATTTTAGTTTGAGGGTTCCAGCCCCACGTCATGGACATTAAATTTACATACTCTGGGCTGACACTCCAGTGCAGTGTGAATTTTGCATTGTCAGAGCAGCTGCCCATTCAGGTGAGACATTAAATTGAGGTGCCGTCCATCTATTGAGATGGATGTTATAAGGATCTGATGGTACTATTCAAAAGGCAAAGGGGAGTTTCTCCCAGTGTCCTGGCCAACAATCACCCAGATCAAGTTGGTCATTCATTTCATGACTCCATGAAACCCACCACGTGCTCATTGGACCCCATCCCCACCCCCCTCCTCCGCACCCAGCTCCACCTTTTGGCCCCGCTCATTTCTGACACCATTAACCTTTCCCTCTCCTCAGGCACCATCCCTACCTCCCTTAAAACAGCCACCATCACCCCTATCCTGAAGAAACCCTCCCTTGATGCGTCGCAACCATCAAGTTATCGACCCATCTCCAACCTCCCGTTTTATCCAAGGTCCTTGAAAGAGTGGTTGCCTCCCAGCTCCGCTCTTTCCTTTCAACTCACTCACTCCTTGAACCCCTCCAATCAGGTTTCCGCCCTGTTCACAGCACGGAAACTGCCCTGGTTAAGGTTACAAATGATATCCTAACCGCCTATGACCACGGCTCCCTCTGCCTCCTCGTCCTCCTTGACCTGTCTGCTGCGTTCGACACAGTCGATCACACCATCCTCCTCCAACGTCTTTCCTCCCACCTCAACCTTCAAGGCACAGTCCTTGACTGGTTCCATTCCTACCTGACCCTCCGCCTACACTTTGTATCTTCCAATGGTTTCTCCTCAAACCCCCGCACAGTTTCTCACGGCGTCCCTCAGGGCTCTGTCCTCGGCGCCCTCCTTTTCACCATTTATACGCTCCCTCTGGACAATGTCATCCGCAAACACGGGGTAAATTTCCACATGTATGCGGACGACACCCAGCTGTACCTTTCTGCCTCATCCCTCAACCCCCAGACCATCGATGTTCTGACAGCATGTCTGTCTGACATTGAGTCCTGGACAAGGGACAACTTCCTCTAATTGAATGTGAGCAAGACCGAGGCCCTCCTGATCGGCTCAAGCCAGCGCCTCCGCACATCGGGCGCTGCCAGCCTCAACATCCAAGGCTGTATTCTCCACCTCACAAAGCCAGTCAGGAACCTCGGCATCACGTTCGACCATAAACTCTCCTTCCTCCCCCACATCCGTGCCTTGACCGGCACCGCTTACTTCCACCTGCGCAACATTGCCAGGCTCCGCAACTATCTTACCCCCCACTCTGCCGAAACACTCATGCACGCGTACATCACCTCAAGGCTGGACTACGGAAACTCTCTCCTCGTCGGCCTCCCCAGTTCTTCCATTCACAGGCTGCAGGTCATCCCAAACTCTGCAGCCCGTGTATTATCCCGCACCCCCCTCCGTGACCACATAACTCCCACCCTCGGCCGTCTCCACTGGCTCCCCATCCTCCAGAGGATCGAGTTCAAGATCCTCGTCGTCACCTTCAAGGCCTTACATGGCCTTGCCCCGCCCTATTTAACCAATTTACTCTCCCCCTACAAGCCCACCCGGACCCTCCGTTCAGCTGGACTTGGCCTGCTCCAAGCCCCCCGCCCGAACCGCCCCACCATCGGAGGCCGGGCCTTCAGTTTTTCTGCTCCGACCCTATGGAATTCCATCCCCCAATCCCTCCGTCTCGTTTCTTCCCTTTCCTCTTTCAAGGCCGGTTTGAAGACTTTTCTCTTCGACCGTGCCTTTTGTTCCACCCCAAATTTTTCGACCTCCCCTACTTGTTTCACCCCTTCCCGTACACTCCCCCTCCCAGCTCGGGTCACACGCCTCCTGTACAGCGCCTTGGGACGTCCTCCCGACGTGAAAGGCGCTTTATAAATGTAATTTGTTGTTGTTGTTTGTTTGCTGTGTATAAATACAGTATCAGTCACTGCATTCTCCACATTTTTAGATGTCCCGACAATGTGCTAAGGCACTATATCAAATGCGCTGAGTACTGACCGGTTATTATTTAATGCCAATCTACAACAACAACAGCAAAATTACATTTGTATGGTGCCTTTCACATCAGGAGGACGTCCCAAGGTGCTGGACAGATACTGCTTCATTCCTTTCTCCATGGATGCTATTTGACCTGCTGAGTTTCCCCAGCAACTTTTGTTTTTGTTTCAGTACTGTATTGTTATTTGTACTACTGTATTTTTAAACCACTGCTTTCATATTTGAAAATTTATATAATGGGGAATGCATTTTTAAATTTATTCACAAGCGTCTGGAAATCTCATTTACATTAGGAATATCGTAGAAGTGCAGTGTTTTTCTATGGGTTAACAGCCTTAGGGTTTTTTTTCTTAATAAAAGGGAAATTTGTGAGGCAGACTGCTCCATCATTGACAATAGGTACTATTACACCTTATAAGTTAAACCTTGATGACTCAAAGCAAGAGTGTTTGGAAATAAAAAAATCCAAAATATCAAAAGAGTAATGATTTTTCCAGCAATTATTTAGTATTTAACTTTGTTGCCAAATCTCCACCGGGTAAAACTGTATTAAAATAG
Source organism: Hydrolagus colliei (assembly GCA_035084275.1). NCBI lineage: Eukaryota > Metazoa > Chordata > Chondrichthyes > Chimaeriformes > Chimaeridae > Hydrolagus > Hydrolagus colliei. Next base: position 27,882,098 of record CM068743.1, read on the forward strand.
AAATGACATCAAATTACCACTGTGGGGGCAAAGCTGCTTTAAACACCTTTAAATATAAAACTGTACCTACAGTACTGTATATACAGAGCTATTCTTTTTAAGCATAACCTGTTGTGCCTAATGGAACTGACTTGGTGTACAGTAAACCTTTTGTGTAGCTCTTAGAATAACCCTTCTGGGTTTGGTTCTTTGTGTGAACAGATGCACAATGGCAAGGGGGAATAGATTGAAATGTTGAGTCGGGGTTAGAAAGTTATCCAGAATTTGACACATTGACACTTACTGAGAAATGTTAAAGATGTGATCAGGCACTCTATCAAATGCAAGGATTATTATTATTATTTGTAAAAAAAATCCTTGCATTTGATATAGCGCTTTACACGTCTTTTAGATGTCTCACAAAGTGCTTCACAGAATATACTGTAAAGTGAATTGACTATATATATGAGTGAAACGCGGCAGCCAATTGCACGCAGCAGTGTCCCACAAACAATCACAGGTTCAAATGACCAATTTATTATTGCCTTTTTTTGAGGGATTATTATTAGGCATCTGGAGTAAGAAAATTTCCCCAAGGTTTCGTCCTGCCTGGAATCGAACCCAGGTCTCCCGCTTGTAAGGTGTGGGCTGTAATCATTGAGCTACAGGACTCTGCAGTCATCTCCACATATCTCACTCCAAAAGACACTTTAGCTAGGCTGACGTGGAATCCGGTAAAATCACACTGGTGTAATAGGCAGGTGATGTACAATGATGTACATTTCTGGATGAAGCAGAGATATTGTTATACAGTAAAAACCCGTTTATCCGACACCCTCGAGACCTTACCAATGCCGGTTAAAGCTCCTGCCGGATATTTGGCCAAAAATGCAAAAAAAAAGCCTCCAAAAAAACACTTTTTTTTAAATGCATTTTTCCAGATAAATTCTGGTTAATCGAATGCGGACCTTTTACTTGCAATGCCGGTTATACGGAAGTTATGGTTGATCGGGTGCCGGATAAACGGGCTTTTACTGTAATATTAATCCACAAACATTTGGAAAAAGCACAGTTCACATCAGAAGGATATCCCAAAGCACATCATGGGATCAATTTTAAAGTGTAATGACTTTTTTTTTGTGTAACGTTTGTGTAACTTCACACTTTGTATTTGTCACTTTGGCCTAAAAAGACATTAAGTTGAATGTTGATAAGACCGAGGCCCTACTGCTTGGTTCCAGTCAGCGCATCCTCGTTCAGATCCTGACAGCATCACTATTTCTGGATGCACTCTCCACCTCACCCGTCACGAAACCCCACATCCAAGCCATGACCCGTTTTGCCTGCCCCGACCTCCACAACATTGTCCGCCTCCACCACTACCTCTCCACTCAAGTGCCGAGAACTTTATCCATGCTTTAGTTACCTCGACTACGCTAACTCCCTGCATTATCCAACTGTTCCCTCCACAAACTGCAGATTATTCAACACTCTACAGCTTGTATCCTCTCCCACACTGATATCTATGAGCCTATCATCCGCATTCCTTGCCTGGCTCCATTGGCTCCCTAACCCCCAGAGGAATAAGTTTTAAGAAACTTATCCTCACTTTTAAAGTCCTCCATGGTCTTACTCCTCCCTACCTCTGGGACCTGCTAAAACCTTCCAACGTGCCTGATCCCTCTGCTTTGCAGGTACTGTACAGCGGGAATTATGTGGTACAGAATGACTGATGAAGATCTGATCGTTTAGGAGAGATGACATTTCAAATTATGTATGAATGTTGTCCTTGTGAATGTAATAAATGTAATAAACAGGATTATCTTCTGTATGTTCTGTGCATATAATAAGATTTAAGATGATTAATTTAAAATAAGTGCATGTAATGGAGAGTAGGTCTGTTTTGTAAAGTGCTTTAACATACAGCAATGATGCTATGAGGTGCCTTTAGAAAGTTGGCTGCATTGTTCAAATGCCTTCAATGGGGATTTTGGTTAACCAGTTTAAGCTGCTGCAGCTACAAACATAATGTTGTTTTTATGGTTGTTCATGAAGATGATTAGCTCCATGACTGAATTGTCGTTGAAAAGCTTTAAGATTTTCAAAATGAGTTCTGCATATCGGAGTGCAAATTTAGCATTTTTAAGTATCCTCCTTTACAGCCAACGTTTTTGGCCTTGGATTGCAGAACTGATCTTGAAAGAAAGTTTACGTTTCTGAAGCATTGTTCAGTCATGGAACTAAAAGTATTTTCTAGCTCCATGACAAGATTGTGAAAATATGTCTAACCTACATTCCTGGTTAGGACATTTAAAATGAAGTGACAAAATAAGGGGGATGGGGTCAAATTTGGGGGCCTTGAACCCTCTCTGCCACCTTGAAAAGAGAAATCTCCATCTACCACGACTGTTTATGGCATACTGCTGTGTGCAGTTGGCTGCCGCACTTCGCCCACAAATATAGAATCAGTTCACTTTACAGTATATTCTATGAAGCGCTTTGAGACGTCTAGGACGTGAAAAATGCTATATCAAATGCAAGGATTGTTAATATTACAACAATGAAGCAATGAGGTTGCAATGAAGGCATTACATGAGCCCAATGAGTTGATCAGTGGCAAATAAAATTTAACAAAACAAAATGTGAGGTGATCGATTTCAGTAGGAAATAGTTGCATTAAAAATTGAGCCAGCCAGCCAGCCTGTCAGCTGACGGCATCAGCCTGCCTTAGTTCAAAGCACTATCGTCCTGTTCAGTGAAAAGGTCTCAGTTGAGGAAAAGAGATCAATACCATGTTGGGACTTTGGACTCAATTTTGAGTCCTGCGAGTGTGCTGCATTGTGGAAGCCTCCATCCTTCGGATAAGACATGGAATCGAGGTCCCATCTGCTTGTTCAGTTAGCACTATTCGAAAAGAGAAGGGTGTTTCTCCCAGTGTCCTGACCAATACTCCCTCAGATTAAATTAGTTATTCACTTCATGACTTGTTTGTGGGACATTGCTGTGTGTAAATTAAATCTGCCTTTGTGTTACATTGTGTGCCTTAATCCACAAAGACATTCAGCTAATCCAGGACAAAATATTCCTGAAACCTTTATTGGAAAGTAGGATTTCAGAATATACAGTACTAAGAATGTAGAAGCTAAAGAGTAGATTTATTTTTGTAAATGTTCAATGTTATGTTTGTACGTTTTTATTTTCCTGAACAATTACTAAGTGTTTTTCGTCAAAAATATTCAGATTAATTTTCAAAAAATTCACTTTCAACATATAAATTAATGTTACAGTATGTTATGAATAAAATAAAAATAATAATCCATTCACTTGGTATAACACATTATTATGCATTGAGACATCTCAAGGTGCTTCAAACGATATACTGTAAGGTGGTGTGACTGTATGTTTATGCGTGAATGTGGCAGCCCACAGTGTCCATAAACAGCTATGAAGTGAGTGACCATGTTGGCCAGTGCATTGGGAGAAACTACCTTCTCTTTTTGAATAGTGCCATGGGACTTTTTACATCCAGGTGGATAGGCAGCTAGAGCCTCAGTTAAAGTATTCATTAGTTCATGTACAAAACAATTCAGCATTTTGAATAAGTGCAATTAATAATCCTAGTATATGATGGAGCACCTTCCACTTTGGGAGGCTGTCTCACAGTTCTTTACAGGATTTACTGTTAAGAGTAGTGACTGTGTATATTGTTGTAGACATATGATTTGCATATAAGAAATTTATGTTTCCCACAAACCTGTCAAATAGACCTGAATAGGATGCATCCCTCCAGGGAAGAGTGCACATTCCATTCCAAACAGGGAATTTCCATGTGTAGCTGACATGCATGGAACTCTGTCTGGTTTGCATACTCTTTAAGGATAGTGACGGGTTTCTGCATGTGACCGACACCTGGCTGACCAAAAACATTTTTTTAATAGTGCCATGCAAGCAAGATTAAAGCCTCATCTCAAACACATCACCTCTGACAATGCTGCGCTCCCCAATAATTCAGTCAAAGTCAGCCTGAACTATGAATGCAACTTTCTGATCCAGAAGCCAGAGTTAGACCAATCAGCCAAACTGACACCTGTGGATAGAGAAAAAAAAAAGTCTAATAATCAAGTTAAACATCTTACTCCAATGGCTCATATGGTTTCATCTGTTTTAAAAAAAAACTTGTTTAATGCGAAGGATTTGCTTGACATTCGCCAAAAGACCTTCTGTTCAGGTGGCTGATGGATGTATAAAACTACAAGTGTTTTCAAAATTAAGTGGAGCATACAGGAGTATTTTTATAAGTCAACTGGTGTAATGGATAACCACCTGGTCGTTTATAAATCACCAGTGAACTGGAAGATTCTGAGAGCATTCAAAGTAAATTTTAGATGAACCATTGTGAAGATCCAGATAACAGATCTATCTTTGACAATAGGGTGTTTCATGCCGATGCAAACTTGGCATTTTCTAGCCCCATTTGTGCAAAAAAAAATCTGCTTATATTGTATCCCGTCTGGACGCAGGTAGATGCTTGTAATCAAATTGCAATGCAGTAGACTGGAATTGAGGAAGTAAGATGCTTCCTTTCAAATACTGTGGGAGTCATTTAGGTGGAGTGCCGGAGAGCAAGTTGTAGACTCTGTGTCATAAGGTTTTGTAACACAGGACATCCACCCAACTTTTAATTACTCTCAAGTACAAATTGTGGAAGTTCAGTTCTTGGCTGGATTTGATCCAATTTTGGACTGCTTTATCAGATGCCAAATTAGTGGAAGGCCTGCCTGAAGTAGAGTTCCTTAGCTTCCCCAGTCCCTTCCTGTCCCTTAATGTAATCTAAGGGAAACAGAATGGAGGTTGCAGTTCAAATCACCCAAGATAAGGCACAATCTCAGTGCAAGTACCAGTCACAGTCCATAGCTTTACTTTTGGCTGTGACTGTGTGTGCCATAGGGCTTCAGCACTGGCAGATATACTTAATACTGTGATAATGTAAAACTGTAGTCATGGCATTAGTTGTCAACACTTCTGTGGAACTGATGGAGTTTGTTTTTCCTTTTTTTTGTGAAAGGGATCAGATATGACCGGTAAGGTTTACCCAGCACTGAGCTTAGAGGAATGTATTCACTGACCCTGGAGCTGTAGTTGTTAACAGGTGCCTTTTTTCAGTCTTTTGCCATTTCTAAGCTGCACTTTGTAGAATATTGAATTAGTAACTGAGACGAACAGTCACGTAGCTTAGCAGCTTATGTTTTTCATCAAGTGCAACACACAGTATTCAAACGGAACAGGGAGCCAATGACGGTCAATTTGGCATTGATGGGACTTGTTGGGTTTTCCATTACACACGCTTATGGTACCTCATATGGTCTCCGATCTGAAACTTGGCAACGAGGCTTTTTCAAGAATCTTACAGCTGCAGTCCCTGAAGTCTGTCTCCCTATGGGAATGTCAATTTTGTTGACGACTATTTGTCTACTTGAAGAAAAGGTTCACTACCAAAATATTAATGGCAGCTCAGCTGATTATAAGCCACCGCTGAAATAAACCCATACCCTATAAGCCTTCAGTGTTTCACTCTAGTTTTCATATTGAATAAGGCTGTATCCCGAGCATATTTTATCCCACTTTCTGCAGTTTACATTGCAACATACAATCATAATGATTTTGCCATTTTCTCAATGCTAGACTATAGAAAAATCCAATTTATTCTCCTTGTTCAGCTGTTCCTCAATGCAGAGAAATCCAGTTAAAATGCAGCTCCTCTGCCCTGTATAGCACTGACATGCTCATCGTGCCCATGCCCTGTGTATATTCACAAACTGGAAACTTTCGGCATTAACTTGCTGGTTTCCAGGTTGACATGTTATCACTGACGTCACATACAAGAAGGTCTGCTAACATCACTTCCTATGTGTATATTGTACAAAATGCACAGGAATTGATGTCAGCAAGGATCTGACACCCCAGAACTTGGCCATTTTTTCACACTTGACTTATAACTTGCCCTCTGAGCTACTGGACCCAGAGGAGTGCTTTATAAGAAAAAATGTTCAATACTGTACTGTACTTATAAAAATCTTCTCTTGTGCAAAAATGAACATGTAGCAGTGGTGTCAGCAGCTCGAATTGAGAGGGTATTGTTTAAATAGCTTCGCTTTCTTTTTTCCCCCAAATATTTCTTCCTTTTATTGAAAGCTTTCATTGCTAGAAGCTGTTATATTACAGAAATTGCTGCTATGCTTTGAACTGATGTACGAGGTGGCACAGCAATGGTCCAAATTATTATTCCATGACAACCCCAGGCTCAGTTGTGCTGCCAGAATGTTGTGCAGGCCAAATGTTAGAATTTATGTTGTTCTGGCCCATAGAGGCACTTGCCCTCATTCATAAACAGGAGGTACGTGTTATTGGGGAGATCTGAAAGCTAGATTTGTTTTTTAAAATTAGTGTGGGGGCAAGAATTGAATTCAAAAACTTTTCTGCATCATAAATAATCTGTTATTGTTGAGAACTAAATGCAGCTGGTCATGAAAAATGAATTGTTATAAGCACTGTCCAGCAGTACTGTGCATCATTTACATCAATTTGATTATAATCTCTGTTTACATTTGGCTCATTTCCCAATTGGTGCGAATGAAATTAATACAGTTTTTAATCACGGGACGAGAATAATTCCTGGCGTAAATGAATGTGGGGAGATTAAATAAATATTTTTTACCATGACCAGATTGATGTTTCACACATGAAATAGCAATTTTGGAAAATGTTTTGGCTACAACCATAGGTGATTTTATTTTTAACATACTGTATTTTGTTTTGAGCAGTTGAGCAATTATATCTTTTTGTATTACAAAAAAGGATTGTTGCTGGCAAACAGCACGGCACCAAAATCTGGTATCAAATTTGATTATAAACTGCTGGAGAGCTGCCATTAAAATAGTGAGTACAGTAGTTGGATGACAGCCGAACAAGTCTTGTCTGAGCATGTATGATTGTATAATCTGGCAGTACACTGTCTGCTTGTCATCTAACTCCACATGCAAACCTGCTTTTTGGTGACCTTATAGCCCGAATGTTAACAGCTGGTTTCACCCACCAAATGCTTACAAAATTCACTTGTGAAATAAAAACTGCCAATCGTATAGCCCTTTAGCTTCCAGGAGCCAGATTTTTATTTTAAAAACACAACATTGTAACGAATTGCTCACGAGTCTCACTGCTCTTTGTAGGTTGTTAATGACACGTTTGTCTCCCTAGCATTCACTTTATTTGTAGTTAATCTCATTCTGTAAACGGCTTCACGACATTTCTTTTACAAGAAAAGCTGGTACCTAAATCCTGCACAAGTAGGTCTTACATCCCCGCTCATGGACCTGACAGAATATTATGTTTTTAGACTTCTTGCCAAAAAGGAATAGTAAATGGGTTTAAGAGCACATTCAGTTGACTATGTTCAAATGAATGTGTTCTCAAAAGACATTTTGAACTTGTGCGTTTTAACAATACAGGGCGAGCAAAGATAAAGCTTTCATTTTACTTGAGCAGTAGCATTAAGAATTTTAAGTTAGTTTATTCACTGATAGTTAGACAGTTTTCTTAGATCATATATTTCAGGAGTGTACTATATACTGATGCAATGACTCGGTGACACACATTATCACTTATTTACTAGCACATTCGACCCCATTTTAACCCAGCATTTGAAGGTCCATAAAATGAGAGCACATTGTAATGATAGCCACTCACCAGCACTTCCAGGGATGTTGGGGTCAATGCTGACATCATTGTGCCTGTACACCAGTCAGTGGAGACGACTCTCATGAGCATCAGTGTTTCCAAGGATGATGCTGACATCTGTGCACCATGCCCAGGAAACAATCCAGTCAGTGCCAGGGGCAGGAAGTATACCACACCTCAGTGTACTGCGGATCCACCATGTTCCTGTGTTATGTCCTCTTCACTATAATGATGTCTAACTGTAGGTGCTCCACCCTTCAACATCAGTTTTTTCTCTGCTGGATGATTAGGGATGCACCGAACCACCACCTCTGTCTGTGAGTGTGGTTGGTTGCAGATTGGACGATGCAGTACAAATTTACATTTATATGGTACCTTTCTTGTCGGCAGGATGTCCAAATACACTTAATAATTCAAATTGGTTATCTGATCTGGGGTTGGGAGCACAGATAAAGTAAGATAGATCTTAAATTAAGTGATGGAGGGAGCAAACAGCTGCTATTCTTGTGCCTGGAGTGAGTTGTACATTCTCCCCTTTCATCTTAGTTGTATTTATCCATAATAGGGATGTTCTGTGGCTATTTCTCCCAGTGTCCTGGCCAACAATTGAAATCCATCGAATTTAAGTCCATCCAATTAATATTGATCATTCACTGGGATATTGCAGTGCGCAAGTTGGTTGCCACGTTCACTCACAAAATGTGCAGTCACTGTACTTTAGAGTAAATCTTACAACAAAATTACATTTGTAGAGTGCCTTTCACATTGGGAGGATGTCCCAAGGCACTGAACAATCGGATCAGGACCCAAGCATGGGGGGTTGGTGGGCAGTGTTGGGATGAGGGAGAACAGAGAGGTAGGATGGTGACTGAAGGCACGGTCGAAGAGGAATGGAGTGAGTGGGCAGATTGATAGGATGTCAGCAGGTCAAAGAGGTAGGAGGGGACAAGGACGTGGAGCGCTTTGACAGTGAGGACAAGGAACTTGAATTCAAAATCCTACAAATTGTTTTGAGACATCCTCCGAACATGCTTGGATTATTATTATATAATGATAGTAGATTACGATTTGTGTACATGTTTTACTAAAACCATGGGACGTCCTCCTGATGTGAAAGACGCGATACAAATGTAATTTTGTTGTTGTTGTTAAAACATACAGCCAGCAATATACAGTGTTGTAACAGAGCTTCAGTCATCCACAAATCTGGCTTTTCTCCCATTTTTTTCTATATAAAGATATTGATAGACGTATCACACCACACTGAATGCATCTGGTTTCCTTAAACATAAAAAACATATTCATTTAAGAAGAATTCTATGCTTGTGTGGTGCATTTGTACAGATTCATTATAAAGTACATGATTTTCTCTAGTTTCTGAAGAGATTTTATCTTTCAGCCATTTAAAAACATACAGTACATACAAGTGGCCCAGCACTTTTAGAAATAAATGTTTTGCTCATATCGTTAGGAAGAGTTCTTTCTTTTTTTTGTTTTCCACTTGTTGGAAAGTAGTGCCTCTATCACTTGATAGAGTAGGAAATGCTGTGAAATGAAAAGAAAGCTGGTGCCAGCACTGTTCCATTGTAAGTGGAAACTCTGAGAAACAGCCAAAGTGAAGGGGAAAAAGTCCTATTGACGAGCTCAGTTCTGCTCTGTCTCAGACTGACTGAGGACTGTCTAGTTTTGTTTTAAAAATACATTGTATGAATGTGGAGGGGGTTCCTCAATTATTTTTTCTTCACATTTGCTGAATTGTTGACATGAATGAAGGAATAAAAGTCCACTAACTTAACAAAAAATCACATTTTCCAGTTGGTTTTTGCTATTGGAGTTTGTTCTTATTCCTGTAAATGAATTGAAACAAAGACTTCTCTTTTGCTACATTCACCCCCTTACAGCTCTTCTGGTTTTATGGAAACTTGGCAATTTTGAACATTTCCTTTAGCAGCATTAAGTTAATAGCCTAGAATGCTTGTCTAAAATTAGTACCTGGAGATTTCTTAACCAAAAGTACAATAAGTGCCTGCGTGCTCTGTGGAAAACTAGTCATACCAACATTTTTGCATTCAGGTTCTAGTTTCTGATCTAACGCACACAATATCTTTTGATATATGCATTGTTAATTGTCGCTTCGTAACACACCCACAGTGATTCATAGTATTTTGCCTGTACATTTAGGACTAATTAGTGACCTGCTTGCCATAAGCTTCCAAGATCAAATCTAAACGTACACTAAGCCAGTAAACCACCCATGTGTACAGTCAATATGGCATTGTTTTAAGTGAGAGCCCAGAAAGCAGACATACTTTAGGTGGAAAAATGATCCAGAGGGAATAGAATCAAAGCACATGCACACTGCGCAGTTGTTTTTTAGACCTGAATTTGTGACCTGAAAATGAAAGCAGGATGCATTGATTGTGTACTTTAAGTGATTGTTCTTAAGGATGTTTGAGGCTGTCTTACTTGAACTCGTTTTGCCTTGCAATTGAGAGTTTTATCTGTTCTCAGCCAGTCTTTGGAAACATCATGAAGTTTCCATGAATCATTGTATAGTACAAGATAATCAGAACAATCTTTGCATTTGATATATTGCTTTATCGTGTCGCAAAACATATTGCAGAATTTACTGTGAATGGGGTGACTGAATTTCTAGGCAAAGTGACAGCCAATTTGCGCACAACAATATCCCACTAACAGTCATGAAGTAAATGATTAATTTTAATCTGAGAGAATTGTTGACCAGGACACCGGGAAAAACATTTCTTCAAATAGTGCCATCTTTAAAGTCCACTTGCACAGGCAGACAGGTCCTCAGTTTAATATCTAATCCAAAGGATAGCAATGCAGCATTCCCCAACACTGCACTTGGGTACCCGTACACCTCAAGTGGAGCATTGATCATCAAATAAAATGCATGATATTTCATACGTCCATGTTTTTAGCGCCACAAATCACAATTCAAACGGCGCTTCATTAAACTCAACATAAATCTAATTAGAATTGGATTGTAATGGCAATCTAGTCGTACAAACTTTTTTGAACATCTACAAAATTGCAATTATAGACAAATTGTAAATTAACATTGATCATTGTCCTAGATATTCTTATCAGTTCAAGTCATGGTAGTTCAGTTCCTCATGATCAGAAAATCATGAAAAATACTAATATAGTAATAATAATAATCCTTGCATTTGATGTAGCACCTTATCATGTTGAGACGTCTCAAACACTTCACAGGATTGTATTGTAAAGTGGAATGATTGTGTATTTTGTAGTTGAAATTATTCATTGTTTGCAGAAAATAGAATAGATCAGCCATGATCTTATTGAATGGTGGTGCAGGCTCGAGGGGCCGAATGGCCTACTCCTGCTCCTAATTCTAAAAAAAAATCCATTTGATGTGTGTTTTTATATATACAGTAAACATATATATAATGTGTATGTATATAAATATAATATATTTGGCAACACACATTGCTTGCAAATCAGTCTTTTAGGATAATGTTTTTGTAACTACCCAAATACAGTATTATATTTACTTTTCATGGTATTAAAGAGAAATAATCAGTTATTTTTCCCACCAATTATACTTGTATTGAAGGGATTACATGATTATTGCAAACAGTTTAGATTGGTTAAAGTTTTTTTTTCTAGAAATTCAGCAGGTAGACTTGGCAACGATACCTGAAAAGCTGGATTTTCCCACCTTTCTTAACTTTCTTAACAATTAAGACAACACCTTGATTTTTAAATGATTTCTCAAATTTAGTAAGTTGAATATGAATTTCATGCCAAGAGATGATTTTCTAACCTTTTTTTGTGTTTTATTCTCCCTCAGGATGGATCATATTTGGCTGAGTTTCTCTTGAAAAAGGGCTATGAGGTGAGAAAGTCCAGACTAAATGGTTGATTTTTTGCTGCAGTTATCATGTGTTTCCTGTGTTTCCATATACTCTTTGTGTGTTTCCAGTCAAGTACTGATAAATAATCTCAGTTGCAGAAGAGAACATGCGACCTTGCGAAACCATTGTGCCAGCTCATTGTTTTCATTATCATTTAGGTCTGCTGCTATATTCTGTCTGTTCCTTTGGGACGTCCCTCCTACACAACATCTCGTAGTGTCAGATCACCAGCAACCTACAGAAGGAATCTCAGATTAATTGGGGAACTTGTAAATGATGTAATATGCCATAAAAACAAATGATGCAACTGAAAATGCTGGATAGTACACTCCTCCTTGTTTCAATTCCTGTCCCAGTTAAAACAGCACTCCTGGGAATTAATGGACTATGTTACCATAGAGGTTTTTTTACAGTGGATGTTTTACAGTGGTCCACGTGAGAGATGGATAAACTTAACATTCTTTAACTTTCACGGCATTGGACTTGGACCGCGAGAACATCAAGGTTGCTAACACTTCGCAAGCTGCCCTGAAAAATTCCTTCCACCATGTATTCATTGGATAACTAACAAGGAAATTGAGGCTTTGGGGCAACAACTGCTGGCATTACCTGTAGGTTGAGATTGTGAACACACGTTGTATCATCCATGCCTAGGTTAGCAGAGATCACCAGAGACTTTCAGATGAAGTAAGCCAGTTGGCCCATTTGGTCTCATACTGCTAAAATTCTCCCCTACAATACAGCATCAAGCTGTTTCTTAAATTAATGACCAGGCCTCAACCATCTTTCCTGTTAGTTGTTCCTTGTCCAGACGGGATTGGATTGGTTGTGATGCTAGCCCCACAGTCCAATTCTCCTTGCCTGACTTGCTCATAAAAAAAGGCATTGAAACAAGGTACTGGGGAATACCTGGTTCACATTAAATCTTAGGCCATTGTGACTCATCCCTATTTGGCCACCAATATTTGTTGTATCTCGATCACTACGATGAATGAGGCCATCTCCGACCACTTCCTCATCTCCCTCTCTTCTTGTGCTCCACTCCCTCTCCAAATCGTTCACCCTTTTTTTTTTCTTCCACCGGTGGAAATCCTGATGCAGGCGTCAAGCTGCTGAAAGGGCGTCTCTCCTCAACTTTAATTCGATTTCCCCTCGTGAAATCCCAACGCACCTGCTCCCCCTCGTATAATAGCCATTTCTGCTCACTTAAAAACCAAATCCAAATGCTCGAGAGCAGATAGCACAAAATCTAGCCTCATGGCTCAAATGTAGCTCAAGCATCTTCATATCTACCACTTTATCTTCACAAAGACCAAAACTGCTTCCTATTCCATAGGCCATTCTGGAGGCCAAAAATTACCATTTATCTGCCACTTGTGGAGTCCTGTAGCTCAGTGGTTAGAGCACTCGCCTCACAAGAGAGAGACCTGGGTTTGATTTCTGGCAGGGCAAAACCTTGGGCAAGTTTCCTTAATCCACGCGTCTGATAATAATCCCTCAAGAATTGTTTTAAAAAAATTGGTCACTTCAATTCAAGTCTGTTTGTGGGACATTGCTGTGCGCAAGTGGCTGCAGCGTTTTGCCCACAAATATACAGTCAATGCACATTACTGTATATTCTGTGAAGCGATTTGAGACATCTAGAAGACGTGAAAAGCGCTATATCAAATGCAACTCTTCTTGCATGAATGGGCTCAGTACCTCTAACAATTATGTTGACACTACTTTAAACAAAGATCAAAAATTGAGATTGAGAAATAAATGTAAAATAGTGTTGAAGTTGATTTACATTCTTTGTAGCAATTTGTTTTTCAACCATTGAAGCAGCATAAACAGGTTTACTTGCCCACATCTCTCTATGGGACCACCAATGAGTTTACTTATCTGTGTCATCACTCAACTATACTACGACTTTTTCAGCCTTTCACTGGTTATAAATGGATCTTTAAGGCAGTTTTCAGTCAATCTTAAAAAATGCAAGTGTCTTATTTTTGATTTGGAGCAATGTTTTGATATGAGCAGACGTTGCAGTTGTACCTGTTCAGGGAAAGTTAAGCTTTCTTTATTTTAATATGTTTTGTAATTTATTAAACATGTTTTGTCTTGAAATAAATTCAGTAATCCTTCATTCTTAATCAGAATGGATGAACGTTGGGTATGGTTTGTCATGGATCAGGCTTGAATACCTTGAAGTTACATTAGATGATTGATCTAATGTAACTTAGATGACACTAAGTTATGGAGAATAGTAAATAGTGAGGAGGATAGTAGCCATCCGCAAGAGGATATAGACAAATTGGTAAAGTGGGCAGACACATGGCAGATGAAGTTTAATGCAGAGAAGTGTGAGGTGAAGCATTTTGGGAGAAGAAATGAAGGGAGGCAATATAGGCTAGATAGTACAATTTTAAATGGTGTGAAGGAACAGAGAGACCTGGGGATTTGTGTTAGTGACTCGTTGAAGGTGGCAGGACAGGTAGACAAGGCTGTTAAGAAGGCATATGGGATACTAGGCTTTATAAATAGGGGTATAGAGTACAAAAGTCAGGAAGTGCTGACTAACCTCTATAAGACTTTGGTGAGGCCTCAGCTGGAATACTGTGTTCAATTCTGGTCACCACACTACAGAAAGGATGTGAAGACATTGGAAAGGGTACAAAGAAGATTTACTAGGATGGTGCCAGGATTGAGGGACTTCAGCTATGAGGAGAGGCTAGATAGGCTAGGGTTATTCTCTCTGGAGCAGAGAAGATTGAGGGGAGACCTAATAGAGGTTTATAAGATCATGAGGGGTTTCGACAGGGCAAATAGAGAAAAACTATTTCCATTCGTGGGAATAGTTTAAAATAGTTTAAAATAGTTTCAAGGCGAAGTAGAGGGGAGCTGAGGAGAAATTTTTTCACTCAGCGAGTTGTTCGAATCTGGAATGCATTGCCTGAAAAGGTGGTGGAGGCTGATTCGATAACAACTTTTAAAAGGGAATTAGATCTTTATTTAGGGAGAACAGGTCTATTAGGCTATGGGGAGCGGGCAGGGCAGTGGGATTGAATCGCTCTTTTCAAAGAGCCGGCACAGACTAGATGGGCCGAATGGCCTCCTTTTGTGCCGTAAAATTCTATGAATCTATGAATCTATGAATCTACATGGTTATACATACTTACATCATTAAAAGTGGTCATTCAGACCATTGAGCCTCAATTGATGCTAGCTAATCTATACTAATCCCATTGCCTTTTCCCTTGCATTTCCCTATTCATTTTATGTCTCTTTCAATGTTTCTCCAGTTCCCTTTTAAATATTGTGGTGTCAGCTTGGCTCAGTTGGCAGCACTTTCACCTGTGAAATATGAATGCAATATAAAATGCACCATTATATTGATGGGCCATTGTTTTATATCCTCAAATTAATATCTTACAGTCAATAGCAAGAGATAACCTTCTTTCAATCAACATATATTAAATTCGACTCTTAGTACCAGAGGTGATAGATTTGTTTCTCTCCTTAACCCAAAACACTTTTAATAACCATCTAATTTCCTATCCTTCAATGGACAGACAGGTACACTGCATTCCACGACTTGGGTGAATGTTGTCAGCTATCTTTGTTATATCATTAATATATTATGTATGTGTTATTTCATCTGCGTTCGGGTCTTCAGCATTTTTGCCCTCACATATGCTATGTGCTATACAAACACAATTTTGTTGTTGTTGCTGTATCAGGAGATGAGCTGTTTCTCAGTAGACTGCATGTTTTTTAAAAGTCATTTATCAATTATTTGGAGTTGCTCTGTTGCATTTCTCCTACAGATTTCACCCCTAGGATACTCGTTTTTTAGGTCTGCTAATGGTAGTAACTGAATGATGGCTGAATTTATAAATTTTTTGCAATTTTTCTACACAGGTGCATGGTATTGTACGTCGATCCAGTTCTTTCAACACTGGGCGTATCGAGCATTTGTACAAGAATCCGCATACACACACAGAAGGAAGTAAGTTTGTGTCCACATAAGGCTGACACTTTCCTCTTTGACTATATGTTCTACACCGGCCAGATTTACTGTTTTGTTCTATTCCAACTTTTATTTCCTGTCTTCTGAATGCATTAGGGGGAAAAATATATTTTCTTGATCTTAACACACCCCAGCTTTATAATTATGTTTCAATCGTGTTTTCTTTTGTTCTTCCGATTTATAAATGGACCATTGTAGCCACGATAATCTGGCAATAAAACTGGGTTATTATTTTGTTTGAATAGATTTCAATGTTAACTTTTTATGGCCAATTGTGGTGATGTAGAAGCACTCAGTCAGTCGCCCACGATTCTGACTAGAGTGAAGTTTAACACTGCAATCTTGGAAGTGGGGAAAAAGTAGTCTACTTATTCCCAATTAAATAGTTATGTGCGTTTTGTAAAATTTACTTAACCTGTTATACAGATGAGAAATCTCACTGTTCAAGTCTAAAAACAATCACAGTTGGTTTATCCTGACTGAAGTACAGTTTATTGAAACCTACAAATGCACTAACATTGTACTGGTGAATTGATTAAGATGCTTCTGAGTTTCAAGATCTGAGGTGAACTTTGACCTAAAGACTCGTTGTGGGTGGTCTCAAAATCAAAAAGCATATGTTGGCCATAAGCTAGTTACAAATGGACATTAAACAAGTACTAATATCTGGTGTGAAGCACAGTGGGGTCTAAGTTGCAAAAGTATTTTTAACTATCGAATCCTGCAGGTATCCGGATGTGTCAGGGGCCAACCCTCATTGGTGCCAGGAACCTCCTTTAGCTGAAATCTGGCTTCACAGAAATTGGAACTGAGATCAACAAATGAGCAGGGCTCCTGAGGGTTGTTCTGCAGGATTTGCTAGTTATAAATCTTTTTCCTGCTGTTGCATATTAGACAGCAGGATTACAAAAATAGTGATCAAATTGCTTTATGGGAGGGTAGTTTTAACTATTCTGGTTATGACTATTCCAAGAAGCTTTTTATCAGACGTATGTTTTGAAAATCACCAAAAATGTTTTTTATTGGTTCTGTTCATATGCAATTAGCCTGAATCCAAAGCCTTAGCCTACATTTCAAATAACTTTGTGTATAATAGTGGAAACAATAAGAATTGTCATTTTATCCTCCATTGAGAATTAGGAAGTTGCATTAATCACTGGAGGACTGTTGAGTTATTGGACTTTTCAATCGATTTGGTGTTGGGAAACTGTAATGAAAATTGGAAAAATATATGTTAAAGAACATTATTATTTTAACGAGAGATTCTTATGTTTGTCGTAACCAAATTTTTATGCCACAATCATATGAGGATGTGTCAGTTTGTGTCAAATTGATGAGGTTTCCATATCAGAATTAACATACAGCATAACGTTACTCTGATTTAAGTGGCATTGATTTGAATTCCTCTCCTGAAATTGCCTCCAGCCGGTGGTTTTGGACTGATATCAATCTGAATTACTACAGGGTGACTCCAGTTGTGCAGCAGCTGACAATTTAAGTGCTGCGAGACATTCATCCTATGTGAAAGGTGCTCTTCAAGTGGAATTGTTGTTCAATGAACTTTTAAACTTTAAAAACACAGACTGTGCAGCTCTGAAGTGACGTGCTTCATTATAACACAAATTTGCTTGTACTATGTAATATGGTTGCACTGCAGACCCCATTCTCCACATCAGTGCTTTTTCAAACTGAAATGAATAACATCTAGGTCTCCATCAACATCACTTCCTTATTAGCATATGTGCAGAAACGGGAAATGATACCGGCATTGACTTGTTAACCCATGATCACAGCAAGGCCAAGTTGGCTGAGCGGTGGGGATGACCAGAGTAATATGGTAGGAGATGAGTGAGATAAGGAAGTTCCAAGTAGTAGTTAGATTGGTAGGTCAAGGTGTGGCTCTTTGAAATTGATCTGCTGGGAACTCGGGAGCCAGTAGAGACTTGTCGAGGACTGGGGTGATGGGCCTTCAGGTTTTGGTGCAGCAGAGGATGTGGTCGGCCCTCTATTGGATGAGTTGCAACTTGTGAATCCTAGAACTAGGAATTTCAGTGAGATAAGCAAGTTTAAGTGGGATGTGACGAAAACATGAATGACATTGGGCGTGAGATTGTGGCAGAAGTGAAGAAAAGAGGTCTTAGTGAAGTACTGGATATGAGAGCTAACGGAAAACGGGAGAGCTGGTTGCCAAGTCTGCGCACCAGTTCAGAGAGAAGTGGAGGTGTGGAACCCAAACACTGCCTATAATTGTGTTGCAGTGTACATATGAACATTTCTGAGTAGGCTAATGAACTTGGGAGAGTAGTTTGTACTCCGAGGCCTTCTTGTCGGGTAATGGAGTTCTGTGGATAAAGGCAAGTGATTTGGAGCGTGTAATAAAGTATAATTTTGTTTCTAAATCCAACCAGTTTGCATCGTGGTCTGAATTTTAGCCAACCTGTATCTTCATCAATTGCATTAGGCTTTGAATCTTTCTTCGATCCTGAATGCTACCTCTAGCTTCCAGGCCATCCCATCCAGGCAATTGTCTCGGAGCAGGCATTGGGTGTGAGATGGTCAGGCCACTGAATGGGTTCTTCCTCCATCATCTGGTCTTCCTTTCCCATCCATTTGGAATTAAAATTGGAATCCTGTAGCTCAGTGGTTAGAGCACTCGCCTTACAAATGTGAGACCTGTGTTCGAATCCAGGCAGGTCAGAGCGAAACCTTGGGCAAGTTTCCTTGCTCCACATGTCTAATAATAATCCGTCCAAAAAAAACCTATAATAAATTGGTCATGTCAATCCACGACTGTTTGTGGGACACTGCTGTCACGTTTCGCCCACAAATATATAGTCAATTCACTTTACAGTCTATTCTGTGAAGCGCTTTGTGACGTCTAGAAGATGTGAAAAGTGCTTTATCAAAATGCAAGGATTATTTATCAATTGATATTTCAAATAGCGACATCTTAATGTACATAAATGAAAAGAGCAAGAAATACAAAAAGGAAAACTGGCAAATGAAGTGCAGAAAGTGTGTGATTGTTCGTATTTGAATTTAGTGAGAGCTGTAGATCTTTGTGGTTTTCAGAGAGCAGAGAAAAACGAGGGGAATTTTAAGAGAGGAAATGTTATTGTAAATAAGCACAAAAGGACTGTTGTGGGGGGTTGGAAGAGGATAGCAGTCAGTCAATGAGATGTTCAACCAAGCTAAAGCTAACACCTGGGATAAGATGCAAATTCTAACAACTCCCTCATCTAATTCCTGTTCTGCCCCCAACTAGCACAGATTTTTCAGTTCTGCCATAATAACAACAAAAAAGCAAATTGAATTTTAAAGCGCCTTTCACATTGGAATAATGTCCCAAGGAGCTGAACTATTATTAGTTTTCCCTTCTGATTCTCTCTATATCCAATATATCTGATATCTACAAAATACACAAGCCATAGTAAATCATTTGAAGCGCTCGGAGATGCGAAAGGCGCAATGTCAAATGCAAGGATTATTATAAATTTAAACTAAACATTTTGTTTTACAAACTTTTGAGAAAATTCCCCTCACTATTTCAGTGTGCATTCCAGATGCCCATGCAATGCTGAATAATATTGTAATGTCAGCTTTGTAGATGTATGGAAAAGCTTATTTTCAACACATCGCAGGGAAATTCAGAGCGCAGTAGAACTTTATCATTTATGGACTCCCACTAACTGTCCCTCTCAAGATCTGATTCCCATTGTATAGTAAAAGCCCGTTTATCCGGCACTGTCGGCACCTGGCCAATGCCGGTTAAACAGCATGCTGAATATTCGGGCGGCAAGTTGCCGAAAACCCAACACAAAAAAAATTAACTTACTTTTAAACATACCGTATTAATAATAGATTAAATAATAACAGAATATTGTATGGATACTTACCAATAAAGCAATAAATATCAATTACAGTCTATAAACGCAGCACACAATCACAAAGCAAACTTCTATAATGGCGGGCAGAAGAGTTTTTTTCCTCTTAAAGAGGCGCTGTCGTTTTTTCCTCTTTTTTCTTTCTTTCTCTCCCCTTCCCGCTCTCTTTCACACACACACTCAGTCAGTCTGGCATCTCAATAGCTCCAAACCCAACCCCCCTCCACTCCTCTCATTTTCCATCTAAATTAATCAACTCTCTCCCCTCCTCTCCCCCACCTCTCTCTCCCCCTCCCACTCCTCCGTCTTTCTACCCCCCCACATTTCCCCCCCCCACTCTCTCTCTCCCTGCCTCTCTCTCCTTCTCCTACCTCACCCCCCACCAAAACAGTGTATAAACCCACAATATAATCAGGCTACACAGGCTATATGTAGTATCCGTCAGAGAGAGAGGGAAAGAAAGGGGAAGAGATAGAAAAAAAGAGGGAGAGATAGGGAGGAAGGAATCTGAGGGAGGGAAAGAAAAAGAGGGAGAGAGGAAAAACCGACAGTGCAGCTTTAAGAGGAAAAAACGGAAGTGCCACTACCGGCAGCATTCAGAACTAATTGTACAGTACTCTCATGCGACAATCGACTCATTAAATGCGCCACCACGATTGTGCTGGATAAGATCCAGTTATTCGAATGGGGACCTTTTTTTTGAGGTGCCGGTTATACGTAAGTTACGGTTGATCAGGTCACGGATAAACGGGCTTTAACTATACATAAATTATGGATTCCACCATGCTGCCATACAACAATAAGTGGTCCTTTTGATTTGCAGATATGAAACTGCACTACGGAGACCTTACTGACAGCACATGCCTGGTGAAGATCATCAATGAAGTGAAGCCGACTGAAATCTACAACCTGGGTGCACAGAGCCATGTAAAAGTAAGTCACTTTAACCCGAAGTTAATATCCCATGCATTACATACTCAAACATGGTGAAACCTACATGTAAAACATCAATATTAGATAGATGGATGATGTTTGGGACATCCTCCTGATATGAAAGGTGTTCTACAAATATAATTTGTTGTTGTTTTGGAAAATTGAGCAGTTTTCTGAATAACAGTGCTGATGGACACCCATGGAATATGAAACTGAATGGTAAGTAAGGTATTAAAATGGTAATAAATTTGGTATTAAAATGGTAATAAATCTAAAATTTAGGAGAAAAAAAACTAATGGAATCTATCATTGATTTACTTTTTAAACCCTTTATTTCTGGTTTTGTTATTGGCGCTTGTGTAAGTCTTGTTTTGAGAAGATTTATGGCGTTGAAAGAATGAACAATGTGGGCTGTAATGTGCAATTTCTCCATTGTTTCTGCTGGATTGAAGCTGTAGTGGGTGGTGTGAGGCTGGGTATCTGAGCCATACAGGCAAATGTGCAGGACCATGAATGAGTTGCGCTCTGAAAGAGCCCCTTTTGGCTGCTGCTGACCAATTGCTTCATAAAAAAACCTCTTGCACATCCCTTGTCCCTTCCACTTTACCAATGGCGGTTGTGCTTTCAGCCACTCTGCATCTAGACTCTGGAACTTTCTGCCTCAATCTCCATCTTGTCTCATCATCACCCATCTTCAGATCACACCTGAAGACATTCCTCTTTTAACATTGCTTACAGTCACCTCCCTCTCTCTCCCAGGCCTGGCGTTGTGTTCCACCACAGTTAAGTGCTCTACCACAGTTAAGTGCTCTAAGATGCTACCCCACGTAATGGGCATATAAAATGCAAACTGCGATCTTTGTGAAATGCTGCATGTCTCCTCTCCTCTTAATAAAATGCTGGTGTCCTCTGCCCTGCAAACCAGTGCTTTTTTCCACACTGAATTCCATGGCTGCCATGGTCTGCCATCTTGGATTTCTGAGCTGACTATTTTTGCTGCAATTTTCTAATGTGAAAGCAGACTTTCAGTGAGTGAGTTCAGGAAACCAACTACATTGAGTTGGTTTCCTGTTCTAGTAAATTGTGGACTGAAAAACACTGGTAAGGAACATGCCAAGAGGGAAATTGAGAAAAATCTAGGCGTGTTAGTTGAGTCATCATTCACCATGTCCAACCAGTGTGAGGCAGTGATAAACAAAGTAAAGAGGATACTTGGCTACATTGCCAGAACAGTTGAATTCCAACATCCCAAACTCCTGCTTAAGCTGTGCAATGTGCTGCAGGATTCACTGGTTAGTGATCGAAAACAGCAACCTTGGTTTTCCCCTTTCATATCCCAGAGGGGCTGAGGCCAGTTGTGGTGACTGCTGTTCTCCTAGTTGAGGTGAGGTAACGAACCACAGAGCTGAAGACCTCACCTGCGACCTCCTTAGTCTACAGATCTGCTTCACACCAGATGGTAGCTTTACCAACTGAACCATGTGGAAAATTCATCTGATTTTTTCATTCTCTTTCCCAATATTCCTGCCAAGAGTTCTCTGACCTCTTGCACAACTAGAATTTTGGCTTGCAGTTTAGTTAAAATGTCATATTGGCTTTGCAACGAATGGTACACCCTAAATAGATATTTCCTTCCAGTTGACTAATCCGTTCTTTTGGACTACTAAACACTAAATCTAATCTAGCATCTCCCTTAGTATTGCACTTCACATTTTATGTTCATGTTGTATTTAGCCACTAATTGCTTCTAAGAAATTGTTTACACTTTCATTGCTCACTTCTATTTGCTTTGGTTTGTTACTTTAACTTATAAGAATAATGCTTGAATTTGAATAGCACTTTTCATGTCTTCTAAATGTCTCAAGCGCTTCACAGAATATACTGTAAAGTGAATTGACTGTATATTTATGAGCAAAATGTGGTAGCCAATTGCGCACAGCAGTGTTCCACAAACAGTCGTGGATTAAAATGACCAATTTTATTATTGTGTTTTATTTTGGTGAGATTATTGTTAGGAGTGTGGAGTAAGGAAATTTGCCCAATGTTTTGACCTGCCTGGATTCAAACACAGGGTCTCACACTTGTAAGGCAAGTGCTGCAACCACTGAGCTACAGGACTCCACAATTTCTGGAGTACTGAAATGTCTCTTAATCTCAATTTTCTTTCTTTTTCGGGTACAACTCCCTTTCTAAATGTTTGTCTTCAGCAGCTCATAGTTGTTCTCAATAATTATTATTTTATTGCCCTTATGACGAACATCTGCCTGGCATTTTGCTTGTGTCCCTCAATGAGTTGAGAATTGGGGGGAAGCAACTCATTAATTTCCCAAACTGCGCCATTTGAACAGCAACAACTTGCATTTATATGGCATCGGCGTGCAGGGTAGCATTTTGGAGAGTTTAAAACACTGAAACACCGACCGTAGAGAAGCCCATCGTGGTCTCTTGGCTGAGGAGGCTGCTTAGAAAGTCAAGAAGGCACCTGAGGGAAAATGGAAACATTATTGAAATTACGTATAATCAGGGAACTGTGTGCAGTCGGCATTCGTCATGGCTCGTTGAATAACAGCAGTCCTTACATTTGGCATAGAACCTTTCCCATCAGGAGGATGTTTCAAAGCATTTCAGGATACAAGAGAATATACTGTAAAGTGGAGTGAGAGATGTGGACCATTTCTCAAATACCCTTTGTACAACTTGATTTTTTGAAAACCTAATTTTCTTGTGTTATGCTGCTAGTAGCATCACCCCACACTCACCAGCTCCACGGTCTCCCCATCCCTCAGAGGATAGGATGCAAAATCCTCACTTTCAAGGCCCTTCACAGATCTGCCCCCTCCTGCCTATCTGACCTACTGATACCCCCTATCAACTTGTCTGCTCTCGCTGTTCAGCATCGGTGGCTGGGCTTTCATCTTCTCTGGCCCTATCCTTTGTAACTCCATGCCTCATCCCTTTGCCTTCCTCACTCCCTTGCCTCTTTCAAGGCACAACTTGAGCTTCCTTTTCTTCCATGCCTTCCATGCTCTCCACACTCCCTCATCCCAGCTCTACCCAAAAATGCTCTGGTCTTGATCCCCTGGACTGTTCACAGCCTTGGGATCTCCTCCCAATGTGAAAGGCTCTGAACAAATGTAATTTTTTGTTGTTGTAGTATTGTACCCACCCTTCATGGTTTGGAGTGCAGCCTGTTGTTGCTGGTCAGCCAATATAATGAAGTTCTTCCTATTCAGTAGCATCCTGCACTTTTCATTTTGTACTAGAGGTCACATCTGAAATGATTGATGGCATGAATAATGCCAATCCCTTTTTGTGATTCTTTCAATACGTTTTGCACCACTATTTGTATTTGCTGAGTGAATTGGGACAGTTTGTGGACTGTTCTTTGTATCATTAATTGGACTGTTTGTCTTCAATATTTTTACATGTACATGTTTATGTTGGCTGACAACCCCAAGAATATGCAGTTCTCTGTGTATCTCTCTCAGTTCTAGTCCATTAAAAATGAGCCATTTCTGAGAGTAAGGAAAATAAAATAATAGGAAGTTGGCCTGGTTTCCTGTAGGAAACACATGAAGATGTAATTGATTCTTACAAATACGATTACAGTACTGTAGGAGCATAACTTTCACAGAAATATAAACACACGTCATTGTGAAGTGTGAAATTTGTCTTTCACTACCTAATTTTTTAAAACCTTGTCCACCGATGACGAGAATTCTCAGTTGCACGTTAAGCAGAAGTCTATTTTAATGTTTTACCATTAGCACAGCTGTAGGTGGATTTTGTTCTGCTGGGAGAAAATTGCTAACGTATAAGTCGGTGCAGACGATTTATTCAGTTAGGGCACGTCTGGGGAATAATGAGGCCACACTTCTCTTTGCCTTCTCCATTCTTGTCCCTTCTCCATGTTATAATGCACTTCTAACATTTGTATGCACAAAGGATCAGCATGAATGTACAGTACAGTAAAAGCCAGTTTATTCGTGACCCGATCAACCGTAACTTCCCTATAACTGGCACTGCAAAGAAGAAGTCTGTATTCGATTAACTGGAATTTATCCGGAAAAATGCATTTTTAAAAGTTCATTTTTGTGTTTTCGGACGAATATCTGGCACGCGCTTTAACCGGCAATGGCCAGATCCCGAGGATGCTGGATAACCGGGCTTTTACTGTATATGATTAGTGTATGAGTGTATCATGTAGGATGCTGTGTGTGGGTGTGTAAGTGTGTTTGTATAAGAGGGATGTAAGAGGGGCTGTGTTTGTATTGCATAGGAAGGAATGTGCATGTATATTATATAGGAGGAGCTATGCATGCATATTGTGCAGGAGGGGCTGTGCATGTATATTGTACAGGAAGGGCCGTGCGTGTAGATTGCGTAGGTGGGCTGTGCGTGTAATGCAAGTAATGCAATTATGTGCGGCAAAAGAAGCTCAGTGAATTCTACTTTTTATAATGTTTGAGTTTAAACCAAATTTTTTTGTTTTATTCGCAATATGGTTGGTATTTAATGGGCCTTTCTTCGCCACTCTTTTCTATGTTTCTCCCACAAACATAAGTCAATTCACTTCATAGTATGTTCTGTGAAGCGCTTTGAGACGCCTAGAAGACGTGAAAAGAGCGATATCAAATGTAAGGATTACTATTCTTATTATATATTACAGTAAAAGCCTGTTTATCCGTGACCCAATCAACCGTAACTTCTGTATAACTGGCACCACAAAAAAAAAGTCCACATTCGATTAACTGGAATTTATCTGGAAAAATGGGGAAAAAATTTTGTTTGAATTTTTTTTTGTGGGTGTGTTTTTGGCCGAACATCTGGCACGTGCTTTAACCGGCATTGGCCAGGTCCCGAGGGTGCAGAATAAACGGGCCTTTACTATATTATATATCAATATAATTAGTGAAATATTTTTCGCTCTTGCATTTCCAAATTTCCTAGTAAGCAATGCTGCTCGCCTGGAAAGCAGGTTATCCTTGAAGCAGAGCTCGCTCTAGGATGATGCGCTTGGTAAAGTAATGTGAGAATTGGTCAATCCTCTGAGGTATTTTCTGCTGTTCAGTTCCTGAGCTGGGGGTTTGTAGTTCTCCAGGACACTGCTGATGGCAGCACAGCCAGCCTGCCTCAGGACTTGGAGGATGAGGGCCAGTCACTCGGAACAGAGATTCTTCCCATTCAGCTCCTATTAACCCTGCAAGCCAAAGCCTTAACATATAGGGTGGTCCTAGCATCAGGAAGCTTGTCAGACGGTGCTTTAATGCAAGCTGTGTGGTTTTAGCTGGTTAGACTCAAGCAGTACCCTTACGCATACTCTGGGGTCCCCAAGCCTTGGCTTTTGCCAACCAGCACTTAATACTTTAGAATTAGGTAATCAAGGTGTGTCTCTCCAGGGAGAGAGTGCATATTCAATTCCAGATACAGGAATTTCCATGTGCAGGTGCCATACATGTATGGAACTCTCAGTCTGCTTTGGATACTCCTAAATGGATTTCTGCACGTGCCAGAGCCCCAGCTGATCAAACAAAAAAAACCCAGCAGTTCCACATTGTTGGCTTTTATTTATAGAAATGAAACTATTTCAGTCTGTATTTTCAAATGCTCCCAGTGCTCTAGCGACTAACTTAACCTTTTCAATATACAGTACTGTACTGTACAAATGTAATTTTTAAAATTGATTTTCAGCTGTAATCTTGGTACACATTCCTGTGTCCTGCAAATTCCAATGAATAATATAAAGTCTAACCTGTAATTTAAACACTTTATTGTGTTGTTTCAAATGCAATATAATATGAATAATTGTTGCATTGGACAGGATGTGTAGCATGCTTCTAACAGAAATATAAGTGGAATGAAAAGTGAAATAATTTTGCAGTGTAGTTGGATTATGTGGCCTTGACATGCTGTATAATATCACAAGAATGAAAATTGTGATATGTAATGTGTTGATGAACATATTGTTGCGGGAATTTTTTTTTGTCAGCGTGGCTCATTGGTACCGCTCTCACCTTGAGTCATAAGGTTGCAGGTTGAAATCCCATATGCTATTCCATCACTGTTCACAGTGGTTAAATGCAGAAGTTAGGAGCATGACAAGTTAAACTTCTGGCTTGTGGATCAGCGTTGTGTGTTAGGGGGATACTGATTCACGTCTAATATATTTTTGTTCAGATGAATTTGTATCCTACTCATGGAAGTCAAATGTCATGGTCCATAAGTCAGAATCTTTGGGGACAATCATTTGACTTGGGATGTAGGGATCCCTTTTCAGCTCACTCACAGACCAGTCGATAATTAACACACAGAATGGTACCTTTTTACAAAGTTGTGTTAATTAACACATGATACATTGCAGTTTTCACCGCACAATATGTTCCACCTACATCAAGTGAAAAATGTTGCTAAATGTGTATTCAGCTGCCTTCATGTCCGATCCCCTTTCCTGAGGCCCAGCAGCCCCATGAAGTGCAATTTCTTCTTTTAAATAGTAAGAAATAGTAATTTCATGATGGTTTGTTTAGAGTGGGAACTCCTAAGTAAACGTGAGTGATGACTGATAAAGAAATCAGTCACATTTCTGAACAATGCTCCCGTGTTGTGTAAGGCCAGAATGTTGTGTAAACAGGAAAACAATAAGCACTCCCTTAAACTGATTGTATTTAAAATGTACACAGTTTTGACAGCGGGTTGTAGAACTGTTTTTTCTAATAAGAAATGCCCAAATTTGAAGAGCAAAACAACAAATTGCATGTATATAGCACCTTTCACGTTGGGATGGACAGTCAAGGGCTTGCCATAAGGTGCAAGGGAATCAAAGAGTGGAGGGCAAGAGGAGTGGTGGTAGGAAGATAACCAAA
The DNA here is from genome assembly GCA_035084275.1 of Hydrolagus colliei. NCBI lineage: Eukaryota > Metazoa > Chordata > Chondrichthyes > Chimaeriformes > Chimaeridae > Hydrolagus > Hydrolagus colliei. The sequence goes on from CM068743.1 coordinate 27,909,408, forward strand.
GCCTCTTTTGAATAAGAAGGTCTTCAAAGGAGCCTTGAAAGAGGCAAGAGAGGGGGCTCCGGGATTAAGTTCCAGAAGGTGGGGACAGAGTGGCTAAAGGACCAACCACTGATGGTGGACGGGGTGAGGGAGTGGCATCAGGCCAGCACCTGCCGAGCGGAGGGAGGGACAGGTTGGAATGGTTTTAGGAGATCACAGATGTAGGGTAGAGCAAGACCATGGACCATGAGAGGGAGGATATAAAAGTGAGGACAAGGATTTTAAACTCGATCCACTGCCGGATGGGAAAGCCAGTGAAGAGTTAAGCTGAGTCCCTCTCTTGCTTAGTTGAATTAAAAAAAAGATTGTCAGTCACAATTTTCTTTAAAATTATTTAACAAAATGTTTTTAACATAGTTTTTGTGGGTGTGGGCACACAAGCATTCATGTACATGTTTGCGTAGACCCAATATGTTGCTGTGTATATGTGTGTGTGTAAAGTGGAAGCCGCTTAAGTCGAACACACCAGCCATTTTGTCTGGCTTAAGCGGCTTCCACTGTATGTGTGTGTGTGCGTATGTGTGTGGGTGAGTATATGTTTGGGTGAGGGTTAAAGGAAAGGAAACCTGTAGTCAATGATCGCATCAACACTCACAGGCCAGTTATGGTTCAACGGAACAGAAAAGCTCTTCTCCTCTCGCTGCTCTTCTGTCATCCCATTTCCCACACAGTCCTTTTTAGAATCTCAAAGTGACTTCACTGAATTGTACAAAGTGGTGTTGAATATTGAAGGCATTTTTCTGGTATAGACTCATGTCCCTAGGAACTGGAATGAGATTGGCCAGACCTATTTAGAACTGTTACATGTCATTGACAGTGGGAGGTTTTCATTCCATTTGTCTAGGCATGGTTTGAGCACGGAGTAGAATAACAGTCTTCTAGACTAGTCTCAAGAAAACAATCTTAAAGAAAGTGTGGACTTATCAGCACTTAAATTAAGTAATGGTTCAGAAAGACTGGGCAGCATTGTAAAACATTTGTAAAGAAACCGACAGTTAATCTTAACATTAAAAACATTCTTCTTTCCCCCACATATAACTGGTATTTTTCACCTTAAAAATACACAGTCACTACTCTTGATAATAATCCCTCAAGAAAAAATAACAAATTTTATCAATTCAAAACACGACTACTTGTGCGACACTGCTGTGCGCAATTGGCTGCCGTGTTTTGCCCACAAATATACAGTCAATTCACTTTACAGTATATTCTGTGAAGCTCTTTGAGACGTCTAGAAGACATGTAAAGCACTATATCAAATGCATTATATATATTATATTATTATATTACTTGACAGTAAATCCTGTGAAACGCCGTGAGATGTCCTCCCGACATGAAGCTGTATCAAATGTAAGGAATTGGTAGGTTCAGCATTGTCACAGAATTGCAGTACAGAGTGGAGTTCAAAACTCAATTTATGGGCACCTAAGCAATGAGGACAACATATTTTCTGGGTCACTTTTCCACGGTCTGTGTTTTTGTTTTCTCTTGTAAAACCGCTGGTGACCAAAATCCCAATCTCACAAATGAGGACAAATTGGGCCATTCGATTGATTGCCCGGAATAGTGAGTTTCCACTGCAGTTTCCCTATAGTATAGACAGATGGCGGCAGTGTGTCACACCGTGTTAAGAATCCTTGCCCACTGTACAGTATTTCTGATCAGATGCTGCTGAGTTAGTCTATCAATTGCATCCTCGATATGATCTCATCCTGGCAGCAAATGGGATAGGCCAGACAGCCTGGATTGATAATTTGACGATGAAATGGAATAAGGAGAACACTTGTGATACTACAACAACAGCAGCTTGCATTTTTATAGCACACTTCACGCAAGGTAGCATCTCTGAGCACTTCTGCAGCATTACAATATATAATAATCCTTAAAAAAACAAATAATAAAAATTGGTCATTTTCAATCCATGACTGTTTGTGGGACACTGCTGTGCGCAATTGGCTGCCGTGTGCAATTGGCTGCCGCGTTTCGCCCACAAATATACATACACTTTACACCTTGTTCTGTGAACCACTTTGACACTTCGATAAGATGTGATAAGTGCTATATCAAATGGAAGGATTATTATTATTATGATCCTGACGTGAGGCTGTGGTGACCCATATTATGGTTTGGGCTGGGTTTGGCCTGTGTTGACTCTGTGTTTAGGCCGTGTGCACCGAGAGCTTGAGCTGTTGGGACCCTGTTGTTGGGCTGCATTTTGTATGTAACAGACACAACAGAACAAGTTGCAACTCTGTGCAGAAAATATATCTACAGGATATATATATTTCTGTTTCTTCCTTTGCACACACACCCTCCTATCCCCAAGGTATGGCAAAGTGTTCAGCTGGAGATCTGATGGTGGTTTATAAATGAGCTTAACTGGAGAAAATCTCCTTTATTTTTTCCAAGACAAATTGGCAAGATAAAGTATTTATAGGAAATAGTTGTGGAACGTTCTGTTACTGAAAATGCTGGGCTGCCTCAGATTACGGTATGGTTTGGCTCGTGTGCATAAATTTTCAGTCAAGCAAGATTAAAAAGGAACTATCAGCCCATGAATCAGGGAGGCATGTTCAGCCTGTCTCCCACAAATCTGCCAGCTTTTGAGAAACGCTGCACTCTGTCCTCTGCGCTGTAACGACAAAATGAGCAGAACTGGTTTTCAGTCTGTACATTCAATACGTAGTTGGCTGCCGAGTTTCTCCCACAAAATATACAGTCCATTGCAGTATATTCTGTGAAACACTTTGATATGTCTCGGAGACGCGATAAGGCACTATATCAAATGCAAGGATTATTATTATTATTATAAACTGCTCCTTTAAAGCATGTGTCTGACTGTTCAAAGTGGCTACTTGGAAATCATCTATTATGTTATTGAACGTTATTTGTGTTTGTGGTATAAAAGTGTAATTATGGTTTCTCACAGGTGGTTTCATTAACCTGTTCATGCAGCTAAAGGATATGCATTTTGATTTGTGAGCGAGTTTTTAGTTCAACTGAATTGCAATGTAACTTTTTTTGTTATCACTCTACTTGGATAAAATCCAGTACTTAAGTTTATTTTTCGGGTTGCTGATCAAATGCAACTATAGATGAAGGTGAACCTTTGAATCTCATGTTGACTGTTATTAGAGGATTATAATGTGTCACTAAGCACAATGGTAAGGATTACATGTTCTTGTCACAACATTTGATACATAGCCAAAAGCAATGATATTTGAAGAGAGTTGATTTCCTTCAGTGAGGAGCTATTTTGAATAAAACAATAGACTAACTTCAAATTTCATCGCATTGGCACATTACAGTATTTAGCTATAATACAGATATTCTTGAAGACTGAGAAATGGTTTGAAATTTGAAGCGAAACAGGAGTTGGACAATTTTCATTTAAAATAAATTATAATGTTTATAATTGAATCGTAAAATTGTATCAATCTGTGCCATAATTATGTGCAAAAAATATAGTTCTGACTTTTTCAGTGCGGAAATAAATCGTACCACCAAGGTACGATCAATCATGCATTTAGAAAATAGATTGGATGAATAATGAGAATGATGTTTAGACTTGTTTTTGGTAGAGCACCTATCACTTCAGGAAAACTATACTATAAAGTCTAGTGACTGTATATTTTGTAGACAATTGTGAATTCCAATTGTGAAGAGAAGTCAACCTATAACCAGATTCGCCTTCAACCAAAATGTGTATGTTGAGATTGACTGAGACTGGAACAAATTGGGACTTAGTATGGATGTACTTACAACATGGAAGCAATTAGCCAACAATTGCCTTGTATCAGTGTATTCAAAAGTAGATTTATCTGTACATAAGGTATGGCCCATGCATGTGCTATGTTCAACTAGCAACCCTAGAAATACTTTGCTGTAGCATTTTGCTTCGATGCACTGCCACCCTTCCACTTGGCTCCAAGAATTATATAATACAAATGTGTTTAGTCCGTGTGTGTGCTAAATTCTGAATTGGCTCAGTAATTTTTCAGAATGCTTTTCTGATCCTGATTGAAAAGGTTTGTTTATATTTTCTCTGTAAGATGCAAACTTTGTTTTAAAATGAGTGAGATTTAATATAGCTAAAATATGTGAACTCACACGCAAGTGATCCTGTCAAGGCAACATTGTCCCCCGGTAGATTCTGACGTAGCATAGATATTTTTAAGAGGGTATGAAAATCTTTATGGATAATCACTTGAAGCTATCCTACTGTATAACTCCACCATATTGCAGCTATAATTAAATCTGGCGTTAGACACTTTATCTAATGCGGTGTCCACCCGCTTTCAGCAAAAATTTGCACATTGCAAGTGTCTTGGCCCAGGAACATGACATTTGATATTGTTAGACATAAATTAGTCAAATTATGACTAGTTAAAAAAATTCAGAAAACTTCTGCACATTGTAAGTGCTTTGGCCCGAGAATATGATGTTTGATATTGTTAGACATAAATTAGCCAAATTGTGACTAGTTTAAATTGTGGGCTCTTTAATTAACTATTTCCTCCAGATTTTAGTGTGTATGGTATTTTTGCATTGAGAATTTCAGTGGCAAATTTCAGACAATATCGGTCTGTGTGTGTGTAAAAAAAACACTTATCGTGGGAAAGGCTACTTCAAACATGCCCACTGTTACTGCCCAACTCAAGCCCATTTCTTTTAAGAGTTTGTTTTAAATCACTCTTGGAACCGACAAGAGAAAAGGTGGCAGCGCATCGAAGCAAAATGCTGTAGTGAAATATTTCTGGTACGTTACACAGAATGTCTGAAGTTACTGTAGTAACTAGTTAAACATTTTGTCATTTGTATTTTTTTTGAGAAAAAAATGTAACCATTTGAACATTTCATAAGATACAGTTTATTTTTTGATGCCACACAAATACTTTTGAACGTGAACTTGAAATACTCACGGGTTTGAGGAATGAATTCTGCTGGAGCACACGGTCGCGAGTTGATATTAAGCCGGTTTGTGGGCTTCCTTGTTCGTGCACATGCATGCCCAAAAATTGACGAAGAACCTCGGTAATCGATCCCTGAGCCTCTGTTTTTTAAATAATTCTTGGCATCATTTCATAATGTGTAGACCAAGCAAGTGTGCTAGAAGTTTATAATTAAGCTGAACTATATTATGATGCCAGAGATACAAAATTACAGGCTTCATTCTAACAAAACGGCTTAAGATCCACACGTGACAGACGCTTATTGGTTTTGAAAATTCAAGAGAGTTTAATGTGTTCTATTTCCGTTGGAAAAATACTGCAAATGAGATTACATTCTCAAGTTTAAATAATGAAATGAAGTCTCTGGATTTTTGTGTTCGTCTGTCACAAAACACTCCAATTATAGTTTTAGCTGCTTGTCATAATGTGATCTGACGTTTTGTGACAAGACAAATACATTTTGCCATAATAATGGGATAATTTACAAAGAACTCCAAGCAAAACCTGAAACTGCATTTAAAGAATATCACCACAGAACTAAGTTTCACAGGAAGCCTCTGCACAAGAGTAATAAATAGTTTGAGAATCAAAGTAGCAGTTTCTGAAAATGTTAAAGACGTCCTATTCCTATTCCTATTCTGCTCCTATTCCATCTGTTTTAAAATATTTACAGATCAATAGTTTACTTTACACTGATGGATAGAATTTTGTTTTATTTTCAATTAAAAAATAATTTAGATGCAAGTTTTAACTTCAAAATTCTGAACTGTTTTCTTTCAAAATAAGTGCAATGCAAAGATTATTTTTTATTGTTCCAAAATAAATCAGATTATCACATTAATTTGTAAAAAAAAACTAATTTATTGCTCCATTTTACAATTAGTTTGGTATTTTCTTCATAGACTATTTTGTGCAATGAATATAAACTAGCAATCCTTTAATATAAATGCAGTTTGAATCCCTACATTTGTCTCAAGTAAAAAGTGGTGTTGAACAAAAAGTTGTACCATTGTGTTGGACTAAATTGCACATGCATTTCTTTATTAGACTTTAAGAATTTCACATAACTCCTAATGGTGCATTTACACTTTTTATGGCCCAATTTAGTTTTTACAAGATGACTGAATGTTATTTAAAAGAAATTCAAAAATTTGAACAGTTTTATATTACAGTTTAATAAATTCTTTACAAAGGCCTGATTTTATTCAAGTGAACAAAACCTAAAAATATATGATGTGAGATTTGTGGTAGCCTGTCTTATGCCAGATGTATTGTGTTACATTTTTAAATAAAGATTTTGTTTTAATTTTGTTAGTATCCAGTGAGCAATTCCAGTGGAATTGCATTCTAATTGTAATTTAGGTGCATAATTGAACATAATGACTGCTTTACATGATTGGTGTTTTGTTGACTTCTTTCCTCTTAACGATAGCTTTCATAATGGTGTATTAATTTTCTGTAATTCATGACATCATTTCATGTATTAATTAATTTTTATTCGCAGGTGGCTTTTGAAATTTTACCAAAGCAAAAATTCTGTAACAAATCTTAATTAGTAAGTTTCACTGACCAGCACTACTTTTTTAAAATTTAAAACTAATACTGAGAATTGTAATATGCGTCCTTTTCTTTCTTTCACCTTTTTTTCTGTTGTTTGTTCAGCCTCTTTTTTGTGTGGGAGTTTGGGAAGGGGGAAGAAAGAGGAGCGATATGTTTGAATGCTAGTTTGGAGGAGCTTCTGAGCTCAATTGACAGCCACATAAAGTGAACTTCACTGTTCTGTTCCTCTTACTTGTGTAAATTCATTGTGCTTAGGCTGTTGAACTCAATATTATTCTTTTTTGCCAATATTGATATTAATATCATAAACACTAAATATCTAAACAAATCTATGCAGAATTAATCTTAAATTGAGGTAGATTAGGAACAACGGTAGTAAATTTTGTCAGGAATGTTTGTAATTGTTCTTTTTAAAAAAGAAGCAAAGATAAATGCATATTAAGATTTTTTTAAAGAAATCAAGCAAAATCTACAATGTTTTTCTTAAATTAATTTAAAATCAACATCATTGTGATTTTATACAGTTATTAGAATATCTCTAGTCAGTTGAACTGATGTGTATAAATACAATTTCTCAAAGTGTGTATGTTTTTAAAAATATTAAACTGAATTGGCATAAGGAAATACTGTTCAGTATTTACACTGAGTAAATAATTGAGTACAGTACTGCACTGTATTTCCCATCTTACATTTCATAGCAATAAAAAAATGTATTCATTACGACTGTAAATATAAAATCTTTTGGTCAGTATGAGTTATAGCATGTGTGTAATTTTGTGAAGAGCCAGTTAACTGGATTTTTAAAAATAAGATCAATATTATTTATTCATTTGATCATAAAATAAGTTCTTAGTTTTGAACCATTTAGCCCAGGTCAGGTGCATTGAAGGACATGGTTAATCCCAATACCTTCTTCACTATTCATTCATTATAGATATCTATTACCTAGATTGTGATAATCCAGACTAGTTATGGCAGCTACAGTTAACAGCTGGAATGTACAACATTGTTGATGATATGAAAGCAATATTTTCTTTGCATTTGTTAATGTACAAACCAACGATCTCTTCTGTATCTAAAGTTGCAACAGGTTTTAATTATTTTAACAAAGATGCTAATTATTAACACTGGGTCTGTTTAGCTGGCTTTCAAGTTTAGAAGGTGATACATTTTGAATACATCACTGGTCCAATCGTTTGCACGGGCACTCAGACACACAAGTGGGCTAGTGATTTCACCTATACATTTAACAGCCTTGACACAGACACAATGGAAACAGATGGCAAGTGCCTGTTTTACACACTGAAACTTCAGCTCACAACTTAAAAATAGACCTATATTGGAGAATTGTAAATGATGTTGAGTTGTATAGTTTGTTTTAAAAAAGGTGCAAGTAAAACTTTAATGAGAAATGTTTTTCATTCTTTCACAAAATATCCTGGCAATTACGAGCTAATTAATAATCACATTTTTATTTTTGACAATTTTAGGGGAAGTAAGATCAAACAGTAAGAGGTCATCCAGTTTGGAAGGTTTTCTGAGTTTGATACTGAAAGTGCGCAACACTTAATTAGCCCATGGATAATTTCATCTGATGTTCTGTGTTATTGCAGTTCTTCCACCACCCCCCAACCATCCTATAGCCTTTAACTCCTCAAAGTCACTTCCATCTCATGTCATCAGTGTTTGTTATTACAAATATACCCCAAAAGTCAGAAATAAGAGAAAATAAATTTATATTATTCTGACCTGATAGAAAAGGAGTACATTGTGAATGATAAAACAGTTTTAAGATATCAATTTTCTCTTGTAGCCCTGATTGAATATAGCTATTGTCTGGAAAGGAAGGGTAAGGATCAAAAGGACATGGTCTTCAAGAAAGAAGCATTTGGCAAACATTTTTCTGTTTTTGTACATCTACCGCATCGTAACACAAATTGTGTTGCAACAAACTGATCTGATGAAAACGATTTGTACATCTGCGAGTTTGTTTTGACTCCTTTTATTCCCCTTTCTTCCCTCCTCTCTCCGTGTCCCCAACATGTTTGATTATTTTATCTCAATCTTTCTGAAACTGTGGATGGCAAATAGTACGGTAGCTATAGTCAGTAAATCGAAGATGTTTGTTAAAGCAATTGGTATCTATTAACTCATCTGCATTTTCCAAATCTATTGATCCAGACTTTATCAGTACAGTATCTGCAACTGGTGGGATATTTAAACAGACATGTTTACGGCAATTTTCTCCATGTGAGTTGGTTCCATTGATGTTTCTCGGCTTCTTCAGACAATGGCGTGTTCAGATCACTTTGCGACCACAGTGTAATCTGTGTTGGCTGGTCTACAGGAACATGCTCTTAGAAAGCTGTCTGTGAAATAATCTATAATGAAGAAGTGTTCAAATCACTGCAGTTCAAGTTTGGTTAATTAGTTTTCATTTTTATTTGGTAACCTTCCATTAGTTACAAACAATCCAGGTATACCTTGATATATGTGATTTGTCACTCTATTGCATGAACCCAGATGCTGCAAACACGCCTTAATTCTGATGGCAGTGCCTCTCCTGACTTTGTATTTGTGAAACTGGAAGTTGAAAACTGTCAACATATTATGAACAATGACGATTGCTGTCATTAAATCAAATTGAACGTTTTGCCTACCAGAATAAAAAGAAAAGCAGATAACGATTAAAGTGAGTGCAAATGGATGACCCGTGAGGACTAAATGGAGCTGGACTGTCATATAATTCACTGTTGAATTATCTAAAAATCACAGTCTGTGCTCCAAGATGAAGAAATGGCCATTTGGCTGAGGTAACAGAGAGCTACGGGAGCCTGTTGGACTGTACAGCAACTTTAGCAAAGGGGGCAGAAAAGAGACAGAAAAGAGAGAAATACACACAGCGGATGCCATCGACTCTCAGTGAAAATAAACTCCCATAAGTGATAAGAGTGCAGTTTGACTTGGCTTTTTATGGTGTGCTGCTGAGTACATAACGTAGGATTTGCTACATTACAGTGAATGGGAAAAAAAAAGTGACCAAGCATTGTATGGGCAATCCTGCTTGTTTGGTTATATTAGTGTTATCTTAAAATGAAATTTTATTTGGCTGCATTAAGAAGGTGATAGACTTGGTGTTTATATAAGTTCTGATCTGGGGAATTTGTGCAGGGTCGGCTCAGAGGGTGTTCAGAAGCTAAAGTTAGACTGTCACAGTTCAGTGCATTTTCAGTATGTGTTTATTTTATTCATTTACATTTTTTGTTGTAGCTGTTTGTTTCTACTAGCCCCCCTGGGATAGTTTTAGCCTGTGATTTGGGAGCAGCCTGTAGATTATGAGGTGGGAACACATGGTTCCAGTAAAGCCCTTTAAACCTGTTCCAAAACACAACATATTTTCAAGGGTGGAAATGTCCATTTCCCCCACCTCCACCATGCCCACATTTCACCAGAAAACACAAGTTGCGAGCGAATGCCTTTGAAGCCTCGTTTGAGGGTTTTTTTTGCTACCTCTTAACATTATGGAAGAGACACTGCCTGCTGTTGTGTGTAGCAAATGATGCCAGGTTAATTTGCTTTAAAAATCAGAGATTTAACTTTGATGTTTTAGTCGTGGCAGAAGACGGTGTCTGCGATTTTGTTGTTCTTGAATTTTTTAAAAAATGATTAATTTTTATTAAAGATGTGAAATAGACTTGCTAACTTACCCCCAGTTCTTTTGCCAAAATCCTCAGGACAAATTTAAAGTTTAATGATTCCCATTTTGTGTTGGTCGCTGAGAGTTATTGCTGTAATTCCCACTGAGCTGGTAGCAGTTAACTCTCTCACTGACTGAGGTAACCATGTTGATGCTAACTTTTTGCCAGATCTGGAGTGTCTGAATAATGCTTATACCTGTTATATACTGAGGTGTCCTTCTTTTTTGAAAGGCATTAGGGTAAATGCACATTTGTATTGTAATAAAAAACAATTTATTTAAAATTTCTTTTGAATTTTTAAAAGGGCTGACTTGATGTCTTCAGGAGTTCTGACATCTTCATTGGACTTGTATACCATCTCCAGAATGTTGCATCAATATGAATTCACGCAGATAGACTAACACTAATGCAGTGGAGTCCTGTAGCTCTGTGGTTAGAGCACTCATCTTATAAGCGAGAGACTTGGATTCGATTCCAGTGGGGCGAAAGCTTGGGCAAGTTTCTTTACTCCACACTCCTAATAATCTCTAAAAAAATTATAAACTGTTCATTTTCAATCCATTGCTGTTTGTGGGACACTGCTGTGCGCAATTGGCTGCCGAGTTTTGCCCACAAATATACAGTCAATTCACTTTACAATATATTCTGTGAAGCATTTTGAGACGCCTAGAAGATGTGAAAAGCGCTGTATCAAATGCAAGGATTATTATTATTATTATTGCTGGAGGGCTGCATTGTTGGTAGTTTGGATGATGTGTTAAACTGGGCTTCAGGTGGATGTAAAGATCCAACGGTACTCTTTGAAAACCAGAGTTTCTCCCTGGCCCAAAATACCCCTGGTAAAATTGTTCATACACTTCATGGCTGCTTGGGGGCTGCTTTGTTTGCCTACAAATAAACTTTACTTTAGTGCTTGGAGACATCCTCTGTAGGTGAAAAGTGCTAGGTCAGATGCAAGGATTATTTTTATTTGACAAAAGTAGAAAACCGAGAAATATCAAAAATGATTCCACAGATTACTTATGGCACAGAGGGTGGATGCCCTATGACTTCAGTCTGAAATTAGGTGAAAAATGTTGTAAACCATTTAATTGCCATTAACAACACTTATTTTCGTTATCTTAACTCTGTTCCACGTACCTCAAGATGAACACGGTTCTGCTAATTTACAGTCTTTCATTCAGCCAAGTCAGTTGTTTAGTCTAGCGTGTAAAAGGAAATGCTTGTAGGGTTGCATTCTTTCCCTTTTTTTTGACAGAAAGTTCTGTTTTCCGGGAGAGAACGACATATTCTGACCGAACTGTGCTCGCTTACTATGTGGAGTAACTCGCTTACACGAACTTCAGCCCTTGTTGGACGTAATGGCAAGGAACTGATAAAGATTCACATGACTTGCTGAAAGACTTTCAGCTGCTGGTTTAATTCTTTGCCATTCAATACTGAGCAAGCTGTATCAAAAGCATGACTGATCTGCTTCAACAAAATTGAGGGAAAAAAATATTCTTTAAACGCTCATTTTGGGAGGTAATCAGAACAACAGCAATGAATTAAGCAAATAGAGGCCCAGCAATTACAAAGTGGTATTAAAGGTGCTGTGTGGATAGTGATGTACAGTTGCTGCAGGTAAAATTAATTATCCTTACAATTTGGCATAAATTGCTTTTTTGATGGGGGATATCCCAAAGTGCTTCACTGGATTAACTGTAAAGTGCAGAGACTGCAAATTGACAAATTAACTTCACATTAGAAGATAGCTCTGGGTATGCATGTGCGTGTGGAATGTAACTTGGGGGAGGCTCAACCACATTTCCAAAGCAGTGCAGGGGACACACAGCTTAAACCCCTTCAGAAAGTCATGGATAGCATTATGGGGAGACGATCTCATACTGTAAGAATAATATAATAATAATATTCCTTGCATTTGGTACAACAGCAACTTTCGTATGGGTTAGCATCGCAGAGCGCTTTGTATAATGCCTGGGAGGATGTCTGAAAGCGCTTCACACGGTATAATATAAAGTGGAGTGGCTGTTTGAAGGTGAACGTGGCAGCTAATTACCGCACAGCAATGTCCCACGAGCAGCCATGGAGTGAATGACTAGTTTTATCTGGAGGGTTGTTGGTTGCTCAGGAAACCAGCCAGTCTGCCCAGTAAATCGGCGGGTCTGCGCCAGAAGGCAGAGGTTTACTGCACTTCCATATACTGTGGGCCATGGTAAGTTTGCTTTATACACAAACCCATAGTAATTAAATACTGATATATAGGAACTCTGAAGGATACATATATTTATATATGTATAATAATAATCCTTGCATGGATATAATGCCTTATGTCATCGAGACGTCTCAAAGCGCTTTACAGGATATAGTGTAAAGTGGATTGACTGTATTTTGTGGGTGAAATGCGGCAGCCAGTCATGCACAGCAATGTCCCACAAACAGCTATGTAGTGAATGATCAAATTTGGGGGTGGGGTATTACACCACAGTATATTTTTCCCACAAAATATACAGTCAATTCACTTTGCAGGATATTCTGTGAAGCGCTTTGAGCCGTCTCGAAGACCTAATAAGGCGCTATATCAAATGCAAGGATTATATACAAAGGGTATAATTGGGTTATACTGTCTATCTACAAAATGAGATACACCCGAGACTTATTTTACTGAAGCAACTCCATGGGTCCTGTTATTTGTTATCTTTAATAAAGTAGGCCACAATGTATGGTTTGGTATTGTTTCTTTTTATGCTGACAGCTGCTGTTGGTAGGGATATCAACTGTCATTGAGCTGCATGTTGTTCTGTGATTATGTTTACACCGAGGATTAAGGAACGTAGCACATCACTGTAATTTTGTAGTGAAATAATTTGCTGTTTTGATTACCGTGAAATTCTGGGACCGCTATTATTTTTTCCACACGAGTTTGCTGTTGGACAAGCAAAACAAGCAAAATACAATGCCACCGATATGAAATTTGGGCCCCAAGTCAGAATATTCAAGATGATGTCTCTCCATATACAATTCATTTGGATTTTGAAAAACGTTGTTTTTCCAAAGCTAAATATAGATAAACTAACATGCATGTGTAATATAATAATTATTGCTTTTGATACAGATGTGGTTTGGGGATGCACTTTATGCAGACAATTCAAGTAGTGAATTATATCAAATTATATCAAATTATATCTAATACAAGGATTATTATTATTATTATTATTCTAGTGTGTCCTTCCTAAATATGCCAGAGGTCCAGAATGCCATCTAGTCTTAGCCTGTCTTAACTGAAGATCACATAGAATTGGGGATACGTCTTGAATTCACTATGAGTTTTGTAGTTGCTTTTGTTTTAAAAACTGATAAGTAAATTGGCTCAAAATTAAAACTGAATTTACGAAGGTTCCATAGTTCTGAATGACTGTAATGTTAGGATGTACCTAAAATTAGTTAGAATTTCAGGCCTGACTCATTTTGACTTTACTTTAATGAATAAATTAATGTGTTTTTGGTTTGAATACACTAGCCTCACTATGCAAAAGATTTATTATAAATTCTTGCATTTGACATAGCACCTTTCACATCAGGACAATGTCTCAAAGCAATTCAAAGGATTTTACTTTAAAGAATAATGGCTGTGAAAGGCACTATACAAGTGTAATTTTGTTGTTGTTGAATTTGTTGCCAAAAGTGGCAATGAGTTGCACACAACAATGTCCCTCAAACAGCCATGCAGTAAATATCCAATTTTATCTGGGGGATTGTTGGACACCAGGAGAAATTCTGTCTTTTTCAATCGTGCCATGGGATCTTAAACATCCACCTTAACAGGCAGAGAGCACCTCACTTTAGCATCACATCCAAAGGTCAGCATCTCCCAACAATTCACCAAACCCTCAGCACCTTATTCGAGTGTCAACCTTGACTGTGAGCTCAAAGTCCTGACATGGGGCTTGAACTCACAACCTTGCTCTTCAAGCCACTAGAATTACTGTTTATTAAAGATGCTGAGATTAATAATATTAACACATCTTCGAGATGCTCCAAAGCGCTTCACAGAATATACTGTGAAGTGAATTGACTATATTTTGTGGGTGAAATGTGGCAGCTAAATGTGGGTACAGCATTGTCCCACAAACAGTCTGGATTGAGTGACCAACTTTTTTTATCTTTTGAAGGAATTATTATTCCCGCCACTTGACGAAAAACAGGATTCCTACTTACTGCTAGGTAAACAGGTGTGTAGAGTAAGCAAACTTGCCCAATGTTTCACCTTAATGGGAATTGAATTGAAAGCAGGAATGTGCTTGTGAGGCAAGTCCTTTTACCACTGAGGTACAGCACCCCACTAACATAGACACCTAGAAACAGGAGTTGGCCATTCTACCGTTCTGTAACATCATGGCTGGCCTATACCTCAAATCCAATTATCTGCCCTTGCCCCATATCCCTTAACACTCTGACCCAACAAATATCTATCCACCTCAATCTTGATTGGGCTTTGTTTAGTATTATTGCATTTAACACAGTGCACGAAAATGCAGACACTCTTTGCTTTCCAGTAGCTGACTACAGTACCTTGCTGTATTAGCAGAGAGGCACCAACCAAACCTCTTCCTTTTGGGGCGACACAGTGCATTAAAGAGCTGTATTTGACTGTGATGGTAATTCGATTATCATTTTAAGTAAAACTTCCACATAAAATAGTAACCCAGAATAGCTAGTTGCTGAAGAAGGGATACTTCACACCCTTGAAACGGGCACTTTAAAAAAAAATCTTTCTAATTTCCAAAAAAACTGTGAGAATTTTCCTACTTTTAGATGACATATCACTCACATTAACGCCAGCTACAAACTACTCTTTATTGTTTTTTTCTGTGTCTTGTTCCTTTGTTCTAGGTGTTCCACATGTATATTTAATCATTACAATATATTGCACTCCAGGCACTAAGACGTGTGAAGAGCACTATATAAATGCAAGTTGGTGTTGGATATTCCCTGTTTAAGAACTCTGGTCATGATAATATTGACTTGCACGTCTTTGAACTCACAGTTTAGGCTGATACATCGATACTCTCCTGGTGTCCTGCCCAGCAATCCCCGAGATGAAATTGACCATTCACTTCTTGGCTGTGCATTGCCCATTCCTGTGAGCAAATTGGCTGTTCCTCTAAAAAATAAACTGACACTGGACTTTACAGTAAAATCTGTAAAATGTTCTCCTAATATGGAAGGTAGTACCGTATATCAAATGTAAAGATTATTATTAAAACAGTAGTTCTGAAAGTATCATCATGCTCAACATGATTGTGATTTGTAACTCGAGGCAGAAAGATGTTTAAGTCATTTTAGCTTAGAAAAGCACCTCCAAGTAGTGCACTATTTGGCTCTGCCGTATTTTCTTTTTAAGATATCTGTAATGAAAGAAAATTGGAAACAATTAAATATTGTTACAGAAACATGTTTTTTATTCATTGACAAACTATATTTTATAGTTTACTAGTTGACCAGAATAATTTGACAGTTCTTACTTGTTTCTGTAAAACAGGGAGGGGGGGTGGGGCAGTGGGGGGCGGCGGTTAATTGGAAGGCAGGGATGGGTCCAGAGAAGGTTTTTTCAGGATAATAATAACATTAATAATAATTCTTGCGTTTGATATTGCGCTTTTCATGTCTTCTAGACATCTCAAAGTGCTTCACTGACGACTGTAAAATGAATGAACTATATATGTGTATGGAAAAAAGATGGGCGTGATTGTAACTGTTTTTAGGGGGATGGAAACGGTAACAGATGAAAGGGAGAGATTAATGATATTGGAGAGTAGAGGGGCAAGGAAGCGGAGCTGGGAGGTAAGGAGAGGGATTGGGGTGTATGTAATAATAAGTAATAATAATCCATCCAAAAAAACCACAATAATAAAATTGGTCATTTCAATCCACGACTGTTTGTGGCACACAGCAGAGTGCAATTGGCTACCGTGATTCGCCCACAAATGTACAGTCACTTTACAGTATATTCTGTGAAGCATTTTGGGACATCAATAAGATGTGAAAAGTACTATATCAAATGCAAAGATTATTATTATTATTATTATTGGGGTGGCATCAAGGGAGCAGATAAGATGTGAAAAGTACTATATCAAATGCAAGGATTATTATTATTATTATTATTGGGGTGGCGTCAAGGGAGCAGGTGGTGTGTTTCATGTTGGATTTAGTGATGATGAGAGAGGAGGGAGAGACACGTTCAAAAATGTGGAGGGAAGGATGGGTAGGGGTTGGAAAGTGGTGGGAGGTGGGGGAGATGGGGAGGGAGTGGTGGTTGGGAGGGTGGAGGCAGCTGAATGGATCCCCTTTGATTTTGGATGGAAGAAATCCAGCCTCACCCCACAGTCAGAGCTTGGGGAGAGAATGGGCGAGGTGCAAGAGGGTGGGTAGAGGAGCAGATTGGTAACACAGTTGATAACGCGCTTGAAGTGTCATTGGTGGCATTCCAATGATCCAGAAGTCAGCCATTTGGCTCAGCGAGGCCTGGGTCATCAATTTGAAGTGTTGATGGAGCTAATGTTGGTCATTTGTTTTTTTACACTAAATGAACCCATATTGCAAGTCATCGTCTTATACAGTAATAAAGTTTCACTGTGTTTTTATAATAATAATAATTCTTGCATTTGATATAGAGCTTTTAACATCTTCTAGGTGCCTCAAAGCACTTCACAACGTATACTGTAAAGTGAATTGACTATATATTTTGTGGGCGATTGCGCATAGCATTGTCCATCAAACAGTCATGGATTGAATTGACCTTTTTTTAAGGATTATCAGGCTTGTGGACTATAGCTTGTGGAAACTTGCCCTAGGTTTTGTACTGCCTGGAATCGAACCCATGTCTGTCGCTTGCCAGGCAAGTGCTCTAACCACCGAGCTACAGGACTCCATCTTGGTCAATAATTAAATCTGTAGAATCACCATGAATATTTTGAACTGATTTTTTTTCTCCCCTTAAAAAAAAAGTCTGCTATGAACTGTTTTTTTTTAAGTTGAATTGAGGAGTTTATAAATATATATATATATTATATATATCTATCATTCTCAGCACATCATCTACAATAGGTTCACGTTTCATCCCCGTGAATAGTTCCTTAAAGCCACTGCTAAACACAGTGTGTTGATTTCTGGGAATAACACGCTTTTTAAATATTTATTGTGCAATGGAAAACTTAGTTGAAAATGTCTACAACACTGTTTGGAATGGGGGGGTGGGGAGGAGGAAGAGGGATAGTCTCCAGGGATTATTTCACTAAAGCTAGGACAAGAGGAAGTGACTGTCATATTTTTGTTCAGTAAACTTGCTTCGCATAATTATTTTTGTGACTTTGTTGTGTTCAAAGCACAAGTTGAAAAGTGTAAGAGGTTGATCTTAGACTGTATACAGAGGAAATAACGGAGTGTCTGGCATTGCTGCCAGCCCTCTCTAGCAGCCCTTCTCCAGGAACACATTATTCCTCATGGGACCAAACTTCCCATTCATTTAACCTTTTTAAGTTTCTTGTATTCATTTTGCGGAGTGACCTATTTTAGGATATAACAAAGGATAGAAGAAACAATCTGATAGATTACATAATGACTGAGGGGAAGGAAAGAAAACCAGGCTACAGTAAGAATGGTTTGCTAAATAATTCATAATATCATACAGGGTGATAATGTTATAAGGTTCTTTGCTCAAGCTCAAGTTTGTAATGCTGGTGTCCTTTGGACTCAAGATTTCTGGCGTTCGATATATAGTACTTCCACGTTTTGATGCAGACTGGCTGTCTTCCCACACATAATAATAATAATAATAATCCTTGCATTTGATATAGCGCTTTCCACATCTTATCAACGTCCCAAAGCGCTTCACAGAATATACTGTAAAGTGAATTGACTATATATTTGTGGGCGAATCGCGGCAGCCAATTGCGCACAGCAGTGTCCCACACACAGTCGTGGATTGAAATGACCAATTTTATTATTGTGATTTTTTTGGACGGATTATTATTAGGCGTGTGGGGTAAGGAAACTTGCCCAAGGTTTCGCCCTGACCTGCCTGTATTCGAACACAGGTCTCCCCATCTTGGTCTCCCCAGCTTGCAAGACAAGTGCTCTAACCACTGAGCCACAGGAGCTCCCATGTACACAGCACATGGTATGGTGTGGTTCAATAGTGACAGTGTAACTCCTGAGGAATTTATTACATTTTTAGTTTATGCTGAAGCCAATTTGTATATTGCAGAATTTGCTAATTATCTACACTATCTGCTTATTCGCAAAGCTCCTAAGGTGCAGATAATACTGTAATTCAAATGAATTTCTACCTTCTGAGTGGAGATGATCATAACAATTATTAGCATAACATAGTACATCACCAACAACAAAATTACAATTGTGTAGCGCCTTTCACGTCGGGAGGACATCCCAAGGTGCACATACTGTGATATTATTGTATTTTTGCCATTACAGGTGTTAAATGGAAGCTAATGTAGAATGTAGACACACAAAGCAATTTCTGCACACAGAGGTTAGAAAAATCAAAATATCAGTTGTACGATATTTTAATATTGTTACAGATCCTAGATTAAATATGTTAGTTCAGTTACTCCTGAAGTATATGCATTCAAATATTTTTAATTAAAACAATATTTGCAACAGCATTTCAAAGAATGGTGTCTAATTTGATTCATGTGGGATACTTTGCCTTTTGAATTTTCCAGTGTTGTGCATATAGTAATAATAATATCACTATGAAGTGGACTGAGATATGAGAAATTATTTTTGAGCTATTGTGAATTGGAGGTTAAATGATATGTGCTGTTCCAGGTATTTAATGTCTGAAACAGTGATTGTCCAGCGCCTTGGGACATCCTCCTGACGTGAAAGGTGCTATATAAATGTAATTGTTGTTGTTGTTTTATGCTTCCCCTCTCTTGAGTGTATTGTATCTCCCATCCCTGGTGTTTCTACCATTTTTTTAAACTTTATTTCAGTCAACAATAAAATTATATTTGCATTTAGGTGAATTTATCAACAATTAAAACTTTCACAACAAAAAGAGACTCACAGTAAATGGATTTTGAAATACTGTATGCAAGATAATCTTGTCTGTGAATATGTTACCTTTTGCACTTGAGTGTTATTTTTGGACTACACTGGTTAAAATAACGACCTGTCACATTTACAACATTTAAGTTTATTTTAATGTATAGTTGTTAGCTATTTTCTGCAGAGATACTTTTGTTGGGGTGGGTGAGGGTGGAGGAGGGGTGGTTCAAAACATGTTTGCTGTCTAAACAAAGGTAACTTTTGTCTTGTTATGGAGACAAGCCAAGCTGCTTGACATGATGACAGATGTGATATTATTTAGAGCTGGTAAAAAATTCAGGTTTGTATGGGTGCTTTGTTTTCCCTAAGATTGTGTTTTGACTTGCATATTTTTGATTGCCATTATAGTATTAACCATTTTATTGAATGCAGAACACAGAATATTGTGTAAGACCTAGTCGAGAAATCAGCGTTATTTTCTTAAGCTATTTCTGTATCTTTTCCAAATGTTTGTACATAATGTTTTAGCATGATATATTTTTAGCATAATGTATTACCTGTCCAGACTGTTGCATTTTGAAAATATGTTTAAAAATAGATATAATATCTGATCCTTGTAACTATGTATTTTTCTGATGCTTCATTAATAGCTGGTGTGAGTTATTTATCTCTGACGTTAAATTAGATCTGTTAAGCATTTTGTAGCCCTACCCGGGTGAAGGATGCTTCAGAAGTTGTTGTTGTACTACTGGTAGCTCTTATTGGTAGTTCGCCCCAATGTTAGCATAATTATTTCTGACTCACATTTTAGATTTTACTGGGTTTGTTGGTTTATTGGCTGGAGAGAACACTCTTGCTTGAGGAAACAGAAATTATTCTATTTGTTTGGTAATGACAGAAAGAGATTCCATCTGTCAAGTGGTTCGTTGAAATAAGTCTCTTTGCTTTGCATACCTTGTAAAAATACAGTAATCTTAAGAATCTGTGGAGGGGTGAGCTGGAGTGGTGCATAATACATTAATAGAATGTCAAAATATGTCTGAAACACTCCTCCCTCCGTCGACTTCTGAATTGTTGTTGAGCCCAAATCCGATTGAAAACTCCTGGATGCTGCCATTTGAGATTCACACTCATACCCTTTCTCCCCTAACTCCACTTCCACGGCTGTTTGTGGGACACTGCTGTGCAATTTGGCTGCCGCGTTTTGCTCACAAATATACAATCAATCTTCCTACTTTCCTTCAACCTGCTCCGAGTCCTCCCCCACTGCTCTTGTCCCTACCTAACTCTACAGCGCCTTGGGACATCCTTTCAACGTGAAAGGCGCTATATAAATGTAAGTTTTGATTGATTGATTGATTGATTGATATCCAAGGTCATAGTCAAGCTCGAAAACTAGCGTTTCTGAGCTTGTTCGTGCGATGGTGGCCTCATTGATCATAAGCTGGACTAATATCTGATGAATAAATGCATTTGTAAATAGCAATGGGTCCTGAGGCAATGCTCAGTTGAACCTTAGAAATCTATAGTGAAGAAGGAGGCCATTCAAGCCAGCTCACGAGCAGGGAAATACATCAATCACATTGCCTCTGCTCTTCCCTATAGCCCTTTCAAGCCCTTGTCTTTCAAATGCGTAACAACTACTAGTGGGTTCACAAGCTCCCTGTTCTGTGGAAGTCAATTACTCTGTAACGAGATTGAATAAGATCAATCTGACGAGATTTGAGCCCCAGTTTCTCCCACTGTGATAAGTTTGAATAATTCACACCGTGTAATACGACAAATTACATATATTAAACAATTTGTATTTCTGTACACTGGAGCTCCTGAGGCTCAGTGGTTAGAGCATTCGCCTTACAAGCATGAGACCTGTGTTCAAATCCAGGCAGATTAGGGTGAAACCTTGGGCAAGTTTCCTTACTCCACACTCCTAATAATCATCCAAAAAAGTCCACAATAATAAAAATTGGTCATTTCAATCCATGACTGTTTGTGGGACACTGCTGTGCACAATTGGCTGCGATGTTTTGCCCATGAATATATGGTCAATTCACTTTACAGTATATTCTGTGAAGCACTTTGAGACATTGATAAGATGTGAAACGTGCCATATCAAATGCAAGGATTATTATTACAGTTGTCCTTCATATTCAAGATAACATCTTGAAGCTTTGTCCAGTGGTGGGGTTGGAAGATGAGCAATGGAGGAGTAGATGACCATAGATAGGCGGGGTCAAAAAGGTAGATTTTCAGGTGGAATTTAAAGTTAGATAAAGAGAAAAAGAGTTAATAACAATTAAGTCACTCAATATTATTGATTTGTTTACATTTTAAATGCACAAAAAGAGATTTAGAGCTCTCCTTGGTGCAACAAACAAAACACACTTTATTTACATCAATACGTTTACAGAGCTCTTGAAGTTAAATACTTTTGGAAAAATGACTTTGTGACCCTGATTTATTTTTGACTACAGTGTCAAAAGAATTGCTGTTACACTATTGAGAGCATGTTTTATTTTAAAAAAGCTAAACTCACTTATATAGTTGCTGACAAAAATGCCAAATACTGCAGATGCTGGAAATCTGAAACAAAAACAGAAATCGTTGGGAACACTCAGCAGGTCAAGCAGCATCTATGGAGAAAGGAAAAGTGAGTCAACGTTTCGGTCCACGACCCTTCATCAGAACGAAGCAATTTCTGTTTTTGTTTTGTATATAGTTGCTGATTTATTTGGCAGGAGCTGAGAACATTGTGAGTTAATGGGAAGACTGTCTGGGAAGTTGGGAAGACCTGTGTATTTATATTGTACTCGTGTATCATTTGCTATTTATCCAGCAAAATATTCAGGCAAACAAATGGCAAGTATCATATGAGCTTTGAGTTACATACTATGCAACTCAATTTAATGTATCTATAATTTTTTCATGGAATATAATGAAGGTTTGCCTTACTATTGTCAAAGAGTTTTGAATTGTTTTATTTGATATTAGTTTAGGTGTAATCTTTTGAATATATATTTTTTTCTTTCCCGCCCCCACCATCCCTCCCTCCCCCCACCCAACAGTGGTCGCTTTTAAGACAAATTGTTTAATAATTTATAACACACACCAGACGGTCAGTGAATCCGCTGCGGATTATCTCTCAATAAACCTGAAGTAATCACATTACACTTTACCAAATGCTTTTCCACGAACATTATCTCACTCCAAGACGACTGAGAACACAGTCATGGGTCATCACCAGCTGCAGAGAAGGTTGTGTGTGTTTGGACAGAGAGGTGAGCTTTTGCTGGACTAAGGGTCTCTAGCCCTGTGGAAGGGAGTCAGCATCTGCCACACTGGAGAAAAGGCTGAAGTCAACACCCCTCACGCTGCAGGGAAGGGGAAGTGGGGGCAAATTATGTATTCAGCATTCTGTCTGACACAAGCTGATTGATGACACAGAATAGGAATATTGGTGGCTAATGATTCAGCTACTCCCCTAACTTCTGGAACTGCCTGCCTCAAACCCTCCGCCACAGCCTCTCTTTATCTATCTTTAAATTTCACCTTAAGACCTACCTCGTAGACCCTGCCTATGGTCACCTCCTCCTCTTCCCTGTATTCTTGCTTGGCATCCAACCCCACCACTGTGAAACATTCCGACATGTTATTCTGTATGAAGGGCATTATATAAATGCAAATTGTTATTGGACAAAGCTTCTTGAAGTCTATAATTGTTCTCTGCAGTTGCATTTTCAGTGACCATAGAGGAAACTGGTAATGTTTAAGACCCAAAGCACAAATAAATAATCCTACGGCCTTGGCAGTTGTAGATGGTTAATTTTCCATGATCCATTGATCTCTGGATGCTATTCTATGCTATTCTATGTATCTAAGTAATTGTGCACAATGCATAGTGTTTTTTTTTTGACATTTATAGACATTTACAAGCCAGTTTGGACAGACAAAAATCATTCAGGTATGGAGTGATGCATTTTGTGAAGGCAATATGGGTTTATCACGTGACTTCAAGTTTCGTTAATGACTGGAATTTCAAATCAAAATCTTAGTAGTATCTCTTGCTTCCAGCTGTCAAATGATCAACCATGTTGCTTGCTGTGGGTGTGATTGGCATTCCCCATTTCTATTGAAAGGCAATTTTTCTCTCCTTTTGAAGCAACCCCTCGCTTGTGATGAGACTGACTGATTAATTTGAGGTACGGTTTCTCTGCCCACGGTATGTTGTGAGTTTCACCACAAGCCGTGGGAGAGGGAGATTACTGAGGGGGAAGACGGTGTCGGGTAGAATTCCCAAAACACTGTATTGAGCAGATTATTTAAAATCTCAGTCCCTATATTAAAGCAACACTGCAATCAGTGGAGTCCTGTAGCTCAGTGGTTAGAGCACTCGCCTTACAAGCGAGAGACTTCAATTCCAGGTAGGGTGAAGCCTTGGGCAAGTTTCCTTACGCCACATGCCCAATAATAATCCCTCAAAAAAAATTATAAATCGGTTATTTCAATCCACGTCTGTTTGTGGGATACTGCTGTGCGCAATGGCCTGCCACGTTTCACCCACATATATGCAATCAATTCACTTTACAGTATATTCTATAAAGCACTTTGAGACGTATAGAAGATGTGAAAAGCACTATATCAAATGCAAGATTATTATATTTTTTTATTCA
Source organism: Hydrolagus colliei (assembly GCA_035084275.1). Taxonomy (NCBI): domain Eukaryota; kingdom Metazoa; phylum Chordata; class Chondrichthyes; order Chimaeriformes; family Chimaeridae; genus Hydrolagus; species Hydrolagus colliei. Next base: position 27,933,399 of record CM068743.1, read on the forward strand.
TTTTGAAATCCTCGTTCAGTGTTCAATTAATTTCCACCATATACTTTCTTGGTTTCATGTGTGCCTTTTTGTTCCTAATAACAACAACAACAAAAAAATTACGTTTGTAGAGCCCCTTTAACATCTGGAGGACGTCCCAAGGCGCTGAAATACCTACCTTTATGCAATAGTAATTGTTTTTTATTTCTACAGCTGGTCAAAGTTCCAGAATATTCTTTATATACTAATTTTTTTGCTATTTTCTCCTAGTGTCTTGGCCAACAATTCTCTGAATAAAATTGGTCATTCATTTCATGGCTGTTTGTGGGACTCTGATAAATGCTATATCAAATGTGAGGATTGTTATTATTATTATTATAGTGAGATTTCCCACTACCCAACTCATGATGTTAAGGCAAGTTAAACCACCATAACTGAGATCAGCTAACCCATAACAAACCACGCATCAAACCCGGTCGTAAATTGTTATTTCATTCAATTACCACCGAAAAATGGGCAGAAAACATTTTTGCAGATATATGACAGGCGTGTGTGAAATTCAAAATCTGCATCAGCCTTTGAGTACTTAAGAGATTAAAACAAATGGTATTTATCTTTTTCTGAGTCAGGTTCCCAGTAAAATGGTGTGTGTCATAGTTGTGAAATGCCTTCAGTGGAAACCGTCTTGGTACATTATTAAGAGACATTGATTAGTGTGTTGAGTCTAGTCTCGCAACTTAAAGCAAGCACCATAACACCTGTGCAGAATTACCACTGACTTTCAGTAACTAATACCAGCATTATGATACAGCATCACTGAGAAAGAGCTTTATTTCTGACCAAATGATGTCATTGTACTCGCTTGAAATCACAAAGATTTTAATTTTTTTTAAAAACCAGTTAGGTTGAAAGATCTGTCATCCTTGAGGTAGGATTTTGAACAGCATAAATACCAGAGTCACTGCCCAGACATGAAGCATGCTGCGAGATTCTTCAGTGAAATCAGACGCACAATACACAGAGAGCAGAAATGACAAAAACATAACTGCTGGCTGCTCACTGTGTGACTGAGAAAATAGGCTTAGGGCTTAATACCTGGGAACAGAATGCAGTGTTTATTTCAACTTAGCATTATCCTAAGTGTCGCCTTTCTATCTTTTTTTCAAATTTGCACAGCACTTCATGTTGTATCTGTATGCAGACATGTCAAAATAATATATTTAAGTCCAGGTGTTATAGTGCTGTCCTCACAATAGAATTCTCTTGGAACAGATACTAACTCTTGCAGCTCAGCCAAATTACAGGTCTGGGCTGAACAGCCAGTTAAATTGCATTATATTACAGCGATCTGTGTGGTTTGGGTGCAACGGCAGGCAGTTTAAAGAGAGATGTGGGCATTCTGCCCTGTTCTCATTTTGACCCCCACAGCATTTTGAGGCACTTCTTTTTCTGTGAAAGGTCCTGCATAATTGTATGTATATAGATGTTGTTCTTGAGAGGTGACTATGCTGATTTGCCAAGCAATTTTCAGTTTGAGCCACTTTTCCGATGGGCACGTAACCATAATGATATTTAAAAATTTGGACTTGATTGTTTCATATCATACCTTATACATTCATTTAAGTGGAACGTCCAGGAGTAGGTGCCTTGCATCATGTTAGTACAAACAGATTTCTACTGTAAATTCACCTTATCATTGGCGGCTGGCTAATTAAGTGTGCAGACTTAACCCTTGGTTTTTTTAATGAAAAACAATATGTTCAAAATGATCAGGTTTTGAGGGGTTCTCCGCAGAGCCCACTTGAGCTTGTGTCGGCCTGTCAAATCGTGCACACGTGTGCGTGTAGTTGGCCTCCTGTCAAACTACTTCAATAAAATTCAGACTCTCAGCTACTAAATATCCAGACTCCCAATACAAGCCTTCATTTTGGTTACATGCCTCCAGTGGAAGTGGCTGAACTGAAACTTGTTGTCCACATCACCGTCAGCACCTCTCAAGAACAAGGCACAATGGCTACAGCCCACTCTTGCAAAACCCCGGGAGACTGCAAATAATTTCTGGCACTTACCAGCTTGTTTAGTTGGGCACAAACCACAGACGACCATTTTGTAGAAAAAAAAGAGAAAATACTAAACTTTCAGAATATTTACCCCTACACATTTTAGTAAAATTGTGTGAAACCCGCCCAGAAATCGTGAACTCCCAGTCAGCGGTGATGGCATGTTCAAAATTCTGGCCCCAATCAAAAGCAATACTCTCCTGTCCTCGGTGAATGAGTTTTCCTGGCTTTCTGCTGGGCAGCAGTGTGAACGCTGCATTGCAAGGTGGTACAGGAGAGAAATGAAATTGGACAGGAGCAGTGCTACCTTGTGCAAGAACACACACATCTCTACCATCGCATGGCAATGTCGCTGCTCCACCTATGAATCTGCGGTATGAAGGTAGGAATGGGAGCAACAGGAAGGATGAACTTAGGAAGAAAAGTGTACGCCTGTGTGCATGTGTATACGAGAGACGAAGGAAGATGCGGTCTAAACAAAAATCAAATAAGGAAACTAGTGGAACAATGTTGCGACATGTTGAAGACCTTATGGTTTGACAGGGAAAGAGAGAGCGAGGGAGAGATGCAAACGTTACTTTGATCACTTGCATAGCTCGCAACAACTAGTTTCATAAATACATTGGAAAGCAAGTTTCCTGCCCATCCTTTTGCCAGGAGCGGTGTGTGAGGACGCAAGGCCAATTGAACAGAACAAGATTTGATAAACAAAGAAGTAAGCAAAATTAGGTGTACTTAATCCTTAATTGCTGAGTACGTGGAAACTTAATAGCTGTGTGCAATTGACTGCCATTGGCTGCACAATTGGTTTCACCCACAAAATAAACAGTCAATACATTTTGCAGTATATTCTGTGAAACTTTTTGAGACATCCCGAAGATGTAAGGCACTATATCGAATGCAAGGAATATTATTAATACTTGTATAACTAATATTGAGTCTGTGGCAAAGAGTTTCTTCCCAGAACTGTGTTATCACCTTTGAGGAGGAAGTTACAGATTGCTGGGGCACAGTGCCTTATATAGTGATTTATAAAATGAAAATCCTTTGACTGAAAAGTGGATCAGCTTTCCATGGATCTATGGTATTTCCGCAAATGCAGTTTAAGTGTACTCGTTAGAATTTCCTATTGGAAATACATTAACAGTATTTAGTAGATTGCTTAAATTGATGGGCATTAATTATAAGTGAAGAAGGACTTTGGGAATTCTGCTGGTGACTGGTGGAACGTCCTCTGAAGACATGCCCCATTCACTGGTGTCAGTTATATTTACGGCTTCCAGTGAATTGTACATTTGCAGTAGGAAAAATTGTCAGACTTGAATTCAAGTGTTATCCAGGGACAGCAAAGGGAAAAAATGAATTTATTCCCAATGTAAAATCGCTTAAACAATCCCATTTTAATACTACTGTTTGAAGGACTACATCTAGATATATCTATCTACTGTTTATTGTTTCCCTAACATTAAATCAATCGAGAACCATATAAGATTTCCTGATGGACCACATGCTGTATCACTAATGAAAGAAACAGACTAAAAAGTCCACTGTCTGTCTCCAAATCGGACTGGTTTTGCTGTTATATAGTTAATGAACATTCACATTTTTTTGTTCAGTATTACAGTGGCTCTAACCTTCTTTGACTATGTCTGCCAAAATGAACTGTCTAGCTCCTGTCACGTACAGGCAGAGTATGCTTAACTGAAATACTTTCATGAGCAGGTCAAGTTAGATCAGTACTCAGTGTTGGCTGTGTATAATTTACAGTGTTTTTGTCCGTTCATGGTTTATAGTCTGACGTGGGGATTTTCGAGCCTGTCAGTCTACAATGTTGGTGAAACAGTTCTGAGTTTGAGTGGACCACCTAAGCTGTCAGTAATTTGAACAATGATTGATTTAGCAGCATCTTGAGAGCTCAGCATTAGCCAGACTAATACCTATAGAAAACATGATGTGGCTATATTGCCTGCATTTTATAGCAAATTAATGGAACTTGTAGGTGCAGTGTATTTTTCCCACATATTTTGTTTTGCAAATGGGGAATATGTGGTGCAAATTTATCTTTAAAGAAAGAGTTAAAATGGTTCGGCCTTTGGTCACACATAACATGGTATTTGATTTCAGTTTCTGAGCACTTCGTGGAACGGTTTCCATTGCAACGGCATAAAAAACTCAGATCAAATTTCATACTTTGCTGTGAATGACATTTGTGAAGACGTGAAATGGTTCACTTTTGATCGTATCTCTTGAGGCAGAACCAGCCAAAAGCTATTAGTTTTTTTTTAAAAAGAGGATGATTGGAGGGGGGAGAGTGGGGGGAGGTGCGGTAGGGGGGAGAAGCATGGGTTTACCTCCCTTGTCAGAGGAGTTCTTCTGTGTGATAGCCAGGAAACGACTTAATCTGTGGCACTATAGCCAAAACATTCCTTCAGATCTACACAACTACTGAAAAGTAACTTTTCTAGAGTAGTTTATTACCTTAAAGAAATGCTTGCTTCCCCACCCCCCGCCCGTGTCTAGATGGTGATGGGATACATTGCTGCAATAACATTTCTCTCTCAAAATGCAGTCAATCCACTTTACAGTGACTTTATTCACTCCACTTCATTCCTGTGAAATGCTTTAACAACAGCAGTAACACATGTGTATAGTGTCTTTCACGTCGGGAGTACGTCCCAAAGCACTAGACAGTCAGTGTTTTGGATCTGAGCTTTAAGACATTTCGAGGATGCGAAAGGATTATTATTATTATTATAGCAACTTTAACCCTCCTGCTTACCAAAAAAATGTAATACCATATTCCCCAAAATATTGATTATGCATTTTCATTTTCAAAATGTTGGAGGTCTGCACATAATTTATGGAATAATTTTCAAATTTACTATAGCATCTTTCACATCGAGAGAACATCTCAAAGCGCTTCACAGTATATACTATAAAATGTTGTGACCTGACCGTATTTTGGGGGTGAACACGCGGCCATTTTGCACTCAGAAATATACCACAACAGCCATGAAATGAATGACTGATGTTATCTGGGGGATTGTTGTCCATAACACTGGAGAAACTCCCTTCATTTTCAAAGAGTGCCATGGGATCTTTACGTCCACCCAACCAGACAGACTTTATTTTAATATCTATTCTGAAGGACGGCACCTTCAACAATGCAGCATACACCCAGCAGTGCATTAGAACATCAGCCTAGACTGAAATACCACAACCTGATGACTCATTGATGGTAGTACAAAACCGAGCCAAGATATAGTATTTTGTGTTTTGTTTGAGCCAAGATGACACCTTATTAGCAAGTAATCTCATCAGAGGGATCCAAATAATGTGATTCGTAAAAAAAAATTGGATCCATCTTGGATGCTGACTTAATGGAATCAAGGTCGGAAACCCAGCGGAATTCAAGAGGGTTAGAACCAAATTGCGACCACAAAGAATTTTTGCAAGTCATAAGCAGATAGTAAAATCTGAGAATTTTACTAGACTTGGCTGAAAGTTGAGATGAGATGCAGTCTCTCGTCACATCTGCTAATTTTCTGATGTGCATGGCGGAATATGTGAGTATGTTTCTACTGTTTGGGGTTTGTGTGTCACACCACATGCTGTCAGCATCAGACACCACTGATGATGTCCATTGCTTGATGAAAGTGATTTTATTGTTGAGAAATAATTATTCTTTCCACTGGAAAATAATAGATGGTATAAGCTGTATATTTCCCTGCTTTGTTCTTTGAAGAATTTAAATTTTGTTGCTTTGCTAAGTCGGTGATGATTTGAGAAGAAACACAAGATGTCACTGTTTCATTACTTCATTTTGTCATTCTACTCAGCTGGAGGAGACAGTAACATTTGTGTCAGCTCAGACCCATATGCATACAGGTGTTTTAATAGGCGTGGCTAAAATCGTATTTAACACAACCAGAGGTTCAGTGTATATGTGAATCATAAGTGAAACTTAATCGTTGCATATATAATTTACTTATACTGCATGTCATTTTTAGGCTTCTTAAATAATAGAATAATATTATTCTATAATAGCAATTGCATCAGGATGATGTCTCAAAACACCACAGGATATATTGTGTATTTTGTAGACGAATGCTATAAAACCTTCAAGACGTTTCTTTTATGTGAAAAAACACAATTTATAATTGTAACTTTTAAAATTATTCAATTGGTACTATCAGATTTTTGCTTTGTGTCCAATTCCTTTTTATTCTGGGCACAGTGCGGGTGGGGGGGTGGGGGGGTGGGGGGGGGGGGGGGGGGGGCAGTAGAGGGCAAATCCTCTCCTTGGTTTCCTGTCACTCCAACTAAAAACCGTGCCATTAAATGATTAATGAGTACAAGCACAACGGCACTTGCTTCGACCACGAACATATCTGAGCTAACACCATTATATGGTAGCAAGCATAAATACATCTGCTAACATCACTCTGTCTACAAAGGACATGCTCTCCATAATTGAGGGGACTAACTAGTGAATCTTACTGTAAAACGTTGTCAGTTTTGTTGGATTCATTTAATGCATAGGATCTATTTAATGCATAGGGGCCATTTCTAACTGTGGGGAAAATGTGCGGCTATACTTTGCCAGCTATTTTTTCAGATTGTGGTTTAGTTTATAGATGGATATTTGATTGGAATTCATCAGTGGTTTATTGTGGTACTGCAGACGGTTATCACACTGTGGCTATCACTCAACAATACGTCTGTCAATTCTACTCATAACAATTATAAAGGTCATCTTTCCCCAGAAAAATATGACTTGCATTTGGAGCACAGAACAATTTTCATGATTTTACAGCTGTAAGACATGGACACATGTCAGAGCGCTCAACAATTCCACTAGGGCACTATGATGGGGATTTGTTTGCCAGAGAAAAAACCCCACCAATAATTAAGTACAGTCTAGAGCAGAGTACCAGCATCAAGACTGTGATCTTAAAGGCACAGCTTTGTTGGACTGGTCACATTATCACAATGCCAGAAGATTATCTGCCAAAACACACGCTTTGTTGCCAGTTAAAACAAGGCAAATGTTCTCTCAGCGGTCAGCCCAGGCATTTCAGTGGTGCTCGAAAACACAACTTCCAGCTGTGCAATATCAGCATCAACAACAGGACTGAAAGGTGCAGAGTCATCAGCAAATGGTCGCAACTTTGGAGTCCGAGCACTCTTAAGCAAAGAGAGCACGCAGATACCAACACCAACAGTAGCCAGTCCAAGGTCAAATCATGTGCAACTTACGCGATCACATCTGTCTGTTTCACTTAGGGCTTTCCAGCCACCAGAGGAATCATCATTGACTTTCCAGTTCTCCATCTGTGTGAGCTATCATCATTCCAGCAGAATGATAATGATGAGCAACGTATTCTCATTCATGAATATGCGAAACCCAATAGCTCACCATGATTTTTGGGGGTCAGCTGGGTGTCTTGACACCTTCAGAAACCCATCCATCTGCTTAAGAATATCCGATTCAGTTTCATATATGCCGTCTGCATATAGAAACTTCCTATGTTTGTTACGGAATGAGTACTCTCCCAAGGAATTACTGAAAGAATTAGGTGCAGGTTGGCAAGGGCCAAGGCTTGGGTACCCCAGTGTGTGGTTATAGGTATTTCTGGAGTTTAACCAGCTTGAATTGCAGTGTTAGCCATTAAGAGCATTTTCTAACAAGCTTTCACCGACTTGTTCAGCTGGGACCACTATCAGGCCTTTGGTTTGTAGAGTTCACAGGAGGGAACAGAGGGAAGAAGCCCTTGTATGAAAGATGCTTTGAGTTATTCAGGCTTCCACAATACAGTATATAGTATAACCGAGATCTCATCATACCAAAGCAACTCGATCCTGAGCCATGAGTTGTGTCGCAAGATTGCTTTGTCCAGTCATTAGTTTATTTTGTTGCTGCTCTGGTGAATGCCTATGTGTGGAAACAGTGATGTGTTATCTATTACAATATGCAAATAATGAAGCCCCCCATCTTCTTTCAGAACATGTCCTCCTCCAATTGAGTTGATCATTCATCTTCTGGTTGTTTGTAAGACATTGTTTCTTCCCTTTCCTCTTTCAAGGCCGGTTTGAAGACTTTCCTCTTCGACCGTGCCTTTTGTTCCCCCCGAATTTTTCGACCTCCCCTACGCGTTTCATCCCTTCCCGAACACTCCCCTCCCAGCTCGGGTCACACGCCTCCTGTGCAGCGCCTTGGGACGTCCTCCCGACGTGAAAGGCGCTTTATAAGTTTAAGTTGTTGTTGTTGTTGATTAGTGCACATTGGCTGCCACATTCGTCTGCAAATAGCCACTACACTTTACAGTAATATCATGTGAACGCTTTGAGATGTTTTTGATATAGTAGAATGCTATATTAAATGCAAGGAATATTATAATAGATGTTTAGCTCAGTGATTATAATGAGATTTCAACACTTTAATTTATTGATAGATAGAACTGAAAAGGATCCTTGAGTTATTGAGATAAAAATTATAGTAATAATAATAATCCTTGCACTGGATAGAGCACCTTATCATGTATTTGAGATGTCTCAAAAGTGCTTCAAATAATTTACTGTAAAGTGAATTGACTATTTTTGTGGCAAAACTGAAATTGGAATATTCCTGTGCCAGTTCTGTCCTTAATTATAACTGGGGCTATCTAAATAATGGAATATGTTTTTAAATATTCTAGTGTTTACTACACAATACCGCTACTTTCGCTCACTTGGATTGGAATCGAACAACTGGTAAAAATTCCCTGCCAAAATTGGAAGAATGTTGTGGAAAGGATATATTTGAAATAAAATATCTGCTGCAACAAAGTAATGCTGTATTTTCCTTTGCACATGTTTACAGCACATTGTTGTGCAGAAGACCTTTGATTCATTAATGGTTTATTTTGCATCTTTTCATATATTCAGAATGTTTGTTAGGTGAAGCCAATTGTCTGGGTACATAAAGCATTCAGACGCAAACTACAGATTGAATCATATTAATTTTGCCTATGATAATCACAGTCTAATATTGGTAGTAGCTATCACTGGATACCATCACCTTTCTCCATTCAGATTTCCCAGGAAATTTTTTAAAAGTTTTTTTCACAAACCGGGATAAATTAGCTGCCATGTGTTACCCACACAATGTGAATGCTTTTAGGAAAAACACCCCATCAATAATAAACTAAAATGCTTTATTTGTGGATCACACATCCTCAGTCCCCTGACAATAATTTCCATAAAATCATTCTTCAGTTGACAGATTCATATCGTGTTAATGTTTTCACCTCTACCAACATATTTTGGCACCACAACATTGGGGATACTACAAATCCAGCCCCTGGCTGACGGCCATTGTCTCCCACGATCTTTCAAACATCCTCACAGCTCAAGAAAAGAGTCACACTCGACTGCCAGTAAAGCAGACACTTCACTGTGCCACTGCTGTTTCGCTGTGTGATAATATGATAATGTGCTGAAATGCAAGGCTATATTTTTTACTATCTAATTTTAAGGATCTTTTTCTTTCCTATTTACTTCCAACAACAACAACCAAATTATATTTGTAGAGCGTCTTTCACGTCGGTAGGATGTCCCAAGGCAGTCAGGAGTCAGGACCCGACCATAGGGGAGAGGAGGGGGCAGGGTTGGGATGAGGGAGGGCAGAGAGGTAGAGCTCGATCACTGAGCTTTGAGTTTTAGGGTTTCTTTTTGTGTGATGTACATTGTAAAATTAAATTAACATTACAGTTTAAGAATTAAAAGGTAAATTTTTAATTAAATCTGTAATAGACGTGTATTGATTTACTGAAAATACTGTACTGACTTTAAGGAATTAAGCTTTATTGTTGACCACCACAAGTTAAAGAAAATAATTAAAAGGTAGCAGCATGAACATAATGCGCTTTATACTGGTACGTGCAACTGAACAATAATCGTTTAGGCATTGTGCAGAAAAGCACTGAGCTGCAAACACTAAAGCAAAATACATTCCTGCTTGGCAGGCTTTTGGCCTTAGCTCTGCTATCGTTTTTTAACTGTGTGGCTTTCTTATCAAAGCACTTTATCAGAAAGGAGTGGATGTGGGTTTACCACCTCACTCAACTTTATTTCCCAACAAACTATTTATGAGCAGTTGTCAGCACAATGCTTTAATGCCAATTCTGCATCCAGATGTTCTGGCATTCTTCAATTGCACAGCACACAGGTGTGATTGGCTAAAGCTTCTTCACTAACTCTTTCAGGGCAAAGTCTCCTTACATTTAGCCTTTGGTATTTTTAAAAAAAACAGGTTTTAAAAATGATATATTTCTGTGTGATAGTTATTCATATCTGATACCGATGAAATATGGAGCCCAATGAACAGAGGACTGAAATGATTACAAATGATCTTGATCAGATTTACCTGTCGTTTCTGGCTTCAGAGTGTGCTGCTCTGGACTGTACATGGAGGTGTTTTGGTGGTAAAGGTTGATTGAATATAAGAGATGCTGCCACGCTGCTGGTTGCAGCTGTACCATGTACAATGTCTCACTGCACGTGATACTACAGTGAACAGTAATAGGGGTTTGTGGGGGAAGATCAACCACATTTGAATGACGTGTTTCTTTCAGTTAACTGACCTAATTATTATTTAATGCTGGTGTTCACCTGGGCCTGACGATTGCATTGTAATGTGCAGATAGTTTTTCTTAGACCATTTAATAGACCATTTTGAATATGTATTGAGTGCCCTGAATGTGCTAATGTTTACAAGGTGGAATAAATACTAAGTTTTATTAGTTACTGCTTTAAGTCTGTTTCCTTCTGGGTTGCAGTGATGGAGCATTAAACTGTCATGTAGACGACCTGAGGTAGAATTTATACTGTAAGTGGCATTTGATTTAAACTGTGTGTGTTCACTCCCTGAGGCTGTATATATATATTTAAGATCTCTGTAGAGATCTGATCGGTACAGCGACAGTTCATGGAGGGTGTAAGCGCTCTGAGACGCCGTCCGGCGTGGAGGGCGCCATATAAATCAAAGTTGCTGTTGTTGTTGTGTGCTCTGTTGTGTGCTCCCCAGTTATCCCTCCCCCCCCTCCCCCCCCATCCAGTCCCTCACCAGCACCGCTTTCTTCCATCTCTGTCACATTGGCCGGCTCTGCCAATACCTCAACCCAATAACTGCTGAGACCCTGGTCCATGCCTTTATCACCTCTCAGCTGGACTACTCCAATACCCTCCTCGCCATTCTCCCCTCCTCCACCATTCACAAAATTCAGCTCATACATAACTCCCATCGCCCGCATTCTCACCCACACCAAATTTAGTACCCCGATTACCCCAGTTCTTGCCAAACTGCACTGGCTGTCTGTCACAGAGTGGATCGACTTCAAGATCCTCACTCATGTGTTTAAATCCTTTCACTCCTCTGCACCCCCCTAACTTCTCTAACCTCCTCTCTCCTCACAGCAGTATCGGCTGCCTCCACTGCACTGGGTCCAGCCTCCTCCTTGTTCCCGTATCCTCCACTCCACCATCAGCACCCGTGCTTTCAGCCACTATGCCCCGAAACTCTGGAACCCCCTCCATCGACCCCTTCGGCTTGTCCCCTCCTTTCCCATTTTTAGGTTGCGCCCGAAGACCTTTCTCTTCGACCATGATTACGATTACTTTCCCCTGGTTCGGCCATGGGCTCTGCCATTGTGAAGTGCTCTGAGATGCTGCCTCGTGTGGAGAGTGCTATATAAATGCAAGTTGTTGTTGGAATGGTTGCTGCTTCAGGCTTGGCTGTGTGGTGCCCACATAGTCAAATAGACATCGACTCTTACTTGACTCATACACAAATAATACTACAGTAATATAAAAATCCTCGCATTTGACATATTGCCTCACATCAGGAGGATGTATCAAAGCAATTCAAAGGATTTACTGTAGTCAAATGTAGTCTCTATGTATTTTGTAAGCAAATATGGCAGCGGTTGAACACATGGAAATGTCCCACAAACAACCATGATGTGGTTGTCATATAATGATATAATCAACCATGACGTGGTTCCAAATAATTCTTTTTGGAAGAGTTTTGGTCAAGACTGTGGGATATATTCCCTTTTTTCAAACAGTACCATGGTATCTTTAATGTCCACCTGAACAGGCAGACGGGTCTCGATCTAAAATCTTATCAGAACAACACCTCCAACAATGCAGCACAACCCCAGCACTTTGTGGCGTGGGACCCTAGACTATGAGATAAAAATCCTGACATGAACCCAAAAACATTCTTTCTCAGAAGAAAATGTGTAGCTACCAGAGCCTGACTGACACCTCAGCAACTCTTAAGAATGCCAACTGGGATAAGGAACCTAGTGATCCTTTGCTGATGAGAGTCTGTACTCAAGCATGAATCATTCTATTGGAAGTGGAGAGGTACAGTTAACCCTGTTGTGATGTGTTTCAGTGTACCATGCAACAATGGGTAGCATAGGTGCAGATTGTGTGGCTTTTTGCTCATAGTACACAGGCACAGAAAACTTCCTGGCATCAGTGACATCCCAGCAATTGCTGAGAATGTTCATGAGATCAGTGGCATTCATAGTGGTTCCTAAAGAAGTAAACCACTAAATAGGGTCAGACCTCTTGACCTGTAAGCCGAAAGAGTGAGTGCTTAATGTAGTCCAACATCCAGAAATAGTTTATTTCTCTGTAAATCACTTACGATTTGTTTTAATTATACCTTCAAATTGTTTAGTTTAACGTTTTCTGCTTAGAATGGTATGTTTATTTTACAAAGTAATTGTTTGTCCTGTTCTATGCAAAATTCATTGTGCAGTAGTTTGAGGCTTGGTTAATAAAAACCCGATGCTGAGTGAAACAGGCATGCAACCCATCTACGTCAGAACTTAGGCCACACTTTCAACCACTACACCCCACAAATATGGAACACTCCCTCCATCCCTCCACCTCGCCCCCTTCTTCCCCATATTCAGGTTGCACCTGCAGACCTTCTTCTTTGACTGTGCTTACGGTCATCATCTTTGTGTTGCCCTCTGCCATTGACAAGAACTCTGGGACGCTACCCTATGGAGTGGTACAACATAAATGCAAGTTGTTGTTGTAGTGGATGTGCTTGGAGGCTCCATTAGCAGTGAAGCCCCTAAAGCATCCTTCAAGTGCCGTCTGAAGACCGTCCTCTTTGATCACGCCTTCGGCCACCCTCCCACCCCAACCACCCCTGCCCTCCTTTCCTTCTGACCCCAACTCCAAAACCCTTGATTGTCCAGCACCCTGGGATGTCTACCAGCGTGAAGGGCACAATACAAATGTAATTTGTTGTTGAAAACTTGCAATTCAAGAATCTCAAAATCCAGCAGAAAAGAGAAAAGAGGAGAATGTGTTTATAAGCTGTCTACAAATAGCTGTACTTTTAGTTTTGCAACTAGAAATGTAGTTTTTATAAGGTTCCAACATCCAATTTGTGCACAAACAGCCATGACGTGAATGACCAATTTTATCTTGGAGGATTGTGGCAAGTACGCAGTGAGAAACTCTGCTTTCTTTTCGACCAATGTCACAGGATCTTTGACGTCCACCTTAATGGGACTTCGGTTTTAATGAGGCATAACCTGCTGCATTGCATTGGAATACCAGCCTAGACTGTAGCTTAACATGGGTCTTGAAACCCACAACTTTCTGACACAGAGGTAAAAGGGATGAGCGAGACTGAGACCAATTGAGTGAATGAGTAAACTGAAGTGAATTTGGGGGTGGGGAGTGTGAGAGGAGTGGATGATAGTGACCATAGGCACAGTCAAAGCTTTGGTTTTCAGTAGGCATTGAGACAGAGAAGTGGCTACACAGAGAGCTATTGGGAGGCAGAACCAGTAGTAGAAGGGAAAAGTAGCCACTTCTTCAAAAGATAAAAGGTGAATTTGAAGTTGAAGGTCAATTATTCAACGTTGTGTAAATCCTCTACTGATCGGCAGTAAATCAAAATTTGGTTCTGATCTGAGGTTAATACATTGGGGATGCTACTTTGGACCCAGCATGTTGAAGCGGCAGCACATTGTGTTGATTTGCAATGAGTTAAAGATGAAACAACTGTGCAATCGATTGTGAAAAATAACATGGTTTGTTACTGAGTGCTGATCATTTTCTTCTGTTGAGAGGGGAATAACATTAAATCCATATGTTACTGGTTGTATTTTACATGGTACTACAGCAAAGCTGGCCAGATCCTTTTATACACACGTACATGTGTTTCTAAGCACATCCTGCAATATTTCAATTGATACAAGTTTGTAGTCAAATTTTAATGAAATAAGCCATGAATTCCATTTAAAAAACATTAAAATATAAACAGGTGAATGAATGTCTATGAACTGTTTTTGCCTGGCTCTAGTAAATGTTTCTGCTGCTTCATGTTTGTCACTAATAATATTTTTTTTTGGAAGAAATACAATTATTACTCTAATATGTTTATATTCAAGGATATAGTAATACGTACCAGATTGATTCACGACAAGCTTAGCAAAGTTATCAATTTAATTATCTTGTTAACTTTATGCTTACTTTTTACCACAAATTACCACAAATGTAGAAACCCTTGTAAAATAGGCAACCTTGTCCCTATTTACCGTAATTGACTCCTAACAATTAGTCTAAGGCTGGGGGTTTCAAAACAGGGTGCTGATTTAATACAGGAATACAAACTAATTTTGTGTAGTTATTAGCCATTTAAATAAGAATATTGCTCAAGCAGAAACTCTACGCCTTAACTTCAGTGATGTTTAGTTGGGGAGCAGCAACCAAGGTTAGACTATCAAGTTTGAAGACTTGCAAAACTTATTTAACTAACAAATTATTTTACATTTGTTGCCATATTTTCATTTTGGGAACAAGATGCGAAAACACTGCATTCCAGGGTAGTCATCGAAGAACAAAAGCCGTACCGTATTTACAATTCTCCAGTTCAGCGGCAGAAAATTCATGAGGATTGTGCTATTAAATGGTACAGAAAGCAAGTGCATGTTTGATGTATGTGATAGTGTCCTTAAATGATTAGTTTAAACCGCCCTTATCATTAATAGAAAGCAGCATGTGCACATCCTGTAACTTAATTTCCTTATTTATTGTGAGTATCCTTCCTTTGCTGAAATATGCTTCCTTTTCAATAAAGGACTGAAAATCCATCCTTTTTATAATCTTGTTTGCGCATCCCTTCACTTTGGAACAGTTTTGTGGTTGTTGGTAGCTTCAGCTTTATTACAGCACTGCATTAGAGTGTGAGCTCTAATTCCCAACTGGAGCTTGACCTCCCAACCTTCTGATCCAGTGATGAGAGGCTGACATCTCTAATCCCCCCCAATCAGATTAGGAATTGGCTGCTCATCTCACTGTTATTTGCATCACAATGGTGGCCCAGATAAACTGCTGTGATTGCAAATAACGTCCCAATGAATTGATAAGGCGCTATATAAAATATGAGGATTAGTATTATTATTATTGAACAATAATACTTTCTCCCGGCGTGAAAGGCACTATACAAATGTCATTTTGTTGCTATAAGCAGAGTTGCCAACCAGTACGTTTTTGCCGTATTTAGTACGGTAAATTGAAGTAAATACGGCAGTACGATTTTTCTTGTTAAAATACATTTTTTGGAAGATCCGAAATTTTCCATGCTCTGTCTGTCTCTCCTTCTCTCTGTCTCTCTCTTTCTCAGTCTCTCTCTGTGTGTGTCTCTCTCTCTCTCTCTGTATCTCTTTCCCTCTCTCTGTCTCTCTCTCTTTCCGTGCCTCTTTCCCTCTCTCTGTCTGTCTCGGTCGCTCTCTCTCTTTCTCTCTCTCTGTCTCTCTGTCTGTATCTCTCTCTCTTTCTGTGTCTCTTTCTCTCTCTGTTTAAGTCTCTGGCTGTCACAATCTCATTCACAGTCTCTATCTCTCTCTCTCTCTGCCTCAGTCTCTTTCTCTCTAATTCTCTCCCTGCCTTCAATAGCAGTGCTACCTACCTTATGCCGTTGTTGATACATTGTAAATGTTAGCGCTGGGCGCTAGGCTAGGCACAAGGCATTACTGGGAATGATTTTTTTCATTTACGGAAACACAGTAGGGACCTCCCGCTAAACGCGATTTTTGCTAAACGAGGGGTTTTGAAGTCCCATTTTATTTGGCATCTTTTTGAGCTGTAATTTTTTCGTTAAGTACCCGTAGGTTCTGGGGAAAATACTTTTTTTTTACTACAGAATACTGTTTTTAGCTTTCAGGAGTACTTTTTTTTGTTAAAAAAGGTTGGCAACTCTGTATAAGAAACATTTTCCCCGAGGAAAGTGCTCGCAATGCGTTTGTGAAATTCTTCTTCTTGAACAGAGCTTCTTCGGCAAAAGCTATCCAAGCAATCTGTTTTAGGGGTAAGCACCGTAGCAGTAGTGGGAGGCTGCTCGGTTTTGGGTCTGGGCTAGCGCACATTTTATGCCCAAACTGATGAGCTGCTAGATGGATTTTGGGGAGCTGAGACCCCCTAGCCCACGACTATGATGGTATAGATTGAATATTGCTTTATACTTTCCTGTTTTTTGTCACTCTGACCATTAGTTTATATAAAAATACCAGCCAGACTATATTTTTTCTGGTTTGCAGAGCTTCAACTCTGCCATTAGAAATGTACAGCACAGTTGGAGATCATTCGGCCTGTTGGAAATTTTGCTTCCCATTATAAAATGGGAATGTCCGACGTTCAGGTCATTGCCTGGCCGCAACATCACCAGTTGCTTTGTGCATGCACAGCAAACAGGAAGTGACATCCGTGGGATCTGATGACTTGGAAGTTGGCCATTTGTTGTATACTGCGGGAACCGGCTTTCACACAGGGAGTGAGTGGGCTGGGCTGTCTGCCCATATGCACAGGGAAACCAGCTACCACCCATTGTCATCAGGAAACTGTGGATCCAAACCACCACATTGTAACGGGCCTCCACTGCAACATACAATTACACACTTGTTTGTCCATTGTACCTTGGGTCTGATTACTGATTCATGTGCTCAGTATTTGGCAGCCACGGAGAAAAGCTCCATCCAAGTCGAATTTTCTTAAAGACACTGACTGAAATGGGCCAGATTGCATTATATGGTATACATTAGAATATACAGCACAAAAATTGGCCATTCGAGCCAACTGGTCTATGCTGGCAATAATACTCCACACGAGCCTCCTCCTGCCCCCTCCTCAAATCAGCTTACAAGCATAACCTTCCATTTCTTTCTCCTTCATATACCTATCTAGCTTGTACTTAAATACATCTAGTGTATTTGCCTCTACAACTCCTTGTGGGAGCAAGTTCCACATTCCCACTAATCTCTGCGGAAATAAATTTCTTTTAACTTCCATATTGGATCTACGATTGATAAATGATTGAGAGGACATCCCACGATACTGAACACTCAGGGTTCAAGACCTGAGCATGGGGTGGAGGGGACGGCAGGGATGTGATTAGGGAGGACAGAGAGGTCGGAGGATGGCTGAAGGCAGGGTCGAAAAAGAGTCTTCAGACCTGCCTTGAAGGTAGCAAGGGAGGGAGTCAGGCGAAGTGATTGTGGGATGGAGTTCCAAAGGGTGGGAGCAGAGAGGTTGAAAACCTGGGAAGTGTGGTATGGTAGGGTGGGTTGGGATTCAGAGAGGTAAAAGGGGACTTGAAAATGAGACCAAGGATTTTGAATTCCATCCTCTGAGGGTTGTGGAGGTAGGGGTGCTGGGGTCACGGAGCCATGTGCGGGACAGGACCCTACCTGCAAGTGATGGAATGATCTGCAGCTTGTGGAGGGAAGAGGTGGGGAGACAAGAAGGGAGTTTCCGCAGTCGAGCCTTAGGTTCATTAACATTCAAAAACAACTTTCAAAAGGGAAATAGATTTGAAAGTATTTGAAAAGGAATAATGTGCAAGGATATGGGAAAAGAGCAGGGGTGTGGGATTGATTGGGTAGCTCTTCAAAAGAACCAGCACAGCCAACGATGGACCAAATGGCTTCCGTCTGTGCTGTAATATTCTATAATTCTAACACTAGTGTCTTTTGTACTACTGCAGTTTGATTGTTTCAGACTAGTAGATTCTCAACTTACCCTTGCTGTTCAATGTAAGTCAAACTACTCTATACAGTATATTGCCTATAGAGCAATTTCACTCTCACTAAGTAGTATAAGGAGCATCCATCTCCATTAACTGGCTCTTGCACTAATGGACATCACTTGTATGCCTCAGCGAGAGTGAAACTGCCTGTGATCAAGATAGTGTGTTGAGTTGTTTGATGATTACTGAGCAGTATGGGTCAGCCTGTACCAGTGTGAAATTCTCCACATGTAATGTTAGTGGCAGAGGCATTGGAAAAACAACAAACAACAGATGCTGACTATAATGGGGTCTGATAAGAAGTGATTTCCAACTGGATTAATTAATAAAGAAACTGGAAGTACATCATACTGATCTATGGAACTTTTTTCTGGTCCAAATTGCTTTAACTGTTAAATTCTCATGAGTTGTGTAATGTAGAGTACAGTATTTGGGGTTTTTGGAAGCAATCTCCATTCAAATTCCTAATGAATGAATCTCACTCAAAATCATTGATTATTATATTCATTATTTAGACCACACTTCGAATATTAAGTCCACTTTTTGTCACCCCATTTTAGGAAGAGTGTTAGAGCCAATGTGCTGAATTTTTTTTAGGATGATACCAGGGATGAATGGTTTAATCTGTGACCAGAAACTAGAAGAGCTGGATCTATTTTCATCGGAAAAGAGAAGGTTGATGGAAAAGATAGTAGTCAGTGACTAGAGGATAATAATTTACCTTGAGTAGCAAGGGAGCAAAGGGGGAATTAGAAGATTTTAAAAAAAACAGACTTAGTAGAATATGGATTAATCAGATAGAAATCACATTAGCTTTCAATAGTTAACTAAAAGGGAATCATTCTGAGGGGCATGGGGAGAAGGCAGGGAAATGGAACTGCAAGTACTGCTCCATCCCGCAATCCCTTCGCCTCAACTTCCTCCCTTTCCTCCTTCAAGGCCAGTCTTAAGACCTTCCTCTTCGACCGTGCCTTTTGCTCCCCTCCTAACTCTTCCCCCTCTCCCATTCTCCTTCCCCTTCACCCTACTCCGAGCCTGTGGAAACTGTTTCTCATGCCCTGTACTATGCTATCAAAGTCATTGTTGTAAATTACTTCCCACTGGTCTGATGAACTGAAACAACAACAAAATTACACTTGTGTAGCGCATTTCACGTTAGGAAGGACGTCACAAGGCGCTGGACAGTCATTGTTTCAGGTAACTGTACAGATGCACACTTTGCGAAAATAATTTAAAAAAAGAGAATTTATTGTTTGTGACAACCAAATTAAAGACAAGACTACAGTATCCAGTTGTCAGCCACGTGATGAAATGATTTCAGCTGGAGCACCCAACTCTCTTTCACTCTTGTCCTCTATGTAAACACTCTCCAGTTGCCTGTTGAGCCTTATTGTAAAGCTGACATGACTTTGCATTTGAATGAGCCATTGCAATCTTCATTCTCCAGTTCATTAGGCTCATAATTACCCTCGTAAAAGTAACATGTCATGTGTCCCATTTATTATGCTGAAAAATGTTTAGATTTAGGCTGGGAAAGTGAACACCCATGGTTATGTGAGAACACGAACTGTAAACAATAGACTGCTCTAGCTAACTGGATGTGAAAACAAAAGTTGATGACAAACTCCTTTGGGAGAGTGCTGTCACTTCATTGCTCTCACTTGTGGGGAGCAGGGAATTGTCAGAAAGATGCTCTGTTGGATGCCTTGAGACAGACCAGGTGGCAGGACCATGACCCTCCCTGCAGTGAGAAGCCATATCCATTATATAGGCAGCTGCAGCTTGTGTGGTAGAGAAAGTGCAAATTGATTTGAGCTACAAATAAAAGAGTGGCTGAAAGCTCATTAACACCGAAGTGTGATGTGTCAAAGAGTAAGTCTTGGAAGTGGGTGCAATCTTTTATCTTTAACACGTCTTATGCAGTGTTTATATTACAGAGCAGAACATCAAATAGAAGAGCCTCTATAGTGCAGTGGAGCTCTGGGCCCAGAATTTGACTCAACCACATTTTTTATTTTTGTCCCAATTTGTATTAAACCGAACGATCCAGCAAATGGTGAAGATTAAGAAAGAGGATTCCGACAATTTGTCACACTGACCCTGCTTTTGCCTACAAGGCAGATACCCGTAGCGACATTGGCAGGGTGAGGAATAATAATCATAAAAATAATCCTTGCATTCGGTATAGCGCTTTTCACGTCTTCTAGACGTCTCGAAGCATGTCACAGAATATACTGTAAAGTGAATTGACTGTTTCTAGCAATGCCGCAAACACACCTCAGTAGATGTATTGGTAATTACTTCTGGATGTAGTGCACAGGTGTCAATTTTGAAACGCACCTGAGCAACAAAATGAAAGTTCGCTTTAAATATCAGAATCCCAGTGTACAGTGTATCCTGCTTCAGTGTTGTTTTGTTTACATTGTCATTATTTACACTTGCTCCTTGGTTTCTGTAGGTATTGTAATGTAAAATGTTGATGCTTTAGTGTGCTTTTGTCCATACACAGCCAGGCTGGGAATTTACAGCTACACTTCCCAAGAGGAGAGTTAACCGAATAGTGGACTCAATTTAAGTTCTAGCTTTTGTGCGAATACAATGGAAACAGCCCCTGTAATCTTGTTCTGGCAGTTCTCATCTGTTCTATTAATATGGAGTTTCTTGCAGTGAAAGGTCTGTTATAGGATAATATTGGGGAGAGGAGACCTGCCCTGTGACTGGGTGGAACCCCAGTGATCTTGTATCAGTTGTTGGAGTGTAGAAATTTTAGACATTATAGAGATGCCTACATTTCAGTCTCAGTTACCTTACCGGTGGGTGTTTGGGACATTGCTGTGCAGAAATTGACTACCATAGTTGCCTACAAAATACACAGTCACTACACTTTACAGTATATCATGTGAAATGATCTATGACATGCTGTACTATACCAAATGCTAGGATTTTTATTATTTGACCTTTTACCTTTATAGTAGAATAGAAAATAGAAAAAGGAATTAAACATGTGGATGCAGGGGTCATTACCATTCAAGTTCCATGTTTCTTTATCTAACCATGTGAAGGTATTATTGAAGAATATGAAAATGTCTACCCATGGTAACTGGATTGCAAGACATGTAAAATGGATCGAGAAAACCATGGCGAATAATATATAAAATCTTCAATCTTGGTCTCACTGACAATCGGATGCCTCAAATTTCCTCAATATTGGATGTGATGTAGTTTTTTGTAGCAATTCTTCCCGTTTGATAAACAGGGGCAGGAATTTCATGAACCGATGGTCTTCTGATAATTTATATACATGCATTGTATTGTTGGTGCTGCAGGCTTCATTCTGCTGTTTTGAAAAAGCATGGATACTGGAATAGGTCCATTAGGTGAGTGGATTGCATCTACTGTCAAAGTGAACTTTAGGGGATAAGACTGGAAGGACCTAATTGCAGAATTCAAATATCTATATACTCTGATGTTATAATAATAAAGCTTGCATTTGATATGGCTCTTTTCATGTTGGAGGACATCTCAAAGTGCTTCACAAGCTCCATTATACGGTGTTGTATTTGTAGACATAGGTGTAGTTAGTGCATTAGATTTAGGCAGCTTTATTGACTTGTACACGGACAGTCAAAATATAGAATCTGTATCTTGAAGATGAATTGTGCCGCTTGTACTGATCTTATCAAACCATGCTGAACTCAAGCAATAAACATTTCATACTCAACATCGTGAACATTCCTACACTGAACATTTGGAAGCCACCAGTGGTTTCCCTCTGTATTTTCTTCTCACGTGTTTTGAACTGAATGATTCATCAAATGGTGAAGATTAAGAGGAGGATTCTGACAATTTGTACAATTTGACTCCTCCTAATTAAAGCAAGGGAACAGGATGTAGAGTTCCTGCCCTGCACCTGATTACAGCCAAATGCACTGGGAACAGCTGCATTTGGGAGGAAACAGTGAGCTGCACTCAGCTGGGGGTGTAAGAGGATGAGAAAAAAAAGCCTGAGTAGGCTCAAGCAGGCTGCCGAATTGCCGCTTTGTTGTCACCTTCTCCCAAGTTTCCCAGATATCACCATAGGAATCCTGCACTGTTAAATGTAGATAACAGAAGGGACACTCTGTCAGAGGAAGCAGCGTCTGAAGACTGATAAGGCATTTGGTCGTCGTGTTTCTTTTCATGTTTTAAAACATTTTATTGAAGGAAAAAAATGCCTACCACTGTTAGGGTACTTAAAACAAAGCTGGATTTAAGTTTGCACACTGAACCAATCACAGAATCATTAGTTATAGTGCAATTAAGAAAACTGTGGGACTGTTTGAAGTCTGTTACATTGCAGAATTGCGCAATGCAAGATGTTATGATTTTTTAATGTTCATTGTGAATTGAAAATAAGATTCATTGTTTACGAGACGGTTACTGGAATTTCTGTTTAGCTCGAACCTGAATTTGTGTTGCGTCTGCTGCTAAACACAATGACAAAGATTGCAAATGAATCAGACCTTTCCTAAGTACACTGAGCCAATCATGAACCCTTAGCTTGTTTGTGCTCAGTAAGATATTGAGGCCAGTGTAAAGCAAGTGTCACCAGCAAATGAGTGTGCAGTATGGAGCAATAATAATGGTCAGTTCTGTTTGCAAGCCTCATGTGATCAGGGCTCTGGTCTTTCAAAGGCCTCTAGATGGTGCTGTTGTTGAAGTCCCAAATCCTATAGCTTTAATGCAGCTAACACTTAACAATATTTCATCCATTCCCCCCCCCCCCAAAAAAAAAAGAAAGTGGTGCAAAATCTAGTCATTTAGATACAAATCAGGTATTACATTGTGTAAGATAAACATGATCTGATAGTAATACACTGTTATTGTGAGAGAAACTCCCCCTCCCCACCCCCCCTCAACCCACACAGAAATATTTCAAGTTTTATTGGGAGAAGAAAATATTTTATCATGCAAAACTTTTGTAAACTGAAATAAAGCATTCACACATCTGGATGATTATATACAGCTGTTCATTTTGGTAATGTTGAGCACTGTTACCATTTTATCTTCTATGAGTCCCTCATGTGACCGAACAATAACATAATATGATTTTCTCAAGCTGGTTGCATCAAACCCTCTGCAATACTGTGATTTCTGTTTATACTTGGAGGGCTATCGAAAGGAAATGTTACTTCATAAGTTACATGTTGTTTGTGCATTACCTCTTTTTGCATTGAGGAGAAGGAAGAGAAGGGGGATTTACCCATGACTAAACAAATTGTAGCACTCTGGAGGATTTGTTTATTCATTCTATAGCCAGAAATAGAAACGATTGTTATGCTGAAAGTTGCACTGCTCCCACTCACCTCCGCTAGTTACATTAGGAACTCTTTAAATGTTTAATGGGCCGCATTAGTGCAGCATATGTTTTGACACATGCACTATGTGCAGTGAGCTTTTATTCTTTACAGATAGTAAGATGTATGTGCATTGAAGTGGAAATTCTCAAACAAGATCCTGGGAAATCTATTGAAGCACTTTTTAATATTTAAACACCTGAACTCACATCTCTGCCATGTGAAGATAAATTTTAACTGTGTTTTTCATTTACATTGAGACTATGAATAATGACCTGTATAGTGTGTTTTCTGTCTAAGTCTTTTTAGTACTTTGAAATGCTTCTCTTGAATAAATACAGAGAAGCCCTGTTATAGCATGATCATCTGGGTCTAATACCTCAAAGATATTGACTAACTTCAGGGATGTCATGTAACCACTAAAGGCAGTTTCTGTACATGCGTGCTCTATACAAGAAGTTCACTGGTAAAAGAAGGGCAGTGCATCAGCTATAGGATGCAGCAATTGACTGATATCAATGTTGATTCCTGCACTTAGCATGGCATACATTGCAACACACAGGAAGTGACATAAATGTTGGAAAGTTATCTATTTAAAAAAATTCTCTGGAATCTGGGTAGAACAGGCCAGAAGGCAATACGGTAATGCACTTGTCAGCGCCTTGGGACGTCTTCCCGATGTGAAAGGCACTATACAGATGTAATTTTGTTGTAGTTTTGTTGTTGTTGCACTTCCAGGAAGCACATGGCACCCATGTTAAAAGTAGGCCCGCACTCTATAATCAGGCACTTAATCATGAGATTGCCTTGTAATGTGTTGTTATTAGTTAATACTGAGGAGAATTGACATTCAGTTAGTGCCTTGTACTGTCCATTAGTGATTGGGCACATCCTATTTATGTTATTTTTAACTAGTAATGTTTCAAATTCTTTGCATATTGGTCTATTTAGCTTGCTTGTAGAAAAAAACATATTAAAATGCATGTTTACAACAAGAAAGCAAGCCAAATGACCAATTTTATCTGGAGATTGTTGGCCAGCACACTGGGAGAAACTCAATTTTCTTTTTTCAATAGTATCGTGGGATTTTCAAACCACCTGAAGTGTCAGACAGGTCTCAGTGTAATGTTTCATCCACAGGTCATTACTTCTGCATAGAGATTTTTGGGTTAGTAACACTGCACGTTTGCTGGTGAGGAAGTACATCACCTACCAGAAAATAGGTCCAGGGCATTGTTCTACCATTGCGGAGATGAGGAAAGGCAGAGCAAGTCATTGCTTGGATGTGGAGGAGGAAAAACAGTTGTGAATCAAACAAGAGACCTAAGTCCCTGACTGGCTTGGTGAAATCGAGTGAGAAACCATGGAGGTTGATGCTGCCAGCGCTTGATGCATAAAGGCGCTGGCACGAGCCAATCAGTAGGGCCTCTGTCTTGTTGACATTCAACTGTAGAAAGTTAGCTCTCATCCAGTACTTGATGTCTGACAGGCAGTCTTTCAGGACAGTAGTAGTCCTGGAGTCGAGGGTAGAGACAGAAAGATAGAGTTGGGGGTCATCCACATAGGTATGGAAGTTAACCCCGTGTCTGCGGATGGATGTCACCAAGGGGGAGCATGTAGTTGCTGAAAAGTAGGGAACAAGGACAAAGCCCTTTTTTTTTTCCTTTCCTTAACGAAGAGTATGCAATGTAAATACTTCCTGAGCCATGAAACAAGTCAGTTTATTCACAAATCGAAAGGAAACATTTGGAAACCTCTTAAACTCCCCAAACTGTGCATCAATTAAATAAACAATACACTTAACTAAATGGCCACAAAATCTGGATCCAGTCTTTTCAACCGCAACCCGTGTCTTACTGAAGCTGAGCCCATGTACCCTCCCCCCCATCCCACACACACACACACACACCTTTCTGTATAAATCGGAATCCTTAGCCTTCATGGATTGTCACATTGTTATGCAGTATCAGGAACCAACATGATTAGGTGAGAAAATAGCAAAAGCTTCAAATTCAGGTGCAGTTAGATCTTTCTCACACTGAAGTTGCCGTGTTTTTGAAGTTTATTTAAAGATTTTCAAAACCCAATGGTTTTCTGGTTGTGACTGCCAGCTAAAACCAATCACATAAAATATTTTGAAATAAAAAAAAGTATTGATCTGAGATTGGTTTATTTCTGAAGCTTTTAAAAGGTGTAATTAAAAGGATTGGTTAGTGTGCAGATAAAGATTAGTAGCAAGAACCTCTCTGTAATCTGAGATGCTTATGTCTAGTCTCATGTCTAGCCTTTATGACTGGATATGCTAGTTTCCATCAGGTTCTAGTTAGGGTTGCTCAATGGTATAGTATCTCAGGCTTCATGGTAGAAGAGAAAGGTCTTTAGCTGGGACCTGAAACTGGGAAGAGAGGGGGTGAAGCGAAGGGAGTGAGGAAGGGAGTTTCAGAGCCTTGGGCGTAGTGGCTGAAGGCACGGCTGCCGAGGGTGGAGTGGAGGATTCGGGGGACACGGAGGAGGCCAGACCTGGGGAGCGAAGGCAACGGGAGCTGGTTTGAGGAGAGAGGAGGACGGAGAGGTAGGTGGGTGCAGAGGAGTGGAGGGATTTGAAAACAAGCGTGAGGATCCTCTTGCATATAGAGGTTCTGTTATTATTTTAAGTAGAGGTTTTGAGTAGTACATTATTTTTCAATAATGCTTAGCTGCTCAATGAGGTAGCTTTTGGGTTTGTGTTATTTATTGTCATTTAGTTAATTACTAACCAGACCAAAATCGGGTTTACCTTATTGCTCTGAACCTGCTTCTAAAACATAAACCAATCAATGAATGGGGAAAATTAAAGTGGTTACAGGTGCTTTTTTAAACAGTATAAAGTTATTTGTATTATTAATTTTTATTGAGCTAAACGGTGAGAAGAGGAGAATTCAAAGCAGTAGATTGACAGAAGACTGAAAAACATTCAAGCTATTGAAATTCCAGCACAAAATCCATCATCCCAAGGATGCAAGGGAGTGTTGCATAGGGCATGTCTTGCTGGGAGATAATCTGAGCTCATGCCTGTCCCAGTCTGAAGAGAACACTTACTGGTTAATTCATCACCACTTTAGACCACTTCAGCCTCACATACTTGAAAGTTTAAAGCATTAAATAGTTTCTCACCAGTGAAGGCTGTTTGCATCTATCACAGGCTGAAATCTCCTATGCTGACACACAGACTCTTTGTGGTCTGAGTCCTGCACAGGCCTCAGATTTGTTATATCATTTTAATGATTTATGGTTATGCATAAATAGATATGCACACAGCTAGTATTATATATTTACATTTACATATACATATATTATATTTTACATCTATAGTGTTAGAAACGAGATACAATGGCGATAATTTTAATTTCTGTTGCAAAAAAAATTATAGCAAACAATTATTACAGTACTACAAATTTAAGGTTGCTGTATAAAGGAACATTTAAAGAGAAAGAGGAAGCAAAGAATAATATAAAATGGAGCAATGGTGTGCACGTTGTTGCTTAAATCTAAATAATTTATCCCAACATAGGGAAAGAAATGCCACTTAAGTCGATACTGAATGTACACTCTTAGCATTTCGGAACATCCAGAATTTGGCACATTGGTAAATTCAATCTGAACTTGGAAGTCAGTTTTCCATAGTTTTGAAATGAAAGTTACAGAAAACCAGCATTAAAATTATGACTGACTACAAACATTTGCCAAATTATGAAATGCAACATAAATAGACCGAGGTGGAATTTCTCCCTTCTGGGTCTACACTGGTAGGTTTTAAATGAAAAAACACTGCTTTTTAGGAATTCTTGGAGAAATGGATCAGATGTAATCTGGTTACGGCAATCTCTCAGTTTAGTATCACTGATTCGTTGGACTGGTGATGTAAGGCAGGAACACTGATCTGGAGTATGGCTGTCAGCTTGTGCTGACTTTAGCAGTGCTGTGATTTGTAAAACGAAACAGAAATAAATTAATAATACTGAATTTAATCCACTTGTCTGTGCAACAATAATAATAAACCTTGCATTTGATATAATAATAATATATAGCACTTTATATATAGCACTTTATCACAATAAAATGTCTCATAGCGCTTCACAGTAATTACTGTTAAGTGTAGTGTAATTATACAATAGAAAATTACATTGTACAGCGCCTTTCCAGTTGGAAGGACATCCCAAAGGGTGGGGGTAGAGAAGCTGAAGGCCCAACCGCCGATGGTGGGGATGCGAAGCAGACTGGAGCCTGCTGAGTGGAAAGAGTGGACAGGTCCATATGGGGTTAGCAGGTCACAGGGGTAGGAAGGGGCAAGGCAATGGAGAGCCTTGAAATAAGGACAAGGATTTTAAACTTTTATCTTCTGGGGGATGGGGAACCAGTGAAGCCAGGCGAGGGTTGGGGTGATAGGGTCACTGAGCCTGGTGCGGGAGAGGACACAAGCTGCAGAGTTCAGGATGATCTACAGTTTGTGGAGGGATGATTTGGGAAGGGTGACAAGTAGGCAGTTGGCGTATTGGAACCTAGATGTACATAAGAACATAAGAGTTAGGAGCAGGAGTAAGCCATTCGGCCGCTCGAGCCTATCCCACCATTCAATAAGATCATGGCCGATCTTCTAATCTAACTCCACCTATCCGCTTTATCCCCATATCTGTTAATCCCTTTGTCCATAAGAAATCTATCAATCTCTCAGTCTTGAATATGTTCAAGGACTGAGCATTTACAGCGTTTTGGGGGTAGTGAATGTGTGTAATAAATGCGTGAATGAGGGTTTGGCAGCCTGAGAGGTGAGACAGTGGCGGAACCAGGCAATGTTAATTATAATAATAATTAATGCATTTGGATATAGCACTTTTCACATCTTATCAATGTCTCAAAGCGCTTCACAGAATATACTGTAAAGTGAATTGACCGTTTATTTGTGGGGGAAGGCACGGATTTGAGGCAGACAGGAGAGGGTCAAACAAACAAAACACCTAGGTTCCGGACTGGCTCAGTGGAATGTGCATCCTTGGATAGTGATGCTGCCAATGGCAATGTGGAGGCACTGATATAGTGATCAAGGGTAAAGTTTAAAATTGTATTGAATTTAAAACATTTTAATTCAAGTGAACATTTTCTTCCATTTAATTGAACTTTGGAAGACAAATTTTACATGAAGTTTGGTTTTCTATTCTATTTATCTCATAGTCCTTGGCAGTCAGTTTTGTAACAGTTATGTACCACCTGCCATGTCCTGAAGCATAGTACAGTATTGAAAATAAACATGCGTGTTTCATATCAAGCTAAAATTAAAACTGAATTACTTTCCATGTTGCAGGTTTTAAAAGTGTATTGGAAAGAATGTGCTAAGTACAATATTCCAAAATGTACCATGATTTCTTTAAAATCTGTTTAAAATATTAGTTTCCATATTGGATGCCAGTTACTCTCATGTGATGATGAAGCCTTCAAATCAGCATCCTTGGACCAGCTCCATATATCCTACTAAGGTATCATATAACGAAGGTTTGCAATGCTTTTAAATAGGTGCCTTGTACCAAACTTCAGAATGTAATATTGTACAGAAATCTGTGAAGGAAAGTAAATTGAATGAAGTGGAAATGAGGGAGTGCAAAATGTCAGTCTCAATGCGATAGTTATCACATTGAATCTTTTATGAAATGTTGTATTTTTCACCTCATAAATTTCCATTGGAACCATATGTAATTTGAAAACACTCCTATGAGTTGAGAAGCTAACTTTTTTTGATATTTTGGGTTTGTTTTAAAATTCATCTGATAATTCATCCATAGGCATTGGATAGATAGATTTGTACAGTACACAATGAAATGCCTTTGCTTTGGATTTGACACCAATTGGGATTGAAGGAGCAAATGTAATACAACAACAAAATTACATTATACAGATGTATGAAAGGAGAATCCATCATGAATACAATCATAGGAAAGCGCAGTTCACATGTGAATTAAGTAAGTGACATAGGCACCCGAGACACTACCCTGCGTGAAGGGAACTGTATAAAAGCAAGTTGTTGTTGTGGTTGCTGATTAGTTGAATTGATTCACCCAATCATCATGGCTTTTGAAAGGTTATTATTATGTCACTACGATTTTGTGTGAAGATGGGTTGGATTTTATTTAGTCTTGCGCATTCAAGGCTTGTCTGAAACAGCAAAGTGTCCGCACCCTGCCTGTATATCATCACTTTAGGAACGTGAGAATAATAATAATAATCCTTGCATTTGATACAGCGCTTTTCACGTCTTCTAGACATTTCAAAGCACTTCACAGAATATACTGTAAAGTGAATTGACTGTATATTTGTGGGTGAAATGCGGCAGTCAATTGCACAATGTCCCACTAACAGTTTGTGGATTGAAATAACCAATGTACAGATATTATTGTTTTATTTGTTGAGGGATTATTATTAGGCATGTGGAGTGATGGAAACTTGCCCAAGGTTTCGTCCTGCCTGCAATTGAACTAAGGTCTCTCGCTTGTAAGGCGTGTTCTCTAAACACTGAGCTACAGGACTCCACTGAAGTGTTTTATTTTCTGGAAAATGTAATGTTTAGCATTGCAGCTTCATTCTTCCCAAGGTCCCCACTTAAAATGTAATGTGCTCATGTCTCGGTTTCTGCAGATGAACTTGAGTGACATCTGACACATTTAGCCAATCCTAACTGCTCCTGACCCATCCCATTGTTTCTGTTTCTTCCACTTTACTTAAAAGTGGTTATTGATTCTGGGTTATACTTATATTGGTACCAAAGTGAGCCTGGACCGTGTGTGTCAGCAGCCTGTACTCCCAATGGTAGCTGTCTTTTATGACTAAAAGGAAATGTTCTATGCGAAGTTGACATACATATACGTTGAACTCTGTATGGTTCAGCTACTGTCAAAAAAGGAGATGGGTTTCCATGTGTATTAGACACCTGGCTGACCAAAAAATCCTAATAAACAAATTTGGAGAGAAACCAGAAGGAAATGCTGCAAATTGCAAAGTGCCGGCAGAAGTTATTTGTTTTATGATGCTGTTCTCTTTCTTAAAGTTGTATGATTTTTTGCACCTTTGATGCAAATAGACCCCACCCCCTCTCACTGCTAACTCTTGGGTAGGAGTCTGGGTGCTGTGAGCAGCAGATGGCGGATATTATTGCTGTTGTATAACTGGTTGCTTGAGACACCCTCCTTGGCTTGTTTCTGCTGGTTTCTTCCTTCCTCCTATTGCCCCCTCCCAGTCCCAAAATGCGAAATGCTTCCATCCCACTTACAACTCCAAAGGTTTGCCCAATGAATGTAGAAACATTTAATTGTTACTTAAGCTTAACATTGAACCTTGACTGTCTGGCGAGAAGTCCTTTGCAAATGAAATACTCATCAAATGTTTACATCTTCCTGTGTTAAATGGGGCAGTTATCGGGTCAATCTGTCTTCCAAGTCAAGAGTTCCAGTGAAGGCTGTCTGTTGAAATGATCGTGATGGCCTTGCATTTTGTGTCCTTTGGTTCCTTTTAAGGGGGATCAGCTGGGTATCTGACAGATGTGGAAACGCATCACCATTGCTTAAGTGTCCAAACCAATCTCAAATTTTCATGCATCACATCTACACATGGAAATCCCAAAGATAGATTGTTGGAATGGAATGCGCACTTTCTCCACGGAGGGATGCATCCTGCTTGCCTAATTCTGGAAAGTATTAGGCGCAGGTTGGCAAGAGCCAAGGCTTGGAGACCCCAGAGTGTGCGTGGGGTGCTGATGGAGTCTATTCAGCTAAAACCACATAGCTTGCCATCAATATTGCAATCTGGAAAGCTTTTCCGCTGTTTGTTCAACTAGGACCACCCTACCCATTAGGGCTATGGCTTCAGGGTTAACAGGGGCTCAGTGGAATGACTCTTTGCCCCCACTGACTATCTGCCCCTCCAGGTTCTGCCGATAAATTAGGCTGACTGTGTTGACATCAGCGATACCCTGGAATACTACGGACCTGCCTGGCTCAGGAACTAGGTTACCGAGACTGCCATAGAGGGCTGGCTCGATTCCGATTTTCCATTGCCAGGCATGTCATCACCTTATATGCAATGCGGATGGTTCACTTTCCCAGAATTGTGCACTTCCTTAGCAGGGTGGAATGCCTTTGTGAGCATACCAACATAGCAACAAGGTTTTTTTTAATGAAGATGATTTTGATTTTAATTTTTTTTTTAGTCAGCCAGAAATCTGACGAACACGGAAACCCATCACCGCACTTAATATGCAGCCCAAACTACAGAGTTCCACATACTCATGAAAATTTCCATTTGTCTGGAATGAAATGTGCACTTTCTGTCCCCAGGGGGATGTAACCCACCCACCTAATTCCAGAAAGCGTTAGGCACAAGTTGGCAAGAGCCAAGGCTTGGGGACCTCAGAGTGTGCAATGGGATACTGCTAGACTTTAACCAGCTACTCCCCTTCCACCCGCATCCCAAGCTCGGGCTCCCAGATAGCTATGTGAAGACATGCTTCCCACATGAAAGATGCTATGTAAATGTAATTTTTTTGGATGTGAAAACACATAGCTTTCCATTATGAACAGTGATTGAGCTTCCCTTTCCTTGTTCATTTTGGACCCGTTACGACTTGCAGAATTTTCGCCAGAGCTGTGAATGAAGAACGCATTCCAGTCGGTTGATCTCATCCTTTCATAATACCCTCTATGTTTCCTTAAATGAGACCTGGCCTTAACCACTTTTTTTGGTATCTTATTCCAGCCTATAATTGATTAAAATTAATATTGATTTGCATTTGTGCCTTTTCAAATATATTTTAAAAATCAATTGTGTAAACCTTTTATGCTACAGTGCTTAGATGGTTAATTCAATAACCATGAACTTTTGACCAAATTAGCTTCCGCGGTCCTTTTTTCTGCATGAGTAAGTTGAAAAACAATGTTTCAAAGCCAGTGTTGCTCACCTCCCACATTTTAGACTCGGTCTTCAACTCCCATGATGCATATAAAGAAAAATGAATTGGATATCCATTTACATCCCTGCACTGGTGTTCTCAAGTGACTACAGTCGTTTTGATTTGAGTTAAAAGCTTTGGACACAGCTTGAGTTTTCTCTCCAAGCCAAACTTAAGTTACAACTGTGTCACTAATCATAAAAGTCACAACATTTTCAACGAGAATGTCCATCTGGACTTTTGCAACTCATTCCCTTGGTCAAAATGCATTCAACCAGGCTGTGATCTTCATGCAATCTGTAAAAGGCACTGATTTTTGGTATCTTTCCTGCCATTTCGATAACTGCAAGAATTGCGAACAGTAGGTTGAAGATTATAATTAAAGATAAACAGTTTGCGCCATCAATTCCTGGCAGCTCCTCCACTCCATCAAGTTAATAATGAATGGTTGAGAGATAAGGAAACATGACGGGGAGGCTATATTTTCCTGACATTGTTTATGACTGGTCTGATTCTCATGTACTCTTGTACAATCTCTCACAGTCTTCCCATTTCATTCCCTTATCTGATAATCTGACAGCTCCACTAATGAAGTCCAATGAAGTGGGTTTAGATAGAGGCATTTGGTCTTGCCTGGGCCATTTCGCTGAATCTTGATGTCTGTACCCTGCGGTAGACTTCATTGATGTTGTAGCTGCTTCCTAAAAAGAATTAAGATTGAAGAGCTACTTTAAGACCAAAATGTTATCCAGTTTTGAGGACAAAAACAGTTAGCCAAAGAGCTAAAGTCAATTTGGTGTCTATCACTGAGGTTTTAATGGAGAATTTCAGCTGTTCTGGTAATTTTAGCTTTCAAGAAAATGAATTCTATGGGATTAGCCTGACATGTTAATGCTTTTTACATGAGAAATGTAAAGTTGTGAGAGGTAAATGGATGCTAAAATAAGCTAAGCTTGTCTTGTACATGTCCATATTGTGTGCTTGTTAAATCGATAAAAAGCAATGAATTAGAGACCTGCGGGTTGAAATTCTAGAAGCCAAATGTTGAAAGTGTTAATGTCTTTTTATTAACCTCCAGTTCGTTCACACTCATATATTTTGTGAGAGACATGCATCTTCCCTACAAAGCTCCAGCAAATGAGAAGCAGTGCAGACAATCACACAGTGTGTGGGGCCTTCTGACGAGCAAGTTAGTGAGATTTACGAGCTCCTGTCATCCAGCAATGAAATAATAGGGAGGAGCTTGCTCAGGCTGGAGACAGAGACATTCAACCCAACGGTGAATTAGAGCAGTCTGGACATCGGACGCTGTGCTAGCTGGCTATGTCCTTTACCCTGCATATTGGGTAACGAGAACATACCAGTTTATCAATCGCTCGCAGTTGCCCTGAACAATGCCTGGGCTGACTCAATCCATGTTCTTCTGAGCCCTGGAGCATTCACCCTGGAGACGTCAAGGGCACTTGCGTGATTATTAAATGTTAATGTATTGGCCAAGGAAAGCTCAGATTTTCACCCCAGGTATATTGCCCCAGGGAAAGCAACATCAAACTAAAAGCTAAATCATAGAGCTCAATGCAGCCTACAATTCACAAAATAAAATTAATCATCTCAGTGTCAGGTAAAAGCAAGCACTAGGACACTATGAGGATCCATTGAGCTGGAGATGACACCAAATGTTGTTTCTTTTTCCTTAAAAGAAAAGCCTTCTGTAAATACATTAAGGAGCGCTTTCAGGAATACCACAAATTGCATCTCATAAATTGGGAGAAATTCCTCCTGGATCTAGATTTACTCTATTTATATAACATTTCAGGGCATCCAGTCTTTGCAAGTTCTTAAACGCTGACTTAATTTTGAAGCTAGTTTTCGGTAAGGTTTTTTTTTAAGAAAACCAACTTGAAACTGAATTCAACAATTTGCCAAATTCTCGATGTTCCAACATGCTACACAAATAGAGTAAATCTAGATGCGGGTGGAATTTCACTCAAAACATCAAGTTCAAAGTGCACAAACAAGCCATTTGGTTGATCAAATCTACTCTAGTGTTTTTCTCCATTTGAGCAATATCATCTAATCACATTCTCTTGCTTTCTACCTTTTAATATTCTTTTACAAACATTTATCTAATTCCCTTTTTAAACTCCAATGGACTTTACCTCAACAAAAGTTTGTGGCAGAGGACTAATTCCTCATCCCTGCCATCCTAGATGCCAAGAAATATATTTTAGATTACTTGGAAATGACATACCGCTTGAGAAACATTTGTACTTTAAAAATGTGATGTTTCATGGTGAGATAATTAGAACTGTTCTGTACTCTGTATAGCAAATTATTTGCCATTTAAAACAAAAGTATTGGTTAGAGCACTCTCCTCGCAAGCGAGACGATCCTGGTTTGGTTCTTGTACAGGGTGAAATTTTAGGCAAGTTTCCTTACTCCACACACTTTTGTTTACCTAGCAGTAAGTAGGAACCCAGTTATTTGGCAATTGGTGAATCTCTTTTCTGGGTATTATAATCCCTTCAATACATATATTTTTGTAAATAAATAATTTGATCACTCAATCCACAACTGTACACAATAGGCTGCTGCTTTTCGCTCACAAAATATAGTCAATTCATATTATGAAGAGCTTGTTTTCAACGACAAGATAAGACGCAAAATCAAATGTAAGGATTATTATAAAGTTTAGCTGTACATTCGAATTACATCCCTGATATATGGTATTAATGAATGTATGAATGCAATGCAAGTAAATGTGAGAGCTCAGTTGGTTTATCACATCTTCCGCTTTACATACATGAATCAGAGCTGGAAAATTTGAACAATTGAATTCAGGGTTTTTGCAGTTATTTTAATTGTGACAATCTCTGCCACTGCAATTAATCTTTGTTAGTATAAATAGACACATGTACTGTGTGTATATATAACAGTGTAATGTATGCAAAATGCTGGTTGTGTATATAAAATATATATCATATAATGCACACAAGTTACAGTGTTGAAGGAGCACTTACCAAATAATGGTGTGATTCTGACTAAGTTGACATAGAATATATACTTTGTAACTATTTTAAAGTTTATCACATACAGAACTTTTAATGAAGCATAAAACTGATGGCTTTATGCTGAATAAGAATCCTTATATTTGATGTAGCACTTTTCATTTCAGGAAGACATCTCAAGCACCTCAAAGCACTTCATTCATACTGTAATGTGTATTGACTGTGTATTTTGTAGGCAAATGCATTAGCCAATTCGTAGACAACATTATCCCATCAACAGTCATGAAGTAAATGAGCAAATTTATTTGAAGGAATGTTGGCCAGTCCACCAGGAAAAACACACTTTTTTTTGATAAGTACCATGGGATCCTTAACATACATTACAATACAAAATTACATTTGTAAAGTGCCTTTCACATTGAGACGAAGACCCGAGGGGCAGGACAATCAGGGACTTGGGCTCGTGCAAAAGGGGATTTAGACCCAAGCAGGGTCTGCCATTACAACACTTATATTATACTAATCCTTGCATTTAATATAGCACTTTTCACATCTTCTAGTCTCAAAGTGTTTCACAGAATATACTCTGAAGTGAATTGACT
Source organism: Hydrolagus colliei (assembly GCA_035084275.1). Taxonomy (NCBI): domain Eukaryota; kingdom Metazoa; phylum Chordata; class Chondrichthyes; order Chimaeriformes; family Chimaeridae; genus Hydrolagus; species Hydrolagus colliei. Next base: position 27,969,454 of record CM068743.1, read on the forward strand.
GCATATTTTGTGAGCAAAACGCAGCAGCAGTTTCCCACAAACAGTCGTGGATTGAATGTGTGTCAGAGTGTCATTATAGAGTATTTGTGTTTGTGTCCCAATGTGGGGCTTGAACCCACAACTTTCTGATTCGGATGTGAGAATGTTATCAACTGAGCCAGGCTGATACACACCTGGGAAGGGAAGAGAATATTTTTATTGTCAAGATTTACTTTCCTCTTTGTAAGCAAGGACTTTTTTTGCAGCATGTCTTTCCATCAACTGTGAGCTTGTTTTTCTTGCACGTCTCTTAGATCTCCTTTGACCTAGCGGAGTATACTGCGGATGTTGATGGTATTGGCACCCTGAGACTTCTGGATGCGGTTAAAACATGTGGCCTTGCAAATACGGTGAAGTTCTACCAAGCATCCACCAGTGAACTATTTGGCAAAGTGCAGGAAATCCCGCAGAAGGAGACAACCCCGTTCTATCCTCGATCACCATATGGCAAGTACAGTGATGTTTTTGTGTCTTCGTAGGTTCATGTCTCGCGGCTCAATTTCACCTGCATGGAAAATAATGACAGAACAAAGTGATTGGGCTGTTTGAGAGACATACCTTTAATACTTACCAAACAGAAATTGTTTTCGGAGACAGCCCTAGGGATGGAAATTACAAAGCCAGGTTGAAAACAAACATGCTGTTCATTTTACATATTAAATCTACAGCACATCACATTAGGCGATGTGGAGGATGAACGCTTGTGGAGACTATCAAAAAGTCGTAAAAATTCCATGTTGTTTGTTTTCTAAATGAAGCACTTCGGGGCCTTCTCATGTCCAGTGGGCTGGCAGTGAAATTCTGTCACTCTTACTCATGTCCAGATGAGAGTTTGTCAGAATATTAATAATAGACTAGTTTATCCTTTATTTTAAGGATGGTATCTGGATTTTGTTTTAAATTACAGGCTAATTTATTTTTGAGTTCTTTTGAAAAATTTATTTTCTTCTGTATAGGTACAGTAAAAGCCCGTTTATCTGGCACCCTTGGGACCTGGCCAATGCCGGTTAAAGTGCCTGCCGGATATTCGGCCGAAACCACAATTAAAAAAAAAAAAAATGCATTGTTCGAGATAAATTCTGGGTTAATCAAATGCGGACCTTTTTTTTGAGGTGCCGGTTATATGGAAGTTACGGTTGATCGGGTCACGGATAAACGGGCTTTTACTGTACAAAGATTTTCAAAGAATTCACAGCACAGAAATAGGATGGTGTTTATAGTCTACACAAGTCTTCATTCATTCTTTACTCCCTCCCACTTCCTTCTATTCCCCTCTCCCTCATCATCTTGATTACATTTATGCTAACTGATTCGCCCACTGTTTCAGGCAGTTCCACAATCTCACAACCATCAATGTACGTTTTAGATCCCCTCATCACTATCTTATACTTGTGCCCTCTAGTTACAGACTCCCTAACCAGTGTAAACTGCCTATTTATGTTAAAAATCGTAATTATACTATAGTACTTATGTAATTTGTCTAAGAACATAAAATCCTACTGCTTTATATTCAGTTTCCCCTCTCCTGCCCCAGTTCTCTATCCAGCAAATTCTCGCTGGATTGTCTGTAGCCAACCCCACTTGAACTAGAGAGGATGGATGTGTAAACCCTAGTCAGTACTAGATGTATAAGAGAAATGAAAGGCAAACATGTTAATGCTGGAGAACTCAATGCAATCTGTTATCAAATATACCCTAGGCCACCTTGCATCAGTAACAAGGCAAATTTCAAGAACCAAAATAGCATTCATAAAACCGCTACTAGCAACTGAGCTCTAAAAGAAAAGTGAGCGATAAAAGCCATGGTACCGTACTTCCTTGGGACTCACTGCTCTCACTGTAACTGATTCGTGCTGGTTGAATAATTTACATAAATAAAATATTACTAAGAGACATGATTTTGTAAATGACTCGGTGTGTTCTGGTGACGGACATTGCTGATCAGTAGATTCATGTTTCTTTCCACAGGTGCAGCCAAGCTTTATGCCTACTGGATCGTGGTGAACTTCAGAGAGGCCTACAATCTATTTGCTGTCAATGGCATTCTGTTTAATCACGAAAGCCCAAGAAGAGGTTAGAATAGCTCGAGTGTTTGGGCTACTTTTCCATATGTTTTATTTAATGCCCTTCAAGAGTTACTTTAAATTACTTTAAGAGCCTGCTTTAAATTTATGATGAGTTGGGTGTTTAAACTGTGAACACAAGGGCTACTTTAATGTACCATTTAAAGTTGTGATACTTCTACATTTGATTCTGTGTTAACCCATACTCTTGTGTACTCATGTCCTCAGAGTTTCTGAGTTTCTCGAAGGGAAATTGCTCATGATTGTTATCACTGTGATTTTCTCCTCTCTAATCCAGAGAGGTGGCGATAATTGTTGAGCTTCAACTGCTGCTTCAGCTCAGAGTGCCTAACTCAGCAGAGACCAGAGATTAAACTGGGGATCTTTCAGTCTATATGTCTCTGTTAACTTGCTGAGCTGTCCAGTGACTACAATGCTGTTTTTAATATCCACAACAATTACAGTCACTGCTCTTAGCATCTTCTTAACTTGTGCCAGCCTGACAGGACTGTGCACAAGTCAAACTTTCTAATCAACAATGAATTCTGTGACAAAAAAAGTTACCTCCAAATAGTGATGTTCTCTTGAGACGTGAAAAAACCCCACAGGCTTTTGTCTCAGTGGATTGTCCTAGCATTGGTTGACCAACAGTTTAATAATGCGACAAAGATTGAGCTTTCTGGAATTCTCAAGCCACTATTCAATGTCTTTGCTGAGAGGTCAGCAATGCCAATAGAGAATAAATTATAAAAAGAAAGCAGCAATCAAAAGTGACCTTGTACAAAATGGATTACCATGGGAGTGATAAACACAGAATGCAAGAGTTCAGGACTGGTTGACTTAAAAGAACAATAAATCTGGTGGCTAAATTTACCCCAGTTATAAAAAGAAAAGGTTTATGAGGTGATCCATTGGTAGTATTTTAGTCATACGAAGCGTCAAAGTCAAATCTAACTTTGCTCGTGACACTTTCAGTTTGAAGTTAATTATCCAAATCTTTTAATTGATATGAGAAAGACTGCAAATTTTGAAAACCAGTGGTGGTGGTGGTAATGCTGTGTGTGTAGAGCAGTTCACAGTATTTGCCAGGAGGAAAGGTCACAGATTGCGGCTCTGTGGGGAAAAGTATGAACAATATTGCTGATTTCATATTATTTGAACTAGAAAGTTAAGGTCATAGATAGTAAACATTTTACCTTACGTAGTTTGCTTGTGTGTAGCTTCTCAAGGTATCATTATCCAAAACATAGTGAAAAAGTTCAAATGGCTGTCCAGCACCTTGGGACGTCCTCCTGACATGAAAGGCACAATATAAGTGTAATTTTGTTGTTGTAAGTGGAACACTCTATGTTTGGAAAGGTATTAGGTATTTTATTGTGGTATTTCTATAAACAAATGCCGTAAAGCATCACAGAATTTATTGTCCCATCCTGCCGTCTCACACAGTGTCACTGTTCACACCTAATGTATTATGTTACTTTGCTAACATAATAACCAGAAGTGAAATGAACAAAATGCTTCTTAACTAGATCTGAAGAGTTTGTTTGATCAAACTGAATTCTGATATCCAGTTGATTTTGCAAAAAATAAGTGTATTTATTTTCCTATTGTGAAACCAAGACTCCGATGTAAGCTTTACCCATTGGGAAGTTAATATGTCATCATTTACTTTTTTTAAAAAAAAGTTATAGTGAGAAGAATGTTATTTGAGAATAATAATAAAACAATACTATTGTTAGGATCACATCATACTGCACCATTATCATTGGACATTTATCACACTTTGATGGAATTATATCAACCCTGATACAACTTGATCTATTCTATTATTTTGTAGCTTATCATTGAAAATAAGTCTTGACACCAAACAGCTTTTCTATTTAAAGTTGTCGATTCTGCAAGAATCAGTTTAGTGGTAATTGTCGCCTATACAATGAGTTCTAGATCTGCTGCAGTAGTTCCTTTAGAACTTCACAGGTTTTCCAGAGCTAAAAAACATATCGCTTCTCATTGATATCATATCCCAGGGTTGGAGACGATTAAACAAAACTGCCCCTGCAAAGGACAATATATTTTATGGGAAATTTGTGGCTTTGATGGGTTGCAGGACTTCTCTTTGTTCACACTTTGTTTTATCTTCTTAGCACAGGGCACAATGGGGGAACGGAGAGCCACATAAAGGTCTCCAGTCGATATTTTGTTGAAGATATTGGTATCACGTTTCCTGGATGAATTAAGACATTCTTAGATTTTTAATGTAACCTTTCTGCAAGTTATGTCAACAATGCCTGCTGGGCGCTCGAGGGATCGGCTTTCACCACTCTTTGATAAGTGCTTGTGGCATTGTTTGAGTGTATCATGAGCTATGCTGCTGAGATGTTCCATGAGAGATTAGAAGAACTTGTTTCCTCACACAGTTGTGGATATGTGGAACAGATTCCCAACAAAGGCAGTTGATACTGTATTGATTATCTGTTAGTTGCAGTCCTAGTTCAGAGTGTTGTTTCTCCTCAATGATCTCCCCCTGTTGATCCTGTAAATGGACTTCTTTTATAATTTATGATCCACATTGCTGTTGTGCATCGGTCTTTGCCTTTCCATCATGGTCATGGTGACTCAAATGAAAAGTTACTTTTGCTTCCGGCTTTGCTGGAAGACCATGTACTCAGCACACCCCACCATGTCTTTCCAAAAAATGAAATGACGACACTAGAACTGAATTTATGCCATTATTATAGCATGGATTGTGATATCACCCAAGCCCTATCAAATTCAATAGGGATCAGCATCTTTATTGGTTTCTTATTATAGAGTCTAGCTGTATAGGCACTTTGCTGTACTTTGATGTAGTGTTTACTTCCAATTTTTAATGCTGGCTCTATACAGTAGTCACTTATATTTAGATGTCTAGTGGTTTTGTGCTAGACTTGACAACATACAAGTAGGTTCACGGGTTGTAATTCCAGGTTGATCAGCCTGCATTAGAGTTGTCTACTTTGTTGCTAGACCCTGTTCAACTTTCTGAATGTCTTTGCAGTCTCAATTACTGTATGTACGATTCACCGCTATGAGTGTAGCAGTGACAATTGAATCTAATTCTGAAATTAAACAAATAATTAATAGGTGATTATGGAGTGATTCTGATTTGAGTCATTGCGAAGAACATTTTTGGAATAGATTCAATCCTCATGCTATTTCACAAGGTGAGTAGTTCTGAAGACTGATGCATTTTTGCAGGATTTGTGGGTGCCCCACAGATGATGTTAGGAATATCATGTGCTGTCAATACAGCTGAGATCAAGATCAAAACATGTGGGGAAATTGCTAGCACTAACCTGGGACTTCCCACTCAATTGCATCGCAGCACACTGGTGCTCAATGCCGCTATGCTTTCAGCTTCTTTGAAGACTAAATTATTACTGCCTTCAGATACTTTGGTGTTTAATGCGCAGCTTTCACTGCAGCTTGGAATGGGAGAGTGAAACAACAGCAAAATTGTGTAATCAAGACAAAATAAGATCTTTTAGCAGTAGGAAATCCACTTGGCTTGCTTCAAGACCATCTGTCTTGCACACATTGCCTGTCAAACTGGGGCTTAGATCAAAAGCCTTTGGAAGGTTTCTTTAGCTTACAGTAAAAATGCACAAAGGACACATTTATGTTGTAAAAGCTCCCTGCCAATATTTTTTTCAAACACAATTATGGTTCACGGCTAATTGCCAGTATCTGATTTTATAAAAAAGAAAACAAATTTTGTTGACAGCATTACTTGAGCAAATACCTTTCAATCTAATTATAAATTTAAAAAGGCTGGGGGAATAAAAAAACGTGCTTGCCTTGGATACAAGCAGTACATAGAGGATTTTGCATCTCAAGAAGCAAATACTTTCCAGAAAATGTGCCTATAGGTTTTGAGTACCTGCCGTGAAATAGTGTTGATTTTGGCAGCATTCAGTGAGCAAATGAAGTGTAATCTCTCTGATCTCCCTAGTCTCTTCGGTCAGCTATGACATTCCCAGTGTCTGTCCTTTTTGCTCCTCGGCTGTGTAGTACCAAGGCACAGGCAGCTCTCTGTGGGGTGTTGAAGATCACCCAGTTTAACAGCAGATGGCGGCTTGTGAAAAACTAAGCTTCCAAGCTAGAGTTCAAATTGGGTTCACGATGAGAATTCACAGTTAACTCATCTTTTGCTAATGAACATAGCTTTACATCTTTATTTTATTTTGCTGTGACTTCTAATTAAACCCAATATTCCAGTGTTTACATTTGTCTGATTGACACATTTATTGCCAGAAAGTTTAACGTTTGGGTTCACATTTTTAGTGCAGGAATTTGCTGGCTTGAGTTTCAGTTTGTCACTAGAATTTAATGGCCGATTTACAGTTGGATTTGTGTATCTATGCGAGCTCATTTCACCAGGGAATGTAGTGTTTAACAGAGAATACCCACTCGTCCACACTGGACAATAACAAGGAGCTGCAAGGCAAAATAGTACAGTAGTTTAATCTCAGGACCAATATCAGTGTATCATTGTCTTCATGCTCTTAATTTTTAAACTGGTGCAAAATTTGGTAATGTTCTTGACAAATAAGAAGTCAGTACATTGAGTGTAGGGTTTGGTGTTATTGCCTTTGTGATCACTTCACAAGAGATTCCCAGTACATTAATGAATTTATATTTTATTATGAGATTGCTCCAAATGCAAACAGAAAGTAATATGTAATGAAAGTAATGTAACTTGTTCTGCAGATTCTGATAGTTTTGTATTGCCTGTTAATCCTGATGAATAATTGCTGTCCTCGGCAATAATTAAAAAAAACTTTTAATGCCATTGCGTTTTCCAGTTTTAAATGTTTATTTTCGTGTTATTCTGCTTTTCATATTTATATGCCTGCTTTATGAGTGTATAATTGTGGAATGATGATCTAAATAGTAAATTTAGGAATCATAAATTCCATTAAGGATTTAGAAACATGTTTGTTGTGTAAATGGAGCTCTTGGTTCTTGGGTTTTAAGCTTCTGGGCATACTCAAATGATACCATAACACCGAAAAAATGAGTACCTCTTGAAACGTTAAATGAACTTTTGTTACTTTTCTGAGTAACTCGTAAACAGCTGAGTGGCTCCACTGATGCTATCTTTTATCTCTGTTTCAGGGGCTAATTTCGTAACTCGGAAAATTAGTCGGTCGGTGGCTAAGATTCACCTCAGACAGCTGGATTGTTTTAGTTTGGGCAATCTGGATGCCAAGAGAGATTGGGGTCATGCCAAGGACTACATTGAGGTAGGCCATTGGCCAGAGGCTGTTCAGAAGAAGGTCCCTGTCTGGATGATACGTTTCACGCATCATCTCAAAATAATTGCTTGATCTCTATGGTGTATCTTGTGAACTTGTGCCAGAGGAGAGCTGCTAATACAGTGTACAGTCAATTACAGCCCTGGGAATTTAGCTCCATGGTGGGTTACCCTAGTCCTGACCCAACCAGAAAACAATCTCTTGATTCAGAACAGCTATAAGGTTTATATTTCACTGGTAACTTTTCGCCAGGGGGTCAATCTAAACTCTTTTACAACATCTTGATTCTTTCTCTGAATTTTTTTTCCTTTTTTCCCCATACTTTGGACCCATGTATAAGTGTACCAACGTGTTTGCGTTTAGGAATATTTCATTTCATTTTCCATTCTTTAGTATGAAGCAACTGCGTAGACTGCATTTAACTGTGCTAGACAGCAGTGAAAATAGCGTCTGGACCAGGCTAGCTTGTGTCCCTCAGTTAGGCCCTGAAAAGGTTTCCTGTGCTTACAATGCTATTTCTGTCTTTTTGAATCATACATCCCTGGGACACAGACACTGGTTTCCAGAACCATTTACGTAATTTAAACAGAAGCTAGAAACCTACAAAGCAAGAAAATCTGACAGTTTAATAAGGGTGCGGCAACAAGTTTATGGCAACTGCCTCTGTGTGGGTTTACATTCTATGTGAAAAAAAAGCAGCAAATCCAGATGTCTGGTGCTGGTAGTACAAACACCACAGAATTTTACACTGATGATATATTTGGTTCCAATTTAAATGTTAATGATAGACTTGCACTGTACTTTCTGTAAATAATATGTAGTTAGACTGATTTTTTTTATCCTATTAGAAAGGTCAGCCTGCAATTACCAAATGGAGGGAGAAAATTGTAATTTTCTATTTTGTGCTGCCTTGTCAAAACTCCTCTACGCTAAAAATTTTGCTCGCACAAGTAACTTTTGGCATAAAAATGCTTCCAAGGAAAACTGCTCAAACTGCAGCCACCTCCTAAGATGAAAACGATTGAGCAATGAGCATAGCAAATGTCTAATTCATCAGATTTTAAGATGAAGCAAATATCTATATATAAATATCTATTTATCTATCTGTTGCTGCTGCCGTTTCATAATCCTAATGAAAATCTAGCACTCATAAAGATAAATGAGTTTAATTTTAAGATAAATGCTGTGGTTGCTAAAAAAAAATAGCAGTACAGGAAGCCAAAAGAAATACAAGAATGACCATTTGTTATATTAAATTTGGCCACAACTTGAGTTCATCAAAGAAAACTAAATACCCTGATCTGTGCTCTTATCTATAGTTTTCAGCAGGGTTTAGACACCAATGCAAGAGACAATTTAAAACAACATGTCTGATGTTTTACTTTTTATATGTGTGAAGTCCCATGAAAAGGTAGGTGGATAAATAACAAAATATTTGCATTGGATTTCTTTACGTGATGGGGAACAATTGTTGAATATTGTGGTCCATCCGTTCTGCTTAGAATCAGATTTATTGAGAAGCTCTGTATATTCATGGTTTTCATTCACTGCTGCTGCAATGTACAGTATTTGTAAAGCAATCTGACCTTGTATTTCCTGCAGGAAGTAACCTTACATGGTGTGCGTTAGGATTTTAGATGGAAATTGCCTGTATTTTCCAACTTCCATTGCCACTCGTCTTTTTATTTTTTCTATGATGACTGTTTTTCATTAGCAACTACCCATTGACCAACGCATTCACTGGAATACTAAATAAGAACATTCTAAAAGCGCATGATGCAGCTGGAAGAATTATAACTCGTCCAAAGTTCCTCGGCAATTTGTGGCTCAGCGGGTCTATTGCGCAGAATGTGCAAACCATGGTGTTTTATATCCAGTTTATACAGGTGTATTATACCCAGGTTTTAAACACATTTCCAAAGGAAATTATAATTTGCCCTTAATATGTCATTTTAACAATCATATATTTAATATGTGATCTATTTTGACAGTAGGTCTAGAAAAGCATATTAAATTATTTCATTTGTCTTTTGTAATATGGTGGATTCACATACATTGCCAAAATAAATACATTTGTGAATGAGTTCAAGTAGCTTGTATTTAAAAGTTAGGAAACCTTAGGCCATGAATACAAAATTCGGATGATTATTCATGGAAGTGATAAGGACAGAATACATAATATAAGATGATTATTCTAAATTCTGAATTAAGGAATTGTTTTGATTCCCTTCACTTCTCTGTGACCCTTTATGTTGCGTATTAAGTAACCGTTGTCAGATTGTAATGAACGCTTGGATCTTTATTGATTTTTAAACAATATGTAGTTTCCCTCTTCTCTGTTTCTTTCACTTTTACTCATTCATGTTGTCCAGTGACCTTCCACCCAGCACCCCCACCGGCTTGGAGTCAGGCTCTAGCACTGTTAAGCACTCTGAGATCACTATCCGGTGTGGAGGGCTTGACAGATAAATAATTTGCAAATTGTTGGTGGTATTGTCACCAACAGAAAGTGCGCTGACTAAAATATTTCTTCTTTAAAGATGAAATTGTTTTTAATGCCTTTACATCATTGGAAAATATGATAAAATTATACTGGGCATGCAGGGCTGTGTGAAGTCGGGTCATTGGTTATATCTTTGAACTAGTGTTTTTGATTTGTTTTGTCCAAAAAACACAACCAAATTGGTATCCACCCAAGTGTTATTTCTTGTGTGTGAGTCCAAACAGTGAGAGTTGGGACATCATTCCAGAGCATAATAGTCAAGCCTGATCTTGACCTCAACCAACATCCACATATCTTCTTTTTAGCCTGGGTTACAAGATATCAATCTAGAGCAGAACCCCTGACATATTTGCAAGGACAGAAATCTTCCTTCATTCTCACTGCTTAGCTGAGGACTATGAGGCGAATTGTAAGACTTGCGTGAGATCATTTACCAAATTTGAGATTTCACTGGGACTTTCCAATCTGGGTGACTAAGTTCCTTCGGTTGATATTTAACTTATTATCCTTTAGCTGTTAAGAGACCCAGTGCATAAATTAGATCTTCCAAAGTCACAAATTTGTAAATCTTTCAACAATAATGTTCATCTTGTCCACTTTTTAGTTTGTTGATTCATCTAATTACCCGCAGTTTCACAATGGGGTTACTGTATGTTGTTGTCATTCATCTTTTTATCTCATTTACTATGGCTCCCTCACTGTATTGGGATTGGCCTTGGTTTGTTCCGGGCAGAATAGCTGCGTAAAACTAGTAACAAAGAAACTTTTATACATGGTTATGGCAACTAACCTATATCTAGCCATGGGTGTGGTAAACTCGGTACAGTTTTTCTTATGGGTGACTCATGAAGTATTGCTCAAGTTGCTATAATAGAAGGCACTTCTCTGCTCCTGCGCTGGCACCCAGCTTTCTCACTGCGTTTTTTCTGTATTGTTTTCAGAAATAACTCCAGTGAAGCCAAATAGCTCTTTGAACTCACTCACTTTGCTCTGTTGGAATAAGCTGTGGGGCTTTTGGAAGATGAGAATAAAAATGTTTTGGTTGCTACAATGTGCTACATTAATAGAAATATCACATTGCCACGTCAATGAGGATGTACATTTAATTTTTCTATTCCATCTCGATTTCTTGAGAGATTACTGTTGCTGATCAGTGTCATTTTAGGATTTTATACTCCCATCTGTGCTGCCTAGATGTCTATGTTTTATCCTGATATTTTCAACATTCTAAGTTCAACACCATGTCCATGTCTGATGCGGATTTTGTACTTTTATTGTTGCACCAAGCCCTGGGCAAACGTTTTGAGTTTGCAATCTTAAAACACTGTATGTAATTATTTAACATTTACTAATGGCCATGAGATCTGAAATTCAACATGCAAAATTGCGAGTTTGGACCTCACTGTATTCTCTAAAAGAAAGAAATAATAATTAAAAAGGGAGACAAGTGCCTTTTTACATTGTTGTGCTTGCTGGGTGAGAAACAGCATCTGCAATTGCAATGCATAAAGGTGATGAATTGGTAAATGCAGACATGTATGTCCAGAGGGACACATTGTCAGTAGGTCTGTTGACAGTGCCATTTTTATTGAGATGTGCACATCTGTACTCGAACTGTGTAACTTGGGTACAATCCTAAAATAATTCAAGGTGCTTAATTCTGAAAACACATGGTCCGCATCACTGAAAAATTCATTAGGTCTAAGAGAGGTTCCAGTTTGATGGAATTCCAATAAGATTAAACTTGTTGCATCTAAAGCTTGCCCTATTGCTTTCCTTCAGGTCATAATAGATGGCACCTATAATACGTTTGTTCCAATGTTTTTGCATTGCCTTGGGATATCCTCCTGACTTGAAAGGTACTATACAAATGTAATTTTGTCTTGTATTACAAAATTGAGGTTTTGCGATTACCAAAGCGGATTATACCAGGATGAGATGTAATATCTCCTTTAATGTGTTTTGTTTTATAATAGATAATAATAATACTAATATTGCAATTTGATATAGCGCTTTTCATATCTTCTAGGCATCTCAAAGCACTTCACAGAATATACTATAAAGTGAAATGACTGTATATTTGTGGGCGAAATGTGGCAACGAATTGTGCGCAGCAATGTCCCACGAACAGTTGTGGATTGAGTGTTGAAATTGATTTCAACACCATTGGTGTCACGACTGATTGCCTGTCAAAACATCAAGACTGTACAAAACCATCCATAGTTTTAATTACTGTTGGTGTTCTGAGCTTGCAGTCACTACTGAGAGTCCGTAATTTTACTTTATCTGGGTGCTGAGAAGGCCCATCAGGATAGCACTGTACTGTGTATGACAATTATTGGCAACAGTTACTAATGCTCCCAGCTTTTCATATCACTTAATCCCACACTTCCTTTAGTGTCTTGCTTTACATTCAATCCCTTCATTCTGCTGTTCTTCAACTGGTTCCAGTTTTGAATGCTTATGAGTTCTAACTGCCTGCTCTGAATTTCTAACAGGGCTGCTGCTTCTTTTAGATCCCATTTGTGTACAGATTTCAATCTCATTCAACACCAAGCACTGACTTCATTCCTACCAGCTAAAGAGTCACATTGCCCTTCATCATCCCTGTCATTCAGTCTGACCTCTTTTTCCTACTGACTGACCTTGTATTTTACCTGACCCCAACCATACCATCCAACTTATCCTGACTTCATTCCTCTTCTGGCCTCTAACCCTGTTCTCCTATAGGCTAAACGTTAGTTTTATCCAATTTCCAACTTACCAGACCTCAGCAACATTCAAGACTTAAATAGCAGTCCTGCTATTTCTAAAAAATAGCTCTCTAAAAAAAATTACAGATATCCTTGTCTTTCACAATGCCAGCCTTATTGATAATTGGCCTAATGACTATAGTTTAAGATCACGAAAACAGCACTGCTCAATAGAATATACAGACGATCTTTTTTTTTCTTTTTAAAAGCAGGTAGTTATTAGACTTAATAATACATTCCCTTTGCCAATTCTGGCAAATACTCATGTGAATTTTGCCCTGCACATGTCGTATTATTTTATGGATTCTTTTTTCACATGTGTTTTTCACAATTAGTGCGCAGTTCTGAAAGGCCCTTGTCTCGCTGTCTTTACTGCAGGAAATAATTTGCTTGGAGTCGAACATTTTGGCCTGCCAAATTGTTGGCCCTAAATACTTCTGGTTCCGCTTCATTGCTTTCTCAGAATTTTTTAAAGCCTTGTGCTGTCTTCTAGGCTGCTGTGCTCTGCACTGTGGTATGTTTCTACCACATCCTTTTATGGATGAAAAGGAAAATAATACCAGTAAGCTGTTTTTTCTCACAAAAAAACAAGCCATATAAAATCTGTTTGGGCTGTAAGGCAAATCTGTTGTACGTTCTGTTCGCTGCAGGTATCTTGCGACACATTGCAAGTTACATTAATAACTACAAAAATGAAATATTCATTTTATGGTGCAGAAACTTTGCTTTTCTGACCAAAAAAATCAGAGAATTATTTTTGAGACCACATTTTCAGCAAATAGAATTTGGGGAGATTGCACAGGTTTGCACATTGCAAGTATGAATTTATCTAGCTTACCTCAAAATATGTAACATTTTCAGGCAGCTCAGTTGAAAATGCAGTGAAGTTGTACTTAAATAAAACGTAAAGGTACAGGTGGTAAAAATTTAGTGTCCCATTGGGTAGGAAATGAGGCCCATATTCAGTTTAAAATTATATGTTGGTTAATCCCTGCGGTGTGCAGAATACCAGTACTGTATTCTTAGATTGCTGCTTGCTCCTGAATACTTCAGTTGATTTTTATTTAGGTCCTGCACACTGCTCTCATTCACCGTGAAACTTCTTGAGTCATTTTTCATAATTGCAGTTCAGTGCAGTAATCGGGTTCTGATAGCCCCACTTCTAAATTAGCCGTGTACACACACAATCCCTGGTTGGCTGATTCCGAATGCTAAGACATTGACCTGAAACTGACAAGCAGATTATTGAAAAGGGGAATTCAGCATCTTTAAATTTTGCTGATGTAAAAATTTCCCACAAGAATTAATTAAGAGATCAAGTTGCATGAATTTACAAGGCACTAAAAACTGACTCTAGCTGGATAGAAGTCCAGGCTTCTTTGTGAACTGGAAAGCCTCGTTGTCAGATACAGAGGCATAAAATAACCTATTTATATTCCTGCTCAATCATATTGCTTTTTTCCTCCCTGGGTATTCTTTTGCATTTTAATTCTTCGGGTTATTCTTACTCTGGGCTAGATGGGGACAATAACTGCACTGCAGATGTGCCTGCAGCTGCCGGGAATTCAAATACACTCCCAGCAAGGGTGCACCAGGCAGTGCCAGTTTATCTGTGTTCCCTTGAGGTGGATTGGCACATTACCATTTGACACTTGATCTTACGGCTTGGCTGACAGTTGACCAAACTGGCTCAATCTATGCAAACAATTTGAAGAGTCAGTTCTGGGATATAGACTTCTCGTATTTTATAAAAGAAACAAACTCAGTCTCTTCAGACCACTTATCTGTATACAACTTGTCTTTTGCAAAATGGTTTAGTATTCCGTAATAATAATTTGGACACTCAGTCCACAACTGTTTGTGGGACACTGCTAAGCGCAATTGGCTGCCATGTTTTGCCCACATAGTGCACAGTTTTTGCATTGTATTCTGTGAAATACATTGAGGCCTCTCAACAAGGTGATAAGGTGCTATATCAAATGCAAATATGATTATTATTATAAAGTACTACTGTACATCCCATACTGTTTAGAATGTTTCCATACGTTCATTGTTACAGGTATTGTATTGTGTTACAAACAAAACTGTTTGCAGTCTTTTTTTAAGAGTACGTTAAATTGGCAAGAGGTTGCAAGGATGTAAAAAGTAGTTCTATTAATTTAATTTGCACAATTATCAGATAATGATGTCCCTTTTGCAGACAAAGCTGTCTGCCCATATGGACAAGACAACAAAATTGGCACAGCAAGTACCAAATAATTGGTCACTCAAGAATGAAGGTGATTTCACAAATTGCAGGCAATCAAGTGCTAAATAATGTGTGAAAGTTGCCATCATTGTTTAATATTTTGGATTTGCCATTACATTTTCTATTCATACCTATATTAAATATAATACAGTTTATATTAATGTAGTACGTCTCATGTCAGAACGATATCCTGAAGAGTTCCCTAAGTTTTAGAGGTTATTTATTTACAGGTTGTAGGCAGTTCACCCACAAAATGTACAGTCAATTCACTTTACAGTATATTCTGTGAAGCACTTTGAGACATCTCAATAACTTGATAAGGCGCTATATCAAATGTAAGAATGATTATTTACACAGAAGATTGTAAGTAAGCTACTAGGAATAGGGGTCTCTAGTCAATTTACATTTTAGAAACAGCTTGATACAGTACTAGGATGGGAAGGACTTTAAGATTCTGGAAAAAAGAGAATATTTGGATGAAAGGTCTTATTCTTCTTTACTTCTTGTGATCTTGCAGTCAATACTGTAGGTCTAGTTTGCTGGCACACCTGTGCAATTCAGGGATAGTCACCATTATTTAGAAAATTAGTTTATATAATTAACTCATATTAAACTATGAAGAATAAATATCTTGGAAATACAATTTCAGAGTTTATCATGATGCATAACTCAAGTTTTGCTATTGTTAAGTATCCAAACACCTCAACTGTGTTTTCCAGTAGGGAATTACAATACAATCTATATTAGTCCATGTGTATGGTTCAGCCCACTGTAGAATAGGGCAAATATGGTGAGCAGCTGGCTTTGAGCGGTTTTGAAAAAAAACGGTTGCAATGTAGATTCTTTTGGTTTGATTTGTAATTTTATTGTTTTGTGGTATATGGAAACAATTAGGTTTGTAACCAAAATATAAATCAGTTTTAATCAAATGTAAATCAATTCTGTGTCAGGTGTGGATAACAATTTGAAATCTGTTTGAAGAAACACCAAAGTTATTTTCTCTTGAGCATGTGCAGCTCAGATGTGGAATCTATAAATTGATCAGTGCTGGGCACAGACATTTCTTCCATTTTATATCTTGAATTACAATAAAATTGGAATTGCGTTATCAAATCACCAAATTATTTTAAATAGGTTATATCTGCTGCTTGAACTCGCCACAGGTTGGTAAACATATTAGATTTATCTTCATATAGATTTGAGTGATGGGTAGGGAAAGGTAAGCAAGATCCTGGTTGAGAGGATTGGTAGGACGAATTTTGTAGCGCAGTCAAACTGATTGCTAACCAAGGTTGGATGGTGGCAGCGCTCTCAACAACAACAACAATTTAAACTTATACAGCGCAACCATCCATTATCAACCATCCAGCTGTTAACAGCAAGCCAAAGCCACGGCAACAGAAGAAACAGTGAGGATCTGATGATGGGGAGGGAAATGTAAAAAAAACTATATCTTCAATACTCACAACGTGATCCTCAAGAACAGCTTGTTTAAGACCAGTGGCTGTGAACCAGTTAAATTTCTCACTGTATCATTCAGGCTTTTGTTTCTGAGCTGTAGAAATGAAAATAAATAGTCACATGGGGGAACATTCCTTCAGTGGGCCGGTTTGGGGCTGGAGGGGACGCGGGAGGGGCAGACAGGACGGCTAACTGACCGGGTGGTGATGATGAGAAAGAAAGTAATTTGATCCAATAATACATTTTAAAATTATTTTAAAGTTTTAAGGTGGGCATTCAAGTCCAGGGGAGGTTGTTGGACACTGTTGTTTAACCTGTATTATTTAAGAATCTTCAACAAGTCTAGATTTTTCAATAATGAATAGGTTTGATTCTGAGTATTTCCATACATCCGTTCTGAAGTTCATTAAAATCATCAGTCCTTGCCCAGTATATTATCTTCCAAATAATTATTCCTGAAAGAGTGGAAAAAACAGTGCTGTAGCAGGGGAAAAAAAGTTTGATGTGTTGATTCATAATCATGATTCATCATTTCGCATTTTGAAATATAATTTAAGGGTTAGCTGGAGTTCACTTGGAAAGATATATTGACAAGCAGACAGAGAAATCATGTCATTGTAATGCATTGCAATCTGTGATTGAAAGTCAGCTTCTAGCCCCAATGAAAATGGAGGGTAAATGCCTTTGTTAAATGTCTTTGTTTACAAACATTGAAACTTTAGCTCACTACAATTTTGGAAAGAACTGATCTGAATTTTGATTTTTTTAAAAGAAAATCCCTCGAGATCTCATAAATCTTCTGAGCACTGTTGATGTTTACAGCATGAATTGTGTGGGAATGTTGCTTTGTGCCACACACATGGAGAGGGAAGGCTCGAGATGCTTTCTTTTTTGATATCTCCCAATGTGCGGTATCATAAAAGCATTAAATTGTTTTAAAATTGTACTTTAAACATGTGGTACAAATAAAGTATACAGTGTCCTGACCAGCAGTGAGACTTCCAGTCAGCCGTGCGAGAAAAGATATTTGTAACTCCCCTGTGACTCTGTTGAGCAGTGGTACTTATGTCTTGGGAAAATGATCGCAACATCCCGAGGCTAGAAGACCACTTGTTACAGTAATAATAAAAAATAATCCTTGCACTTAATATAGAGCATTTCACATCGAGAAGATTTTGCTAAGCACCACTCATGATTTGCTGTAAAATTGTGTATTGGTGTGTATTTTGTAGGTGAATATGGCAGCCAATTTGCCTATACCAATGTCCCATCCCTTAAACAGCCATGGTTTGAATGACCAATTTTTATTTGGGGGTTTGTTGGCCAAGACACCAGAAGATCATTAACATCCACCTGAAGAGGCACAGGTTCGAAGAGTTTTAGGGGCAGGCCGGGAAGGTGGAGGAGGTGAGAGCCATATGAATGGAGACATTGACGAGAGCCAAAGAGTATGTCCTCCGTCTTGTCAACATTCAGCTGCAACAAATTTGCGCTCATCCAGCTCCTGATGTCTGACAGGCAAGCTGACAGAACATCAGGGGACGTACTGGGGGTTGCAAAGTGAAGTCCATCACGTTTGATGCACTTTGCCTATTTTATTAAGAGTACTAGCGTTGTGTGTATGTAAAGTACAGCACAACATCAACAACTCGTATTTACACAGCGCCCCCCCCATGCTGGGCAGCATCCCAGAGCACTTAATGATGGTAGAGCCCGATGCCGAGCCAGGGAGAATGGGAGGTGATCATAGGCACAATCGAAGAGCAAAGTATTCAGGCGCAACCTGCAAATGGGGAAAGGGAAGGCAAGGCGAAGGGATTGAGGGAAGGCGTTCCATAAATTCGGGGTGTAGTGGCTGAAGGCATGGCTGCGAATGGTAGAGCAGTATAATACTTTAAGGAAAGTTTCAGTCCTAGTCTACTCCAGAGCTAGAATATTGTATGTTACAGTGCACTGAGGCAAATTGATCACCTAAAATTGATCACATTTTTCAAAAGGCCGTGTGATTAACATTACCTCTGATCCTCCTTATCCAAATAGCACATAACACGTGGCAAAGGGTCAGTGGTACCAGTTAGAATTAAATTATTTGTGTCAATGGACTAGGGTCAAATTTGATTTTATAGTCTATCACATTCTGTTCATGCAGGTGAGAGGCAACATTTTAGACTCGAATACATGTATTCAGACTCTAGTAATGTTTAACATCAGTTGAGTGATTCTTATGCGGTACAAATGGTGACTATTACAGATCCCATGACACTGTCCCCATGTCCTAGCCAATAATTCCCCCTCTCCCCCGCAATAAAAGTGATCACTCACCTCAAGGCTGTTTGCATAGCATTATGCTCCACCGCATTGGTACGCTACCCTGCGTGAGGGATGCTGTATAAATGCAAGTTGTTGTTGTTTGTGGAACTTCACTGTGTGCAAATTAGCTGCTGCATTCCTACACAGACACAGATAGTTTTTGGTATATCCTGCGAAACGCTTTGAGACTCCTCCTGGCATAAAAGACTCCACACCAAATGCAAAATTACTAGTACTTTACACTCTGTGAAGTGTTTTGAGGTGTGTTGAAGACATGAAATGCAATGTATCAATTGCATTAGTATTATTATTATTACTCAACCTGCTATTCTTGCAATCAAAGCCAGTGATATTTATGTTTTAAATCAGGAATTTCAAACGAAGCCTAGAAAAATACAACACATTTATCGAATACCTGGTACTTCTTCAAACCTCTTCACCCATACTCAAATATACAGTAGTAATTTTCACTGGTTGTACAAAAGACAGAAGGCGGAATCAAATGCAAGACAAAAATGTGATTGTCGATATGATGTTGCCATTTAACAGTAGGACAGTGGCTATTTTAAGTGCAGAAGTAAGCATTTTGACTCGGTGTAATATTTAAATTCAAAACCATGAAGGCAGCCCTGCGAACATGTAATCTACGCAGCTGTAATGGAGTGTTTAGACCCCAAGCCATCATGTTCCCAATCTCAACTGCATGACTGAGGAGATACGAGGTGGAAATCAGACGCCTGTATGCACAGTCCCTCGGCTACACATGCAGACTTCTTGCCAGTAATAATAGTATAATATTCCTTGCATTTGATATAGCGCCTTATCACGTCGTGAGACATCTCAAAGCGCTTCACAGAATATACTGCAAAGTGAATTGTAAACACAGTGAAGTGACTATATATTTTGTAGGACGAAATATGGTAGCGCTGCTGTGCATAATTTTCTGCATGTTGTGCCCACAAAAAAAGTCAATTAATTTGCTAGTAAAGTATGTAAAGCGCTTTGTAACATATTATTTCATCTGTGATCTGATTAGGGAAGCAAATTGCTGTTTTGAGAATTTCAATTTGGGAAAATACAGGGAGGTTCATCCAGTTTTTTTGTGAGGGGGAATGCTCCAGTTGAAACTATTCTGATTGTCCATGACAGTGCTGGATGCTTTCAAATGGTTGAAATTATATACTTAAGAGAGCTAATGTGAAAATGGTGGTGCAACAACATGTTCAGTCATCAAAACTGTGGTGGTAGTAAAGTAGAGTGCAGATAAATTAATCGTTTTGTGGATTGTGTACAAAAAGATTATGCAGAGTAGGAACTTCTTCATTCAGAGGGTGATGAGATTGTAGAACTCACTGCTGGGAGCTGTGGTTGAAGATGATAGACTGAAGAGAGGTTGGAAACAGTAATTTTTTTTGAAGGGTTTTAACAAGGATGATTTAACTCGGTCAAAAATGCAAATTTCATCTGATACAGACCTGTTGACCTGGAAAAGTCTTACTACATCATAGAATGCTGAACTCATTCTTTCAAATAATTTTCTTTATGAAAAGAATACTGTATTGCCATATAGCTTGATGCTTATACGTTAGCTGAATATTAAAAGATGGAAGCAAAGCGAACAAAATTACATTGATGAAATTCTACTCGTCAATTTGATGTGGAACTTGCTTGGTTAAACACATTGATGTGATGATAGTTATATATTCTGCATTCTTTTGTAAAAAGCAATTCAATAAACAAGCAGTTGAATTGCTCCAGTTGCACAGCATTTGCTTGAAGGCCACTGACAATTATCAGCAACTTTCATTTCAAAATTTGATGGCTTACTTTATTTGGCTCATTTGCATCAACTGTGTTAAAAGAAGTATTTTTGAACTTGCTGTGGGTTTATTGGAAGGAGGATGAGGAATTGATATCCAGTCAACCAATATACATCATGGAAAGTACTGAATGTTTTTTTTAAATAAGGGAGAAATAATAAAAAGAATTTCTTTATTTGTATTTAATCTTAAATCCATAAACACTTACTATCAAATTACAAAGGAGAACTTAATTACCACACATGTTTAATTCTATTTCAGTGCTGATTTATTTTTATTTTATTGGAAGCAATTGACTATAGTTACAAAAAGAATATACAGAAATTACTTTCAACTCCAAAGAAAGCAATTATTACTGTTTATTTTGCTATGAGGTATTTTAAAATTCAGTTAGATTGTTAGGTTTATTTAAATATTAATTTGTAGATCAGTAGAAATGAGACCCATTTGGGGGGTGAGAGAACAGACACATGGTTAAAATACTATATTCATAAACATACTGTATTGAAGCATTACAATTGCATTGCAAGAATGCACTTATAATTATCAACTATCTAGAACAATCTACACTTGGACTCATTGGGAAGTTAACCAAAATAGGGTTAAGCAATAATATTAAATCGTCATTGGGCGCACTGTATGGAATTGAAGTGCAAGAGCTTGTTTTTTTTTTGCATGGTCTACTTTAAAAGATATTTGAAGTTCCCCTTGTTTATATCCAATCATACGTCTAGACAATTCACTGCCACTCACTGGTAATATCTGTTATTTCTGGACAAGTAAGATTGTGCGCATTATAGCTGCCTACCAGGACTGAACTGGTTGAAGAGGATGCAGAACAAATTATTCTCAACGTTTTCTTATAAACTTAAGGATGAGTTGCTTATCTCTACTTTTGGGTGGTAAAAACTCATTCAGATGTGAATGCTGGGCTGGAATGATGGAGAAAATATTCTATTAACTTGGATTTAGTTTCCTTATCCAGTGGGAAATTCTCTCGTGAGTGGAAATCCAAAGTGCTCAGGTAGGTAATCCTGGAGAATTAGGGGTAGATTGGGCTCGAAGCGTTGGCTCATGCCAACATTCAAGGATTTGCAAGGATTTGGCAAGTGGGCCCCATCTGTCTGGAGAGAGACTACATATTCCCATACCAGACAAATGGAAAAATTCATAGGTGGAACCCTCAGTAGATTGGATTGCAGATTCTTAAGCATGGTGATGGGTTATAATAATAATTCTTGCTGTATCGTGTCTTCAAGACATCTCAAATCAGTTCACAGAATATACTGTTAAAGTGGAGTGAATGTATATCTTGTGGGTGAAACATGGTAGCTAATAATGCACGGCAGTGTTCCATGAAAAAAATCAGCTTTGGTTTAGTCGTGGATTGAGTGACCAAATTATCATTAATACGTCTTAAGGGTATTATTACCCTCAGAAAAGCGATCCGCCAATCGATTATCAACCTGGTTCCTTCATACTTCCAGGTAAACTGAATAAGGTTATTGCAGGCTCCGCTATTGTTAAACACTGTGGGATGCCACCCTACATGGAGGATGCTATGCAAATTGTTGTAACGCAATCTACCTACTTGAATATGACCCTGAACTGTCCTTTCTCTCCCACATCTGCGTCATGACCAGCACTGCCTTTTACCACCTCTGTAACATTGCCAGAGAGACTCCACCACAGCCTTACCCCTCAGACTTGCCGAAACCCTCATCCATGCATTCGTCACATCAAGGCTTGACTGTGGAAACTCCCTCCTCGTCAGCCTTCCCGGTTCTTCTCTTCACAAGCTACAGATCATCCAGAACTCTGCAGCTCATGTCCTCTCCCGCACCAGGCTCCGTGACCACATCACTCATTTAGCTCCATTGGCTCCCCATCCCCCAGAGGATCAAATTCAAGATCCTCATCCTCACCTTCAAGGTCATACACGGCCTTGCCCCTTTCTATCTCCGACCTGCTGACTCCCTATGAACCTGCCCGCCCCCTCCATTCAGCGGGCTCCGGTCTGCTCCATGTCTCCTGTCCGACCCACCCTACCATCAATGGCCAGGCTTTCAGCCTCTCTGTCCCCACACTCTGGAACTCCATCCCACAGTCCCTTCGCCTCGCTTCCTTCATGGCCTCCTTCAAGGCCGGTCTCAAGACGCTCCTTTTTGATTGTGCCTTCTGCTGCCCTCCCAACTCTCTCCCAACCCTCCCCTGTACTCAGCCCATCCCCTGTACTTGGGTCTCGACTCTTCAGTGCCTTGGGACATCCTCCCAACGTGAAAGGAGCTCTATAAATGTAATTTTTTGTTGTTGTTATGCCTGGGAAAGATAGGACGCAGTTTTCTATCCCGCTGAGGTATTCTCCTTTGACAACTTGAATCAGTGTACAATTTTAATCCCTACTTGCTTTACTGTAGCTGCACTAATGAACAGCTGTGTCTTGTCTGCTATCTCAATACATTATCAGCCTTTGTTGACAGTGCTGGATGGTGAAACTGCCTTCTGGTTTTCAGAGTGCAATGAACAGTGTTGTTTAGATGGCAAATTGATGCTTTGAATAACAAAACAGTTCAATGTACCTGTGATAATTTAAATGGATCCAATATTTATTATAGCTTTATAATTCTCTGTGTGCTGCACAATGAACGAGAACAATACAGTGCTGACAATATTTTTTGCGACCTCAGCCTTCTTGTTACTAATTCCCAGTGATTTCCATGTTTTCCATGGACGGAAAGAGTTCTATATGAGATGGCAGTTGCTCACATATACTTATGCAATGAAGTCTTGTGTTTCGTGCATGCACAGAAAGTTTGAAGTTTATAAGTTAGCAGTCAGTGATGCAGAGGAAGCGAGTAGCACCAGAATATCAGACAACTTTGGTCCTGGCTTTTTTTGACGTCCACTACAAATATTTCAGCAACCGGCAGGGGCAGAAATGAGTGTTCAGTAGCAGAACTTGTGCAGTTCTTGGTGCCTTAAAAAAATAAATCTTGCATTGAATTATAACACTTTATCATGTCAAAGTGTCTGAAAGAGCTTTGCAGAGTTTTTCTGTAAAGTGAGGTGAGTGTTTATTTGTAAGTGATTGAAGCATCCAATTTGAGCTCAAAATTGTCCCACAAATAGTTATGAAGTGAATGATCAATTTATTTATTGTGGGAATTGTTTGGTAGTACCCTGGGAGAAACTCCCTTTCCTTTTTGAGTAGTGTCATGGGATTTTTAATGTCTACTTGAAAAGACAGACAGACAAGTAAGGCAGACCCTTTTTCACTTGATGGCAGGCATCCCATCACAGTGTTAGATTATGTTAGACACTAAAGTATGCGTGGCCTACCAATTTAGTGCACATTCCTGGTGCACAACAATAGCTCATCTTATTCAGCTAAACTATATTTGTCTTTATGGATTTGAAAGCTGCCTTTGAATCCAGCTGAACATGCGCTTAGATAAGTTGGAAGTACACCTTTTAGTTGAAAGTAATACAAACACAATGCAAGATAATTTAAAGATTAAGAATACAACAAACATTTGTCTCTATCAAAAATAAGAAGTAAAATTAAAAAAGGAATATACACGAAAGACATATACCAGAAACCCAATGTGTACAATCTTTTGCCATACGTCTGAACAGAAATGAGGAAAAGAAAACTGAATTGAAGGATAGAGAGAGAATAGTCAAATATGAAATGCACTGTGTCCTAAGCACCCTAGCATTCAGAACTGATTATTGTGAGTGTTGATTGCTAAGGATACAGTACGGTGGTACAGTCACATGAAGAGGAGAAAGCAGCTGCTTGAAATTTATGATTTATTTAAGTTCTGGGCTTTCCAAGTAAGGAGTGAAAGGCCTTCCTTGAAAATAATTCTTGATGGATGTGAACAAGCGCTAAATGGTCCAACCCATGGTATAAAAGTAGGATTGGGGCCTACAGTATTACCTCTGCTGTAAATACGACATCATTTGTAAAACTGAAGGACTTATTTGGTGGCTTTGGAAGGGACAGACTACTCCATAAACTACATCTGTCTGAATGGGGTGTTTGTGGGGATTTTAGACTGGTATGGTAGCCACATCTGCAGCACTAAATTTGGCACAAGTGCAAATAGGCCCTGGAACTGAATTCATACCAGCTTCACTCCAACACTACGTCTAGTGCACAATTGGCCTTCAGTACAGACCTGTCCACTTGTTATGAGTTTCAGTAAATTAACGCAGGATTTCTCATTTATCAGGCAGTTGTGGCTTTTGTAAGCTCACGATTTGCGCATGATTAGTGGTATTGCCAAACTTATCTTGAAATGATCTGCAATGTCTGGTTTGGACTGGTTTCAAAATCAAGGCTTCAGTTGCAGATTATTTCCAAGTGATTCTGTTTGAGTGTTTTTGGTTGACTTTCTATTTGAACCATGTATAATATATGGCGCAACTGGAAACCAAACACTAGTACATTTTTCTCCTCACATTTTCATATAGATTTAAGTGCAAATGAATCCCAGAGCTTCCTATTTAAAAAGAAAATTACAAAGTTGCATTGCTTGTTCTTTCTGCCGGGCATCTTAGCTTCACTCTACGGAAACTGTAATAATGAAATTTTTCCCCCTAAGGTTTTATTGAAATACATTATCTTCACTTCCAATTTTGTCTGTGTATAATATTTGGTTTCCAAAAGAATTCAGTATTTAATAATAACTTTTGGATTGCATTTGTGTTGACAGAATTAGTTGCCTTAATTTATTACTTGGTATTTTCCAGTACAGACACACGAGTCCTCAAATTTTTATCAACTCGTAGCCTGTAAGACTATTTTGTTGTAAAATTCAAAATCAAACAGAATCAGAGTTCATAAGCTGGTCCTTTTTAAAGATCTGCTGGGCACTGCCTTTGAAATTGACTGAATTTATCCATTCTCATGATTCCGCAGTATCTTAAATTTAAAAATAAAATGGTCTCATAGGTAAAAGCTAGGTGGAATTTTGGACTGTCAGGTTTGAGGCTGATAAGTGCTCTGAGGCGCTACCTAGCATGAAGGATATGTATAAATGAAAAATATAAATGATATAAATGCCAGTTGTTGTTGAAATAGTTATTACCCTCTGAAAAACAAGATTTATTTTTACAGTTATCCTCAAGGGGAATACAAAAAATAATAATAAGGTAAACTTATTGGAGTGAAATCTGTATAAAATGTGATCATTCTAACATTGTATCTATTATGAAATATCTAAAATATTGCCACATTATTTGTTCATTTCCTTTTGAGTTCTTTTCACTTGGGGGGGAAATTATTCGAGCTATTATAGTACATGAGAGATCCATTGACTGCCCATTAGTGTTCATTTTGTGCCTCAAAAGCTCAGATCCCTTCACATTTTGAGAGGACGAACATTTGTAACTTGATTGTGGAAATCTTAACAAAAGTTCCACTGTTGTAATACCAACACGGTAGAATTAGGTTAAAATGTTAGGTGAATTGTATCCTGTTTTGTGCCATTTATAATTGTTTGTCCTCACAAGTATAGAGTGGTATATGT
Organism: Hydrolagus colliei; assembly: GCA_035084275.1. Classification (NCBI taxonomy): domain Eukaryota; kingdom Metazoa; phylum Chordata; class Chondrichthyes; order Chimaeriformes; family Chimaeridae; genus Hydrolagus; species Hydrolagus colliei. The sequence goes on from CM068743.1 coordinate 27,995,485, forward strand.
ACCCTGTGCAGTTGATGAACAGGATGCACCTTTAGATCCACTCCTGTGGGAATCCCCAAAGTTAGATTTGGGGTTTTGTAGCATTTTTCCCATCTTGAGAAAGCCATGTTTTCATGCCATTTCTGAGTGGATAAATAAACAGTTGGCAGCTGTGAGGTCAAAACACATCTCCCTTCTCCTTGTCGCAGGCAGCAATGGCTTAGCAATTAATTGCAAGTGAAACCTTAGACTTGGATACTCAGCACAAGTGCAATAAAAGTTGGTGGTTAAATAGTCCCGGTGTGCTGTCTTGTCAATAAAAATGCGCTAAGCCTGAACGCCCACCTCAGCATGGTCGCCATCTCTCCTGACTTATGAGAGTCTCCTGTGATTTTTTTTCAAATGAGGGCTGTGGTTAGTCAAGCAACTTTGTGGTGAGCTGTTGAAAGAAACCATAATAATTGCCATGCAAACATTGGGCAAAATATTCTGAAGCTAATAATACACAGTTCTTTTCTTCCTGTTCTTTGAGCTGTTGTGTACGAATAAACATGCTGAGAAACTCGGTGCTGAATAGTTTGTATCTTGGCTTCTTTGTTTGTCATAGTTTCTCTCAAATGGTCCTGAATGAGATGGATGTTATTTACACTTTTGTCTTGAAGGGAGCAGAATTCACTCCCAACATACAGGACAACAAAATAATACACTTACATGATTCTCACATTTTATATAAACTTAATTGTAAATGAATCCCAGAGCTTCCTGTTTGAAAACAAAGTTACAAAGTTACATTGCTCATACTTTCTGCAGGGGAGCTCTGTATAAACTGTAATAATAATGGGATTGTTTGGCTTCAGTGTAAATTGTGTTATATTTGTTACATCAAGGGCATAATTTCTTTCAAACTCAGCTATTGACGTGTTTAGAGCTGTTGCGAAGACTGCGGTCCTTTGTATCCTGAAGAAATTATATCGTAAAGGGCCTACACTATGGCACTGGGTAAAGGAATGTACTGTTTGTTAATTCCTTTACATTATCACTGGGGAGCATGGAAGTGAAAGGAGATAAGCTATTTGAAAATCATGTAATCCACCACCGTCTTTAACTTGCATTTTTCTCTAGCCTTATGTTACATAAAATGTATGGAACAACCATCATTTGTTTGGAAAGAACTACTCAGCCTGAAATGTCGGTTCCACTTTGAAGACAGCTTTGTGTGGCTACCTCTTATACACAGTTATACTTAGTCTATGATAGTGCTGAGACCACCCTTGATGCAACTGCAAGTCCACAGATGGTTCTTAAAGTCTAGATCTTTACAAAAACAAAAGTGGGGTTGGGAATCTGTGCATGATTGTGTGTGATGGAGCTCCCAGCATTCAAAAGGTCTAAGAGCAACGTTGGGTGTGAATGTTTTTGTTCAGTTCGTCTCCAGCAATAGAAATTTGCACAACTCACCGAATGTATTGGGATGCACTCACTCACCTGTTGCAATTATTGAGCATTGTATTTTACACATCTCTTAAATACATCTCTTAAATACATCTCTAGAATAGAAAAGCTCATTGACCTGTACCAGTGTGCTAAAGTGGTATATTTTTATGTGGGAAGACTATCTATAATCTGCATATTATTGTAGATAACATCAATTACTGCCCATGCACAAATTCCTAGCTATTTACGTAGGAAATTGGTTACATTTTTTTTCAATCGGGAAAATTCCCCAAACCCACAGGGTGCACTTAAAATGCCACTTTTGGTCTTAGATGGAAGAGTTGAGTTTTCAGCTGTAGGTGTTCGGGGATCCAGCGTGACCTGACAACCAACATTTAATGATCCAAAGATAGACCTGTTGAACATTTAAATCAGCTTTATTTGGCAGGCATTAAACTGACTCTCCAAGGACAGTTTGATCCAGCTACCAGACAGAATTAACTGAACAGACAGACGCCTATTCTGTTGACAGGGCTCCTTCAGACCCTATGTTGCACTGTGCACTAGTTTAGTTACTGTATGCACCTCTGCTGTACTGAGTTTCACTTGACTTTCTGTAATCCAACACTGTGATTTGGTAGGACTTTTTTTACAAAACGTGTGTGAGAGTTCTTGAACCCTTCCGCTATAAGATGAAATCTATATTTAGGTTTGACTGAATGATCTCTGGATGTTGTTAACCCTTTGAGAACTATGGAAGCAATTTGGCTCTAAAAATAAACTTTCAGCCAGCGTTTTGCTACATTTTATACCATTTTCTGGGCCTTTGCAAATATGAGGATTTCTGGAAATATTAAATGGAAAAATTGTCTTTAGAAAATTAATTATTCCTTTTCATTCATTAACTACATAGTTAAGAGAATCTGTAAGCACCTCTGTATACGTGTATTTGAGAACAACAACAACAAAATGACATTTGTACAGCACCTTTCACCTCAGGAGGACGACCCAAGGCATTGGACAGTTACTGCTTCAGACGTACAGTAGTGTGCAATTATAGATGCATTTACGCATGACTTCCACAATAGATTCCACTGTCTGTATTTTGCTTTATTATACGCACATATTGCAATGATTGTCTGACAAATCCTGCATTCACAACAACATGCTCTTGAGTTAAAACCATTGCCAAGCTTTTTATCATCTGTGTGGTACTTTGCATGTGAAAATGTTAAAGAGTTGTACATTTTAACAAAGCTATCAAAATAAAATGACCACAATAATAATAATAATCTTTGCATTTGATATAGCGCCTTATCAGGTCTTCGAGATGTACTGTAAAGTGGATTTACTATATTTTTCAGAGAAAATAAGAAAATGATGCGACTGGAAGCGAAGATTAGAACGTGAAGTTGCATTTTACTATTGTTGTGAATGGCATCCATGGCGTCTTGCATGTTCTGATTAAATGACCTAATTCCCCACACCTTAGAATCATAGAATTTTACAGCACAAAATGAGGCCATTCGATCCATCGAGTCTGTGCCAGCTTTTTAAAAAGAGCAATTTAATCCCACTCCCCAGCTCTCTCCCCATAACCTCGCAAACCCGTCCACCCCAAATAAATGTCTACCTCTCTTTTAAAAGTTGTTATCGAATTGACCTCCACCACCTTTTCAGGCAATGCATTCCAGATTTGAACAACTCGCTGGATTAAAAAATTTCTCCTCATCTCCCCTCTGCTTCATTTTGAAACTATTTTAAATCAGTGACCACGAGTCACTGATACACCCACCAGTGGAAACAGTTTTTCCCTATCAACTCTATCGAATCCCCTCATGATCTTAAAAACCTCTATTAGGTCTCCTCGCAACCTTCTTTGTTCCAATGAGAATAAATTGAATAAATGAGAATAAAGCTTCTCTAGCCTTTCCTCATAACTGAAGTCCCTTGAACCATTTGAACCATTTATTCATAGTGTTACAACTGTGCTACAAATTGATATACAGTAGAAGCCCGTTGATCGTTGACTCGATGCACCGGCACTTCTGTGTAACCGGCACGCCAAGAAAAAAGTCCCCATTCGATAAACCGGAAATTATCCGGAACAATAGCAGTGGAGCATTTGTAATTGCATAAATAATAACATAACAACAGAATACTGCAATGGCAAAACCACTCTCCCGCGCCCCCCACCCCCGCTGGTAGATGCTGCGCTTGAATCCATGATGCTGCGGTTGAGGTTTACAGTCCAACAACTCCTCCCAAAATGGAGCTCGCCAAGTGTGTGACAAAAACGGAGCACATATGACTTTCAAGTCATACTAGTGGCAAGCCGATAACTCTAGCCAATAACCCACATTGTCGCGCAGGTGCAGTATTTCGGTTTGCCGCTAGTAGAGTCTAGGGCTTTGGCTTGCAGCTAGTAAAGTTGCGCGACTTTAAAATGGCGCTGCCGCTTCTTTCACCAGCTTGGCGATCCCCCATTCAAAAAAGAATCGCTGGACTGCAAACCCCAACCAGCAAAGGTGAGAAGCACAAGAGAGCAGCCCCAACAACGAGCACCAACACAACATTCTGTCACTATATGCTATTACTGTGTATGGTGTGTTCAAAGAACTTTACTTTTTTTGTCGTGGCTTTTCGGCTGCGGGCCGCCCGAATATCCGGCGTTGGCCAGGTCCCGTGGGTGCCGGATAAACGGGCTTCTACTGTATCAGTCTTGCCTATTGTACACAATTGTTGCATTTTTCACCAGTGAATATTTGTGTTCGTGATTAATTTGATTCTGCTCACTGTTTCCAGATGTCAGGCATGTTAATGACGCATGCTGATAAACCACAATGGCAGCAGATATTGTGCTTCCTGAGATGGCAGAAGCCAGGGCAACCAAAAGCTATAAAGCACAGACGTGCCAGAAATCTGAGAAGCCTTTAGTTAAGTTGGGAAAAAATAAAATAATATGGAAATTTAATAGATAAATTACAAAGACAGATGCAGATTCTTGGCTTGTGCCAGTGAATGTATTTTCAGTCAATTCCAGTCCGTAATTGACTGTAATTGAACAATCATTTAATAGACTAGGCATGACACAGTGCTGTGTAAACATCTGATCCAGTGCTAAAGGCCCTTTTCTACAGAAGATAGCTGACGTAGTGAAATAAAAATAATGTGCGTTGAGACTGTAGCTCATTGGAAAGGCAGTTAGCCTTTATATCTAATGGTGATAAATTCACATTCCTTCAGCAGGGTATTACAGTGAGATGCCAAATGGATATTTAACCAGAGGCTTGAAGGTTCTGTACTCAAGATTATCATGGTCTGAAATGTGCCACTAAAAGTCTTTGACAAACTCTCAACAGGGCTGACCCATGCTGCTTCCAGGGTCAGGTTAAATCTATGAAGTTTTTCAGTTCCATTTAAAATTTTGTATACTTCTATGACGTCCCCTTCATTCGTCTTCTCTCAAGACTGAAGAGCCAGAGCTTGTCTACTCATTTCTGATATCTCATTCTTCTAACACTAGGAATCATCTTCATTGCCCTCTTGGAATGGTGGATCCAAGCATGTGATTTGCTCATCAACATGTTGTCATTTTGAGAGCAGATTTACTTTTCTAAAAGGAGTTTGTATTTTCTTCCTTTAAAACAGAGCAAACCAGTAGCTCATTCTGCCAAAACATTGCTTATTTTCAAGTACCTCTTTGTATAGCTAGAGTTTTTTTTGTATACCTAAACTGTAATAGGGACAAATAGACAGATAGCAAAAAAAACAAAGGTGTCGACTTTAAGCACTGACAAAATAACTGAGAACCTCACTGCTTTTTTTTTTAAAAAAGAACATTTTCAGGAATTGCATGAGACACAACAATATATTTTCACAGATTCTTCAACATTGAAACAAATTGCCAGCCCTGCATATTATTGCTAAGAAAGCGACAGGTTATGACCTACATTTGACTGATGCCTCAATCAGCCATTCAATTGCATTGATCTATAGCCAGTTGGATTGATGGGGCTACTGGGTTCCCAAGGTCGTGCTGACGGTGTCTCAAATGAACTGTTTTTAGAATTTTCTTATCTCTTGACATCTAAAAGTTGGTGTACAGTAATATGTTGAGCAGCTCAATCGACAGATGATTCATGTGTTTGTAAACTGAAAGGAACATGTCTGACATAACATTTTGCCACTTTGCAAGAAACACCATGGTGCAAAACAGATATGCCATATGTGACTAGGATGATTCAGCATTGTGTTGTTAATGTTAAACAGAATCAAAGCTGGAATCTAGATTTTTGTTGTAGAATAACTTATCTCCATTGATGCTTCTAACTTGACAATTACCTGTGAAACGCTTTGAGAGGTTTTGACAGTTATAATTTGTGGAAGGATGAATTATCTTTTAACTTCCTTGTTGAATCATAGAATTATATGGCACAAAGGGAGGCCATTCGGCCCATCTAGTCTGTGCCTGCTCTTTGAACAGAGCAACTCAATCCCACTGCCTATCTTTCTCCCCATAACCTAAAAGACCTGCTCTTCCTAAATAAATATCTAGTTCCCTTTTAAAAGCTGTTATGGAATCTGCCTCCACCACCTTTTCAGGCAATGCATTCCAGTAAAGAAGAATCTGTACTTGGACAAGTGCTTGACCAAAGTGACAGTCGTGATCTGAACTCTGAGTCGGGTGCTTTAGCAAATGCTGAGGAAGCCCTGATTTAGTCTGCACAAGTCTAGCTTGCTCAGCCTATGACAGTGTGCTCAGAAGGTCAGTGAGTTTCTTGTGGCTTTATTCGTGGGATGCTGATAAGCTCTCTCTTTCTCACTGATTCGGTCTGCTTAGTGTCAACGCTGGCTTTTACATACTGATAGCTAATGATTTTCACAGCAGTTATCTTACTGTAAATTATGTTTAGTTTTTACTCGAGCGTTTACAGATTGTTTTATCTGTCCTTCAAGACTAATGCTGAATTGCCTAAAAGTGACTAAAGTATATGAATGTTTAACCTTCCATCCATCCCCCCCAATTAATAATTATGATGCCTGAAATCCATATCAGTATCAGATCAGCTCTGCAAGTGTTGTGTTGGTCTCCTGTCTTCAGACAACATCAGTCATTGTCTGACATAATGATGTATACAGTATATGCTGGATTGTATCAATAACAATCTAAGCCCAGTATCCTTAGGCAATGCTGTTAACTTTGTATAGCTTCCTTAATGATAGTGGTGTATGTTATTGATAAGGACAAGCAATGTGTTTAGCCAGATGCTCAAGAACCACAATGTGGTGTCTCAAGTCCCTCAGTTTGCATAGCTGAGTAAGGTATCAGCTCCCTGTATGCAATGCAGTAAGTATTTCCACATGTCTTTTTCGATAGACGTATCTTTTTCAGGGGACCGTGGGACTGCGGCATCTCCCACGTTTAGTCACTCAAGGACGTTTGGCACTGCTAAAGAGCAAAAGGCCTCTTAGTGGTGATCCACCCTTGATGGAATGGCAGATAACGAGGGACATCCTTTTCAAATGCAGTGGTTCAGCAGAAAACCTCAATCTTGCTTTCCTGTGGCTAACAGAGTACAGATGAGTGTCATGATTAGCTCTAATGAGTGGCCAGGGATTTATTGTTTTCTAGTAGATAAGACATGACCAGTTCCCTTGAATGGCATATCGTCTAAAATCTGCAATCCTTTAAAACCTCACCCTATAACCTCCATTATTTATTCATTTGCATTTCTACAAACCTTGCTTCCTCAACCTTGTTTAAAACTACTGTAACTATCTGGTCTGTTTATTATTTGGTAATTCGTTTGGGCAGTAGAATCTGGAGGTGCTTCCTACGCTCATATCCACTGCATCCAATGGTGCCTTTCTGTTTACTGCCAGACCTCACTCCCCAAAGCCAAAATAAATCAAAGTTGGTTGAAACTCAGCCGCAATAAATCAAGACCTGTCCGAAATTGGAGCCTACCCAGTCAAACTGTCAGAGCTTGGCTTTCACTGAGGATTAATTAAAGGCCTGATATAAAGCCCAGATGTGCTTAGGCAGAATAGCAAACTGCCTAGTAGAGGCTGGACTGAAAACTAGTCTCCCTGTTAATCTGCCCACCCAAGAGCACGGAGGAGGATAGTAGTGTTGAGTCAAACATGTTCTTAGTGATTTTATGGAATCTGACTTAAATTGAAAAAAAACGATCTGGTAATGATTTTACAATAACAATAAATCCAATAAAGTACACTAGAAAATAATCCATAAATTGTTCTGCTAGATGGTATGATCTCTGAGTTTGGAAACTGGAAGGACAGGACACATCCCCTTGATGTACTTTTCCTGGTAGCCAACCATACCGCTATGTGTTGGAAAAGTTTATCTGTATCAGCCAAAGGAAGAAAAAGAGCACAACAACAACAGTTAAATTTATGTAGCTCCCTTCACTAGCAGACTTGGATACTGAGGGAGGGCGATAACTCGAGAGACAGCCAAAAAGGTAGGTCTTAAAAATGGGATTGATAGACTGAGAGTCGAATGAAAATCTGTCTTTGAATTCTCAAATGTATATAATAATATATAATAATCCTTGCATTTTGATACAGCACTTTTTCACATATTCTAGATGTTTCAAAGCACTTCACGGAGTATACTGTAAAGTGAATTGACTGGATATTTGTGAGCGCAACATGGCAGCCAATTGCGTACAACAGTGTCCCACAAACAGTCGTGGATTGAAATGATCAATTTATTATAGTTTTTTGGGGGGAGGGATTATTATTAGGCGTATGGAATGATGGAAACTTTGTCCTGTCTGGAATCGAACAAGGTCTCTCGCTTGTAAGGCGAGTGCTCTAACCACTGAGCTCCATGTATGAAACGCTTTGGTTCTTGGGAAATTAATAATACTATATGAAATTTATATGGTCCGAGTAAATACTAAATACAATTTACCAATGGAATGTCATCATCATTCTGTTCCCAATATCTTCCAACAGTGGCAACAAACTTGCATCAATACACAATAACAACAAATTACATTTATATAGTGCTGTTTACATTGAGAGGTCATCCCAAGGCTCAAAGACTATAGAGCCTTACATGTAGGAAAGTGGCTCAAAGCACTTCACAGAGAGGGAGCGGGAAAGCCCGAACATAGAAGGTTCTGAACTGGGAGGGAGGTTTTTGAATTTGTGCTCAAAGAGGAATGCTTTTTAAAAGGGCTTTGAAAGTAAAGAGGGAGGGTGCAAGGTAGAGATTTAGAGAGAGTTCCAGAGAGGAGAGGCAAAGTGGCTGAAAGTTAATCTGTCAGTGGTGGGGTGTAGGTACAGGAACACAAAGCAGGCCTGAATTAGCAGAACCAGGGATGGGAATGAATGACATCGAACACTATTAAGTTTCTTGTTTTTTTGCAGCTTGGACCTCCCTACCAATGAGACTCACAAAGTTGACGACAGGTTTAAGTCTCATTGATGAACCAGATTGATTGATCAATCATCAATGAGGGCCTGGATCACTGCTCAGTCAGGTGGGGTTTCCCAGTTCAACCTCTTTACTAATTTTCTCCTCTTCCCTCCATACCCACCCATCATCATAGCAAATATCTTTCACTTGTTCAAATAACACAGTAATGCAGAAGTACTCCTGGTGAGATAGTGATACTGTGTTCATAATATACAGCAGTTATTTTATACAGCATTTGTGATTTTCTTTTGGTGGCAGAGTTTAATAATAATATTAATAATAATAATTCTCATGTTTGGTATAGTGGCTTTCGTGTGGGAAAGATGTGCCAAACAAACATCAGCAAAAAATTAGCCGTCATTAGTGTAGTTTGCTGAGGTTGCTATCTTGTGAATGGAGAAATCACGTATTTCAGTACTGAATATATTGTTACCTGCCCATTCCTGGCAGTCAGTCCCAGCCCACACACACACACATCAAACCACAAATTCAAGCTTCCTTTTGGGGAACTGAAGATGCTATCACTGTGGACCCTGGAGCAAGCTCTCTGTTCTCTGGCATAAAAACCTCTTGTGTGCTGTTATGCCGCCCTGGAAACTTTGACATATATTTAGAAAATGGTTTCTTTATTTGAAATCAGACCTAAGAATAGCTGTTCATTTTTTGTCTCGTTTTTACTTCCTCCCAATTTTCTTCCCGCCTGGTACTCACCCAAATGGTATTCTTCATGCGCAAGGCTAGACAGTGTGTGTTGGTAGGCAGTTTAATGATAGAGCATCATCACAAAACTCAGTCCTGTCTGCTTCTATTATACATGCATACATTTACATATAGTAGAACTCTGTTCTAAAGCTTTATTTGGGGTCCATAAAAAGATGCAATCGCTTGCCAGCATTATTTCACTCGCTGTAAATATACACAGAGAACCACCAGCTTCCCAAGCTAACTTCAGGGTCATCAGATCCCTGCTAATGTCACTTCCTGGCATGCAGGAAGTGATGGCAATGGCAACTTGAAAACTCAGACCTTTGCCATTTTTAGCACTCAATTAGCCAACTGGCATTTTGACCCAAATTCGCCAGCTTTCTGCGCACATTTTGAATTCCAGATGTGAATGCCAAACAATGTGAAATTTCTAATAATATAATAATAATAACTCTTGTATCTGATATAGTGCTTTATCATATTGTTGAGATGTCTCAAAGCATTTCATTCACAGTATATGTTCTAAAGTGAATTGCCTGAATATTTTGTGGGCAAAATACAGCAGTCAATTGCACACAACAGTGTCCCACAAATAGTCATGGATTGAATGACCAAATTTTTTTTTCAGTGGGATTTATTACTGTTGGAAAGCAATGCACTAAAATTGACTAACAACTAGGTAAACAGAGGCATGTGAAGATGCTTTCTCCACCCACCTGCATTGCTTCCCTGGGCACTCAGCTCTTCTACCTTGCATCTTCCCTCGCCTCCTCCCTCTCAGTGTTCTTTTCCCCCAAATCTGTTTGGGTTTCAAGTCAGTTGTACATTTGAGACGTTCACCCAAGGAAAGACTATACTGTATATATATATATGTAAATTGTTGTTTCAGGTGTTAAACCAATTCCCTATCAAATGTTCTGATCTCAACCTCAAAAAACACCTGTTGAAAATCATGTGATGTTTTAATAAACCTTTACATGAAACTTTTCTTCAAACCTCCCCAAGCTCATTCGATGATGACCTACAATCCCAGGTAATGAGGGAGGGGGGCATATGCCTACAAAATACACAGTCAATTCACATTACAGTATATTCTTTGGAGCACTCTGAGACGATCTCCCAATCTGGAAGGTACTATACCAAATGCAAGGGTTATTATATTTGGAATTTTAAAAAGTTTATTCCATTCTCTTATCCTTCGCTGTTCCTGTTAAACAGTCACAATGGTTTCAGCCCAGGTTCATTACTACAATATTCATCACTGGCATCAACCTACACAAAAAAATCCACTGGGTGTCTGGAACTGGACCCACTTTGGCTTAACTAATTAGGTAATCAAGTTACTACATTTGTGTTTTTCATGAGTGTTATTTCCAATATGCTGGTTAGACAGAACTATGTCTATAAGTGTATGTTCTCAACATGAGAACCTGCTTGTATTTTTCCTGGGTATTTTGTTCTAAAACCAGAAGAAAAATGGCCTGAAGCAGCCAGTGTGGGCTCGAGAATACAACCCCTTTTCTGGGCCTGTGTAAGTTACTCTGAGGTCTGAAGCTGTAGCACCCTGGAAAGGGGGCATTCAGTTCACAAGGTATGCAACATGAAATGTAACCTTAAAACCACAAATGACCACTCAGCTTTCAAAGCATTTTTGTTTGATATCTGGGGTATAACAGCAACACGGTTGGAATATAAAGGTGGCATTCATGTTCAGACTGGACCCTGCACTATGTTTAAACATTGCGTGAGGAATGTGCTTTATTTCTGTCGATGGACTTTACAATAATTAGGTATACTTGAGAGCCAACAATTACGCAAGGAAACCACTGATGCTGAGGGGAAAAGCAGTGATTTAATTTTAAGATTTTATTTAATATAATTGAGTGCACTGTAATAAAGTTCCGAGAGTACATTTGGAAAACATTTTGGAAAGTTAATGCTTGGCAGTTACTTTTCTGTTTAATAAATTCATCCTTCACCACATGTCTGGTGTTTTATCTAATAACATCCTTGTAGCGCGCAGTATGAAAACATGCACAAAAGCTTGCAACTGTATAGAAATATTTAATGTGAAGAACCCAGGCATGTGAAGTTTCTCTCATTCAAAAAGACTTCAATAATGCTGTTATTTAATATACTCTGTGAAGCCCTTTGAGACATCAAGAAGACATGAAAAGCGCTATATTTTAATTAAGGATTATAATTATGATTATTATTATTTATCCAGTATTATGTTTTCCTGCAGCATTTATGGATCCCAAACAAATGATAGAAAAGAACACTTGGATATGCAATATAGTATTTCCCCAGCAGTGTCGTTGGTTTGTGTAATGTACTCCCATTGATATTACTGCAAACTTGATACTTGTGCCTTTTTTTTCTCCCTGAGAAACAACAGAAATCCAGAAATGTTATTAAGGGATCATCTGTAAATGTTGTGATTTTTCTCAAAAACCCACCAACTAGTCTGAATGGATGGAGAGAGTTAATGTTCTGAAACACATTTTGCATATGATCAATTTTAATATTTTCTCTTCCCCCCCACAAACACACACATTTTTGAGAGGTTGATAGGTGAAGTGGAAAATGAGCAAAACTGTACTGTTGTATTCCTCGACAAAGAACATAAGAACATAGAACATAAGAATTAGGAGCAGGAGTAGGCCATTCGGCCCCTTGAGCCTGCCTCGCCATTCAATAAGATCATGGCTGATCTATTCTAACTTCACCTACCCGCCTTATCCCCATATCCCTTAATCCCTTTATCCACAAGAAATCTATCAATCTCGGACTTGAATATGTTCAAGGACTGAGCATCTACAGTCCTTTGGGGTACAGAATTCCATAAATTCACTACCCTCTGAGTGAAGAAGTTTTTTCTCAACTCAGTGCGAAAGGGCTGACCCCTAATTTTAAGAGTGTGACCTCTAGTTATAGCTTTTCCAACCAGGGGAAAAAAGTCTCCCACTATCTATTCTGTCGTGCCCCTTAATAATCTTATAGGTTTTTATAAGATCACCTCTCTTTCTTTTGTATTCTAGAGAATATAGGTCTGGATTGCTCAACCTATCCTCATATCTCATCCCCCTCATCCCAGGTACCAACCTAGTGAATCTCCGTTGCACCCCCTCCAAGGCGAGTACATCCTTTCTTAAATAAGGAGACCAAAACTGCACACAATATTCTAGGTGCGGTCTCACCTAGAGACAACAGTCAATGCTGCCTTTTCCGGCTTCCGCACTGCAGCTAAACTACTCTTTGTAGTTGATGAATGAGATGTGCAAGGCATCACCAAGATGTATCATTGACAGAAATTGTACTTTGCAACAGTTTATGTCGCAATTTTGCCACACGTGTTGCCATTTAGCTTTGAAGTGGAACAGATTGGCACAATAAACGGGCTAAATTGTGTACAATACAACTGTACTATAAAAGAAAGACTTTCAAAGCATTCAGGAGATTTTCAACAAGACACAGCAATAGTCTGGTAAAGCGAGTGTAGCAATTGATAGTATCCATTCCACAAAGTCAAAAGCTGAAGATTATACCTGCCAAATTAGATATTTTAGGAGGATCCAAGACAAACAATCAGTGAATGTCAAGATTGAATTAAAACCAAATTGCATTGCAAAACATCCCATTGAAAAAAAAATTCACTTTATGATTTTGTTTGTTGAAGTTTTGTTCAATAGTATAGTGCTCTTAATGGTAATCCTTACATTTGATTAATCACCTCTAAGTCACAAGAGATGGAAGGGAGGAGCAGGAGGTCCGTCTGGGAGGTGAAGCCGAGGCTAACAGTATCATAGAGCAGTTAGCTGAAGCTCTCTATACTAATACTGATATAAAAGGATGTCCTTTCTCACTGTAAAGTTATTAGCCAGAAGTTGATTTCTACACATAACATGTCAAAGTGATCTATAGCATGATATAATTTATAAAAAGTGATCTAATCGGGGAACTTTACAATTCTGAGAGGTTTTGAAAGGATAATAGTGAAAGATTATTCCCTAGGGATAGTAAATCAGTAAGAAGGGGGGGATAAACTCAGGATTGCGACTGGAAGAGCTGAGCAGGACATCAGAAGAAACCTTTTCACACAGAAGGTCATTGAACCATGGAATGCTTTGCCATGAATGAATACTGAATAATATTTAAAAGGGGAATTTACTAAGTATAATAATAATAATCCTTGCATTCGATATTGCGACTTATCACATCTTCGAGATGTCTCAAAGCGCTTCACATATTATACTGTAAAGTTTTTTTTTACATATTGAAAGGGAGCATTTGAAACGGAGCAATTTAAGAGCATGAAAGATGAGAGCATGTGACTAGGATTAGAGTGGATAGCTCCATTCGAGGAGCTGACATCACTACCCAGGTAGCAAGCCCATGTGGGGCCCATATGGGTATGGATCAACCTAAATTGGCCCATATGGGGCCCATATGGTCTTGCTACCTGGGTAGCACCAACTTCAATGAGCTAAATCAATGGGCTAAAACTCTGGTTGCTCATCAAAATAAAATGTTTCTTGATTGAATATTCCATGATTTATGTCAGAAATCTATGCTATTTTGCTTTATCTATGATTATTTTGTTGGCTAACCAATTAGCCACCACTGAAATGGTGGCAACATGGTGTGAAGTGTGCTGGATTTGGGACCCAAAGAACTGGGCAGTCTGTAGACTGGAACTCAGTGTGATTGAATGTCTCAAGATGCTCCTGTTTGCTCCCTTTGGGCTCCAGTGGTTGGTGTGATTTATTGAGCAGTTGGATATTTGCAGTTATGTTTTATGTTTGTGAGCATTCCCGTACATCCTGGCAGCACGTTCTTTACACGCATCCAAGCATGAAGCTGTCACAATTCATGTGTACTAAAGAAACCAAGAGGGGATGATGTCTCTACATCTTGAACAGGGCGGCAAGCAGTAATTTACTACCATGGGGATTAATATACCTAAAACACAGTGTGGTAAAAATACGAACTGTTCGGTTGCATTTTCTTTAGTGCATCATTATTTAAATAGCAGCTATTAAAATATACTTAAATTGGTGGGATAAGTACCAAGCAGCCCTGTTCAGAACAAATGCATGGTATTAGGTGTCTCTATAAATATCGGGACTTTAAAAAAAAATGATTTAAAGAGGAGCTACTGTTTTCAGATTATACAAATGCTTCCCGTCAAATGCCACAATAAGTTTAATGGATTTAAAACATTTTCTAAGAAAACAGAGTAAAAAGTGTCTCACAAATTTCAAGTCGAGTTGAATTTGACCATTCGCATTTTTTGTTGTCAAACCGGGCGCAGCCAAGTATGAAGTTGGCCGGTTGCTTTGAGTTTCAGTCTAAGATTGGAAATGACTTCAGGCTGGTAGAATGTAGTGGTGGTCAATTCGGAAGCGTGATTCAGCTTTTTGAGATGCCCTGAAATGGCCACTGGAAATGGGTTGAAATTCAACTCGCAGCCTTACACTTTTGACACCCTCTTTGGGACTTCCCTCTTTGGCCTGAGCTTAATTGCTGGACCGTATAAACAAGCGGCTTAGTGTGAAACACTGTACAGGCAGCTGGAGGTGAACCGGCAGCATAGACAGGGATCAGGTTCGGTCCTGAAGTAAAACAGCGTGGTTTTATCTGGGAGAAATGGTCCCAAGTTCTGCAGCTGTGTGATGAGAATGCATGTCTAATCCTGGCATGCAGACAAATCAATGCTCACACTAGCACTGCTGAAGGAAAAAGGGACCTTTTTTCCAAATACACTCTGTCTTTCTTCATGTTTAATTGTGTCGAAAGGATAAGGACTTAGCTCAAAGTTTATAGGAGATGTACAAGGCTACTGTGTAGCAATGGTTCGGGAGGCTATTACCTTGTCCTGAAGTTCATGTGAAAAGTGTCATTTTTATCAGAATTATTATGATGGCTTTAAACAGCGAAAAGACCTGAATTAAGAACAAATTACCTGAATTAATTATCTAATTGTTGTTGCAGCATACAACGGGTGAAGGAGAAAATCAGCATTGCATTTCTTGACCCCACACAGGCCGAATGGACATTTTAAAAAAAACATTGCAAAAGCCTCCTTGCAAAGCAGCACATAGTTTTCTTATCGTTCTAATCATAGCAACTGCAGCAATTAAACAAGCTGTAGCATTTCAAAAGCTGCAGTTATTTATAGTCTCCCTGAAATACTTCAGAGCACTACGTGAACTGTTCGTTTTTAATGTTAAATAACCTCACAGTAGTTTTCCTCATTCTTTTTTGCTGTCTGCAGTTACCTGTAGCAAGCCATGTAACAAGTAGAAAATAGATTTTTTTTTCCAGACTGAAGGTCTCTGCAGAACCCCAGTGTAACTGTTATTACATTAACAGCACATAGCTCAACTACAGTATAATTATAGCTTATAGCTGTCATCACATAGTAACCCAAGAAATTTATCCCCTGTGCTTCGTTGTTGAGATACAATTATGTAGCATGAACTCTAATTGTATATAATGTGACACTGGTTACTGAGTAAAGCCTGCACCTATGGAGATATATACCGTACAGAGAATCTCAGTCCATTAATCCTTGATCTGTTCACCCTTGAATTTTTCATTAACACAAAGC
Source organism: Hydrolagus colliei (assembly GCA_035084275.1). Classification (NCBI taxonomy): domain Eukaryota; kingdom Metazoa; phylum Chordata; class Chondrichthyes; order Chimaeriformes; family Chimaeridae; genus Hydrolagus; species Hydrolagus colliei. The sequence continues at coordinate 28,011,669 of CM068743.1, forward strand.
TACGGTAACAAGAGAACCTAACACACCTAAATTAAACTTCCATTATGTCACTCTCTGAGCATCGAGTTCAGTTGGTATGCAGTTAATTGCCTTAAATGTCCCACTATATTGTGCCTGTGTTTACAAGCAACAGGGTAAATCACGGCCGACCAATTCTGCTATGTTAGCGTTGTTGCTGAGTGCCAATGTTGTCAGGTCGGATTCCACACGTGTCCAGCGCTGCACTGTGCTGCAGGTGATTTAGTGAAGCCTTTCAGTGCTATTAGAAATAGTCTATTGTGAACAAAATTACTTATTTTCAAAGGTTAAGTTGGATTTTACGGTCGTCTTTCGTGAGGATTAACCCAAAAGAATGGGTAGATATTCTTGTGTACGGGGTGACGGTGATGTATTAAAATTGATTTACAGGCTATTACTGTATTAACTGAGGATACAGTATGCTACATTGTTTCCTCCAGCTACGAACTAGTCTGAGCGACCAGACAAGTTCCCAGGTTCATTTTCTACACCACACTAGAGCTAGTCACAGGCAGTTGCATGAGAGTATCCTGAGGCAAATCATCTGACACCACTTTTTTAAAAAAAATGATTTTCTTTTCCCTTCCTCTCTCCCCACACTTTCCTGTTTGGGGAAGTGCCTCCTCCATGTACTGGATCGAAACCCAAAAGCCGGCAGGTGTGAGGCCCACCAGTCTGTGGCTCAGCACTTTGGATCACTAATGCACGGTATCGCAGTACAACTCAGTGCAGAAGCTAACAAAGCATTTCACAAATCACAAGTCCAGATGAACTTTCAAAGTTCTTCTCTGTATTTTACTCCAGATGAACTGTCCTTTGGGAATTCGAAGTGCTGATGCCTGCTCTCACGTACCATGCGCAGAGAACCAATTCATTTGGGATTTACAAGTGCCTATAAATTCTGGCAATACTCCCATAGTTCAACCCCTTTTTCGTAACACTCTCAAGCAACAAATGGACATTGTGATGCCCTTTTTTTCCCCCCAAGAATGATTTGTTTGCTTTCTATTAAGTCTAAATTGATGAGAACATAAAACCTTTTGACATATCTCTACAACATTTGCTCCAAAGTATATCCATAAGTTGCCTTCAGAATGAAATCTTACCTGTGTGCTCTTTTGTTTGCCAGCATCCAAACCACAAGTAAGGGTTTTGTTCACCACAGAATATTTGTCCCTGCAAATCAAACCAATTCTGTTCCATAATTTTAGCATTCTATATAAGTGCACCATTTGAGTGTATTTTCACATGGAATCATAACAATGACAGTAGAGTGAGAAAGATCCCAATCTCCAACACTTCCCGAAAATTTCTATTTCACACCTTAAACATTTCTTAACTGAAACTATATATTACTTGTTGTTCAAATAAAATGTGCTTGAAGGTTTATTTTTTAGTTAACCAATCATCTAAGGAGGTTATTTGATTCATCAAGCCCATGTTGGCTTTGGCTGCTGTTCTTGCACAGCTCCCAGTTCCGGAAGTGAGACAGTTTATGAATGAGAATGATGGTGTTGAGGGTGTTACCCTCCCTCAGAGCTCATACATTCTTCCCTCTTGCCTGAAATGAAGGTAATGATGAAGCCGCTGCTGACATTCATGTAGCCGGTTCTTGCGTTTGACTGCTGGCCAGCGCTTAGCTTTTTGCAAACAAAATAAGCTCCAATCCCGCTGACTGGTAATCAAATGGAAATTAAGTCCCAAGAGTTGGAAATCCAAAGCACAACACAGTTTGATGGATTTTAGCATCGAGAACCGGTTGGTGAGAGAGAATGGTCCCACCTCCAGCACATCCAGATAATTTCTGGATGATTCTGTGAAATGCTTTGAGATATCACAAATACATGATAAGGTGCTATATCAAATACAAGAATTATTATATTATTTCATAGCAGGAATTACTCATTTATAATGTAATAATAATCCTTATATTTGATTTTGCGTCTTTCATGTCAGGAGGATGTTTCAAAGCACTTCACTCTCACAAAAAGTGTAGTGACCATGCACTGAGTAGGCAAAGGCAATATCCAATTTGCACACAATAAATTATACTGCTATCAGGCACAAAGTGGAGTACTGTAGCACAGTGGTTAGAGCCCTCACCTTACAAGCAAGAGATCTGGGACCATTTCCAGGCAGAGACGTAACCTTGGGCAAGTTTCCTTACTCCGCAAGCCTAATAATAATCTCTTAAAAAATAAAAACAATACTAAAGTGGTCATTTCAATCCACGACTGTAAATCAAAGTTGTTGTTGTTAACTGTTTGTGGAAGGCTTCTGTGCGCAATTGGCTGCTGCATTTTGCCCATAAATTACAGTCAATTCACTTTACAGCATATTTTGTGAAGCGCTTTGAGATGTCTAGAAAGCGTGAAAAGCACTACAACAATTGCAAGGATTATTATTATACACACCTTCCCAGCTGTTGATGTACATACAATAAAATGAAAGCTATAGTTTATTTTCTCAATGACTATTGGTCTTTGGCTCATTTGTAAAGGAGAAGAACTTCATACTTTGCTCATAGTTCTACAACCCCTTGAAAGTATGTTGTGGTATTTAAAGACTCATGAAAATTTGCCAGCTTTTCTGTCTTGGGGGTCTAGAAGTTCAGTTTATTGCTGCTGTGGTCCATTCTCAGGTAATGCAGTTTTCTCTCATTGAGTTAACTACAGTTTTATTTTCTTAATTTCATAATAGCTTGGAAGGCGATTAAAATGAAAACAATCCTGATCCATACTTTGATCATAATGAAATCTTGTGCTGTCAATCAGGTCTTTGTGGATGTTAGAACCAGTTAAATATCCAGTGGAGTGAAATGGAAATGGCCTGGAGCCTTGGTTTGCTCAAGCAGCCCATTGTCTTGGCTAATAAGCTGTCTCTAATGAGTTAATAGCAGCAGTAAAAAAGAATAGGGCATTACTGGGACTGAGGGCAGTTCCTAAATTCCCTTCTGATAGCAAAATACAGTCCACAAGCAGTAGGTATTGCAGAGATTAATAACTTTGGCACCTTACCCAGTGTAATGTTTATGTAAAGTGGATCTAAACTTCACGTGTGTGGTGTATTTTTTAACTAATTATTGCCTATGGAAATATGACGCAACTCTGTTTGGATTGTTTTCTTGTGACTGAAGTGATTGATTCAGCCAGTAATGTAGAATAGTCATTGATGATATCTTTTCCAGGCACATTCGACCACTCATTCACTTTCACTGTAATGCTAAGTTAATTATAAGCTTAAGGGGGCACTGTCTCCATAAAAAAATGTTCTGTTTCTTTTATAATACTGTACTATAAAAAGGTAAAATTCCTGAGTCATGCCATTGTGATCAAACTGGTTCATATCTCTGCTTCGCACTCACCCCCACCCTAAACAAATCTCTGAAACACGTTCTCATGAGGATGACTCCGATTTGCTTACTGACCACTCAAACAGCTGCTGCAATGCTGGGATCTGGACTAACAAGGCTTGTGCTACAATGCATTGTGCCACCGGGTGGAATGATCCAAGTTCACACCCTTCGTTTCCACTTTTTCTGGACAATGAGATTGGGACATATGTTGTACATTTGCAATAACAGAGGACAAATAGGTTGAAGCACACTCCTCCAGGTATTAATTCATATATGCACTCCATCTCACTCACAGCACAATACAATTAGCATTTATAAAGAGCCTTTTATGTCGAGAGGATGCCTCAAAACATTATGTCACGCAAGACACAGTTGCATGCAAGTAAACAAGTTGCTTTGTTGCATCTTCATTGTCGTGTTAAGTACCTCCTGCTATTGAGGACAGGTTGTCTGCCTGCCTGTTCAGGCTTTGAATGGTACATCATCCAGAGAGACCCAGGGAAAGGAAGAAAAACTATTTTTAAATAATCCTTCAAAATTAAAGTTTGCTTTAGTGCTTTTTGAACTTAAACATGCTAGTCATTTGCAGCAGCAAAGATCCTCAAAACAGCCATGATAGTGAATGACCAGTTTTAACTTGACAGAATGTTGGCCAGGACACCAGGAAACATGCTCTTTTAAAATGAGTTCATATGATGTGTACCATCTACCCCACAAGCATATGGGCTCCCAGTTTGACATCTCATCCAAAGAACATTACCTCCAGCATTGCAGCGTTCGCCCGGTATTGCACTGAAGTGTCAGCCTAGACTGTGTGCTCAAAACGTCCCACGTGGAGTTTGAACCTTTTGACCCAGAGGAGTGAGTGCTATTAACTGAGCCAAACTGACACTGCTGTATGTTTACAATGTGTTTATAAAGGAATTTCTATTTGAAGGCCTTTTGGGGGGGAGGGAAAGGCTTGATCACAGCACTACCGTCAACTCATTTGTGAAGTCAATAATTTAAGATTGAAATGTTTTAGGCAAGCAAGCAAATGACACCAGAACTGAGAGATACAAAGCTTTGTGTTTTTTTGACATTAATAAAAACATATTGAGGCAACACACAGGTTTGTTGCCATCACTCAGCTGGATGTTACTTTGAAAGAAAAAAAATGTGTTTTAGATAAAAACTGATCTGTGCAATAAAATTAGGGGGTCTGTGTAATTATTGGAAATCTGATAATGTTGCTAATTTTGTGTCAAAGGTTAATGGTGTCTCTCTGCAGTTAAGTGGCATGTTGACCCAATAACCATTTGTTAAAACCAATTGGAGGCTGATTCACTGTGTGACGAGTATGTGCCTCACAAGGCTACACACTGTCCACTTTGATTTCCGGTCTGCCCTCCCCCTCCATTACACATATTTTGCAGAAACTTGCTTTGAGCAACTTTGACTTAGTTGATGGCTAAACTGAGTCAGTACTGACAGCTAGCTTGGTTTACACTTGGTCACAGCCAGACTAGCCATTACCTTAAATAGAAATGTTCAGCACAGAAGGAGGTAATTCAGTTCGTTGTGTCTGTGCCACATGTTTGAACTGCCCTGATGGCTCTGCTGAATGAAACATCTTGTGTATTCATTTCGAATTTGGTTTGCGCAAAAAAATGCATCTAAATATAGATATCTCAATAAAAATGAGGCCAGGTCAGATCAGTGCACAGACATAAATATTTCCATGAGGAACATAAAAAATCTGGGAAAAAACGACAGGAGGGGAAACGACACACTCCAGGAAGACTTTGTTTAAGGGTTAAAAGTTTAATTATGGAGCCAGACCATTGAAGCTGCTGTGACACAAAGACATTGAATCTCTCTCATGGTCTGGCTACTTTATTCGTGAGGTGTGCAAACCATTAAATGCTCTATGTTTAATGGAAATGTACTGCGAACTGACTGAAAATGAATAGAACAGTGCTAAAACAGAACCTTTATATAGCTTAATGGAAAATCGAGTAAATGCTGTTTTAAAATGTAGGTTCTGTAGCAACCAGTTTATTACAAATGATTTAATTTCCTTTCAGTTTTTATGAGTAACGATTCACTTCCATTTTTTTATTTGACAGGCCAAATATTACGCCCAGAGGTCAAGTGTGTTGAGCTTTTTTCTTGACTGCTCTGTTTTGTGCCTTTTTAATCTGCGCAGTTTGGGCTATTGAGAGAGCATTTTAAGTTTGAACATCAGAGATACCAAGTTGTTCAAATAATGTACATAATATATCTTGATGGGGGCTTTTTAAGCACAGCTACTGTTGTACAGTACAGCGTGCAACATAAAAGTTAATGTTTAGTAAGGCAGTGCCAATCCATTTGTACGCTTGCTGTGTTGAAGTATATCATCCCGTCAGATGGATGTACATGGTAACCAGTAACTTACATGGATAGCTTTGGACAGCCGCCAGGCAGTAAGTAAATGGGTAACTTGACTTTGCACATTTAGCAGTAATCAGCCTCCTGCTCAGGTTACTCTGGGCAGTCTTGTTTAATGTGTTGTTATTCTGAAAGTAAATCAGTGCTGACTGGAACTCTCATAATTTAACTTATTTTGATACATTTGTCACAGATTGTGCTTCACAGTAGTTGGCAAAGCACTCCTGGGTGATAGGAGCTTGGGAACATTAACAGACGGGCAGGACACAAAATGCAAGCCTGCTGAGATTATTTGCATTCCTTCACTGAAGTTATCACTTAAAAGACTTGGGACCGCGAGGGCAAGGCAGTGCATTGCGTTATGTTAGTCACAGAATTAAATGCTAATACTGTAATGTGCACGGTTTTAAATTCCCAACCTTATTTGGTCAGTTTTGTTACTTCCAATTTGCTGAAGGTTGCCAAAAATCTTACTGAGTAAAATGCCACTTTGGTGAACGCACGAGTACGTTAGCTGCTGAGAAAAGCTGCTGAGCTCATATTGCCATCATTTCTGTACTATCATTTGTTTATTGGGGGTAAGGGGGTATGCGGGTTGGTTACTCTGCACAGAAAGGAAGAATGAATTTGCACGGTTAAAATATACAATATAATAAGTTAGAATTTGGATACAGGAGCGAACGGGGAAAGGAAGGGGTATAGGAGAGAGAAAGAGGATGGGTGGAGGCTCATGTGGAGCATTAAGACTGTCATGGACCAGTTGTGTTTAATTGCCTGTTTTCAGGGATGTACAGTCAATGTAATTCTAGTAAAATCACTGCTCAATTAATACCAATATGCCTTAGACATTAGTTGATCTGTGAACCACTGACATGTGGAGAAGTGCAGCTAAAATTTCTGTTTCCATTGATAAGGCATCACTGTGAAATTATAATTTGAAATGATTTTCTTGCGCTGTCAAAAAGTACGAAACGTTTTTAAAAAATCACCCGAAGCCCACTTTAGGTGAAGGATATTACTTGTTATTTTGGTTAATAAAGAAATCCACAGATCACTGCTACCTGAGTGTTGCTGCCAACCTTCTGCTTTTGTCAGCTAGTTCACTCCCTAAACATATACTATAATTTCTTTCTCTCCTGTTAGGATAATTCTAATAACACTTACCCTTTGCTTCTTGAGCTATTGTATTTTATTTTAAACCCAATAGGTCATTTATTTAACCAAAGACTGGCCTTTTTCCCCGAACAAAATAATGTAATGGATGGGGAGGAGCTTGCAATTTGTGCCATGATGTTACCACTAGCAAAGGTCAGAGAAACTTGGTAGCTACCATGTATTATGCCACAAGATGTCATGGTGAACCATCACAACAGAACATTGTGACCACTATACAATCCTTACACTAATGGAATTTCCATTCTGAAATCTCCTTATCCAGTTTTTAAAAAAATCTATAAACATCTTCTTAAACACTTGAAGCATGTAAATGTCCATGAATATTTCAAGGAATTCAGGGTTGAAACCCATTATTTGGGTGATTTATTGCATAAAAGTGCTTAGGAGGTCTCACATTTTTTCCCATGGTGTTTAAGAATCGTGAGTGTTTTGTTTTTAGTGAACCCGAGTTAACAACAAAGCAATAGAAATGTGTATTTTGTTCAGTAATGAAAATTGATGCTTTTAATCATTTCTATAGAATTTGCACTAGGTGGGACCAGATCCATTATGGATAAGGAAACAGTATGAATAATGCATCATTACTTGAACTAACAATTGGTTACAGCGCTAACAAAACCAACTTCTATCAGGGGTTATATGATTACCATAGCACCACACATGTCCAGCCCTTCTCTCTCTACTTCTTTTCTGTTTTCTCTCTTAATTTTTCTCTCTTTCTCTGACTCTACTTTTCAATCTCCTTGACTTTCTCTTTCAGAATTTTATGCTCATTAAGGACACATTTTAATGAGTGGAGTCCTGTAGCTCAGTGGTTTGAGCGCTCTCCTCACAAGTGAGAGACCCTGGTTCAATTCCCGCGAGGTCGAATCCTTGGGCAGGTTTCCTTATTTCACACACCTGACAATAATCCCTCAAGAGAAAAAACAATAACAATTTGGTCACTTCAATCCATAACTGTTTGTGAGACACTGTTGTGTGCAACTTTGCCCACAAATATACAGTCAATTCACTTTACAGTATATTCTGTGAAGCACTTTGAGACGTCTAGAGGACATGTAAAGTGCTATATCAAATGCAAAGATTTATTATTTATTATTTTTTAATCCGGAAATATGGAGGTGAGTTCCTGGCAAGATTAGAGAGAACATCCATTATCCCAAACTGACATTCAGTTTTGTGGAATATGAGTTTAATGAGTTTCCTTTACTGAAGTGGAGCCAGCTCTAAGCAGATAAAGAAGAAAACGTATATTTAAGTCAAGTCTAGATGCAATTTATGCAAGTCAGGCTATTGATTAAATTACTGATAATTCATTCACAGTTCACAATATACAGTACCTTTATAATTATATGCAAATGACATCTGGGAATCAAAGTAACTTCCCCCTTCCATTTCATGTTTTGTACATTTTATATTCCCTCTGCACCCCTGGGCAAATAGATGCATAATGACGTGCATGTTTCACAATCTGAGAGCAGGAAGTTGACTTGTTGCCCGATATCTTACAGTGTTGATTTGTAATCTTCTCAGGGGTGAAAAAAAATAATACAGCTCAATCCACCCAGCCTGTTTATGCGTTTCATTTTGACTGAACGGATGCTGGAAATACAATGCAAAGATTTTAAATTGATGTAGAATATCAGAGGAATCATTTTTAGAAAATTGTACAAAGATCTGTAAATAATCAGAAACGCAATGTACTTGTATCCCATCCCAGTATAGAAACCTCCAGTCATTCAGCCAACAACAACTTGCATTTATATCAAGCTCTTTATGTGGGATAATGTCTCGGAGCACTTCACATTGGTAGGTAGATTTTGAGCTGAGAAGAAGAGCGAGGGGTGAACATAAATGCGGTTGAAAAGGTAAGTTTTAAGGTGGGATTTTGAAGATAGATAGAGAGGGATTGAGGCAGAGTGATAGAGGCAGAGTTTCAGAGGTTGTGACTGAAGGCTCCAGATGGTTGTATAAAGGGGTAGGGTTTACGCACAACGGTTTTGCCACTTGATGCAATGGCTTCAACTCCAAGCTCATCAGTTACCACACGTTCCGGTGTTGCATAGCAAAACGAGATAGAGACTCATGAGGAGTATCACAGACTTTGTAACTTTTTTTTGATCAATTATATGCCAGTCAGGATGACCCTCCAGATAAAAAAAGTCATTCACTTCATGACTGTCTGTGGATGGCATATCTGATATACGCACAAATTGGCTGCCCATTTGCCTACGAATACACTGTCACGGCCCTTCACAGTAAAACTGTTTGTACCACGTTGAGACATTTCAAAGCTGATCCAAACAGAATGATTATTATTTTGCAAATGGGTATGAAAGATTAAATGTAACATTGGCAGATTCTTCAGTGGGAAACCTTCCATCAACCACCAGAGGATCCAGATGTACAATACACTATGGAACTCCATCCCATAATCCCTTCGCCTCACCTCCCTTTCCTTATTCAAGGCCAGTCTTAAGATCTTCCTCTTCGACTATGCCTTCTGCTCCCCTCCTAACTCTTCCCCCTCTCCTACTCTCCTTCCCCTTCCCCCTACTCCGACCCCCACCCAAACCCCCAACCCCCTGCCCCTGCTCGGGTCCCGACCTAATTGTTTAGTGCCTTGGGATGTCCTTCCAACGTGAAAGGCGCTCTATAAATGTAATTTTGTCGTTTGTTTTTGTACAATAATAATAATAATCCCTAAAAAAAATTGGTCATTTCAATCCATGACTGTTTGTGGGACACAGCTATGCTTAATTGGCTGCCGTCTTTCTCCCACAAAAAAAACTGTCAATTCACTTTACAGTATATTCTGTGAAGCACTTTGAGATGTCTAGAAGATGTGAAAAGCGCTATATCCAATGCAAGTATTATTATTATCACTGGAGATCCAGGAGGTTGGAAGCAAGCTGCAACTCAACAGCAGAAAATTTAGGCCACGGCACAATATCCATGGATGGGTCCACTAGGATGATACCAGGGCTGGCAGGTTACTGCCGTCAGGATTAACTAACTATGATATGCCTTTTCTTTCACTTGAGAGGAGACATTTTAGAGGAAACCTAATAGATGGGTTTAAAATTATAAAACAGTTCAATAGTTAGCTTAAATAGGTTTTCCCACTTGTTTGCAAGTCCATAACAAGGAGACTCCAGGATAAGATACCAACTTGGGGATCCAAAAGATAATTTTCGAGGAACTACTTCACACAAGGTTACTGAGAATGTACAACATTGCCTGAAATGGTGGTTGAATCAGATAGTCAAGATACATTTAAGGGGAAGCTTGACCTTTACATGAGGGACAAGGGAACAGGGGGATATAGGAGGGAATAAGGAACTTGCATTTACATAGCGCCCTTCACATGGGGTAGTGTCCCAGAACACTTCCCAGTTTAACCCTGTGGGGTATAAACACCAGCAAGGACTGAAGGGGCCAATGGCCTGTTTCCTTGCGGCACAGTCTATGTAAATCCATGTAAATCTAATGACCAGAAATCAGATACTGTACAAACACCCTAGAGTTTCATGCCACATTGGATCAGGCGCAGGCTTACACTCCCCCATTCCTTCCCCTGCGGTAAGTTTTAATGCACTACTTTTGTTGTTTTAGCCAACTATCCAGAGTACAAAAACATGTTGCACATTGTTGAACTCTCCAGGGAATGCACAAGATGATGACACAAGGGACAATTTCTGAAGGGGTCTAAATATGTCCTGAGTAATTTTCCCCCTCCTGCTTTTTTTTTTAAAACAGCAACTCATGGTGGGCATCATAGTTGTCCCTAGTGTCCCAATCCTAACTCAGGGACACTAGGGACAATTGTCGTCTATTCACCACAGCATCATTTAAACTAAGTGAACTCAGTACAGAGCAGAAATCAGAACTGAGACCTCACTGTTTGTATGACTCAGTACCACACACATTGACCTACAATGGGAGCAAGTAGTATACAATATCATTTGACTTCATATCAATCCACACTATCTAAATTAGAATCAGCTTAGTCCTTATCCCAAATAGATTCAAGTGTAAGATCTGTCCTATTTTTAATAATAATCCTTGCATTTTGATATAGCACTTTTCTTGTCTTCTAGACTTCTCAAAGCGCTTCACAGATTATACTGTAAAGTGAATTGACTGCATATTTGTGGGCGAAACGCGGCAGCCAATTGCGCACAGCAGTATCCCACAAACAGTCATCGATTGAAATAACCAATTTTATTATTGTGTTTTGGAGGGATTATTATTAGGCATTAGAGTAAGGAAATTTGCCCAATGTTTCACCCTGACCTGCCTAGATTCGAACACAGGTCACATGCTTGTAAAGGCGAGTGCTCTAACCACTGAACTACAGGACTCCACATTTTTGGGCTGTTTATAGCTGATATCGAACAATTTCCGCATTGACATGCAATCCATAGTGTAACTATTGTCAGCAAGTCTGACCTCAGTTCAGAAAATAAGTGTGAACCCAGCTCAGGAAAGTCACCCAATATTACTATGCTTTAGACTGGCAGTAGTATAAACACAATTGGTGCGAAGGAACAATTAAAAGCTTGCACAGAGCTTCACTTGGACTGATCCCAGGCACAAAATGGTGCGGATCCAACCAGATTATCTCCAGGCAACCTGCATGGCTTACCCCATGGAACCACATTTCTCCCACAGTCTATTCATTTTATGGTGTATTCCTTAAGACGTTTCAATGGCTTGATAAGGTGCTATATCAAGTACAAAGATTATCATTTATTATAACTATATAAATGTACAGCATAGAAGGATGCCATTTGGCCCATGGTGTGTGTACTGGCTTCCAAGAGCAATTATTTCAGTCTCATTTTCCAGCCTTTTCCCCATAACCCTAAGAGTTTACTCCTCTTTGGATATATTATACACAGCTCATGTTTTGAATCAGTGCCTGAAGATATTTATCTAATTTTAACCCAGGTGTGCCTAATGTCTAGGTTATCATCCTTTTCTTAATTAGTCAGCAAAGCAAGGTTTGTCCAACAACAACAACAACTTGGATTTTTATAGCGTCTTCCCCGCCAACAGTGCCTCAGAGTGCTTCCCAAATTAATTGGACATTTGTGTCATTGTTTGTGGACTGTTGCTGGTGTTTCTCTGCTAACACAACATCCACTTCATTTCTAACACTCATTTTATGAGTTCATAGTAGGTTCATAATATGTGTTAAGCATTATACAAGTGCAAGTTCCTGTGGTTAAGTAACACTGAAGAATCCAAACAGGTTAACCTTGTTTATCAACCAGTCTGACACAGTGATCCACACCTCTGTGTTCACAATTTTCATTGATCTAATATTAGATGGAAATCATGCATTATATACCAGAGAACCCTGTCAGATAAATTTGTCAAGCTCATTTGGTGATACGCGCTTGATGAAAGAAGGAAATATTTACCTAATTGTCAAAATAATTACACACATTGGGGGGCAGATTTTAAAGGAACCTAGGGTTCACTATGTTTTATGTGAATCTCCAACATAATAAATCTCATATGAATTCAATAAATGTTTTACCATTTATTCTAAAGGGTGGATTCACCATGCTATCCAGCTGTAGCTTTGAGGCCAGATGATGAGAAAAGGCAGACTTCTTCCACCTGCTGATTGTGGAGAGTGCAGACTCCATCATAGCCTTTGGGTGGTGTCTTGTCTTGCTGTCACCAGCTTCTTGCTATGATTAATCTTGTCTTTCACCAGTCCCAGCTTGAATGTCTCCCCACAGCCTTAGTTTGTCTACATGGGTCCTCCAAGTGCGAAGGAAAGCAATCTTACCACAGATTTGTGTCTGAAAGCTCTGTCATGTGGCGCTTCCCCCTCCCCCACCTTTCTCTCCCTCTCTCTGTCTTTGTTTATCCATCAGTTTCCTTACCAGTACTTATCCCGTACCTCTCAGCCGCCGGACAGCATCTGTTTAGTATCATTCTTTAGCACTACTTGTCACCACACTTCCATTAATTTCTACACGCTCTGCCATCCATCCATCCAATAAACAATTTTTCATTAACAAATACTTTTTCTGACATGGGACTCCGCATATGTCAGCTCAGATGGTAAATTCATAGCTGCTGCTTGTACTCCACATTACTGGTGTCAAATTAAATGAGTCATAGTGAGGTTCCCAGCTGATGCTTTGAAGTTAGATGACAGTTTAAGAGCATCAATAAATTCCAGCATAAAGCTTTACATTGCCCTCATGCTGCGCAAGCTAATTGCCTGATCTTTGACTTAATAGGAGTCACTGGGCTAAATAATTTGTCAAATTTGTAATTCACAATAAATATTCTGACGGCCCAGTTTATGAGTCCTTTTATTGTGAAGCAGTATAGGTCCCATTTGGATACTGTCACTCGGAGTTAATAACAACTATTTCAAGTGATGACATTATTCTCAAGAGTAATTTTGTGTTTACTGTATATAAAGAGGTTCCTATTGTGCAACGTTAAGTACCACATGATACTGCATGTTCATTTAGGCTGTGCATTGATTAAAAATAAGAAGCTCTTTATTTTCAATGTTTCGAATGTACAAGAGCAATTGAAAGCATATGTCTGAATTCACTAGGACTTGGTCAGGCTGCTAGAATATAGGCCACAAAATTTCAATGCTTCCAAAAGTCCTAGTCTCCACATTGGTTGACACAATGAAAGTATTGTCAAATCAATCCCCAGCAGATCAAACTTGATATTACTTTTTTTTAAGTTTCCACACATAAAAGGGCAATTCGAAAAGCTTTCATCATTTTTTGAGAATGATTTTCTGACAGAAAATTCAGCGGATGAATAGATCCCAACAAACCTGAGCAGGCAGTGAAATCTGAATGGGGGTTCCTATTCTTACTTTTCTTTATCTCCCTCTCCTTGCTCTGTACTTACACAGAATTGCTGGGTCTAAGGCATTGAATTAATAAACTTGCTTGACCCAGTGGACTGGTGCCACCAGTTTGATGAACCTCGTCAGTGTAATTATATCATTCAGCTTGTGAAGAGGAGTATCCCTAATAATTCTCAGAACTTTATTTGTTTTAATTAAACCTGTCATAGATTTGTTAGTTTGGCATTTTTTTAAAAAGCAGCCCAATGCTTTCCCTCCCTGTCCTGCGTGACCTCAATAATAGCATTGTTTGGTATTTAACATCATATGCTGGTTGTGGGGAGTTGTTCAGACTTTACCCCTTGATCTTTAATCATTTGAGGCAGGAATGTAATTTTACGTGGAAACATTTTTACAATACATTTTGGTCTGAAATATGAATAATAATAAATAATACATTTTATATGGTACCTTTCACATCAGAATGACTTAAAGCGGTTCTCCGAATTTACCCTGAAATGTAATGAGTGTACTTTTTAACATCTACATGCTCCACCTTGGTCACAAAATTCGTAGACATAGGGTCTACTTCCACGTGTGTGCAAATGATTCCCAACTCTATCTTTCTGCCTCTGCCCTCAACTCCAGGACCACTACTGTCCTGACAGACAGCCTGACAGCCATCAAGCCCTGGATGAGTACTAACTTTCTACAGTTGAATGTCAACAAGACCAAGGCTCTCCTGATTAGCTCATGCCAGCGCCTTCACACATCAGGCAATGGCAGCATTAACCTCCATGGTTGCACACTCCATCTCACCAAGCCAGACTTAGTGTCTTATTGAATCCTCAACTGTTTTTTCTCTGCACATCCTGAAGGCCCCTTGTTTTGCAGCCTCGACAGTACACAGGATTCCAGGGGCAGTCTGATAAAATACTGATTAGCTTGGTGAACGGGGACCTGAGTTCAAGTTGTTTCATCCAAGCTATTTCATGTTATTTGACAATATATCTTGGCGTGCAGTTCACTTTATTCATTCTCAAATGAGAATGTGTTGACATGGTGAATGATGAGATAATTAACACCCTTAAGATTCTTTCTGTTCCTCTTTGGCAACTTGCTGCAATGAATGTACAGCACAGAAATTGTTCACTTGGCACAACCGGTCTGTACTAGTGTTTCTATACCACACGAGTCTCCACTAATTATTTTACTCCCTCCCACCCCTCTTCCTCAAGTGAAACTCCAGCCTTCTCTTGAATTTATCTATTTCAATCAAACTCTGCTTCAGGCAGCGAGTTCACAATCTCACTTCCCTCTGTGTGAAGTTGTTCCCCCTGAATTTTCTTATTGATCTCCTAGTCACCATCTTAAAAGTCACAGTTACAGGCTCTCAAACCAGTGGCAACAGCCTGTTTATGTTAACCTTATGAAACCCTTTTAGAATTTTAAATACTTCTATACGATCCTCCCTTAAACCTCTTCTCCAGTGAAATGAAGGTTAACATATCCAGTCTATCCTTATAGTAATAACCTGCCAGCCTTGATATCATCTCGTACACTAATACACTACACGAAACTCTTTCTATCATTGCTGTACCCTTCATATAGTGTGGATATGAGAATTGGATGCAATCCTCCAAATGTAGTCTAACCAAGGTTTTGTATATTGCCTCTTCACTTTTGATATTCTACTCCTCTGGATGTGAAGCCCAACACAACCATGGCCTACCTGGGCAGCTCATTTTTTTTTACCAAGAAATTGTTGATCTGAATCCCCAGATCTCTTTGCTTCTCCACTCCTTTTAAATTTCTACAATTTAGATTAGACAGTTTATTTATTTTTCTTGCTGAAGTGAATTACTTTGCATTTTCCCTACATTAAACTGCCATCTATCTGCCCATTTTGCTAACCTAGTTATGTCTTCCTGTATTTTGCTGCACTGTTTATCATGCCCCCAATACCAGTTTGGTGAAGTATGTCAATTTTGATACCAAACCTACTTTTCTTGAATCCAAATCATTTAGGCATATGGTGAACAGTAGGGATATTGGCAAGACTTCCAGTAAGCACAACTTTCTATTTCTTTCCAGCCTGAGAAGGTAGGTTTAAATCCTACCCTTTGTTTTCTAGGTTTCCTAACTATTCTTCGATCCATTCAGCTAACCTCCTACAATTCCACATGCCCCTATTGGGGAGAAACTCCCTTTTCTTTTATTGAAGACAGTATTGAGATGGGATCTTTACTGTCCACCTGAACAGGCAGTTCGTTGAGGCCTCCTGCAATGCAGGACCACCACCACCCCCCAGTATTGAGGCATGAGTGCCTCCAAATGGCATTACATTTTTCGCAAAGCTCAAGTAATTTGTATTTAGATTCAAAAAATCCTCCCGAACTATTGATTCCATTTTGCTTCCTATGGTCATTCATCCTGTAAACCAGTGTTATCTGAATATCATCTTTTCCCCACATACATAGCATTATAAATAGATGCATCTTGTGAAGCATTAGAAATAGTTACAAAATTGATTGTCCTTGTGAAGTGATATTAATAGCTGTATCCAGTTGACTGTGCCTCTGACATGGTGCAAAAGGCTGTATCAGATAGCCTTGTGATAATGTTAAGACTGCTTTCAGTAAGGACTGTAAATCAACACTGCCTCAGATTTGCTGGCCAAGTTATACTGGTCCAACGTCTGACACTCAGATTTCCTCCAAAACTTGTAGCTCCATTGCAGATTTACAGCTGCATACAACCCATGCCACACATTGCACAGATGTCCCTGTGCATTGCACAGTGGCTCCCTGAGCTTTCCGAGAAAACCAGTTTCTGGTTTGGATCGGCCACACGCTCAGATTCTCATGTATCTTGCCATTGGGGTCAGAGGGTTGCAACAATCATCATCTGATGTGTTGTGATATGACACTAAACCACTACTGATACCGAATGACGTCTTTCAGGCTGCAATTGTCGCAACTGATTCCCTGTTTATACTGCTGGACGTAATTAGTTATTGCTTCTGTTGGCAAAGTGATTTGGAATGAGAATCCTGAATTTATACACAGCCATATTAACTTATTTTGTGAATTAAAAGGGCTGTCCAGAACATTTAAGGTAACTATTTTGACTAACAACAACAACAATAAAATTACATTTGTATAGCAACTTTCACATCAGGAGGACGTCCAAGGCTCTGGACAGTCAATGTTTCGGACCCGAGCTGGGGTCAGGAACAGGCAGGGTGGAAGGAAAGGAGAGGATTTGGGGTGACCAATGGGACCATCGAAGAGGAGGGTCTTGAGGCGGGACTTGAAGGATGTTAGGGATGGGGCATGGCAGAGGGAGGATTGAGGGATGGAATTCCCAAAGTACGGGGCAGAGTTGCTGAAGGCTTACCCGCTGATGGTGAGAGGGGTGGGTAAACTCGCGACTACATTCTGTACCCCTTCGTATTTGTCCTTGCCAGACTCCACTGGCTCCTTATCACCGAATGAATTGACTTTAAGTTCCTCACACTTTACAAAGTTCTTCATGCAATGGCACATCCATACCAGTGCCTTGAGATGTCCTCCCAATGTGAAAGACACTATACAAATGTAATTTTATTATTGTTATTGTTGTTACATCCATTCCACCACCCCCGCTGCCTCCACTCAGCTGGCTTCAGCCTCCTGCTTGTCACTTGTCCCCCTATTTATCCCTCGTGCCCGCTGCTCCACCATCTGATTTTTTTTTCCAGTATAGGCTTACGTGTTACTTCTAGAATTAAAGCTGAAATTCCTAGTATCCTGCCCAAAGATCAACTGCTCTATTGAAAGCATTCTGCTGTGTACTTTGTGAGTCCTGGTTTTGCTTTGTGGCAGCTAGCTCTGCCCATTTCTCATCAACCTAATTAATTCCTCCCCCAAGCACTTGGAACAAAATCTCATTTTATACTTTGATTTCTCACCTGATTCTCGGCTTTGTCAGAAGTATCAGTTGGCACTTCTGCAGCAGAAAGTGCTGAGAGATTGCAGCACCAGAGGCCACTCTGCTTGCTCTCCCGTTTGATTTTATTTTTTAGAAGCAGAGGCAGCTGGATCCTTTCTGGCTGTTTCTCCACACACCATCTTAGACAAGGATCATAATTAGAGGGCACCTGATCTATCCATGAAGAAGAAACCAAGATTTTATGAATTTCAGTTTGACTCACAAATCGGTACAGAAGCAAGGGAATTGGAGGCTAGTTATCCCTTTTCTCAGAGCCTTGGGATGATGAACCGATGAGGACTGTGATAATGTTGGGTAAGGCATTGTTTTAGTCAGAAGTGCAATCCAGTTTTGCTCCATATTTAGTTTGTTACAAAATAGCACTCTAGGGCTCTCTTCCCAGGACTAAGCTGTACGACCAGAAGGTCACAGATTCGATATTCCCTGTCTGGGCTGAGTTAGCTGCTCTCAGTTTAGGGCAAAGGTTGAGCCATTGCAATTGGCGCCTCGAGGCAAGCGATGGGGGAAAATTAATTGAGTTTCCCACTCCTTAAGGCCTCAAATTCCACTTAGTTTGCAAGACCTATTGGAAAAATTGGTTTTCCACGTTTGTTAAAAAAAACAAAATTAAGTGTGAATTTAAGAATTGTCAGCAATTTTTGAGGCTAAGACTGAATGGAATTTTGAGCCTCTGATCACTACCCAGTGACCTCTGTTGGAAAAAGCATGGAAGGCATTACAGATAGACAGACTCCAGCTGTGATGCCCACTCATTCAAACATCCTATTGAAGCTTTTTGCAATTTAACCGCACTGTGAAGATTCACTCATGGAATCACCTCCCAGGAAAAGTTAGTGTCTTCTGGGGAGGAGATAAAATAGGCATATTATCTCTCTTGCAACTAACCAGCATTTGAATTTAGAAAGATATTTAAATGTTGAAATATTTGCTTTTGTCATGTTTCTTTCTAAAAATCATTCTCTCATGTGGTGAAGGGCTGGGAGCTAGAAGCTCGATAGGCGATGTGATTCCTGCAATTTATTTTAGATACGTTTCATGGTTTCGTACACAGTCACCACTTTACAGTAAATCCACTGAGGTACTTAAAGACGTCCTCCTGACTTGAAATGCAATATCACACGCAAGGGTTATTATTACATATTGAACTGTGTCCTACGTTTGCCCAGGCTCAAAGACCATTTTATGGTGGGTTTGAGGAACATTACCTAAGGGGACATTACAGGATAAGAATGTTTGCATTGTCTTTCAAATCTCCACCATAAGGACTAACACCTAGCAGGGACTTTCATTTGGTGAGAGAATGAGAGAGAGATGCGGATGGGTGGTGGCAGAGGGCTGGAGGATTACCTGTTAGACCAATCAGTAGTTGGCTATGGAAGAGCACAGGTTAAAGCTTGGATATCAGATAATGATAATAATCCTTGGATTTAATTCCGCACTCAGGGGAAGAATGTAGAGACTAGGGAAACCAGCAGAGAGCATTTTTTAAAAAGTTTAAAAAGACAGTTTTTGATAAACCTTTGATAAAACATAACAAATATTTGACAAAGGCATCTTAAAGACTAAAGGAACCGACCAGTCCTGTTTGCTCAAAGCAGATTCCTTCACGCTGCATTATATAAGCACATTGTCTCTGAAATGTTTAAATTCAGAGCTCAGAAGAAGAGCTAGAAAGTTGGATTGAATATTGTTTTGAAATAAATCAGCTACCAAGTGCCTGGGGACGAGCATGTAACTACCTTAGTCCCAGTGATTACCTTTCCTCTCCAAATCTTCTATATTTTTCAATCTTTTGGGGATAGAGAATATTGAAATGGTGTAAGATCGCCTTGGATTTGTGATGCTGTAAACTGCACGCAAACGTGATTCAAAACTGATGAATCTGGTGACCAGAAGCCTTAGAGGATGTGTTAGAGCCAATACTGAGCTTCACCCAAATAGCAGTTTATCTCATCAATTGGATTGAAAGGTGGTGTTCTGGTGTAGAATGGATCCACTGAGTTGGAGGATGTGAATTTCATGCCAGAGATTCTCCATTTGGCAGATATCTGCAATAATCTGTTGCCATTGGGTGAGGGGTGTGTTACTTTCTCTGAAAAGTGGAGAAGAAATTCAGAAAGCAAATTGGTGAGACTGTCTTCCTGTGTCCACTACTGTCTGGCTGAGAATTGTCTATGGCAGAGTTGGAATCCAGTCACTTGCCCATCCTTTTGACTGGTGGCAGGCAGCAATAATTTGTATAGAGGATAAGCAAGGAGCTTACAAAATGGTGGGGAGGCAATGAAAATTCTAATATAAAATATATTTTGCTTACCATAATGATTGTCTCAAAAACTGTGACAAGTTATGTCACTGGGAAAGAGAGAGGGCACAACAGAATTTATGATGCAAGTCCTAGACACAGGAAAGGTCATTGTTGCAGGGGGGGGGAAAAAAAGTCCTACAGCCGTGAAGAATGAGCTGTGCTGTACGTATGACATATTGGTACTACACTGGGAGCAATGTAGTGTTAAACCAAAATAAGCAGATTAATCCTACATAAATCAGGGTTATTTATAAATTGTGCGGTAACACAGCAAGCTTTACTGAACTAAAGCTTGTGTGCATAAGGTGTGGCAATGCCTGATTTATTGAGACAAAGGGGGTTTTGAGCAGATTGTGCTTCCTCGGCCTATTTCTAGTTGCCCTACGTGTGGAGTTTGTGGTGTGAGGAGATATGAAACAGCATGTTCTGACTTCCATAGCAAACAATGTAGTCTCTGTTGCCGAGACCTCCAGTTCCGGTATTATTGGGTTGGAATGGTTAGTGAAGCCTAGGTTCAAAGCTCTCGGCGTCTACATACATCAGTTTTGAAGTTTTATGTATTTTGCTTTTCTTAAACATCTGCTTTTCCACTTTTACCATCTAAGCTCCCATTGTTATTCCAGCTGATAGAATGAGTAATTTGATAACTAAATTTAAGTTAATCAAATAAGTACTTGAATATTTTGGAATTTAAATTGAAAACCCTATTCAGCCTCAACTGTGGAGCAAGATACATGGTATTTGACAGAGAAAGAGGTGGAATATCTTCTTTTGTGGACTGCCACAAACTGCAGTTTCAATTAAAATCCATTTTGAGTATGTTTTCAGCATACTTTCATCTCGGCTTGATGGGATACTTTGGTTTATTTGAGCGCCACAAGATGCTTTAATCGTTAAAAGTTGTCCAGCTACGTCTGTTCATTAACATCAGAAACCAATGCAGAACAGTCTGCTTGATTTGATGTTGGCTTACATTCAACAATCAGTTCACTTACTTTTACAAACCCCTTTTTGTTCCTATCTTTTTATCACAGAAGCAAAGCAGGTTTGTCTTTAGTGTCAAAGCAGAACAATGCGTGGATTGGAAAGGCTGGAAAGGGGAGTGGGGGGGAAACAGGTACCGGGATATAATATTGTTGTCTTATTTTCTCTACCCTCCTTCCAGCTATTTCTCATCCTCACTTGAAGGTTGCCTCCAAAAAACACGTGACGTTAATTATCGTAAAGTACTTTTAAAATGTTTCAGAGCTGTAAGGAGCCAGTTTGCTGCTGGGAAACTCGTGTAAATGCTCATTTTTCATGTGTGAACCAAAAGAAGCAAGGATTGTCAGGCTATTCAAGGACGGGGAGATTTCAGGCGAGCCCAATCTTGCCCTGGCCTAACTGGGACACTGGATAGTGATGAGGAACGGAACCCAAGCTGATTATTTTTGCTGCCTCACCCAGAGATCCCAAGGTCGACTGCAGCATTCTTACAGAAGCCCAAACTGAGATCAGCTAACTCAGGTCAGAGCAGCGTTATCATCTGGGCCGGTCTTGCACACCTGTATTTTACACCAGACAATGCCTTTTAAGTATCAGCTTCACTCACACTTAGCACACCTCTTAGTCGGAAGGCTGTGAATTCATTCCCCACAGCAAGACCGGGGAAGTGCTGCACTGTTGGAGGGTGCAGTACTTCGATCTAATGTTAAACAATGGTTGTGTCTACCTATTTACATGGTGTTGAAGAAACCATGATAATATTTGAAAAAAGAAGCGAGTTCCTCCTAAACAGCAATTCTCCAGACAAAATTGGTCAGTGGTTGTGTGTAGGGCGGCAAATATAGCCACCATGTACAAAATGGTAGCACTTTGTGCTTCAAAAAAACACTTGACATTAACAACCACAACAAAATTGCAATTATATAGCTCCTTTCACGTCAGGAGGACGTCCCAAAGCGCCGAACAGTCTAGTCGGGGTCCGAGTGGGGGGGAGTGGGAGGTGGGGGAAGAGTTAGTGGGGCAGCCGAAGGTGCAGTCGCAGAGGAAGGTCCTGAGACCGGCCTTTAAGGAGGAAAGCGAGGAAGCGAGGTGGAGGAGCTGCGGGATGGAGTTTCACAATGCGGGAGCAGAGAGGCTGGAAACCTGGCCACCGATGGTTGGGCGGTTAGGGCAGTGGACGCGGAGCAGGCCTGAGTCTGCTGAATGGAGGGTGCGGGCAGGCTGGTAGGGAGACAGTAGGTCAGAGAGATGGAGGGGGCAAGGCCGTGAATGACCTTGAAAGTGAGGACAAGGATCTTCAATTCGTTCCTCTGGGTGACGGGGAGCCAGTGGAGACTGGCGAAGGTGGGAGTGATGTGGTCATGAAGCCTGGTACGGGAGAGTACACGAACTACAGAGTTCTGAATGATCCACAGCCTGTGAAGGGAGGAGCTGGGGAGGCCGACGAGGAAGGAGTTCCCGTAGTCTAGCCTTGAAGTGATAAAGGCGTGGATGAGGGTTTCAGCGGCGTGGGGGGTGAGGTAGTGGCGGAGTCTGGCAATATTGCTGAGGTGATGGAAGGCTGTGCCAGTCATAGAGCGGATGTGGGGATTAATTATCGTAAAGAACTTTAAAATGTTTCAGACGTGTAAGGAGCTACATCAAATGAAAGTTGCTTACTTCCTTATGTTTCCCAATGTATGCCATTAGTGAAATAATAGTTTTCATAATTTACTGAGTGTCCAGTTCTTTCTTTGAATTTAATTCCACTCAGTCTCTCTAAGTGGCAGTCTGGAAACACTGTTTTCAGTGTTTGGT
The DNA here is from genome assembly GCA_035084275.1 of Hydrolagus colliei. NCBI lineage: Eukaryota > Metazoa > Chordata > Chondrichthyes > Chimaeriformes > Chimaeridae > Hydrolagus > Hydrolagus colliei. The sequence continues at coordinate 28,034,553 of CM068743.1, forward strand.
GCTGAGCTGGATTTCGTTTCTGGAGCCCTGTGATGCATTGGCATGGTACATTAATTGCAAGGTTATAAATGTACATTAAATGGGTTGGGGAAAGATTTGGGGCAGGGACTGGATTCCTGTTTATGGCTCTTGTGGTAATGCTGCATATTGGCACTATTAATATTTATTTATATTCTTCTCACATTTACAAGGCCACTGAGTCACAGATCTTGAAATTAAAACATTCCATGACACTTTAGCAAAATATACACAGCAGTGGTGGCTGCTGAATCCATCCAGGACATCTAACTTTATTCCCCACGAAAGGGATTTTCAAAGTGATTGGTAGAGAGATAAATTAATTTAAGTGACCTCTGCACTTTGGATTGTTTCAGTTAAAATGTACTGAAGAGACTGTAAATTTGTTGATGTGTGACATAACAATTGTGTAGCATAATGTGGAGTCCTGTAGCTCAGTGGTTAGAGCACTCGCCTTGCAAGCAAGAGACCTGGGTTTGATTCTCAGCAGGACAAAATCTTGGGCAAGTTTCCTTACTCCATACGTTTGGCGATAATGCCTGAAGAAAAAAACGGTCATTTCATACCACAATTGTTTGTGGGACACTGCTGTATGCAATTGGCTGCCAGTCTTCGCCCACAAATGTACAGTTATTTAACTTGACAGTATATCCTGCTAAGTGTCCAGAAAACGTGGAAAACGCTATATCAAATGCAAGGATTATTATTAGAAACAGAATCCTATGCTGTGCTATCAAGTACAGAATTTATCCCACATAAACAAAGATTAACAGACCTCACTTATATCTAACAGTATGTGTAAAAACACATTTTTAAAAAAAGATTAAGCTTTGTTTTGAGTCAGCATTTCACTTGCAAAACGTACCATAGCTGACAACAGATTCAAATGGTTGAATTCGGGGATTTTAACCCATCAGCCGCTAGCAACTCCAGTGAACACTGTTACAACACAAACTCCTGTTTATTTTAAAAAAACGTAACTTCAAGATATTTTAAGGCTGAAAACAAATATTATATTAGCACAATGTACTGTATAGTAATAACATATGTCAGCCTTGCTCAGTTGGTAGCACTCTTTCCTCTCAGGTTGTGGGTTCAAGAGTCAAGATTTGGAACCCATGTGGTCTGTGTTGTCACTCAAATGTAGTGCTGAATTGTCCTGCATTGTTGAAGTTGCTGTCCTTCAAATGAGAAGTTAAACCAAGGTTCTGACTGCCTGTCTAGGTGGATCCTGATGGAGGTCAAAGATCCCATGGCATTATTTGAAAAGAGAAGGAAGTTTCTCCCAATGTCCTAGCCAACAGTGGCCCACATGGAATTGGTCATTCACACCATGGCTATTTGTGGGACAATATATACCTTTTAAAATGATTTACTTCTGTTCTGCCTGTTCTCATTTTCACCTTCTACATTTGCTGTTTTTTTTAAACACGTTTGACAAAGTGCTCCTGTCTATATTTCCTGTTTTTCACACATTTTTGTATTATTTTGTAGCTACGTTATTGATTTTAAATATTACTTTGCACTGTTTCCTATGTGCAGCCGTGCCTGGACATGTGATGACTGCCTGAAGCTAGTAGTTAGGTTTGTAGTGTTTGGTTAGTTGACTGAAAACCTGGTTTTCCAGGTTTTGAGGAGATGAAGATTGACCTGGTCACACTTTAATGTGTTTTCCGGGCCGTCTTTCACAAATCCAAAACACCCAGCGAGATAACTTGTTCTTGCCACTAGCAGACAATGGTTAACTACAGTGCTAGCGGGTTTGATTCACTCCATGGTACAGGTAAGAAAGCATTAAATGTATGTAGTCTATCTATAATCCAATGCAATGGTGGAGCTGCCTTTTCTTTTACAAACAACATCCGTGCAATACCCTTGTTCAGGGTACTCAAACATGAGTACCTTTGTCATTTAGTCAGTCCTGGAAATATATTGTCTCATAGTTTACTCTGCGATGGATATATTGAGCCAATATTATCTTGGCTATAGCTAAACATTTACAAAGCTGTCAGTTACCAATTGGGAAGAGAAATTTGAACCACAAATGGGATCTTCCTCACCACTAAATCCTGACAGATACCAGATTTAGCTTAAAAAGACAAAACTGCTCTTTGAAGTGGTGATTGAGTGACTATTTCCAATTTGTCAGATTAAAGATGTGACACTGTTGGTTATGGTTTAAAGGTAGCAGACAAAGGTAAGTTTTACATTTCTTGCCTTGCAAATGTCAGTCTTAATCTCACTGTCTGTCTGTTTTATTTTTTGTCTTTCTGTCTGCCTGTGTGATGTCTCTGCATTTTTTTTTGTCGGGAAAATACTTTCACACGTTGGATATCTAATTTCTCTTTTCCACACACTTAATCATATAATAATCATTGCATTTGATCAAGAAATCACAAAGTGCTTCACAAGATTTTACTGTGAAGTATTTTCATTGTGTGTGTAGGTGAACATAGAGTCGCTACATCTGACAACCAATCCGTGTGAGGCACTTTGAAAAGGGTTCATTATTTTAGGGGCTGTATCACATTCAAGGATCCTAAGTGCGTTAGAGTAGCCACACAAATTCTATCTCTGATTTTATCTATTATGATGCTTTAATTCCTTCACCTTGGTCACTGGGGCCAGTGAATCTTCCTATTGGGCTCCTCTTAATCCCCCAAGCAGGAGCCCTAGCATGTAGGGTGATCCTAGCTGGACAAGCAGAGGAAAGCTTGCCAGAAAGTGCTATCAATGTGCTGTCAGCTGGTCAGGACTCCAGCAGTATCCAAATTTGCCCTCTAGGAACACCAAGACTTGGTTCTTGCCAATCTACACTTAGGTAAGCAGGATACACCCTCCCGGGAGAGAGTCCACATTCCATTCCGGATGCAGCAAAATCTCTGTATCTGGGCGACATATATCTGTGGAGCTCAGTCTGGTTTGGAGATGGTGAAGCATGTTGATGGGGCTCTGTGTGTCAGACACTGACCAAGATAAAATGTGTTTACACTTGATAGAATCATAGAATTTTATGGCACAAAAGGAGGCCATTCGGCCGATCTAGTCTGTGCCGGCTCTTTGAAAAGACCAACTCAATCCCATTGCCCCGCTCTCTCCCCATAACCTAACAGACCTGCTTCTCCCTAAATAAAGATTTAATTCTCTTTTAAAAGCTGTGATCGAATTGTCTGATTCTAGAAGCGACTTGCTTCAAAGTGCTGTATGTCAGGTATTGTACTTATTTATTTTCAGCTGTATCTCAATACCTGGGAGGGCAGTGTCTGTTTTAAACGTTTACCACTGAAGGACACGATAGTTGCTAGTTGATATCCCTAATGAATTTCCCTGGTGTGAAGGATGAGACTGCAGGTTGGAAAGGTCAAACCCATTTTTCAGATAAGGACGATCTCTGCAGCTAGTGCCCAAGGTCTGTTTTTCCAGTATTCGCCTGTGTCAGGTTTTAGTGAGTGATTTCAGGGTTATCAGGAGGCAGTCACCATCTCTGTTTGTGAATCCCTGACTCTAGGGCTTCCCTCCCCTCCCCCACTCCACGCACACACACACAAACAGAAACCAATGTTTCTATAAAAGAGTAATCTCTCATGGAAAAGCCCTGGGGTCTAATTTGCAGGTTGTGCAAACCAAGTGTCAACATGTTTATACTGAAGGTTTCACCCCTTCCCAAACACTCCCCTCCCAGCTCGGGTCACACGCCTCTTGTTTAGCGCCTTGGGACGTCCTCCCGAAGTGAAAGGCACTATATAAATGTAAATTGTTGTTGTTGTTGTTGTTGCAGGTGCCTTCAATTAAGTTTCTAAATGTTTCAATGATTCTGCAATCCGTTTCATTAGTTATTAATTACATAATTCAGGGCATCTGTCATTCTTTCTGTCCACGTGCCTTTTCACATGGTTAACACAGCCTGCAATTTAGGCAAGCTTGTGTGTGAGCCATTGCCTCCTTTCCTTGCCCAGCATTGAGAAATTGGCATTAGAAACATCTGAAAACAGATCCATTTACCTCCCACAGCTAACTGGTTGAGATCAATAGTAAATCTGGAGTTTACGTATTTAAAAAAATCACTGCTGTGATTCTGCGCTGGAGAGAGCCCGAGAGATCGTCTGCCAAAAACACCATCGCACTTTCATGCCACTTAGATAAACCAAAACATGTTTGCATTCATGTGTCACACATGTGGATCAAATTCTCACAGCAAGTTTATAACCGCACAGATTTTCCAGTGCAGTGGTGGGACCCTATTTTGCATATTTGTATATTCCACCACTGTTTTCTGGTGTTTTAATCAAGAAATCTAGGAATGGTGCCAGGGAGAAGATGAGGGACAGCTGGCCCAGCAATCAATTGTGATCCAAATGAGAAAACAAAATATAACTTTTTGATTTATTTTTCTCCAATAAATGTCTCGTATCTTACCTGAAGTCGTGTCCAGTTAACACGACTTCAACTATGTGTGAGAGGAGGTTTTTCATATCTTAAAACAGATTGGGGTGATAAAAATTGCTTTCAAATACAAAAAATGGTGGTGGGGGTGGGGGCGAGATAAAAATTGGAAGGAAACTGGAACTTGCCCACCGTGCCCTACTGGTAGAAAAAAAGTGAAGTAGAGAAGTTATAGGTGCTGAATTTCTGCATCTCTACAAATGTAACAACCTTGGCTCCATGAGCTTGTTTGGGGATTCTCCTATTATGAGCGCACAGCAAATGCTTGGTGAATTTTACCATAAATCAAATGTGCTGTCTACAGTGTGTCAAGACACAAGTAAAGGAAATAGAGGTAGGTAAAGCAAGGGGGTGACTATGCAACCCACTAATAATGACTCAAAATTTACTAAGCCACTGTTCTCATAGAACCAAAGATGAGTCACAGGACTCCACTCCAGAAGTGGATTGTATTGATGTAGTTTCTGTGGGTTGGAATGATACATATGTTAACCATGTAGAGTAAATAGTTGTGATTTTGACTCTTTATTTAGTGAATTCAGATACTGAATACCAAAGTTCGAACTGCAAATCACAGGGAAACAAAGAATTAAATGGTGTACAATCAGGCAGAAAGTGAGAGAAAAGGAAGTTGGAAGGTTTATTTGACACAAAGAAATAATGTGTATGAGAAACATTTGAATCCTAAGATTTAAGGCCAGAAGAAGGTACCTGTAGCTAGATACTAGCATGCGTTTTACTTGTATGAACACACTGTGCCTTGTAATCTGATCTATAGACATGCCGAATTTCCAATTGCTTGCGATACCAATTGAAACAGACAAGACAGAAGCCATCCTCCTTGGATCTGCCAATGTCTCCTCACATTTATCTCCAACCTCCCCAGTCTGCCTCTCAAATTCACAGACTCGATGGGCTGAATGATCACCTTCTGTGCTGTCATTTCCATGATCCTGCATTCCAATCATACAGGTCCATATCAAGCGAATACAATAATTGAATTGTTACATTAACATAACTGAGAAGTTGTGCAAGCTGTGCTGTGTGACACTTTGATGCTAAGCTACAAGCGATCCTCTTCCCTGTCAGTTCCAGAACAAGTAGTTGTTTTAAATTTTTTTCACCAGCTTATCACTCTTTTTAAACTTGTTTTCCATATTAAAGAAGGTGGGCTCCAAATCTGTGCTGGTCTGTGCGAGAAAGTTGTTTATTGTAGAAGTGATCTCGGGTTAACTCATTGTTAAAAAAGAGTATTCCGGCTACCACTTTACTTGAGTGTGTTGTTGCATAGTGCCAAAATCAAGTACCGGGGTAATTTGATACCTATTCACTCCTGCAGCAGATTGTGCAGCAGATATCAGAATTAATAGCTGAAGCAAACGTGAGCTTCATATAAAGTCATTGAAACTTTCCAATGTAATAAATTTGACACATCAATAATGTGTTCATACGAGTAAAGTTTTAACAGATGTTTTCAATAAGGTAGCTGTAGTCCAATATGACTTCTCTCCTAACATTTCAATGTTGGGAACACTGTTGCCTTTTATCCTTCTAAATGGTGCAACTTAAAAGACATATTGGATTTAGGGTAGTTTTGTGGGCATCCTATAAAAACTTCCCATCCCAGAAATACTTTATCTACCATGTATGCATTCCTATAGATGCACATAAATTGCAGTGTTGGTTTTGTTTAGAATTACTGCAAAAAAGACTAAATGATCATATAATATTGAAAACAAGGTTAGTTCAGAATTGTTGATGTTTGATGCAATTGCTTTAAAGCTGAACACAACTCTGATGTACTGAGTCTCATTTGTGTTAATTGCTTTGCAAATAATTCTCTGATTGAATTAAAGACGAGAGTAGCCAACAACTTCCTTTTTCTTGAAGGATGTTTTGAATTGTAAATTAAACAGTCCGTGGATAATTGCGTGTTTTCTGTAATAAATCTAAAGGCAAAAATAAAGCTGTGAAAACTACTCCCAACACTTCGAAATTGTCGACTTAACACCTAATACCTCAAAACTAATTTGTAGGGTGTGGAATGGTTCACCACATACAATTTCTAGAACTCTGCAAATGAAGTTTCACACCTTCCCCTTCCTCCAACCCCAAACACAAAGTTTGTGTGTTTTTCAAAGTTTCTCACTATCATTGTATTGTGTCAATTAGCTAACACCTGAATGCACTGCTGCAGCTGGAATCAAGTGAATGCTGGTTCTGGCTGCCTTGAGGGCGATGTTGCTGCCGTGAAATGTAAGCCTATCATCCTTAAATAGAAATGCAAAAATACTACCTGCTTGAGCAATAAGCAGTAAGCTGTTTGAAACAGAAAGCCTCATTTATTTTTTCCAACAGAACCTAAGAACAATTGTTCATACAGCTCCGTTAACTGTCACCAAATGTCTGATCGTCTCCTCATGTTATTAAAAAGCCAGTGCACCCAACTTTTGCCCATCATGAAATCCTACCATAACTTTGTTTATATTACAGCTGGTGCATCAGCTAGATTAGGTCATCTGAGCTCAGCTGTATTAGGAGCCAGAAGGTTCTGGATTTCAATCACTGCGAGTGACTGAGTGAAGGCAGTGTGACCGCCACCATATCACCACCAGGTGATAAATGATTTCTATGTATACAGGTAAAAGGCAATCAAGCTGCCTCTGGAGGTTGGCTGGCCTCAAGTGTGCTAGGAAAGTCCCTGCTCAACATATATCTGTAAAGCGTTCATGGTTTTTCATTTATAAACTGATTATATAATTAGTTTCGGTATAAAGTGTTGGTGATCTGAGCAACAACTTCAACAACAGAATTACATTTGTATAGCGCCTTTCACTTCGGGAGGACGTCCCAAGGCGCTGCATAGTCAATATTTGAGACCTGAGCTGGGGTCAGGATCGGGGAGGGTTGAGGAGGGAAATGAGGGGATTTTGGATGATCAATGGAACAGTCGAAGAGGAGGGTTCTTAAGGCGGGACTTGAAGGAGGCTAGAGACAGGGCAAGGTGGAGGGACTCAAGATGGAATTCCAGAGGTTGGGGGCAGAGTGGCTGAAGACTCGCCCGCCAATGGTGGGGTGTGTGGGGCAGGGGGCATGGAGCAGGCCAGAGCGAGCAGGTTGGTAGGGGGTTAGGAAGTCGCAGAGGTAAGGTGGGGCGAGGTCATGGAGGGCTTTAAAGGTGAGGATCAGGATCTTGAATTGATTCCTCTGGGTGATGGGGAGCCAATGGAGTCAGATGAGAATGGGGGAGAAGTGCTCACGGAGCTTGGAGCAGTAAAGGACATGAGCCGCAGAGTCCTGGATTATCTGCAGCCTACGGAGGGGGGATGTGGGAGCATTTAGATATTGGAAAGTAGGGAGCCAAGGACAGAGCCCTGGGGGATGCCACAGGTGACAGTGTGGGGGCTGGAGGAAAAGCCATTGGTGGGACAAAGTGGAGATGGTGAGAAAGTCGAACCAGGCTAGGGCAGGTTCATGAAGATTAAAGCAATGCTGAATAGTGAACAGATTTTGCTGCTGGAATTTGAAAGTCACTTTGCTGTACTTCAGAGGTTCCTCCAGCCCCTCTCGCCTTATTTGTTATACTGAGGTTCAACTGAAGGTTGCTGCAGTAAAACCTGAAATGCAGTCGCTGGCTAAGACCAGGGTGTGATGTACTTGCATATTTTAGTTGATTTCAAATGTAAACAGAAAGTGTCACCGAATCAGAAAAAAAAGCCTAGAATTAAATTTTTCCAGCCTTTTGGATTACTTTATGAAAAACAAATACTGCCGTAGTTCTACGTCTTGTATATTTGAACAGTAAGAACATAATAGTGTCATTTGATGCAACAAAAAATCCAAGCAATTGATTCCAGTGCTTTTCCTTTTGAAAAACAAAACTCTGTTATAATTTTTTCTTTGGCTATTTTTGGCCCCCGTTTGTAATTATTGGTCACTGGTTCTCAGCCACACAGCTGTGCACAATCTCCAGTCAGTCTGGGAGCATATTGGACGAGTTTAAATCTTCCCTGGGGCACTCGAACATGCAGAAAAGTGTTTGCTAAACCTGGTCCATGTGAATTTGAGTTCTGTTATTGAATGATGAGTAGATTTTCAGACTGCTTGTTAGTTTTCAAACAGATGTTTTGGGCTGGTTCACAGCACTACTGTTCTGACCAAAAGATCAGGCTGAGCAGAGCGAGTTAAAATTCACCTCTAGCTCTTATAATATGCAGCCTTTGAGAGAATGCATTGAAATATCACCTTTGGCTACATTATACGTGCATGACCTAAAATTCTCCAGGGCACGCATTATTATAAGGTCTGCCAAATATTGTGTGTATAGATATGAGGTTTATTTAGCTGAACTTTAGCACGAGGATAACAGTGTTGGGAATTAGTTCACTTCAACCACCTTTGAACATCTCTTTTTTGGTTTGACTTGTGAGTATGTCCACTTGTTGGTGAGCTGGGTGGAGGAGTTGTTAAATCAGACTGTGTCAGGGACCCGAATTGACACAACAATAACTTGCATTTATATTCCTCCATTCACACGGGACTGTGTCTCGGAGCATTTGACACACCCAGTTGAAGGGACATGATTAAACCACATGGGGATAAGATAATGAACCTACTGGTAGTTAAGCAATGGGACCGTCGAGCAAGAGGGTCTTGAGGTGGGATTTGAAGGAGGCTAGGGACGGCATGGTAGACAAAGATGGAATTCCAGAGGTGGGGGGAAGAGTGCTGAAGGCTCGCCCGCCAATGGTGGGGTGGCGACATGGAGCAGGCCGGAGCCCGCTGAGCAGAGGGAGTGGACATGTTGGCAGGGGGTTAGGGGTTCGCAATGGTACAAATACAGCTCAGATAGGTAGTTTGTACCATTTCTTGCTAATGATTTTTGAGGATGAAGACTTAAATCTTTTCTGACAACCTAAATCTAATCCATGACTACACTGGTTTGGCAGCATAAAGCTGCCCTTTCTTCAGCTGCTTCTCTGATGAGAGATCTGGTTTAAATTGTACGGAAACCAAAGCCGTTTGGCGCTCCACCGAGTTCTCGTGAGTAGGTACTTGGTGTGGACTCCAGGACTTATACTAACTTCCCTTAGGTGTGGTCAGAGATCTCAGTTGTTCTTCTTCAGATCTGTCAAATTTGGTATCAGTAATTCTAAGAAACCCTTCTAAGATGATGGCGATTCATTTTTATATTGTAGCTACTCTCATGCTCTCGGTGCTGCACTCCCAACAGCATTTAGGCATCAATGCAAGTAAGGAGCAGCAATTAAAGTGCTTTGTTGTGCTGTGGAGTAGGGAAAACAGGTGTGAACATGCAAGCACGGAACACTGCTTATTCGCATCCGATCGCACCTAGTTTTCAAACTGAAAAGGGTTGCCTCCTTCATGGTTGGTTAGAAATTGGAAAACAGCCTAATACACTGGAAGAATTTTGATGGATATGTTTAAAGACCTGGATATTTGTGTGAGCACAAGTTATACTTGTGCAACAATCCTTGCTTTATAAAGCGCACTTCACATAGAATAATGCCTCAGAGCTCTTTACAAAGACAAGGTCAAGTCACTGAGCAAGTGAGAGGGAATGGGGGCAGTAAGAAACTAAAATAAATTGAGTTATTTAGAGTTATAAGTTATAAAAAGTTCTAGGAGTTATAAAAAAAATCCATTATTTAGAGCCAATCTTATTTACCTGTACCGCTGTTGGATTGCAGACCTCTTTTGCAGCTTTATCCATCCATTTACTCATCCCCAAACATATTCAGATGAATAAGCATTAATCAAGGTCACAAATTTATGTATAGGGGTTTGGGGGAGATAAGGAGGATTTTTACGATAAAATGAATACTTACTTCAGTGTATATATTGGCTCCTGGTTCTAGAACAGTCTGATATTATGTACATCAGCTAAATGAGCAAAACGTTAAATGTCATTATAATGCGTTGCTCTGGTTATGCTCTTGTACTAATTTTGCATTGCACTTTAAGTATTGCACAGAGATCTGGGATACACTGGTGCCAAAGAGAACAACAACTTGCATTCTTTAAGTTTCCTTCACATGGAATAGCATCTTGGAGAACTGAAAATCATAATCATGTTCACATTTAGTAGAGCACTGTCCACGTTGGGAGGACATCCCAAAGCATACCACAAGGATTTACGGTTAGTGGGAGTGACTGTGTTTTGCAGGCGAACAGATAAAAATGAAAAGATAAAATATCCACAATAAAATCCGTACTTTTGGGGTAATTGCTGAATCACTACCAGAAACTTTGAAATTTGAACGGATGACCAAGAAAAATGTACTTTTAATCCATGTCTTTAATGTCTTTGCGCAGTATTTCTGTTTCTGTGAAGCTCACATTGGGGATGGAATTTCACTTGAACAAATTTGTTCAATCCCTGCTAAATTTGCTAATACAGTAGCTTGCATCAATTGTGAAAGCTCTATTGTCCTTTTTTTTTGCAGAATTATTTCTCTCTTATCTGCAAAAGGTTCCTTTATCTACAATAGCTTCCTCTCTGCACGATAGAGGCTTTGATTAATGAGGAGCTAATAACACTTCTTAGCATTTGCCAGTCCTGCGCACTTACTGTATGTTTAGCTCTGTGTTTATCAGTGTTTACGCTGCTGTAATCTGTGGGATTGTGCTGTATGTAATACATTACTGAAATCCCACTGAGCACCATCAACTTGGGTGTTCCACTATTGGCGGTTACGCTTTATAATTCTGTGGTAGAGCAGGGATTTAGGGTGGAATAAAAAGGGAGAAACTGAAAGTATTGCCAGCAAAGTTAAAACACTCCCAGCGAACAGGTTTGAGCAATAACAGTATTTCTGAGAGAAGGCTAATGACACTTAAGTGAGATTGGTCCCAGTAATGTAATATATACAAAGCAGTTGCAGATCTGGATCCAATAATGTATCATTTACCACGTCTGGAATAGATCGTCTGGGTGAATTAACTGAACTCTTGCCCTGCTGTGAGCTTTTGCTCTCTGCTCGTTTGTTTGTTAGCCTTCCACCCTGTAACTTGACCTCTCTCCCCCTCTTGCACGAATGTATCTCGACCTCAGAACCTGGACATTCTGCTATCTTGCATGTTTCTTCCTTTCCACATGATGTGGTTAGGAAATAGCTTGAAATTTTAAAATGTTTGTCCTGAGGCAGATTAACAGGTGCATCGAGGAGGTAAAAGAGAGATCGGTCGCTAGCAGAGTAGGGCTCAGCCAGGTGAGCCAAGTGACCTGGTTTAAACTGGAAAGCATCATAAAACACACTCGCAATGCCTAAAGATGGAAGTAACAGGCGCTGACAGTTCAACATTGTTAGCCATAAAGGTCATGATATCCTGTCTTCACCTCGTTTCTTCTCTTTCTGTATCATTCCAGAAAAATGTTGAAAAACAAATGGAAACTTGCAATGAATCAAACTTAAGCTTATGGGTCATTTGATTGCTGAGCCCGTTGTTCATTTAGTAAGTGAATTGTGCCAGTAACGCTAACTTCTGCTGCAGCATGGGCAGCTCTGGTTGAAGCCGTACAAAACATGGGAAAGATTTCATTCTGCAACGGAGCCAGCCTTCTTTCTCTCTTTATCAATTCCCAAAACAAAGCTGCCTGATTTGCATGTTCTACCTCATTCATTTCAGTGTATGAATTGAATAAAGTCATCCACCTTTAGCAAGAAACCAATTTTCGGAATGTCTAGGAATAGCTTTGATGTTGATTGCTCCAGAGTGTTTAGTTTGGCTTGGATTCTTTTACATATGCAAATTGCAGGAAGATTCCTTCTGATTCGATGGAGAAACATCTTTCAGCAGACTGTACCTAGCGATATACAGTCCAGTTCACATTTTTCTATTGACAAGACAGAAACTTTAATTGGCATAATTCCAGCAAAGTTGGTTGCATATCTACTGCTGCATTTATGTTTACATAAGTTAGTCTGTGTTGTTGTATACAGGTTATATTTCAATGAGGTTATTTTTGTAGCACTATGCGTGGATATATAACAGCTGAGGAGTTTTTACTTCTGCTTCTGCTATTTTCTGGGGAGAGGTAGGGTAAGATTAAAAGATGGAACTCACATCTTCACAATGGTTCTTCAGCCACGCTGTTCTGCAATATTCCAGGCCACTGCTGATGGCAAGAGTGAGTGGGCCTGGCTCATCACCAGGACTTAGAGAGAGCAGACAGTCAATATGGGCAGAGATTCTTTTCCTTTAGGTCCTGATAATCCTTCAAAATATACAATCGATTCATTGTACAGTATATTCTGTGAAGCGCTTTGAGACATCTAGAAGACTTGATAAGGCGCTACATCATATGCAAGGATTATTATTTTTAATATTAAGATAGTGCTAGCGGGACAAGCAACAGGAAAACCTGCCAGCTTTCAATGGCAAGTTCTGAAGATTTAGTTTGGTAACTCCAGCAATACCTCATTGGATAACCTGGATAATCTCCAAGTTTTGGCTCTAGCCAACCTACGTTTAATACTCACCAGAATTAGGTGAGCAGGTTATATCCCTCCAGGGAGAGAGTGCACATTTTATTCATGATGCAGGGAAATCTCCGTGAGTAGGTTGCATAGGTGGAACGCTCAGTGGGGTTTGGATACACTTAATAACAACAACAAAATTACACTTGTATAGCTCCTTTCACGTCAGGAGGACATTACAAGGCGCCGACAGGCAACGTTTTAGACCCGAGCTGGGGACAGGAAGGGATTTGGAGTGGCCAGTGGGGCCGTCAAAGAGGAGGGTCTTGAGGCGGGACCTGAAGGAGGCCAGGGAGGGAGCGAGGCAGAGGGACTGCGAGATGGAGTTCCAGAGGTTGGAGTCAGAGTGGTTGAAGCATGGTAATTGATTCCACTTATGTCAGACTCTCTGCTAATCACCAACAAAGGAAACCCCCAACAAAGGATGATGCCTCTGACAATGCAACCCCTCGCTAGGTACAGCCAAGTCAATGAGTAAAAGGCTCAATGTGGAGCTTGAAACCACAAACTTCTGACCCAGAGGTGAGAATATTACCAGCTCCTCTTCAGGTCGGTAAACACAAATTCTGCTCCATGCGATGTGTTTTATTTTGATTGATTGGTCTTCATTTACTGAATTAGATCAATTGTATTCCCCAAGGGAATGAGGGTTGTCTATGCAGACAACTCCACCAAGACCTTGGCCACAAATTGTCAAAGGACAATGAGGAACTGAACCATTGCTTCATGACCACACGAGCAAATTAGGTGATTGGATCACCTCTCTGGCAGGGCAAGGCTGGACCTACTGACCAAGTGCTCAAGTGAGCTCCGAGTTCCAGAATCTCTGCTTCCTCTCTGTGAGGGCAGATGAAACTCCTCAGTTCGGAAATACTGCAACACAAATCCCAGCCAACAGAGGGCTGAAGGCATAGCTATTGCCAGCAGCTCAATCCTTCCCATAACAGCCCCTAAATTATGGGTGAGATTTGGTCGAGCCAGAGTATTTTAACAGGAGAACTTTTCTGGCAGGTGCTAGCCCAAGGAGTAACTGACAAGAACAGATACTACATTTGATCTTAGCCAAAAAGCTGCTTCATGCAATGTGTGGCCCACCTCAAGGTTGTTACTGTGTCCCAGAAACACATATGGCTTGGCAATGGTGTGTAACGTATTCTCAGGTGCATCATGCACTCTTTCATATACACTCCGTCAGCTAATCCTGATGTGCATTTATCATGCGATATGGAATGCTTTCTCCTGTCTCTTGAAGAGAGCTCAGCTGAGTCAGCTGGTTAAGGCTCAAAGGAATTATTAAATGGAGATGTAATGTATCTGGAGGCACAAGCTATGGGTGTCGACAGTTAAACAAATATTGCTGGCATAGCTTCAAAGGTCATGGTGTCTGTCCTCATCTCGCTTTATTCCCTGAAGAAAAAGCACAAAACAGTTGATCATTTGGAATAAATCGAATGCAGTATGAGAGCAGGGTTCATTCTTAACTCTTTTTGTGCTGATTTCTCTAGGGAGCAGCATTTCTATCTCTCCTTTCAAGATGGTAGTGAATTTTACGCTGTGGCCAGATATAACATAAAATCACTTTTTCCTGCAGCTGGGGAAGGAAATTAGATACAAATTAGAATTTTAACAAATTCAGATTTACTGCACTATGAATGTTGTGTGTCAGTCTGCCTCAGTTGATGGCACACTTGCCTCTGAGATAGAAGGTTGTGGGTTCAAGCCTCACTTCGGGACTTGGAACCCCTGTAGTCTAGGCTGACACTTCAGTGTAATACTAGGGGTGAGGCCAAGATCAACTATAGTCTCCGTTCTTATCAGTTACTCCTTGGGCTAGCATCTGCCAGAAACACTCTCCTGTTGACATTCACTCATGAAACTCTGGCTTGACCAAATGTCACCCATAATGTTGGGGACTTAATCAAAAGCTTGTGCTCGTAGCAACAGCTTTCCCTTTGAGGTCAATGATGGCATTGCTGGAGAAAGAAAGAGCTTCTTCCAAAACTCTTGCTAACAATCCTACGGTGTCTGCGGCATATTGATGTGTGCAAATTGGTTGTCTCATTTGCCCACAAAATACAGCCATATCACTTTACAGTATACCTTTGAAGTGCACCTTAATGGCATGATGATGCAAATATCAAATGCAAAAATCAAATGCAAGAATTATTATGACTACATGATCAAATACGTAATAGTGAATCTGTTCAATGAAAATGCAAGATTTATTATTCAACGGGTAGATACTCAGTAGTTGAAGGAGAAATATTCATTGGTGAAATGTAATGTTATAAATATCATGATACTAATAATCCTTGCATTTTATTTTACTGTAGTGAATATATTGATGGAGTGCAGACTTCCACAAAAGCTTCATAGTTAATTGATGTCAAGTGTAGTGAATGTGTATTTGTAAGCAATTTGTGCACAGCAGGGTTTCCACAAACAGTCAGGAAGTGAATCACCAATTCATCCAGAGAGCTGTTGACTTGTCTGGGTACATGTAACCTCAACCCTTCTGACGGTGCAATGAAAGGCGTCTCTCCCAGCTTCCATATGGGCGCTTGACAACAACCATTCAACCTCTCGATTACAAGCTTGGATTTTAGAGCTGCCGCTGTTCTGTCTGCCAGACCAAAAACACAAGAAAGATCAAGAAAGAGATTTATGTTAGTTCCCTCACTAAAGCTTTAGTTACAGCCTTAGTAATGTCCCTACCAATATAGCTTTTGAGCCGTGGTACTTTGAACAAGTATCTCCTTGATGACCTTTGCCAGGCTTTTATCCAGATAATCTGATCGGATTTCACTAAATCACACGTGCTTCATTATGATAGTTTTAATTGGGGCCTAATATTAGCAATCTGCCAATCCCCTGATACTACCCTACTTTGCCCATGTCTTTACTCTTCCCAACATGGCTATTTACATTAGTGACATGAGGAATTTCTCACCAAGTGTATTTTGAAGAGTTTGCCTTATGACACGAGTTTATGACACTGAACTAGCAACAACAACAACAATTTACATTTATAGAGCGCCTTTCACGTCGGGAGGATGTCCCAAGGCGCTGAACAGGAGGCGTGTGACCCGAGCTGGGAGGGGAGTGTTTGGGAAGGGGTGAAACATGAAGGGGAGGTAAAAGAGTTCAGGGTGGAACTAAAGGCACGATCGAAGAGGAAAGTCTTCAAACCGGCCTTGAAAGAGGAAAGGGAAGAGACGAAACGGAGGGATTGAGGGATGGCATTCCATAAGGTGGGAGCGGAGAAACTGAAGGCCCGGCCTCCGATGGTGGGGCGGTTCGGGCGGAGGGCTTGGAGCAGGCAAAGTCCTGTTGAACGGAGGGTCCGGGTGGGCGTGTAGGGGGAGAGTAGATCGGTTAAGTAGGATGGGGTAAGGCCGTGTAAGGCCTTGTAGGTGAGGACGAGGATCTTAAACTCGATCCTCTGGAGGATGGGGAGCCAGTGGAGACGGGCGAGGGTGGGGGTTATGTGGTCGCGGAGGCGGGTGCGGGATAGTACACGGGCTGCAGAGTTTGGGATGGCCTGCAGCCTATGAATGGAGGAACTGGGGAGGCCGACTAGGAGAGAATTTCCATAGTCCAGCCGTGAGGTGATGTATGCATGCACAAGTGTTTCGGCAGCGCAGGGGGTAAGATAATTACGGAGCCTGGCAATGTTGCGCAGATGGAAATAGGCGGTGCCGGTCAAGGCGCGGATGTGGGGGAGGAAGGAAGGAAGCACCATATAAAATCTGTTCAGATGATCATAAGGTATCTTTTGATCAAACATTGCAAATATCTTGGGGATGAAGGAATTACTAATAGTCCAATCGAGAGATCCATTTTCATTCAGACTAAGTCTAAGTTCCGCATTGGTCCACCTTACTGAGGTCCAGATAACAACAACAACAACAAAATTACACTTATATAGCACCCTTCATATTAGGAGGACGTCCCAAGGTGCTGGACAGTCATTGTTTCAGACCCGAGCTGGGACAGGGGGTTGAGAGGAAAGCTGGGTATTAGGAGTTGCGCTTTGTCTAGATAATGTTTAATTTTGGAATAAGAATTCACTATTTGGGGTCTTTAATATTGTCCATCGATTGTTCAGCACAACAGTACAGTAAACAATCGTTCTTCCCACCAACCATTTGTTGCTTGATTTTATTGCTTTTTTACCTATTTGTTTTTGCAGGGTCATCCTGTTCATTTCTTTATGACTCCCTCCCATTGAATGTCACAGTCTCAACCCAAAATGGTGAGAAATAATTTGAATGAAATATTGCTTCTGCTCATTATAAGATTCTAATAAAATATGATGGTGATAGAAGTTAATGTATGTCACATAACTAAGCACAAATGACTCTTCATAATAAAACATGTTAGCTTGACATCTCCATTGGTGCACAAGGACTGAACATGGGTACACCTGACGCTTGCTCAAGATCCTATAGGACTTGAACGAAAACAAACAATAGTGTGAAAAGGCTACTGCAGATTCACAGACACCAAGAGGGAGGGAGAGTGAAGTGAAGAGAGTTGATTCTTGACTGATGCTTTCTCTGTGTTCACCAGCTGCACTGACCACACAGGCTCCCAGATAAATACAGGTTTAAAAATGATACGTTGCAAAAACGGAACATGATACATGCGTTTAATCTAGCCTCGTATTTACGTTTCTGCGAGCTTTATGGCAGAGGAATACAGGAATTTCTATTACTTCATGAAAAAAATATAAAGACCTACTGGATTCTAAAAGTACCACTTTTGCTGTTTATTCTACAAATAAATCATTCACATTTTTAGGATTGGATGCAATTGTGAAAGGACTGGATTATTTTGTTTATCTTTAAAATAGTTTAAAAAAATAATTAGGTTTTCGCTTTGAAAGCACATGCCATTTTTACCTTCATTGCTAATCCTGAGTGACACAAGCCCATATAGAGTTTATTTTGTTTCTGCACACCCCACACACGCTGGCAAATAGCAAACTCCAGACATAAAAGTAAAACAGTTAGAGGCGACACACTAACTAAGACCTTTGCCCTATAAGCACTGAAGGTTTATCAGCTCAAATTGCCATCATATATTATTACCTCAATCAAACTGACTGCAAAGAATAGATTATTTTCCAGTTATGTTAACAACTGAATGCCGTGAGCAATCATCAATGTATCCTCTAACCTCAAAAAGGAGAGAAACTCAAGCTTGCCTCTAGGCTGCCAATTTTATTTAATGTGCTGAACAACATGTTTGGTTCAATTGTGAACCATGCTCTTCATATGGAGCCCAGCCATCATGTTGCATCTTTGACCTGTCACCTATGGTCTTCCATAAGATCTGCCACTGTGGAAGCTGGATGTGTACGCCAAGTATGGCTAAAACCCATCACATTATTTATTTTGCACTATGGCTATTGTTGCTCTGTTGAAAACCAAACATGTTTCAACCGAGTCGCTGTGTCCCCTTTTCCAACAATCTGCCAACAGTTTTCCCATCAACACCTTCCATTCAGCAAGAACCAACCAGCAAGCTCTGTGCACTCTGGCTGACCTAGAAACAACATCAGCAGTAAATGGTATTCCAGCGAAAGGTTCATTTTAGAAATGTATTTCACTTAGAAAGAAAACTGAATCATTGAATCATTCTACAAGCAAAAAAAATGGAATCAACTATGGTGTACTTCATGTTGTAAACTTCGGTGAAAGTCCGCGATGAGGGAAACATGAGACTGGATTTATTCTCCATTGGCTATTAAAGATCAGATTGTGCCATGTTACTTGCGTCAGAAACTACTATTGTAATTTCCCCCCGATTTCTTTCTGTAGGAGGGTGTCTGTGGATATCCATTCAGGTGCCGACTCTACAAATTGAAACTGTGTAGGTAGGAATGATCTTAGCAAGCGAGTTGTTCCATAGATGTGTCAAATGGTAGTTGTTACGTGCAGAGCTTGCTTTTTAACAATATCTGTCACAATGGGGATGAAGTGCTAGGCTCTGCTAAAGAATGCTGGGTTAGACCTTGCTTTGGTTCCCTTTCACCCGGGTTTCCACCCCCAGAAACAGGAATAGAAAGGGAGCGGGCAATGTAAGAAAGCAAAGCCAAGCGGATGCCAGCAGCTTCTCTCCTGGAGAGCTGGGAAAATCGGATAGTAAATTTCCCCTGGGCTGCTCTTACGCATTTCCTTGTTAATTCGAGGGGTTTTGGCAGAGGGCTGAGACCAAGTGTTTTGCTCTCCCGGCCAAGACATAGCGGATGGTATTGAGAGATTTGGACACTGAGAGAAGGTTGGATAATACACTGCCTTCAGTCCATTACAAGAGCATAATACAAATTACACAGTTACTGCACTTCACAGTAAATCCTGTTAAGTGATTTGAGACATCATCCTAACCTGAAAGACCGTGGCTCAAATGCTAGGATTATTGTTATTATTGTTATTATTATTATTAAACACATCGAAAGTTGAGATTACATTATTGACCACAGGAGTAGTATATCATCTTAACCCTGAGCTGTGTTATTGCATTCAAACATACTACTGTATCAAGAATTCAAAATGAAAGGAGGACTTTCCCTCAGTGTCCTGGTGAACAACCCGCTCGACCCACACTAATAAAATGGAACATTCATTAACATAACTGTTCGTGTAACATTGCCGTGTGCATTTTGGCTGTTGCGTTTGCCAACAAATACATTTTTCAGTAATTGCCATGCAACGCTTTGAGGCTGGATCCTGATGGGAAAGGCGGTATAACAAATGCAAGAAATATGATTTGGTTAATTCTAATCTTTTAATATTGACAGGCTTAAGCAACTTAGCTCAGTGATTAGAGTACTCGCCTTGCAAGCGAGAGACCTAGGTTTGATTCCCAGCAGGGGAAAATGTTCGGAAAGTTTTCTTACTCCACACGCCTCTATTTATCTAGTAGTACATAGGAATCCGGTTCCTAGTTAACTGGCGGACCGCTTTTCCAAGGGTAACAATCACTTTTGAAAAAAACGGTTTACTCAGTTCCCGAGTGTTTGTGGAACACTAACTGTGGGCAATTAATTGGCTGCAGTGTTTCGCCCACAAATATACAGTCAATTCACTTCACCATATCAAATGCAAGGATCACCATTATTAATTGGACCAATAGGCATTCCAGGCCCAAACCTCTCTATGATTCCAGATGCAGTGTTATTGTGCTACATAATTTTGAATGGCCTACTAATGGCTCCTATTTCTTATGTTCTTAGATTCAAAGTGCTTCAATTTACAGAAATTATTTGTAGAACTGCAGAAAAAAATTGGCTTCCAAGGTAACGATCACTGAAATCAACAACTTATCCAAATTAATAATAATCCTTGCATTTGATATAATAAATAATAATCCTTGCATTTGATATGGCACTTTCAAGCCATCTAGTGCTTCACAGAATATACTGTAAAGTGAATTGATTGTATATTTGTGGGTGAAATGCAGCAGGCAATTGCGCACAGCAGTGTCCCACAAACAATCATGGATTGAAATGACTCATTTATTATTTATTATTGTTCTGTTTTCTAGGGTGTATTATCAGTTGTGTGGAGAAAGGAAACTTTCCCAAGGTTTCGCCCTGCCTGGAATCAAACCCAGGTCTCTCGCTTGCAAGACGAATGCTTTAACCACTGAGCTACATGCCTCCACTGTATAACGTCCTATCACATCTTTGAGACGTCTCAAATCTAGGTGCTCTGAAACACTACATAAAAAGAGTAAATCAAAACCTAGGTGGAATTTCTCCATACACAGCTCTCTTGAAATCAACCCCAAATCAACCCATTGTTCTTAACCTCCCTTAAAAGTATAGCACTTGTCGTATGTAAGGTTTTTCTTGTCTGTTTCTTAAGGAAAGGGAAGCTGTACAAATCTTCAGTTTCATTGGCCTCCTGCATACCTCCTTTGTTTCTGAGTGGTATTACGTTTGGCTTCTCGGTGACCAATCCTCTCTGTGAAGGGAAATCAATTCCTGTTTTAAACAGAGTGCATTTTGATAGTTTATTCACAACCCCACATCCTCGGCAGTGTCTGAACTGTGCAGCTGGGCTTTACGAAACTCTGTTGTAATCAAGTACTTCAAATAATGGGACCCACCTGGGACCGTTTTTGCTGGGAAGCCTGTCCGCAATTAAGTCAAAGAAGGCAAAAAGTCAGCACCCACGTGGCGATAAAAATGCACCGTTAGGATCCGGATTGCTCCACAGTGCAGCTGCACATATCGCAGTGGAGGGGCTTCTCTGGGAGTGAATGACTCTAACCTATTCTGTGGGTCTATACCACACTTGTGTAAGGTTTACAGGTCTCACATACCGCTGCTGAAATATTTTACACTGTGAAAGTGAATGTCCCTCTGCAACCTCCTCCCACTCCCAAACCAGCTGACAAGTTACTCATTGTCTTCCTGTTGTTTCGTTCTCTTTTTCTGGCTGTGTCTCTCTCCCTCTCAGGGATGTAAACCTGTCCCTTTTCCTTAACTGTTGTTTAATTATACAAAGCTCTTCACTCTGAGAGTTTGGATATGAAGCCTATAGCTCAGTGCACATGCCTTGCAAGCAAGAGACCTGGGTTTAATTCCCTTCAGGGAGAATCCTTAGGCAATTTTCCCTACTCCACATGCCTAATAATAATTCCTCAAGAAAGGAAACAATAATAATTTGGTGACTCAATCCACGACTGTTTGTGGGACACTGATGTGCGCAATTGGCTGCCGCGTTTCGCCCACAAATATACAGTAAATTCACTTTGAAGTATATTTCCATAAAGGGCTTTGAGATGTCTAAAAGACATGAAAAGGACTATATCAAATGTAAGGATTATTATTTGTATATTATTAAGCAGAGACACTAATAGCACCACCATGATTATTATCTGATAAGATTTAAAATTCATACCTATTTGGATCATGATTATTATTTTTAGCCTCAATGAGCCTGGGATGAATCCCCCTGCCATTCGATAACCAGCAATCTCTGCTGGGAATACAAGTTAGAGTTTTGGGTGAGAACAAAATTGGGATGGATTTTGATGCCCTCTATAGTTGCACATGTGCATGGGGGAGATACTCAAGGGCTCTTGATGCCCATTGGAATTGTACACCATCCTGCCTTTGTTTGGCCAAAAGGAACAACATACTATATTTAACTAAAGAAGTTTAATTTCTGTAATCCTCTTCTCAATACTATATGTATTCTCCCTCTCCCAATTTCTAAATCTGCAAATGGATCTCCAGATTTGGAAAACGGGAGAGGAAGGATACAGATGGTATTGAGGAGAATTCAGTTTGTGATTATCACACATTGGTCCCCACTGTGATATTGGCCATAAGTGTTTTTCATATTATTGTCATAATCTCATCTGTATAGTCCTTCTATTAGTGTCAGAATCAGTCACTTGTAAGTGGAGCTAATTTGTGCATTTAACAGAAGTCTTGTTTTTATTTTGTAACTCA
The DNA here is from genome assembly GCA_035084275.1 of Hydrolagus colliei. NCBI lineage: Eukaryota > Metazoa > Chordata > Chondrichthyes > Chimaeriformes > Chimaeridae > Hydrolagus > Hydrolagus colliei. The sequence continues at coordinate 28,056,987 of CM068743.1, forward strand.
AAAGTGCTAAACCTCTAGTTCTGAATGCTGGAGGTTGTGATTGCTATGAAGGCAGAATGGCCTGGATTTTGCTAATAAGGCCATCAGTAAGACAACCGATCTTTCTGCATAACTAAAGTGCAGAGGGCTGTCTCTTCAAGATTGCTATCGGTCAGAGGAAAGAATGAAAAGTGTGGTCCTGCAATAAATATTTAAAAGCAGTTTCTCTACACAAACTGAAACATACTAAATTCAGATCACATATACAAACATATACAAGCTCATCAATTGAGAGGAATCCCTTTCAAATGCCTATTACGCTGAATTATTCTGTGTTACAACTGATGAGTTACTTTTACTACCGTAAAACTATGACAAGATCAAGCAGGTGATTTAATTTGTTTTTTAATCTGACAACTTTTAAAAAATCTAATTTATTAAACCAAGGTCAAGGTTGACCCCTAAAAGTACCTGAACGGCAAGTTGGTTGCTATTTGAGGGCTCACATTATTGCTGTGGTTTGCATTCCATCCGACTGAAGGGACATTTGAGGCACGTGAGAAGGCTCAGGAGGACAGAGGAAAATCACTGCTGGTGTCTGTAGCAGCTGAATAGAGTGGATCCGCCTAAAATTGAGCTCACACATATGGAAAGTCTGATTACAGTGGATTCATTTTATTGCCCAATCCACTTGCCATGTAACTAATTGTAATAAGATTTCCGTTACAGTGAAATTATCACCCACTTATAGTTAAAAGCAGAGCATTAATCTTCTCCTGCAGAAGCAGCAAAGAAAACAGTAAAGGACTTAATATTTTTATAGTGCTCCATAATACTCCTTGTATTTATCACATTGAAACTCCTCACACCACTTCAAAAGTAATTTCTGTCAAGTGGAGTCCCGTAGCGCAATGGTTAGCACGCTTGCCGCGCAAGTCAGAGGACCCGGGTTCGATTCTGAGCAGCGAAAAACAGTAGTAAGTTTCCTTACTCCACACGCCTCTGTTTACCTAAAAGTAACCGAGGGACCCGGTTGTTAGTCGGTTGTTGGCGGATTTCTTTTCAGGGATAAAAATCCCTCCCCCCAAAAAATGTGGTCATTCAATCCATGACTGTTTGTGGTACACTGCTGTCTGCAAAAGGCTGCCACTTTTCGAAAACCCACAAAAATACAGTCAATCCACTTGACAATATATTTTGCGAAGCATTTTAAGAAGTCTTAACGACGTGATAAGCACAATATCAAATGCAAAGATTATTATTATATTTAAGTGCAGTGAGTGAATTTTTATTGCTGGTATCAGCAAGGTCCCACAAATAGCCATGAAGTAAATGTTCAATTAATCTGGAGAAATGTTGGGCAGGACACTAGGAGAAACTCTTGTCTATTTTCAAATAGTAGGCTATCTTTAAGATCCATCTGAAGAACAGGTAGGTGGAACCTAAGTTTAACACTGATCCAAAAGACAGCATCTCAAACAATGCTGCCCTCCCCTCACTGGAACCATGACTAAATTTCAGCTGCAGTCTTATCAAATCAATAGAAATTAGTATCTCTAGCAAAAACTGAATCTCATCATCACATTTCTTGCAAGATGCCCATTAATTTCTGCATATAAAGCATGCAGTCTCAAGATCAGAAATATATATCTAAGCAACAATCTCAGTTCCACGTGGTACTTAACAGCCTGAAGAAATGGCAAACCCTCCAGATTCTTCAGATTATAATGAATTCCTCGTTGAATAATTTTAAACAATTTAGCAATTTTAAGTGGAGCCGCTTGCTCTGATTGAATTCAATTGCAGATTTGGTGCTTCATCATCCAGCCTTGTCAGTAATGCTCCATCAGCTGACTCTTGATACAACAAAACTCTGAAAACAAAGGGTCGCACTTTTATCAGATCTGTACAGCAGGCTTCAGGCATTGGAGGAAAATGCTACCAACATTGCTAAGCCAAACTAATTAAAAACCTGTGTGTGCCCTGCCCTGCCGATTACATTAGTGCCATCCGGGGGTCAGATAACCTCCACATTTGGTGCGGGGATGGTGTTAAATGAAAAGACATTGCGGAAAAGTCCTGTAACATTATTAAGTAGACGTATAAATATTTAGTAGAGTGCGCGAGGAAGCTGGGGATCAGAGCAAGTCCGCACCTTACTGGACTTATTTCTGAGAACACTGCGCTTCCTCTGCGTGAGGCCCTGCATTATTTCCAGTGTGCTCTGGGGTTCAGGTCGCCTTTTCATAAGGCAAAGCTGATCTGGAGATCCTGTCCAGGCCTGTGGGAAAATGTAGCAAGGCAGCAGCTATTAATACTGTTCCTTTCCCACTCTTTCTCAAAGGAACTCCCAACAGGAAGATTTCAACACAATCTGCTAATAACGGCCTCTTGGTTTTAACCCTTTCACGACTGAATTTGATGGATTCAATTTGGCGGCTTTCTCACTTTGCAGGTTTTATTTATCTCTGTGATGGAAGTTATGTGCTAAAAGCACCATTTACTTTATTTTGCCAAGGATTTTATACTGTAAATCATGAAGTATCCCGAGTGACAATACCCTCTGGTTGAATGATTATTATTTAGATGTTTTGAACACAAAATGACGCCAAACTATGTTGAATCTTTTGAGAGATCAAATTCAGAGGCACAATTATACCAGGAAGTCAGATGTACCTATTCATTATTTGTTTTAGGAAGAAAAGAAAGTACTGCCATTTTATGTGGAATATATGATTAACGGGGTAAGTAGCCTCTTCCAGCAAGTTTCAACAAATGTGACAAAACAGAAGATAAATAATAAGTCTTTCACGAAATAATGCTATAGCGAGAATTTTACAGGTTTATTGTGACAGACATATTGACTTTACAATAGAGTTTATACAATTTTATTATTATTATACAATTTACATTTACAGTATATAGTATTCCAGGCAGGGCAAAACGTTGGGCAAGTTTTCTTACTCCACACTCTTAATAATATCACTCAAAAAAACCAATAAATAATTGGTTATTTCAATCCATGACTGTTTGTGGGACACTAATGTGCGCAATTGGCTGCCACGTTTCGCCCACAAATATACAGTCAATTCACTTTACCGTATATTCTGTGAAGTGCATTGAAACGTCTAGAAGACGTGAAAAGCGCTATATCAAATGCAAGGATTATTATTATTATTATGGTGCCTTCATTATAGTGCGTCTCTCACTCCCCTGTGAAGCGCTTTAAATCATCTCAACAACGTAATAAGGCAATATATCAAATGCAAGGATTATTATATTATACAGATTTCTCATTTGTCAGACAGAAGGGCCTGCAACATGTTTTCTTCAGGTTGAATACATCCGACAATAATTTGAGCCTACTACGGAATCTTTGCATGACTAGGACCTATCACCATAAAATAAGCAGTGACCTATCCTGCTCATGTAATACTGAAATAGCCAACATTCTTCCATTATATTTCCACTATTGTTACACTTGAGTTGCATCAATTCAAGCGAAATACCAAGAATGTTTTTGTTTTCTAAGATAGTTATTTTTGAATATTCTGTGATGTATAGAGTTTCAAATATCAACCCCAAATTGGGGTATGATTTGCAGTATTATTCTCTACCTATATTGCATTATTTTAGTGACAGAATTACACAGACATTTTTCATCTGAATCAAGGTGCATCATGTCAGGTCATATGGCACTTTCACTCAAATTGCCTAAAGGAGAAAGTATTGCATGGTAAATACTATGAAGGTGCAAATGTTTATTTCCACATCAGCAGGCTTCAGTTAGTGGAGTAAATTTGCTCCTATATTTTAACATGATAAAATCAAGCTAATGGGGGGAGCTCTGTGGCAATGACTATAAAATATAATTATTTTCAAACCCACTTTCTAGAAAACAATATAACATTACCTATTCCTTCAACATATTTGCTCAGTAAAATCTTGGTTGTTTTGTCTTCAAAATATGATCTTTCTGTCTTCAAAATATAGTTTTTCTGTCTTCAATACGTTCCTGAGAATGTGTTTTCCAAAGTAAAATCTTGTTTGTGGGTATTTCTAAAGGAGAAAATAATTCCGTTCAGTGACCATAAGCTACAATTTCTGTGTTTCACCAGGAGAACTCTGCTGGCTATCCTATGATTTCAGCGCTCTGAGATGCTATCCTTTGCAAAGTGTGCTACATAAATGCAAATTGTTGTTGTTGTTGCTGCTGCCATTTAAAATTAATTACATCAATTATTGCACAGAAAATGGGTCCTGTAAAATTGAAATCCAGTCATTTACTTTTTTTAGTCATCTCTGGCCATCTATTAAAAATATCCCCTGCGCTTGCAAGCTACAAACTTTAAACCTCCAGCCAGTTGCTTTGTTTGTTTTGTATAAAAAGTAAAATCTAATTGGAACTTTCAATGAAACTAATACCTTGTTTGTCGAAGTGTTTTAGAATTTTACAGTTCGAATGGGTTTTCAAAGAATGTTACAATTATTAGACTTCGCTGTGTGTTTTTTAAACAGAAATATCTTTATACTTCCTGCACATATGTAGTTGTCTGGGCCTTTTACTGAATAGTCAGCATGAGATTACCACATGCTGAGATTTTATTATAGACTTGGGAAAAGAGAATATTGCCACCCACAAATATTACTGTTGCTCTTTTTGGGTCTGTGTACACGAGGGCAAGACTTGAGATTCTGTTTTCTCCAGTTTGGAAAAGAAATGTGTGGTCTTTTTTTAAAAAAAATGCTTCCCCTCACCCTCTGTTCAGTCTGCCTGTTCTCACAAGATAAATTATAGTACAGCATTAAACTTTAGGTCCTTTGGTATAGACACAAAAAGAGAAGACAGTACTTATTTATATCCCCTTTCTCTCCTGAAGAGATGGTTTGTGCTGCGTCACAGCTAATCCTAATCCAGTCTTCACCAATTTTGGTGATGGGAATAACCTGGGTGCTGAAGTCAAATAGAGCACTCTTACCAGTACACCAACTGAGGTCAGCTAACTCAGAGCATACTGAGGTTCAAATCTGGGACTTTTCTGATCCCTCTGGCTTCACTGTTATCTCACTATTATATGAATTTACTCCACTAAGCCAGGAAGGGACCTCGGGACTACAATGATTTACAATGCACAAATCATGCCTTGCAGTTTGCTTTCTGGATAAATTTGCTCTTAATTTGAGTTGCATAAAAAACTGAGTGCTTAAATGCTCAGAGACCTTTGTTTACTGCCTTCATAACAAATTGTAATAAATACATGTGTTCTCTGCTTATGGCCAATGCAGTGCTCAGGGGTTATGGCAGTCCATTCCCTATGGGATTGTCTTAGTGAGGAGTTTTCAGTTCCAGAAACAGCCTCCCCAGGAAACTCCACAGCTGTGCCACCACATTAACCTCTCGGGGAAGCTGTGCTGCAGCAGCCACTGGATTTACTGCAGTCAAAATGTTTTACAATTCAGCTTGTGTAGTTGCGGTCTCCCTTTTTTTTAGTAAATGTTGCGGCAGTGGACGTTATGATACCATTGTGTCATTTATCTCAATATTGTGCAGTTTACCCATCTTAAGAAAGTTACGCCAATACATGAGGGCCTTCCGCCATGGGCAATGTTGAGTCTCTTTGCTTCCTGAAATGCTTGTGTATTCCCATTAGTACTTGATCCATTGTCTCGATTTGACTGCTTCCCAGTGAGGAGGGGAGAAAGGAGAGAGCAAATACTCCATTTATGACACAGATCTACTGTGTCTGCATAAATAACAGCGACCTACATTAAAACAAGTTTATTATCTTTTTCCAGGTCATATTACCCTTTTTCAATTGATTTATGAATTTAAGTTTTGTCTGCACTGTATTGCTGAAGGAACAACATTTATGTAATTTCTGATGAATCTCACTCTGCAGATTGCTGGCGACTTTTTTCTTTATGCAAGAAACGTTATACGATTGTAAGTCATTGATTCACGTGCTGGAGCCAGGGACAGATTTGTTACAGTAAACCCAGCAAGATTGAATGATCGTAACTGCAACATGAAGAGCCTCCAAAAGCAGTGCTATCAGTTGCTCAAAATAGTGATGATAAGTTTGACCGTCGTGAAACATTGGTGAGCACAAGGCGCACCATGGAGAAACGGCTAGCTGTTTATCTGTAATGACAGCGCATTCCCACGTACCTCTGTTCTTCAGTGGTGAGATTGTCAACAACAACAACAACTTCGATTTATATAGCGCCCTCCACGCCAGACAGCATCTCAGAGCGCTTGTCACCCACACATCAGTAACTTCTGCACTCTCCCTTTTGATTGAGTGGTATAAATTTATTACGAAACAGCACAAAAACAAATTGCTCTCTGACACGCAACTTTACATCGGTAAGTGATTTGAAATGAATTAATACCATATTAATAATGGCGTCATTTTGGGTCAGCTGGGAGCACTTCTTCCTCTGAGTGAAAAGATTATGGAGTCCAAAACCCAGCATTGGTTCTATGAGCTCATAGTGCAAGGCTGACCCTCCAATGCAGTACTAGGGAGCCCTGCATTGGTAGAGGTATAATTCATATCAGATGTTAAAAAGAGTTTCTGTCTGCCTCTTCGAGTGGATTTTGAAGATCTCATGGCATGATTAAAAAAGAGAAGGGAGTTTCTTTCAGTGCCCTTGCCAAAAAACCTGGATAGAAAATATGTAATTCACTTCATGGAACTTTGTGGGACATTGCTGTGTGAAAATTGTTGCTGCATTTTGCCTACAAATATAGTCATTTTATGTTCCCCCTTTCACATCTGGGAGATGTGTCAAACTGCTTCATAGGATTTATTGTAAAGTATGGGGACCGTATTTTGTCAGCGAATCATACACCACACTATATGTGGCAGCAAAAAATTGTTGTCAAAGTATGGAAGGAAGCATTAAAAGGTGCAGCGGGAATCTGCATTAAATAACCTAAAGAATCTTCCCCCTCCTTCAAGCCTCTGTCTTCCTCCACACACGATGGATCCCAACTGGAGCAGGCTGATGGACGTACATGGAAGTCATAACCTGCTGCATCTGACATTAGGTTAACCCTCTATCCTGAGGGAGTTGGCAGTTAAATTACCAGGAGTTGCAGAAATGCAACACTGTGGGTCTGTGGGGAGGTGGGAAAGTGGGAGGAGAAGTGAAAATAAATCACAATGTAGAATTCTGTCTTGGCATCCACATAGTATCATTAGCCTGTTAACTGACTAGATTGGGGGAAAATACCTTTTTAAAAAAAGCCTACAAATATTCCTAAAAGTTTCATATTTGCCGAAACAAAATTCATGAGTAGCCCAGGTCCAACTAGTAAATTGCCAAGACTTAAATTAAGGTTGGTAAGGGTCCAGGCTTCATTCAGTACATAAGCTTTGTGTTTAACAGTTAGGAAAAGTATTTGAAAGTGCCTGGTGAGCTACTTTCATGCAACAAGTATTTAGGAAAGGCAGTTGTAAATGCACAGACAAGTGTAAGGAAATGCATTTGTTGGTAGAAGTTAATTTTTTAAAAACAATTAAAAGTCTATTTGTTAACCCCTTTGCAGTTATTCCAATTGTTTTTCAACGTCATAAAGTACCAATAAAGTTAGGTTTCTTTTCATTTCTTAAAAAAAACAAGTAGCCTACTAGGAGGAAATGGTTAATGGGTGATTTGCTGTTTATTGCCAGTGGAAATGATTGCTACATCCCCTTACAAAAATGCTGAGCCTTCTGTAAAAGGTCTATCTTTGCCAGGCTGCTTTTCACCTCCACCTTTCTTGCTCTCCCTTCAGTCACAAATGGCTCCTCCTTGACTCTTAAGTGCTTCTGCAGGTTTCACATTTCATCCTGTCACCTCCTAGATGAGCTTTCCATACTATACCAGTGAGGATATTTGATGCCTTTAATGTTATTCTGTTGCCTCCCCTCGGACAAAGAAGACAATCTCTCAAGTAGCTTGTGCTGTGAAAGCAGAATGTCAGCAACAGCCCTTTTGCCCTGGGTGATTAATGCATGCAGGGGCTCATACCACCCTCATCTTCCTCCAGCCCATTCGTTATCATGGCATAGCATTTCGTATTTTCAGCTGTGGGGTGATCCGGACTGGGGCCCAGTGGCGCCAGCAATTTTCCGTCCTTTGTACAAGTATCCACAGATTGGTGCAGAGTAGCTGCCAATGATTTTGCTCAGCTCTGTTATGTCATCTTCACCAGTTAAAGACTTCCTTCCTTCAGCGAGTTTTATACTGAGTATGAATGTGATTTGGTTGATAGCAGTAGAGATAGACAAAGGCAGATTTCCCTGGATGTGTCATATTTTGATCATAACTATTTCCTTCACAGCCCAACTGACATAAATTAAATATCATTGTCTCTCAAGAGGTTTCAGTTAATAACATGTTTTTAATTCTACTTTGACCTTTTCACCACTGAACTAAAATTTCCCTTTATTTTTTTAAATAAAAGATTGTTTTTTTGAATTTGAAAAGAGATCTGTATTGTAAAATTATTTATTTTTTAACCTTATGACACTATAAATATAAAAGTGCCCAAATTAAACAGAACCTCAGTGCCACTATCAACTTCCTTAGAGACACAATGCCAATATAGATGAAAATGCACCTATGTTTCCCACTAGTGGAAAAAGCTATTTACAGCATGTTACACAGTTCTCCTGTGTTAAAGGAGTAATGTGCTCATTAACAAAGAAAGCCATTTCAACAAATGTGTTTCCTTATCCTATTTTGTAGTGTCTCAATTAAGTTAAACAATCGATCATGTTTAGCACAGCTAACATTTTGCATGTTAGCTTGGCTGAATTGGTAGCATTCTTCCAACTGAGTCAAGTAAGGAAGTTGTGAATTCAAGCCTAATATCAGAACTTATGTTCTTAACCTAGTCTGACATGTCAGTTCAGTTCTGGGTGAGTGCTGCATTGTTAGAGGTGCCATCTTTCAGTTGAGATGTAAAGCAGTGGTTCTACTGGTCCATTTATTGCAATATTAAATGCTTCAACACAAATGGCTGTTGGAGCCAAGTCGACAATTTAAAAGGAATTGAATGAATACTTTAGGGGACATAATATTAAAGATTTTGCGGTTAGAACCAAGGGAATGGAATCAGAGTAGACTACTGTAGGGGGGTAGCTAGCATCACCAAAGGCACGATGGGCTGCTAGGCTATGCCATCGGCAACAGACCCAGAGTGAAGTTCAAGCACCCTCATGTGGAGTGAGATGGAATCCTCCAAGATATTTCTTGATCGCCCTCCAGGGAACATATATACCTAGTTACGTTGGCAGAAGTGGAACCAATCCAGACTGGCCATTCTTTAGGCCGAAAAGGATTTATATGGTACCTCCAGACAGGAATGGTGCAAGGGTATTTGGCGCATTAGCCGAGTCTTCAGATGTGAGCCCCCTAGTAACTTTTGATAAGCTAATGTTAATACTGAAAATTCATATCATTAATTAGCAATGAAAGTAATGATACTAGTTATACATTTATTTATGAAACATACTTCTGTTTTATTTAAGTATTAAGCATTCTCCGGTCAATTTACAGTTGACTCCCACACCTCCGCCACCATACGTCAGCAGACGACAGCAGTAACTTTTGCCGCGTGCGGCAAACCGTACATGCTCTGTAACCAGGGCCGGTGCCCCACAAATTTTGGCGCCCTAGGATACCGCCTAATTCACTTAAAGGTAGCGCCGGCCCTGCCTCCAGGTTAGGTGAAGTGCAAAGGATTATTTTTAACCGAGGGAGAAAACATGTATAAAACTTCTCTCCTCCCTCAAAAAATATCCTAACTGCTTAGATGTTTTATCAGAGAAATCATTGGATTATTGACCTCTACTGTTGCCACTATAGATAGCTGTTACAAATAAAATGAAATGGTTGTGAAGAGCTATTTGTAACTGTGACTTATTGAGTTTCCAAGGAAGAAATGTACACAATCATTGGAATAAACCTCTACCAGTTGTCATTTCCGAATGAATTCTGGTGACGAGCTCCCAAATTAAAGTTGGAAATGAGTGAGATGAGAAGGTCACAACCTCCACATCACCCTACAGCAACAATAACTTGCACTTATATAGCATCTTTCACCTCAGGAGAATGTGTCAAAGGGCTTCACGCAAACAATTGGGAGCCTGATTTAAAGAGAATGGAAGGAAATGTGGCCAAAAGCATGATCAAAGAGATGAGCCTTGTGGTGGATTTTGAAGGTGGGAGTGAGGAGGCATGATGGAGGGGCTCTAGAGTGGGGTTCCAGAAAGTGGCAGATTGGTCGAGGGTGAGGGTCTCGGCAACATGAGAGAAGAGATACTAGAGGAAGCAAGTGATGTTGTGGTATTGAGGTAAAGCAGAACGAGAAAGAACCTCATTGTAGGGAATTTAAGCGTAGTTAGATACTGATGGAGGTCAAGTCAAGAGAGCCTCAGACATGTTTTTCAGTAGAAAGTTAGAGCTCATCCAGGGCTTGATGTCTAACAGGACAGCAGTAGTCCTGGTATCCAGAGTGGAGGCAGAGAGATAGTGCCCCAACCCTCTGGAACTCCATCCAACAGTCTCTCCGCATCGCTCCTCCCTTGCCTCCTGCAAAACCTGTCTCAAGACCCTCCTTTTCAACCGCGCCTTTGAACACCCTCCAATCTCTATTTTCCCTCCTTGCACCCCTCCTGAACCTAACCACCAGCTTGAGTGCAAATCCCTGACTGTCCAGCACCATGGGACGTCCTCCTGACGTGAAAGGCACTATATAAATGTAATTTGTTATTGTTCGGTCATCCATATACATGTGGAAGTGTATATTCTGCAGTGTGTCTGCAGATAATGTCACCAAGAGGGAATATATAGACATTGAAGAGGAGATGTTATGTTGTGTTGTGTTGTTGGAAAGTTTAACTCTAACATTGTTACTTACTGTGGTTTAGGAGCTTAATATTTTAAAAAAGTGAAATTGATTTAAAACTTTTTTAAATTAAAAAACTGCAAAAGTTTGTAAATTAGGCTAGGCTGCAGATACCGATAGAAAGTTTTGTTGCCAGCAGAGTTTGAGTTCAGTCCTGGAAGCTGTAATGCAATGTGGCCATTTTTCAGAACAAACTGCTCTCCTTAAACCACTAATTGGGAACCCCACCTCAACCGTGAGAGAGATTCAATCAAAGCCTAAACCAGCACCGTTTCACAGAAGCAGCAGAACAGAAGAGCCTTGTCTTCAAATGTTTCCAGGTTTACAGTGTCCTTCGTTAGGCGTATTCTGCACAAGTTGTTCTTGCAAAAGTTTTTTTTTTTGCGCGTGGCTTTTCAAAAAAATTGTTCTCCAAATATTTTTTCAATGTGGCAGAGGGTGGGCACTTCTATTCTGGTCTGTGTTAAGTTCTGAGGATGTTTCCATGCAAACTCTGCATTGCTGGCAAGTTTTTTTGCTCCGTCAAAGGGAAATGGGCAAAGCAGATTTGATTTACTCTAAACCGCGCAGCAAAAAGAGATGAAAATACATTAATTTTGCATTTTTGTGTAATGTGTCAAGGAATTAGAAAAATAGATTCACCCTTCCTCTTTCTCATCTTTGCTGGGATATAATTTCTCAGCATAGCTCACTAGTTTTGCCCAACTGTCTGTATGTTAAAGATCTCATGACATTATTCAAAAAGTAAAACGAGTTTCTCCTGGTATCCTGGTCAACAGTCCCTTAAATAAAATCAGTCTTTCACTTCACGGCTGTTTTGGGGACATTGTGTTGTGTTTGCCTACAGAATACACAGTGACAACATTACAGAGTAAATCCTATTAATGGCTTTGAGATGTCTTCCCATCATAAAAGTTGCTATATCAAATGCAAAGATTATTATTATTTTCATGTGTGAACCTGGACAGTGAGCATCAGTTGTTGAGTCGACCATGGTGGACTTGAAAGCCAAACTCCCAAACTATTGTTTCCCCAGGTTGATGTATACACTTTCCAGCAAGGTTCACTGGTTAGCAATTAGAAGCAGGAACCATGACAGATATTTTCAATTCCCTCAAGGTCTCCCCTCCTCACCAACGCAGGACTACTAAGTAAATCATGGTGCTCTGACAGCTGTGATGGCTGATATCAGCTCTCAACATAGCCTTGGACCCAATCTGGGATCCTTAGGTCCCATTGGTTCAGTCCCATTATCATTTTAAGGGTATTATTATTCAGCCATCCTTTCCAGTTTAATCTTCAATGGCCCCATCAGACAAGAGAGCTGTCCAGAATGTTGCGTTCAATTTAAACTCTGCATTTGACTTTTGAGATCTGCAGATAAATTGGGGAGCAATTTTACATCAACACTAGAAGCAACAAAACTCTAGGGTGTACCACTGCCAAAGGATTTCAGGCTTAAATGCAGATGATAAAAGATACCAAGTGGGAATAAAGTATTTACTTGGCTATAATTCCTTGGAGCGCCTATAGATGTGTTTGAAGGACCTCGATAACATCTATGGAGTCCGCCTGCACTAAACCTCAAAGGTGCGATTAAGACCCATAGACGTTTGTTGTTTTGCACGCTGAACATTTAGATGATAGATTGCTTAGCCTTGTGCTGGATAATTACCTCTGTGACTCATTCCTCACATGCTGCAGTTTCCTGCCTTTATAATAATCCTTGCATTTGATATAGCCCCTTATCTCATCGTTGAAACCTATCAAAGTGCTTCACAGGATTTTACAGCGAAGTGTATGACCGTATTCATTCAAGCGAATGCAGCACTCAATTTGCTCACAGTAATGTCCCACTAACAGCCCTGAAGTGAATGACCATTTTTTTTCTTGCCGATTGTTGGTCAAGACAGCGGAAAAAACTCCATTCTCTTTTTGAGTAGTGCCATGGGACATCTAATTGCTATATCTTGGTCACGCTGATCCATTATTAGGACTGTCACATTAACTCTGGGCGTCTCCACCATTTCTATGCCGCAGTTTGATTGAAGTTGTTACTTTCAGATAGACATTGGGTTAGCGAGGAGTCATAGTCAAGAGAGTACACACCACATTACCCCAAAATCACCACACTTTGGATGAGCGGGTTAATATTGTGGAGTTATATGACAAGGTCATGCGGACTACTTTAAACATTCTGGAAAGCTCCCCTAACAATTAACACAAATCTCACAAGCTTGAATGTCCTCTTTAATTCTATGAGGCACAAAAGACTTACAAAAGATAGTTATGTGTTTAACATTTCATGGTCACCAGGAGGATCATTGAATACAAACAGCAAATTGAGAAAACCTTCTGGCTTATGTTTGTCAATTACCGGTAGATTGACTGAGGGCCTTTTCTCCACTTGGGTATAACCTACGACACACATCACTATTGAAATGCCAGGGACTATGTTTTGTTGTGTTGGCCAACTGATTCATAACACTTTTGAGGCAATAAGGCCCTTTCCCCCTTCCCCTTCCGCCCCCCCCCATCCCACCACCTCCCCCAGCCTCTTTCAGGTCCCGCCTCAAGACCCTCCTCTTCAATGGTTTAATCGGTCACCCCAAATCCCCCCCCCCTTTCCTTCCACCATCCCCAGCTCGGGTCCGAAACAATGACTGTCCAGCGCCTTGGGACTTCCTCCTGATATGAAAGCCACTATACAAATGTAATTTTATATTGTATTGTAATAAATGTCAGTCTGATGGAAAAGTCCATGACAGTGGTCAAAGCACTAAGTCCAGTTTCACTAATAAGCATCTCAATCCCTGGAAAAACCCAGTAGTCAAATAAAATTAATGTGGTCACAGCTGGAATCACTGAGGAACCCTTAAAATGTGCAGCCAGGATTTCACGCAGCTCAGTTTTTTTATTCTCTCACGTCAGCCAAAGCCTTCTCATACATAGTTCCTAAATTGAACCAGGTAATTCAAAGACAGTCCATGTAAGAAAGAGGGAAAGAAGTCTTCAATTTTTATGGTGCCTCAAAGTGTCATGGTGCACTTTATAGAAATTACTGTAATTTTTGCCTACTGTTTTTGTAGGCAAAAGAAGCAGTCATTTTGTACACAGCGAGGTAGGGCAAACAACCATGAGGTGACTGAATAATTTATTTGCAGGATACCAGAAGAAAAGTTCCTTTTCTTTTTGAGTACTGTTGTAGGATTGTTTTAACATCTACCTGAGGTAGATAGGACCTTGGTGTAATATCTTTACCTTAGGATGGCACCTCAAACCATGCAGCTCTATGCCAAAAGACCCATTTCAACAACAACAACTTATATTTATATAGTCCCTTCATGTAGGGTTGAGTCTCGGAGCACTTCAGCATCCCAAAATGCTTTTTCCAAAGACACTATTGAAACTTCCCTGACTAGATGTTTGTCCGACGAATGTATTTTCAATCACAAATCTCTATCACATACAATTTTGACAGTGGATAGACTTATGACATTAGAACTTTTTATATCCTATAATTCTTGCATTTTTGTTTCTTTTTCAAGCTTAGCTTGCTATTCACACCTTCTTTAGTGGGTCCTATGCACTCAGTTGGTAACACTCTCGTCTCTGAGCCAGAGGTTGTGGGTTGAAATCACATATTCAAAGGCGATACTTCAATGCACAGTTAGAGGAGATTTTGTGCTTCAGATGAGATGTTAAACTAAGATCCTATCTTCCTGTTCAGTTGGATTTTGAATATCTGGTCATTCATTTCATGGTTGTTTGTTTGTTGTGTGCAAATTGGTTATTGTATTCGCGCACAAATTCACAGTAAATCCTGTGAAGCGCATTAGGATGTCCTCCCAACATAAATGGCACTACATTAAAGACCAGGGTTATTATTATTATTTCATAGAAAGGGATTCTCTACTTAGTAGTAAGGTGTTAGAGATTGGCTAGAGCATTATTATTAATATTATTATATTATCTACAAGCATACTGTATCTTTTGTTAGTATACAATTGAATGTTTTATGCTTGAGGGATTATAATGATCTAAAAGATCGGAAAACTTTGAAAAGAATATTATAAAACTTTTCTTGAACTATAATTTTTTAATAATCTGAACCCTACACAACCCTCCCCATCTTTTTTTCTATATTTTACAACATTTTGTTTTTCCCATTTTGGTTTGATGGAGCCAAGCTGGCCCCTGCATCATTCCTTTGATGTGCCGCTGAGTGTGTTTGTTACTGGCTGAAAATGCTATCTCATTATGAAGTGGTATTAGCACTTCTTTTCCCTTAATGATTGTTTACTGGTGTTTATGGGCATGTGGGCAACAGTCATGTGGATGCATTTTTTTGTGTGTTTACCTTTAGCCAGAGATACCTAAGTACTCTATATTTTGAATACTAAGGTAACAAGAGTATTGGATAGAGATGAGGGTAATGGTGAGCTGTTCTTGTTACTGCTACATCTGCCCCCTCTACCTTTACTTGTTAAAAAGAACATGGCTGATCTTCTCACCTAACTCTAATTACCTGCCCTATCGCCATATCCCCTAATCCCTCTATATTTCAAAAATCTATCAGTCTCAGCCTTGAAAATGTTCACCCCAGCCTTTTGGGGTAGTGAATTCCATAAATATACTACCCTCTGAGTGAAGAAATGTTTCCTCAACTCTGTTCTAAAAGGCTGACCCTTAATTTTAAGACTCTGACCCCTCGTTATAGATTCTCCTACCAGGGGAAACAGTCCCTCAGTGTCTACTTTATCTAGCCCTTTAAGAATCTTATATGTTTCAATAAGATCCCCCCTAATTCTTCTGTACTCTAGAGAATACACCCTAGTTTATTCAACCTATCCTCATAGATCAGTCCCCTCATCCCAGGAACTAACCTAGTGAATCTATGCTGCACCCCCTCTAAGGCAAATATGTCCTTTTTTAAATAAGGAGACCAAAACTGCTCACAATACTCTAGGTGTGGTCTCACCAAAGCCCTATACAGTTGCAGCAAGACTTCCCTACTCTTGTACTCTAAACCTTTTGAAATGAACGCTAGCATGCCGTTCGCCTTCTTAGTTGCTTGCTGCACCTGCAAACTAACTTTTTGGGACTGGTATTCAAGGACACCCAAATCCCTTTGAACACTAACACTGTCTAACTTCTCCCCCTCTAGAAAATAATCTATTCTAATCTGATCTAATATTTGGTTACAAGCAAAAGGGTCCTGAAGCCATTGAAGCACACAATGTGTTTCAACAACAACAACAACAACAACAATTTACATTTATATAGCGCCTTTCACCCTTTGACGTACGAAGGAGGAGTTGATTGGAAGAGCATTGAGGATCCAAGTCAGAAAACAGCAATGCTAATTCAGATCTTGGAGTTTCGGCAGACACCAAAACAGTTGTTTACCACTCCACATCCTCAAAGAATAATTCAAAAGTTCCAGAGTTTATCCAGGGGAACCACTCGGAGCGCTAACATGCAAGGGTCATCTCCAGGATCACCCTGTGAAGACTCTTCATTTGAAGATTTAACAGAAGAAAGCCAGAAACTAGCCTGGAGTAATATTGGTAAACTCTATATAGTTTGCCAGCAAAAAAATCACAAGGAGACAGTGACTGGAATAGCTATATCCAGCAATGGATCCTCTGTCCTCACAACCTCTCAAGATTCAACACTAAAGATGTTTTCCAAGGAAACAAAGTTAGAATTTATTAAATAAAAAAAGACAATTAACGTAACAGGTTTCGCTCCATACATTCATGGAAGTCATGACATAATTGTACAACAACAAATTACATTTATAGAGCGCCTTTCACGTCGGGAGGACGTCCCAAGGCGCTGCACAGGAGGCGTGTGACCCGAGCTGGGAGGGGAGTGTTTGGGAAGGGGTGAAACACGAAGGGGAGGTCGAAAAATTTGGGGTGGAACAAAAGGCACGGTCGAAGAGGAAAGTCTTCAAACCGGCCTTGAAAGAGGAAAGAGAAGAAACGAGACGGAGGGATTGGGGGATGGTATTCCATAGGGTGGGAGCGGAGAAACTGAAGGCCCGGCCTCCGATGGTGGGGCGGTTCGGGTGGGGGGCTTGGAGCAGGCCAAGTCCTATTGAACGGAGGGTCCGGGTGGGCTTGTAGGGGGAAAGTAGATTGGTTAAATAGTGCGGGGCAAGGCCGTGTAAGGCCTTGAAGGTGAGGACGAGGATCTTGAACTCGATCCTCTGGAGGATGGGGAGCCAGTGGAGACGGGGGTTATATGGTCGCGGAGGCGGGTGCGGGATAATTTACGGGCTGCGGAGTTTTGGATGACCTGCAGCCTGTGAATGGAGGAACTGGGGGAGGCCGACGAGGAGAGAGTTTCCATAGTCCAGCCTCGAGGTGATGTACGCTTGCACGAGTGTTTCGGCAGCACGGGGGGTAAGATAGTTGCGGAGCCTGGCAATGTTGCGCAGGTGGAAATAAGCGGTGCCGGTCAAGGCACGGATGTGGGGGAGGAAGGAGAATTTTTGATCGAACATGATGCCGAGGTTCCTGATTGGCTTTGTGAGGTGGAGAGTGCAGCCTTGGATGTTGAGGCTGGCAGCGCCCGATGTGCGAAGGCGCTGGCTTGAGCCAATCAGGAGGGCCTCGGTCTTACTCACGTTCAATTGCAGGAAGTTGTCCCTCGTCCAGGACTCAATGTCGGACAGACATGCTGTCAGAACATCGATGGTACACCCTATTGCATGCACAATGTTCACTTCTACACTCCACAATAATAAATAGTAATAATCCTTGCATTTGATATCGCTCTTGTCATGTCAACGAGATGTATAAAACACTTCACAGTATACACTGTAAAGTGGAGTGACTGTGTATTTTGTGGATGTTCATTCTTGAGCCATTTCCCACTTTGCTGTACCTTTTAGTTACAGGCTCTGCTCATTGTGTAACAATAAGCTTACCTCCCCAGTGTTGATACAATTGAGAGGAGAGTTGATAGACAACAGTTATAAAATGATTTGATGTGATGGGTACAGAGGGTAGTGATAATGTGCAAAACACATCTAAATAATAATAATAATCTTTGCATTTGATTTTATACACCACCACTACCATTGAGACATCTCAAAGAGCTTCCCAGAATATACTGTAAAGTGAATTGACTGTATGTTTAATGCCAAAACGTATCAATATACTGTATTTAAGAGAAATTCTGTTACAGGGAGAGGGGAATAGGTAGGTATGAGTTGAATTAAGTTGAAAGGTCTGTTTCTGTGCTGATTCTATGTAAGAACTTTCTTATGTAATGATTATGAAGCACCTTCATTCCATCTTTAACAAATGCATCAAGTTACCTCAAAGTAATCCCTTACAAAAAGCAACAGAGTCTAGTTGGGCCATGGTTCTTTGATGAATTCACCTTTCAACTTCAGGCCTTTTTGTATGTTTATTGTTCATTTAATCTCAGATCACAGGCAGAGATACTGAGAAAGTGATTTGAATATGCAGGTAGAGCCAGTAAAGCAAATAAAGAACTGGGGAAGAATACATGGTTCTAGTAGGAATTTAAAAATGTTAATTCTTTGAATAAATTTGTTTGCTTCGCATATACGTGACTCCTTCCTGCCCAAAGAGGATGAACCTTGATAGAATATGTGATGCTCTGTATCTGGTTGGCAGAAGATTCTTGTTTAACATATCATCCAAAGGACAGCACCTCCAACAAAGCAACAACCCCCACAGCATTGCATTGCAATGTCATCTTAGACAATATGATTCCACGTCCTGACATTGGACTTGAACTCTCAACCTCCTGACTCAGAGGCAAGAGTGCTTCCAACTGAGCCAAGGTGGAACACATTGACAAGATTATGGACATTTACTCCCCATTGAATACAATAAATGACTTACTGCTTTTTGTCTGTGAAACAATGATCTGACTGGCAGGAATATCATGAACTTTGTCGGTAGTCTATCCCTGTTTTACTGTGTCTTCCTTACTCCTCCTTACAGTGAGGGAGCACTTCAGATCTCCCCTCATTCCCCCCAACCCCATGGCCATCATCAGTGCACCATCATTTTCAACTAATAGGAGCTAATAGGTTCAGTTAACAGCTAGCTATTCCCACCCACCACAAAAAAAAAGTGCATTCTGCATTGAAGCTCACCCAACTAGGGGAGGTGAGTTCAAATTCCAGCTGAGATTAGGCTATGAACTTGTGACCCTTTGGTTGGGACATGCAGGGATCTACCGGCACAGCATCTGATTTTGTTATTGCTAAGATTGCTCATTCTTTAAATATTCAGTTGAAATCCACCCTCAGCACTGCCGAAACAGCATGTAGTTTTAACCCAGGCTCCCGAACTGGATAAATCCACATTTAGATTGACACGGCTGTGGAATTTAATGAAATCTTATGACTTCTCAATAATCTCTTACTAAGCTCGTACGTAAGAGATACGGTGAAAATGATCTTAACAGTGACTTCTGTAATAACACATGGGAACAGAATGCACAGTTTCACTATCAACCAAACTCAAGGAAGACAATGGGCCAGTTAATAGACCACTGACAGCTTGCACTGGGGCCGACAGTGGTATAAAGTACTCGAACAAGACCAGAAAAAATGTGGCCTTAATCCCTTAAATGTGGGTTCATTTTATTGCAAGCTGCCATATGTTAGGATAAAGGGCCGCCATATTTGGCTGTTCGTCTGAAATGATTTGCTCTCACTCTGTCATTTAAACAAATACAGTTTTAAAACATGCGCAATCTGCAAAGAGCAAATAATCTTGAATGTGTTTAGACTGTTGTATTTGGTCTGTGAACTCGCACCATGCCTGCGGGGTGGTGAGTATGGTCTAGCAGTAAAAGTAAACCGGCAGCACAGAGGCACGGCAACTTCCAGACGAACGTTTCAAAATGAATACCCTCTTTGACAGAGCTCCGCAAGTATTAATTTCCCAACTCTGATCTGGAGTTTTCGACTTCTGTCCAGTTCTGTATGGTATAAAGAAAGCAACAAAAGGCCTTGCATTTTAATAGCACCTTATTTATAACTTCACAGTAATTACTGTCAAGTGTAATGACTGTTTTTGTAGGCAAATGCAGCAGCCATTTTGCACAGACTAAGGTCCCACAAACAGACTGTGGTAAATGACCAATTTATCTGAATGCCTCAGGGAGAAATTCTGTTGTCTTTTCAAATGGTGGATGTTTAACATCCACTTGAGAAACAGATGGGTCCTCGGTTTAAAGTGAAGGACAACACCTCCAACAATCCAATGCTCAGCCAGGGCTGATTGTCGGATCAGCATTGGCCTTGAGCTCAAAATCCTACCGATTTCACTCATAACCTTCTCACCCAGAGGTTAGAGCCATACCAACTTGGGCAAAGCATTGCAAAGCACCTAATGACAATGATTGGAACCAGACTATGTGAATTGAAACTTGCTGGTAACCAATGGTCCATCCACCATCCTGGGCTCAAATGCGCTGACTGCCAGCCTGCCAATGAACTCCCACTTTGAAAAAAATCTAAGTGTGTGATTCATTTCAAAATACAGTGATTTTTTTTTCCATGTTGTGTTTGAAGGAAAATAGGAGAACCATGAACAAAGAGCTCTATCGTTACAACTCAGCCTTCATGGTGGGCTGTTAAAGTATTAGTCTCATAAACCGTTGGAATGGAGTGTAAAAGAAGAACAAATTAATTGTTTGCTTTCTCGGAATTGGGCATTGTACAATATGTGGTGATTTTCCGGAAAGAACTGCTGTAGGCTTCCAGCAACTTCAAGTCCTGTGCCTCCCATTCTGCTGCTGCTGTGACTAAGTTTAGTAATCGTAAAATGGAATTTGTGTCAGCCTGATCGGAACAACTCCAACGCTTAAAATAGGTCTTGCTTCTTACCAGACAGGAGGCACTGGGTTTGCTAAAATAGGCAAAGGAAACTAAAGTTGGGAGTTGGGATGGACAACATCAAGATATTAACCATTTTGGCCCTGAAAGAAATGTTTTGGGACTGCTGTCTGTAAACTGGCTGCTATGTTTTGCCCACAAAATATGGTCACTCCGCTTTACAGAATATCCTGTGAAGCATTTTGAGTCAGCTCAATGGCATGATAAGGCATTAATTAATGGAATTAATTGCGTCACGCTGGAGAGGATCTCTCTGGCCAGTTTAGAATGGCAACAGCGGTGATCTCACCCTACTGGCTAATAGAGAAGACGAAGGAGAACAATAATAAGAGGGGACTGATGGAAACAGTAGATTAACAATCATGTTCCCAGTAGTTTGTGGTATCCTGTTTTACATTATTTTTAATCCTCATACAGAAGGAATCATATGAAAACTCCCAGGCTTCTGGAAAGCAACTTGGCAAAACAGTCCAACCCCAAGCTGTAAATAGTTGAAATAATGACCACTTGTGGTTTTATGAAGTTCTGTAAAGCTTTATAAAGTATTTTCTATAAAGGTTTAGACTTTGCGAGATTTATTGTTGCACATATGTTTATTATTTACCAACTTCCTTTCACTTTATATCAACTGAGCAGTTGTGAAGCTAGTTTAGCTGATTTCTCTTCAATAGAAACTCCTACTTGATGATAAAGATATTTAGGTTTCAACACTCTTCTAAGTAAAAGATGAGATAGGGTTGGAAATATTGTACTGAGGCTGGTAAATTTATACTCTTTTTATATGACCCTTCTAGAGTCCATTCGGTGTGAAAGAGGAGGTAATGTCATATTTCACATCCCCGGGATTTTTACCTTCCTTAATAAGTGATTTCCCGAAGTGCTCTGGACGTTATGCTGCATGAATTGCTTTATTTAAATGCAAGTTGTTATTGTTGTTTCTGGGGGCCTTAGTCTGACAGGTGACCAGAGATCAACTGTCAACCTCAATAGTGGTGCCTTTTCTTTTGCACTTGCCTCTGTGCAAGCGGCTGATCCCATTTGGATTATCATTGGCAAAACCCACTATTGTACTGTATCTCACTTGTTGCCTCTGAAAAGACAGGTTATCTCCGAAAAGAAACTAATAAGACATAAACGGTATAATTCAATTTACAACTGTCTGGCTGTCCAATGGTTATTTTCTACCTACAAAATAAACAGTGACTACACATTACAATAATTCCTGTGAATCACTTTGAGACAGCACCTCCTAACATGTAAAGGCGTTATATCAAATGAAAGATTTATGATTATTAATTGAAAGGATGAGAATTTGTTTTAGAGAATTTGCCATTATTATTCTGTATATCTGCCTCAAAACTCTGGGGTTTCATTCAGATACTTCCCCCTTATAAGACAAAGATTTGACCTGCAAATTACAGTAAAAGCCTGTTTATCCGGCACCCTTGTGACGTAGCCAAAGTGCCTGCTGGATATTCGGCCAAAAACGAAAAGAAAAATATACATATATTTCAATACATTTTTCAGGATAAATTCCAGTTAATCGAATGCAGACCTTTTTTTTTTGCGATACCGGTTATACAGAAGTTACGGTTGATCGGTTGCCGGATAAACGGGCTTTTACTGTATTTAATTTGCCATACATCTAATACTTAATGTGCAGAATGAAGTTGCCAAAAGTAGTTTGTTCATAATCGTAGAGAGCTTAAACAGGTTCATTCCAGATCTGAGTTTAATGTATAATATGTAAAAGGAAGCTGTCAAGGGTGAAACTTTTTTAATCTTGATTTGTTGGCAACTTCTCGCAAATCCAAGCAAAACAGGAGCGTCAGATTTCACACCCTGCCAAAAACCAATGATTGTAGTAGTGATAGGGATGATACTGTGGCACCTCCATCTAATGCAGGATACAAATCAAATGTGTTGATGCACATGGCTGATATAAGCACTTGTGTGGTAAGCATCATGAATAGCTTGTTCTCAACCATTCCACTTGGAGCAGATTTCCCCCAGAGACTTGTTTCATTTTTATAGCAGAGGTTTTGGCCCTTTCAGCTCTGGTAAATGTGTGAAGCTATATTTTGACACCAGTCTTATAGCATTTCACAAATGCAACCTCATCAAATACTGCTTGGTATCGATGAAGACCATCTATGGGGGCTTGGGCTCCCCATAACTGAACAAAATGAATATCACAGCTGTGGAAAGAGTAGAACGGATATTCAGTAAACTAATGTAATTGATGAGCAGTTATATTGTGAATGATTTTAAAAGAGTAAATACAGTACATGCAGACTATTTCCACCGATTGGTGCATCAGTAAAAAGGAGGCATAAATTGAGTATTAACATCTGAAGGAAAAAGGAAGCCAGAACATTTGTTTTGGAGGTTTGTTAAAGTGCCGATTTTTTTTCCACAACCAACCATTTAATCAAAAAGAGAAGTGGAAAAATATATAATAATAATAATAATGGTTGTATTCGGTATATCACCTCACCATGTCATTGAGACATTTCAAAGTGCTTCATCAGATTTATCTGTGAAGTGTAGTGACTGAGTACATAATGGCATTTGCATCAAATAATTTGCTCACAGCAAAATCTCACAAACAGCAATGAAATTAACGACCAATTTTATTTGGAGGATTATTGGCCAGGACACTAGGAGAAACTCCCTTCTATTTTCTAATAGTACTATGGGATTTTTTTTGTATTTTCATACAAAAACCAGTTTCTTTGTTGCACATATAACTGTTGTAATATACTGGCGTATAAGGTATTAAGAGAGTTGCGTTAGAGCAAACCATTTCATTTGCAAGGGAAGATTTAAAAATGAATAGATTGTCTCTTCCATTACATGCAGTAAGTGGAACTTTGCTTTGCGATGAGGCCAGTGCTGGAGGGCAAAAGGGTTCCGTCACAGCAGCAAGAAGGCTGACGTGGTGGTGTCAGTCTTATCTTTGGAGTCAAGATAGTTATAGGCCTGATCTGTGATCCTTTCTATCTGCCTGATCTACAATATTAATCAAATCATTCTTCAGTGCATCCTACAGCAGTATTGCTCGCAGGCTTCAATGCTCATTTAATACGTGAAGCGTTTCATCCCACACATGTAACCCCTGCTCCCCCTGAATTCTGTAGCTTGTTGTTTTTTTAATGAAACATCTTTTATTAATAGCAAAAGGTCACATTTTTCAGGGTAAAAAGTGCAAGGAATTAAAGGAAAAGACCAAGTTAGGTCAAAGAAGACAGATTTTATTGGCGACCTCTTATTCCTCCTCTCACCCTGGTGAACACTACATTTTAGCGTCATATGCAGAACAATGTAGTCGAACTTTTCATCTAAACATTTCTGCTTTCTAACCATTATTATCTATGACAGATCTGATAATACGAGAAAATTAGAACAGTGTGTGGGATGCAACTTCCTAATGAAACTTCTATAGAAAGCACAGTGGCCTCAGAAAAGACGTCTCCTCCATGCTGAACATATTACAATAAACATCCTGCAAAACCAGAATGGATTTAATGAAATTTTGTGGTTCAGTGTTGGTCACAGCAATGGAATTTTTGTGCCAGGATTAGCATGAGCAGGAAGCTAAACGGATTTGGGTGAAATGCTCCACACTTACATTGATAAAGCGGCAATTCTGCATGGAATTTATTAGGTTGTAAGGTTTGCCAGGGTACATGGTACACGACGTTCAGGGCTATTCTTAATAACCAACAACCAACAGGAATATGGAAGCGATCATCACTTGCTTCAAAAGATGAGGATTATTCCGCCGTAGTGACTCAGCGCGTCTCATAACCATGTCTCAATTTGTGTACATCTTCCACTTTCATGTTCTTTTTGTGGCTGATCTGTACAGTAGCACCGCACAGTAATATTCATAAAATACCACAACCTCTGATAAACTTGGAAGAATAATGGCAATAATCTTTGCATTCGGTGGAGTGCCTTTCACATCAACGGAGAGCATCTCAGGATATACTGTGAAGTAGGGTCCGGCGATATATCGATATATCGCTAAAACCCAATATAATTTTCATATTGATACGCCGATATAGGTATTTCAAAAATATCGATATATCGAAAAATCTATATATCGAGGGAAAAAATCGGAATGCGCGCACACTGAACTACAAGACCCAGAATGCTCATCTCTGTACACAATGCACAGACCGAGGTGCAAAGCCGCCATATTGTATTCATAGTCCTCAAATACAATATACAGGTATGCAAGGGGTGGGGGGGGGGGGGGAGAGAAGGCTGGGGGGGCGGGGGAGTGAGGGGGAGAGAGACGGCTGGAGGGAGGGGGAGAGAGACGGCTGGGGGTGGGAGAGAGAGACGGCTGAGTCGGGGGAGGGGGAGAGAGACAGCTGGGGGTGGTGGTGGGGGAGAGAGACGGTGGGGGGGGGGGGGAAGAGAGGGACAGCAGCGGGGGTGGGGGGAGAGACGGGGTGGATGTGATAATATAGATAGATAGAGATGGGGGGGATGTGAAAGAGGAGAGAGACACAGAGAGAAAAACACAGAGATGGAGAGAGTGAGTGTGAGAGACACACAGAGAGAAAGATATTTACCTCCTGAGGAGATAAGCCCCGAATACACGCGCACCCCGAATGTGCACGCCGCACGCGCATGCGCAGTACGAAAAACCCGAAAATATCGATATTTCGGTATATCTCGATATGAGCCCGTCGATATATCTAAATCAGAAAATTTCCATAGCAACGGACCCTACTGTGAAGTAGAATGACTGTGTATTTGTAAGGGAATCAGCACTGCAGCCCAGTCTCACAAACAGCCATGAAAGGAATGACCAATGCTTCTGCCACCTAGAATGCTTTTATTACTATGATATAGCAAATTATTTTCAACAAATTGCGATTATACAGCGGACTTCACATGAGATAGCTCTTGGAACATTTACAGGTCAGTCTGGGTAACAGTTTTATTACAATTAAATATACATGACCTCTGACATAATGTTCGGAGATGAACCCGACCACCAGTGTGCCACTAGCTAGCCGTCAATGGACTGTAGGAACACAATTGGATAATGGGATCAAATGGACTTCTTCAACTGAAGAACTTTCTGTTTCCTTCTCACCTACTTGAGTCTTTGCCTTATCTGTTTTATGACTTAGGGAGTCCTGTAGCTCTGTGGTTGGAGCACACCACTCGCAAGCAAGAGTTCTGGGTTTGATTCCTGACTGGGTGAAACGTTGGACAATTTTCCTTACTTCACATACCTCTGTTTACCTAGCAATACGTAGGAACTCGGTTTTCAGTCAATTGGTGATTGTTTTTCCGTGGGTAATAATTCCTTAAATAATCCTACTAAATTGGTCACTCAGTCCACAACTGTTTGTGGGATATTGCTTTGTACAATTGGCTGTCGTGTTTTACCCACAAGATATACAATCAATTCACAATACATATATTCTGTGAAACGCTTTGAGACATCTCGAGGATGTGACAAGGTGCAAAGAGTGCCTGCAGCACACTTTAAGCCAATTAGATAGGAGTGAAATGCTTAAAAGATACATTAAATACAACTCTATATCAAGCAAGTTTTAAAATTAAATACATTTAATGTGGTCGTCACATTATAATAATCCTTCCATTTGATATACCACTTTTATCAAGTGGTCAAAATGCTTCATAGGATTTGCTGTAAACTGCAACGCCTGCATATTTGTGTTGTCCGACATGGATATTGTAAGAATAAAAGGGACAAGGCTAAAATGGGGGCAAATAAACAACATTTCTGATAATTTCAGGGGGTTAACCAGACGTACTTTACAATGACAAAAGTGAGCAATGTTGCTGTGAAACCCAATTGTTCAGTCATTGTGGAAACTTGCAACACAATAGCAAAGTTTTCAAGTCAGTCTCACTGTTCTGCTTCCATCCAGCTTTGTTGTCGGTGCTGCTCTTTTATCTTTTGGAATAATCATAATTTAGCTAAAATCTTGTTAATTCACACAAAGTTTGTTTTTTTGAGAACGGAGGTGTAAAACCAATAAAAGGTCCACCAAAACCTATTCCTGCCTTTGTTATTATCATTCACAAATGTTAGGTAATGTACTGAAAGTAATAATTGCTCACATTTTATTACAACTCTACTGACCAGACCACAATTGGCAACAGAAGTCATTCAGTTATAGAAGAAGAAAGAATCATTTAATCTTTGAGCTCTTGAATAACATAAAACTCCATTATTTTTAATCCCTCTTGTTTTCACAGCTCCTAATTTGTTTAGGCTCTGTTAGAAGCATTGGACAGAGTAGAATTGATCCCAAGATATATTTCATAGCTTTATGTTGCATGGTAATTGACTAAAGCAGCAGAGAAATTGGAGAGCAAAGGTCAAGCAAAAACAAAAGGGTTTACGGTAGTTTTAGGAAAACAAACAGGAGCTAATTTTAGCTTTTCAATCAAATTGACCCAGTCTTTAACCCTGGCAAACATTACTACAGCATACTTCCAATAGACAATAGTTTGCATACCAACAGTGCACTGGAAACAGATGTCAAAGAACTGTTTATGACTGTATCAGAATTCCAGCAGGGAGATTGGACATGCTAGAAATATCATTTCTTCTTAATGTTTAGTGTGTGTACTTCTGTGGCTAGTGCTTGTTCTGGTTGATTCTGAGCAATTTGTTTTATTAATTGTCTTGTCTGTTGCATATTACTGATGTCTTACAAGTCATTTAGCATAAATGTCTGCAACACGTGTTTATATAGGATAATAAGTTGGTTTTGTGTAATTTACAAAAGGTTGAAACTTGCAAGGATTCAGGTGGTATCAGCCTGGCTCAGCTGGTAGCACTTTTGCCTCTAAATCAGAAGGTTGTGGGTTCAAGCCCCACGTCAAGACTTGGAATCCATACAGCCAATGCT
This sequence comes from Hydrolagus colliei, assembly GCA_035084275.1. Taxonomy (NCBI): domain Eukaryota; kingdom Metazoa; phylum Chordata; class Chondrichthyes; order Chimaeriformes; family Chimaeridae; genus Hydrolagus; species Hydrolagus colliei. The sequence continues at coordinate 28,084,681 of CM068743.1, forward strand.
GCTTTGTAGAGCTGGAGGTGTGATGTGTGAGATCCGTCAGATGTGACATGAAGCAGAGTTCCTCTCTGCCTGTCCAAGTGGATGTGAAATATCTCTAATGGCACTACTTGAAAATAGAATGGAGTTTCTCACAGTATCTTGTCCAACAATCCCACAAATGGCTGTTTTGGGGATATTGTTGCGTGATTACTAGGTATCCTGACAAGAACTTTGAGATGTCTCAGTGACCTGATGAGGCACTATATCAAGTGCATGGATTATTTTATCTTCCAGTGGTTTAACAATGCAACCTATATAGTGGCATTTCCATTCCTTCTGCCTACAAATGACAAAATACATCTGAACATAACGCACCCTAGTATTAGTGCTACTACGTGTGTCAAGGAATACACCAAAAAAGTATGATTTTTAACTGAGAGATTATGCCGGTTAAGATATGATCCAAGATGGGTATAACTTAAATGGCTTTGTGAAGTAGCGTGGCTTGTGAATATTTTAATAAAAATCCTTGCATTTCATATAGTGTCTTATCACAACTTCTAGATGTCTCAAAGCACTTCACAGAGAATACTGTAAAGTGAATTGACTGTATACTTTGTGGGCAACCCACCAATCAACTTGGAACCAGGTTCTTATGTACTGCTAGATAAATAGAGGCGTGTGGAGTAAAAAAAAACTTGCCAAACATTTCGCCCTGCCGGGAATCAAACCATGGTCTCTCGCTTGTGAGGCGAGTGCTCCAACCACTACCGAGCTACCATTTCTTACATCTGTCAATATTACAAAGATTATAATTAATCAAATAATAATACTGTACTTGCATTTGATATACCTCCTTTCTCATCAGGAGCAAGTCTCAAAGCGCTTCACGGGAATTACTGAAAAATGTACAACAGTGGCCCACAAACAGTCGTGGATTGAAGTGACCCAGTTTATCATTGTTTTAAATGTCTCACTGCCTGAATTGGAAGGAATGTGAACTGGTTTGCACTGTCTCACTTAGGATGGTGTTGTTGTTTGAACGAGGCCTGATTTACATGGAAACTCATCATGTGTAAGAATGTGTATTGTGTGTGAGAGTACAAGGGAATTTGGGTCTTTGAGCAACAAGAACAGCAAAATTATGTTTGTGTAGTGCCTTTCATGTAGGGAAGACGTCAGAGGTCGGGGAGAGTGGAGGGAAGGGGGCTTACCATTGACACGGTCGAAGAGGAGGGTCTTGAGATGGGACTTGAAGAAAGCTAGGGAGGGAGTGACGTGGAGGGACTGCAGAATGGAATTCCAAAGGTTGGCAGCGGAGTGGCTGAAGGCTCGCCCATGATGGTGGGGTGGGAGGGTTGGGGGATGTGGAGCAGGCCAGAGCCTGGTGAGGGAGACGACAGGTTGGTAGGGGGTTAGGAGGTCGCCGAGGTAGGATAGGGCAAGGCCATGGAGGGCTTTAAAGGTGAGGACCAGGATCTTGAATTGAATCCTCTGAATGATGGGAAGCCAGTAGAGTCAGGCAAAAATGGGGGTGATAGGGACGTGGAGCTTAGTGCAGGAGAGGACACGGGCTGCAGAGTTCTGGATAATCTGCAGCCTATGGAGGAAGGAGTTGGAAAGGTCAACAAGCAGGGCGTTGGCATAGTCAAGCCTGGATGTGATGTAGGCATGAATGAGAGTTTCAGCGACCTGAGGAGTGAGGTAGGGTGGAGATGGACAATGTTGCAGAGGTGAGGGAAGGCAGAGCGGGTCATGGCATGGATGTGGGGGAGAAAAGACAGTTGAAAATTGAACAAGACACCTAGATTTCTGACTGGCTTGGTGAGGTTGAGCAGGCAGAAGGGTTGCCACTTGGAGGGACTTGTAACAAAAAGGCTCACTAACCTGTAAGTACCAGGGTTTTATGTATTACGACACCGACTTAATTTAAGGCTTTGAGGTGTCATCAAAATGTATACTGTGTCCATTAAATATTCCACATTTATTTTGAAGTGAGTATTTTAAATTTGTTTAATATAAACAGGAGAGAGAGTCGAGCGGACAAATACGCACGGAAACCCACCACCATGCTTAAGAGTATCCAAACCTAATTGAGATTTCCCTGTATCCCATCCATACCTGGAAATGAGGCTGGATGTGTAGTCATCTACAGTGTCCTAGAGTACTGTGAAACCGTCTGTCTCAGGAACTAAACGACCGAGACCGCCACTGAGGATTGGCTTGATAAATGGAATTAAAAAGATTTTCCACAATCTAACAAACTGGCAGAAGAGGCTAAAGGGTCTGTATAGTCTCCTCTATTTCCTGTTTGGTCAAAGTGGATAGCAGTAGTATTAGAGTGGCACCTGTGGTTTAGTCTGCTTCTAATCCAGTTCAATTCTGTATTTACTGTGACAGATACGACCAAGTCAATTGGAAAACAATGTTATATTGGTGCGTCTATTTTGGGCTTGCACCTGCAATTGAATCCTGTGTTGTGGGTAACTGATATGTTTAAAATAATTACAATTGCATTTTACATTCTGCCTTATTCCATTGTCAAAACATCTCAAAATGTTTCACAGGATATACTGCAACGTAGCATGATTGTATCTATTTTGTGGGTGAATATGGCATCCAATTTGTGCACAGTAAACCGACATGGGGTGAATAACAAATTTTATTTGGGTTTTATTGGCCAAGACCCCGTGAGAAACTCACTTTTTGTTTTAATAGTGGCACACCTGGAACAGGTAGACTTGACTTCAGTTTAATGTCTTATCCAAAGGAGGCACGACCGTCAATGCAGCATTCCTGCAACATTGTACTGGAGCGGTAACGTAGAGTATATGTGGTGCAAGTCCCGACATGGGGCTTCAACCCATAACCTTCTGATTCAGAGGTGACTATGCTACCAACCGAGCTAGGCTGGCACACATGTTTACGGGGAGTAGTGAGACATGAAAAACTTGTGATTGAGTCTGAAAAGATGTAACACACAAGCCCATCAAGGTGGATCTTTGCCAACTGCTCCTGTCTTTACCTTGGTTGTTCTATTTATGCAATGTATTTGTCCAGTCCAATAATAGAACAAATGAGTGTTCAGTTAGGAATGTTAGCAACCAAAGTGACCGAATGCCACGTGACATAATCTGCATTACTTCCGGTTTTAAAAATAACCCATTGACATTTATACCACACGTGTGGTATTTGTGGTGGGAGGGTGGTGGGGGGAACTGATCAGCAATAATCCAGCTGTTCTCCTCTGCTGTCAGTTATTGTGGAATGCCTTTTCATTTATTTTCTGTGACTCAGGTCTTCAGTGGCAGATGTAGCATGCCCCTGTGTGGAATACTGGGCATGGCTGTTTCTCAGTTCATTACCCAGGCACACAATGTGGCCATCATTTTTTGTATGAATACATTTCACATTTGTGCTCAATTTGGAGGGACTGGTGGCACAGTGAGTTAGCACACTCAATTTCCACCTCTGGGACGCCAAATCCAATTGCTCTGCTGGCTACAGAAGCACATTGTAAATTGATTTTGTGCAGTCTCAACCTAATTCTTACTAAGTGTGGACTGAGAGCCGAAAACCGCTCCAAATTTGGCATAGACTAGCGCTGAACTGTCAATCTCACTCGGCGAGGCCACAACAGGACTGGTGTGGGAAATGGGAACAATTCACACTGGAATGCACTTCTGAGGTTAAGAAACAATAGGGTTGAAAAAACACTCCTCAGGATTGCAATAACGTTGCTGGTGCCTCACTGCGGGAGAAAGCTCTGTGCGAGGTAAACTGTGTTCTGCAGGGAGGCTCTGCAGGTCAAACCAATTTGTGATTAGTTCTAGGGAACACCCACGTTTAAACCAAAATCTAAAATACGCTCACCAAACTTGTGCCTTCATTGGTATATTTTAAACAATGGATAGCTGTCTACATCAAGACAGGAACCCGGCCACTCATTCCAATGGAAACATGTCCGGTTGGGAAGAATGAAACTTATCGGAGGACAGCTGGAGTGACCAGTAGATTAATGAAACAGTCAGACAGAATAGATTTACATATTTAAATCCATCCAACATTGCTCAACAATACCTATTGGATCAAGGTCATAAATCTGGGCAACCTGATATTCATTAGTGTGTAGAGGGTCACCTTTGCATACAGGATCTGAGCCACTGAATACAGAAATGGTGGTTGAGCCAAGATTTAGATGCTATATGTTTAGATGAGTTTCAATGTTGACAGGCTGGGCATGTTGACATGTCATACCAAATGCTAACGGATTGCATATCAGAACCACGTCAGGATCTGCTAACTACAAGATAGTCAGAATTGGAATTCCTTTACATGCTCAGCATTTAGCGTCTACATAACACAGCACGCTAACCCTGGTGACACCACATGGTAACTGCATTCACCAACCTCAAGTTGATGCCTTCAGCAAGCATTTAGTCACGTCAGTCCTCAAGCCAGCTGCAGATTTTCTTTTCTCCTGTCCCACTCTAACCAGCCTTTCCTGTGTGCTCACATTGACTTCATCTGTAACCTTTCACCCCCTCTTGCTCTGTTCCAGCTGTGATCTTTCCCACTCCTTTGACCCCACTCAATCCTCAATCCCTTTCGTTTGTTCAACCCATTTTACTTGTGATTTACCTCTTTGTTCAGATCCATATTGCCCGTCTTTTTTTGTGGCATTACTCAATCTGCAGCTTTCTGAAGGATTTCAGGCAATCTCCTACCTGGACCCCTATTCATTGGGGACTATTCATTGACCCTTGGTTTCTTAATCTGAAGTCAGTTTGAACTTGTGTCCAGTTGCAATTAAAGATGATGACACAGATACAATAGGGAACACATGTATGCTTGAATTGCAGAGGGGAAGGCTACCTGCAATTATTGTGATGGTGTTGTGACACACCCTGGCAGCCAGTTCAAAACTAGGGTGTATCTGCAATCACTGCTTCAGATGTGGTGATTGAAACTTGGATAGAGACTTACTAACTTGACCTCTTGGTGTGAGTAACAATTTCCTGTTGCAAGCACATCAGTTATCCCCAGGACAGGAAGCGCTTGCAACAGGACGTTCCTACCTACAGCAAATACTTTATAACAGGAAACTCATCCTAGAATTGCCAAGTAAAGGCAAATGAACACTGTAAGTAAGTGGGATTCTTCGATAGTTCAGTAAACTCCCGATAATTAATCGCTCCAAAGGACAAGGACTCAGTGGCAAGTTAGGCATGTGTATACACACATAATAAATGTGGCCAGGATATGAACACCAAGATGAATTAAGTGATAGTGACAAATTAAGCCACTAGTATGTACAGTTGTGCAAGTTGTATGTGCTTCTATGTAAGCATATGTGTACATATATTTTGGGGGGTTCGTTTGTGATATTCGAAAACTGGATAGGAGGTGTTATTTGCCACTAACTATTGCTGCCATTGAAAGCTATTTAATTTGCAATACTGTATTTACAAAACAATTATTTGCAATTTCTGAATGCCATCAAAGTAGAAAAAGTGGCTGGAGAGCAAAACAGCTGTGAATCCCAGAAGTGCCAAATTTGACAATGGTTCAGAAGTTTGATTAGAAAGAATAAGAAATTAGAAAGCGGAGGAATTTTGGTTTAATTGAAAAACATAGGAGGATTCAAGTGGGTATAATTGAAACAGAAGAGATGAATGTCATTTGTGTGCAAAACAACAATCGAGCAATGTTTGCACTTGATACATTGACTTATCATATTGTCGAGATGTCTCAAAACGCTTGACAAATACATCATAAAGTGACATGGCTATGTGCAGCCTATTTGCACCCACCAATCTCTCACAAACAGCCAAAGAGTGAGTGAGCAATTTTAATTGGGGGATTGTTAGCCAGGATACCGGGAGAAACTCCCCTCCCTCTCTTTTTGACAAACAAAGTGAGAAGAGAGAAGAGCATAACATATGTCACCTTTGGGTCATTCAGAGTTTCCTGTAGTTCTGACTGCCTATGTATTTTGTACGTTGCATACATGATGAAATAACAAAAGCAGTTAACATAGCTATAAAGTGAGAAGAGCTAGACACAACATGCTGTGGCGTGCTGCCTTTAAGTGGTTTGAAAGTGCTCCCAGGCATAATTGCAGACACCCAGTAAATCTTGAATTAGCAAAGCAATTTTTTCTGGGTTTTTCATCTGTTGATACGGAGCTTGCCACAACATTACCAATAATGAATGGGTAGATAAATGGTGAAGTCACAGTACCATCTTCCAACAGGATCCCTTATTAAACCCTTGTCTAATATGTTCCTACTGTGTAAAATACACTCAGACCCCATTGTAACACTATGATTTGGGTCTATAAAACCAGACTTCCCGTTTTAACGGGTCATGTTGGAGAAATGGGCATTGGTCATTGCTTCAGGGTGTGAGGTTGCTGCTCATGTCACTTTTGTCAGTGTGCAGGAATCTGATAGTCAGTGACAACCGCTTGTCTCACTATGTTTCTATCAGTTGCCTGGGATCAGCGAGATCAGCGCCTTGGGACGTCCTCCCGACATGAAAGGCGTTCTAAAAATGCTATTTTGTTATTTGTTGTTGTTGTTGCTGGGCTGTCCCTGAGACTGGTAAGAGGCTGTGCCTGCAACCTCTTAGCAGTTAACTAGTTAATCAGTACCGGAATCAGGAACTGTATTATCTTTATAAATGAATCCGTGGTAAACAGTATGACGATGGCTTCCGACTAGGTCACTTTATAGTTTGATTTTTTTGTAACTTGATTCCGATCTGGATTTTTGTCACAGTGCTTCATAACTAACATCACAGTATCTCATAGAACTATATAGGGAATTTCTGTCATGTGTCATGACTGTGTATTTCTAGGCAAACACAGCAGCTAATTTTTGCAGTTAATTACTCTTTGTGGATTAATGCAAAGCAACTTTCAATAACAACTTCCATTTATATGGTACACTACATATGAGTAGGGTCTCGGATGCTTTACAGTGGAGGATTTTGACATTGAGCCAAGGAGAGGTGACCATAAGCACAGTTATAGAGGAAGGATTTAAGATATGACATGATCAGGGCAAGGCAAATGGAATGAGGCAGAGATTTGGGGTGTAATGGCTAAAAGCATGGCTGCTGATAGTGGAGCAGAAGGGATAACGACATATAGAAGGCCAGATCCAGCTGAGCGAAGGGATCAGATCCCTTGGTTATCAGGAGTAAAATCATTCAGAGTTCCCACTCCTTATTGCTGTCCTCCACAGTTGAATAGCCTGGCAACCTCTCAAGGTTTACAATTTCATAGCAGCCTTCTCCATTTAAGTCAAGGTCTCCTTGTGCACTAGAAAGATACAATACAAAATTACATTTATATAGCATCTTTCACATTGGGAGGTGCTGGATGCCAGAGATTCAGGTGACATTTTTTAAAAATCATTATAAATAATATGAAAGTACCTTTTTTAAAAATAGTTTGGAGTGACCTTTTCATCTAGTGTTAAAATGTAAGATGACAGAAGTTGAATCTTCAATTTGCTGAATCCCTATTGGAGGTGACTTTTGTGTATCCTTTTACATCTTGATAGAACATTGCAGAATAGAAGAAATTTACCTCATTGCTTTTTTTGCTTTAGGGGAGAGGAAGCAAAGAAGAAGTAAATTAAGAGGTACAGATCTAATATTACAAAAGCACATTTTCTGGTGTTTTATGTAAGCAATGGGGATCACTGTAGGAATATAGTGAAACAGTGAAGAGGAAAGAATTTATTAGCAGCAAAATATTCCTCATCTGTAAAATTGTTTGATTTTTTAAAAATGTCCCAAAGTCTATAGATAAAGTACTAACCATTATTTCCCATAGAGCTCCATATTTTAAGCAATGTCAGCGTCACACGTAAATATTCACTTTTTCCTTTGCATTTCTGTTGCTAAGTCAGCAATTATCGTTGCCAGGAGGAGAAAGTTCAACATGTTTAAGTTAGGCCAACGGGAAGTTATAAAACACTTAAAACAAAAGTTGCGTTTATCAAAGCAGCATTGTGCTCCTTGCTTTCTCATTATAGTAATAATAATCCTTGCAACTGATATAGTGCCTTTCATGTCAGGGGGACATCTCAGAGCGCTTCACAGGATTTACAATAAAGGATAGTGACTGTATTTTGTCCCCCTTTTCTCACCCTTCCCCCAACCCCTCCAGCCTCCCCCACCACACACAAACACCAACCATCCAAAAATTAACCGTTGAAAAAGATTTCATGGCCAGTTGATTTGACCCTGAACAGTTTACAATCAAGAAAAACCATTTAGCACAAAGAGGAATTTGTCCCCTGAGCATTTTGATTCATTGCACCATGCATATATATATTATAAAGGATTGCTTGACACAGCCATTCACTGTGAGGAATAAAGCTATTGCTAACCCACTTGCCTCTTGTTAAATCGGGAGTCTCAAATCCTGTCAAAAGCAAGCTTACTTTAATTAGGATTAATATTCTGTTAAAAAAGTGCAATGCTGTAAATCTTCCCATTTAGCCAAAATGTGGTCTCCCTTTTTTGCTTATCAGTTCAGCTGAGCTATTAATTGTTGCAGGTTTCAAGGGTTCTATCAGTCTCCGATCAGAACAGTTGGTGCATTTTACCTTCCAAGGAAGTGTGCACTGAGCCAGATGGACCAGCAAAAATGTAGGAGCTGGAGAAACTCATAATTGAAACAGGCGACTGCTGTAGTACAGACAGGAAATAAAAGGAAGACTGGCTCTTCTATGGATTAAATTAGATGTTTCAGATTCAGACAGTATCAGGAAAAGAAGACTTATGTTATAAAAGGTAACAGTAAGTTCATTCTATTGAACCCCTACTGACATATGTTCTGTTGAACTCTTACTATAACTTACTGTTGTGTTTTTAAATGATTCCGGAGTCTGTCTTTCTGCCAAACCAGTGGAATTGAATTGCTGTAGTTAAAGCTTGCATGCAGACAAACCTTCTCTTGTTGTGGATCCCACAGAAAGTTACCTTAGCCTTTCTCGTCTCTAAATATAAAGCAGTTTGTATGACTACCAGTTTTAATATTCTGCTTCTGCTGTGTAATCTGCAGGCATTGTTTTGTTTCTCAGGTGTATCTTTAAACGGGTTGATACCATGAATCTTTTCAACAAAGCAGTGAAATAGGAAAAGATTTAATAATGCATATTGCTTGTCTTTCGTATGCACATATTTCTGAGGCTTCAAAAGAAGTACTGTATATGGGTGGGGGTTGGGAGAAATTTGAATCCAACCCTGGCGCAGTTTGTATTGTATTCCACAGTGACTTTAAATCTTTGTTTTAATATTTCATCTGAAGGACAGCACCTCTGACACCGCAGCACACCCCCAGTGCTGCATTTCTATGTCTTTTCTGGAATATGAGCTCAAGGAAGCCCACAAATAAAATCCTTCTGCCTTTAATTGTTAAAAAGAAGCTCTCAACAGTCTGAAGAAAATCATTAAAAAAAAACTCTTTAGTTCTGTTGGATCATTTAATTTGTTTACCGGTATGTGGAAAACAAATATTCAGATGATTTCAAAACAAGGTTTTAGCAGGAGAGCACAGGTGATCTTAAATCCCCCAAAGGCTCTTAGTACTGAGTTATATTGTACAGTATAATGTTTTATAGTTTTGTATGTATTTACTAAGCATAGATTCCACTGGTCAACTCATTGAGTCATCATATCTATGAATTTGCTGAATTGATCATATTGCATAAAATATAGAGCCATTCTGCAGCAATTTTCCATTACAACTTAATAATAGTACTCTCATTTCAAATAGTACCCATAATTTCAAGAATGTCTCAAAGCGTTTCACCAAGTTTTTGTAAAATGACACGCAGTGACTGCATGTTTTTGTGGGTGACAATTTGCACACATCAATGTCCCGCAAACAACCAAGAAGTGAATGAGCAATTTTAACTAGGGCATTGTTGGTCAGGACGCTGTGCAATGCAATTCGAAAAGGAAAGACTCCTTTCCCTTTTCGAATAGTGCCATAGGATCTTTAACGTCCACCTGAACAGGGGTTAAATTTAATATCTCAATCAAAGGTCAGCACATCCTACAATGCAGTACTCCCAAGCACTGCATTGGACAATCACCCTGGGTCATGAGCTCAAAGTCCCAACTTGGAGCTTGAACCCACAACCTTCTGACTTAGAGACAAGGGTGCAACTAACTGTGCCAGGCACAGACACACTGCATCTGTTTCCTGCAACTATAATAATATAATAATAATCCTTACATTTAAACTATAACTATAAATAGCTCCTAGAATAACTATTTACATGTATATTGACGGTATGTGTTTACATGCAACAAAAATCTGATGTCTTGTGTGTGTGACTTATACAAGTGAACTTGCTTCCCCTGTCCTTGACACTTACGATACATTATAATCACTATGGTACTATCAAGTTTATTTTTGGCTCCTGGTTTAATACAGGTAAGGTTTGTTCAACTGTCGAATAGGTTGAATATTCTGTGATTACCCAATCACTTAAAGTATGACTGACTCAAGCACAACTGGGGTTGTGTGAGGGTCGGATCACGGTGAAAGATTTTCTATATTCAATGACCACCCACCATGCCATTTCCATTCATGCCCTGAAACCATTGCGAAACAAATCCATTTATTTTCTGTTATCTTAAAAACATTATTAAAAATAGTTTAGCATGTCCCGGCATTTTTCTTGCCTTATGAAAGGGGCTATCATTGTTGAGGGTGAACTAATGCATGGAAATCTACTGGTTACAATGGGAGTCCGGTTACTGCGCAGTATTTACCTTTAAAAATCCCTCGAGTTTTCTGCCCTGTTGGCAGTGGGAGGGAGGGCTGCTTAAGTCCACCTCCCGACATTGTTGATTTTATTTCGAACCATCTCAGAGATGGAACTAACCAAATTGCAACATTGTAAAGATGAACAGAGGAGGGAAGAAAATAACTTGGTGTTTCATTTTTATTTATGGCTACATTGTCACCCTCTACAAGTTCTTCACAGTCATTTGTGTTCAAATCCATTCACTCCATGGCACTTCTCTACCTCTCCAACCTCCTCAATCCCCGATCCACCACTCGGCGCCTCCGCTTTACTGGCACTGGCATCCTGCTTGTCCCTCACACTCTCCACTCTACCATTGGAGTTCACGCTTTCAGCCGATATGCCCCGAAGTTCTGGAACACTCTCCCTCAATCCCTCCGCTTTGCCCTTCTCTCCTCTTTTTCAAGTCCCGTCTGAAAACCTTCCTTTTTGACCAAGCTTAAGGCCAATTACACTTACATCTGAACTGCAAGATGCAGCCCCAGACATTTAGTGGGCCTCAACATACCACAGTTTGGCTTCATCAGGCTGACACAATGCTGAACCCTGTGTATAGTTGCATGTTCATAATGATTCAAGTTCCTACATAGATTGAAGTTACTATGCCCATCGCACTTGTGTAGCTTTCTCCTCCATGACCACAGTCTGTAACAAGGAGAATAGAAATTGGCCATTCTATACCATCATTTATTATGTTAATCTTCTTCACCAGATTCTTCTGGCTCTGGGCGAATCAGTTTCAAAGTCCTCATCTTCACAGAAATTCATTCACAGAAGAATACCTCCCCATCTTTGTAACCTCCTCTTATTCCACTTAGGCTTCCTCTGCTCTCTATGCACCACCATCGGTGATTGAGAATTCAGATTCTATGCCCCTAACCGCTGAGATTCTCTCCCTCTATCTCGCCACCTCTCAATGCCTTAAAACCTACTTAATTGACTACACCTATGGTCACCTTCCTCCACTTCGCCTGCTCTGCCTCCGTCCCATCACTGTAAATCTCTCTAAGATGTTATCCTGCGTGAAGGGCTCTGCATAAATGCAAGTTGTTGTTGTGGAGAAATCACAAACTTCTCAAAATAGGAACAAGCTATTTTCTTCTTCGTTCATACCTCTATTGGGAGCGGTTGAGGATTCACGAGCTGTAATTTGTGACATTCAAGAAATGTGGTTGTAAGCATAAATTCCGGCTTCTAGTTTTCCACCAAATTACAATTTCTGAAATCTGCTAAATTAAAAAAAAGTTACATGTGGGCCAAGCTGTGTCCAGGTGATTCCCAATCCCACCCCCTCCTGCAGGGAAGACCCCAGTCCCTGCTCGGCACCTCCCTCTTGTGGCTTGAGCAATACTGAGTGAATAGGGAAACTGCAGGTACAAGATTGTCTCGAAGACATGATAAGGCACTATATCAAATTATTACTACTACAAGGAAAAGTTAACAGGCTTCCCAACATTTTGCCCTTTGTCTCCTGTATGCACACTGCTTTGCAGAAGATGCCTCTTTATTATGTTGTCTGTTGTGTGGTCCTCTCTTCTCTCCTTTGGGGCCTTTGACTAAATTGCCGGTTAGGGAAACAAAGACTGATTTTTATCTCATCAGATTTGAAAATACTGTAGCAGATGCTTTTGGTTTCTTCGTGTGACCCAAAGAGCAATGGGTATAGACCGTATGAATGACATATATTCTGGTGGTAATAATTGAACATAGATAAAGTACTCAAATACACCCTTGAGCCAGAAGCCACAGATTTTCTGCTTGAGAGGGGCCTCTTCTGTTGAGGTCATGCATGATTGCACTAGTTTATGAGTTTACTCCTGATTCAAGTAAGCAGTTTAATGTCTACTTATTTTTTGTGCCAGATCTTTGGTTTTGAAGTGCAGTGTATCTTTTTCATGTTTTTTTTAATAAACTGTACAGATTTTTCAAACACAGCAGCCCAAATCTAAACAGTCAATCCATAGCCAGCAAAAGACCCAATTTTGCAATACAATTTATGAAATAAATCAATCTTTTAGTCTGGAAAATAAATTTAAACAGGTATTCCATGAACCAAATCTGTTTTTACAATTAAGGTGGAAATTTACTTTTTTTTAGAAAAATGGAGCTTTAGTTTCTCCTGGCAATCTGAATGGCACTTTAATGTTCATTTGACAAACTCCTGCTTAAGAAGAACTACTTCCTGGTCTCTGTCCTGAGATTGCCCTTTGCGACTCTAAACCTGTGTTCACTTGTTCTGTCAGAGCGCCAAGACACTACCCATGTGAAAGGCATTAAAAAAATGTGAGTTGTTCTACTTCCTAGGTATATCCTGAAGTATTGTTCTGGATTTACTTTTTCAATACCATTTGAAATGTTATACATTTCTATAAGGTCCTCTCAAGATGTCACAGCATGTCAAGGGACTCCGCTCTGAACATAGATTGATTTGGAACAACACTCCAGAGAATCAGTGTCACACACTTCATTTCATAGTTAAGAAATCCTCCATATTTCTAGAGGAATGCATTTTTTCATGGTAGGTGATTAAGAATATGATCAATTTAATTTATTTTATCTCAGAAGCTTTAAATTCCATCTAATCTTAGCCGCTGAAACCATATTTTCATATAAGATAATAACAACAACTTTGATTTATATAGCGCCGTCCGCGCTGGACGGTGTATCAGAGCGCTTCACAACAACGGATCCCGGGTCCGAGCCAGGGCGAGGGGGAAAAGATGACCAAAGGCGCGGTCGAAAAGAAAGGTCTCCGGCTGAGACCTGAAACTAGGAAGAGAGGGGCCGGGGCGAAGGGAGTGAGGAAAGTAGAATTGTGGGAAAATTTTAAAACTTCAATCATTAGAATAACACAGAATCTTCAGCACTGATACAAGCCATTCAGCTCAACTTGTCTGTGCCGGTGTTCATGAGCCTCCACCCATTTTAACTCTCTACACAGCCTGTCCTTCTGGAATCCTGGAGCTCGGTGGTTAGATCACTCGCCTTACAAGCAATTCTAGGCAGGGTGAAACCTTGTGCAAGTTTCCTTATTCCATACACCTGATAATACTGTATATAAATCGAAGTTGTTGTTGTTGTAATCCCTCATAATAAATTGGTCATTTAAATGCATGACTGTTTGTGAGACACTGCTGTGCACACTTGGCTGCTGCGTTTCACCCACAAATATATACTTAATTCATTTTACAGTATATTCCGTGAAGCGCTTTGAGATGTCTATAAGTCATGAAAAGAGCTAATCAAATGCAAGGATTATTATTTATTCCTTTCTCCAATCATGAACAATGTTTAAATGCATTGGGAGTCAACCCACCATACATATCAATGACAAAATGAAGAAAGAAGAAGGAAGAAGTTCAGGTCCAACGACAGTGATGGAGTGTATGATTTAAACTCAGGATCCTGATCATAAGCTTCTTCAAAAGATTCCATACTGAATAGCAGACCGTTGCTTGAAGGTGAACTGGAATTAATGCTTTCGTTAAAAAAATAAGCATGATATGTGCAGAGATACAACTGGGAGCAATGGTTTCCATTGATCTATGAGGTGCATTCACCAGACATTAATGGACTAAACAATGGAAGGTTTATGTTCAGATTTTCATCATGAACAAGTAGTAATTTAATTATAATAAGAGAAGTCTTATATTTTGTTAAATGGGCAAGTGAATTAGAAACATGGGGGCTTTTTTCCTCTTAATAAACAGTTTTACTATAAATTAGCTACGTTGTATATTTGTCACTTGAACAATTGATCTGTTCTGGATCTTTCAATTTTCAGCAAGTGTTCAAGGGTATCCATGTATAAACATTTGCTGTTAATGGTTTAATTTCAAACCTTCTATATCCTCCACAGCAATTTCCTGCATAGCACCAAGTAAGTCTGCATTCATTTCCCTTAAAATAAACGTTGACCAGGAGATCAGACGAAGGTCTTCAGCTTCAATTTCCACGGTAAACGTAACCTGCGTTTCTCCAGCCAATGCCCGCATTTTAAATGACTTTTTTTAAACTAGAAAATAATCCAAAATACATTGTGCTATGAGGTAATCACTTTAGCAATAGGGAAATGAGGGAATGAGTAATTAAACAATGCTCCACAGTAAATGATTTTCCACAATAATAACACTACAAAATCTGGGTAAATCTGCTCAATATGATGTGACGACTGTATTCTGTGATGAAGTCCCTGAAATATAGTACCTTATCTTCCCTCCAACCTCTTGAGATGTCCCAAATGATGAAAAAAAACCTGGCATTCCAGCAAAACAAATGTGGCCCTCTCTTTCACACTTTTTTTTAATGCTCGCAGTTTCTGTTACAATGGACTGGGCACTACATGAAAGCGCTCTCCACATGGGGCAACCCATTTAAGGCCAATTAAAACCAACGAGTAATCATCATGAATGAAGTGCAGCCAGTTACATTTAACAATCGGACACGCCACGTATACATTTAGAAAAGGGTGGAAAGATTACCACTGATCAATAACGACAAATGACTTCAGAAATATAAAGGCCCAGACATCCATGCTGAAGGTATTAATCCCCTGAAGTGGTCCATGGAAGAAAAAACATGTCGTTCCCACTCTTATATTTTCTACTTGTGCACAAAAGTGCCTTTTGGGTCTTGTCTTGCAGTCCCAGAAGGAAACCAGTAATCCCCTTTCACGCTTTCCATTTTAATCCTGGACATAATCTAGTTGTATGATTAGTGTTTGCTTGTAATGATTTAATAAGTTCTTGTTTACCGCAGTGGGGAGCTGTAACTTTTCCGTTTTTCATCTCGCATAACATTGAAACAAGAATTCAGATTTATCAGTATTACAGTTCTGTTTCAGAGGCACCTTTAGTTTATGTTGAGAGAGGAGCGAGTTTCGTCTGGTGTCCTTGCCTACAATCCCCCTGAGAAAATTGGTCATTCATTTCATGGCTGTTTGTGACACATTACTGTGCACAAATTGACTTGTGCTCAACGAAAAAATTAACTATACTTTGCAGTAATTCTGTCAACCGACAGTCTCCCATTGTGGTGCTATGTCAAGTACCGTACAAGGATTATTATTATCTGTTATTAGGTTACAACTTTGACATGTTCAAATTTTTGCACAAAACGTGCCGTTGGGTCTTGCCATGCATGCCCAGGAAGATACCAAAAGAAAGAGGTGTCCTTGTAGATTGATTCAAAGAAAAGTTTGTTGCAATGGAATTCAGATCTGTGTGAAGAATTCTGGTGAGCAAAATGTCATGAATAGCCTGAAGCAGAATTTTGTAAATCCATACATTTTGCACCATTGATTCTTATTAAGAGAACATTCAGCTTGACAGACTGCACATTTTTCAAAAATGAACTGTATCAAAATTCATCTTTCCACTGTTACTCACTGATCTATGAATGGAAATGTAAAATTGCTTGCTGCTAAGCAATTTATTTTTAACTGCAAAAAAAACATTTATTTTTCTCAATGTTCTTCCCTGATCTCCTCAAGGAGATGGTGTTCATAACTGAGATTACAATTTAATGTAAAATAAGTCATTTTGAAACTTATTGTGCCTTATCCCATAAAATCTCCGAAAGTGCTTCCAATGGTGTATTCAGCCCTGCAGGGCTTAGTCCAAGTGGCCATTCCTTGCTTGGGCCTATACAATGATGGTTGGCAGTCTATTCAATTATAAACAACAAGAGAACCAAACCTAATTGTGCCATCAGCTGAGACCTCATATTTTTAAGAACTAAAGAAAACCAGCTTCCAAATTGAAACTGAATTTAAGAATACTCCCAAATCTTAAATTTGAGTAGCCTCAAGGCAAAGACCAGATGAGTTTCTGGTCACTGATGTATTTACCCACTGAGTCATCGGGGGGAGTGCAATAACTGTGTAAAGGTTTTGTTGCAGCCAGTTAGTGCACATGCTGAGAATAGACCACCAAGAAATGGACATCTGGTAGAAATTGGCTCAGACCACTTGGGGAAAAGTCTGACCCAGTAAGGTTATCTTATGCAGACCAGATTACACTATACAGGAAGCACTGCAGTTTGCAAAGGACAATGGAAATGGTGCATTAGGGGAATAATATATTTTCCTCTCCTCCTCATCTCCTCAAGGCACTGAGTCATGCTTGGTGATATATCCAAATGAGGCTGGCATCCCTCTGGTATCTCACATTCATCATATGTAAGTCTGGACAGTATTGGGAGACTATTCACTGGAGGGCATCCAACCAAAGTCCGATCTTGCCCTCACCAGACTTCTACATAATCCAGCAGAGCTCACTGGATGGTGGTCAAGGGCATAAATTGTTCCTGATATTTTAATTCCCCTCCCTAACTCAGGCTCTTAGCCCAATTGTAGTTCCCCTCAGCCAATGCAGCACAGACCGGGAATCGAACTTGCGACCTTCTGCTCTGAACGACTTAATGTGGCTTAGTGGTGCCTTTACCCAGTAGACACTGGGGAGCAATAACTCAGCAGCTAAGTCCCAGTGTGCTCCCATACTGTGAACAGAAGTTCTACTTTATGGACATTTTACCTGAGTCAGATGATTTTAAATAATGTTTGCTCATAAACAGCAGAAAATTATACTTTTAAAATACTTTTATTTTTTAGAGTCAGAGAGAAAGTTGGTGAAACGCTTCTTTTCATGCAATTATGGTGTATCTTTATTCTTCTTGAAGGTTTTTGAAAAATTATTGTACATTCATTTAAAGGCTTATGGAATCAATCTCTTCATCGAGCCAGTCTGTCTGTTATGACCTATCCATCCACCTAGCCATACGTGATAGTAGAAGGGCAGAGGATGCTGTAATAGTTCTACCAACTTAGTGAATACGCTGAAAGTGCTTTAAGCAGCAAGGGATTTGCTCTGCTAAAAATGAAAAATGTTTTCAAGATATTGCTTCAATTTTTTTTAGTTAAAGATTATTGATATAATTTCCAAGTTGATGGTAGAATTGCTGTGAAAGCAAGCAATTCTACTCCCTACCACGCCAAATTGAGAAATTCACCTCCTTTTAATTTCCTGTGTAGATTTGTTACTGCTGAAATTTGGTGATGGTTCCAGTACTAAAGTTTGGGATTTCAATTCGATGGATGTATTGCAAGTCGGAGGTTGGAATGGCTCCAAGCTTCATTGCGGTTCAACCTTTGAGTGCAGCTTGAACCATCAAATTGGTGGTGGTGCAAAGCAAGATTATCTCGGTAATATCTTTCACGGTAGCACTATTCCAAACACCATGCAACACAGACTCCATGACAAGATAGCTTCTTCTAATTTCCCTGTTATGTAGTGTCCAAGTCCCACATAAAATTCACTTCATGGTTATTTGTGGAATATTGATGTGGCCAAATTGTCTGGTATGTTTGCATGCAAAACACATAGTCCACAGTCACTACACTTTATAGTACAGCCTGCGAAGCGCTTTGAGATATCCTTCAGATATGAAAGACACTAAATGAAATGCAAAGATTTTTATTATTGGTATCTTCCCAGCTCCCATGGCATTCCTGCCGTCATTTATATATTTTCAACACTACACTTTTATAATGTTCTCATTTGGATTGATACAAACTCCCCCAAAAATAACAGCAGTGAGTTGAACTGAATTGTCTTTTTCAATTTGGTAAATTAACCAGTTTCAGCTAAAATGACATTGACAGTCTCATGCATTTGACCTGAATGGTTTACAGGGGGCATAGAAAGACAATGAGAAATTGAACTTAGCAGGGAGGGAGGAGTACCAATAGAGAAAATGCAAGCTCTAATTACAGAGCTGAGTTTTAGTATTATTGAGGCAGTAGATCAGGCTGAACTGAGGCCAAAATGGAGTGGATTTGCCTTTTCGCTTTTCAGGTACTGTGCTGAACATTTTCCGAGCTGTAAAAGGCCTTGTTTAGTTTCCTGTTTTGGAGGCATAACAGCACCTTCACTGCAGTCAGTCAGCAGGCCTGTTAACCAAAGGATTGCAGATGCTATTGAATCAGCTTCTGCAGGGTCATACAATCTTAGAATTTTACAATTACAACTGCAAGGGTAGTTTAGTTGTTGATGGTTTGTGTTGGATCTTTTACCACCACCAGCAGGGCTCAGCAGATAATAGGTTGATTAACCTTAATAAGTCGTTGATTATCTGAAACAGCCAATTATCCACATTGTCACTTTTTGCAGTTGCTCTTTTGACCCCTGGAGTGTTGAGGGCCAGTGTAAATCTATCCCATCATTGCTGCTCCGTACCTATCATTAATAATCGCCCCCAAGACAACAAGACCCGAGGGAGCTGTTTCTGCATTGTTGACAAGTACAGTACAGACTGATGGAGAAACATAGCATTTGACCGAAGCTGTTAAGCATTATTAATACAACAAGTTCTCACTCAACAGCATCAGTATTATACAGTAAACATATAGCCATTAAAGCTACAGACCCATTTAACATTGGAGTCTGTTAACCCACAATCATCACTATCGTGAACTATTTCCGTATACAATAAGGTTTGCTAATCCTATGTTTCCAGGCAAAGTTGGGTATAAATTGAGTTGCCAGAAAATGTTGCCCCAGCAGGGCGGTGTTTTTTTCTCCCCCAATATGCCAATAGCTTTGGAGTGAATCAAAAAATACTTTAAATGAACATTTTCCTGCTCAACAGACTTAAATGATTAGGTGAAGAGTAGGGTGGGTGGAGAGGCCAGGGTTCCAGGTTATGCCAATAGCAGCTGATTTGGATTCAATTGACCTAATGTGCCAAGTCTTCCAAATGGCCTCTGATGAAATACTGTATCACCTGAGAGAGTCCTTCCCTGTTGCTACCACAGCTGAGATCAGTTAACTCAGCTCTGATGCTCAGCTTTGCTTATCTACTCTCTGGATAACCTCACTAAGCTATCGAGAGAGCCAATTATCAATTATTGAAGCCTCTTTTTCTTCTCACCCCAGATGCAGCCAGGGTGACTGAACTGACAGGATCAAAGACCATTTTAAATCCTAATGTCATGCCATTCTGATGATGTGATCTTATCAAGTTTCATTGATCTAAGCTGCATAGAATCACAGGAGGCCATTTGACCCAATTCTATGTGTGCCGTGCTATCTTTCCCCACTGCAGCTATCTACTGTAATCCCATTCCCTGCTCTATTTCCTATACCCTGCTTGAACCTGGCATTGCGTACAGATGCAAATGTGAAACATGTTGGCAATGCTACTCACTTGAATGGGAATGAATAAAGATATTTTCCAGCTCTTTTTAAAGAATATATTCAACTGCAGAATTACCAGATGCTCTCAGCTTCTTAAGATACTGGTAACTTAAATAATTATCTAGAAAGCTGCAGATAAACACATCATGATGTTTCATAACAGTGTCTTTAGAAATAATTTGAAGCAAATACCATGGAACGTGACTCCTGCAAGTTGTGGATATGCTCTACTCACATCAGCTGGAGCGGCATGCTGGGATAATTATTAACTCTAATGTTCAGGTCCAGCAAATTTTCCCTGAACCACAGCACATTTTGGAGAGATTTACTGATCAGGGAATCCTTGGTGCGGTCTTTAAATTTTAAACTCTAGTTCATCTGAATGACGGTCACAGTTGACCATTCGTAGGATTCAAGGTAACAATAAAGCTCAGATAACGCAAATAATGCGTTTCACAGAGCCATGGAATTCCATTTTGCCCACTGTCAAAAATTGGAATGCAATTTTCAGGCCCATTTACAACCTTGTACCTTTGGAGGATTCAGGGCAGTTTTAGCACAGACTTCAAGTTACATTGCCGTGTAAAATAGTTTCGGAGTTAGCTCCTCCACTGTCCCAATTTTGACTAAAGCAACATTAATAATAAATTATACTTGCATTTGATGTAATGCCTTATCACTTCATCGAGACATCACAAAGTGCTGATCGGATATACTGTAAAGTGAATTAACTGTATTTTGTGGGTGAGACACGCAGCCAGTTTGCACACACAGTGACTCACAAACAGCCATAGAGTGAGTGACCAATTTTATTTGGGAGATTTGTTTGCTAGGACACTGTGAGAAACTCCCTTCTCTTTTCAGGTAATGTTAGTGGATATTGTACGTCCAACTGAACAGGCAGAATGGGACCTCAGTTTAATGTCTTATGTGAAGGATGGCACCTCGACCAATGCCAACTCCCTGTCACCCCTCCAGGACTGCGTTGGAGTGTCAGCTTAAACTGTGTGATTCCAAGTCCCAACGTGGGGCTTAAACCAACAACCTTCTGACTCAGAGACAAGAGCGCTACCACTGTGCCAGGCTGACACTCCAACACACTTAAAGTAGCATTTCACTGTGATAAATGTTTTATGCAATTTGATCTAATTTGTTCATGAATCAATGCCTTGAGTGCAATCCTGAAATGTAATTTGCTGTTGTTGCCCATTCAGCTAGGTTTGTCTCCCACACCACACTCCATGACCCCCATCACACCCACCCTCGCCTGGCTCCACTGGCTCCCCAGGCTCCCCAATCGTCAGAAGATTGAGTTCAAAATACTCATCCTTAACTTCAAGGCCATCTACGGCGTTCCTCTCACCAACCTGCTAAACCCTTATCAACCTGTCCGCTACATCAGCTCAGCAGGCTTTGGCCGGCTCCAAGTCCGGCACCCGGCCCTTCATCACCTCTCTGTCCCCAGGCGCTTTATAGTTGTAATTGTTGTATTGTATTTTGCATTGCTGTGGTTCCCAGCAATCTTAGAACTATTTTCTGTATTTTATCATGTGGCTGAGGGTGGGTGGGTCAAGATACCTCCTATCTTTCACCTTTCCGATGTTGTATGAGGTTCTTAGTTTTCCAGAATGTTGCAAGCACTTTCTAATTGAAATATGAGTAGTCAATTGACAGAACAGTACTCTACACCATCCCAAAGGATTACATTTATTTTGACATTGCAGCAAGTAGAACCAACTTTATGTTTGTGTCACGAACAATAATGAAATTGTCAATCCATGTAAATATTTAAGTTGACAAAAGATGACAATATCTCACTGAGATTAAATGTGTTTGCGAGCAAAGTACAATTCATAATAATAATCCTGCCATTTGGTATAACACCTTAGCATATCTTTAAGACGTCAAAGCACTTCACAGTAAAGTGGATTGAATGTGTACTTTGCAGGCGAAACACAGCAGCCAATTGCATACAGTAGTGTTCCAAAAACAGCCATGGATTAAGTGACCAAATTATTTTTTAAAAAGGGAAAAGCGATCACCCAAAACAACCAGGTTCCTGCTTACATCTAGGTAAACAGAGGCTTGCGGATAAGGAGACTTGTATAACTCGGTATGTATCATGTGGGTGAGTTACCAACTTGTTGCTGAACCTCATGATGCACTTAAACATTTGGCCCAGTTTCAGCTTGTCTGAGTGCTACTCACCAATCAGTTACAGAAGTGACAGTTCCTGGGGAAGTGCGTAGAGTGTTAATAAGGAAACAGACTCTCTATACAAGTCAAGGATGCAGTTGACTTTTAAAACTTTTAGGACTATTTCATGACCCAGAGATCATCTTTGATACAATTCCAGTTTTAGATTTTTTTTCAAATTAGACTTGTTTTGCCCACAAAACCACAGTCAACAAACTTTACAGTTTTACTGTGAAGCGCTTTGAGACGTCTCGATGACCTGATTCGGTGCTATATCAATTGCAAGGATTATTATTCTTAATATTGTGGTAGACTAAATTGGGATATGGAGGAGCTAACTCTGAAGTAATTTTATCTTGGAAATGCACCTTGAAGTTTGTGTTAAAATTGTCCTGAATCCTATTATTATTTTCTTATTTTGGGGGCTGAACTATTGCGAGAAAAGTACAATTGCTGCACAATTCATATTTTCTGTGGTAATTTCTGTGATTTACGTCTAGCCACAGAGTACGTGGTGGGTGGAGGCAAGTGGGGGGAGGGGAAAGGAAAGACATTACAATGAACTGAGCACAGCAAGAACTGGTACGGCTATTTTATTGACATTATGTCTTCCTGAAGCCGCTGGTGGACTCTACTTTTGTGCTGCAATTAAACCACTGCAATATGAATCTTCTTAAACAAACATAAGAATATACAAGTCCAGAAGATACCATTACAATTCTTCTTGTCGTTAGTACACCAACAATGGATCACTTCATAAAGCAGTGCAGCAGAGATCAGGACTTCTTTACCAGCCTAATGTGATGATTTTGCAATGTTACCCAAACTGTCTCAGGATGCCACAAATCGAGGAAGTGTGATCTTTCCCCAGAGAACTGAAGAGCAAGGCTTGCATACTCTCATGTCTTGTAGTGAATTCAAAGGAATAGTATGGGTAGACAGGATCTGTGAACCTGAACTCTCTTCCCTTCCTGCTTTTCCCATATACACACACACACTGTATATTTATTACTGAATTTAAATGGGACTAGAGTAAAACATTGAGGCATTGAAAATATGGCTTTATAACAGATTCAAACGCATGAATATGTTGTGAGACATTGCATTTTTCACCTCTTTAAACAAAACCCATCGGAAAAAAAAGAAGATATAAATAAAAGAAAGTAACTAAACCTTTTCAGTCGTTCACACCCAACACCATGTACTAGAGAAACTCCTCCTGAGAATTGTAAATTATTGTCTACGGTTGACTTGAGGTCAAATTGCACGTTTTACATATTTTTCTGCTTTGCCACATTTATTGAACTGGACAACATAGCTTGGAGGATTTTTGCAGAACAACCCTTTCTGCAACAGCTCACCAATGGGATTAACTGGGATCACCCACCTCTCTGGTTTTAATGAAATTCTCTCTTGTATTTTCATGTTTGGATGAGAATCTAAACTTATCTCATGCTAATTTAGTTATCCAGTGCCCTCTAGGGATGTCAGATAGGTCCTGGCTCCCCCTTGAGGGAAGCCATGTAGAGATGCAGTGAATTAAACATTCCTGAGAAATTGCAAAGCCACAGCCTCGAGAGAATCTAGGCATAAACTGACTCCAGACCAGCTGCTCAAGACCTTAGTCACCTTTTCAGCACGTTTTTGACACAGCCACCAATCAAGGCTGGGCCTCCTTGGTCAAAAGAGAAGGTAACAACAGGGAAAGAGGGTGAAATTGTGGGAGGTCTGCAGGATTCCCAGTGATTCAGCCAAGTTTATATGTTGTAAAGGCTAAGCCCTTGTCAGGAGTTATGGGACAAAGGAGATGTTTCTGTCGCAAATTATGGCGTGGTGTCGTAAATTCATTGTGTGTATGGCAACAGTCACAGCATCAAGAGCGGCAAAGCTAAAATCATGAGAGGAAAAGAAATAATTAAAAAACACCAGTTACATATTCTCAAAACTAAAAAAAAAGAATTTCAAGGGGCAAGATTAATTTTTCAATTTGAAAACAAAACCCCAAAGCAGAACAGATCAGGTCAGCAACCACTTAACACAGCATATGGAGCTAGTTTTCCTGACTTGTAACTACAGTATATGGGTTCCTGCTATTCACACATGCAGTTAAAACGTACAATTTGTGCAGGTTGCAATATTTTAACGAATTGAAAATGTCTATTCTCCACCCCACGTACTTTATGATGAGCTATCTGCTCAATCTAAACTTTCTGATGTTAAATAATCTGGCCATTCGTACAAAGAAGGATTTTCCCACCATAGTAATGGTGATGATGACTCCCCAAGCTATTATCTTTCAACTTTATCATGCATTTAGTACAGCTGTTTTGGACTTACTGCATCACTCAACACACTTTAGAGTTTCTTTAAGATTATTTATACTCTTTAGATTCCCTTGGATAACCTGGTAGCACTGCAGCCACTTCACACATTTTCTATTATGGGTCAACCAGGTGTCTGACTCATCTGTAGATTGTGTCAGAAACTATCACCATACTTACGAGTATCCAAACCAGACTGAGAGTTCCACATGCATGTTACCTACACGTGAAAATGTCCCTGTGACTGGCCTGGAATGTACACTCCCTTCCTGGAGGAATACATCCTGCTTACCTAATTCTAAATAATATTAGGAATAGAGTATTAGGTACAAGTTGCAAGAGCCAAAGTGTGCATTGGGGTACTGCTGGAGCTTAACCAGCTAAGACCACATAATTGGCTTTTTGCCAGAAGATCAAGTGCGTGCAATTTGTATTTTTTTATTTCTCATCATCCATGACAATTCAAGACTACGGTTGTGATAGGAGAACTGCTTCCAATTGCTGAGGTGCTATCCAGCATGAAGGGTTTTACATAAATGTAAGTTATTGTTTAGGTTCCACCGTGGAATAACAATAACTTACATTTATGTAAAACCCTTCATGCTTTTTTTTTAATTGCATCGACTCACTCAATGACGCAGCTACAAAATTAGGAACTCACAGAGTGAAGATCTGAAGACATGTAAGTGCTGGTGCTTTGTTTGCATCCTGCTCAATACTGGACAACCAGAATTTGTTGGTGATCCATTTAAATATCATAATATTCACGCTCAGAGGCTTTTGATGCAGAATCTAATGGGGCACCAGAAAATAAATCAAATCTTACTTTCAGTCTAATTGAACAGACAGACAGAATCCTTAGTGGCGGCATAAAAACATAGGATTCAACAGTCAGGTCCGATGCACAAAAAGCAGGCACCAACAAAAATGGGTAAAAAGTGTTATTTCAACATAAGACATTTTCTTCTGTCTGTCTGACATTTGCATCTGAATGACTTTTGCGAGTATATATTTCCTCGAGCATCATATTTCCCTTTTTTTATGAAAATAGCAAATCAGGTTGAAGCATTTTTTTAAAAAAAAACTCCTGTTATCCACTATCCAAAATATTCAGCAACTTAAAAATTTATGTGAAAAAGTTGATTAAAACTAGAGGATCGTGTAGTTAATCGACAACAATTACACATTCTGTTAAGAAACCAGTTGGTTGACTCAAGAATTGTTTGGAATTAAATTACCCAACTTTTTCTGTGGACAGAGGCCAACCTTTTAAAAGACCCCATTGGAATGAGGCTGAATTGGCTGCTTTACGTTTCTCTGTTAAAATTATGAGAACACCTCCTTCTAGTAAAATCTGAAGAGATTTAATAGAATACATGCAACACTTCTGTGTAGATGGCCTTCTTTGTTTGACTTCTTGTGGAAATTCTTTGAAAGGTCTCTGAGGGTGATTGAGTTGGACTCATTTTACAGCTGCATTCCATGTCGTAGACAGTAACATTCATATAGTGTAACACACGCGGTTTCAGCCAGTGTGCGGCTCAACTTCTTCTGATACTGAACTTTGAGTCCAAGTTTAGTTATTCTGCATTGTAAAAGTAGGGAGATACAATAACTTGCATTTTATATAGTGTCTTTCGTGTAACAGAAATGTCTGAAAATGCTCTACAGCTTACTTTGTTCAAATTCAAGTTATGTTTAAAATGATTTATGATTCAAATAAATTAATAGCTATTCATTGAATTTTTTTTAATTTTCAAAGAGTATTTCAAAGCCCAATAGATTTAGTCATAGAAATTCCTTTCAACTGGAACATTTCAGAAGAAACATTCATACGCATATGGTGCAGCTTAAATAGAGGACTTTTTAAAGGTGGCGTTCATAAATGAATATTTTTCAATAAATAAATCAATATTACTAAGACCAGCCAGTTCAAAGGAAAATGATTCACTTACACACATTGTGCAGCAATACCTCAAGCATTAGAATTAATATTCAAGGAGCAGTGATGAAGAGTTCTTCTCCCAAGTACTATACAATTTATAATACAGTTTATATTTAAACAGTGGCTTCAATATCAGGAGGAGGTCCTAAAGTGCAAAGTACTGTACTTTGCAATTACAGATAATGTTATTCAGTGATGAATCTCCAGCACCTTTTGTTTCTCAGCAGCATCTTATTCCTCGGATTACTTTGGGCTCTACATACCTTGCATAATACACCTTTCCACAAGGTTTGCAGAAGTCACATAATAGACACCACTGTGCTCAATTATGTAATCAAAAACATTCGCTTTGCATCGGTTTGTGGGACCCAAATTGGCTACCCCTTTGCAGTATATCCTGTGAAGCATTTTGATATTTCTTCCTGGCGTGAAAGATGCACATTTTAAAAATATATATTGGATTATTTTTTCCTTGCCTGCCACCCTTGTGGTTAAGTGTGGATTTTGTTTTCTGGTGTAAAATGTACTGGTTATACAATGGAGATGTACTCACGTCAATGTCACTTAATTGTTGCAAAAAAATTGTGGTAAGCACCGTAAAACAACTTGAAATGATATAGCGCACTTCACAAAGGTAGAGTCTTATAGCTCCACTGACACTTTTGTGTTTAATGTCTATCGCTGTTTGTTTCTCAGCAGCATCTTATTCTTCTAATCAGGTGACTTGGGTTGCCATGTAGGTATATGTTACTACAAATGACCACTATCTGACTGGTCCCAAAGGAAAAATATAAAGAATTTATTTGGAAAATCCTACCTTTCTCACTTTCATACTCAATTGCTTCATTTGTCAAACAGCTGTCTAATTCCCTCTTGAATTTGGTCACTTCCAACATTTTCTGCTTCCAACACTGTGCCAAGTTTGTTGTGTCTGCCCAACATAAAAAGTGCTATATACTGTATATATAAATTGTATTGCATTGTAAGAGTGAACAATTTCATAAGATGAACTTTACCATTCAAGCCCCCTTTACCATTCAATAATACACTGGATCTTTCAAATATGAAATGCTTCACCATAGATAGCAATCAAAGCCAATTCCATAACTATGTTGAAAAGGAAATTGGAAAAATATTTTGATAAAGTAATACAGTATTGAAAATGTAAAGGAAAAGAGCAAGGGAATGGGACCAGATAGCTCCATAGGCACCTAGCCTTAAGCACTCCAAGACACTACCCCATGGAAGGGTACTATATAAATGCAAATTGTTGTTGTTTTAGCACTAGGACAGATTGGTGGGGAAGGAGAGGGAAACAGCCTCATTCTGTGCTCCAGGCTTTGTATGATTTCTGGTGTAACACAAAGTCTGGGACAGAGAGCTGCAGTATTTATGGGTAACTCAAGAGGTTTGTGCAAAAATCACCATTAAAATTTCAACAGAGGTTTGTTTCTTATATTCACTGCAAAACCATGGGATTGAAATTCCAAACCCCTCCCCCCCACCTTGCCTTGAAAAATAATTCAAATTACCATAACCTCTCAGCCAGAGATAGTTAAACTGACCGGTTTAAATTCATCTATTTTGTTTACAATTATCTTTCAAGTCTGGCTGGAGTGATGCATGGGTGTACCATTTGCTTACTTGCCTTTCTTTTTGAGATGAAGGAGGAACGAGCTGCAAAACAGCATGCCCTTAATACTTAGCAAAAGATACTTTCACTTACCCTGCCTTAATAAACTAACCAAAATGAATACCATGCTCTATCCCGCATCCATTATCATTTGTTTCTTAAAATCCCAGACAAAGCCATTTAAAAACATGAAGAATTTAAAGCCAAGTTAATGGCTGTTGGCACCAAGGCTTAAAATTACGTAAATTAAGGGCCTGAGTCTATCACTGATAAGAACACAGACTCGCTGGAAAGACAAAGGTGCACTTGAAGTGGGGGTGCCAAGTGTCATGTGACACTGACTGCATATGAGCAGGAAGGTGGGAATAAGTGAACTTTTGCCTTAGTTGTGCAGCCCATCAGAGAATAAATGGACCAAATCAACTCAGCAGATGTGTAAGGATGTGGAAGGTTGAATACCTTTCACACAGAGGCCTTTGTGTTCTGGGCATGATCTGGCATTATGATGGGACGCAATAGGCCTCAGCTTTGCAGCAATTACTAAGCCATTATCACGCTACAACACAAGATCGTTTTTCTTCTGATTCGGCCTGTCACCTGTTCTTCATTTACCAGTCAATAACCATTAATTATCCTCTGCAGAAGTTTAAACAAAGCGTCCCCCCTGTTAAAACCAGTAAACCATTCAGTAATGATAAATAAACTGAGAACTGCAGTTCACCCCCCTCCCAATTTCTGCCTGAAGTCTTGTATGATGGGAACTACTAAAGGAAATACCTAGAAATTGGAAGGTCAAGGGCCTGATGAGGTCAAATTCTAGACTGCAGAAGAGGCAGAATGAGTGCTCTTATTGCAGTTTTTGGTAGACTTGACATCAATAGCAAGAATTTCCATTTTGAGAGTAAGTAGAGAGAGAGAGAGAGAGAGAGAGAGGCAGCACAGATATGAGGACTTGGCTGAACTTACTTCAAGTCAGATGAAAGCGTTTGAATTTAAGGTTTTAGAATATATTTGGGTAGGAGAGTCTAAATGAACTTGTTTTGCAATCTTTCTAATCGCGCCACCTACTATTCAGAGGAATCTTCTCTGTTTGCTTTCATTGAAGCTAATGTGAAAAAGTTAGTTGGGGGGGAAAAGGTCAAACTAAACTTCTCCATGAAGAATTAGCGGTTTCTCATGTTTCCTAATATTGCACACACAATGTGGCAGCAAGATTTGTGACCTGCAAGTTACCAAGAAATGCTGAAATCCGTGCAAATAATGATTGCAATATAACTTCAATATCCAAAACGTTAGGAAATACAAAACCACCAGATGTATATTTTGTTCCCGATCTGTAATGTAAACAGTTTTGGAAATCAAACACTCTCGGGAAAATTATATAGCATCACCAGACGTCTTTGAAAATTTAATATTTTCAGGATTAACTGCTTTTTTCCTGATTTATGTCCATCAGAAGTTTTTAATCAAGATAGCTCTATGCCTGACAAATTTTCTGATGCTTTGAAAACAACAGAACAGAAGCGATTCCTATAAGAGGTGCCTGATGTTAAACGACTTTACACTCTTGCTGGCAAAATATGCAAGAGAAATCACTGAATTCACTGCTGAATTCTCATCGAAAACGGCACCTTCTTTAAAACCTGTGTTCGTTTATTAACATCTTGGGCACTCAGCAGGCCTAACCTACTATTGCAATTCTGTACATATTGAATCACTGATGTAGTGGCCACCCCTAGTTATTTTACCACAATGTTTTTTCAACATAATTTGCTCTTACTTGGCTACAGAAGGCAGTGATCCATAATGGGAGTTGTGATTACCTTAGGTATGAAACATTTATAAAATGGAGAATTATATGTAGGATACATAACCAGGGTTTGTGCAAAATGTTGACCACCTTCTTTGTACGTGGACATGCAGAAACTGTTTCAAAACTACAGGTGGAGATTCTGTGAGTCAGTGCTTCCATACGTCCAGATTCCTTGTTAAAGAATCCTATTAGAAATTACCTCCATAATTATTGCTCAGTGTTAAAGATTCACAACAATTGTTTTTGCATGTCATGCTCTTTGTCCCTTTAATTAGTGGTTTTAAAAATATTTCATTCAGGTTATAAGCTCGATTTACTGGTGTCCTGGACACATTCAGTTATATTCACTATTTCTCATAAGCAGAGTATGTCATAGATGCCACAAGGCTGCACTTTCCCCTCTGCCAGCTCCGACATCTGTCTGACCACTTTGCTCACTTCTTCCTCTGCAAATCCCACTATATCAGCTTTGGCCTGTATTGCAGAGGAGATGAGAGAAAATGCTACAGACCACACAAGATGGGATCTTCATGTGCAGCTGAAAAGGGCATAGAAAACCAAATCTCATGAGAGTCACAAACATCATGAGATTTCAGGAAACTGTGAGTCAAGCTTTCAGTGAAAGTCAGGCAAAACAGATTCCTCAACATTATTTAATCTGCTGGCCAATCAGTACTGTAAAAGCTGGAACAGTCGTGTGGTGCAGAGCAGAAAGACTTGAGGTTCAGTCCCTGGATCAGGCTGAGCAGCTGACCTCAGCAGTGGGAGAGGGCGGGAGAGATGGTTACGGTTGGGGATCAGCATCCCTGGGCTAGGGAGGGGGGAAATTAAGACAAGGAGTCTGACGCTGATCTTTATCCAGTGTTGCTAATGGAAAAGGGCAGGTGGGTGATGGACACTGGGTGAGGGAAGTTCATTTTCAGCTGCAGTCTGTCCTCTCTTTCTACCACAGCCCCAATCCAACTATCTCCCGGCAATCACTGACCAGAACCTATTGAGGAATGATAATAGCAACGAGGGTGAGGTACCAGAGGGCAGCTTGTGACAATGGAGTGGGACAACATTATTATTCATTGCTTCATAAGAGAAGTGCATTTATTGAATTTCTAAAGCATTGAATGTTTTCAATACTGAATAAGTGCACATTTCTTATTGAGAAATCTATGAAAAATTATTGCAAATCAGGTATGGTGATGTGTTAAATACAAAGACAGTTTTCACCAGCGGCCTGACTTGATATTCACTGTTAACGACATGTTAAAAAACCAATCCTTTATATTTAAAAATGATTCATGATTGTGTTTCCTTTCCAATGATTTTTCAAATCAACCTCTCTATATTCCCTGAATATCCAAGGATAAGGGATTCTGTGTTGTATCAAAAGGGTAGAAGTATGGAGTTGTTACTTGTTAGTAGCTATGACAACCCTGTATGTGACAAATAAAGGATACATTACAGAGACTAGTGGTATACAATTTAAATCTCATTAATTAGATGATCTCATTATTCATGAGCAGTGGAATCATAAAATATGTACTTAGAAGACCATGTCATGATCATGAGTGTTTGTGATAAATGTCTCCAATTAAGCCTGACTGGACAAAATGTTTGCACTATTAGAATTACTCCTGCTGTATTGTTCCGTATAATAAATGTAAAGATATTAGAAGAATTCTATATCAATCTTAAGCCTGCATTTGTGTGGTGTTAAACGATTCAGGACAGGAAGGTCCCAAGTTGAATTCCTAGAGGCACGTTTGAAGGTATAGAATTATTATAATGTAAGACTTCTTGGGGAAGAGATAAGCAGGGTCTCCTTGGACCTGAACTGGCTTCAAGGTGACATGCCTACTAATGGAATGTCGGAATCTAGCCAGCCCTCTGTGGTGGTCTAGGTGGTCCGATTCCTGAGCCCAGAGGGGCTGCAGTGTTCCAGGTCACTGCTGACGACAGCCTAACTCAGCGCAGGGAGCCATCCCACTTAGCTCCTGTTAACCCTGCAAGCCAAAGCACTAATGAGTAGGGTAATCCAAGCTGGACAAGGAGTAATTCTTACTCTGCATTTTTTTTGGAGCTCCTGTGGCTCAGTGGTTAGAGCACTTGTCTTGCAAGCTGGGGAGACCAAGCTGGGGAGACCTGTGTTCGAATCCAGGCAGGTCAGGGCGAAACCTTGGGCAAGTTTCCTTTCTCCACACGCCTAATAATAATCCGTCAAAAAAACCCACAATAATAAAATTGGTCATTTCAGTCCATGACTGTTTAGGACACTGCTGTGTACAATTGGCTGCTGCGATTCGCCCACACATATACAGTCACTTCATTTTACAGTATATTCTGTGAAGTGCTTTGGGACGTCGATAAGATGTGAAAAGCGTTATATCAAATGCAAGGATTTTTTTTTTAGCTTGTTAGACTCCAGCAGTATCCCCACGCACACTCTGGGGCCTCCAAGCCATGGCTCTTTCCAACCTGCTCCTAATACTTTCTGGGATACGTTAGGCAGGATGCATCGTTCCAGGGAGAGAGTGTGCATTCCTTTCCAACAATCTATGCATCGTTAAATGGGATGCATGTAAATCTCAGCTTGGTTTGGATACTCTTAAGCATGGTGATGGGTTTCTGCATGTATCAGAATATCGTCTATCTAAATCCTTCCTGGTGTCTATTGTACTCCTGCTGACCTATCCATCTCCTTCAACCCATAGCCCCAGAATTTAGGTCCTCAGTTATAAATTTCTGGGTATCCCATGTGACGAAGTGATGCGATTTCCATCTAACTTGAATTGTGTTATACAATTTTGAACTAAGTGCAGACACAATAATGAATTACATTCAGACTAATCCTGTAATTCAGTAGCTTCCAAACTGTGGGGCGGGTCCTCCCTTGGGAGTCGCGTACCGTTGGCTGGGGGGAGGCGTGGTTGTTATTGTTCTTATTACAGGTAAACCCCGCTTAACGTTGCAAAGTTCGCTAATACGTCGTTCGCCAGCGGGTGGAAAGGGGGCAAGATGGCGCTAGGACCTGGGAGTGAGCCAGACAGGCAGCGAGTGAGATCAGGGCAGGCAGTCAGGGAGAAACTTTGCGCTGAAAAGCAAGCTCACACATCACACTAACAAATTCTAACTGTTGTAAATTGTAAATGTAAGTACAGTAATTGATTTCACAATTTAATTTTTTTTCATTTAATTTAATTTTTTAACAATTTAAGGTTTTTTTGTAAAAACTTTCTAAAAAACTGATTAAAAACAGGTAAAGAAAATATTGAATTTGATGTTATCATTTACGAAAATTATTGAATGTGAAGGCATGGGGGGCACAACGAAAACTTTGCTGAGTTAGGGGGGGTGGCGCCTCTGCTTAAAGTTTGGAAGCCACTGCTGTAATTGATCTCTGTTATGCATTGCAAATTGTGAAACTTCTGTGCTTTGAAGCAGCCCCAATTCAAAGGTGGATCTCCTGGAGGTATTTCAGGTTTGCAGCCAAACCAAGATTCCTTTTGGCCACCACTTTTCCAGCTGCTTCATACTGAGCATGGATCAGATTTGATTCCATGCGCTATGACGTACACAATCATTGTGTTTGCAGAAATAGTTTAAAATCCACCTGTGCTGGTATCCTAGTTGAAAGCAAAAGTATAAATGGGGAACATCAATATATATTAAATACAGAAATGGCCCAATTTAAAAACAATAGAACCTTTCCCTCTCCTCAGGAACCGTCCCTACCTCCCTTAAAACAGCCACCATCACCCCTATCCTGAAGAAACCCTCCCTTGATGCGTCGCAACCATCAAGTTATCGACCCATCTCCAACCTCCCGTTTCTATCCAAGGTCCTTGAAAGAGTGGTTGCCTCCCAGCTCCGCTCTTTCCTTTTAAATCACTCACTTCTTGAACCCCTCCAATCAGGTTTCCGCCCTATCCACAGCACAGAAACTGCCCTGGTTAAGGTCACAAATGACATCCTAACCGCCTGTGACCAGGGCTCCCTCTGCCTCCTCGTCCGCCTTGACCTGTCTGCTGCGTTCGACACAGTCGATCACACCATCCTCCTTCAACGTCTTTCCTCCCACCTCAACCTTCAAGGCACAGCCCTTGACTGGTTCCATTCTTATTTGACCCACCGTTTACATTTTGTTTCTTCCAATGGTTTTGCTTCAAACCCCCTCACAGTTTCCCACGGCGTCCCTCAGGGCTCTGTCCTCGGTCCCCTCCTTTTCACCCTTTACACGCTCCCTATAGGCGATGTCATCCGCAGACATGGGGTAAATTTCCACATGTATGCAGATGACACCCAGTTGTACCTTTCTGCCTCATCCCTCAACCCCCAGACGATCGATGTTCTGACAGCATGTCTGTCCGACATCGAGTCGTGGACGAGGGACAACTTTTTGCAATTGAACGTGAATAAGACCGAGGCCCTCCTGATTGGCTCAAGCCAGCGCCTCCGCACATCGGGTGCTGCCAGCCTCAATATCCAAGGTTGCACTCTCCACCTCACAAAGCCAATCAGGAACCTCGGCATCATGTTCGATCAAAAACTCTCCTTCCTCCCCCACATCCGCGCCTTGACCGGCAACGCCTATTTCCATCTGCGCAACATTGCCAGGCTCCGTAATTATCTTACCCCCCGCGCTGCCGAAACACTTGTGCATGCATACATCACCTCACGGCTGGACTACGGAAATTCTCTCCTAGTCGGCCTCCCCAGTTCCTCCATTCATAGGCTGCAGGCCATCCAAAACTCTGCAGCCCGTGTACTATCCCGCACCCGCCTCCGCGACCACATAACCCCCACCCTCGCCCGTCTCCACTGGCTCCCCATCCTCCAGAGGATCGAGTTTAAGATCCTCGTCCTCACCTACAAGGCCTTACACGGCCTTACCCCATCCTACTTAACCAATCTACTCTCCCCCTACACGCCCACCCGGACCCTCCGTTTAACAGGACTTGGCCTGCTCCAAGCCCCCCGCCCGAACCGCCCCACCATCGGAGGCCGGGCCTTCAGTTTCTCCGCTCCCACCTTATGGAATGCCATCCCTCAATCCCTCCGTTTCGTCTCTTCCCTTTCCTCTTTCAAGGCCGGTTTGAAGACTTTCCTCTTCGACCGTGCCTTTTGTTCCACTCCGAACTCTTTTACCTCCCCTTTGTGTTTCACCCCTTCCCAAACACTCCCCTCCCAGCTCGGGTCAAACACCTCCTGTTCAGCGCCTTGGGACGTCCTCCCGACGTGAAATGCGCTCTATAAATGTAAATTGTTGTTGTTGTTGTTGATGGTCTGTAGGCTAAGTTTATCAGAATGTAGCTATTATTAAGTCTTTAAGAGGTACTTTTCCAATTTAACCAGTTACAGATACCAGGCAAAAAAGCCTTGCTTTCATATTTGTTGTGTAATATGATCACTGTACACAATTGGCATCTGCGTTTTGCCCACAAATATACAGTCAATTCACCATACAGTATATTCTGTGAAGCACTTTGAGACATCTACAAACAAACAAACAAAACTTACATTTATATAGCGCCTTTCACGTCGAGAGGACGTCCCAAGGCGCTGTACAGTTAGGTAGGACAAGAGCAGGGTGGGAAGGATCAGGGCAGGATGAAGAATAGTAGGAAAAGTAACTGTATATTAATGGGCGAAACGTGGCAGCCAAATTGCGCACAGCAGTGTCCCACAATCAGTCACGGAAGTGGGACTAGGGGCAAAAGGGGGTAAAGAAGCAAAATGGGAGGGGTCGAGGCAGGGGGAAGAAAAGCAGGAAAGTCGACTGTATACTTGTGGGCGAAACGCCCACAAGTATACAGTATCTACAAGACGTGAAAAGCGCTATATCAGATACAAGGATTATTATTATTATTTACAGTGTAGTCTGTGAAACATTTTGAGACATTTTGAAGACTCGATAAAGTGCTATATCACATTCAAGGATTATTATTAACTTTATTCAGGTTTCATAGGCCAGAGAATTATTGTCTTAAGAACATTTAATAAAATTAAGTTTGTGCACAATTTGGGGGAATACAGTAGTTGAATTTCAAAGTCATGATTCTACATTATCTCTAAAGAACAGTCAAAATTTGGCTTCCAAATTAAGACATGAATGTAAAACTATATTCCAGAATTACATAGGATTTTAAACTATAAATTGATGGTCTTAAACCTAAGAACATGAGAAATTGAGGGCCAAAAATTACTCAGCCTAGAATTAAACCATCCAAATTAAAGTCATGATCAGAAAAGAGGCTTATGTTTTCCAGACAGTTCTAATTGTTATATGGCCTTCAGATTAAAATACAGAAACATTTCCTACTTACATAGGGACATAGGAATGTTCAGGACCGGAAACGTCCATTGCAATCCAACTGGCTTGTCTCAAAGAATGAATCCCATGAATCAAAATTCATCCAGCACTCACTCATCCAGCATCTCACACACCCGTCAATAGATTTCTTCAACAAATAGCTATTCAATTCTCACCTGATTTTGCAGAAACAATCTGTGTCCACCTCCCTGGATATTTACCCCTCTCTGTTTAATCTGAACTGTCTGTTTATTTTCACATATTATATGAGTAAATAATAAATTATTCTTGCAATTGATATTGCATCAAAACTTTTCAATACACTTCACAGGAATAGCTGTCAAGTGTAATGATGGTATTTGTTATATGTAGACAGATGCAGCAGTCAATTTGAGTGAAGAAATGTCCCACAAATAGCCAGGAAGTGAATGACCAATTTAACGGGAGGATTATTTGGCCAGGACACTGGGAGAAACAGTGCCATGAGACCTAATTAGGACAACCTAATCTGTAGGTTGTGTTCTGTAGCTCATGACATGGCAAAAAATTATGATCAAATTACAAACAAAAGCTTGCACCAAATGAATGTGACTTAGATTTTTAGGATCAGAAAATAATTTGGATTTGAGTCACATTCTGGGCTGCTACTGAAGTCTGCATGACCCTAGTGCAAGACCTTAGAACAATATGCCCCCACCCCCCACATCCTGTGTTAACCCTCTGGTTTGAAAGGCATAAACATCTGGACAAAGATTTCTCCAGTGCCATTGAGCCCTGTGAACATTCCTGATTCTTCCAGCCAACAGACACTGCAAACACCGAGATGGTTCATACTTTCAGACCAATACTCCACCCATATCCTTCAGCTCCCTTGGACACCACAGAATTTTTTGGCCAGACAGCTGCACAAAGCCTAATGAAACAGGCCAGGCACTGTGCATGACTTCGCTTCAAGGGGAGTGGTGGAGGATTACTTCAGTAACATATTCACCACTTTATTGCAGTCTCGAGAGATCAGTAAAATTCTGCAGTATTATGATGAAAGTGAGTTAGAAATGAGGTTTTAAACAAACTGGACTACAAGGCTCAATTAACTGTGACAATCGACTTATTTATCACGTGAATTTCTCTATTGTTCTTATTTAACTGACAATTTGTACAAAATAGGCCTGAGGGATGAATATGGCGGAGGTTTCAGAAAGGCAGATGTATACTGCACCATGTGTTGTATCCTTATCTAGAGACGAGGAGATTTGGAGGATCGCATGAGCATTTGAATAAATTTAGTCTTCAATTTAAGTTTCATACTTAAAGAATCCAGATTTCAACTACTCTACAACCAAAGTATAAATCACATTTTTCAGGACACAGCCCTATTCTCTGCCTCTTACTAACCCATTAGTGAGCATGTAACAAGGGAATATGAATACAGGATTGCCACTAGCACATCTAAAAGGTGTTTAGGTGGAAGCTCTGTTGGCAGAGATGGTGCTAATGTAGAACTCCTTGTCAGACACTAAAACAAGAAAACATCAATGCATTTAAGAGGAAGCTCGATGCTGGCATTGGGGAAGAGGGAGTAGAGAAGTATTGGGAATCCTAGGGAGAGGGGATTTGGAGGGGTGGAGAATCATATGTTATATAAACTTCAACATGGACTATTTATACCAAATTGTGTTGGTGCTTTACCAGTCTATGGAATTCTAAGTACAGTAAAACCCCGTTTATCCGGCACCCTCGGGACCTGGCCAATGCCGGTTGAACGACATACCGGATATTCGGGCAGATCCGACGCCGAAAACCCATCACAAAAAAAATTAACTTTAACACATACCATAAATAATCGACTAAATAATGATATAATAACAGACCTTTGTTATTCACCTTAAAATTCACCTAAAAATCACCTTTGCTGGTAGATGCCTGGTTTGAAGCCATGATGCTGGAATACAGTTATACAGTCTATCTTCTACAATGGCCGACGTGAGGGAAAAAAACGGCAGGGCGACTTTAAGGCTCTACTAACGGCAAACCAAAATATCGATGCGAGGGAAAAAACAGCAGCGCCACCTTCAGTCACTAGTAGCAGCATTCCAAAATACCGATACGAGGGGAAAAAATGCGCCACTGTGATTGTGCCGGATAACATCCGGTTATTTGAATGGGGATTTTTTTTTGAGGTGCCGGTTATATGGAAGTTACAGTTGATCAGGTCACGGATGAACAGGCTTTTACTGTACTG
The DNA here is from genome assembly GCA_035084275.1 of Hydrolagus colliei. Taxonomy (NCBI): domain Eukaryota; kingdom Metazoa; phylum Chordata; class Chondrichthyes; order Chimaeriformes; family Chimaeridae; genus Hydrolagus; species Hydrolagus colliei. Next base: position 28,123,146 of record CM068743.1, read on the forward strand.
TAATGTAATTCTCTCTTCAACAATTGCCCACAAAATACACAGTCAATCTGTTATTATTATCCTGTGCATGGCTTTGTTTCAAGGGGAATGATGGTGGATTACTTCATCTAATGACTGCCTCACATCACTATAAAGGGAGTATGATCAGCATCAATGCATTGCCTGAATTGTTTTTGACATTGTTTCATAACTCAATTTATGGGGGTGGGGGGGTGGTACACGAAGCAATGCCTGCATGAAACCTTTGAGATCATTTCCACCTTGGTGTGCTGACTTGATTTCAATGTGCCGATTGCAGATATTCATACACAAATGCATATACTACATACACTATATAATAGATGTGATATGTGGTGTTGGGTATGTGACATTTTCAGCCATTCTAACTTCAAAGCAATGTAGAAATGTATATGCTGTTACATTCATTGCAGTTTAGCCTATGGGCGTGAGAAATAAACCATGCATCCAGATACTCCTGCCCATTAATTTGCATTTGTTTGTATTTAACTGTGTTGGCTTTCAAACTGTACACAATGAGATGATGTTTTAGGACTGGCCCTGTTGTTGATTTGAAAACAGTGCAGGTAATAATAATAATCCAGCTAGGACCACACTTTAGTTAGGGCTTTGGCTTGCAGGTTTAACTGGAGTTCAGTGGGAGGATTACCCGCTCCCATTGACTGGTCTGCTCTTTGAGGTCCTGCCAATGAGCGAGGCAGGCTAGAGATGTTGATCAGATACACATTTATTGATGTTGTGGTTTAACCAGGGTAAGCAGCCTGTTAGTAAAGTTCTTGAGACCAAAACTAAACAGTGATAGCTTCTTACAATTCACCATAATTAGTCTTAGTTTTTCAGAACCGTTATAGGAGTTCTGCAGCTCAGTGGTTAGAGCACTCACAAGAAACAAGTAAGCAAGAAAGAAACCTGGGTTTGATTCCCGTCAGGCTGAAACTTTGGGCAAGTTTCCTTGCTTCATACACCTGATAACAGTCCCACACAAAAAAACATTGGTCACTTCAACCCACAACTGTTTGTGGGACACTGCTGTGTGCAATTGGCTGCCACATTTTGCCTGCAAATATATAGTCAATTCACTTTAAAGTATATTCTGTGAAGCACTTTGAGAAGTCTAGAAGACGTGAAAAGCGCTATATCAAATGCAAGGATCATTATTTTTATTATTGTTGTTATTATCAATATTGTTATTATTCTTGTTAATATTATTATTGTTGCTAGTGTTGTTATAATTATTATTATAAGTACCTCATATCAAGCTGCAGGAACTCTGCGCCAATCCAATCTGCTTACAGAGAGGATCTTTTAAGATAATACAAAACATCTATTTGACATGGGTGTCTGACATACAATATCCATTACCTAGAGTTTCATATAGCGACTCTCATTGGTACCTGAAACTGCATTCTGCGAGTCAGCTTGACGTGCATCCAGTTACTGGCAAAATTTGACATTTCTGAATCGAGTTCAAATATCACATTGTTGACCTCATTGAATTCTCATTTTTCTCATTTCAAGCATTCTGCAGTTTGAAACCAAGAATATCTGAATAACCTGTTGGCCCAGGTTTTCAAGTGTCTGATTCTGAGGTGCCTCTGACATCTGCTTATTGTTCCAAGATGTATTTCCAAAACATCTCTATTCCTCAGTGAAATGAACTGCCCATGTACGGCAACTTCTTCGGCTAATATAGTGCTTAGAGCTCAACTTGGCACTTACTAATGGCATGTAAACCGACAAGTGGCATCTTGCAATTATGAAATTCTACTTGATTTATTACTTTTCATGCAGCTATTTACTCCATGTTACCTGCACTGGAAATGAAAACACTGCAGTCTTTTTTGAATTGATTTTTGACTTTTTTTGTTTAATAGTAGTTTTGGTCAGTCAATTTTAGGGAAACACGAACGCTAGTGTTTATACAGATATATATAAAGAATTCAGAATATGCAAATCAGTATTTTACAGAATTTTCTGCATCATTTTGGGAATAAGATTCATACGTGAAGCATTAAGGAAATTATGCTTGTACCGACATCTTACCTGTTCTTCTGCAAGAATGCTTTTTCATTTAAGGTTAAAGAACATTCTTTGTGTTTGCTGCAATTTCTAGATTTTGGCATCTAATTGCATCTGCATTTCAGTTGGTAGCATTTAACCCCCATTTAACCCCCATAAGGTTTTAGCCTCACAACAACAACAACAACAACAAAATTACATTTATAGAACGCCTTTCACGTCGGGAGGACATCCCAAGGCACTGAACGGTCAAGGAGTCGGAACCCAAGCTTAGAGGAGGGGCCAGGTAGGGGGCAGGGAGGGAGGTTGGAAGGGAGGCTGAAGGTACGATCAAAAAGGAGGATCTTGTGACCGGTCTTGAAGGAGGCAAGGGAGGAAGTGAGGCATATAGACTGTGGGATGGAGTTCCAGAGTGCGGTGGCAGAGCGGTTGAAAGCCCGGCCACCGATGGTAGAGCGGGTCAGGCAAAAGACATGGAGCAGACCGGAGCCCGCTGAACTGAGTGGGCGGGCAGATTGGTAGAGAGTCAGCATGTCAGAGAAATAGGAGGGGGCAAGGCCATGAATGGCCTTGAACGTGAGGACGAGGATCTTGAATTCGATCCTCTGGGGGAAGGGGAGCCAATGGAGCCGGGCAAAGGTGGGAGTGATGGGGTCGTGGAGCCTGATGTGGGAGAGTACACAAGCTGCAGAGTTTTGGATGATCTACAGCTTGTGAAGGGAAGAGGTGGCAGGCCAACGAGGAGGGAGTTTCCGTCGTGAGCCTGACTCAGGTTGGAACTTTGAGTAGATTGACTCTCCAATACAGTCTATTGTTATAGGTGTTATCCTTCAGATGAAACATTAAATCAAAGTTCTGTGTGTGCCTGTTCAAAGGGATGGTGAAGATCCCATACCACAATTTATTTAATTTAATATTATTTTATTTATTTATTTTTTTTGCAGCAAGCGCGTTTTTGCCCACAAAATCGCAGTGGGAGAGCCTGACTCTGAGCTGGGGGGTTGTGGAGGGAGGTGGCCATCAGCAAGGTTGAAGAGGAAAGTTTTTAGGTGGGACTTGAAAAAAAGGGAGAGAGTGGGCAAGGCGGAGGTATTGAGGGAGAGTGTTCCAGAATCTTGGAGCAATTTTGGCCGAAGGTGGGATTTTAAAAGAGAAGAAATAAATTCTGTCTATGACACTCTTCTTCTATGCCTCAGTCCCATTGCAGGCAGGATCTCAGATTCTACTTGCTCATTCAGACCCTGGGTATCATGACGTCCTGCTGATTGACTTGCAACTTTGGCTGGGTTCCTGCTCTCATTTGTATTCAATTGTTCAAAGTCACTTCTGCACCCTTCCTCTAAGTATGAGGAACATCTTGGAATCTTCTCTCCTTGGTTGCATCACAGAATTTGGAGAGGGAGGAGAAATCTACATTCAACATGCAATAATAATAATCCTTACATTCATCAGCCTTGTGCCTGCAATGTCAAAATGTCTTAAAGTGCTTCACACTGCAAGAGAATTGTTGTCAAATGTACTTTGTTTCACCCAAACACTGCAGTCAATTTGCAAGCAAGCAGTGTCCCACAAACATACATGGAATGAATGGCTAATTTATCTTGAGGATGTTGGCCAGGACACTGGTGAAAACCATCTTCTGTTTTTGAATAGTACCATGGGATCTTTAATTTTTTTTGCATAACTAATAAGCAGCTTTGAGGTACTGTTTTCACAGGATTATAGTTTTTGATGCACTGTGTCATTGGAAAATGGAATATAAACAGTAGGAGTATTGTCCTTACAATTCAGAATTAGCCCCAATTATGTACAAATAAGATTTAGTTAAACATGCCACTGCTGGCTTATTATAAACATTGCTTAAGGCAATAGCCAAAAAATAAATGAACTCTTTTTGCTGATCCTTGACAGGTTGACACACTGTATACTTGTGCATAATCCATCACTATGGTTCTTAAAATGTAATCATTTTACAGTAGTTATAAATGATCAGTCTGAAAACAGACACTTTCCCAGAGATATTTGGTGTTACGCAATGCATTATTATTTAATTTGAAAGCCTTGAAGTAAACTGATGTAAAAGATCCAACAGTCTTATTGTATTAAATACCCATTTTTTTTCATTTCTTCCATCAATAGGCGATGTGGTTAATGGTGCAACATGATAAACCAGAGGATTTCATTATCGCTACAGGAGAGGTGCACAGTGTGCGTGAGTTTGTGGAAAAGTCCTTCAAACACATTGGAAAAAGCATTGTGTAAGTATCTCACTCGATCAGAAAAATATCTGCTTTCTGTTTACTGGTCACTTGTTTTTTTCCTCTCATTAGCTCTTTAAATTAGTTGCATTAATTTTTAAAAATTATATTTACATATGGCGAAAATATTCTGAGAACAAAAAAGCTCTGTTAAAGTTTGCAAGCTACGCCAAGTTCCCAAGCGACATACAGAAAATTATCTTGCCAACTGGTACGGTGGGATTTGATCAAGACAAAGGTGGTGTTTAAAGATTTAAAACTCGTCAAAAGAAAGAATCTGGTGTGAGTCTGCAACATGTCTGTGGAAGATTAAACTGGCGTGCTTGGAGATCACTGAATCATAAAGCTAGTCGGTGACAAGGCCAAGCCTGTGGTACAAGAATCAAGTTTTCGATAGGATACATTGCAATCGTTTGAATTTAAATAGATTTACATCCATTCATATTTATCAGGGAAATATCAAATACTGAGTGATAGCCAGAGTGGGATATAGTTTTAAGACATCCTGTTCTATTTTGGAATTCCGTGTGTGGTCTTACTGCAACATAAACTCTTAGATAATATGGTATTCTTTTCATTCAGTTGTTTGACTGCCATAGTAATTTTATGATGGCATCCAAATTACATAAAGTGACTGCTTGGAATACCCCACTGATCGAAATTGGTTTCTCAGAAGAACCAAAAGATCATAACGGAGATTTATTGGTGGTATTTCCTAACCGATTTCTTAATGAGAAATGTATAATTAACAAATTTCTAAAACATTGAATGCACTGACCAACACATTGGATGTTTTAAAATATGATAATTACATGTTTCATGCTAAGAAATATTACAAATTAAACTCCAATGATGTTTAATATTATTCAAGAACAGGTAGTAAATGCTCCCATACAACACAAATTCTCTCTTGTACTTTACTCGGGAGTTGAGTATAGGTCATTAGATTGAAAAATACACCAATAAGTGTGTCCTCCCACTGATCTCTATAATGAATTTGCCACTACAATTCAATAATAATAATCCTTACATTTGATATAGCGCTTTTCACATCTTCTAGACTTCTCAAAGTGCTTCACAGAATGTACTGTAAAGTGAATTGACTATATATATGTGGGCGAAATACGGCAGCCAATTGGCAACAGCAGTGTCCCACAAACAATCATGAATTGAAATGACCAATTTATTATTGTTTTTTTGAGGGATTATTAACATGCGTGTGGAGCAAGGAAATTTACCCAAGGATTCACCCTGCCTAGAATTGAACCCAGGTCTCACCAAGGCGAGTGCTCTAACCACTGAGCTACAGGACTCCTACAGAGTTCTGGATAATCTGCAGCTTATGGAGGCACGAGTTGGGAAGGCAAACAAGCAAAACATTGGCATAGTCGAAGGCATTGTATTGAAGGCATATATGAGGTTTTCAGCAACCTGAGCTGTGAGGCACTGGCGGAATCGGGCAATGTAGTGAAGATAGGGCAAGGCAGGAAAGGTCATGACATGGTTATGGGGGAGAAAGTACAGATAAGGGTTTAACAGATGCCCAGGGTCCTGACAGCCAGTACCTGAGGTGTGGAGGCTCAGGCGCAAGTCAATCAGGAGAGCCCCAGCCTTGCTGACGTTCAACGGTAGAAAGTTAGCTCTCCTCCAGGACTTGGTCTGACCGGTAATCTGTCAGGACATCAGTGGTCCTGGGGTCAAGGGTAGAGTCAGATAGAGTTGGTTGTTATCATACATGTGGAAGTTGACCCCATGTCTGTGGATGATGTCACCTAGCTGCATGTACAGATTGAAGAGAGGACCGAGGACAGAACCTTGAGCAACACTGCACGAGAATCGGACAGGGCTGGAGAAGAAGCCATTTGTGGAGACAAAGTGGAGCTGGTTTGAGAGATAGGATCTGAACCCTTTAAGGAACCTTGAATGGTTAAGGTGGGAGGAGAGGTGGTGGAGGAGGATAGAGTGGATAGGAAGATTCTTTATTGCTGTTCATTCAAAATTGTATTTTGAAAGGTTTAGAGTTTAGAGTACAAGAGTAGGTATTAGGTTTAGAGTACAATAGTAGGGAAGTCTTGCTGCAACTGCATAGGGCTTTGGTGAGACCGCACCTAGAGTATTGTGTGCAGTTTTGGTCTCCTTATTTAAAAAATGACATACTTGCCTTAGAGGGGGTGCAGCATAGATTCACTAGGTTAGTTCCTGGGATGAGGGACTGACCTATGAGGATAGGTTGAATAAACTAGGGCTGTATTCTCCAGAGTACAGAAGAATTAGGGGGGATCTTATTGAAACATATAAGATTCTTAAAGGGCTAGATAAAGTAGACACTGAGGGACTGTTTCCCCTGGTAGGAGAAGCTATAACCAGGGGTTACAGTCTTAAAATTAAGGGTCAGCCTTTTAGAACAGAGTTGAGGAAACATTTCTTCACTCAGAAGAAACATTTCTTCACTTCTGGGGTAGTGAATTTATGGAATTCATTACCCCAGAAGGCTGAATATTCAACATTTTCAAGGCTGAGTCTGATAGATTTTTGAAAAATAGAGGGATTAGGGGATATGGGGATAGGGCAGGTAATCAGAGTTAGTTGAGAAGATCAGCCATGATCTTATTGAATGGCGGAGCAGGCTCGAAGGACCGAATGGCCTACTCCTCCTAATTCTTATGTTCGTATGTAAATATTTTGGAATGAGTTTTTTCCTTTGGTGGGAAGAGTGGTAGGTTTTTTGAATTTACCTTTAATTGTTTGTTCAGTTGTGGGAAAACATTCATTGTCACTATTAAAATGCTATAAAAATCCAATTGATTCATATCCATTAATAAAATGGAGCATTTGTGAGAGAACTATACCTAATTGGACCTGATTGTTTTCACTGCGGGTGAAAATAATTAAACTAAATATTTCAACTTTAAATTGCAGATTGATAGAATTGTCTATACTCATATATTCATGAGTGTACACAACTACAACAAAATTACATTTGTATAACACCTTTCACGTTGGGAGGAAATCCCAACACGGCTGTGTTGTACAGCCGTGTAGTCACGCCTGATCAAACATGGGATAGTGCTAAAGTAACAGCACTGTACCTTTACATCTGCTTTCTTGTGAGAGGTCAGTAGCAGTTATGAGGAACCCATGCGCCCAAAGTTGTATCCTAAGGGTATAAAGCTGTCAATTAATGGAGGACACATCTTTGGGTCTTTAGTTGACAATGGAAAAGCATTAATCAGGATCTTACTAATCTTTTCATTTGTGAGTTCATGCCTACAGTTTCTTGTCCCATAAGCCAATGATGTAGGGCGTTAGAGCATTCCTCAGAGTGGCCCTCAAGCAAGATACAGCTTGGGATTGGCAGAGTGATGGAACAAGCTGTAACTACAACACAATGAATATGGATCACAACACTATGTCAGTAAAGGATGGGATCATTTGTAAATATGACATCTGACTGAGACTAGCCAAACTGACAAATAATTTGTTTATATGTTTGTTACAGGATCACATATGTCACGGATAGAATAAATTCCTGTGTAGATTCCCATTGACATATTATGGTTGTGCAGGAGGACAGTAAAATTGGACCCTGCCAAGGTTACAGGACTTTTAGTAAAAAAAAACCTTATAAAAAACATTCCAGAATTATTATATCAAACATTGTACAGATATAGTGGTACATTCTCAATTTTGTTGAGCAGTATTGTTAATAATTTGGTTTCATACACTTAGCCTTTAATTGTTGTATTCCCAAATACCAAAGTTTGCTTGGAGCACAGAGTATTTACTATTTTTGCTATCAAAATTATTGTTCAATTCAATTTGTGACAGGCATAGACAGCTCTGTATAGCCTGTTTCTTTGATGTTCCTGTGAGCTAATAGTTGAACTTCTAATGCCCCCAAATCAATGTTGATGTTAAATTTAGTGGATTACCCTAAGGACAGAATAGCATTGTTTATACTTGTTTAGCATTTGCTTTTCTCTAAACTCACAACCTTCTGTAGCTCATGACAGCAGCCAATTATGTTGTGCCAATGATCTAGTCTAGGTTTCTGTCATTACCTTTTATACAATTTAATAAATGCCCTGGTGGCTCTATGTCATGAAATGGTATGAAGTGAATTTACCATTGAAATTCCCAGCGTCACTCATAAGGAAACGAAGATGCCCGGTGAAAGTAAAGCGTTTCCTCAGAAAAAGGAAGTGATGAGTGGGACACTCTTGGGAGGGAGCAAGCTAATTCACACATTGGTCTTTTTCAGCCTTTGGTGACTTCCTCAAAGACCTATAATAAATTGGTCATTTCAATTCATGACTGTTTGTGGGACACTGCTGCAATTGGCTGCCGCGTTTCGCCCATTAATATTTTCTGTGAAGCGCTTTGAGACGTCTAGAAGGCGTGAAAAGCGCTATATCAACTGCAAGGACTATTAATTATTATTATAAGACCTGAGAACAAGTCAGCACCTATCCTTTCCATCCTTTATCAAGTGCCTGGTACAGTAGATGTAAAGGCAAAAGACCACTTTTTTTAAATCACCGGTGGGGGTGAGAGGGATTTTTAATTTTCAGGTAAAATGAAGGATGCTGTGTCAAATATTGCTTCAAGGTGACAAACCACATTTTATTTGTACATCTTAGCTTACACTTTAAAACCTAAAATACTGCAACGAGCTTGAAGCAATTCCATCGCCAATCACAACAACTTGCATTTTTGCCCACAATTATACAGTCAGTTCACTTTGCAATATATTCTGTGAAGCGCTTTGAGACGTCTAGAAGATGTGAAAAGGCGATATATCAAATGCAAGGATTACCATTATTTTTATTATTTATTTGGCTCCCTTCAAACGAGGTGGCATCTTATAGTACTTAAGCCAGCATGCATATGTCATCGAAAAAATGCATTCTTGCTTTACTTCCCCTGCTGAAAATTGGAGACCATGCGATTTCGCTTTTGTTCCTCTATTGTTTCTGGGATATCATTAAGCGTTCTTGTCATGCTGTAATTCTGGTGGGATTGCTTAACGTGTGATTTAAGTCTGAACATGATTTGGCAAAATATCTTTCAAGATATCCTTCCTTACTATCGTCTATGTTGGGGTTGATGTGGGGGGAGTGCTTGAAACTTTCTTTCAGAATCCTATAACTACATGTTGAAACCAATGTATTCTTGGCACATACTAATTCATGGATTAGACTTTGTAGTTTGGGTAGAGTTGTTTATATTCTTTTTAAATTAGCTGAGATGTCTGGAAGGCTTTTCTGGAACTGAGATCATTATGAAATTGAATCATCCTCAGATTACTCTCAATTTGCCAATGGAAAAAAAATTATATGCATAATTTGTAATCTAAGCTTCCTAAATATATTTATTGACTAGAAAAATAGAATTGCACATTTCTTCACTGAGAATTTGCAGCATTTCAGAATGCAATTCTTGTATTATTTAGCCCAAGATATGGATAATAAAATGGCACAAATGTTATCCGTTTGCATTCTAAATTGTAGACTGGATAATCTATGAGTGATTTTGAAAGCAAATATTTCTCCTAAGCTTTTCTTCAAATGTACATTAGATTAGTTCAGAAGTTACAAGGTTAGACTGGAGTATTAAACCAACTATTAATTGCTTCATTGAGATTTTATAATCTGGGTAATCATATCGTTTAATATGTCCTTGTTAAACATGTAACTTAAATTAGCCTCAAGAGTGGAGCAATGACCTTTCAACTAGGGAAATTTCCTGACTCAATTGATATTTGCAAGAAAGGTACAACTTATTGTAGCTTCGCATAGATAGTCTATGAAAGAGGAGGAATAGCTGTCCAAAGTCCTGTTCACCATTACTCAAGCAAACTCAACAACTCAATAAGAATAGAATATTTGACCATGTCATAAAGATACCCTTGGGCCAAACCTCCTATTTGCTGACTATGGATGATAGGTGGTCCTACTTAAGGAAAGAACATGTGAGGAAAAGATGACCCTTAAATCAGATTGAATCTTACAGATGTATCTTTTTCTGGTAGTCCTATGTGTTCATTCAGAATATGGTCATGGTTGTTAAATTTCCAGATTAGCTGAGGCCTCCACTATCCTTAAGGTACATTAAATAAAGGGTGAAATAAAAGGATTTAAAATGATGCAATAACAAAAGAAAGTGAGAGAAAGAAACAAGAAATACAAGTTTGTGTACTGCAAAGTAACTCACAACATCCATCAAACCCTCCCTCCCCTCCCACCTCTCACCCCATCAATCACCCAAAATTCACACCATGCCACTAACTGCTCAATATCATAACTATCAGAGGGATATATCCATGAATAATTTACAGAAATCTGGTAGGGATAATGATAACTTGGACAAAGCAGGTTGTAAAACCCATGTTTCCATATGCAGATAAATAGGGAAAAAAAACTATAGTAAAAGCCCGTTTATCCGGCACCCTCGAGACCTGGTCAATGAGGGTGATAAAAAATAAATAAATAATTTTTTTTAAATGCATTGTGCCAGATAAATTCCGGTTAATCGAATGTGGAGTTTTTTGAAGTGCCAGTAATACGGAAGTTACGGTTGATTGGGTCACGGATAAACAGGCTTTTACTGGATTATATTTTTCAGTATGTTCTGTGAAGCACTTTGAGAGGTCTCCAAGATGTGCTAAACCGCTATATCAAATGCAAGGATTATTATTAATCTGCCGTCCCACATACCACCACCAGTACATAAAATTTACAATTAAAGTTATAATTAACATTATAATATGCAGAAAATCATCCCCCTACTTTTACTTGACACACGTATACACATAACAGGAAAACGACATAACATTTTATTGCATCTCAAGCAATATTTTACAACTGAATTTCGGATGCTGACAGATCCCCTCTTTCCGAACTCTAATAAATCAGTACTACATGTCACTGAACTGGATTTTCAACTATCACAATATATTTATTTTTTTCCAAAATAGTGATGAATTTCTACAGTTGTGCCCTGCAGCAGCAGGTGAGTTGCTTTCTTTAAGCATATAGCACTATCTCAGGAATATGCCTGTCATAGAGCAAAGCAATTTAGATTCAAGGTGTTTATCATTAAGGGATTTTTTCTCATTCACCATTACCGGACTTCCATTATCTGCATTCGGATTTCCCATAAATTGGTAGTTTTGCGTGAAGTAATACTAAACTGCAAGTGGGAAGAGGAGAGGAGGAAAAAAGAGAATCACAGTCAGGTCAGACGAGGGTGTCTTGACACCAAACACAATTCATGCTGAATCCTGTCCTGCACGTAACATACTCTTGACCCCCTTTAACCTAAACAAGAATGATAGAACTCTGAAATTTTTTTAAATATAAAAAATAATAATACTGTGGTTATTTTTAACACACATTAACACATATCGAGGGGGAAAAGATTGGATCTAGATTGACTCTATCTTCTTAGCATTTCTGACATACATAAGTTGCCATTCATTCTTAACTCTAAAGCCCTTAAAGTGATTCTTAAAAGAAATTACAGAAAAACTTAAAATTAAGGCTGTATTTAAGAATTTGGTACACTTTGCACATTCTGAAATGCTAAGAAAAAAAAAGGATGAATGTAGGTCCCTGTGGAATTTCCTAAAAGGTAGGAGGGAGAAATTCCTCCTGTAGAGTCCTGTGATGTATTGGATAGAGCACTCATTTTGCAAGCAAGAAGACCTGGATTCAATTCCCAAGCAGGGCTAAACTTTAGGCAGGTTTCCTTACTTAAAAAAAGACGAATTCATTTGGTCACTTGATCCACAACATTCTGTGGGACACTGCAATTGGCTGCCATTTGCAATTGAGTGCAATAGGCTGCCGTGTTTTGCCCACAAAATATACAGTCAATTCATTTGCATGGTACAGAGGAAGACATGAGTTTTTGAATGCTGTTCTTCCTCAAGATACCTTTAGCATATTATTTAAATAAATAATATGATTCTTTACCTTTTGAATGTATTAATAGTCTCCAATGATAGAGATCAATACTTTCTCAACTGTCAACTATCATTTAGATGAGATGCTGTGGACGTTGCCTCGCTTTCCCCATTTTTGGGTGTCTAATTGAAATATTAATTGTTTATCGAATATAGGAATATACAACAACATTTAACACACACCATGAAGAAAATGTTGCTTAGAAGAAAAATCCTAGAGATACCTCTCTTGTTTAGAGATTAGCTGGAGCTTATGTGACCTCATATAAAATGATTGCCTTGGTTTCTTCTGCTGTCAGCATCACTCGGCTTTATCCTCCATCATATGAGAGAATTAAGATCACAAAAAGGCTGCAACAACCAACAACAAATTACATTTGTATAGTGCCTTTCATGTCAAGAAGACGCCCCAAGGCACTGGACAGTCAGGGCTCCGTACCCGAGCCGGTGATTGGGATCAGGAGGGGTGGAGGACAGGGAGGATAGGGGTGGGAGGGTGACTGAAGGCACAGTCAATGAGGTGGGGCTTGAAAGAGCCAAGAGGTGGGGAGACTGTGGGATGGAGTTCCAAAGAGTGCGGGTAGAGAGGCTGAAGACCCGCCTGCTAACGGTGACGCACTATTAAAGGGCTGCAATGTCCTTTATTTCTGAACCCTGTACAAACTGTATCTCTATTTTGGATACGTTTCACCTGAGGCTATGTTCTGGTCTTCAATTTGCATTATTTGAGTAAAAACAAAGAAGGTGAGAGGTTGCAGGCATTATACAAACCATTATACAAACTAGGTGGTAACTTGGCACAGTTAGTAGCACTCATATCTTGTGGATTCAAATCCTTTGTTGGAGGCCTTTGAGCTAATTGTCTGGACTGACAAACCAGTGTAATCTTGGGGGACAATTGCATTGTTGTAAGTGCTATATTTTATATGACAAGTAAAGGTTTTGTCTGCCTATTCATATGACAGTTAAACATTCTTGTGACTGATGAAAAAAAGAGAAACTGGAAGTTTTTCCCAATGTCCTGACCAACCATCCTCCAGTTAATTTCATCATTCATATTATCAATCAATCAATCAATCAAAACTTACATTTATATAGCACCTTTCACGTCTGCTTGTTTGTTGGACCTTGTTATGTGCAAATTGGCTCCCTCACTCAACTGCAAAAGGCACAGGCACTACGCTGAACAAACACTTTTAAATTATTCGACATAAGGCATTATATCAATTCCAAAGATTATTATTGTTTTGTTAAACCACATTGACCAATATTAACTAAAAACACAAAAATATAGAGTGAGAAGATGGCACACCCAAGGAAAAGAATCCAGTGCTCCAACTTCTAAAGTCTTTTAACTTCAAAAGCCAAAGCACCCGGAAGACTGGCACCTGCTGATGGAAGATGTAATAACAACAACAACAACTTCGATTTACATAGCTCCCTCCATGCCATACGGCATCTCAGAGCGCTTTACTAATAATTCATTAGTAAATTAATCAGAATAAAACACCATCCCTTAGCAATAACAATATACATTTATGTAGCGCCTTCCAAGTCAGGAGGCCACCTCAAATTACTTCACAAAGTTCGAGCTGGGGAAAGGGGAAGCTGAGGGAGGAGAGGGAGTAAAGGTGCTTGAAAGTGCAGTTGAAGAGATGGGACTTAAGACAGGTTTTGTAGAGGGGGAAGAAAGAGGCAAGGCAGACAACTTGCCCACAGTGGGTGGTGGGGGTGGGGTAAGAGAGCATGAAGCAATATTGTTATCAGAGTTCAGGTTGGTTAGGATGGAAGCAAATTATAGATATCACAACTTATCTCCCCTGAGTTCTTATATACATTTTCATATCTACATCACAATCCTCTTCATTGAGATTGGGGCCATGAACAACATTGGTGGTGACCCAGTTTTTGGGAGTGCATCGTTGAATTTCACAAAGCTATAATGTGTATATAATTCTGCATGTCAATGTGTCCGATGGTTAAACAAGAAAGTAGTGCTATGTGTACTGAATCATGCACCACCGTGGATGGAGGTTATCAGATAACACAGGGTTCAACTGTCAAAGATGGACATATAAGAACTGTTGCAAAAATGACACTGAAGCTGACTTAGTTTTTGATCCTTTGAAGATTTGTAAGTTTCCTTTATGTGCTGTTGAGACAAACTTGTTGCTAAGCACATCACTAGGAGAGCAACATGGACTTTGCAGGTTTGATCACCATTTCAGATGAGAAATAAAAGAGTATGGGGCAACAACAACAATAAAATTGCATTTATAGAGCGCCTTTCACATTGGGAGGATATCCCAAGGCACTGGCAAGACTCTTAAAGAAAAGACATCATGGAAGGGCGAAGGTCTAAAAGACTGAAAAGCCACACCTAAGTCTAATGGAGAAATGTCTTAAAGAGTTTGTAGTCTCCACAGAGCCTGTTACTGAATTGTAGCAAATGAGTTCAGGGTGGTCTGTGTGGCTGGAACTGTTCTGGCTCTTATGGTCGCATCTATCCTGATTGCTCTGTGCGACTGACTTATTCCAGTCACCTTGCGTTTTCTACGTTTGTCCATCTCAACTGAGTTCTGAAGCAACTGTCACAGAGACTGCCCCCAAAGGCTCTTAGTTATCATAGAGTTGCTTCCCATTGAGATTGGTTTACTCACAATCAATTGAATAATTCAGTCATTCACAGCAAACACAAAAATTTGCATTCAGTCATTCTGGACATGCCTACTGATGACCAATGAAAGGTCTTGTACGTGAATATACGTTGCCTTTGATCAGTGGCAGCATACGATACAGGACCATCAAGGAAACTGGGTATGACCTCAAACAATGTTTCAGGATTTCCTGTGTCCATTGACACGACCATTTCCTACTTATATTCTCTTTTAGCACTCTGAAACAGTGACCAGTACTGAGACAGTGAAGGGAACTGTCTAAATGTTAATTGTTGTGATATTTATACTTCATCCAGCTGCTCCTGAAACCTTTATCCATCACCCTGAAGACTGATTTTTCCAAAGGTCACCTTGCCCTTCTGCCCCCTCCCCCTTGCCCACTAAACTCAATTGATACAAAATACCTAGTCTCAGAGTACTAGTACCCAGTACTCTGCTCTTCCAGATCTATTGGGTGAACCTGGAATTGGTGGGCAAAACGTTGCTTCACCCACAAATATACAGTCAATTCCATTGTACATTATGTCTGTGAAGCACTTTGAAACATCTAGAAGACATGAAAAGCGCTATATCAAATGCAAGGATTATTATCAGTGGTGGTGGTATTAGTATTATTATTGGTTGTTCTCCATTCTCTATTTCAACATTGCCAACTGAGTTTTCAACCCTCTAGAACTCTGTTTCAAACCACTTTGGTATGTTAGTCCCATCCGTGCTTTTAATATACAATATTTACATTGGTGCTGGGACATCCCCAAAACATTCTAAAGTCATATATCTTTGACTGTGCATCGTTGATTCGGTTATTTTCTTGTTCATTTTCATTTGTCAGGCCCTTTTACACAAGATAAGATACCAGCCTGGATCATTGGCAAGTTCTGAAGAGGAACTCCAGCTTCTGAGAACAGGGATTCTTCTTACTTGACCTTTTATCGTTGCAAGCCAATGCCCTAATGGGTAGACTGGTCCCAGCTGGGCAAATAGCAGGAAGCTTGCCAGACGGTGCTTCCTGCTCCTTTTCCAACGGTATTAGCTGGTGAAACTCCAGTAGTATGACAGGAGTCCCCAAGCTTTGTCTGTTGTCAAACTGCACCTAATATATTGTTAGGAATTAAGTGAGCATCTCTCTAGGGTGAGAGTTCACATTCTATTCCAGACACGAAATATCAACGTGGCATACTAAGGTGGCACCCTATCTTATTTGGATGGGTTTCCATGTGTGTCAGACACCCGGCTGACCAAAAATAATTATATAAATATGAGCTGTTCACGATACAATTTCTGACTGTTTATGATCTGCCAACCAGAATATACCAACATAAATTTAACTTTACAAAAAAGTAATGGACAAAATTACAGGGGGTGAAACGAACGTCATCACATTGCTTGTGACTTCCTCTGTCCTCAGATGTTAGTATTATTGCCCATCATTGACCCAGAGCACACCCCAACTACTATTCGTACTTGTAGCCCATGAAAATCCAAGACACCCAGACACCGTGTTTGTTAAATGACATAAGTAATTTCAAAGTGGCAATGTACTCCGATTTCAGATGATGGATTACACTTTGCTGAGGTTTTGTGGCTGAAGTTTATAACATCCTCTGAAAGGCTTGATTAGTCAATTTTCTATTCATTGAATTTTATTAATACTCATGTTGTACGATGTAACAGGAAGGGTTTCCTCCCCTTCCCATAGGTCATAAGGGAATGCATCTGGAGGGTGTTATCATTGAACCTTATGCTAAGATGTTCCCTCTAGTCAAAGGAACTGAAGCTGACTCATCAGTAGGTTAGCTTGATAGTCTCATTATGTGAAGATCATGTAATTCCTGTCCAGAAAACTCTTAAAATAATGTACATTTTACACTCATGTATTGCTGCTCATGTATTTCTTATCCAATGCGGAACATAAAACTATCACTAGGAAAACTACAACTGCTGATAGGTAAAGGATCTTTCTTTACAGCATAAAAAATTTCTGTGCAAATATCCTTCCTTATTGCACTGTAATTAGAGCAGATGGTCCAGAGCTTTCTTTGGGACAGTATGAAAACTGGAAATGTTTTTTTTCATGGACAAAGGGTGTAATAGTATTAAACATTTAAAGTGTTCATTGAAACTACCATTTTTCCATGAATCCTCTGTGATATTTTGTGAATGCGTTTTTATTTTACTGATTGTCACATTAACATTTTTGGTTTAGCATTTTGAGATTTTGAGGCACAATATAAATGTAAGTTGCTGTTGTTTATGTGTGTGGAGGCTGGGGGGCAGGGGTGTGTGGAGTTGGGGGGTTCCTTTCTCATGAACAAGTAGGAAGCAGAATCCACATCTAGGTAATTTTTAACATGACCAGCATTTTTTCTTGCACCTATTACTGTACTTAGTTTAGAGTAGAGTACCCATCGATTTTGTTGAAAGCCGTGAATTCTTTATGTGGATAAGACGTGTTCAGCTCAGTTAGAACATGTAGGTCAGTTCCACTCTTTATAATGCATATTTCATTTCTTGAGGAATATTCATTGTGGAAATAGGTAAATTCTAATCATTGTTCAGAACTCCTTTATGTAATAATAGAACTCCTTTCTAAAATGTCATGATTCAAAATTTAGTACAAGACATAGAGAAGCTATTATTTGGACTGTCGGAAGCTGACATGTCCTCCTGTATCTATATATGGTAATAGCAATCTGGCATTAAGCATATTTTGGGTGACATAAATGCCTCTGTGCACGCTTTGTTGTTGATTTAGCTCAGTGTTGAATGTTTTACATTAAATATACTCACTGAGCCTTTTTTTTGTTGAAAGGAGGCAGAATTGACTTGTCACACGACATGTTCTGAATAGTAAAACACTGGACTCCACTTGTACTATAAGTCACATTTGGCAACGCCTGAACAATGCCACCAGTCTGAAGGCAGTTCATTTTGTTTTGATACAAAAGAATGATTGCACATACCATTCTTCACATGCGGAAGCATCATATATTAATACTGATGATATTTCTTGCACATTGCAATGGGTGTATTCTTCTGAATGGATATATAGGAAATGGTCCTGAGTGCAGACTTATGAGGAAAAAGTAATTTCCTGCTGAAATTGGCACATATCCAGAATCGCCCTTCACAAGAATGTACTGAGGGTAGCTGGAGCCATAGGATAAAAGAGTCCCACATTTGACTGAACGTTGCAGAAACATTAGTAGTTTGCGCCCGGGAGCGTGAACACATCAACATGGTCAGCATGCTAAAGACATCAAATCTACATCTGAAATGGGTTTAAAGAAACCTGACATGCAGGAAAAAGAAAATTATTGGAGACGGAAGGGGAGAAAAATAAGCCTTTTCATGAAGTAGAAATGTACAATAGGTAAAGTAACATTTTATATTGTATTTTCAAATCAATATAGCATACATAACATAAACATATGTACTTAAGTTCACTGGAACTGTGCATTGTAAATGAATAACACTTTAACAATTCTGATGTTTAATATACAATATTTGCATCTGTATAGTAAATCCTGTCAGTGTGAGTCAGTCAAAAAAGTTAGTAAACTAATTTCAAAAGCCAACATGATACTAAGGTGCAATCTGTAACTTTGTGTTCTAAAAATGTCGCTCTTTTCTGTTCACAGAAATACAAAGTACTTTGCTGCGGAACTTTGGCAGGTCGTGTTACTTGATGGTCATCCAAACAGTTTTGCTCTGAATTCAGGGCCACCCTTTCATACCTTGCAACTGCCTTTCAAGGTGGTAATTGCCTGAGAGTGGCAGCGACTTGCATTTATATAGCACCCACCCTTGACGCAGGGCAGCATCTCGGAGTGTTTAAAGAAATTTAGCAGAGCTGGATAATGACAAGAGTATTGTTTCATTCATTTAATTGGCGGGCACGTATACTGGGAAGGCCAGACTTCCACAGACATCAGAGAGGCTGAGAATTGAGCCATGCAATTCAATACAGTAAAAAAAAAGGATACATGATTTTTCATTTTTTTGTGTCTTAAAAAAAATTAGCAATGAGATTCTGAATGAACAGAACTTGTACACCAAGTACAGTACAGTATATTGTTTTTTTAAAAAATGTATATGGAGTCCTGTACCTCAGTGGTTAGAGCACCCACTTTACAAGCGAGACTTGGGTTCAATTCCAGGCAGGGCAAAACCTTGGGCAAATTTCCTTACTCTACACGCTTAATAATAATCCCTAAAAAAAACTTGTTAATTTCAATCCATGATTGTTTGTGGAACACTGCTGTGCGCAATTGGCTGCTGCATTTCGCCCACATATATGTATAGTCAATTTCACTTTACAGTATATATTCTTTGAGACATCTGGAAGACATGAAAAACGCTATATCAAATGGAAGGATTATTATTATTACTGTATTTTGCTCTGCACAAACAGGTCTTATCTCCATTGTCAACGTATAAAATAATCTTAAAAATCCTTGCATTTGGTATACCGCTTTAAGATGTTGGAAGGATATTTTGTATGAAAGATTTAGCAATCATGCATTAAGGTCAGCACTACATGCTTTTGTGCTAAATGATTTCTTTACTGCTTTTTGCACTGTGTATTCGTTGTCTATCCAGAACTCAGCAGTCATGTCACTTTACTGGGCTCCATGCTCCTATCATTCCCATTCTCGCTCGCCATCCTCCTGTGGATAAAGTTTTCAAGAACCTTGTTTTGCATTCAAATCCCTCCTCAGTCTTTGTCACCACACTCTGCCACCTCCTTCAACCACACTGACCCAGCTGCTAACTTCACTCAGTAAAAGATTGGCCGACTTCATGTGCGCTTTCAGCCTGGCTATTCACTGGAGACCTTTTAGCCATTCTATCCTACTCTCTGGAACTCCATCCTGGAATCCCTCTGACTCACTTGCTTGTTCAAGGCATGTCTGAAAAAGTATCTTTTTGATGGCGTTTTCAGTCATCTATCCCCCCACACCTCATCTCCACATCTCCTATCACTAGCTCAAGTCCCCATCCATAATTCTCGAGCACTATGAGGCATCCTCCCAGCATGAAATGCACTATAAATGTATATTGTATCGAATTTCAACTTGGATTTTCCTATCTTTTTCAAAAAAAATTGGAGGTGCATTTTGGACTCATTTTATTTACCTCATATACCAATTTAGTAAAACACCTCATCAAAAGGTGTTTTCACACTTCCACCATTAGACTTTATTGTTAACTTTTTTATTCTGATCAAGGTGAGGGATGTTATTGCTTCCAATAGAACATTTTCCTATTTTGATCACCAAAGTCAGTGTTAAGTCCTCTTACATTGGTTATTGAGTAATATGGTTTTGACCCAGAGTAAAGCACTTTGTAATATGCTCAAAGAAAAGCAACCCTATTACATCTACATGATATTTTGCACTTTGCACAACCACCATCTGAGGCTTCTGTGAGTGAGATAACCAATTTACTTCTTATTAACAATAATTCTGTGCTATGTGCCCAAATTTAATAGGATCGCGATGAGACTGATCAACCTTCTCTCACATGGACTGCTTCACTCACAACTTATAGAATTTCTTCCATTCAGTATGGACTAGATTTGTAATTTGAACCACTGTCCAGTACCTTGCAAACATTCAGCTTCCAGTCTATTTCTATGATGGAGAGAACATTTGTTATGTTAAAAAGGAATATTTATAAATTTGATGAATTGTTTGACAAGAATCACCCTCTGTGAGTTCAGCCACTGAGACATAGATATTTTTTATTTGGGATTGCTCTCCACTTTGTGTGCAATGTCAAATTAATCACAAATAACAACTTTTACTGTATATGGTGTCTGTCCTCCACGTCTGGTGGCATCGCAGAGTACTTGGCATCAGTAACATTTCTGCTTATTGAGATGGTAAATTTGAATGTTTTTAAGTAGCATCTTATTTGGTGCATTAAGGTACTTGGGGCAATAAAGTAAGCTGCTGTGTATTTAATCTGTAGTATCCTCAGAGGGAGAATAATGTGCTTCAAACCTTGCAGTCCGAAAATAGCCCTGATGGACGTTGACCTCATGCAGTCTAGTACCACTGATATTGTTAATGCTATTGAGGTACTTGTTTCCATCCTGGACTTTGTTAATTGTTTTCGATAAAATCATCAACACTGCTCATTTTTTTCTAGGTGGGAAGGAAAGGACGAAAATGAAGTGGGGAAGTGCAAAGAAACTGGAATAATCCATATCAGGGTTGATCCCAAGTACTACAGACCTACTGAAGTGGTAAGGACAGTTTTAAAATGATTTGAAAGTAACCTGTACTGCTCCTACACATTGATTCATAACACCTGTTAACTTCCTCTACTGACCTGCTAAAACTTCTTGAATTCCCTCAATGACCCGGTAAAACCTATTGAATTACCCTAATGCTGCCATTTTGTTCTGGAAATGCTGCAGGTCATTGGGTGCACGTTGTCTTGGCAGTTCTATGAAGTTAGGAAAAAGTTTGTAATAAAAGTACCTTCACTGTTAGTCCCATTGCTTGCTGCATGGATCCTGCAGTGCCGAAGTGGAGGCGTTGACAGCTCAGCACTGTTCTTGGTATTGCTGCCATTTCTTCCTGTGTGGACTTTGCCTGTGAATTTAAAAGGAGGGTTGGGCACTTGTGCTATGATATTCTGCGCTTGGGGAATGCATGAAATCATCTAGTATGTGCACATATTTTGATCACTGACCAACTTTGACAGAACAGCATCCTGACATTTCACTCCAGTACTTATTTCTTTTAAAAGTTGTTCTTACATCAAACAATTTGCAATTGTATGGTGGAAGGGTTAATAAGGTAATACACTATAATAAGGTTCTATTGAAATCACTGGATTCCTGTGAATTCTATTAGGTCAGTATTATATCCAGATCCACAGATTAAGGCTTTAAGTAATTACAGGAAATATTCTGCCAACAAAGACTCTTCAGCCTATTTGATTTCTTCCTTCCACAATACGCACCGTACCAACCTCCTGTTCAGTATCAAGCTGTATTTTTAAGTGAATCAGTATCTTCACTTCACCTGCCCTTCCTGGTAAACCGTTCCAATCATTATTTACCCTCTAGGTAAATGTTTCCTGATATATGTTGTGAAATTGCCCTCTGCAACCCTACCCGTGTTTTGTCTTGTTCTGCTGTCTTGGCACAATTGAAGGTATTGTTCTGGATTTACTTTTTCAATCCCATTTAAAATTGTATGTACTGCACCTCTAAACGTACCCTTCTAAAGTGTCTCATGGAAAGACTGAAGACTCCAAAAGTTTGTCTCATTGTCACTCATAGATCATTGCTTATTGCTCTGAACTCAATGTAGGACCTGGGAAGTCCCCCTTATGTCACAGCAACCAAAACTGTATGCAGTATTCCAGGTACGATTGAAGTAGAGCTTGAATTTGTCACCCATGGATCTGAACTCAACTGATTTCGCAATATAGTCCAGTATCCTATCTGCCCAGTTTATTACTGTATCCCGTTTGCCTAGTTTATTACAGTTTTTAACAATTTTGACATAGTGAGCAAAGAGTCAACTAACACCTCTTGGTGCACATGTTTTCTATATGTAGTGCCTTGCATTCATCTGTATTAAACCTCATTTGCCAGTTTTGAGCCACATGTGCAGGATCTTTGTAGGACTTTGCTGCCTCCTTGGTCCACCGTTTCCCCAGCTTGGGTCCCAAACCCCTGATTTTTCAGCGACCTGGAGTATTGTTCCAATGTGAAAGGCGCTACACAAACATAATTTGTTAGTGTTGTACAGTATTTGCAAATTTAACAACCTTACATTGGGTCTGCGAATCAATCTTATTAATATATACAGGATAAACCAGTCACCTAAAGTACTTCACTTGTTCCGCATATACGTTTCACCTACAAATATACATTCAATTCACTTTACAGTATATTCTGTGACGCACTTTGAGACAACAACAACAACAAAATTATACGCGCCTTTCACATAAGGAGGACGTCCCAAGACGCTGGACAGTCACTGTTTCAGACCCGAGCTGGGGTTGGGGATAGGCAGGATGGGAGGATTTGGGGTGGCTGATGGGACCATTGAAGTGGAGGGGCTTGAGGCAGAACTTGAAGGAGGCTAGGGGGGGGGCGAGGTGAAGCGACTGTGGAATGGAGTTGCACAGGTTAGGGGCAGAGTCGCTGAAGCCTTGTCTGCCGATGGTGGGGCAGGTGGGGCAGGGGGCATGAAGCAGGCCGGAGAGACTTCTAAAAGACGTGAAAAGCACAATGTCAAATTATTATGAATTATTGTACTTATTTCTTTGGCGTAGTAATGATCTTTACATTTGATATGCTGCAGTATATACCCTGTCTTTCACTAATCAAACACACTTTCTCTGGGGATGAGGAAAGTTTATTTGTGTGTAGACTCCTGAAACTTTTCACTATTTGCTAAAGTGGAGAAACTTTCCTACATTTCCTTTGTTTTGCTTAGTGTTGCTCCTAGGTCGTTATTGTTTGGCTCGTCCACTCGGCTCACAGAGAGTCTGCCTTTGTCCAACAATGGTTCTGCATTACAATAACATCCCATTGACAGTGAAATACTTAAATCAACAATAGCAATATATCATAGTAATGCTGGACTTGACAAAGCACCTGAGGCCATGTTAAGTTAAATGGAATGTGGAAGTAAACAAAGTGTGAAGGGAGGCCACTGCATCAGTTTAATGTGTCAGACTGCCTCAAAACCTTTCAAGATGGGCAAACAAAATGCTGAAGTCCTGTGTTGCCGTTTGGTGCACAGTGTTTTTTAACCTGCTTTCAAGGTTTGGAAATTCAGTAAGTGAGTTTGTTTTTGGCTTGTTTTTAGATGCATTTTATGTTGGTTCATGTTGTTACAGTCTATATTTCTTATGTTTAGCAAAAACTCTGCTTTCATTTTGGAAACTTTATGCTCTCCAAAGGTTCACGAGGAGAGTGAGTAAACGGCCAGAAACCAAAAGTCATGTCAATTATAGCTTCTGTGTGTTATAAACAAACATGGATCTCTCTGTCTCTTTCTCTCTGCTTCTGCTTTATGCAATGTGTGATTTTTGAAGGCACGAAGATCAGTGTTGATGGATTTGATTTAGTTTCCCCTTTGAGGGGGTTGGGAGGAGAACAAGAGGGAGGGGGTTGGGGGGAAGGCACAAAGTGACGTGGGATAATTGCCCTGATGGGGGCGGGTGGTGGGGGTTGGTGGTGTGTGTCTTTATGGGATCATCTTAATGGATAAGAACAGGTGGAATTAATGAGCATTTGGTCAGCAAACCCAAGCAGGACGTCAATGTTACCATTTGGTGGTTTAAGTTTACTGTAAGGGGTTGAGAACAGTACGCCACAAAAGGCAACCATACGCATTCAAACTATCAATCTACATTTAATTAACCCACAGAACCGATGTTTATGTATGACAGAATACAGCATCTAGTTCCTCTGGCAGAAGTTAAAATTACACAGTCTTGGACAAGGACTGTTGAAATTAGATGCTGACATTTAAGAAATCCAATGTTACCCAGACATATTTGTGGTTGTATAGCAGTGTTATCGTTCTTACTTCCAAGTCTGTAAATTTGTTTGAAAGGATTGTGCTGCTTGACCTTGAGCCTTTCTGAGATGTTTAGATCCCACTTACACTCGCTTAAAGCAATGCAACCATTTTAAGGAGCTTTCATACTTAAAAATCTAACAGCAGTACTTTACAGCCACAAATATGTCTGTCTGCTACTGTTTGGTAAAAACTAGCATTCCCTATACTTTGTTGAATTATGTCTCAAGACGGTTTTTGATTAACGTACTATATTTATAATTTGAATTTCTGTTTCACCCAGTTTGCAGATTAACTGGTGAATGGTTGGGTTTGTTAATGTTTTTTTTACCCAGCCGGGTGTCTGACAATTGTGCAAACCCATCACCATGTTTAAGAATATCCAAACCAAGCTGAGATTTCCATGCTTCCCACCTACACAGGGAAATTTCAGAGATAGATTGTGAGAATGGAATGCTCTTTCTCTCCTTGGAGGGACATATCCTACTTAGCTAATCCTGGAAAGTATTAGGCTCAGGTTGGCAAGAGCTAAAGCTTGGGGATCCCAGAGTGTGTATTGGGGAACTGCCGGAGTCTAACCAACTAAAACTGCTTAGCTTGCCATTGAAAGCACTGTGTGCGAGCTTTCCCACTGCTTGTCCAGCTAAGACCACCCTACACGTTAGGGCTTTGGTTTTCAGGGTTAAGGGAAGCTGAGTGGGAGTGACTGGTCTGCTGATGAGCCAGGATGGCTGTGCTGTTATAATAATAATAATAATCCTTGCATTTGATATAGCACCCTATCACATCTTCTGGACGTCTCAAAGCGCTTCACAGAATATACTGTAAAGTGAATTGACTGTATATTTTGTGGGCGAAACAAAGCAGCCAATTGTGCACATCAGTGACCCACAAACAGTCCTTGAATTGACCAATTTATTATTGGGAGGGGGGTGGGGGCAGAATTATTATTAGGAAACTTGTCCAAGATTTTGCCCTGCCTGGAACTGAACCCAGATCGCTCACTTATAAGATGAGTGCTCTAACCACTGAACTACAGGACTTCATGACTTGGAACCAGTTCCCCACTTATGTCCCCCCCAACCCCCCACCCCACCGCCCCCAAGGAGAATAGTCGATTGTTAAAGAATGCCTGTTTGCCATAAGCAAGAGAGAAGAGGAAAGAAGATGCCATGTTTGAGTGAGCAGAGTGGAATTTTCATATTTCCTGCAGAGAACTCATAATAGTAATTCTTGCATTTACTGTAGTACCTTTCACTTCCGGAGGACATCTCAAAGAAAGTGTAATAATCATTGTGTATTTTGTCAGTAAATGCAGCAACCAATTTGCACTCAGCATTGCTCCATTGAGTTGCTTGTAAACTGGAATGCATCTTTCCATGGACTGTTAACATATTGTTAACCGTCTTGGTAATTAATAGTTAATTCAAAATACTGATAAAACCATATCCATCGGATTAAATTTTTTTGCACACACATGGAATGCCTTACCTGGAACCTCACCTTTTAACATGGAATTGGGTAAATATTTCAAAAGTAGAGTTATTACAGGGTAGGAGAATATGATTAAGCAATGTTTTTTGCATAGGATCAACACAAGCAAGATGGGCATATGATTCTAAGTAAATATGCCCAGTTACTTCAGTTAATGAAAATAAGAAATTTGCATTTAATATGTGAAGTGACCTTCAGTTTCAACTGGGTGATACAGTGGATTAGCAAACAGGTTGGAAAAGTCCCCCGGTTTAATAAATATACCGACATTTTCTTTGAACAAATTCTTCGAAGTGCAGTATATGCATTGAATGTGTAAAAAAAATTGTGGTGTAATTATTGTCTAATTACAGTGATCCATTAACCTTTGTGAGGTACATTATAGTTATATCCAATACAAGGATGATGATGATTATTATAATTATTATTACCTACAGTTAGATGCTTACCCAAGGGATCCTCATGAAACCCATTTACATTTAGCTGCAAAATTCTTCATCAAAATAAATAGCATAAGAACATAAGAATTAGGAGCAGGAGTAGGCCATTCAATAAGATCATGGCTGATCTTCTCACCTAACTCTGATTACCAGCCCTATCCCCTAATCCCTCTATTTTTCAAAAATCTATCAGTCTCAGCCTTGAAAATGTTCAAGGACTGAGCATCTACAGCCTTCTGGGATAGTGAATTCCATAAATTCACTACCCTCTGAGTGAAGAAATGTTTCCTCAACTCTGTTCTAAAAGGCTGACCCTTAATTTTAAGACAGTGACCCCTAGTTATAGATTCTCCTACCAGGGGAAACAGTCCCTCAGTGTCTACTTTATCTAGCCCTTTAAGAATCTTATATGTTTCAATAAGATCCCCCCTAATTCTTCTCTACTCTAGAGAATACAGCCCTATTTTATTTAACCTATCCTCATAGGTCAGTCCCTCATCCCAGGAACTAACCTAGTGAATCTATGCTGCACCCCCTCTAAGGCAAGTATGTCCTTTTTTAAATAAGGAGACCAAAACTGCACACAATACTCTAGGTGCGGTCTCACCAAAGCCCTATACAGCTGCAGCAAGACTTCCCTACTCTTGTACTCTAAACCTTTTGAAATGAACGCTAGCATGCCGTTCGCCTTCTTAATTGCTTGCTGCACCTGCAAACTAACTTTTTGGGACTGGTGTATAAGGACACCCAAATCCCTTTGAACATTAACACTATCTAACTTCTCCCCCTCTAGAAAATAATCTATTCTTTTATTCTTGCTACCTAAGTGAATAATTTCATGCTAACATTGAATTCCATCTGCCACCTACTTGCCCACTCCCCTAGCCTATCTATATCTTGTTTCAATCTTTTTGCATCATCCTCAGAGCTCACTCTGCTACCTAGTTTAGTGTCATCCGCGAATTTAGACACATTACATTCAATACCCTCGTCCAGATAATTGATGTAAATAACTGAGCACTAATCATTGTGGCACTCCACTAGTTACATCCTGCCAATTCGAGAATGATCCGTTTATCGCTACTCTCTGCTTTCTACCCGATCGCCACTCTTCTATCCATGTTAATATGTTCCCATTAATCCCGTGGGCCTTAATCTTGAGTAACAGCCTTTTGTGTGGCACCTTGTCAAATGCCTTCCTAAAATCCAAATATACCACATCTACTGGTTCTCCCTTATCCAACCTGATACATCCTCAAAAAATTCTAAAAGATTAGTCAAGCATGACTTCCCTTTTGTAAAGCCATGTTGACTCTGCCTAATCTTTTTATGCTCTTCAAGGTGTCCCATAACTACGTCTTTTATTAAGGACTCAAGAATTTTCCCTACAACTGACGTCAGACTAACTGGTCTATAGTTTCCCATATTTTCTCTCCCATGATAGATCAATATGCTAGTTAATGGTTTTAACAATATTCCTTATATTTGATGTAGCATTTTTCACTTCATGAGGATGTCTCGGAGTATTTCACAGGATGTACTTGAAAGTGACTTTGTGTTTGTAGCCAAGCATGGCAACCCATTTCCATACAGCTGTGTCCCAGAAACAGCCATTAAGTGAATGTCCAAGTTAATTCTACTTAATTTCCATAGTTTTGTTTTTAACCATAAGAATTTTGCATTGGTCAATACTCCTCCTTCCTTTTCGTACAATGGCGCATCTCACTGTACTATTGTTAAGGAGCGGTAAAGATTTATTTTCTTGCCACCTAAAGGCATTTGTCTCCTTTTTTCCTTCTTCAAGGTTGCATTTTGCTCTTGGTTCTCGGTTTTCTTATTCCCCCACCTCTCTGCCGCTATATACCCTTGTCAGCATGTTTCTGTGTTTTCTCAGAATTACCCATAGCAACACAGGTGAAGTCAGCAACTCGCCATGTGGGAGATTATGGCCAGGAACCCATATCCTTCCTTTTCATTGTACCACAGGATTTTCAGCTATTAAGAGCTATACATAGACTAGAAGGAACCCAAGATGAAACCTAGAACAGAAACAAATGTAAATCTAACACACAGAAATAGTGCTGTAAATTTTAGTCATATTCAAAACAATGATTAAAGCAATTTAGCAAATCTTTTTCATGTTGTAAGTTGAAATTATGAGAATCAATTTCCATGGATAAAGTTAGAATAGATAAATTTTGTATGAATAGATTGGATATGTAAGGAATTATTGTGGTTAGGAGCAACTTGACACTAAAGTGTTGAGACAATTCTTCTTGATACTTCCTCCCAACATGAAAACCTGTATGTACGTTTATAAACTACAAGGATTATTATTAATTATTATTCTTTATTCCAAAGCAAACAAATAAAAATGCCTGATTGTGGACCAGTGCTTGTGCAAATGTCCCCTTTAAACTAATGTCCAGTATGTTCACAGATGTTTGGCCTTCACAGAATTTACTGTAAGGTGTAATCATTGTGTATTTTGTAGGCAAATGTGGCAACCAATTTGCAACCAGCAATGCTCCTCTGAGTTGCTCAAGTAAACTTGAATGCACCTAAATAAATACTTAGGTGAAAAATGCAATTTTCCATAAGCTTAATACAGTGTAGCTCCATAAATTCATCCTAAAAGAGGAAAAAGGAGCCAAGCACAAATTCACTTTTAGCATGGTTGCACTGTGTAACCTAGTTATCGGAATATTGTAAATGAACTGCTCGTTTCCCACCCACCAGCTGGCTTTGTGCACTAAAATGGTCAACTTCCATATCATTAGAACACTGGCGGTGTTACTTCCTGCTTTGCTACATATTCACAAAGCAACAAGTGACATTGACTTCAACCTTACGACGCAGCAGTCATCCATTTTAGCTTCCCCTTGAAAAAAAAAGTCTGATTTGCAGGCTATTGGGCTGCCACCAATGTCATTTCCGCATTGCTAATGCACCACGTGCAGGAAGTGATATCGTCGTGACCCGATGGCGCAGATTGACAGAATTTGGGAAAACCAAATTGGCTTTAATGCCCCCGAATTAGGGAGGGGAGAATTAGTCAAAGGGCCCATTCCTGATTGGATGAGTAGAAGGAATTAAATGCCTTCAGGACGGAAATTGGACAAGAAATAATGATATGGAAAAACCACAGCAATTAATTTGTGGTAAGACTACGCAATATCTGATGTGTAACACACGGAACATTGGCTTTTATAGGGGACAAAAACAGCAGTAATAAATCTTTGCATTTGAAGTGGGGTCTTATCACATTTAAATATTTTCAAACAGCTTCACACAAAAAATGTCAGTTGTTATACATGCAAATGCAATTACGAATCTGGCAGCAAAATCTCACAAACAGCAATGAGATGAATGCGACTTGTACTCGCATTCAAATCGCTACATGGCGTTACCCAGCTCTTCTGCTGACTCCTGCACACTTACTGACCCAGCCATGACCTCTCTCAATGATCCCTGGCCTGCTTGAGTCATACACCTTATCCACCCACCGTGATTAGGCAAGCTTTGAGCCAATCTGCACCTGCTCTCTAAAACTCCTATCTCCTCCTGTTTGGCTCCTCCCTCCTATGCCTTCCTTTCAACCCTACCTGAAGATCTATTTTTTTTTACAGTGCTTTTAGTCATCTTCCCTTTCCCTTTCTCCTCGTCCCCTTTTCCTCTTTCCTCCCCATTTCCACCCCCTCCCCCCCCCCCCACCTCACCCACACCCCACACTCTTAGTTTGGGAGACCAGTCAGCTGTGTAAAGCACTTTGAGCCGAAGTCCTGACGTGAATGATGCTGTACAATTATAAACTACTGTAATTGCATTTTAATGACCAAATTCATCTTTTAGTGAATTTGGATGAGAGCATTTGGATTCCATTGTAGGCCCTCAAGGCAGGAAGCCTCGAGTGGTGGAAACTTGCACCTTAAGGAGTTGACAATGCCCTCATCTCTCTCTTGGGCTTAGGCTGGACTGAGAAAGCTGGACACCCTGCCCTGGCCCCAGGCCAGTGTATGGCCCTATAGGAGTGGGGGCAGGCACTGTCCACAACCTCAGGTGCCTGCGCCCCTTCCTCCATGGTTGTGGTATTGCTCTTGCTGTTCCGGGGTTCCTTCCCTTGATAAGACACCTGCAGGCTGCATAGTAGGAAGGTTCCATGTGCATCCGTATTTGCCTGGCGTGGGGGGGGATTATGCTACATTATCATTCAGGACATTAGCAGAATGCTCAGCTCTTCATCATAATACTGCCATGGAATATTTTAAGAGATTCCTTTGGATTAGATGTTTAATTGTCACCCAGTGTGCTACATCTAATCCAAAGGATGACAACTCCCAACAGTGCCGCAAGCCACTGGAGTGTCAACTGGGATTATGAGCTCAAATCCGAGTGTGGGGCCTGACTGTGTGGGAGTGTGGTGGGGGTTACATGAAGCATCGAGTGGGAGGGTTTTTGACTGTGAATGTAAAGAAAGCAATAGAATTATTGTGTTGTGCCCATCCTCCTGCTGAATAACCTTATCTACTGTTTTAAGAGATTGCTGCAAATAAAGAGGAGGAACTGGGAGAATTAGAAGGGGTAGAATGCAGTGTAAATTACTGTTGTCCGGACCTGTTAGGTTTATTGACAAGAGCTCGCTGGCTATAAAGGAGTTTTTCGATTGACTTTACCTTACAAACTTGCAACAGAACAAAATCTGTGCTGTAATCTCTTCCATGGATTATCCTAATCCTATATTCAGTTTTCCTTTGTTCAAGGCTTATAGGTGTTTAAGTGGTTTTATCTGTAAATAGTGAGAATGTGTCAGGTAATAGCAGCTATTCAGGTGAGTTATTACAGAGTTCATTCAGACTGTGAGCCATGACAGGATTCATCCCTTTAGACTTAACCCACCTACGCAATATCTCATGTCACCATCACCCTTCTTACCCTTCAGACACAACCCTCCTACTATGTATCTCTTCTTGGTCTGAGCTTCACGGCGAACTCACCCACCTGTAGCATCACTAAACAGGGCTAAACTCGTCCTCTTTCGAGGGTGCCTTTAGGCATCATTACCAATGATTTCAAGAGTGGAATGGCTCTGTGCTGAGCCAACTCACACCAAACCCATTGGCAGCATGTTGGCAGTAGGCATTCGATTGAAATATGATCTTACACTTCAGAAAGCACAAGTAATGAATGGTGTTAATGCACAAAGCACAACCTAAGTGACCTCACTTAAAGCAATAAAGCAATAGCTGAAGGAATGTGTGTCGCCATTGGAGGTGATGTGGAGAGGCTGAAGGAACTGTGCTGTTTTGTCTAGAGGAGAGAAAGTTGACCATTGACCTGATAGAGGTTTATGAAATCATGAAGACTTTAGATACAGTGAAATGGGGAAAGCTTTCACTGGTAGATAGAAATTTACATTTATATTCTGTACAGCTTTTCACATATGGAGGATACTATTAATGTATCCAATGTAATGTATCCAATGTATGCCAATCAGGAGGTTCTCTGTCTTGTTGACATTGAGCTGGAGGAAATTGGGCCTCGTCCAGGACTCAATGTCGGACAGACATGCAGGCAGAACGCCACTAGTCCTGGAGTCAAGGGTGGATGCGGAAAGGTAGAGTTGGGTGTCACCCGCATACATGTGGAAGTTTACCCCAAGTCTGCGGATGATGCCACTCAGGGGGAGCGTGTATAGGGTGAAGAGCAGGGGGCCAAGGACAGAGCCCTGGGGAACACTGCATGTGACTGTGCGAGGGCTGGAGGAAAAACTGTTGGAGGAGACAAAGTGAAAGCGGTGGGAGAGATATTACTCCACACATCTAATAATAATCCCTAAAAAAAACGCATTAATAAAATTGGTCATTTCAATCCTCGACTGTTTGTGGGACACTGCTGTGCGCAATTGGATGCCGCATTTTGCCCACAAGCATACAGTCAATTCATTTTAACAGTATATTTGAAGCGATTTGAGACATCTAGAAGACATGAAAAGCACTATATCAAATGCAAGGATTATTATTAATATTATTATTATTTACACCCTCTTGGCAATGTCATCCACAGACATAGGGTCAGCTTCCACATGTGTGTGGATGACATCCAAATCTACTTCTCCTCCTCCAGCTTTGACTCCCAGTCCGCTGATGTCCTGCTGTCAGCTAGTTTGATGTACATCAAGGCCTGGTTGAGTGTAAGTTTCCTGTGGCTGAATGACAGCAAGGTGCAAGCCACATTCTTTCTCTCCTGTGGGTTTGAACTCCTCAATCTCCACGTGCTCTCCCTCAAACAATCTGTGTGACAGGTTCGATCCCCAGCTTTCCTTACTACCCCACATCTGATCCCTTATCAGGGCTGCTTTTTTTCACCTCTGTTACATTGCCCAAACCCGAGCCGAGCCCCCCCCACCACCCTAAATGTCTCTCTCCATCCTCCTGTTTGTCTCTCCCACCGTCCCCCTCTATCCGCTACTCCAAATCTGTCCTACTCTCTTTCCGCCCCCCCCCCGCCTACTCTCCCTCCTGGCCCCCGTTATCGCCTCCCTCTGCTCCAGTCTGGGCCTCCTCCGCCGGGCCCACCGTGGCACCAGGCGCTGGGTGTCCCAGAGCAGCCACCCCAACTGTCCAATCATCCACTCTCTCCGCCAAAACCGCCTCCTCAAGGCAAACACCACTTCCCCCTCTGCTTTACATACCCTCAACACATCCCCTCCCTCCACTCTCCCCACACCCAGCTCTTTTACACACCCTCAGATCCTCTCCGCACCAACCTCTCCTCCCTCTCCCCACTCCAGTAAACACATCAGCACTGTTCTCCAGAACGTCTGTTCCCTTTCCAACAAAGCCCTCACTATCTATGATCTCATCCTGGATGAGAACATTGATATTCTTGGGCTTACGGAAACCTGGCTCTCCCCCAATGACCCCGTGCCTCTAGTCGAGGCCTCCCCTCCAGGTTACACCTTCCACCACACCCCCCGCCCCAACCAACGCGGCGGCGGGGTGGCCATCATCTCAAATGCCTCCCTTGGTCTCTCCCCCTACTCGTCTGGCTGTTTCCCCTCTTTCGAGCATCTCATGCTGCACCATCCCTCCCTTTCCTTAAAAATCCTCCTTCTTTATCGTCCTCCTAAACCCCCTGGATCTTTCATCTCCAATATCTCCACTCTTCTCTCCTCCCTCTCCCTCAGCTCTGAATGCCTACTCATCATGGGCGACTTGAACCTCCACCTAAACTCCCCCTGTGCCACCTCTTCCGAATTCACTGCCCTCCTCTCCTCCCTAAACCTCACCCTCCACATTGACTCTCCGACCCACAACCGTGGCCACGCCCTCGACCTCATTATCACCCATGGCCTTGACATTTCCGACCTCAGCATCTCGGACAAGGCCATCTTGGACCACCTTCTTGTCTCCTTCTCCTCTTCCATTCCTCTCCACTCCAACAAGCCCTCAACCATACTTTTCCGCCCATGGAAAAGCCTCCGCCCTGAGACCCTCACAGATGCCCTCACATCCTATGACCTCCTACCCCTCTGGTCTTCCATCCACAGCGATCCTGAAGCAGCTGTCCAGCTGCTCCATGACCACCTTTCCTCCGCCTTCAACTCTCTCGTCCCCCTGAAATCCAGGTCCATTTCCAACTCCACCCGCTCCCCCTGGTACAACTCTCATCTCCGCACCCTCAAATGCCAAACCCGGCTGCTCGAGCGCAGGTGGCAGAAAGCCGACCTCACGGTTCACCACCAACTGTGGCTCGAGCAACTCCACAGCTACCGCCGTTCCTTGTGTCAAGCAAAAACGGCCTACTACTCCAACATCATCCTGGGGGCAACCAACAACCCCAAAGTCCTCTTTTCCACCACCCACCACCTCCTCCGCGCACCCCCTCAGGCCTCCTCAATCTTCACTTCAAATGCGAAGTGCGAGGAGGTCATGGACTTCTTTTCTTCCAAGATCCACAACATCCGCCAGGCAGCATCATCCTCCAGCCTCTCGTCTCCCACTACCACCTCCACCCCATCCCCCTCACCCCCCCCACCTTCAGCTCCTACCTCGACCCCCTTCCTACACTCCTTCACTCCTTCTCCCCTGTCTCTCCTTCCTCCCTCTCACACACTCTCACCTCTATGAGGCCAACAACCTGCTGCCTCGATCCCATCCCCACTAACCTACTGCTCACCCAACTCCCCCTCCTATGCCCACTGTTGGCTGATATCATCAACCAGTCCCTCTCCTCCGGATCAGTCCCTGCCCCCCTCAAAACTGCCGTCATCACCCCCTCGTTAAAAAACCCTCCCTAGATCCCTCAAATCCCAGCCACTATTGCCCAATCTCAAACCTGCCCTTCCTCTCAAAAGCACTGGAACGCATTGTCGCAAACCAACTCCGCGCCCACCTCTCCTCCCACTCCTTCTTCGAACCCCTCCAGTCCGGTTTCCGCCCTGCCCACAGTACAGAGACTGCGCTTGTGAAAGTGACAAACGATGTCCTCTCTATCTGTGACCAGGGTTCCCTCTGCCTCTTTATCCTCCTGGACCTGTCGGCTGCCTTTGACACAGTCAACCACGCCATCCTCCTCCACCGCCTGTCCTCCGCCATCCACCTCAGTGGGACCGCACTCGCCTGGTTCGAGTCCTACCTCACAAACCACCAGCAGTACATCTGCACAAATGGTTTTTCCTCCCGCACTCACCCAGTTACCTGCGGGGTACCCCAGGGATCCATGCTTGGCCCCCTCCGTTTCCTCATCTACACGCTTCCTCTTGGGGATGAGATCCGCAGACATGGGGCACACTTCCATATGTACGCGGATGACACCCAACTCTATCTCTCCACTTAACTTTGTGACCCCCAGTCCCCCGATGTTCTGTCAGCCTGCCTTTCAAACATCAGGGGCTGGATTAGCACAAATTTCTTGCAGCTGAATGTTGACAAGACGGAGGCCATACTCCTTGGCTCTCGTCAACGTCTCCATTCGCACGGCTCTCACCTCCTCCACCTTCCCGGCCTGCCCCTAAAACTCACCGAACCTGTGCACAACCTTGGCATCAGGTTCGACCCCCAACTATCCTTCCTCCCCCACATCCGGTCCATCACCAGCACTGCCTTCTACCACCTCCGATGGATCGCCCGTCTCCGGCAATACCTCACACTAAAAGCCGCCGAAACCTTGGTCCATGCCTTTGTCACCTCTCGGCTGGACTATTGCAACGCCCTCCTCGCCGGTCTCCCCTCCACCACAATCCACAAAATCCATCTTATTCAGAACTCTGCCGCCCGCATGCTCACCCGCTCTAAGCTTCGCTCCCCCATTACCCCAGTCCTTGCCAGACTTCACTGGCTCCCTACCCCAGAGAGGATCGACTTCAAGATCCTCACCCTTGTTTTCAAATCCCTCCACTCCTCTGCACCCCTCTATCTCTCTGATCTCCTCTCCCCACAACCCAGCACCCGCTGCCTTCATTCCTCTGGGTCTGGCCTCCTCCATGTCCCCCGAGTCCTCCGCTCCACCCTCGGCGGCCATGCCTTTAGCCACTACGCCCCGAGGCTCTGGAACTCCCTTCCTCACTCGTTTCGTCTCGCCCCCTCTCTTCCCAGTTTCAGGTCACAGTTGAAGACCTTTCTCTTCGACCGAGCTTTTGGTCACCTTCCTGCCCCTGCTCCTGGCTCGGTACCGGGATCCACTACTGTGAAGCGCTCTGAGACGCCGTCTGGCGTGGAGGGCGCTATATAAATCGAAGTTGTTGTTGTTGTTGCCCAACTCCGTCACATTGCCTTACTCACTCCGTACTTCACAACCAAAGCAGTCAAAACCCTTGTCTGCCTACCCCCGCCTCGACTCCCATTACCCACTGCCTCTACTCAGCTAGCTCCGGCCTCCTGTTCGTCCCCTATCCCATCCAGTCCCATCGTGCCTTCAGCCATGATACCCCGAAAATTTGGAACTCTCTCGCTCAATCACTCTGTCTTGCTCTGCCCTCCTCATTTTCAACTCCCACCTAAAAGCGTTTATTTTGGATCATGCTTATGGTCACCTCCCTCTGCCCCTGTCAATGTGTCAGAAGAAAATGGATATGCAAAAGGCAGCTCCTCTGACAATCCCAGTACTGCATTGGAGAAAGAGAAGAAAACAATGGGGAAAACATTGCCAAACAAATATTAATGTTGAAATAATGTTAATACAAAATAATAGTTTTTTGGTAACTGTCTGATTGTTTTTAAAAAGATGGGGTTTTATTGAGATTCTTTATTTACTTTGACTTGCACGTTATTAGTAATTTGTTTAAATTTGGCATTAGGGGAACTAATTATAATAATTATATTAATACTTTCATTTGGTTATCATGTCAACAAGTTCTCTCAAACTGTGTCACAGGATTTATTGTACAGGGGAGTGACTATGTGGTTTGAGGGAAACCACAGCAACCAATTTACACACAACAATGTCCCACAAATAGCCATGAAATGAACAAGCAATTTTATCTGGGGTATTGTTGGGCAGAACTCTGCGACAAACTTCTTTCGAACAGTGCCATGGGAACTGCATTATCTACCTGAGTGTGCAGACTGGACCTCGGTTTAATGCGTCAACTGAAAGATGGCACTTTCAACAATGCAGAATTCCACCAATGCTGCATTGGAGTTTCAGCTTAAATGGGAGTTCAAAGTCCCAACATGGATTCGAAAGGTTGAATCCACAACCTATTGAGTGCATGCCAAGAGTGCTATCAACTGAGGCAGACTGATACCTAAACATAACTGACATGACATAATATTGTTTAAAATGTAATTTTTGGACCTGAAATAACTTGTTCACTCTTAGCTTGCCAACATTTCAGTTTTGAATAAGAATCTTCCAATCTTCTGTCCACACTTCAAACCTCTCACATGGAATTGTATTGTTCCTGGTTTTCTGAGGACAAAGTACAAGCTGGGCATATGAGCAGTGCAGCCTTTGGCTCAAGGTACAACCACACACTTACCTCCCACATTCTCAAAAGAGTTGGCAATGCATCATTGACAAGGGAGAGCTGTTTTGAGAATAAAAGGGGTGAACCATACAGAAAAAACAGATTGCGTGAAGGTAATAATTCAATTGACTGTTGTGAAAGACAATATAAATCAAAATACATCTAGAACTGTTTTCAATGTTAAAACGTCCCCAGGTTATGGCCTTCCTTTTTTATTGAATGCATTTCTATTCCTTAAGTGTAACACCAAGGCTGCTTTTCTGTGCTTCAACTATTGAGGAGTGAAGTTCATGAATCACACCAGTCAGTGCTTCAGGAATGGAAATTGTAGACCTGAAGTTCCAGACTGAATAACAGGATTGGTGCTGTATAGGGTCCGTCGATATGGAAATTTTCCGATTTAGATATACCGATGGGCTCATATCGAGATATACCGAAATATCGATATTTTCGGGTTTTTCGTACTGCGCATGCGTGCGCAGCGCGCGCATACCGTGTTCCGGGTGCGCGCGCATTCGGGGTGCGTGCGCATTCGGGGCCTATCACCTCAGGAGGTAAATATCTTTCTCTCTCTGTGTCTCTCACTCTCTCCATCTCTGTGTTTTTCTGTCTGTGTCTCTGTGTCTCTCTCACATCCCCCCCATCTCTATCTATCTGTATATTATCACATCCACCCGTCTCTCCCCACACCCCACCCGCCGTCTCTCCCTCCCCCCACCAGCCGTCTCTCTCCCCCCCCCCAACCCCCCCAGCCGTCTCTCTCCCCCCCCCAGCCCCCCAGCATCTCTCTCCCCCTCCCACCCCCCAGCTGTCTCTCCCCCCCCAACCCCCCCAGCCGTCTCTCTCCCCCTCACCCCCCCACAGCCGTCTCTCTCCCCCTCACCCTCCCCCAGCAGCCATCTCTCTCCCCCTCCCCCCCCAGCCATCTCTCCCCCTCCCCCGCCCCCCCCATCCGTCTCTCTCCCCCTCACCGCCCCCCAGCCGTCTCTCCCCCCCACCCCAGCCGTCTCCCCCCCCCCCCCCCAACCCCCAGCCGTCTCTCTCCCCCTCCCCCCCAGCCGTCTCTCTCCCCCTCCCCCCCCAGCTGTCTCTCTCCCGGTCCCCCGCCCCCCCACCAGCTATCTTTCTCCCCCCCACCACCCCCAGCCGTCTCTCTCCCCCTCACCCCCCCACCCAGCCGTCTCTCTCCCCCTCACCCCCCCCCAGCCGTCTCTCTCCCCCCCCACCCCTTGCATACCTGTATATTGTATTCGAGGACTATGAATACAATATGGCGGCTTTGCACCTCGGTCTGTGCATTGTGTATAGAGATGAGCATTCTGGGTCTTGTAGCTCAGTGTGCGGCATTCCGATTTTTTACCTCAATATATTGATTTTTCGATATATCGATATTTTTAAAATGCCTATATCGGCGTATCGATATGAAAATTATATCGGGTTTTAGCGATATATCGATATATCGCCGGACCCTAGTGCTGTAGTAAGATTAGTTCTTACTAATTATGAGCCTTCAGCCACTCTGCCCCCAACCTCTGCAACTCCATCCCTTAGTACCACCATCTCACCTCCTCCCTGGCCTCCTTCAAGTCCCACCTCAAGACCCTCCTCTTCGATGATCCCATCAGTCACCCCAAAACTCACCCTTTCCCTCCACCTTCCCCATCCCCAACCGCAGCTCAGATCTGAAACAATGACTGTCCAATGCCTTGAGACATCCTCCTGA
Source organism: Hydrolagus colliei (assembly GCA_035084275.1). Taxonomy (NCBI): domain Eukaryota; kingdom Metazoa; phylum Chordata; class Chondrichthyes; order Chimaeriformes; family Chimaeridae; genus Hydrolagus; species Hydrolagus colliei. The sequence continues at coordinate 28,162,271 of CM068743.1, forward strand.
TGTGAAAGGTGCGATACAAGTGTAATTTTGTTCTTGTTGTAGATTTAGGTTTGCTTTGATGAAAAAATGTAGGAACATGTAGTAGTAGTACATATTATGGGCAACCCTGTTAAATGCTAGAGCACAGGTTCACTTTTCACATGGGTGTTTTGTGGATCCAGGGTCTCCAGAGGTTGGTACTGCCTCTGGGCACAGGCCAGTCATCGTTCTTTGCACAACATATGGCTGGCTTATGTGCTGTCAGGTTGCTGCGCAGGTAGTGTCACTGCCATGAGCAGGAAATGACATTAGCAGTACTTCTTTGGCCAGCATATAACATGCAGGAAATGATGTCAGTACCATCCTCACCCTCACAGTGGGCATAGAGCAAATGGACCCAATGGTTATGCTATGCAGAGTTTTGCCCTGTATAACCTAGCACTTTTGCTCTGTGAGTGATGCAACTTGCAGACCAATGCTTGATGACCAATAAAACAGACATATATTTTATATATATATATATAAAACAGACATATATACATACATACAGATATATACAGATTATGAGTTCTAAAATGTTTTGCTTCAGGTAACAAGGGGACTTCTAGTGTGGTGTATTCATTTAATCAGACTACTTTATAGAGGATCATGTTGAGCAACGCAATGATAAACGATATTTCTCCAGGGCTTTATTATTTCTTTTTCTTGCCTTTGAGTCAATATTGATCTCTGTGTGTCATAATTCCAGAGGTAGTAGTGGATCTTACTGACTTCCTATGTTACATGTGTTTATATCTAGTTACACAATGTAATTTTGTTGTTGTTACACATTGTTAAACCAACAAGCAAATAAAATTCATTGCTTTCAGCAGAATCACGACAAGTGTATCAGAATGAAAGGACTCTTGTCTTTTTTAACTAAACTATTCCCTGAAGCTGTAGAATCCATACCATACTTTGGAAATGAGGTGCAGGCATTGTTCAATGGACTTGGAACTCCACCACTGAAGTCACTGCTAGTGAAGTGGCTAACTGTATTCACAGTTTTCCTGACAACAAGGAAAGATTACTCAGTAATGGACTGAAACTATTTCCACCATGTAGTCTTTGAGTCAGTCTGAGGAGACTGACTGGAGATCTGACATGCATGCATGAATGCTGTTCTGTTCCTCTGGGTTATATTTCCTGAGAGATAACTTTGACATGAAGTAATGTTTTGGTCGAGGTAAGCATTTTATTCTGTTGACGAAGTGTGCTGACAAATTGGCAATGATCAGTCAGACAGTCAAGTTGCAAGAAAAGAAAATTCTGTACAGTGAATATCTGATGTGTCTTGAGCAGGATTAGCAGCCAAAGAATTGTTCATGTTGTAATGCTTTAACTGTTTTATAGCCATTTATTTGCGTATCTTTTAGAGTAATAAATCCAATGCAATAAATCTCCCATAATGAGGCAGCTCACTATGTATGGTGAGATGTCTCAATTCCTCTCTCCCACCCCCGCGAAAAGTTCACTATACAGTATATACTGTAGCTATCTGTTATCTAGATACAGGTGCAGATGTATAATATACAGATTTCAAAACAACACATCACTCCACTGTTCAAATATTGGTGTGTAGAACCAGCCCAGAGAGTTCCAAGGTGGTGGCTGAGATAAGAGAAAATGAAAGATTTGCAAATAGTGGAAATCGGAAATAATTGCTGGAAGCAGACAACAGATTGATCAGCCTCTGAACAAGCAAGATAGGTTAATGTTTTGGGTGGGAGCCTCCAACAGAGCTGGGGTTGAGGTAATAAATTGCTTGGGCTTTGATCTTGTCTCCATCTCTGTATGTTGGTGCCTGATAGACAATGTGCAATTTTATGTATTTATTTACTGATCCCTTAATAATTCCTTCAAAAAAATGATAATAATGATTTGGTCACTCAAACAACTGTTTGTGGGATAACGCTTTGCACAATGTTTGCTGTTTTTCGCCCACAAAGTATACCGTCAATTCACTTTACAGTATATTTTGTGAAGAACTTTGAGGCGTCTAAAAGACTTGATTAGGCACAATATCAATGCAAGGATTGTTATTCATCTAGAATATTTTGGGGGAAATGTTGCAGGATTACTAAAGAGTTTGTAAACTTGTTTTAGTTACCTGTGCAGGTAAGTGTTTTGCCCCACTAAAGGTCTGAGCGCCATTGCTTTTATAAGCCCTAAGATCATTAGATTATTAGACCTTACATTGCGATGAGAATGTTTTTTTTGCTAAATATTTGACTCCCAAATTTATTTGCTAAACTTCTTCCTCTCATACCTCACAAAATGTAGTCTTATTAGATGTTCCAGAGGCTTTCTACCTAGCTCAACCAATTGGTAAAAGTTAATTTTTTGGCCAAAGTAAGTAGGAATTTCAGCAGTTAAACTATAGGAAACTAAACAAGACATGATGTAATACCTAAAATTTACAAAACAGGATTGTTTGCCTCTAAGTAAAAAACAAATGGCAGCCATCAGACCATGAGTGGAGCAAACCACTTACCTGCTGAAGTCACTGAAAGTGTTCCATAAAAACGTTTAGGAACAGTTCAGGAATCCTGCAACTTTTAGCTGTCTTCCCTCTATTTTCAGACATTCACGGACTGAATGGTTCCACTTTATTCCAGTTTTCAGCATTTTGTTGGAAATTCTTCCAGAAATGTTGAATTACTGCTTTGACCTTTGATTAGCTTCTGCCTGGCCGTCCAACAGTGGAGTTGAAATATCCCGTAAGAATCATTACAAAACACTAAATCAGAAACTCTGTGCACATAAACTGTTACAGCTTGGAAATAGGCCACACAACCCAACAAGTCCGTCCTGGTGTTTATACTCAATATGAGCCTCCAACCCTCCTAATCTTCTCTCAATTACCTCTATGTGTAGTCCTGTAGCTCAGAGGTTAGAACACTCACCTTACAAGCATGAGACCTAGGTTCAATTCCAGGCAGGGCAAAACCTTGAGTAAGTTTCCTTACTCCACACACCTAATAATAATCCCTAAAAAAAATGCTAAATTGGTCATTTCAATCCACGACTGTTTGTGGGACACTACTGTGTGCAATTGGCTGCCGGATTTTGTTCACACATATATAGTCAATTTCACTTTACAGTATATTCTGTGAAGCGCTTTGAGACGCGCTTTTTGAGACGAAAAGCGCAAAATGAAATGGAAGGATTATTATTATTATTGATGCTTTGTATTTCAACCACACCTTTTGGCAGTGAGTTCCACATTCTCACCAGCTTCTGTGTAAAATTCATCCTAAATTCCCTATTATTGGTGCATGTGTCAAATTATGATGTAATCACACATGTGCCATAATGAAACTAGATGCATCACGCATGGACTAAAACTGAAGAATTTCCTTTTCTTGATCATCGCCATCAAAAGAACTACGGTGAAACCAGGAAAAAGCCCCCGAGCAAAGTCAGCAACTTGCATTTATTTAGCATTGAGACATCTTAAACCCTTCACAGACTATATTGGGAAGGGAATTTATTATGTATTTTGCGGGCGGCAGCCAATTATGCAAAGCGCTGTCCCACAAACAGTCGGGAATTGAGTGACCAATTTTCTTTTTGAGGGATTACCACCAGAAAGTGATACACCAATGGGCTAACAACAGGGTTCCTACTCACTGCGAGGTAAACAGAGGAGTATGAAGTGAAGAAACTTGCCTAAGATTTTGACCTACCAGGGAATCAAAACCAGATCCTCTCGCTGGTGAGGCGAATGCGCTGAACAATATGCTATGGGATTTCACATACTCAATACTACTCTTCCTTCAATATTAACACTATTCTACTTTCCCAATATTAAGTGCACTTCCTGTCAGCTGAGTTGAGGAGCAATCTTGGAATCTGTGGAAGAGTCAGCTACTCTTTTGCCGGTTGTTTTAGCCAAAGGAAGGATGTGTGTAGAAATGAACGTTTGATAGTGAAAGAATGAACAGTGGTATGGGGAACGTTAAGAAATCGTTTTTTTTAAGTACACACTATAAAAGCATGTTTTTATTGAAATTGAGAAATGCTAAACTCTTCTCAAGTGCAGGCTTTAAAAGTCGACCAGCAGCTGGAGTCTGGTGAAGGAGAGCCTTTCAATCTACCTCATGTTGGTGAAAAGTAATAGCAGTCAGCAGACAAGCACTACAGTTGAGAATTATTAGCTACTAAAGGCGGTGAGCTGGTGGGAAGCAGGGGACAAGGAAAGGAGTTTTGTGAGTGGGGGTTGAAGAGAACAAGTTGATTATTAGGAATACCAGTTACTCTCTGGCCCAGTGGTGGAATATCACAATTCAACGTGGCCCTGTTGAAAAATGAGTTGTTTGACTTAAGTAATTGAGTGTAGGTGTCAGATAGTCCGACAACTTGAACTCTTAACCTTCTGGTTGGAAGTTAAAGTGTCCACTTACTGATTGGACCATCTTGGGTTCCAATTTTACTTTTGTTGGATGGTGGGGGGGGGGCGGAGGTTGCTAAGTACTTAGCAACTGTACTGATTCTGACCAAAAGAGCAGTTTTGATTTTGCTGTACTTTTTGCTTGCCCCCTTCCCTGTGGTCTACAGGTTATATTACTTAGATCTTTCCACGCTGTGTACGTAATGCGTAGTCTTATTACAAGATGACTAGTTGAAAGGTGACTAATTTTTTTGTCTCTTTTGCTGTTGAACTGATCACGAGGATGTGCAAGCCCCAACAGATAGGGCTAGCTGGCTAAGCAGTGGGAAGCTTGCCATTCAATACTTGTAATGGCAAGGTGAGTCGTTTTAGTTGGTTAACCTCCAGCAGTATCCCAATCCTCACTCTGGAGTCCCTAAGCCTTGACTTTTGTCAACCTGCACCGGCAAATACTTTCCAAAATAGGTGAGCAGAGTGAGTTTGCCCTTCATACCAGATAGAAAAAAGTTTCCATTCAAACATGGAACTCTGGTTGTCCACTACACAGTAGTCTCGTTAGTCTTGGGCAAGTTGTTGAAGCATAAAAATAGGAAAATAAATAGGGAGATTGGAAAAAATAAACCAATAATCTTATCTGGACCAAACACTGTACTCCCATCCCACCAGTTCTAGCCACCCTCCACTAGTTCCTCATCACTGAATGGATTGATTTCACTCATGTTCAAGAATCCCTTCACTCTGGTATTTCCTTACCTCCCCAATCCACCACCCAGCGCCTCCATTAAACTGGCACCGGTCTCCTGCTTACACCTCGCACTTCACTATCGGAAGTCACATAACACCACAGACCAGAAATACAGTATGTGGGGAGCCACCGGACAACCCAGTGTCACTTGTAGTTATAGAGTTTGTTCTTGAACATTCAACAATGATAATCCCTGTTAGTATTGAGTACAGTTTGTACCTTCTCTGTCGGTACCAGGCAGCACTGGATGAAGCCATGAGTTTACATTCCCTGTTTACATTCTACCATTAAAATCAAAGCTCTTTCTATATCTTTGCCCTATACAGCACAGTGAGACATAGATTCCACACTGTGTCTCTTGTATTTCTGTCAGTCCATCAAGAAGAGTCAGTGAATTGGAAGCCAGCCACTGTTACAGCAAGGGAGGCAAACCAGCAGATCTCACCCAAGACTAGTATCAAGTTCCCTCCAACTGCATTGGCAGAATCTGGAACAGTATGTTTCATGAGCAGCTCACCAACAGAAAGTGCCATGTCAGGGATGTAATTTCTCAAGGGGGAGGGAAGTTTCTAATTGTTTTTTCCAAAGAAAAATAAACCTTGGCAAGAAAGTGAAAAATGTATCATATCAATATTAAATGAATCAAACTCTCTAAGCAGGTTTTGCTAGCCGTATAAGCCAACATATGATGTGTATAAAAGACAGCACGCGACTGAAGGCACAACTTTTGCCTGCACTGTCGATTAAATTGGTGTTGCGTGACATTCGCATCAGACATTTGTTTGAGCTAGTCGGCTGCAAGATAGAGATCCCATCTCCTGTACATAGCAACTGTTGTACCGCTGGGTCAAAATACAGTTTCAACAACAACAATAACTTTGATTTATATAGCGCCCTCCACACCCGACGGCGTCTCAGAGCGCTTCACAGTAGCGGATCCCGGGACCGAGCCAGGGGCAGGGGTAGGGGCGGGAAGGTGACCGAAAGCTCGATTTCGATACCAGTACAGTAATTTGAAAATGCTTCTTTGCAATAAGCGTGTAAGCCGGTGATGCTGAAACACTTAAATTATATTTGTCACTGGGGACAAAAAAAATACATACATACATACACACAGCCACAGCTAACCTGCTCCTCCATCTCTGGGACTGTGATTGGCATGTTTGGTTTTCCTGCTATGCACTGCTGAAACATAGTAACAATGCAAGGTTTCACAACCTTACAACGTGCATGTCATGCAAAGAGAAGACCTCGGTCTCATTTCACTCACTCCGCCTTTTGAGTTTCTTAGAAGCCCATCATGGGGTGGGGGTGGTCGAGGGGGTGGGGGGTTCTTTAATAGAAAATATGCCATTTATTTCGGCTGAATTGCACTTTTATTCATGTGTCGCGTTTTTTTTTAAAGTAGCTGATATATCCAGCATTACCACTCTGGGTGAATCTAATATGGGGAGTGGGTTGCAAGTTGATTTAAATGGTAAAATGGTAATAAAAATTAAATTAGTGACAGCTGACCTTTTTTTTAAAAAAAGAGATTAAAAAAAATTTAAATCACCACCCCCCCCCCACCCCACCCGGGCAAGGGTAGCAAATGGAATCACAAAAAATAAGGATAGTTCAGTGGAGAGTTCAGTGTTAAATGTTGGGTTGTCATTTAATATTATATTTAACGGTCGGGAGGCTGGCTGGCCACAGGAGGAGATCGAGGGGTCAAACATGAAAAGTCTCTTGAAGAATTTTATTTTTTAGTCTTACAGGTCTTAGCATAGTCTGACTTTGTCACCACTGTTCAGCCGACTCATCCAGTCACTAAACCGGATTTAAAGAGCAGTCTTCCGGCACAATCTTGAATCAGAAGCTACCAGTCTTATCTCCCAGACTTTGTGACTGATGCCCTCCACCCCTCCCCGACAGATGGTCACTATATAATCAGCAGCTTTTCTTGCTGAACAGAATCGGATTCTCACTGCCAAAAAACAAATGTGCCCAAAACTAATTCACTTTTCACTTTCTTTAAAAGAAGAAATCAACCTCTTTGAAAAAATGTTGAGTTCATGAATTTCTGTCGAGCCAGGTTCGAAACCTGTCACTTAATTTGAACTCTCGATCTGCAGTTTTATGCCTTGGTCCGTGCATGACACGTAGCAGTGTTTTCTTCTTTTTTTTATATAAAAAAAAAGAAAAATTCAAATAATAATGAGCCTATCACTAAATGAAGTGAGGTTGATGTGTTCATCAAAACACCACTTGCTCCCGGCACATTCAGCAGCGTGATGATTGACACCCCAGAGTGAGTCGTTGCTGGAGAAGTTTAGGCTCTTGGCTATGAAGCTGGAGAATAGAGGGAAGTGTCATCAATATGCAAAGTGATGGAGTGAATGGAAGAAGCTAAAAGCCACAGTGTTTGTTGTGAGGGGAGTTACATGGAAACAGCATTTCTAGTGTAGAATTTCCATAAGCCCTGCAGCTGTCCTCTGGCTGTCAACCTTAACACACACTCTCTTACCCAACGCCCCCCCCCCCCCCCTACCTCTCCACTCCCTCATACAACTGAAGGCTGCTGGGACTTGGTGGAAACCTAACCTCACAGCAAGAAGTTTTTCAAGTAGACAAACGTTTGCAAAGAGAGAACAGAGGCAAATATGTTTTTTTTCCGCTAACACGTGAGAGAGGAGGGGGTTGGATGGTGGGTGGGGGGTGGGGGTGCGGAGGTAGGAGGTTATACTTAGACCTGTGACTGACCTGACTAATATTTTCCTAAACCCTCTGTCAAGATGAGCAAAGATGAGCATAAAACATAGCTGGTAGCTTGAAACACTTTGTTTCTCAGGATCGAAGAATGTGTGTCTGGCTTGCCTGGCGTTTATCTATACCTATCTATATACAGTATATATATATATATAGATTATATATCTTTTTCTTTCCTGATCAAACAGTTTTTTGGGGGGGAATTTTTTTTTTTTGTTTGTGTCCTTATTTTGTGAAATAACTTGGAAGTGCCTGTTTCAGAAAATGTTTTTTTTTTTTTGAAAGTCACTTTTGAAAGTGAAGGGTCTGAGGCGGTGCAGTTTATTTTCAGTAAGAGGGAGTTGGTACAGTGTACCTGGTAATGCTGAATATTTTTTTTACTAAATACAACGTACAAAGAGTGTATTCATTGGTGCTGCTCTTTGGAGGAGTTTGCCTCCTTAGCTGCGGTTTGTAAATGAAATGCTCTGGCGGCTGCCAAGCTGGTCTGCTAGACTGTGCATACCAGCACTGTTCTTACTAACTACTAAAAAAAATTGTTCCATTTGATTTGAAAGTATAATAATCCGCATATGTTGTACGTGAAAGTTTTTTTTCAAAGGCAGCATTTGCCTGGCGAGTTTGAGACAGGCCAAGAATACTGGAGTGGTTTTGCTGTCCTCCTTTGCCAGTACGAGGATGACTTCAAAAACAATTCAGTCTTTACTCTGCACAATTTAATTCGGACAAATGAATACTTTCTCTGCCTCTGCAGTGATACAGAAACAGTCACACCACAGTTACAATTATCATAATTTTTTTTTAAATCCTTTCATTCGATGTAGTGACTTGTACAGTCGAGACATCTCAAAGTAACTCACACGATTTCACCATGATGTGTAGTGACCGTATTGACATTTAATAAATGTTTTGAATTGTTTCCACGCAATTAAAGTGCCCTAATACATGCCATTTTTTTCTTTAATGACTCTGGCGTGTGGAGGCTATGTAGGACGACAGAAGCTACAACACACAATTTTTCGCCGTCTTGGTACATTTTCAGTCATGTAGTTAAATACAGTATATTCTTTTAAAAAAAGTTTGCCATATGTTTTGAATTTATACCCAATTCATTTGCAGAATCATATTAAAACTCTTTTTGTTTAAAAAAGAGCTGAATTGATCCCTAATGGATACTTTGGAGAACGTTGCTCGAGTGTGTATATATATACACTGGGAAAGATGAATTGCAGAAGCTGGATGTAGTTTGGGGTCACACACTGTATGTTTTCCCAAATCGTTCCCAAGGAATAAAGGAAAGAACCTTTTACCACATTTTCTCTGACTATCAAAGGGATTGTCCACATTTCCACTGGGTGTGTTTTTTTTTTGCATCGACTACTGGAATATCAATTTTCGTTTGAATTTTATTACACAATCTGCACAAGGAAATATTGTGCGAAAATGGTGCAGTCTTAAGAACATTGAGAGACTAACTATTTACGAATGGAACTGCCCGTGTTTGCGATACACTTTGCATCCTGTTTCATTGAACATATACATGGAGCATATTTGCATTTTATTTTGCAAATGTTCCTCGATTTATTTTCAGAATCACAGTCCTGCTCATAAAAGCTTTAAAGTCCAGCTTTAGTTTGTTTCCTTTACACCCTGAGCTGGGGGTGGGGAGTGGGGGGAGGCATGACAAATGGTGTTTGTTACTGATCTTAAATTGATCAAATTGAAAACATTTAATGTGAACAGGTCAGAGGTAAAACTGCTTATTAGCTAAACTCATCGGCAACTCACACTTCAATAACAATTTATTAAAGGACGGTGGGGGAGAGAGAGGAAAAAAAAGGTTAAAAAGTCCACAGTGATAACATCTGGCTGGGAGCACATTAACTTTTGTGTGTGTGTGTGTGTGTGTGCGCTATGATTGAATGGGAGTTAATGGTGGGGAGGAAGAATCTGAAGCAGTTTCATTCCAGAATTATGATGGAGTACTGATAAGGTGGAATGCCAGTCTTTGATCAATGGTGGGCCGACTACCAGACCATCCATAGGCTGAGCAGGTACCTCTAGGACCTGACAGAGTGTTTCCTGTGCTGGCCTGAGGTCTTATACGCATAAGGTTCTTCCTGGGTGTCAAGCAGCAGTCAGTCAGCCAGCGCTTTGTGTGTGGGCGATACCATGACCAGGGCAGGCAGAGAGACAAGATTAGACATATTACACTTTATACCATGCTTGTTGTGCACCATCTGAACTTTTGCATGTCTGGGGTCGCAGCAGCTCGGGTGACATGCTCAACAAGCAGGAAAACCTTGTGTTTCTTTAAGGACTATATGCATATGCTGTAATTTCCCAACCTCCAGCTCGTTTCAAATCAAATTCCTTTGCAGAGAATTCGTCAAGGCCATTTGTCAACCTGTTGTGGGGTTTTTTCTCTCTCTTTTTCATTAGCTCTTCATTAGCTCACTACCTGGTGAGAAGATACTCTTAACAGATACACTTAACAGATCAGTTCATTTGAAAGGGACAAGTCTGACTTTCCATTTGTATTGAATGAATACATAGCTTTCTTCCTGTCTACATTAAGATGCACAGATTCTCTTACTAAAATAAATGCAGTCAATGCACTTTACAATGGATCTTGTGAAGCTTTTTTTGAGATGTTTCAATGATGTGTTAAATCCAATATCAAAAGCTTAGGATTTTTCCATTAGACTTAAGTGTAGTTTTTTTAAAATATATTAACTTCTGTTCTTGATAATCAAAGTTTGTACAGTACAGTATGTGAAAAAAAACTGCTTGAATGTTTGCACAAATTATTTCTGCAATAAAAAAACACAAACTACTACAATCACAAAACAAAATGCTACAGATGCTGAGAATCTGAAACAAAAACAGAAGTTGCTGGGGAAACTCAGCAGGTCAGGCAGCATCCATGGAGAAACGAAAAAGAGTCAACGTTTCGGGTCTACAACCCTTTGTCAGAACTGGAGCTTGTTAAAACGTGGGGCTTTTTCCTTTCTCCATGGATGCTGCCTGACCTGCTGTGTTTCCCCAGCAACTTCTGTTTTTGTTTTATTTCTACAATGTTTGGTTTCTCTTATTTTTGCTGGATTTGAAATTGGATACAATAGGCAATAGCTAAAAAGATTCTCTTTAAGATGCATAGCTAGAGGTAAAAGTTGTGAAAACTGAAACAGATTAATTGTTTTCCTATCTTGAATCACATCTGTGTAAATTACTAGAGGGGAAATATTTCCTCAGCTCTATGTCCACTGTGAAACATTGAGCTGCAGTCAGCAGAACACTTACCGCAGACAGAGACTGCATCTTTATCACTGATGTTATGGTGGTCAATTTGTGTTGTATGATTTAGTTAGTGGAATGTCTATCACTTTAAGTGCCTATCACTTCAAGTGTTGTGTTTCTCTTGTGGAGAAATTTATTTCTCCACAAAGACATTTGTGGATTTCTTCCTCCACAAATAGGAATTTGTGGAAGAAAATGTATTTTAACTAGTGATTTGTCTCCTCGAGTGTGTCTCTTATCATCATAAGCTTGTTAAAAATGTATTGAAGCTTTCTGAGAGGTTTATAAATAATAATCCTGCTTAAGAGCAACGCGGTTGCCACAAATCCAGCTGAACAAGAATCTATATACTGGGGTGCAGGCTAAGGACTAGCATAAATGTGAGTCTGTGTCAGAAGACATTGTTGTCAGGGGGACTGAAAGGCATTGTAGATTCAAACGCTATCATCTCTACATCTGCATCAGAAGGTTGTGGGTTCAAGTCCCATGTCAGGACTTGGAACCTATACAGTCTATCCTGCCCTCGAATGCAGTACTGGGTGTACTGCATTGTGGCATCCTTCAGTTGAGACCTTAAACCAAGATCGCAGCAGCCATTTCCAGACAATAGCCACCATCAATCATTTTACAGTATATCCTGTGAAGCACTTTAAGATACATCAATGGGGTGATAAAGCGCTATATCAATCCAAGGACAATTATTATTATCATCATCTTAAATGTTAAGACAATATAGTCTTATGGACTAATCCTAGGTGGAATGATGGGCATATAGTTGAAGAGAATGGAGGAGTCCTTACTCTTCCTGCCTTTGACATGTTTGACACTGATCCTGGACGGCATGTTGTCCATATGCAGCATTCATCAACAGTGGCATACCTTGTTGTGGGCAAAAAAAATTAAGACAAAAATTAGATGCCGCAGACGAACAGAATCAATTATTTTCTAATTGCTTTATCATGTCATACTTGCACATCAAAACAAGTCACCCTTTTCTAACTAGGCCTGCTGTAGAGCCCATAAATCTATTTATTTTCATTCAATAATGTCTTAGAAAATTGCCTGACATTTCAACGTGTGGTTAAGAATTAGGTGTATTTCCAGTTAGTCATATTAAGGAGGAGACCAGAGTGCATAATTGCATTTGAATTTGACAATAGTTTAATAGCCTTTTTCCAAGAGACCACCAGACATGGAATGTCTACAAACGAAATATCTTGTTGGTATTGAGAGATTTGAGGTTCAGCTGCCTTCCTTTTTAAAAAAATCTTCTATCTTGCCATTGTATCAGTGGAGTTTTGTATCAAAAACTGCCTAAAATTTTCTCTATGAATGCCAAAAGTGTGCAACATGCAAAAGTACAGTGCAACTATCTCTATGGATAAAATAATGCTTACACTTAATACAGCGCCTTTCACATGAGGACATCTCCAAGAGCTTCACAGAATATACTGTAAAGTGTAGTGTGTGTTTTGTGGGCAAAATACAGCGTTGTTGGCCATGACTTTTAAGTTTTGTATGGGGTTGCATAATAGCAATTTGTGGAAGAATTTGTAGAAACCTCCCATCGATTTTCAAATAAATTGCATTTATATAGCGTTTTCACGTCAAGAGGAAGTCCCAAGCCTCTGGGTTGGTTTAATGTCTGTTTAATGTCTTGTCCGATAAACTGTACCTTGCTCAGTACAATATACCCCGTTACTGCATTGAAGGCTATGTTAGTTCAAAGTGCTAATGTGGGGCTTGAACCCACAATTGTTTGACTCAGAGATAAGAGTGTTACCAACTGAGCCAGGCTGACCCACAAATGCAATGCTGGAGGTACAAAGCACCACCAAATTCCAAAGTTGTGCAGAAAGGACCGTTGCACCATGAGAAAAATGAAGGGTTAATCACAAAAACATTGTACTTATGTACAATATGTTCTGAGTTAACTTCACATCATTGGAAGCTAGTAATACACTCCCTGCCCAAAAGCTCAGGGACGCTAGCCATCTGAAAGGTGCTAGATAAATACAAGTTGTTGCTGTTGTACTTGCAAACATTGACACACTCCCACCTTCCCCCCCCCCCCCCCCCCCCCCCCCCCCACCAGCAGTGAAATTGTAGTCCTCGAGATAAAACTAAAATGTGGAAATGGTGACATTAATTATTAATGGTTTGGCATCTTTGCCACAACCTTCCGATTCAGACATAGAGATGATATCATTTGAATCTACAGTGCCTTTCATTCCCCTGATAGCAATGTCCTCTGAGTTCAATGAATACATTTTGATCTTGATATCAACAGCTACAACAACTTCCACTTATATAGCACCCTCCACGTAGGACAGGGTCTCATACTGATCTGAGCTTTTGGACTGATGAAAAGCTTTGCAAGACTTGTTAACTGTGTTGAGGTCTGAGTCATAATTTTGGGGTACCATTATCAGCAATTCTGTCCTACTTTTCGGTAGGCTTCATGATGCAGTGGTCAGTGTTGTTGGGAAGCTGAGGCTCAGGTGGTCAATGGAGTAGAGCAGAAGCTTTGACCTCATCTGGATTTGCTCTATTTGAACAGGAAATGCTGGGTGAGTCGGAAAACCCATTCTATTCCCAGCACTGACATCATTCACCTTGATGAGTACTTAAAAGTAAACATGCCTCCTGTAAAGGCTCCTTGCATTATGGAGTCCTGAAGCTCAGTGGTTAGAGTACTCACCTCACAAGCGAGAGACCTGGGTTTGATTCCCAGCAGTACGAAACCTTGAGCAAGTTTCCTTACTCCACAAGCCTGATAGTAATCCCTCAAAAAATAAAAATAAATTGCTCACTTCAATCCACAGCTGTTTGTGGGACACTGCAGTGTGGAATTGGCTGCCACATTTCACCCTCAAATATACAGCCAATTTACTTTGCAGTATATTCTGTGAAGCCCTTTGAAACATCTGGAAGATGTGATAAGATGCTATATCAAATGCAATGGTTATTATTATTACATTATCATGCCAAATGACAGATAGCAATTTAAATGTTAATCTTTTAAATGTGCCACGTGAATTCAAACCTAAGTGAATGGAGAGCCTCATTAAATTGTAGGGTTTGTTGGAAAGAAGAGCCCTCTGGGTTAATTTCCTGAAGTGGAACCTAAGTGGCGTATAAATATCAAGGAATAAAATTCAGTGAAGATCAGTGTTGCCGGAGTGTAACCTCATAGAGTGTGTGCCAAGTAGAATAGAGTGAAAGCAATGTAATTCGAAGCTCTCAAAACTAGGTTTTGGATAAGGTGTGTAATCTGACAGTTTATCATGCTTGAAAAATTATGTTGATGCGTGGAACACATATTGACAATGACTTCTCTGCTTCTACTTTAGTATTACCGAGTCACAAGCAATTTACTTCTTTAGAATACAGTAATGCTAATGTACAATATTAATTTTCTAAATCGTGTCACCATTGGCAACAATCAAATTGTGTAAGAATCCAGCAAAGGCAATTTTAGTCTGATCTGCACATGTCACTTGGAAGAATTCCAAGTCTGTAATTGAAAGTGAATGAGTTAGGAAATTAAACCAAGATTAAACAGGTAGAGAAGACCTGTGAACTCTAGCATTTTACAAACGGGACACATGGTGGGTACTATAGAATCAGATGGTAAAATGAATATGTGTATAGAAAAGGTTGGGGAAATCAATTTATTTCAGTTTTCCCAAATTTCCGACAAATAATATTGATCATTATGTTCAGAATTTGTGTAAAAAATTGTACCTTTTTTTAAACATAAATTTTTACACCTCAAGGATGCTAACCTAAGACAAATTGACAGCCACTGACACCCAGCCCTCCTCTGGTGCCTCAGTAAAAGTGCATATTTCAGACACCCGTCAGTGATTCACTCTCAATTAAAGATTATCCTCATCCCACCCATCCCTCATCTTTGACCCCACCAAAATTGTTTCTAAGGCTCTAGCCAACTTTTAATTCATTTATTTTTTCAATTGTTCACCTATTGTTACCATTAAAAAAAATTCTTAACAGATTCCAGAGAACTGCAAAAAAAGAATATTTACCAAATTCTATTGAATCTAGGCAAGCTTTTTGATACATTATTTATGGAGGTGGGAATGTTTGTTCCTGGTTTCTCCTTTGGCCTCCAATTTATTGATTCCTTCTGGGGTGCAATTGCATGATGTAGCTCTCCGAAGTGACCACTCTTTACATGTGATGCTGGGGTTCAGTTCATACTGATAGGAGCTATGGTAAAGTTTGGGTTTCTGAATTTTTGTGCATCAGTAATAAGTTTTTTCCAATTGTTTTACCAGAGCAAAATTAAGCTATTCCTTTGCTTTGAATGCATTATCCAAAATAATTTGATGATGCAAGGTCTTGCTGCTTTAACACACCGAGCCTTGAAGGGGAAGCACATGGGTTCAACATGATGGTGAAGCCTTCAGGAAGCAACAGGCCAACGTATAATTGCTTCTCTGGCCTCTCTTACACACACCTTGGAATGTGCTCCTGACGTGAAAGGTGCTAAACAAACGTAATATTGTATTATACACAAAACACTTCCAAGATAAATAGCTAGAATTTGACAAAAGATCAGAGCAGGAAAAAATGTGGGACAGATAAAAATCAAAGGAGGAGCAAAAGTAATTCATTCAACGAAACCAAAATTATCTTTGACTTTAAAAATGTGACCAATTTTTAAAACAAAAGTGGAAAAACTTGTTTGCTGCATGTGGCATCGGTAAGCAAAGGAATTATGACAGGAATTAATATATTGAAAGAGAGTTGATTACCCACTGAGGATTTGCATTTCTGCTCAATACAGACTTGAAGGTCATTATGTGAATTTACTACTTTAAGTCAAAATATCCAGGCAGTATTGGAGACCAGAAATAGGCCAAATCCCAATTCATCGCATATAATATAATGGCCACATGTATGTTTATTTAGATTGAGTGAGAAACTGAAACCCAAACACAGTACAAAACCACATATTTATTTAATTTGTTTCAATGCTTCATATTGTAGAAATTCTGGATGTTGGGAAACAGTGATTTTCCTCCTCAGATATCTGAACAAATTGGTATGATTCAGAGCCATTGAGCAGCAAGAAAACCTTCTGTAACCGAATCCTCATCATTGCAGCATTGACTTGGCCATATCTGATGGAACAAACAGTTGATGCTGTTTCATGTTTTGTTGGCAGAACAGAGGGGGAGCCACAGGTGTAAAATGAGTGTGCCTGCGCTGACACAAACCTGACCTCCTTGACATCTGCAGTGTACCTGTACTTGTAGAGGCCTGTCATTACTTGTATCAGTCAGCTTCTGTGATATGCCAAACATTGCTCCGTCTACCCCTCTAACTGCAAGAAAGGAAGCTTTGTTTTCACTACATTTACAAGAGGACAACATAACATTGGCATCTTTTAATTTTGCCTTACTTCACAATTGCCAATTACTTTATCAGGTGATTGCAACATTATCAAAATAACTAACTGCTTACGATGACAGTTGATTGATGTCTGCTGTTTGGCAGTCAGTGAACCATACAGAATGAAAGGTGGGGCTGTGGCTTGCATGCTGCAAATGTCTCTACTATGTCGGGACTTCCAAGGAGATGACAAATGTTTTTCTTCTAAACAAAATGTATCGAAAACTGAGCAGCCTTTCATATAAAAAAACTAAAAGCACAGAAGAATGCCATTCGACCCAGTAAATCTATGTTAGTGTTTAACACTGTAGCAGTCTTTGGCAATGTATTCCATGCTCCAGCAATCCTCTGTGCAAATGGTTTTCTCTAACCTCCCATTGAACACTCCCAGTGACAATCCTTAATCCAGATGTAATTAATAATAATCCTTGCATTTAGTATAGCGCTTTATCGCATCTTCGATACAGTCGTGGATTGAGTGACCTTAAATTTTTTCAAAGGAGTTTTTACCCCGGAAAAGCGTTTCGCCAACTAACTTACAACCAGCTACCAACGTGTTGCTAGGTAAACAGAGGAGTACAGAGTAAGAAAACTTGCCAACATTTTACCCTGCCCAGGATTCAAACTCAGGTCCTCTCACTTGCAAGGCAAGTGCCCTGACCATTAAGTTACAAGTGTAATTCAACAACGTGAAGAAATAAATGGACAATTAAGCCCACTTTGGGTGCCTCAATTGTAAACCCCAACACTGGTGACACATCAAAGACAATTAGCCTATATGAAATGCAAGGATTATTACCATTGTGATGTCCCTTTCCCCAGTCACTAATCTACCATATGGGAATAATACTTTTTACTTTCTATCCTCCCAAAGCTATTTCACGCCCAATTTTAGTAGCCTATCCACATTCCTAAAACCGCTTAATGTAGTATCATCCATATGGACCTACACTGTAACATTTCATCTCTCATTCCATAAAGGAGCGGCCAGAATCCTGTTCCATCCAAATGATATCTCCTCTCACATGATATGCAGGTGCCTCTAATGCTTGGCATGCGTTTTAGACATTTGGTGATCTTGCTGACTTTTAACGTCAAGTCTGTCACCAGGTGGGGTGGGTTACCATTAAGTCACTCAAAAGAGGGTTTCTGTGTCCATTTTGTTCTTCAAGTTCTTGAATTGTACCAACACTGCAAAAACCTGGACTTCGGTGCAGGAAGCTTTCAGCAAAGTCGATCTGATTATTTTCCACATGATTTTCCTGGAAGGATGTTATGATTTTTTCGATGTTTGTTGGCCGGTGATAAATGAGCCTTTTATATGATGTAATGTGAAAGGTTGGAGTTTTGACCTCCTTCTTCGTGGAGCTTGATGAAGAGAATGCCCTGAGCATGCTCACTAGCCATTAATGTGTTTTTTTTAATACACACACACACACACACCAGCTCAGTATCTGCCCATTGTCTGTTTTCTACCAACTGCAAGATATGTAACTATGTTTTATGGGATCCTACCTGTTTGCAATGAAGGCCTCATTGTCTGCCGCAACAGGCTGCCTTGCATTTGGTGTTGCTTCACGGTGTGCATATCCCGGCATCCTCTGTTTTTGTCCTGTTAGTGAGTTATCTCCTTTGTCAGTATGCTTGTCAAAGCCAGCGCTGACTGACTTCATTTCCCCAAAGTGGAGTTGTAAGCATTGTTTGGGCACTGACGGAATTCTGTGCCCCCCCCCCCCCACCCCCACCGACAATACCACTGATTCGCAACTTCCTGAGCAGACCAGACAGCTAGCTGTTATTTTTTTCCACCACCTCCTATCTCTTATCGGACTCAGTTATTAAACAGGCTCTGTTTTCTACCTCATTTTGTGCTTATACAGAGACATAGGAAGAGTGAAATCACTTTTATTATGAGGTCCTCTCCCTGTTAGGACTTGATGAAATGTGAGATTATTGTGCTGATAAGATAAGAATGCTGCAGTAAATGTCGCGAGGAAAGTGATGGAGAGGAAGTTACTACCCGGTCTGATTCCAGTCACATTTACTCAAGTATTTGTGACAAGTTTGAAATAAATACCGGTTTTTCATCAAGAGCTATTTAGGGATCACTGCAAAGAGAAACTCAACTACTCAAACTGAGATTTGAGGCCTGACCCTTTGCGTCTGAGCATGCCCACTCATGCCACACAAGTCTAGATTATCATCACAACACTATACCCCACCCCTCCCTACCCCCAAAAAAATAATTACCAGCATTCTTTCATTCCCAGAGTGCTTGGTTGTCACAGAATTCCAGTTTTTTTCTGCCTGCCAATTCACTCTTCTAATGTTCTCCCCCATCCCCCTCCTCCTCTCATAAAAGGTATTTAACTCCCCTTCCCTTCTACTTACAGGCCTCATCCCAGTAGTCATTCTTCATAGTGAGCCTTAGCTGGTTATTTGACCTAAGCCGTCGCAGCCAAGCCTGAACTTGATTCTGTCCTTTCCTAAAGTCAACATATACACTCACAAACACAACCATTTATATATACATCTCATTTGTATAGGGGTTCTCTGGGATCAGGAGTCCTGGATTGGGATCAGGAGTAGAAATCCTGACCCCTTTAATATCTTTCACCTCCCTTAAACAAGGGAAGCTGAGGCCAATTGTAATGCCCTCAAACTCTGCCCTGATTGAGATCAACACAGATTGCTAATCAACCTGCCACCATCTAGTGGT
The DNA here is from genome assembly GCA_035084275.1 of Hydrolagus colliei. Classification (NCBI taxonomy): domain Eukaryota; kingdom Metazoa; phylum Chordata; class Chondrichthyes; order Chimaeriformes; family Chimaeridae; genus Hydrolagus; species Hydrolagus colliei. The sequence goes on from CM068743.1 coordinate 28,181,615, forward strand.
GTATGGCCGGGTTCTTTACCCCCTCATAAATAAATAATAATAATCCTTGCATTTGATATAGCGCTTTTCACGTCTTCTGGACATCTCAAATCGCTTCACAGAATATACTGTAAAGTGAATTGACTGCATTTATGTTTGCGAAAACGCAGCAGCCAATTGCGCACGGCAGTGTCCCACAAACAGACATGGATTGAAATAACCAATTTATTATTGGGGGGTTTTGAGGGATTATTATTGGGCGTGTGGAGTAAGGAAACTTGCCCAAGGTTTCACCCTGCCTGGAATTGAACCCAAGTCTCATGCTTGTAAAGTGAGTGCTCTAACCACTGAGTTACAGGACTCCATGCCCGACTGCGCCCTCATAGAGGCCCTTCTGAATTGCTTTTAACTGACCAATTTTTAAACTTTTGTGAGTCAGGCTTGAAGGTACAGGGGGGACCCCATTATTAAGTGTGTCACTGGAGCGTGAATTTGTTTATTGCTACGGTCCTCTGTGGGCCTGCAGTTTGCGTGAGTGTTGTACAGATTCTTGCGTTTGTATACAGGAAGCTGGCCAGTGTGCAACTGGAACCAGAAGGGACATCAGCATGAACTGTTGACCTGAAAGCGGGACTTGCTGCCATTTTTTTAAACAGCCCTGTTACAACACCAGTGTGGGGGAGAGCGTAATTTTAAGCATCCTGGATACTGTGTTGTAATGGTGTTGTCCTGTATTTCTTTTAAGCAATAGCCTGCACTGTGCACTTCTACATTTCAATCTCTCAGACTGAAAATCATTTGTCTGGGTCCCCAAAGTTTGCAACAATTAATTTACTTCATTATTCAAGAGAATTTCAGAACGATGCAATCATTTCATTGTTTGGACGATCTTTTTGGTCCCAGATTGCACAGAAATATCAGTTCACAAAAGCTGATTCATAACTTGAGCAAAGAGTACTGAAATTCAGTGGTTCAGTGCTTTTGTGTGGAAAGCATTGAAGAAAAAGCAAGAAAAAGGGTTGATCCCATTTCTCTTCTCAAACAGCGAATGGTGGGGCAACTTCTGGAAGACATGAAATTCTGCTTGATTTGCGGAAGGCTCAATTCTTCTTCCCAGCTGATGCAAACAAATGATCTGTTTTAAGGTGATTTCCATAACTCTGTGATACTTATCTGAAGCTTTTTGTGATTCTAAATATGGAGGCATTGGGTGCAAACTTGAACAAATTGTAGTCATTTTCAAAATGGCCAAAACCATTTTGCATATAGCTGCACTTTTAATATTGCAACAGCTTCCAAAAGCTATCACGAATAAGAAAACACAGAGCAAATTTCACCTTATGGACATACACATTTGTAGAGTAAATTAGTTGTTTCTGTTAATCTGCATCCAACATCTTAAAATACCAGCTTTATCCCACAGGATTTCCTTTATGTAATAGAGAGATCCAAAGACAATTTTCCTTAACATTTCTGGTAACTGTCGTGGTATAATCAAGTTCTGTTTAGAAATACCAAACAGTTATTCACAATTTAAACAATAATAACTTAGGTTTATACAGCATTCTTCACATTGGAAGGACATCCCAACAGTATCTGCTGAACAAACATTTTATGAAAAATTATTTCTTACACAGCTAAAATCTGGAGCTTACTGATTGAGGCTTCATAGACTCAAAGCTATGAGCCAGACTCTGCCACTGCCTCACTCCTCAGGCTGCTGAAACCTTCACCCATGCATTCGTCACATCAAGGCTTGACTATGGAAATTCCCTCGTTGTCAGCTTTCTCAGCTCTTCCCTTCACAAGCTGCAGATCATCCAAAACTCTGCAGCTCATGTCCTCTCCCACACCAGGCTCTGGGACCCCATCACTCCCACCCTCTCCTGGCTCCATTAGTTTCTCATCTCCCAGACGATCGAACTCAAGATCCTTGTCCTCACTTTCAAAGCCACCCACGGCCTTGCCCCTCCTATCTCTCTGACTTGCTGACTCCTTACCTACCTGCCCACACCCTGCGATCAGCTGGCTCTGGTCTACTGTGTGTCTCCTACCCTATCATTGGTGGCCAGACTTTCACCCTATCTTCCCCACATTCTGAAATTCCAACCCCCAGTTCCTTTGCCTCGCTTCCTCCCTTGCCTCCTTAAAGGCTGGACTCAAGACTCTCCTTTTCGATCATGCCTTCAGCCACCTTCCCACCTCTCTCCCTCCTACCCTACCCCTCCCCCATGATCAGGTCCCGACCCCTAACTGTTTAGCGCCATGGAACATCCACTCGATGTGAAAGACGCTATATAAACATAATGTTCTTGTTGTGTCTTGTTGTCTTCACCACGGAAGATATCAGCAGCACTTCCTGTGCGTAGCGCATGTACTCCTAATGCGCAGGAAGTGATTTCAGCGAAGAACCTGGCGACCCCGAAGTTGGCCTTTTCCTTCACCTCACTTATCAATCAATGACACCTTGGACCCAACCAACTGTGTTATAATGAACTTTCTGTGTATTAACCTGAATAGCTACTGTGCACTGTTAACTTTCATCCAACATTTAGACAATCACTTCCTCATGTGATGTATCTTACTTTCCTGTGTAAATACTTCCATCTTAAATCTATAAATACTGTAGTCCATGAGGAAAGTTTCTGAAAGCTTATATAATTTTCAACACACTTATTCACACGCTAGTCATGGCTGTGTACATTTTGAGATTTAGTAGATTTTGTTAACTCTCTTTCACACAATACTGTACAAATCTGGCCTAAATTGATTCCAAAGTGAAATCCTGTCTCCTCAGTGCTCTTGCTAAATGAGAATGATATATTGGTTGCACTGGGTAATGTGTCATGTACGATTGTGGTTTATCTGGTGATTAATTTCTCTGTACTCTGTGGTTTTGGCCAATTGAATTATTATGGGTTTGAAGAATAACATCTAGAATGTGCTGACTCCGACATTAACCAAAGCAAACATTGAGGAGCACGGGCGAAAGGAATTGACAATTTCCTGAATGTAGGTTGAGGTCTAATTGTGGATTGCAGGATAACTGTAATCGCGATATGTCTCAGAAGATAGTAAACAACAAGCAAACCAAAATACAGTACCATAATGTGGAATAGGTTGTCATATACAAAACAAATTGTTTGCAAATCTGCTGGTATGTAATGGGATACTTTGTGTGAGGCTATTACATAACTCCTAGTGTGTTATAGGTTCACTTTTGCTAGGACTTGCATGTAATTGGTGTGTAATAGGATAACTTGCACCAGGACATACCATGCGACTCGTGTGAAACAGATCAATTGTGCCGGGATATACATACTGGTGTGTAACAGGATTAGGTGTGTCAGGGCAAATCATCAGCTTGTTTACAGTATCAGATTCCCTTTGACTGTATCGCTCTGATTGCTGCTTTGCCAATGGCCACTGGCCCATACCAAGAGATAAAGTTGTCTCTTTGTTCAACTTCAGCCGTGTAAATTCACAGAGGTCTTGGTGCAAAGTGCTTCTTGAATTTCTTTTGCTTTTTGTATGTCCCATTATGTTCAGATTCCCATGTCGCACAAGCCTCTCTTCCTCGTCCTGAGGCTCCTCATGCGTTTCCCAGGCATCGATTGGCCTCCAATACCCCACACAGCAGCATTTGTTCATGTGTGTACCGTGTCAACCATGTCATAGGATGCTACACTGCACAAGTAGTGGTACATAAATGCAAATTGTTGTTGTTTATCAGTCATTTAACAATGAAGGAAATTATAACCATGTCTGACCTCCTTTTACCTGGTCACATATGCACACTTTCCCAGTAGAGGGTGCTGTAGAGGGATAAGGAACAGGAACCCTGAAAACCATGATTGTCTGTCTGCACCATAAGCCCAGAGCTAATTTAACTGCACCAGCTGAAACCAGCAAACTCGACACACACCAGGATTTGAATCAGCGAACTCCCATTCATAAATTGCAGCTCATTCAACTGCACCATCAGCCCCTGCACAGTCACATGCAGCGTTCCACAGGGCTCTGTCCTTGGCCCCCTGCTCTTCATCCTCTACACTCTCCCCCTGGGCGACATCATCCAAGACATGGGGTAAATTTCCACATGTATGCGGATGACACCCAACTCTACCTATCCGCGTCAACCCTCGATTCCAGGACCACTGGTGTTCTGACTGCATGTCTGTCCAACATCAAGTCCTGGACGAGGGCAAATTTCCTACAATTCAACGTCAACAAGACGGAAGCCCAACTGATTGGCTCACGTTAGCGCCTCTGCACCTCAGGCACTGACAACATCAGCGTTCAAGGCTGCACCACCTCTCGAAGCCAATCAGGAATCTGGGCGTCTTGTTCAACCCTAAGCTATCCTTCCTTCCCCACATCTGCTTGCTCCATGACCGGCACAGCCTTCCATCACCTTTGCAATATTGCCAGACTCCGCCATCACCTCACCCCCCGTGCCATCGAAACTCTCATCCACGCCTTTATCACTTCCAGGCTAGACTATGGGAACTCTCTCCTCGTCGGCCTCCCAGCTCCTCCCTTCACAGGCTGCAGATCATTCAGAACTCAGCTCGTGTACTCTCCCATACCAGGCTTCACGACCACATCACTCCCACCCTTGCCCGTTTCCACTGGCTTCAGATGATTGAATTCAAGATCCTTATCCTCACTTTCAAGACCATTCACGGCCTTGCCCTCGCGTATCTCTCTGACCTACTGTCTCCCTATCAGCCTGCCCGCACCCTCCATTCAGCAGACTCAGGCCTGCTCTACGTCCACCGCCCTAACCGCCCAACCAACCACTCAACTTTCAGCCTCTCTGCTCCCACACTGTGGAACTCCATCCCGCAGCCCCTCTGCGTTACTTCCTCCCTTTCCTCCTTCAAGGCCGGTCTCAAGACCTTCCTCTTCGACCGCACCACTAACTCTTCCCCCTCTCCCACTGTCCTTCCCCTTCCCCCTTTCTCCTACCACCCCCACCCCCCGCTCGGGACGCGACCAGACTGTTCAGCGCTTTGGGACGTCCTCCCGACATGAAAGGCGCTATATAAGTGCAATTTTATTGTTGTTGTTTGTTTTTAAACTGGATCATTACTCCACAGCAACCTAAGTGTGGAGTGCTTTAGCTCAGTGGTTAGAGCACTCGCCTTACAAGTGTGAGACCTGTGTTCAAATCCAGGGAGGTTTGGGCGAAATCTTGAGCAAGTTTCCTTACTCCATGCCTAATAATAATCCTTAAAAAAAACAATAATAAATTGGTCATTTCAATCCATGACTGTTAGTGGGACACTGCTGTGCCCAATTGGCTACTGCGTTTTGTCCACAAATATGCAGTCAATTCACTTTAGAGTATAATCTGTGAAGCGCTTTGAGACATCTAGAAGACACAAAAAGCACTATAACAAATGCAAGGATTATTCTTATTGTTAAATGTCCTTTGTGTACTCTGTGTCCCTGTGTCCCTTCTTGTGTACTCTGGGCATTTCAGATATTCAAAATCCTCAATACTGCAAGTGATGTGATAATTGCTCAATTTTAAACAAAAATATCCCCTACAATATTATCAGAAAGACAGAAAAGGAAGTCAAACTAATAATTATTTTGTAGTTTGATATTTAATGTGGTTGCTGGTGGCGGCACTTGCTTTTTAAACATAAATATTTTACCAAATGCGATTGTTCAGAGAGCTTATCTGCATAGGCAGCTTTACATTGTACATTGTGTTAGTGGTGGCACGTTGTTTCTCTTTTTCAAATAATTGTTGACTAAGTAGAAGTTTCATACGTTTAGCACTTGTAACAGGAGAAACTGTGTATGTTAACCCAAAGCACTATTCCATTATGGAGTGCTGTATTGTGAAAACCGATCTTCTTTATACGTGCAGAATCAACAAATCTGCCGTGGAGAGAATCTACTTAGGCAAATGCATAAACACAGTCTAGAGAACTCAGTGGTATCTGTCAAGATGTCAATTTGAGTACTGGGAGATTTAACAATATTGCCAGCTCTTTTAACAACTTCTTAAGTAGGAAAATCTCTGTTTTGCCTCCCTGTTGTACTGTGTCTACACTGTTTTCTCCAATGAACACACGACTTTAAGTGGTGGATTATCTCTATCTATGCAATAGCTCCCAATATTCTGTTAGGCAATTCCATCCACTGTAAACAATAGGTAACTTGAATACATTTCTGTTTTTGTCGGAAAAACAAGACTGGCTGGCAAAGCTAGTTTGGAACTATATCATTTGGGGAGCTGGGCGTGATACTGAATGATGATTAAGTAAGATCACTTTTTTCTCATTTTGATTCAGCAACAAATGTTGGTGTGTAAACTAGTAATCTGTTGGTCACATTTAATATCAGCATTTATTCTGAGGACATTCTGAGTGTTCATATTTCCTCAACTCCTCAAGATTATATTTAACACCAGAAAAACAAAGAATACATGGAGAATCCATGGTAAATTATATCTCCTCAAAATGACCAGCTAACTCTCCGTGTCAAGGCATTGTTCTCCATGAAATGTGATTGAGAAAATTGATTCTTAGTTTGATTTATTTAACTGATCTCAACAAGATGTGGGTCTTACTCTCACCACTGGGTCAAAAGATTTTAGGTTCAAGCCCACGTCACGACTTCAATTGATCAACTGGGCTGACATTCCAATGCAGTATTGTGAATCGGGAAGGGGTGAAGAGACTGAGACATTTATCCAAATTCAGATAGATATTAAAGATCTCTCAATACTTATTATAAATATAAATGATCCTTACATTTAATCCACTGCCTTATCATCATCAACAACAACACCTTACATTTATATAACGCCATCCACCCCAGGCAACGTCCGAGGTGAAGGGGTTATGTCATGTTATCAAAACATCTCAAAACGGATTTGTATGATCTACAGTGAATTGTGGTGACTGTGTATTTTGTAGTAGGAGAAAAAGAATGGTGTTTCCTCCCAACAGCCTCACCCAAAATCCTCCAGTTGACTCAACCAATCAACTTGTGACTTTTATGTGACCTGGATGGTACAACTGACTGCTGGTTTCACTAGACAGCTGGTCTGTATAGTTCATGGTTCTTAAAAAGATCTAGTGGCAACCTATGGCGTGATTTCATCTGAGATTTCCTTGTGATCACCTGCAATCTATAGTATAATTGTTGAGGTAACTGTTGTCATAGTGACAGCAAAATAATTACCTGGATTCTGGCACGAACAGCAATCTTGGCAATCTTTGCTATCTTTGCAATTACCACTCTGCCTCTGCTTAAATTGTTAACATGTTGCACAATAGCAATAATCATAGTTTTTCCAATCATGTTGAGAACAAAAAAAGCACCTACAGACTGATAAACACTTAAGCATTCTCCACTGTACACTTCTCTAAGGTACTGTATTTAATTTCAGGTGAACATACGTGTTTGTATATGCGTGTGTTGTGTAGGTACACAAACAAATATAATTGCACAGCTTCAAAACCACTTAAGATGACAGCCTGACGTTGGGCAATGTTTTGGCACTGATAGTGCATTCCAGATCTCCTTCCTTGCGTGAAAAAAACCCTCAATAATTTCTATCTGCATCAAGTGCATCGATTGCTGGCTCATGATTGGATAACTCCTGGATACCCTTCTGTAAAACCATTAAAATAACCATTCTTCATGCATGATTTTGTACAGTGAGAGTTGTCAGGCTTTGTGACTGACCATTTAGGATCATTACAGCTGGGCCTATTTATGTATTTATGTCCTCTTCAGAAACGTGCATTTCTCATGCCTTTTCTCTTAAGACCTATCATACATTGTATCAATCTATAAATATATATTGTTATAAAATCTATAGTTATGCATAATTTTGGAAAATGGTTGAATTCAATCTTAATTTGGAAACTGACTCATCACAAAAATTGTCGAAAAAACAGCTTGTAAATTAAAACAGAATTTTATTATTTTTCAAAATTTTGCACCATTTGATATTTTCTAACAATAGTTTGAAGACTAAAACCGTGTGAATTTAGGGGCTTCTGATGACCATTTGCATCCATATTTCCCAGGGTCCAATTAGCTGAGGCCAATTGTAGCACTTTTCTTTGGCTTCAATTGAGGTCATGGAACACAGAAATGACAATTGAATCTGGCACTATCTTCCTCTGTACAGTATTTGTTTTAAAAAAAAACACTATTTGGTATGATTGGACTTCTGCCCTGTACCTCACTCCACCTCTCCAATATATTTACTCACTTGAATCTTGTACATCTCACAGCTCAAAATGAATCGTAAATTTATTTGGGCACAGTTAATAATAATGATAATAATACTAATAATCCTTGCATTTGATAAAGCGCTTTCCACGTCTTCTATCCGTCTCCATCCCGCAACCCCTCCGCCTCGCTTCCTCCCTTTCCTCCTTCAAAGCCGGTCTAAAGGCCTTCCTTTTTGACCGTGCCTTCGGCTGCCCCACAAACTCTTCCCCCTCTCCCACTCTCCTTCCCCTTCACCCTACTTCGACCCTCCCCTACCCACTCCCCCAGACTGTTCAGCGCTTTGGGGCGTCCTCCCGACGTGAAAGGTGCTGTTTAAGTGCAATTTTGTTGTTGTTGTTCTAGATGTCTCAAAGCGCTTCACAGAATACAATGTAAAGTGAATCGACTATTTAAACGTATATTTAATGTGGCAAACCAGCAGGCAGAATTAAAATCAGTGTATTTTCCTGGGATTTAATTAATGTGTGAGATACTGTGCATCACAAGAGGTGAGTCAATAAATGGGGTGGGTGGGTAGCATCAGGAAACTACACGTGGGTGTGTTTCTTTGTAAGCAGATGCCAGACACATTCAGTGAGCAAAGTTCCTGGAACCAAGTGATGAAAAGTAGCTGATTCTTTTTGTGAATCTTGATTCCATGAATAACATTCAAAATTAGGAGGTTCCTCGCGAAGCCATGAAAATCGGGAGGATTTCCTGATCAGGAGCCCCAACTCCAATCCTCTGCCAAACACCGACTGTCCAGGCCCTTGGCACACAACCTCCCGACCTGAAAAGTGCTTCAGAAATGTAATCTCGCAGTTGTTGTCACACCGAGACAGCGGATCCCACCCACTGTTAATCATTATTATTGATATTAATAATCCTTGCATCGGCCATAGCAACTTCTCGCGGCATTGAGACGTCTCAAAGCGCTTCTCAGGATACACTGTAAAGTGATTTCACTCTGCATTTTGTGGGCGAAAGTGTTAAAGCTTCGGGCAACTGATATTGCTCCCCCCCCTCCCCCCTTCCCACAGACCCCCTGAGCGGGGATGGGAACATCAGACGGATTTCCTCCCGCTGATCACTATCTCTGTGGTGCAGATAGAAGGAACCAATGTGTGTGGGGGGGGTGGGGGGGGGGGGGGGGGGGGGGGGGTGATCGGCGAGGATCGGATTAGACTAGTGTTGGGCGAGGGTGCTCCTTATTGCAGTCTGACAAACTCGCCAGCGCACACACACTCCGGGGCTGTGGGACCGTGCGGTCAATCAGGGACTTGAGAGTCAATGTTTTCATTGCAATATTACCGACTGCAAGTGAAATAAATTCAGGTCACGTTCAGCGTGTAAGTTTCTGCGGCAGTCAGCAGTGGACACCGACTTCGCTTCGCTTCGCGGCGTGGAAAACACACACACACACGTGCTTATTTTTAATCCTCAACCGACTGGGTATTTCTGAAGCGTTAGAAGTCGCTCTCTCAACTTGCGTTAAAAGACTCAACCGGAATCGTGCGACAAATATATACCTCCACCTGAAACAAAACTGCTGCTTTCTGTTCAAAACAGCTTGTGGATTTGTTGTTGTGGTTGTTGTTGTTGTTGTTCTCTATTCCAGCGGGTTCTCCCAACAACAACAACAACAACAACAACAACACGCAGGATAAATATAATTGGAAGAAGTGTGGCTGTGTTTTTTTTCACCGGGAGTCTGTCTGTTTGGTTGTTGAATTTGCAGTCATTAGCTCAAAAAAGACAGAATAAAGTCAAGCGGGGGGCAAGGATCACGATTTGCCTCTTGGCTTAGCAAGTGTGAGCGACAGAGGGGGGGGTGGGGGGGGGGGGGGGGGGGGGGGGGGGGGGGGGGGGGGGAGTTCAGGACGATACCTGTCATTAACTCGACCCCGAGGTTACCTCTGACCTTAACCTGCAGCATATCCAGAGAGTGAGTGAGTGAGTGAGTGAGGCTGCCATCGAGCTCAGTTACCCTCATTCAGCCTCTGTGTGAGTGTTTGTGACGGTTTTACAAGCACAAGTTAAGCTGTCATTGGGCTGCTCATTAAAATGCAACAATATTTCTGCGTTTGTGTGTATTAAAAAAAAATCCAAACCGGTGTAATTGACGGTGACTTGTATTTGTTTTTTTTCCCCCTTAAAGGATTTTCTCCAAGGAGACAGCACTAAAGCCCTGCAGAAGCTGGGATGGAAACCGAAGGTTACATTTGACGTAAGTTATCACAGCGATACAGTTATAACGCGAATGAAATTGCTTGAAAGTTCAACCCACCCTCAACACGGTGTGAGCTGTGCAGTGCTAGCCCGCAGAGCAGGCTCATCACTCTTGCCAGGTGCCACATCATTTCGTTTGGACTTTTGCATCTTTTTGTCTCGGGTGGGGGTGGGGGGGGGGGGGGGGGGGGGGGGGGGGGGGGGGGGAACAAGGAGGGAACACGGCATATATGAGAACTGCAAACATTGGTTATGTAGCTGGGGATTCTTATGTATTTTTTTTGCTGCATTTGGTCACGTTTAGTGCCCTCTGTGGCTATTTGCAGACTGGCTATGTGTGTGTGTGTGTGTGTGTGTGTTGTGTGTGTATGAGCTGCCGTGTGCCCAGTTAGCAGACTGTCTGTTGTGGTTGTGAATATACTGAGGTTCGAGCTGATGTCCCTTTTTGCTTGTGAGCAGGAGCTGGTGACCCGAGATGGTGGCAGCTGACATTGAGCTGATGAAGACCAATCCGAATGCCTGAGGTCAGGGTCTGACCAGGCTCCAGTCAATGACGGGACCCGGTGTCTGCTCTCAACTCTTCACCTTCCTGAAACTTTGGGCGCAATGCCGTAGCCAAAACGGTGCTGGAAAATCACAGTACAAAACCTCACCTTAAACGACGAATAGAAATGAAATGATTTGGACACAATCTGAACAATCGAAAAGAGTGAAATGGCTGATTTTATTTTCGCGTGGCTGTGGGTTGATCGGTTTAAATGAATAATTATAATACGTAATCATGTTAAGGATTGGAATCGTTCTTTCCTTTTGCGATTGGGAGTTTATGATCGTGTAAAGTGGAACGGGGGGGGTGTTTTATTGGGGGGTCTAGATAGCGTGGTATGCGTTCCTCTTGTTTTATTTTAAATGTACGTTCAAGGAAATATTCTCTGTGGGTCGGTCGACCCATTTTTTTTGTGTTACTGCTCTTTTGAAATCCGCTTACATTGTAACTGTGCAACAATTTTCTGTTTCTTTTGGGCCTTTTAATGAGTAATAAAAAAAAAATTCTGAAACTCCCTTATGCCTTCAATGCGAGTTGTTCAAAGAGAATTTGCCAGCGCTGGGCTTTACAACGTGTAATCAAACGCCAAGCAACTTTATACAGAGAGAGAGAGAGAGTCGCTCACACACAGAATCCACACATCACCGAACTTGTAGGTTGGGAAAGGGAGAACAAAACCGACTCAGTTTTCCCTGGCACAGTAAGGAAATAGCTTGGAAACCTTAATGAAGGCGTGTGGATGTGAATAGGAACAATTTCGGGGTGTAAGGGGAAGGCAGGGCCATCATAAAGGATCTCTCTGTACTTCACACCATTGAACCTGCAGCTCCACCACTCCCAATTCCGCTCCTCGCTTCCTCTAATTAAACCCTAGTGACAGGCGGAGTTTTGATGAAGCATTCAAACGCACACACACACACACACACATATCATCCTGATAGATTTTTAAAAATATATATATATATTCAAAAAGTTTCAAGTAAGGTGATTCAATTTTGCTTTCAAAAATTTTCTGGCTAAAATGAAGGGTTGCTTTTTTGGGGGTGGGGGGGTGGGGGAGGGAGTACAGGAGACTGGGGTTATGTGATGTTTTATCCTCAGAATTTTCTTTTGCTCCAATGTTACCGGGTATTCACTGAATCGCAGTTTATCCTGCATCCGGATACCTCCCCCCCCCCCCCCCCCCCGCCAACCCCACCACCACCAAAAAAAACCCTACTACTTCCCTTCCACATAAACCACCACACACCCTCGCACTGTTAGTTACTGCTCTTTCGAAATTATTTAAAGCCCAAACCAGACACCTTTTTAAAGATTATCTTCAAAGTAAAATCTATCCTCGGATGTTTTACACCGTTTCCCCCCCCCCCCCCCCCTCCCTATTTATCAAACAGGCTGATAAAT